>LR990348.1:9839649-11262149 GCA_905147345.3 Mythimna impura | reverse complement strand
TTGCGGCATGCCAGACAGAGTTCCGACGGGATCCCATGGTGAAGTGGAGACAGCGACTGTCGTGACTCAGTGCTGGGCACGCCACAATTATGGCGGTAAGTCCCCTCTTTGAGGCGTGGCTGGAAGACCTCGAGGCGTCCTTACCTGCCGCATAACGCAGGTCCTCACCGGACATGGTAAGTTCGGGAGGTTCCTGCACCGGATTCGTGCGGAAGAAACGCCCGGGTGTCACCATTGTGTGAACCGCCCGGAGGACACGGTGGAGCACACGGTGGAGGTGTGCCCCGCTTGGGCAGAGCAACGCCGTATCCTCATGACGGCGATCTCTCGCGCCGGGCCTTGGTACAGGCCATGCTCCGGAGCGAGGAGGAGTGGCAGGTGGTGGCCTCCTTCTGCAAAGCAGCAATGCTAGCAAAGGAGGCGGCCGATCGCGTGAGGCTACGGTCCTTTCGCCCCAACCGCCGCCACAGTAGGCGCGGGTTTGCGGACGGCGAGCAATGGGTAGCTCGCCGTCCGACCGTCCGGTAACCGTCCTGACCGAGCCCAAGTCGTCGACGGCGCGTACTGTTCCACGCACGCCTCAAGGAGATGTCAGCAACTGTAGGGGCCCAGCAGGGTCGAAGCCTGCTGGGGCTAAGGTTCTGATTCTGAAAGGAAGACTCGGCCCTGGTACGAAAGGCAACGAAAGAACAGGAGTGGGTTTTTAGTCAGTAAAAGTCTGACACTATCTCCCGCTGCGCCCAAGAGCAGGGGATGTCATAAGATGATTTTCCCACCGAATAAATAAATAAATAAATAAAGTTTGTTTTTTTTTTGTTTGTAGGAGGTAATCTCAGAAAGTACTGGTCCGATGCTAATTTCTTTTCACCGATAGAAAGCTGCTTTATTCTTGAGTTACCAAGGCTATATTTTATGAACGCGGGCGAAGCCGTGGGTAGTAGTAGTAGTTAGTAAAGAAAATAATTTTATTAACATACATTACGATTATTATAAGGGTTCACGAAGTTTGAGAATAAGTAGTAAAGATCATATAAAATTAAAGTTTGTGAGGCTGATGTGATGTTCATAATATTTGAGTACCTCTAAAGTATTCTAGGTAAAATAAAATATTGGTTTTAGGAACTTTAAATGAAATAAGAACACTCGCACAAGTCCTTCAACGTAAAGCTTTTCAATTTAGGTTTCCTAAAGTAAACCTAAATTGCTGGATTTAATTATAAAAGTTTCATTATGAATCACAGTTTTATATCTAAATCATTTAATTACTTTTTATTCATATTGCTATTCTATTTCCTTTTGTCTATCCCGTTATTTTAAGCGATATCAAATTTTAGAAGTTTTAAGTTATTAGAGAAAAGCTATTGAAATTCCCTGTAACTAAGTTTTTTTTTGCACGTAATTCATAATTTATTAAGAAATTCTGATCTATATTCACCGCTTTTAGCTCGACTACCTAAATTCTTTCATATCCGGTATGATGCCTGCAATAATTAAAAGGAACGCCAAAAATAAACAAAACAAAGCAAAACAAAAGATGTTTCTATTGTGTTCGCTAAAGTCCGCTTATCTCGCAAGCGACAAAATTAAATTTTTGACGTTTTGCCCTCTTTAACAGTCTCTGTTTAAACAAAGAAGCAACATAGCAAGTAATCAAACATAGTCACCTAATTTTGTTTGTGCGTGGCATGAAAAAATCCTTTTTCATTGAACGTCGGGTTTGTGCCAACGGGAGCGTTGATATCAACATAAACAAACAAACTTAACTTTCGTATTCGGGCGTAAAAACTCGGCCAAAGGGTTCACTGACAGGCCCATATTGAGTGTACAGGAACAAATTAGCATTTCACAGACACGGTACAAAACGCCTTTCAGTCGACTTAATGAACGCAGAACATCGTCATTAAACGCCTCATAGATGTAAACGCACCTTCAACGTGAACCTGCCTTAGCCTAAATTTAGCAATTAGGTGTATAACTACACTCTGCTACTTGTACACATATTGATTAAGTCGAAGCTTCTGCAGAGTTTCGAGGATTAATGCAGTGCTTAGCTATAGGTCTATACACTAATTGAAGTGGAACTTAGTTACTAATTTTAGCAATTTATCTTAAGATTGAAAATGTTTAAAGTAAACTTGTATTGTTTTAACAAAAGTAGTCATTAAACAAAGGTTTATAAAAAATCAGAAAGTTTCAACAATTTTTATCATCATTACTATAGTAACAATTTTTTTTCTAATTGGCGCTCTGTGTAGGTTTAGTAGGTATTTGTGTTGTTAAGTTGTTAATTGAGTCCGAAGTTAACTATTTAGGTATATCATAAACATTTAACGGACTCAATTTATAAGCCCAAACAAAATGAGAGCATGGAATGTAAAGCGAGTTTAGAACGCCATTTCATAGTTTAACTCGGCATCAGTCTGGCCGGCAAAGTCGCTGACTTCTACTCCATAAAAACTAATGGCGACCCATTTAGCGTTCCGCCCACGGATCAGTGAGCACTTTCTCAGTTTCTCTATTGTTGTCATATTTCCTAATACAAGTTTTAGGACCAATGTTGACTTCCACGTATAGCGACATCAAAAATAAAGTGGTAGGTAATAAAATAATGATCAAGTTTTGTAACATCCATTGCTTGGTCGAACGAACGTGAAGAGTACTTACGTTACCTTTCGAATACTGTAATTAGAGGCACAATAGAAAGACAAAGAGTGCGAACGCCGGCGTTCGCTTGGGGTTTAATGAAAGATGGAATAGATCAACTATGAAAACAGTTTTTTAATATGTACTAAGAAATGTTGAAAAGGCAAAGCAAAACTATTTTGGTTGACAAAAGACGAAACAATAACAGTGTTGCAGAATTTTGGTAAAAGCAGGTAGCGCGCTGGGGATACCTCAGTGTCGACAGCTAAGGATTTGAGAAGACAGACGTGCGAAATTCCGCAGTGACGCTGTCGCCTAAAAATACTATAAATATTTCTTCTTATTTCCATGAATAATATTTGAAGAGACGAAAATAAACAAACAATCTTACGATGAAGATGTTTGCCTAAAAAAGTACTGTATTTGCAATCGTGCCTCAGAATACTCATTGATATTTTAGTTCCGGTCATTGATTTTCTCAGCATGGAGAGTCCTAGTTTGGAACAAAAAGAATATTGTGTAAATTATCGTTATAATATTTTGCCCGGAATTTATCGGGCTGATCTAATAGAAGTAGATACTTATGTACATATAAATAAAGTTGTGTGATAAAGCGGGTGCTATCAAAATGTTCTGACTCCGCGCCAGGATTGGCTTCCGGCTGGCGGAGTGCCAGGTTCCTACACCAAGTCATGCTACTGGTCTTCCAGCAAGTAAAACCATGAAATTTACAATGTACCTACTCCGATTGTTATAATAATATCGACTTATCATCACGTATAACTAATGGGTTGGCAGAAAGATTATCTTTCCATTCATTTTCTGAAGCAATTTTATTCTATTACTATGTAAAACTTGAGAATATTAGTCACACTTAGCGATTATTTTAGATTTGTATCGGTAAAAGTTTTGTGATAGGACAAGCTGTTTCAGAAACTTATACTTCACACAAATGCAAATAAACACGATACGACAAGAAACATAAACTTAAAACAAATCAATGTATTCGGCAGCTTTTGTAGAACTTCGTGAGTAGTTCGCGAGTAGAGTTTGTTTCGAGGAGCAAATTAAAATTAGTCCTATTTTGGCTTATTACTTTGGAGGCTCTGAAATTCTAAACTTTGACGTACCGTGAACTAGCTTTTATCGTAAGTGCCGCGGGCGAGAGTGAGGGGCGGAAAGGGGATGGCAGAAATATACATTGATATTTCCAGGGTCCTTTAGCGGCTGTCGGGATCACGGCTCGAGTCACTCGGGGCTTCGAGCCTCCTCGAAGCACCACTGAGGGGCAGATTGTAATCCTGCTTTGTCAGTCAACCGCGGAGACAGGAAGTGGTCGAGGACTGTTCACGGGGGCGTGGGGCGCAAGGCGGAAGTGAGGAGGGCACACATATTGATTGTTCTATCAGAATTATTGACAGCAACCGAATTTAGAAAGGTCCTAATTATCTAAAAATGTTAATTACTACTAAGTGTTACAGTTAATTGTAATCGACAGCGATGCGGCGGAGTTTTTAGACGCCATATTTTATATTTTTTTTAGTTAAGAAGTAAGGGTTTTTATTATTCTCTTGTTTTTGGGAATAGTTATAGTATAATTATGGTTGGTTAAGTGTTTTTAAATATGTTAATCTAATTATTTATTACTGCTACAGTTATTTATTTCCTATATTTAACACATGTAAGTGGTATTTATTTATGCCTGAAACTAAATTCCTTAGCTACGTAGGTATAGATGAATGTTTAAAATGTATTTCCCTATTTCATAAACGGAGAGTGTGTTGTGAAACATGGTTTTCTAATACCTACCTACCATTTATCGTACCCATCATAAATAACAAAGTATTTTATTACAATAAAATTTAAATTAAAAATATCGGAACAAACTCAAATACTTAACATAAATCATTAAGAGTTTGGAACGTTGGTCATTTTTATTTTATTATCAATACGCCGCCTATTGATAAAATATGAATAACGTTCAAATATAGCATCGTCACAGTAGCTGAATATGGGTATAGTGTACAAATAGATTGCCAAATAGTAGGTAGTAGTATTCACTGTATACTCTGTCTACAGAGTTAATATTTGTTGTAAGCGAAAAGTTTGCTCTCTACGGCGTTACTTTGGGCTTGGAATGACAATGAGCCGAACGGACACGTCAGTTTTTATTTGCCTCCGCACTAATGGAGCAAAATGAGCAAAGTGACATGCTGTAACAATCAGTTAGATTAATCCATAAACAAAGTGATATAGATGGACAATTTGGTTTATGTAACATTTAATGGTAGTTCCAGACTGATTGAATCAACACGGCGCCTATGGAACTTTTCAGAGGCTTAGAAAAGCTTTCAGCAATTATCATCAGAAGCAACCGCACAACAGTTGCAGTTGTCTGTATCATGCAACTTTTATTACTACACACACGATTATATTGGATACTTGCTTTTAGTTTTTGTTTTCTAAGATGTTAGCATGAAAACGTAAAGTCACTCGCCAGCTACTGGGCAACTAGTACTTGCTCAAAGTAAATAGCTTCGCACACATAAAGTTATGACAATAAAACGTACAAACTAACAAATACCATTGACATTTTATTACTAGTGTAACATGCGTGTAAATATGCAAATGGTACGCCAATGTTCTACAAATTACTACCAAAACTAACAGCATTATATAATAGTACATAAGTCTAAATTTTTACGACATGCTCTTTCACTTTTCGAAAGTAAATGAATTGCTTTATTTTTCATGTATCATCACTAATTTAATGATATTTCTACGCTTATCTATGTAGTAAGAACATTAATATTAATAAAATCCGCATAAACATATGTGTCTAATAAATAAAGATAGATTAGCATACATTTCGATGTCGTTTTATATATCATTGACCGGTTTATTGCAGTAGTTTTCTGCATTTTAAGCACAACGAACAGTTTCTTGTACACAGACGTGCTTTTAAAAGTAAATTAAAATGAATAGCACACATTAAAATTATCTTATTGTTTTCAGCTGTCCCTGAGGTTTTCAGATAGGTAAGGACTATGCTTACATTGCATATTATACCATTTAGTGTTAATTGTATGAGTTTCTAGGTACTACTTAGTTTCGTTTAAAAAAGAAAAATCATACCTGATTATTAGGAAAATGCGACACATAGGCATAGGTACGCGTTTGGATTTTACAGCATAGAAGAGTCATAAAGGAAATCCTGAATACGTATGCGATATTCTGAGTGCATGGCGAGTGACGTCACGGGCGCGTCCGACAGGACGCAGCTGTCGTGGCCGCAGCCCTAGCCTGGGAAAGCGACGCCCTCGCGGTCGCGCGCTCTCACTGCCGAGTCGCGGAGTCGCGGCCGGTCGCGATGTCGCGTCGCGCCGCGTCGCCCTGCGGCTGTCGACTCCCGCTGCGACATTGAACCGATCAACGTCAATTATTATGAACTTGACTTACTTTTATTTTCATTCTGATATCACAATGACAGCAAAAGTGTGTAATTAAAGTGTGTAACGGTTTTTAATTAAGTAATTATCGTCATTGTTGTCACGTTTTGTTTCAAAGCCGACAGCTGTTCTCAAGGGTTACCTACATATTCCGTATCTATTCCGGTCTTTTAGATAGGTATAAATGCAGTAGTATCGAAATGACAGCTTGTTATGTAAGATGTAAGTTAAATGTACAACATGTAGGTACACGAAGTAGCCGCAACGTTCGTCGAGGAACCTAATACTAATCTCATTTGTTTTCATCCGCTTAGACTGTAGCCAACCGAGGCAGGCAGACATCCAGACCAGGTGAAAGAGAGTCTGCATGAAATATAGGAATAATGGTTACCTACTGGAAAACAGAAATTAGTCTCACATGCAAATAATATAAGAATACATAAATGTATAGGTTCATTTGCATAGAAAATTGTTATGATTGTATTTAATTATTTACATAACAGTTTTTACTTCCGACTTCAGATTATTTTTAAAGATGCCGTAATACAAACAATTTTAGACATTTCACGATAAAGGAAAACGGAAATTGACGTCATTAGTTCAACGCCTTTGCTTAAAAGTGGTAAACTTTATATAACTTCGGTCTATTTTGATCGACTATTCTCGGTATTGTCATACAGCGACCGCTACCGTGGGCGAGTCTTGCCTAACACTACCGATTTACAAGAACACTGCTAAGCCTTGACCCTCTCACGACACAAGTAAGTACGTCTCCCTTCTAATGTAGTTTTGTCCTTCCATTTAAGGTGCTGATTAATTATAGATAAAAAAAATGTTCAAATTAAGCTCTAAAGCGCACAAGTGAACTAATATTTGGCTCTTTATTTCCGAATGCAGTGAAATATTGTGTACTTACATAAGATTTGATAAGATGTACCCACTACTCACGTCGATCGAGCTAAGAACAATTTGTTTAGTTTTTTTTTTGGTGGGAAAATCATCTTATGACATCCCTCGTTCTTGGGCGGGCGCGAGATAGTGTCAGACTTTTACTGACAAAAAAACCACTCTTGTTCCTTCGTTGCCTTTCGTATCGGGGCCGAGTCTTCCTTTCAGAATCAGACCCTTGGCCCCAGTAGGCTTCGACCCTGCTGGGCCCCTACAGTTGCTGACATCTCCTTGAGGCGCGCGTGGAACAGTACGCGCCGTCGATGACTTGGGCTCGGTCCGGACGGTTACCGGACAGTCGGACGGCGAGCTACCCATTGCTCGTCGTCCGCAAGCCCGCGGACAATTTGTTTGCTTGACTTATTTTCTTATTAGCGAAATATAGAACTATTTTAAGAAAAGTTCAGTAAGAATTCTTCTACTTCCTATTTCGAGATTCGTCTAATCTTGGACAGGTACCTATTTCTAAACATTTCTCGAAATCCGGTTCGATAATTTATTATATCAATACATTGCATACATTATGATTGTGAATATGATATTCCCGGCGGAGATCGCGTCATTTTGTGATGCATATTATATGAATCGCTATAATGTTAGCATGTGTGCTCGTTACGATGCCCTTGGGTGTTTGAACTTGTGTTACTCCGTCGCCTAGCTGGCTGAGGCTGCCATGCTCTGTCATATTTACAGGCACTCTCGGGGTCGAACCAATCGATGGTTGTCAGAAGACAGGATCATTGAGCTAATAATCTCAACGTGTAAGTACTTTGTATATCTCAGAATATGTCACTTGTGCCTTATAGAAATTTTAATAAAAAACAAAATCTACTATATTAAAAGTTACTCTATTAAAATAAAAGCATTTCCCGTAGCCTATGTTAGGTATCTAAAGCTACCAAATAAACATAAATCTGTATTAGAAGCGCGATATTTCTCCCGAATGCATATTGGGTTTTGTTTCCAGGCGATAAATTTTTGTGAATATAGAGAGGTGCCTTTAACAGTTCCATCAATATTGGTGACGTCGACGGTGGAAAGGGGGTGGGGACATGTAACAAAACATTGTAAAGATCGTTACGGTAGCTGCGCAGCATCCTCACATTGAGAGATTGGTATTGAATTTAATTTAAACAACTTATTTTTTTATTTACAATATCGTACCTATAACTTAGACATCAAAAAGAAAAATAACAGTCACTAGAAGAAAGTTACAATACAACGTTAATTAGTAAAAAAAAAACTATGGGCTCAATATCCGGCACCCGTGTTACGTTTAATTCTTATTGATTGATTGTATCGATAACTTAATTCCTCGTATCGATTTATCAGAAAGCTAGATTGAAATAGTGCAATACGATAGTATCGGCGTTCGCAAGACGTATATCTGCCGTATTCGCCTGGATCGCAGTAAGCCACTGTGAGCCGCTTTACGGCCAACAAGAAGCTTGTGGATTTCAATTCTCTTTGTCAAGTGGACGGAGACGTGGGGAATGCGTTTAGAGACAAGAGCACTTACGGCGACCGATATCCTCAACTACGCTCAAGTCAGCGTTCAGACTTAGTTTGCGGCAACTTTTTCCGGTTACACTCGGCGAGTGTTTGCTCTTTATTTAACTAGTAATCCGGTTAACAAAGCAGCGATTTAATATGAACAGTCATTTGCGAATAAGAGAAACTTAGAGAAAGCATCTTATTACTAGAAATCGTTGATACAAGATACCTAGTTAAAAATAGATTTTTATACGGTAGAGATTCGTTTAGTTTTTTATTGCAGCGAGGTAATTGCTTCATGTTGCAGCATCGTAACAGATTTGTAACCGTATGAGTAGTAAGTAGGTACCTGTTCCTGGTGTACCTACCCACTGCAGCGAGCCCGTCCGCACTCCGCCGCACTTGGCCGCAGTCGACGAAGGCGTGTGTAATGGTTCATTGTTTTTGCCGTAAGTGGCCTGAGATTACACAAATTGATGCCTGTGTGTTTGAAGTGAAAGGAAGTGTTCTGTTCTAGATAATGGGTTCGCTTGTTTTGTTTTTTAACAATGAATCGGTTTCTGATACCGCCTCGTATGTTATTGTTCTTCTCATATGACTTTTTGCGTGGAGCTACGCGAGTACCTAACGGACCAAATATGAAATATTGTTGTTTATTTCAAGCAAATGTTTATATTATGGCGGCCGCTCAAACTAAATGTACAATAGTATATGGTAAGTTAAGGTCAGACAGATACCACCGAGAGGTTCTAATTAATTCACTTAGCGTCTCTACGACATAGTTAATAGCTACCTACGTAAGAATAAATATGATGAATACCTAACTTTGTTGACGATTACTTCACCAGCTCACAGGTCACCTTCGAGTTGATGCACTGTATGAATGTCGCAGTCTTTGATTCATCGTATTGGATTTTACAGGCATATTTTTTGCATTCTCTATTCAAATGCACTGAGAATCCTTGAGGGATATTACACGCGTCATGTGCAACCAATCGCGTTCCAGCTGATAGCATGCCAATCTATTTTACCGGTGAGAAGCGCTCGGGAGCGGCAGCGGCGCGGCAGCCGGCAGCCTACCGCCTGAAGTTAACGTTGTGGTGGTTTCTATCAAAAATCACACCTTAGTCGTATTACCATCTGCACTCTTAGATCGGATTTGTCGTCGGATCAGTCTGGGAGCAGCGCTAGTATTCGGCAGCTAGTGGAGAGGTTGTAAAACAAGTCTAGCGCTTTTGTCGCGTCTAGACGGCGCGCGTCGGATCTCTATCGGCTGCCGTAAAATTATGTGATGTAGCCGGGCAACGCACCGCTCTAGGATATCCGGTTTAATTCGATCTTTATTCACTTATTTTATTTATGACACAGCTTTCTTACTTTGAAAATTCGGAAAACTAGAAGAGAAGAAGGTATACAAATCATACACAGCGTTGTGTCGGGCGGTGGCTGATACTATAGGTACAGAACGTTCAATATGATGACTTAAAGCTGATATACCTAGTTTTCTAGTTATATTTCAACATTAAGAAGCGACGATATGTTCTAATCGTATCTAATCTAATAGCTCTTTGTCTTACTGCTGGGCGAAGACCTCCCTCTTCCTTTTCCGTGGTATTGTATTAAAACACAGATAATTTTTTCTGAGGTGTATAATGATTAAATAACTCCTCTCGCTCAGGGTGGAGCGAGAGAGAGTGTCATACTTATACTGACTAAAACCTTCATGTTTACAGTGGAAGGAAACCCACCACTGTCCACCCTTTCCACTGTCGATGTGTTCCTTCAGTTGCCTTTTGCGTTCCATGGCTGCGGTAGGTCTCTCTGCCGTCTTTTTACCCGACTGCAAGAAGGGTTACTTTTTCGCGCGTATCTTGTATGTATGTAATATTCTTTATTACCTCATATCTTCCAAACCGCATTTATATAATTAAGATATCGTTAGATTCGTCTTGATAACCCAAGTGTTCTCAGATACGTTAAAAAAATCCCAATATAACGACTGTGAGACACCATAATTTAAGGTAAAAAAATATTTATTTTTTTGGAATACTGCGATATGGGTATTGAATCAAAATAAAGGGCTTCATGAGGATTTCAAATTGGTATATCATGGTTAAAAATAAATACGATAGGAAATATGTTATTTATTATCTACTAACTGTTACTCTCATTAGAGTAGTGGTGGTCGAGTGGTAACGGTTCCGACTTACGAGTTGTAGTGTAGGTCGCGGGTTCAAACCCAGCTAGGCGCATTACTTTGTGTAATTTATTTCATCTCCACTGCTCTCAAAACGGTGAAGGAAAACATCGTGAGGATATCGACATGTCCTAGAACCAAAAATGAAGACATGCGACATTCACCAATCCGCACTGGGCCCGCGTGGTGGATTACGGCACATTCCCTCTCCTAGAGAGGAGGCCTGAGTCCCAGCAGTGTGAACATTAAAAGGCTGATTATGCTATTATGCTAACTGTTACTCACGACTTCGTTACTTCCCTTTTTATATCCCCCCTGGGAATTAAGTCCCGTTACCGCGGGAAAATGAAAAGTAGCCCAAGTTACTCCTTGTAGCATCAACGACGAATTTTGGCCAACGTGCAATGTGTCTCTCGCAGTCCGACCGTCGCGTCGGGCTGTTGTCTGGACCGAGACCGTCGACAGCGCGTCGTGTACTACGCGTTCCTCAAAGAGATGTCAGCAAAACCGTAGGGACCAACAAGGCCGATGCCTACAAAGGCCATGGGAGGACATCTGAAAAAGTAACCCGTGGTCCTGGAACGCAAAGGGCAACTAAAGGAACCTAGGTGTGGTTTTTTTTTAGTAAAAGTAAAAGTCTGACACGCTCTCCCTCTTCGCCCTAGAGCGAGAGAAGTCTTAGATGATTACCCACATAAAAAAGGTTTCTGTCAGTGAAAGTCCCGTCAAAATCGGTCCAACCGTTTCTAAAATTTCCTCTCCCCTGCGAATCAGGATGTCCCCCCTACTACCGGAATAAGTCCCGTCCGAATCTAAAATAAAATCATTCCATCTAATATGGGTCCCGACTGTTGCAGTCAATATGTTCCGTATTAGAATTTATTATTTGTTTTATTTTTTTGTGTTAAAATTAATGCAATTGGTTTCTACGCTACTGGACTGAACTTGTTCTTTTTTCTTTTCAATTTTATTTTAAGTTATTTTTTTCCCAGTCGGGTTTTTTTTTTATATAAATGGTCAATTTTGACAAATTATTTGTTGAAGTGTCGAATCTGATCAAACAGGGCCCATTTAATAATTGTAAGATCTCTGTAATACACTTACTGCAGCGACTACAGGCAAAGCGCGTGCTAAAAAGTATAGAATGTAGGTAGTTAAAGACGAAGTCCTAACACGTCACGACAAGGATGTGACACCGTATGAATGAGCCACTAGTCTCCAATGTACCAAGGTTGGGACCTAACCTAACCCCTCGGTGCACCTAACCTTACCTAACCTAACCCCTCGGTGCACCAAGGTTGGAACATCCCGTGAGTGAGCCTCTAGCCCCTCAGTGCACCCCCTGGAGATCGGCTGCGCAGACCAATGTCCCCGCGCCATCACCAGCTGACAGTCTGAATAAATCGTAACACCGCCAATTACGTGGAATTATCGTGGAATCTTTCTCATGTCTACATGAATCTTTTATGATTTAAATTTTATACGTAAAACAAGGAGTCCATAAGTTTTTATTAATTGATATAAACAAGTGCTAGTGCGCCTGATGGTAAGCAGTGATGCAATCATTGATGGTGAGGCGCACTAGTTTATTAAACGCGCGCGCGCTGGTTTAGTTTGTGCGTTCTGTGCTTTTAGCTGTTTTTTGATCGATATACTCGTATCAAGATCATAACTCGGATGTTACTTTTTCTGGTTTCTGCAGGTATTCGTATATGCGCTTTTTGCACTATCACTTGACGTCGCCCGTACTGCATAGTGGTTAGTTACAGTTTGCAAACGAGTGTGTGAGTTTCAAATCCATTAGTATGTTTGCGTCACATACGCAACGTGAAAAGGATTCTTTCACAATAGGTCGTTCGAGATAACCCGTGCTAACTATATAGAGTAAATGCAACAATGAGCAACAAAGAAATCTAGATCAAATGGACAATGCAGTGTTTACGAAACTCGTTAGTAATTTGTGAGGTGTTACCAACTTTTCTCTGTGGTGAGAGTCGTGCTAAGTGGCGAAACTGTTGGCTTCACAATGGAACAAACGTTTGCTACTGGAACACGAGGCGAATACTGCGCTCGCGCATATCTGTCGCGGGTCATCGCGCCGCAACCTTTCACTAGCGCCGCACAGCCGCGGGGCCCTGGGCCCCTAGCTCCGGCTACAAGCACGAATGATACCTTAAGCTGTTCATAATTCTGATCTTCTCACGAACCAGTACGTGATCGGAACCAAATTTCTATTTCGAAACTTTTTAATTTCTTTTCTAGCGAAACGCACTAAGTGAAGCCAATTTTTTAAACAAAAATAAACGTTTTCATAAATAAAATATCGGAAGCAACATTGTCGTAACTGACGCGCCTTAATAGGATCAAGTAAAACAAAAGATTCCAGTTTGACGATGCGCCTGTCACTAAAGTAAACGACAGTCTCCGTCGCGTCGATTCGGACGACGCCGACGTACTTAAAGTAATAATCATCACGGTAGAGTGGATTAATTCAATACTAACAACTTATTTTCAAAATGTAACTGTAATTTTCGGTAGTATTTAATCTCTACTCATGTAGTCTGTACCGTACACGTGATTCGCGATCACAGACTGTTGGGTTTGTTCTAAAATTATGCATACACGTGATAAGCGGAAGGAAAATATTGATCCATTTATTTGATGATGCTGTGGTTAAAATAAGAATAGAGTAGCTACACAAATTTTAAATATGTCAATCAATACAGTGTGGTCAATGGCGATTTTTCGGGGAGTGAAAATAATTTTTACCTACTTAGATATTAATATTTAATATTTTTACTATAGTATCAACTCATTAAAATTGTTTTTCACCTCTTGAAAGATCGCCAGCGAATTGAGCGAATTCAAAATATAGATAGGCGAAATATATTTAGGTTACAAAAGGTAAAATATTGAATGATAATGAGAACCAGATGGTTCTGGTGACGAATTCGATTGGGATCCGAATAATAGAACACATCCACCATTTATTGTTTTGATTAATATTTCCCCAAGTTAACTGTACGGGTCCCGCGTTGTATTGGTTAGTGCCGGGCGAGCCCCGTGCCCCCGTCATCACAGCAACATGCGACATGTCCGGCATGACATGGTTATATGACATAGTAGTCACCTGGCACCTGTTTATTAGCCTGGGAACTAGAAAACTAAAGTAGCAAGTAAAGATTTAATAAGGTTTGAATAAGGAATACCTATACGAGTAATAAAGGGAAACACATTGTGATGTTGTGTTACTTTGAACTTATTTTTTTTATTGTATTAAAAAATACATTTATCTTCAATGCCATCGTCAATCTTACTTCAATGATGTGCAAAGGTGTTCGCTCAACGAATACGGTTTTAATGTTATCTGAAGTCAACACTCACAAAACATCAAATGTTTCGAATTGGTAATAATTGTATGATGTAAGTTATATAATGCTTTAGAAGCAGTTCAGTGCCAGCCAATAAGCTACTAGGTAAATCAAAATCACTCACATTTCATGGTCATTGCATTTCTATCAGATGTAGACGCAATCATTTCTGAATTTTCATTACAACCAATTTATACTCAGAAATAATATGTCGTGAAGCAAAATGTTCCCGTCTTGGCATTTCATTTTGTTCGTAATTATTTTTGATTTGGTGAGTAATTTAAATTATTTATCTATGCTAATATTATAAAGATGTGGAGTTTGTTAGTTTGAACGCGCTAATCTCATGAACTACTGGTTCGGATTGGAATTATTTTAGTGTTGGATAGCCCATTTATTGATTAAGGCTATATAAAACCACGCTAGGACCAATAGGAGCAGAGTAGTAACCAAAGACGAGAGTGATATCTTGAGGGACAGTTGTATCTAATAAAATAAACAAATAGGTACCGTGTTAATGATCTGACATTCTTTTTTCTTTCGTTGTTTTACAGGTATTTGGAATTGTATCTGAAAGTAATAGTAAGGCTGCATTTATTTACTACCAGTGATACATTTTGGGGAAAATTTGATTATAACTAGCAATTACCTCTTGTTTTAGATAAATCCCATGACGTTACTAAGGAGCATGCAAAAGTTGTTCCAGGCAAAGAAGGAAAAATGGTTTTAATAAACAGGCAAAGAAATGACAAATCTAGTGAAACTGAGTTTGATGGATTCTCGGAATCGGGTATGATATAAAAATTATTCTTGTCTGTCATTCTTGTCTACAAATAAACCAATCAAATTTATATAGTTAAGTTACAAACACACGTACAGAATAATTATGTAATTATATAAAGATATTTGAATTCAAAATTCGATACGGCAACAAATTAAAATTTTGAGTCTTTCATTTTTCTAGATATCATAGCCATCATATCGATTTTATTGTTTTGACATATTCTTATATGCCATCTGAACCATAAACAAATCGATTAACACCTCATTCATTAATTTCGGTTCAGTATTTCATCCACTACGGTAGATTATACGTACGCGATACTGACACTATATAGACTAGGGTTGTAACGGAGGCCATCTTAGCGGAGGTGGAGGCGGAGGTGAAATTGGATGTGGAAAAATAATAATTTATAGTTTATAGTAGTCAAAAATCTTTATTTTAAATACGTGCATTCATAGTACACTTAAATAAACATATACTCTAGTTTACAAAAAAACAGAGTTTTTATATAACCATAATATAAGTAATCTATACTAATATTATAAAGCTGCAGAGTTTGTTTGTTTGTTTGTTTGTTTGTTTGTTTGTTTGAACGCGCTAATCTCTGGAACTACTGGTCCGATTTGAATGTTTCTTTCAGTATTGGGTAGTCCATTTATTGAGGAAGGCTATAGGCTATGTTTTTTTTTTCAAAATTAGGGATCCGTAATAAAATTGCTATTTTGTAACACAAGGTGTAAAATCGAAAACCTATTTTTGCGTGCGCTGCAAAAACTATTGACAATAGAACAAAATGATGTACTACGGGTTTGTAGATCCCATTAAGACCTACAAAAAAGTCCGCGAGAACATATATCTAGCTATCATGGTTTAATCACAATAACCGATTTTGTGTTCAAAATAATTATTAAGTCGTCTGAAGAAAAAAAAACTACGTTTAATATGTATCGTAATATTAATCTTTATCGAAATTAAGCATTATGTTATCAAGAGTATTTATGTAGAAGTAAAATACTTTTTGTTTCATCTCAATCGGATATTTCGTTTAAAAGTTATCACGTGTGTAAGATGTTAAGAGTTGAGTTATGGGCCATAGAGTTTTTTATCAACATAAAATCCTGTAATAATCTTTTTCGAAATATATTTTTTGTTGATGAGATCAAGAAGATGCATTCCATTATCCACAGGAATTTCTTAATTCTTTAAACCCGAGTGGCCTCCCCCCACATTCTCTCAAGTTAAAAATTGGTGCCCCAATTATTTTACTTAGAAATCTTAAGCCACCAAATTTATGTAACGGGACTCGACTTCAGATTAAATTTCTTCGCAATAACGTGATCGTTGCAACAGTTTTGACTGGTCCAGCGGTTGGTCAAACAGTACTTATACCTCGGATCCCAATGATTCCAAATGATTTGCCTTTTCATTTTAAAAGAGTCCAATTCCCAATTAAATTATCTTTTGCCGTAACGATAAATAAATCACAGGGGCAAACATTTAAATATGTAGGATTACATTTACGGCAAGACTGTTCTTCGCACGGCCAACTATATGTCGCGTTGTCAAGATACGGAGCTGTACCATGACGTTTAAAGTAAGATTGTTTCATTCTTATTTCCAGTGTGGGTAAGAGATGGCGCTAGACAACCTGTATAGCTCTGTCTCTTACCCACACTGAAATAAGAATGGAACAATCTTACTTTGAACGTCATGGTAACCCCGCAGGTTGCGGAAACAATCAATATATTCTTCTGCCACAAGAAAATAAAACGAAAAATATAATTTACTCAGAAGTACTTTAAAATAATATTTTAACCCGGTTTAAAGTGGACGGACACTCCCGCCTATAGTCGTAATTCTTATGTGTCTGGCTGAATGTCGAACAGATAGACAGCTATTGCCTGCGACTTATACAATTTAACTTAATTTATATTTTTCTTAATATTATAAAGCTGAAAAGTTTGATTGTTTGTTATGAACGCGGTAATCTCGGGAAATACTGATCTGATATGAAAACTGTTTAAATATTCAATAGTCCATTTATTGAGGGAGGCTATATTTATCTCGGTATTTCCACGGAAACGAGAAAAACGCGGGTGAAACCGCGGGGCACAGCTAGTCAATGATAATTTTGTTACTAAATTGGGAGTTTCTGAATACGAAACAATTTTTAGAATTTTCGTATCACATCTAGTTTATGAGTTATATGTGGTCAAGGTATTGAACAATAGCTTTACCACATTTCGGTATTTTTCGGAATTGACTAAATTACTAAAAAAATATTTACTAAAAAAAATTACTAAAATTTACTAAAATTAATTAACTTGTTTTTAATAATTAACATCATATTTCTCAAGGTACTAACTTTAACCTACAAAACGAAGGAATTCGTCAGGTTGATTCCTGTCATGAAAAATTGAAATACGCCCGCCCCAACCCCGACCGCGTTCCCACCACGCACACGGACACGCTGATTGTTGCTTGACCATTTCACACGCAACACGCTGCCGGACGTCTGAGTCGTCAGCGCGCGTCACTGTTCGCGGGGTATTGTTCTATGAATATGACGTACCTAAATAAAACTCCGTAATAACTCTTGATTTCTTGCGGAACTTCCGTAGTAACGGAAGCCTAGGCGAAGTTCCGTTACAACCCTAATATAGATTACTGAAATCAAAATCGTTCCTTTTGAATTTCCCGTAGCCGGGTAAGAAACCAGAGTTAACAAAATACCTCAAAAATGCTTTCGATTCAAGAGACCATGATATTACCGTGCCATGGTCATATTCGATTCGAGAAGAGTTAATTTTAGACGAAGTAAAGGAATTAATCAATTTTACATTCTGTATATTATTTTATGCAAAGGTCAAGAACACAACACCGACAAAGATGGAGACAATGCAAATAATGATGACAAGGACAATGACGATGATGATGATGATGATGATGATGATGATGATGATGATGGTGATAGTGAAGAAGAGGGCACTAGACATGAAGAAGCTGGTAAGAAAAACAAATAAATGAATAATAAAAACTACTTCAAGTCTAACGTAACATTCATAAGAATTCTTGGATTTAAACATTTGAAAAAAATTATGTAATGAAAATAACCGACAAACGGTTATTTTCATTACATAATTTTTTTAAAGATGGAAATATTTTTAAATTTAAAAGGAATGCGGCGTATCCACAATAAGCTTATGAATATAATGATCACGATGTAGTTCAATTTTCAGAATTTGAAAAAAGATCACTGCAAGCAGGTAAAACTATCATCTAACTAATGAAAACAATATTGAATCATTTGTAATAATAATTGAGGATAACAAAAAAATACAATTTCTCAATCAGGTGATGTTTTTACTCCAATGGAGTTTTTGCCGATCGCTACAAAGTTGTTAGCAAAAGGTATTTAAACACAATTATTTGTTTTTTTAGTAAAATAAAATTTCACACTACGTTGATCTGAATCACAGGTTTCTCATTTTCATTAATGAAACTCCTTCATAACTATGAGTGTTTTGACTTCATATGACTTTTTTTTCGGTGGGAAAATCATCCAATGACATCCCTCGCACTTGGGCGGAGCGGGAGGGCGTGTCAGACTTTTACTGACTAAAAACCCACTCCTTTTCCTTCGTTGCCATTCATATCAGAGCCGAGTCTTCCTTTCAGAAGCAGACCCTTGGCCCCAGTAGGCTTCGACCCTGCTGGGCCCCTACGGTTTGCTGACATCTTCTTGAGGCGCGCGTGGAACAGTACGCGCCGTCGACGACTTGGGCTCGGTCCGGACGGTTACCGGACGGTCGGACGACAAGCTACCCATTGCCCGCCGTCCGCAAGCCCGTCCCGGCGGCTGGGGCTCGAACGCCGCTCCCTCGTGCGTGCATTTGCGGCCTCCTCCTTTGCTAGCATTACTGCTTCGCAGAAGGAGGCGACCGCCTGTCACTCCTCCTCGCTTCGGACCATGGCTTGTACCAAGGCCCGGAGCGAGAGATCGGTGCTGCCGATCGCCCCCACGAGGACACGGCGGTGCTCTGCCCAAGCGGTGCACACCTCTACCGTATGCTCCACCATGTCCTCCGGGTGGTCCACACAATGGTGGCACCCGGACGTCACTTCCGCACGAATCCGGTGCAGGAACCTCCCGAACTGACTATGTCCGGTGAGAACATGCGTCATGCGGAAGGTGAGGACTCCGTGAGGACTTTCCAGTCACTCCTCAAAGAGGGACTTACCTCCATAATTATGGGACATCATATGACTGAGTGGACATGTGACTGAGTGGACAACTGGACATTTGGCTTTTTTTTAAAATTCACTCTAATTTGTGTATTTCTTTTTCAGTCGAACCTGGAGGTAAGAATAAGAGAAGTCAAAGTTCTTTAATAATAATTGACTTCTATATTTTTAATACCCTACCTCTAACTAATATGTAACCTTTATTTAACTTATCAAATGTAGCAGGCAGAGGAATTGTCACCGGATCTAAAACTCCTGAAGATTTGGCGGATAAGCTATTTACAGCTTACTGTATGTACTACAAATTATACATTTTATTTCAGTTTGGAAACTAAGGCGAATTAAATGATTTTTATATGATTTTATTAATACATTTTTATTAATTAAATAATAAATTATATTTATTTTGAAAATAGATACAATTAATATAATTTTAAAAACACTTTAACACCTAATTTTTTTTGTCAATTTAAACTAGATGAAGCCGGTGTTTCCTAGCTGACTACCCTGAGAAGAAAAACCGAAACAAACTCAGGGGTCAAAGTTAAAATGTAACATTCCTTATATTTTTACAGTTTTAACTTCAAGGAGAATCGTAGAGTTAACGGGTAATTAATTGTGTTTCCAGATTTGACATAGTTTTAGTAAATAATGTTTTTGAATTGAAATATGTATTAATCTTATTACAGAAAAAGATCTCTCAGGATTGGATGCATTAACAGCTTTAGCTCTCGAGGGAGAAGGTAGTGTTGGACGGAATTTAAGCTTACTATTTTAAAGTTAATTATATTAGCATATCAAAGTATTCATGTGGATGGATGGAGAAGTAGAGGGAGGCCCAAGAAAAGTTGTGTTTCCTGATAGCTATAACCTAGGAGCCTTTAAGTCAAGAGTGAATAGGTTAGTTCTATGCTAGCGCGTTCCATCGTCGGCCACATCATCACTTCCCATCAGGTTAGATAGACATAATAACAAAAAGATTGATAGATTGTGTGAGTGCTATGAAAGAAAAGTGAGTTAGTGATAGCATGACGGGTGACAGGATAGAATGGAAGAACAAAACATGTTGAGTTGACCCCTAATAACACGGGACAAGGGCAGAAAGATAATAATGATATCAGCATAAGAATGATTTTTGAAGGTGGATCACAACAAGCTCTAATGTGTATTGATGTTTCCCGCAACGACACTACATGGTAATTTTGAAGGTAGATCACAAGCTCTAACGTGTATGATGTTTCCCGCAACGACACTACATGGTCATTTTGAAGGTAGATCACAACAAGCTCTAACGTGTATGATGTTTCCCGCAACGACACTACATGGTCATTTTGAAGGTAGATCACAACAAGCTCTAACGTGTATGATGTTTCCCGCAACGACACTACATGGTCATTTTGAAGGTAGATCACAACAAGCTCTAACGTGTATGATGTTTCCCGCAACGACACTACATGGTCATTTTGAAGGTAGATCACAACAAGCTCTAACGTGTATGATGTTTCCCGCAACGCCACTACACTACATGGTCATTTTGAAGGTAGATCACAACAAGCTCTAACGTGTATGATGTTTCCCGCAACGACACTACATGGTCATTTTGAAGGTAGATCACAACAAGCTCTAACTTGTATTGATGTTTCCCGCAACGACACTACATGATCATTTTGAAGGTAGATCACAACAAGCTCTAACGTGTATGATGTTTCCCGCAACGACACTACATGGTCATTTTGAAAGTAGATCATAACAAGCTCTAACGTGTATTGATGTTTCCCGCAACGACACTACATGGTCATTTTGAAGGTAGATCACAACAAGCTCTAACGTGTATTGATGTTTCCCGCAACGACACTACATGGTCATTTTGAAGGTAGATCACAACAAGCTCTAACGTGTATGATGTTTCCCACAACAACACTACATGGTAATTTTGCACGTGTCATTAGTAGAAATTTAACGTTTAAAAATGTCTATTACAGTTGTGAAAATGAGATCTTCAGGCAATTCCCTTACAGAAAAACCGATACAATCAATAAATATGAATGGTAATAAAATAATTTGATTAAATAATTTGGTTTCTAAAATGCACTCTGACACCAATTTACATAATAATTTGTGCTAGGGCAACATATCGGAGTGGCTGGTGGACCTTTGAGATGTCACTATAAGCGTAAGTTATTATTTTCTGTACGTAGTGTACTGTATTAAATGATATTTACGAAATATCCATATCTAAACTGCGACCTTTGCTGTTGTTCCATTTCATTGCTACTGATTACTGTTGACCTGCTTTCCCTCACAGCTGGGCAAAGACTCCTCATGTCTTTTTTGGTTCAGGGATTTATGGAGCACTAGTTATATTATGTTTTGTTTAGCTCGTCCCGTCACCTTTAAATCTTGTATTGATAACTAAACAAACTTTATTTTTCTTTTAGTGTTATATAAAAAAGTCAGTCCTGCAGAAGCCATTTTAAGAAAAGGGCACAACGGTACGTAAGTTAAAAAAAAATATTCTCCTTAATTTCCTTTAGGTACTTTCAAATAAACAAGTCTACAAAAATAATTAGATCATACTGGACATCAAAGCTGGATATAAAATTGAAAGCAAGGATGCGTAGAGTCTTTAATTAACCCATAGTTTTCAGTAAACATAAAGTAAGATATTTTTATTAGTTATAATTAAAAAATGTCCTTGCCTCTCTATTAATGTAGGTACAGGTGACGATACCGGTGTCCTCAAGCTGGAGTGAGCTTGAGGACACCGTTTATCTGTCTGCCTATCATTATGATTTGATACTAGTATTCATGCTCTTTTCGTGCATGCTATATTATAGAATATTATTATTATTGTTTATTTTGTACATATAAGTACATAGATAGATAGATAGATAGATATATTCTTTATTGTACACCAAAAATACAAATTACATTAGGAACTTAAAATTAATAGGGTGTCACAATGGGCGGTCTTATCGCTAAAAGCGATTTTTTACAGACAACCTACATACACCTACACACTTCTGTACCCTTATTTTCTTAATAATCTTTTATTTTTTTATGCACTTGCCATATTTTCTCTTGACCGCCCTTGGTTGACTGGTTGAGAATGCCTAAGGCCGCCTTTTACATTTGTGTCGCATGAAGTTTTAATAAATAAATGAGAATGCCTTAGGCCGCCTTTTACCGTTGTGTCGCATAAAGTTTTAATAAATAGAATAGAATTTATTTCTAAACAAGAACAAACACATATAATTATGTGCTGAACCTTGATACGCGGCTCTGATTTGTACTTAAAAATCGCCACTTTAATGAATTCTTCTGGATTTGTAGGAGATACGACACCGTTTGGCAAAATCTTAAAAATGGAAAAGAAAATGCGTCCCAATAGACATTTGATTGTAAACCATAAAAAACGTAAATTGAATAAAAATAAAAATAAGTTAGGCACCGAAGTACGTGCAGGTAATAATGCAACCAAGGAACAGAAGGTGCAAATGGTGAAAAAGGATCAGAAAAAGCGAATGAAAATCACTCGACAGAATGTAGACAAGAACGGAATAAAAAAAGGTGGTAAGTATCTTAGTATCTGTCCTTACATAATATCTACTTATACTGTGATATGGAAATATTGTATGATCAACAATTTTTTTAAAAGAGTAACCATGGAGTTTCTTGCCGGTTCTTCTCCATAGGAAACGACCAATTTGGAAACGTGCACTAACTTCTGACGTTTTATAAGTGCCCATGTAGGCCTATGTGAAATAAAAAACTTTAGAAATTTGTTGAGTAGGTACAAACTTACCGTTTATATTTGATTGTGAAATGATGATGATCCATTCATGATCCATGTTTTTGTTACTCCTGTCTTTACGTGACAAAGAATTTACTAACGAATGGAACATTATTGATTAACTTTCTTCTATTATCGTGGTTATCTGTGTGCTTCAGTCATCATCATCATAATTATTGAGTGTTTCGCTCGCTGCTTAGTATAGGCCTCTTCCATGTGCTAAGTCTGTGTTCTGTACGAAGGTCTCTTCTTTACGCTAGAACGGCCTCGGATTTCGATTAAAGTTGGTACACGCGTAGACTATAATAGAATAGCAAATAGGATACTTTTTATCCCAGGAGTATGTAACCTTGGGATAATTTTCTACTATCATACGGACGCTGTTTAAATTATTATAATAAATTAAAGTTTTCTGGCAATGTTTGGAGTTTACAAATACCAGTAACATATAGTTTAGTTGTCTTTAATACCCATTAATTAAATTAACTGTTTTTATAGTGAGACAACATAAATCGAAGAAAAAAGTCCAAAACCGACAAAATAACAGGGGACGTAAATGTAAGTATTTATATAAATATTTCATATTTTAATCCAATTAATTAATTATTATGATTATTCTGGTTCCGGGACCGAAAAGCAACACATAAATTAACTAGTAATTCTTGATAAACGCATGTGAAATGCTGTGATTAATCAACAGCCAATCTGTCACAATATCGTTGAAGGAACTGGATGTCTGTCGCCCAGCCTTTAATTTAGATAGATATGTACTTCCCGATTATTTAAGAGAATCTTTGTTAATTGGTACTATATAACTGGATTTCCTACATGACTGAATTATGCACATTGTTTAGTAGTTATCCACTATTTAGATCTGCCAAAATATTATAATATTAACGTTAATTGACAGTGGCTAGAAACAAAAAATCAAAGAAACAACGTAACCTACGAGAGAAGATTGGCAGTGAGTATTTAATAAGATTAAAAACGACAGAATTTATTAGCATTTTTTAGAAACTATCTCAAAATATGTACTGACTTAATTTTTCCTGCACAGATTCTAAATCTAAGCAGAATGTGACAGATCTAAGAAATCAAAATATCGGTAAGGTCACAAATAAATTACAATTTTATTTGTAGTTATACACCTGCCACAGTGTAGTCTTTTTAATCCAAAGGTTTACTTTAGAGAATGCCTTAAATTGTTGCATTAAGAGTGGGTTGCACTAAGAGCTACGTTAAAGTTAATTTTAACTGTTATATTAACAACGATCATTGAATTTAACCATCTGCTGTTGCACCACCATATACCTACACGTTAGTTTTGTCAAAAAAAACTTCATTATTTGTCATGTTATTTAACTCTAGTTGTAACCCTAACCGCACGACCGGTATCGTTTTTTTTTGTGACGCCATTTTGACTATTGCTAAATTGTTGCAACCCGTACTTGGCTATCAACTAATGCCTCATCAGGCATAGGTTAAAGTTAATTGGTGCAATTCACTCTAAGTGTGTAATATACATATTTTCATAATATAATTTTTAATATTCCAGATTCCTATCCTATAACCACGACTGTGAGGCCGGCCTGTAGGTGGCGCTACGTCTGCCAGGACCCTGGCGAGCTAGACACGTGCCGGCTCCACACGTCGTGTTACAGTGGCGCCAATAACGAACCTCTATTAGACGGTCAGATATAGTTCAGATTTTGATCTACAGACAAATATACAAACCGTTTTGCTTAAATAAAAACAGTAAACGGACTGGGCTGTCCACAGCGAAAGAGAAACGCGGAAACCCAGCCTACGAGAACCCCTCGGCACTCGTCAATAGAGTGACTTCTTGAGAGGTGTTTAGTTTTATACTCCTTCAGCCCTATTTGTAAAAACTTTCTAACCATATGATTAGATTAAACACTGATTAGTAGTCTACATTAAAATTGTCTTTATAGAATTTGAATTTCGAGGGTTTCTTGTATTTAAAATAATACAAATACACACTTGTTATATATTATTGTGTGCCTAAAGCTGATAGTATGCAGTTATACATAGTCATATTCAATACTCTTTTTCTGCACTGCGTGTCTTTAATCCATAATACAGAGATCCATTGATTGATTGATATATTGTATTTTTTACAGAAACTATTGTCGACACCAAAGACAAAGATATCAAAGAGAGAGAAAAAAACCAGCTAGTTATGCACTTCCGGAAAATGTGTAAGTTCTTCGCCAACAAACTTGTGTTTCACACACAAGGGTCCTCCATGAGGATGAAGTGCGGAAACCAATAACCCACTTAACCTTCACAAGGTCTTTGTCAATTTTGACCCATTTTGGGATAAAAATCACTTTTTTTCAGCAAATAAGCATTTTACAAGTGTGATATTGTATGATATTTAATGAATCGCTTTTATATGCGTATTATTGAAATAAGTTTGTTAAAAATGTTTTTATTTTTCTAAATACAAACTTTTTCACTCTAACGGTCTTCGGGTCAGAATTGACCTCGAGTAATAAAAACCACACAGGACCCTGGTTGTCATCCTAATTCTTTATGTATCGTGTAACTTTTTGAATGACACAAAAAGTTACACGATACCTAAAGGGAACCCCAGTAGAAAATTACGACCAAAAGTAATAGCAACGAAGGGAACACTAATTTCCATTATCTTTTGCTTTTTTCAAAGAAAATTTTGCTTGTGTCCTAATTCCAGCATATCAGTTTAGAAATAAGTGATGGCACAGATAAAAACCTGTGATAATTTTAGACTATAGTAAATGTATAGGGTCGTGTATGCACTAAAAAAAGCTGTATCTTGTTACACTTGCAAAGTAAGACTTGGTTGACCTCAAGTAGTATAAATTAGTAACATGGTGCACATATCAGCACTTACTTTACTTTTGTATAATTCACTGTTGCTAATTATAACTGCATTCTACCGTAGAATGCCTAGTAAAACAACGAAACTATTTGAAAAACCCGGGTACCTAAGTGCATACTAAGTTACCTCTTATATGAAATATTCGAAATCATTACTAGAAGCAACTTTTTCAAAAAAAAAAACCTAAATAATATATAAAAATCTAGTGATATTATGTCATTAGATTTATAATTTTTTTGTAGACTCGACCTAGCAAGAGGAAAATACTACTAAGTAGTCGTATAGCAAAGAAAGCTCCCAAAAGAACTCGATGTAAACTATGTGCTGAAATTGATGAGCATACAACACAGGGAATCTGTGGACTTTATTAGATTTTTTTGTGTAAAAACATTAAAATACCAATATTTTATGTACCCAACATAATAAGAATTAATTAAATATACATTTATTTTTTGGTTGGTTTAAAAAAATACGTCCAACCATGTAGTCAAATCGTTCTATTTTATATAAATAAAATTATGACAAATAGAAACATAAATAAAGATTCTGCAAAAAATAAAAATAATGTAAATTAAATTCATTAGAAAACTTTTCTTTATTTTTGAGTCATTTTTCAGTATTATTCTAATACTGGGTCAAATCTGACCCGAATCATGGTAACGTCAGTAATATTAAAGACCTTATGATGGTTAATGTAGATGGATAGAACTTGAAGTTTTATTTAAGTAAATAACATTTTTTATGAGGTTTGAGGTGGGTTTATTCTCGTAAGAATTACATTATTATCTTAGGTAGGTACATATATGAGAATATTAAAAACTAGACATAAATCAAAAGTTTGTTGAACGTATTAAAACACTAGACGTCGATTATAACATGTTTTGAGGGTAGATTAAAAAATATAGACAAAAGTTTGTTCGATACGCTGCTACATTATTGTGTAGGTACAGTCAGGGGTCAAAAGTGCAGTTGCACTCCATCAATGCTAAAGGGTCTAAAATGTCTTTGTAGAAGATGGTCAATGGTTCATGCCTGATTTGATTTGTAGCATAGAATCTATAGTATTGATTAAACTATTTGTGGACTATGAAACTTCTAGGTACTACAAAGAAATTTTAGACACTTTAGCATTGGTAGAGTGTAACTGCACTTTTGACCCCTGACTATACATACGAGTAGATACATACATTTTTTATTTAAAATTAATTAGTATTACAGGCATTGTTTGTCTACCTTTAAAATATAAAACCTGCATTCTAGGGAGGTATGTAGTTTGGCGTTTTTCAGAAACATTAGGTTATCTTATGACAAAATTCAAATTTTTATAAACTATTATTGTTCATTTTGCAAAAAATAATTCAATTGTACTCGACAGTGGGTATATCTGCCTTGGATGAAGAAGTTGAAAAAATAAGTACGTTTTTCTATGCTTTCATATATTTTGTTTGGTAGATATTAAGAAAAAAAAAAATGTCTAATGACGATTTACAATTTCTCTTCAGTTGAACAACATGTTATACTGGTGAAACCAGAAAACATGGGTAAGCAATTTTTTTCACTTTTTACTTTAGATGGCAATCTTATATATCGGTAGTGTTAACAGAGATGCGTTACATTAATCTTACATGATTTCAGGACCGGATGAAAAGATAGAAACTCTCGACGAATATTTTAATAATATTATCATGGCTCAACATGCAAGTGAGTTTTAGGATATAATATTTATATTAGAGTAAACGTTATTGTACATCACAATAACAACACTACGCACAAAACATTTTGGGGAAACGTTCACTGTGCGTACAGCTAAGGAGTAAAGAAGGAAGGTCAATTTGAAATAGGAAAAAAAAGTGTTGATGTTGTTGCATAACATAACATATTATCGATGTGATTATCGTCTGGTATCAGTTTATTTCTAAAAGCCGGAGGAAAATAGCTATTTATTTAAAAAAAAAATATAAATTTTTTGTTTATTAGATAACGCTTGATAAAATTTTACTTATTTATGAACGCATCCGTAACATTCTTAGAGTTTTTCTAAACTTTTTCTAAAGTCGATTTCGATTTAATTTCTAAATCGAAATTAAATCGAAAGTTATGTCAACTGTTTATAATTTTGTTATTTACTTAATCTAAGATAAGCCACTAACAGAATATTGTTTTTTTTTTATATTATATAATTGAATTAAGTCATAAAAAAAAATGTAACATCTTAAAATTGAAAATGCCGTAAATCGATCGAATATGGAGCCACCCCATTTTTGACAAACAAGATTTTACTTTTTTATGTAATATTTTAGGCTTGGATACCTTTCCTTTTGGCCCTTTAGGCAATGTCTTCGAATGAATAGTTAATTTGAATATGGATGTAAACATTCTGAGGAATCAATTTTTGAATAAAATAACAGCTTCCGAGTGAAGTTTAGTAACTTCACTCGAAGTTAATCCGCCAAAAACTATATTTCACATCTTTTTGAAATGCTACAGATTACTAATAAACCACATAACCTTAAAAAAAAAATTACTAAATTCTCCGTACTTTTAAAAATATATTGAATGTCGTACTTAGTAATGTAAAGAGAATGACCATTGTTCTTTCCTGAGTGAATAGGTTTCCTCCAGGTAAGCTCACTCCATCGTCGGCCACATCATAGTTTACCATCAGGTGAGATAGTAGTCAAACGCGAGCCTATTAATAATAAAAATCTACTCTTTTTCGGTATCGATAAGTATATGGGTACAATGGCAGCTTTACCGCTGACGATATCTACCAGACAAACTTTGGATGTCAGTGGCGTGCATTGTCAGGTCTTTAGCACCTGTAAAGATTTTTCTTGTACTAATAGGTTAACACTTACCTTTACAGTGTACACGACGCCCGAGCCGGGCGCCAATCCAGATGAGGTAACGTAACACAAATTATTATAGACTAGGCCTTCGGTTTCTCGGGTCACTTAGTTATGTGCTCAACATTACCTATTTGCTCGAATTTTACTTCCCTTACGGGTTAGGTAATTCTTAATGATTAAAGTGTTAGCCTGAAAAAGTATTTTGCAAACACGCAACTTGACCTACGTGCACGTTAACTCGCTCGGTGAAGCCTTCTTGTAGCGCTGATATACTTGTAGGTTCTGCACATAGAGCGATAAATTATGAATAATTTTGTTTATTTTTCCATGGAATCGAAGATATCC
The DNA here is from genome assembly GCA_905147345.3 of Mythimna impura. Classification (NCBI taxonomy): domain Eukaryota; kingdom Metazoa; phylum Arthropoda; class Insecta; order Lepidoptera; family Noctuidae; genus Mythimna; species Mythimna impura. The sequence goes on along the minus strand of LR990348.1, from coordinate 11,233,147 downwards.
CATCACCCAATGTTTGATGAAAACAGCTCAGAAAGGAAATCCCAGGTATGTACTTACGTTGTAATATTTTTAGTTGTCCACAAATAACGTATATTGTAATTCAAACCACACACCAGAAATATATTATTTCACATCACTAGGCATACTTGGGCACTTACAAAACGACAGAAGCTTGTGTACTGGTACTAATTTAGTTGTCTTCTATATTTCGATAAATCGGCAAGTAAGACGGCAAGTGCTAACTCCAAGTTAACTCTAAAAAAGATATTTCCGACGTTTTCATTCAGTAGGTATTAGACCGCCGACAGTTTAGTTTATATTTAATAATTTATACGGCATCATTAAATCAATAACGTGTGCCGAGTCAGCTAGTGAAATATAAAAAATGGCAATATTTTACATATGATATAATATATAGTGATATAATCCACATAAATTATGAAAATATAAGGCACGACCTTAATCTCTAATAGTACATTATGATACAATTGAGTAATGTTGGTGATTACCGTCAAGGCGGTATTTAGACCCGAGCCGTGGAGAGGGTCTTAAGAAAGCCAAGAACGGTAATCACCACTTACTTACGTGTAACATACGATGTTTTTCAATACACATATGAAGAAAAACAATTGTAACTAATTATTATTATAATCCGCATGCATCTTAAAAAGAATGGCAATGGCGGCCATAGACCATAAGGAAAATTCAAATTTTATTTGAATGAACGATTTAATTTTTAAATAAAATTTAATTAATAAATCGTATGTACCTACAAATTAAAATGGATGAAATTGCATGAATTATGCAAGTAAAACACTAATTTATACTATTGAACGCATATTAGTTTTTTTTTTTGTGTTAAAACTCTTTTTGAGAACAAAGAGGTTTAACAAAAAGGTAGGTAGTTAAACACTACATTATAGCACTAGTGCGTAATGGTAATCAAATTGTCACAGTTTGGTAACAAGCGCCATTGTATAAGTTTGATGCAAGATGTTGGTTTTGCATGTGGTAAAGCAATATAAATGAAGAAATTTGATATTTAATAATTTTATGTCTTCAATTGTTCATACAGGACCTGCAACTACCGCGGATAGGTTTCAAGGCGGCAGAAGGATTGCGCAACACGGATGGCAAAACAGTTTCGGTAACACGAAACACCATATTTCCATCATAAATCATCATCATCATCATCATCATCATCGTTTTTATAATTTTATAAAGAATAATGTCCCACAAAAACCTGAGACAAACTAAACCATCAAGATAATTGGGTAGAATATGTTTTTTTTCTGAAACCCAGAAAAAATAATTATCTTTGGAAGCGAAGGAAGGTGAAAGAATCTTCATTTTAATTTATTTATTTTTTTTGGCACCTGGTGTCTTTACAGACTTTTTACACAAAATTGTTACCTCTTGATAAAAACGATGCCGGTGATAGTACCTACTAAACTAGTATTTTTTCGCACAAAATTTCTTATATTCCTGGGTATATTTTAACTAATAATGGTGGTGCTTCGAATCGGATTTCTTTACCTATTTTGTTTTTCTTTTGTGCTGCGGACCTAAGTACTTATGTTTTAAAAGCCCAATATCCTCCTTCTTAATAAATAAGTAATTTTGTTGAATTTTATACAAATAGACTATATGTCAACTAAACTGTTATGTTATTAGGAGATGACAACAATTACTGACGAAAATGAAGAAGTAAGTTAACTTTTAATTGGGTAATTAAAGTATGAACAGCAAATAAATAAAACGTAGTCTGCAAATAACGTTAAATTTACGTGACAATATTTTTCCAAAATAAAATTAAGCATTTTTTAACCTTCCTACAAATAGATATTTTCAGAATTTCATACATACCTATTCGTTTGCATTGCATAGGTACTTATAAAATTGTTACGACAATAGAGCAGCAATATTAATCAATAAACTTTAATTTTCAGGACAAGAGCGCGGCTCATACAAATGTATGGAGAACACAAAAATTCCGTGGACTTGTAGAATCAACTGTACCTATGATATCCTCAACTTCAAAAAACAATAATAAATATAAGATGTGAATTTGTGAAGTCTTTCTTAAAGGTACAACTTTTTTATTAAACTCTTTCTCGAAGTGCCTATTGACGGCGTGGTCTATTGAGCTTATATTATAAATAAAGTTCATACAGATACAAGAAGAAGTATTCAAATTCCTTAAAGTACCGCCAAAGGGGGCTCTTTGTAAAGTTTCTAAGTCGAACGTCAAAAAATTAGGGAATCAATATGTCTTTTTCAAGAGGACTTTTAATATAATTATGATTTTATTTATCATACGGTAAAGTAATGTGTGTAGCTGTATGAGGTCAATAAAGGCGAAGGTCACACGCGCCGCCGCCGTCCACGTTCACGTCGAGCCGGCGGCGCGAGGCTCTGAAGTCGGGCAAGGCCAGGCTGTTCCAGATGTCCCGGAAATCAATGACATCGCTCACTACTTCCGTTCACACTGTTCAATAGCACTGCCATCACGCCACGCGCTGCTCTATAGAGCCTGTGCTTTATGCAGCTGATGATATGAAGCCAATATTCAGCGGGAGCTATGGGTTAATATTATGATAATGATGATGGTCTGTTCAGTTCATTATTATTAGATATTTTTTCTTCTTCCGATATCCTGACCCACCAACTTTATCAGGTTTACAAATGACTTGAAATTTAGATTAGGCTTATCTAATACGTATTTAGTATTTGAATAGTAATTTAGATCTCTATTTAATTTAATACCGATTCAAAACGAGTTCATTACAACAAACGAGAAAGCGATGGCAGCCTCTTTTGAATTTCAAATGAATAGACGTAATCCATATTTCAGTTGAGGAACATCTCAAGCCGCGAAGGATTACTAGATGAATCTCGAAGCAAATTCAACGGTCAGATGAAAACTGTCGATAGCAGAGTTACGCAATGCTGTAGATAATTATTATAAAAATACAAAGATATTTTTACTAATGAACGAATCGGTTATGAACTACTTGTCATTGAAATATCAAGTGACTGATGTGGCATTTGTATAGCAATCAGTGAAAGTCCAATGCCCGAGGCAAGTTGTATTGTTGTGGCGTGACCTTTAAACTCACAGGCTATGGTATACATACAATATAGATGTAGGTGTTTGGTTGCACCTAGTGGTGCACCTTTAGATGTTGACTTTCAAATGTCGATGGGTTAGTCGATAGCTCGTGCACAGGCAATCAATGTAGAACGAAAAGAGTTTGTGCTTTCCAAACTACAAGTTCGGAAAGCAAGTCTTACTGAGAGGTCCTTATTGTTTACATAAACCTTTCTCTAACATATTCCTTGAGAGATGTAAAGGATTATTTAGAATTCTAATGAGCAGAGAATAGTTAGGTTGAAATAGCACGATCACTACCTACATATTTTGTAAGAAAGTCCCACCTGCCGCGCCAGTCTGTCCGTTTGCGGTAAACTCATCTTTTTTAAAATGATTTCAAAAAGGAGAAGTTCTCAATTTGAATGTTCTTGGCTATCATACCTCAAAAGAAAAAAAGGAACCCTTATACAATACTTCGTAGTCCGTGCGTCTGTTTGTTAAGACCTTTTTTTCTCAGGAACACGCAGAGGTAGCAAGTTGAAATTAATATGATATACCTATGTAGTTCTACGGTGCCATTTTGATCGTAGATGTCATTTTGCCGGGTTCTTAATTTTATATATTGGCCTAGTAATGGTTTGCCAATAAAATGTAAACCGATTTTGATCATTCTTTTGGGCCAAAAGCGCATTGACAGGTAACTTGACTAGCGACTAGAACCTAATGAGTAGCGTAGTAACAGAATTTTAATACCGTTAGGTCTATTTCTCGCTTGATTTGATACGTTCACACCCGGCAGCACTGCTTACTTGGCGCCCATGACACTCTCGCGAAAGCATCGGCTATTTCTTCATATGACCGTGTAAACCACCTAACAGAAATCATCAGGCTATGAACACTAGTGCCAGGTAACCGTGCGGAGCTGGAGCGGCTCGCTAGTAACTGTATAACAGGTAGACTAGTATCTTATCTTACTTTGCATGCCACATGATACTAAACATTTCAAGAGATCTGCACATCATGCATATTAATCAAGGTTCACAATCAAAACGAAAGTTTCTCAAAAGCTCGATTAAATTACGCAAATATGCAGACGCTTGTCTGCTCTAGTATGCAGATGCATTACGTATCTTCTAAAGATTTGAAAACATTCGCAAAATGACAATGTTCATTTGGATCTGTACTTAAGAAGTAGTTACTAGTATTTTACCTAATCCTAAGTGTATTTAGGATCATACGTAACTTTAGTGGCGTAGTCACAGTTCTAGAACGCTGCTTCCGAAATAACAAACACGTACCAGATCCCAAATAAGCTAACAAGTTACAGTGGAGCTAGAACTACGTTGTGTGAATATTTGAAAGGCTGACATTTCAATTTGACTTTGTTACGCTCGGTTACAAGCGGCTGCTGAAACAGTGAGCGAGTTTTGATCGCTTCGAGCTTGCAAGTGACAGCATCGCACTCAACCCTAATATTGGACTGCATACTGATGGCAATCCACCCTTACGTTGTTAAAACTTCAACGGTCCGGACTAAGCGTTTCGCTTCGTCGTTTATACCGCGTACATCGAGGAACTGGAACAATTTGCCTGCTGCGGTCTTCCCGTCCAACTATAATTTAGGTGTCTTCAAGGCTAGAGTAAATAGGCTCTTAATAAAGTAGTGCAGAGTACAGAGTAGTAATGGCGAGGCCATTAATTTTTGCATCACTGCTTACCATCAGGTGGGATCGCAGTCAAGCACTGCCAATTAAAAAAAAATTATAACGAATGGAAATTAAATACTACAAAACGTTTTGAGGAACACTTTCATGGTGCGTACAACTAAGGACTGGAATTCCCCCCGCCGCCGTAGTACGAGTTTTCCGATATTCTAGGGGTTTTCAAGTCCACAGTGAATCATAATCATAATTTCAGCCGAATAACGTCCACTGTTTGAACATAGGCTCCCCAAGTGTCGCCACAACGAACGGTCCTGTGCGTCTCGCATCCATCGGAAAGTCAACAGTCCATCTTGTAAGAGGCCTTCCAACACTGCGTGTTCTAGGGCGCGGTCGCCTCAAGAAGCTTTCGGCCCCATCGACCATTTTACGAGCAATGTGCCCTGCATACTGCCACTTAAGTTTGGCGATTTTTCGTGCTATGTGTAGGCCACAGTGAATAGTTCTATGCAAGCGTCCTCGACCACAACATCGCTTACCATCAGGTGAAATAGTAGCCAAAGGCAAGCCAATAATAAAAAAGAGTGTGTGGAGTTCAGAAAAAGCTCTTGGACCGTGAATAATAAGTAATTTGTACGAGCCTACCTGAACCTGTATTAAAAAAATAATCCCACCTAAACGGCCGCTCGTACACAAATCGCCTGCCATTGTAAACGTAAACGACGCACCCGTTTAATTACAGCTTTTATTCGCCTTTACCTATATAATTTTTGTTTGTATGTAAGCGATGTCGGCACAATTATTTACACACAAAATGAATACAAAACACAAAACAGTTTTTGCAAGAATATTTCATGCCTCTCGTATTCAAAATATTTCTCCGTGGAATTGTTTTCACTAAAGTCAAATAATTAAATGAAAAATCAAGGTATCTATGTTGTGGGTACCTACCTATCTAATGCAAATTTATTATACACATGGGATACTATACTACACGTTCCTCGATACGCATATAATGAGGTAAAGTAAATGTACGCCATCACGTATCGTTATTACGATAATGATCCACAATCCAGCGTGTGTGGTCGTTTCGCCTCAGCTTAAAGTTCTTGGACACTAGCTAAAATTTCATATTTCCTTCAAAAGCTAATCAATACTAAAAAGGGATGAAGGGCTGCCAAACGTATAAGTTTTCAATTAGGTAAGTTAAGTACCATTAATTCAAACTGAACTGTAGCCTGTCCACAAACTTCCATGTTTCAAGTAGTTAACACGTTGTTTAATCCGAATGAATTTCAGAAATGATCTATTTTAATAGGTATGCGGTGCGACAGGTGAGCACACCCAATTATATTTCGATCAGGCAGCGCCGGCGGCGGCGCGTGCGGTTGCCGTAACTGGATTATTGGCCGGCGCGGCGGCGGGCCGGCGGGGGCGGCCGGCGGCCCGCAGGGCTGTGGGCCTGCGCTGGGGCCGACGACCTGCCATGCTGCCACCTCGCATTTAATTCGATACAGATTCATCAACAACTTAACAACATTCTCCCAGGTTCGCCGAGATAGATTACATGAAGACCTTTGACCGCGCAATTTTCAATCAAATAGCTATATTCAAAATTTATTTGATTACTCAGTAGATAGGCAAAGCCATAGCTTGACCTTGTTGAAGGATATTTATACTTACTTTCATTGAGTTAACGTATGAAGCGAGCAACCACCCGAATCTAACCTACATAATGAAGCAAGCAACCACCCGAAACTAACCAAATTTATTTTAAAACTGCAGTTCCAGCCACAAAGAATACATTCCCGCGATAGGCAATATCAGCAATCACTAGTTCACCGCACTATATGAGCCACAAAGAAAAGCTCGCAGAAAAAGCTCGCTGCTGTGTCACAGTTTACACAAACGAAAAAAAAAATATTCAGCCAGCATGCATCGAGGCGGAAACTCCGGAGACAAACATTGACATGTAATAGTTTTATGTGCAATATGAAGCACATGCAAACAAATACAAAATAAACTATTTTGGAAGCGACATGATTTGGGTGGATGTAAAAGCAATGCAATGGTAGCCGTTTTAATTAATTTACTAAAAAGTTTTCGGTTTAAAACAATATTATTTTGGGCGGCGTACTGTTTCAATTAATAGGGTTGCGTATCGATTTGTCGCTAAGCAACTTCAAAGGATTCCAATGACCCAAATATGTCAGTATATCAAAAAGGTCGTAATCTGATTACATCGTTGATTCCCCGGTCCGTTTTCTTTCGTATTCACAAAACGTCTATTCAACTTTAATTATGTTATGGCTTCTCTGGCCTAATTAAATGAAGGAAAGTTTATTAATAACGGCTTTGCTTCTTTAGATTGTCTCATAGGTTAACAAAACAAATTAAAAAGAAAAATCATAAATACGTCAAAAATTATAAAATGAAGCCTGCATTACTTAACATGTTCAAGAAAAACAAGAGAATGAAAGATCAGGATACATACTACTAATTCAGGAAATCTCTTTTTAATTTGTGATCCGTGGAACAAAGTTTGTTAGAAACAATAATACAAAAAAGTATGAATACAAGGGAACCCAATTGATTGTAACACGCGATCCTCTTTTTGTAATATCTCTTGCATCGAACAAAAGTATCGATACAAAAGCAAACAGCAAGTGTTTGCTCTACTAATAAAAAAACTTATACGGCCTTAATTAAAAACTGAATCAGATGAAGCGCAAACTCTATTCAGTTGGACGTGGAAATTCCATTCGTCCATTACTCGTTATTATCTGACTATTTACTTAACCTGTTTCAGAGAGCGAGACAAAACCCACTCCACATTGATATTGCACCGACACACAAAGGAAATAAATGAATGTCACCGCGGGAAATAGAATTGACCTATTACATTGCGCCATTTTCTTTTTTTATCTTACGTCTTTGTATAACAGGCTTTTACTTTTTTAAATTATTATTTGCACTTACTCTTAGAAGAGTGTTTCAATTACCTCCCTTGAAAGCATGTGAGGCAATCGCTTGGAAGTCGCATAAAGGGACGCACCTTAGCAAAGTTACGCCACTTCTAAAATATTCAAATCTCGGGGGCGACTTTCCCCGCGCTCCAGTAAAATGCAAAACAAGGAAAGTTTCCCCCTAAATCAGCGGAGTCAGCAGAACGGCTCCCGAGTCCCGGCTCGCGACGAACACACCCGGACAACAAACTAACTTTCATTTAGCTACAGCGGTCGCATTACTCAAATTTCTGCTAAAAGATGCTTTATTTCAGCACAAGAATTTAACATTGTCGTCTTGTTTAATTAGTGTGTCAAAACACTTTCTTGAGATTGCCTTTTCAGTTTAATTTCTCATGACATCAAAATAAATGAAAACATCATGATGAGACTTTCATTATAAATATTAGAAATGCATTCATGAATTATTCATTGAACACAATGCACATACAATCTCTACATATGGTGGAGGATAAAATTGTGTAATAAGGATTTCACTGACTGCCATTCAACGCGTGTCCATTGTTATGAATCGGATGTTTGTGTTAGCTATCAATATCTGGATAGTTATTCGAAGCCGAATATTTTCATTGAATTTTGTTTACGGATATACAGTGAAGTGCGGACACAAAGAGGCAATAACCAAACAGCGCTGCGCAACTCTCAGCAAAAAAACCAAACATTGTTCACCTATTAACTTCGAGGAGTTTTTCAATAAAATATAGTCTGTAACGGGCATCGGGCGCGGTAGAGAATGCTAACAATGGAGCAAAATAAACGAGATGGGCAGCTATTATCTCACTATAACCTAGTTCTGCATGGTAAGCGGGAAAAGCGAAACGAGGCTAAATTGCCAGCGAGTTGTTTTATAAATGGTCCAAACTTGAGAAAAAAGCAGCAAAAGCTGCCGCTTTAGTTCACCGAGTAGCGCGCGCCCACGCCGCGTGCCGGCCGCCGACGAGTTAACGATTCCGGAATCAACATGCAGTATTGATAGCATTCTTTGTAAACAATATCGATAGTTGTTTGCTTACCTTTAGCTGAATGTTCAGAGATCGTAACGACGTAGATCTGAAACAAAACAACAAACACGTTACTATCGTTGTTGTAGTATATTTATGTGACTAAGTTTTAAAGTGTGGTCGCTCCTTGAGGTTCAATGAGGAGTGACATAACAGGATACTGCGTCGTTTTAGACTTTTCCATTTATAATATTAATGTTTAATACCAATTGATAGATCTAATCTAGGTAGTACTGTACGTAACTACTATGTGTAGACACATACCAACGTAGACCTACTTTGGTACGTCTATGTACATAATTACTTTTTGAGCATAGATCACCGACAGTTACGCTCGTTAATTAATTATAGGTTGTAAAGACAATGAAACCTTTTTCGCGTTACGTCGTAGTAGCTATGAATGCTACGGTGACATGCTGAAAGAATTGATTGTAAACAAGTCACACATCACCGAATACGCGACAAAATGTTTATGTATTTGCATGTGATCCTTTGTTATGTTGTACCTATTGCGCAGTAGGAACTGAATCTATACGCAGCTGGTCGCTGCGCTGGTCCCAGAGGCATCTGATTATAATATTACCATTAGGCAAGTAGATGCAAGACTTCCGGCGAGGCGCTAGGGTCGCAAGGGATCGTAGCACGTAGGTAGGTACTCTCGTCCCCAATACGCACTCTAGGCGTCTTCACTTTCCCCACCTAGTCAAGTGTTCGGAATAATAAAACTGTGTGCAATTCTTTTGCCTCTCGACGGTGTTCCGGGCAGGCCCATTGTGCTGCGTCACTTGTGTCCGTGTTCAAGAGCTTCGGGTAGCATTAATTGTTCCATTATTACCCTTTCATCTTTTGTACTTAACTTTGAAATGTTATATTTTCTCTGACATCAGAATGCTACGAAAGACCTTAATTCATAAAGATATTTGATAAAAGTCAAATGTTGTTTACATTGATTCTCTTTGTGTTTTAGTCTTAAGGTTCATTTAAGCAAGTTCACTTAAGTATAAACGAATACTTGCAGGACCCTACAGGAAAACACGCAAGATTTATTTTGTTTGATTAACTTGACGGAGAACTTAGTTGTGGAACACACCCATTAATTTCAATCGTATTATCGTCTCTTTGTATTTATGGAGTTGTCATATAAATAAAACTCCCAGCCCATTAGCCTCGGCCGCCGGGCGATCGCCGATCAGGCGATCACCGAGCGGTATTACCGGGAGCCTGCGAGCCTGCGTGTAACATCAGACCCATCAATATCTGTCATCAGTCACCGAGTAGCCAAATAAAAATGTACGATCGACCTCTGCCGATAGGCCATGACGCGCACGATCCGGTTACCATCTCATATTACATGAGCTGACCTAATTCGCTGAAAATATTTTCCGTGCCATCGGGGAGATGAATGCTATTGGCCAATAATCATGTTAATCATATTCCTATCTTTTTATAGCTCAAGCATGCTACTAAGTTGTTACTGGAAAATGTGTACAGTTAATATAATAAAACTATTGACATATAAAATATTGTTATATAAAACTGACTACAACTGAATAAGCCGAGCTTTGTAGAAGCGCGGCTGCCGCTTTGCCTGCTAGTACACAGTAATGCTGGCAGCCTTTCAATAAACGGACATTTCTTTAGCACAATCATTTCCTGAAGATGTCTTGTATTCGTAGATAGTTACTGTATTAAACGTTGCGGAAAGTTACTCGCTAATTTCAAAGAGCAGAAAATTCCTGCTGCTCTAATAAATGTGAAGCATTAAAAATGTATAAATCGGTAATTAGATGAGCTGGCTTGCCGCCAACGATCATCGGACAGATGCATCGATGCCGCGGTGCTCGTGCACATGGCCACTACAATCTACGTTGGTTCACTTTCGTGCACATCGCAGGCGCACGCTCTCATTTTGAAAACATTAAATTACTCAGAATAGGGCCGCTATCTTTACAGCTGTAGGTACTTCTGATGATACATGGGGATAATGGACAGATCGTAAAATTATTATTGTAATGGAAAATACTTAATGCGTACGTAGGTAGTGGTAGGTTCAACCTTAATGTATTTAGCAACCCACCAGTGTACCTTTGAAAACCTATGTTAACCTTTAGAAATGATGTCAGCAAAATTTCAAATAAGGTCCTCCTACACAATTGGAAGGTAATGTTAAACCAAACAAATAAAATGTAAATTTTGATGAAATAAAGTAAATTATTATCTATGTAGTCACTTTGTTGTGGGTAGTGTCTTAGATATTATACAATTTTATTTTTCAGAATGAAATGCTAAAAATTGTATATTGGATCTGGGTCCAATTTGCTAAAGGGTGTTTTTATGACGTAACGTGCGTTACAAAAATTATCAACGGCCACGTGGCGAGGTAAGGGCCGGTCAATGACCTCACATGATAGGTACCGTTAATTGCTTTCGCAGGGAGGAATGTAGCACGCAATTATTCATTTAAGTACAACAAATAAACATTATCAATCATTTGGTGAATGTGATTTTCTTTAAACAATCGTAGATAAAGTGCTTATTTCCAATGCTATATATACAAAGGGTAAAAAAATTAATCATTTATTTATTATCAAATATATGTACCTACCTACGTAAAACCTGGAGGTATTGTTGCTGGCTATAATACCACAAGCACAGAGAGTCACAAGTACTCACAAGGTTGTTCAAAAATACGAGATTTAATAATACTGATAAGCAGTATGTGTGATGAATGCCAAGTAATTATTTCACTTTTGTTACATTTAAGAACACTAAAAACTTGAGGTCAAAGAAATACATAAGCCTGAAAAACAAGCTATAGCTAAGGTACGACGACATCACCTTGAGGCATAAAAGAGAAAACGAACGCCTTTAAAGTGCCGTAGTTTGTCACTGGGTTGTAAACAAGAGCCATGTATTCATCGGGGCTCTAACCAGCTCGTCACGTGGTGCGGACGTGGCATCCACAGGTCCTGATTGTACTCATCATAAAAACTTGTCACGTCTACCCCCTCCTCTCCCCCTTCTTCCCCTGCGCGCGGAGAAAGCCTCCCCCGACAGAAAACTCGCCCCCGGTGAGAAACTCGCGTCTCGTCGGATTCGTACCTAACCACAGGTAAAACCACTAACTGTACATAATTTATCAAATGAAACGTCTGACTATCCATTACAACACTTGAAACTCAATTTGATTGTTCTACTTGCCATCATTTTATTTTCTCATGCATGAATACATTATCTAGCAAGTTCATTGAGGTGTATAATTTCTTGAAATATGAAGTTATCAGGTAGTAGCGATATATTTTTACTGCAGGAGGCGATGAGTTCAGAGAACTAATTGTATGAGAGACGATACGCGAAGCGGTTGAGTATATTTTTTGTTTAGATAAAGCGAACACAGCCGCGGGCAATGCTAGTACCATGTTATTATAGGTAAAACCACTGTGTAGCTAAGCGAACATATCACACGGCGGAAATAATGCAGGATGTAATGCACTTTCACGCTCCATAACCGTTGCTACGCACTAAGCAGCTTGACAGTAGCTGTCAAACGGCGTAGCAGCGTAGCGACCTCATAGTGTTTTTCTGGTAAAACTGAAATTGTTCTAAGTTGACGACGTACACCACCCACATTGTGTTGGTTATATCAGATTAGATATTTAGGACCCACTCACATATTTTACATTGTAATAACATCACGCAGAAAGCTCTTGTTTTTATTTTACGGCGTGATCACCTGTTATTGTAGATTGTCAATTTACATATAGCTCTACAGTCCTTTATTCGCTATCATTCTTTATTATATACATACTGTATATATTATTTGCGATAATATGAATATGCTGTAACATACCTATTTACCTACCTGCTCATCAACATAAAAATAGCTATGAGGACGATAGGTACTTAAGGTCACTAAAGTAAAGTAACAAGGCTTTGTTTTAGACATCATCGCATCGCTGACACCTCTTTTGTTTAGATTTTGCATAATTCGATATAATACGGCGAACATTTTACGTACGAACGGTAGGTAACATGACGTTTTCGCACCTTCCTCGGCTTAGCATAACGCAGTTGAAAAGCGTATTAAATGTGAGCGTGGAGAAGGGTACACATGAAGTAGCAGGTATAAGATCATTGTAGCACATATGCCGCAACACGTACTCACGTAGGTATATACAAGTAGCAATGAAATAAAAGATACAATGATTACAAAATTGGCGCTATTGAAAATGTTATTCAGTCAGCCTCAAACTGTTTTCATAAGTACTGTACATTACGTCTTTTCTACAAATAATTGTTTAGTACTTCATTCTATTGTTAAGAGTCAAAGCCCTGTTCTTCACTAAAACCTCTTTAAAATTGTTACCTTCGTTAAAGTTAAATTAGGATTCATGAACGAGTAAAACTACTTATACGAGTACCTAAGTGAATGTTAAATATAACGTGAGGAAATAAGTTACGGCAAGAATGAATGTAGATACACTTACGCAGATAAAATGGCTCGGTACGGGCCCGGTGGATGCGACATTGTTGCCGCAGTTCCGACCTCTAACCCTAAATGTATGACGCCCAAAGAGCCCGCCGTATTATATGGCCGGCAACTTTGCGAAACAGCCGGGACAAATCGGGCACAATTTATTGTTTTGATTTTCTCGGAAAAGACTTTCGCGATGTATTATGTATCTTTTTTTTATTTAATATACCTTTGGGTGTGTTGATATATAAAGCTGTCTATGACAAATTGTTTTTAACGCATCAGTTACATTGATAAAGAGAATGTATCTGTGTTGTAAATTTTAAACCAATCATTTCTCACAAAGGTTTCATTTGAATGGAAGGTTATTCGAATACAAAATCATGATCTGCTTAAACCGCTGCGAGGAATAAACCAGACAATTATCATTTGCACGGAGAGATAAGTAAGCTGAACTATAAAATAAAACAACATAGACCGACAACAGATCAAGGCCTAAATAATTGCAACCGAATCCAATCGTCTCTATTACATTTGTATATTATAAATAGGTATAGCCATTATAGTCTATTGTTAGAGAACAATGACCGCTAGAATTAACACACATGTTACATTAGGTTTTTGCATACGAAGAATGAACGATGAGAGTAATTTTATTTTAATAAAAAAGTGCGCGAGTCTTGTAACAAATGCGAGCCGCGTGCAGTAAATAGAACATGTTTGGGAGGCTCATGTAAATGCAGAGCTTTACTTTAATATTACTAAAGCATATTTCACATGCAACACTAATTTACATAATTACCTTTATATTGTATTTTTATTACAAATAAAACGCAATAGTCCTTGAGACAATATTGAGAAAACTGGATTACTTTGTTTTATGAGCAATAGAGGTTGTACTTGAGCTTAAAGAGTCAAGATTTCGCAATTCTCTTATCACCTCGAAAAAAATATTATCAAAGATCCGCACTTTTATCTTGTAGAGCCACTCACATAGAAGTAATAACTAAGTTGGAAGTGGACTTTTAAAATTTGGGCTCCTGAGCCGAACATTAATGACCTGCGCCGCCATTTTGAAGGGCTGTTTTAAGGAAAACCCCCTGTTCGCCCTCACTAGGGAAGTAATGCATTTTCCTTTATCACGGTGCGGACAGTTTGCGCACTTGTCGAGGGGGACCAGCTTTTACGATTATTGTGCTCACATCGTTACAACATGAGATCTAATAAAAAAATACTGGATTCGGACTCGCACGTAAAAGGCAGCACAGCATCTGAAACGTTCTATTCAGAACTATTTAGTAACGATTCGATTTTAGGACAGCAATTTGAAGCTAACTTATGATAAAGTGAACTTCAAGGTGAATCTCAAGAAAGTTATAAATCAGAATGCCAATAAGGATAAATGAGATAGTAATGTTATAGTAAGCGTAAGTTAATAAAATCCGGTTAGGTTATTAAAGTTTTTGCTTTGGTTGAAGTGGTTGTACGAACTTTCGGCCTTTCAGCATGTCTTAAGACAACAGTATTTTTAAAAGGGTTAGGTTTGGTTACAATATAAACAGTGTTACGACATGCGTCACAAGCGCGGCATTTCAAAGCGTCGTGTTGCAAGCATCAGTCGAGATCTAAAAATGTCAGATTCGTGTGGGTATTTTGCCTTGGGAAGTGATGGCTGGCGAGCTGGCTTCTACGACGTGGCGCGGCATCGACGGTGCAGCGCGCACCGGAACACTGGCGGACACGCCGAGCGTGAAATAATGCACCACATGTTGAATAACATCGTTAATTAATAGCATCGGGCGAAAGCGCAAGTGTTCACATGCGAGCCCCGCGTAAAACTTGCCTTATTAGAACATTAATTACGCATAGGGATAATGTAATGCAGCAGCATAACATTATGGTTGTTATGCGCTGTTGCGGGGCGGGGGTGCGCGCTTCCTAACTGCGGAGTTTCACGAGGGCTTGTAAAGTTCCAGTCGTAAGGATTATGCTTGTCTTAGTATTTTCATAGCAGATAATTATCATAAAAGAACAATGTTGTATTAAAATGCAAACAACAAACAATATCTATAGGTAGGTACTCCTTCTCACCTATATCGATAACTTTTAACTTTTATCGTTTAGAATTCCCACCTGAGTTCATTGCCCCGTCAAAATTTATCTTTAAAGTTGTAACTGTCGGCGTGTCAACCGCGACGTAGTCGGACAACAAACATGGACTTATTATAGTTCACACTTGTCCATGTTTAGAACATCAACGACCGAAAGATAAAACAACTCAACTCAACGTTTCCTGGGAACATTTTTGGTGAAGTTGTATTTATTTCTATGACTTCTTCGTGACATTATTATCGCTTAATACAAATATATTAAGAAAATTAAGTTTTACTATAATATCAATGCAATATAACGATAGATCTTTTAAGCTGAATCAAATGTAAGTAATCGAAGCATTGTAAGCACAATATAGGGCATTCGTGCGGGAGAAAGTGCGCCAGTTGCGCGAGCGCAGCCCGTTCGCCGGCATGGCGTCGCGGGCGCCGTGAGAGCCGGGACGTGCCAACCTTGCAAGTCGGCCACTCACCCACCGCCGCGGCTCGCCACTGCACGGTGCATCCAAGGCCTTGCTTATCAATGTGTCTATCAATCACATATCAAGCGTGACGGGAATTAAAGCCTGAGTTAGATACTGAATATTCATTAGCTTCAAATTTTCCAGGACGCCCTTGAAAGGGCGTTTTTTTTTCTAGTTAGGCACTGAACCAGGGTTGTTAAAATTAATGTTATTTTTATAGATTTTTCTGTTCATAGACTATCATGTTGAGCTATGTTTATTACACAAGTTTCACAGTTCCAACTTTGAAATGGGCAATAAAACGTAGCACTTGTATTCAATTCAAGCACAATGTAGTACAAACTAAAAAAAATGCTGTGGACTCGAGGATCCTTTTAAAATACTAAATCTAGGAAATAATTCTTGGTGTCGCATTACATCGCGAGTTCGGCGGATATGAATGCGAGGTCACGAGCTGGCAGCCGCGCTGCCTGCTCGAGCTCCACAGGGTTTCACTAGAAAGCCTCCGATGACACCAGACACCGCGGCCGGCACAACTTGAGGCTGTAAATCTCGACGAAGTGGAAAGTAAACGCTTTCCAACATGCACTACTTCAGCAAATAGTTGTCATTGTGCGCGGACAAAAGCAGTGGAATTATGTATCACGAAAATTCACAGACCATTTTAGAATTATAGCAGATTCCACAATTCCGGTTGGCTCGTCATAATAACCGTTAATATCTCAGCATGTTTGACAACTCGAAGCATAAAGAAACATGAAATATAAATAGAATAGTGAAACATCCGGCGGAGGAGGCAATAAACAATCGAAGACCCTTCCTTGCAACGGTATAATTACTGAGTGATTTTTTTCTCTTTGTGTCTCGCACAACTACTGGCAGGAATGAAGTACCGACTTGTAGATTAATATAAAATCAACGGGAAGGAAAGAGTTGGAGTCGCACGCGGGACTGAAGTTATTTTACAATTGAACAATTAGTGGAGACAGATAACTAAGAAGATAATGGCAGCGGTCGATTAGAGTACTTAACTAATTTTGTAGTTTTCAGTGAACCGAAGCCAAAAAATAACTTTTCTGGTAATTTCTTTAAAAAACTAGACAAAAGAGTCTCCTCAGCTGTCTCATTGGAAATAATCAATTAAAATCCTTAAAAGGTGATCATGACAGGATTATTAACACAAACGAGGCAACGATCATTCGTAACCAGACGGGCTGGGGGGAAGCTCATGTTCAGCAGTAAACGTTTACGGACCGTTTTTTAAATCCACTCGCCTTCCGGCTTCCCATTTACTTTTTATATCGTCGTTTATTACATTCGTTGATTCATTATTCATTAATTACCCAGAAACGTTTTCATTTGATTGAAGTTTAACCTGATGGTCGCATTGACTTTCCTATTCAATATTCATAACATGACATGTTTGCACGCTTAATTAATCATTGGATTGCTGTCTATTAGTGTTATTTTCATGCCAGTCTGAAAATGCGTATTATAAAATTTACGTAATATTTGGTGTTGTTTGTTGTTATAGCCGTGTGCCAATTACGCGAGTCGGGCAACGAACCGCTGCACGCTGCGCAAGCGACGGAGCGCGGTGCGTGGTGCGGACGTGACCTCCGCTCGATGTGCACAACGGGAACCTTTATTATTCAGCCCGTGAACCCTTGCCCTTATGTGTAAGATATGCAATTTCATTCTAATCAAAACCAGTAACTAAGTGAGTACCTACTTTGTTTTAAACATATTGGTGACGAACTGCTTAGGAATAAATATGCACATAGATCTATTAACAGCAGTAAGCAGTTAAGCAGTTCTATTTTTGTATTTATCTTAAGAACATAGTTTCTATGCGATTTTCCAGAATTATCTAGAAAATTTACTGAAAATAAATTTCCTACAAGTTTTTACAAATAGTTTCCTCAAACATTACTCATCTCTTACTAACTAGATAACCTAAGTAACTAACTATCATAACGAGCACATAATAAACTAGCCGCCACACAGCTATCACTCTGTCGTCACGACATTGTCACGGTTTAGAAATCGTAAGATATATTACTTCATGTAGATAATTGTATACTATCAACTAGGTAAGTGCATCGTTAAGAATACTTTGGACTATATTATATTGATACATGCATTTCACAAACTCATATTTTTCTCATATAACGATTTCACTGGCATTAAATTGAAAGAATAACATGGCGTACTTAAAACATCAGTATTACTCTGTCGACAATAGCTGTCAACGGGGATTATTCCTTTCAGCTGACACGGCAGAGCCAATCATACGCGTATCGAACCGCGGTTGTCAACAATATCTACTATGAAACAATAACTAATGTTACTGTATGTGAGCTGAGTGCGAGTTGTTTGTAAAAACGCGATCCCAGGGCCGCAAGTCTGCTATTACAATACTGTCAGAATGGTCTATCATTGATTTCATAATTGTTGATTTTGACAAGTTAGGTAATCTACTAATATAATGGCGTCATTATGACTTTCCAATGGTTAACCACTGAAACTCCATTGAAAGAAGTAGCATAGAATGGTAATCTCGTACACATTGACAAATGAATGTCTGACGTATGCGGTAATCTGCTAAAATTTTGACAGTTCCTTTGATCAGTGATCTACTATTAGAACGTCATTGTGCAGTCATTGCTTTTAATAATAAGCTCGATATTGTTATTCTACCGCAACTCTATTACGAGACCCTTGACCGATCAATGATCGATCATTATGAATTAGCAGATTACGAACTTTTAGCAAAATGACAATGGGATCGCGTTAGAATGACGAATTTATAAAAATAGCAGACTTGGGCCCCAGGTTGGTTGTTAAACGCGGTAAACGTTTTGATGGCGTTAAAGTAAGTTAAACGTTTACCGCGTTTAGCTCTCTGATTGGTTAAGAATTTGGAGCGGGCCAATTAGAGCACCAAACTTCATAAAGTGTCGATCGCGATAACGTAAAACAAAGTCGCACTAGGACTCTGATGCACGCAGCGCAACACTGGGAACTTTTCAATCAGTTTTGATGACTAGATTGTTGCAACACGATCGTGGTCATTACACCAGCATCATGCGACTCGAGCGGGTCATGTCAGCTTTGCTCACCGTCAATTTTTAAATGGGGCGAATTCGTAACGGTAGGATTATCTCAGCTATAAAACGAACAGGCTTGAAAGCGAGTTTCACCTTGAGATCACATTTGTTAAGGTGAGCGCAGTATAATCTGGGAACGTGCTGCTTACGGCTGTAACAACAACAGATGTTGGTTTGAATTTGAATTCTGATCGACTTCAAGAATTATGTTGTAGGTATGTGTGTGGTTTTTTCTTATTATTAGGCGCACGTTGGACCACTATCTTACTTGATGGTAAGCGATGATGTGGTCGACGATGGTGAAGATTTACCTAAAAGTAACAAATTCACTCTTGACTTAAAGACTGGGGGTCTTTAAATCAAAAGTGAATTCGTGATTGTAGCTATCAGGAAACAGGAACTCCGGCAGGGAATTCCACTCCTTTACTGTACTCACAATTAATGTATCTAAAACGTTTTGTACGTATCCATATAATAAGGCTTTATAATGAAAGGTCCAACTTGATGGATTACTCTATCGATGTCTTCTCCATGAGTTTCGCTTCATACAGACGCTGCCTATATATGTATAAACAGTGCGAATAATGTACGTCTTCGTATTTCGGTGTGTTTTGTCTTTGTAGTGTTCTAGATTTAGGTATTCTGGACACACTTTTTATTCTGTGTTTGTCTCTAATGTTCATTTGGTAAATGTCATGCATACCTGTTATTTGCATGGTTACTGAAATGCCAATTTTAGATGTAAGTTTATTTGAATTGTAAGTGACTGTGCTGTTGGTGTGCTTATTATAAATAAATAAACAAATAAATAAATATGGGTGGAATGTCCACCATGTACCGATGGCAAGGTACTTAGACATACACTGCTATAATACGTTATAATGCTATTACAATACTCGAAAAATATAATTAAATACGACAAAAAGAAAATTATCATAATTATCTTTGCGATGGTACTTTAGTTTACTTTTCTTACGTTCAGTTGATTTCCGTTAAAAATTAAACTGAAATATGAAACAAAATGAAACTGAAATATATATATTATACAAGAACAAGCCTTTTGCGCTCCTTTAAATTCGCAAGATCCCCTGCGTAGCGCTTGTAGCAGTTTTCGTAGCATGTCTTTGTAGTCGAAGTTATCCGGGAACAATCGAGTGAGGTAGCTCACAAATATTACAATATGGTAATAATCCCTTCGGTAATTTAAACCGTAGTTCAATTTCGATACGTATAATAAATGACAATAATCTTTCATCATAAATTAATATTTGGGTTAAATCGCACTGACACAATATGATCATATCCCTACGGACCCGAATATTGGGAACTGTCCTATTATCTATAGTTACACAAATATGTAAATGAGCACCCTTGAGCAGCTACCTCTTCCAAACAAATTGGCTTTTATAGCTGCTGAGATACTCGAAAGGGGATTATCCCTTGAGTGTGCACTTAAATGTGATCGCTTAACGTTACCGCCGTCCATATTGTTTAAAAACGTTCTTCATTTATAACTAATATTGTTTTAGTAAATCTAACTTGCTAACTAACTACATACAGTATGTAGGTAAAATTCCTGAGTAGCGAGTGTAAAAACTCAAGACGATGAGATCATGCAGCGCTAGGTACCTACTCGTATTTTATGTGGCAGAAATAACACAGGAACAAACAACACTGAAATTAAAATACCGTATTTTACAAGCAAACTGTTTAAATGTACCTAAGTACTTGCTACTTTTATACGTAACCGGGAAATTGTAGACACCGTAGATATGATTGTAATAAATCTTAATTTCTCCATATACCTATTACGAAAAAATCGTTTTGTATACGATTAAATCACATCCAAATTCATTAGTTTCCAACACAACCGTGTCTTGTTCAGCATAGTTTACAATTTCTCGCAATATCTTACATTCTTACGGCCGCGGCGTTTACAATTTTACAGTGACATACATGTTAGCTAGTGCAGCCTTGCAAATGCATTGTAAAAATTAATCCAATGGATTATTTTGACTAAAACCGTAAAATCCGGTGTTTCCAATGTATTTTACGTCTGTCACATGGAATCAAGCAGGCGATGACAACATAACGCGTCTGGCTTCCTACGAGTATTAATTAACGTTTTGTGAGGTTCGTTAAAATATTCTGGCTTGTTAGTTATACGGCACGGATTTAACATTAGGCTCTCAAACGGGTAAAAAAACCAAATACGGGTATTTTTTTATTCCCACGCCCCGTTTAGGTGTTTTGTTTGACGGTTTATAAATGTATTATATATACAAATTCACAGGTAGGCGTCGAGTTAAGGTCTTCAACTATAATCTATAAATTAACTCGAGATCGCCATGACCGAAGCTGACCTAATCAAATATCAAAGTTGAAAACTGCATTACCTACTTTACCATTCCTCCAATTCGGGTAGGGACTTACCTACATTGATTACAGAGATATTTATTTCAGTGAAACTATAGTATATTGGTGCGAAACCAGTAGATACGAGTACCTACATAAGGTATTGGTTACGATTTATATTAAAGGTGTCTGGTACGTATTAGGAAAAATGTGTAAAAGGAAATGAGGCTCTCGGGTCGGGTCCGGGTTAATCATTGTTGGCCGCGTGACGTGCTCCATCACCCCGGGATCAGCCGTAATTTGTCAATCACCACGTGAATGCCCCTGCTAAAGCTTTCAATAAGCGAGCACAATCCCGGCCATCCCGGCCTAGTCGACGACGCTATTATCAATATTCAATAAAATGTCAGACAGCAATTTTATTAGTCATTTTCAGTAGATGGGCACTACGTCACGGAAGGGAAAATGCTGAACAATAGAGAAACACTCGGTTTATGTCCCTTCTCCATGTAATGACCCCAAATCCAGATTAAAAGATGACAAAGTAAAATCAATTGGATTTACTTTATTGAAAGATCAATAAAGTGTCTTAGAAGTTAGAAGACGACATTTAATTAAACAACATAAGTATATTTATTTATTACCTATCCCAAAACAGTCTGCATCATAACATCACTCATAACAGCTGCTTACTTCCTAGATTATTATGGTTATAAAACCACAAAACTCAATGTAGCGTTCATGCGACACGACAGTCTTGGTAATGTACCTAAAGTAATTTTATAATTTCTAAATAAATAGCGCTCATTAGTTTAAAGAATGAACGTTATTTAACAATAAATAATGCTCAAACACGTCATTAAGAATGTCACGCTCGATCGGGTTACGATAGTCACTGTTGTGTTGATAGCATGATATCATTGACCACTTCGAGACCTTGTCATACCTTGTACGAACTGTTTACTAATGTAAGAACGTGTTAACAATCCAAATGTAACTTGTAATATCGAATGTGGCAACTGTCAATATACACAGTGCTATGAACGTGCAGTGTGATAAAAATCATGTTATATTTATCATGTTTTTATTTAGTCTTTTATTTGTTTTTGTGCTTTGTTAGAATATCATGCAATAGATACGAAACAATGCTCTTTGCTAACTAAGGATAACGATATGGATCGGTTACATTTATTTGCTGTGGCATAATTTAATTAAAATGACAAAAAACGATGCTCATTCAAATCACATTCAATTACATCACTGTATGTAGGCACAAAAGGGACCATTAGATGTGAATAGGCGCGTACTACTCTCAGTACAATTCCTTCAATTCCAATTTGCTTGATGAAGATATCGCATGTCGCCAAATCGATATTAATTAAAAGCGCTCAAACAATGCTGTCATTATTCGCTTCGGCAAAGCCGTCAGGCCGATTGTCTCCGCAGTCCTCGAGCCGCAAGCTGGCTTGCCACCACCACTGTACAGCCTTATATCTTATTTCCTTGTGGTTTTCATCAATTATTATTTGTTTGATATTCCCCTTTCCCGGGGGTAGCTAGGTAGGTAGGTAGTAGGGGGTATTCAATATAGAACTGTGCAGTCAGAAAAAAACTAATTCGTACCAAGTAGGTACAAACTTAGTTTGCGTCAACACGGCACGTTAATTATAATTAATCGGCGATAATTATTTTCTTAGTAGAAGAAGATATGTAATGATAAGTCACGATAATGAAGCGCACGACAGGTCTAGAATGCATGCGTTCACTCGCAGTCCCGTTAGTTCAAAGACCCAAATAACAATGATCATAGCAGAGTACGTGAAACTTTTTAATTTAATCGATTACACAGACTCGATCGTTATGCGCTACACGTAACACATGCAAGAAAAACTTAATGTGTGCAGTTTGTTGCTTATTCTTTCTCGCGTGACAGTAATGGCGGAAAGTTAATTTGCTTGAAATGTTTCTCACGGTGTTCACAAGCGAGTGAGCGAGTCCAGGCATTACTGTGATAGACATAATCGCAGGGCCATGAGTAACTTGTATGAAATGCTACAGAGAGATTAAGTAGTTTATTACCACACCTGTGTTTACGGTAAATACCGGTAACCGCACAACGGGAAAGAGCTGATGAGGATACTGATAATATTTGTTTTATAAAATGTGTCATGGTAGGTATTGGATATTTTTAATTATCTACAGCATGGAAGAGGATAAAGCTATTCCAAAAATATAAATGTTGACAAATTACCTAATTTGTCTGGTAGGCCAGTAGATAACTACAATTTAGCGCTAGGTAGTTAGTAGTACCTTTATACCTAATTAAATTAAGGTACCGGCTGCGACACCTACTCGCATTAGTTGTGAGTCACGAACATCTGGCGTTATGCAAGCAAGTCACAACATCAGCATACGACAAGCAACCAACTTCAAGTTTACTAAAGACACTTAGATCTTTATGGTTACTTCCAAATGACCTTTGACGCTGCCCAAAGAGCCGAGAAAAGCACTGAAATATTTTTTAGTCTACCAAAATGTCACGACGTAAATAGCTTCGAGCATTTTGTTACAACGAGCACGATAAAAGAACACGATATTTAAGGTAATAAATTCTGAACTTTAGACCATCGTAGTGAACCACATATAAATAGAGTAACATGAAAATGCCAAGCCCTTAATAGAATACAAATAGCTGCAGCGTGTTCTATTTGTGACCATTGTTTTGATCCATATATACCACATTGATAAAACCGCGATGGCGCGGCAAGAGCAAAGCGACTAACCAAAGCGAGCGTGTTCGTCGCGATTGGCAACGAGCGTGAAATGTGGGGCGACGCAGCTGAGCCGCTGAGCCGCTCACCAGATCGATACTTGATACGCACCGCGCTCTGAATGCCGTCGTGACCGGATTCGATGATTTATCCATGAGAGGCCAATTTTCTAAAAATAAAGAAAACTGCATCTCCCTGAGCGAGAGTACGGGAACAACCGGTACACTAACGTGTAGCTCCTACAAATGGTGATGATCTGTGTGCCAACAACATCTTGAATGATTTCATAAACGAGTCTTTGATTACTCATATACCTAACACTTAAACATTTTTCGAATTATTAATTCGTAAGTTTCTAACTTTTATACGTTTAAAATAGCATTCAAGTGATATAGAAAAATAAAGTGTGTCACTAGAACTAAGTAGTTAATCACACGTGACGATAGAATAAACAAGAAAAGTGTTTAAAGTAATTCCAAGTTCGAGGTCAGCTACTTTATCATTGTTAGCTAGACTGTGACGTGATCTGTATTCCGGCGATTTTTAACGTCGTCGGCCATACCGTCATACATACAAACTAAAACTGCAAACAACATCGAATCAATGTCCCCAGCTGAACTTTCACTTGTTTGTTTTGAAACACATTCAATCAGTGACTAAAAAGTTATAATGTCAATTTTTGCTCATTAATACAGGAAATGGAGTTTCGGAAATCATGTTTAAATCGCATGTCTAACTAGCATTTTCTCTCAAATAATAACCAAGAACTAACAAAAAGAGAGAATATTTCAACGTTCATCGCGTAATACCCGTGATTTGAAACAATCTTATTTCTTACAGAGAATTTCGCCACAATCATCACCAGTCACGCAAAGACACACAAACATTCTAGATTGGTTAATCCAAACATTTCCTATAATGACTTTGTTAATGTGAAAGATAAAAAGATAAGGTTGAAGTCATAAGACGAGATGATTCAATAATAACCGGTCATAAAGTGGCATTTGATGAGGGAACAGAGCGGTCACTTAGTGAGATTTGTCTGATGAGGCGTGACAGCCTGCGACCATTACCCATAATAAATAGTTGCACGAGGAGCCGCTCAGCCGCTCAGCCGCTATCCGTCACGCTTCGAGCGGTTAGAACCACGATCCGAACGGCAATAAATCAGTTTCGGTTTTTACTCTACGAGAACATTATATTATCCGTTTCTCATGTTACCAATATCTTCGTATTGTACGTGTCATCTCATCTATTTTATTATCTTCTTTGACTGCCTCGATAGCGTTGGCATCATGTAATTAATTACATTTTATGATTGCATTTACCTATGGATTTGGAGCTTCTTTTACCCGACTATTTGTATTTGGAATCATATTCTCACCAGTCTGCCCTTCAACAAAAATACCGACAAAGTTAAGATTTTTATCGACATTATTTACTTAAACTGTATGTACCACAGTCAGACTTAATGCAACAATGCATTCTCTCTGGTTAAAAAAGAATACACTGTGGTAAATGTGCAATAAATAAACAAAAGATATTTAAAATAAATGAACTATCATTGACAGTACAGTAGCATTATTTGAAATGTTAGCTGGTGACGTAATGTTGCCTCATGTAGCATAAAATATCATCACATCACGCGGTAAGTTGATTCAAGTTATGAATGTTATGATGCATGCGCTTTGTGGTTAATTTGGTTGAATTATGAAGGCGTGTGCTCGACCTTGAGCGAGGCTCGCTTGGCTGCACCCGCCAGTTCCGGTCTCTCTGTCTCGGTCTAAATACATCACCACACATGAGCTAAGTCAACATTACTCAATTATTGAATGATCATCAAATAAATGTGAACCTTCACTTTAACGGTAATTTGTAATTACTTACATAATGAAGCTCAACTCATGAGCGGGATCATAAAATTATGTCATTTATGTTTTCCATTTAATTTAATGACTCGCGACGTTGATTATAATTATGGTGGGATTACTGATTACTCTGGCTCAAATGTACCCGTTAATCTGTACTTAGTTTTTCTAAGCACAGTAAAACTAAAAAAGGCAGTTCTTTCCTGAAACTAAAACTACTGGACCCACAGTAACTCGTTGCAAATAGAAATTAAACTATCATGGGAATTACATGCCGTCGTTTGCCGATGAATAAATCCTTATTAGCGTCGACGGTAATGGCTACATCTCCCAAAAAAGCTTCAGTACGAACGGAACAGAGGATTCGTTATTTGTTAGTGCCTTATTAAGCAGACCCACTTCCTTATCGTGTTGCGCTATGCCTTAAATAAGCTTCGTTTTTTTTCATTTTCGTGCGGATAAAGCAGGAAAAAGTTATTTTGGTTCAGTTCATCCCATTATGCATGAAGAAACGGCACTACCATTTTTGTTCCGACAACATTTTGGCAGCGTCCTTTTTATAGTAATGTTACTTTCATGAAATACCTTTTATAAAAATATTTGTGTGGTAATGCAAAATATCGGATGTGCCGCAGTCATGCATTAATGAGACTAACCAGTCCGACCTCGACCCGCCTGCCCCTCCTCCTGCCTCCAGCCGCCGGCCGCTGTCAAACCTGCGCTAAGAGAATGAAGTCGCGTGAAAACTAATTAAACTTTGACCTCCTCACTTTAGTATTATCTCGAACCACCACCTTGATATTGAATAAACAGCTATTAATAACTTATCAAATTATTAGCCTTTCTGAGTGCGGATAAGTATAAAAGTTGCCAAGGTGAGGAAAAACGTTGACTTTATGGAAGTCTTACCAAAAAGGAGGCTGCGAAGCATAAATAATGAGATGAAGGCGACGGAGGGTCATCTTTTTATCTCGCTACCTTACGACGCCGAATGCGTCACAAACACCCGTTCAACTTCACACATACTCTATTTAGAAACATCGATCATAGGTTGGTAGGTAGTAGTACTGTTTATGTATAGTATTATCCAAAAGTTCTGTTCTCTGTTCTCTCTGTCATCTGTTTATAAAATAATATTAATTTAACCGTCTAACTAAATCTCATACCTGAAATTCGCAATTTTTTACTTACTTATAATTGGTAGAAATAAAAGATTGAGCAATGATTGCGCGCAAAATGATATCATTAAACCGTCATCATAGAGCAAATATGGCACAATGAAGATTGAAAGATTAAATTGCAGAGTGCGGTATATAACGAGTGGGTAACTTTTGAATTGGTCGACAGATAGATGATTATTTATAAAATTCTTCTTCTGGCATCGCCAGGTAAGTCAATACGAGCACTTTTCTCAAGCAGCGAACACGTACACGTAGGCAAGGGGGCACCGGTGCGCGGCACGCGTCCCTCGGGAGAGGTACTAATGTGGGACGCAGCTAGTCTTTACATTCAACACGCATTAGAGGGACGAACCGCACGACGTGACAGAGACACCGCCGCTCATTAATGTGCTCACTAATTGCAATAATCTCATAAACTGACCTTTTAATATACTATACATTAATCTTATTTGTAACACGGGCAAAACTGCGCAGTAGGTATGTACTGCTGTGCTGATGGCGTCACCGTGCTCACTAACTGATGCCATCGTTGAACTTGAGAGCTGAGTCACAGCTCTGTGGCACGGCGGCAGCTCACTTGATTTACCATCACATTGTTTACAAACAGACCTAACTGTGGCCAGCCGGTCTGTTGATTACGTTATCAATGACTATTTTGAAACCCATAATTAGCTATCGGCACTCGCCCACATCACTAGTTCAATCTTGTTCCTAATGAATTGTTTATCCACTTTGGTTAATGGACTGATCATGGATGAGATAAGATCTCTTAATCCCGCATTGTTATCAGGTGAGAGAAACGTGCCACCTTAGTAGAGGCGGTACCTAATCTAATTTTCTCAGTAGAAGCAGCTCATGTAAAATGTCGTAAGAACTCTTACATACGAACACGTTGTAATGTAACCGTTACGCTGTGTAACTTATTCTAATTTCCCGTGGGTAGGGCTAATGATATCCTTAAAAGCTATTTCAATTTCCAACACAATATCTTGAGGCATTTCAACTTCAATTTCTTTTTAAACTAATAATTTGATTTCGATTGATTTATTATGTTACTTCAGTAAAATTTTAAGCATAATTTGTTTAATAATTTAGAAGGGAATTGCTGCCATTGCGAGGCGTGGCGCGGCTGAGCCGGCGACTGGAATTAATCGCACGCTACGATACTAATTCTTATTGAAGAGGTAAAATGAGTTGACTTGTTATTTCTACATCTAAATATAGCTCCTTAAATAGGGTACAGACAAAGTCATCTTCAGCGAAAGGAAACAGGTAGAAGTGAATCGTTGAATTTATTTCCTATCAGGAGCGGAGGAGGAAATGAAACAGGGAAATGAACTGAGGTGCCAAGTTATACAATATTTCTATTTAGAATTTTTGAATCAAAAGATGGATCGATAAGATGAGATACGGGTGAGCTACAAGTAAAGACTGATTTGTAACCGACAGACAGGGTGATACTGAAGAGTGATAAATGGCTAAAATTATAGCTGAACTAAAGCGTATATCAGCAAAGCTAAACACTTAAATGCTCTCTTGCATGTGAAGTATCTTGAGAGAGGAAAATCTTTGATAAGCCTTCAGGAAAATACAGTAAAGATTATAAAATGTTCTTGTTGGTTCAAAGAAGTAAATTATTAATCTATACTGAAGCCTATAAACCTTCATCAAATCCTACGTCGATAAATTTGCCGATAACTGCCAAAACATAGCGTTGAGGAGTCGGTGACCAAAAATACCGTACAAGTCTGATGTTTTAAAAGTGCATGTTGTTAAAAATCTAAGCATTTCACTGCAATGATGCGAAACCTGTTGAAGTAGTGTACTGAACACAAAATAAGTAGCAAGCCTGGTCATATAATAGAGGAGTGAAGGCGTGCTCTGTCCGCCAGACGACCTCATCCCGTCGCCATTGTATCACGACTGGCTCTCATCAAATATGCACGCCATCGCCTGTACGAACGAATAGTGCGCCTACCCTCCGGCTAGCTATCATCATATACTTTTATAATATCAATCCGTGTATGTCCACTGTTGAACATAGATTCCTTAATTAACACAATGGAGGTACTTGGGTATATGTCTGTTATTTTTCCTGTATAGGCTTAATTATCGTTATTTTTACTAGTGTTATTTATATTTGCGTTTGTGGCAATGCCATCAGTGACAATGAAGGGCAACAACTTTCGAATTTTATTAAACTATTTTCTTAAGGTTCTATCAGATACTTATTAAGGTATATCGAAGCATCATCATCGATATTATTAATTTTGCACAGTCGTAGCAAAATTTAATACTATCGGCACCTAACGGTTCTCAAGAGTTTATAATGCTTTCTCATATAATTTTTTTAAAACCTGTTTTCATTGTGTAATTACTGTACGTGGACCGGTCAGGATCGGTGCGAAAGGGGTTCATGGCTACCAAACCTGTTCGGTTATTTTGATGTCAAGATTTATGGGAACCGCTATGCTAGTAGGTGCATCATGCTTTGTGTTATCAAAATCAATAGTGAAGAGGAAAATTAACATTATATCGTGTTATCTATATTATGAAACGGAATGTAGAATAAAAAGTTATCAATATTTACACAAAAAAAAATTGATAACAGATTTGGGGTCATTATTGATCATCAGCCCCAATAATATACTCTGAATGACCACAGCTCGTACCTCTACTAATTTTGAGAAAGCAACAAATCTGCAAGAAGACACAAAAGAAAGCCGAACTTGGTTTATGTGCTTATATATATATCTAGTATAATAAGCATTGCACCCAATGACTTGTAATAGGATAAACGTACAGATTAGTTAGACACTAATTTAAAATATAACTTAAGCATTAAACCTTTTTGGTTTAACGACCATCATCCATTTTCGTAGTTACGAGCTCTTTCATCCCACGCCGTAGAAACCATTTCGCCACCGCCGAGTGGGAAGAAACGTAATCTTCTGTTCATTTCTTTAGCTATCTAAATTAAAACACTTTCACTAATTGACCAGTGATAGAGAAGCTCACAATAAAACGCTTGTTTACTTTCTTCAAATTTATTTGAGATGCTGTCGTGTTGAGCACCTAGAATTGAAACGTTTGTTATGAAAGCTATCGTTGATAAAAATAAAAAACAGTAACTACGAATTCAAAATACTGACGGAAAACATAAATTACTACAACAGAAACGGAACGGCACTAGAAAACACAACAAAAATAAAGACAGGGTTCAGTAAAGCCAACTTACCCATTCTATGTTTTCATCCGGGAAATGGTGCGCGTACCTATCAGTAATAAGACGGCGAACAGTCACCACAGTGCATATTCCCAAGGTAAACAAAGATTACGTAAACGCAATCCCACGCACGCACGTCACCCGATCGATTTTCAAACTTTCGAATACGCCCACTTAGATTTTAAGAAATACTAAGTTAGACCTGTTCCGACAGCTCCACAACACTACATCCACAACACTAGCTAGCCGAAGTCTTTGTGCCCTTGAAATCGTACAGGTTATGTTATCGATAAAGCACAACACGCGCACTGACAGTTGGAGCAAACAATCACAGGTCAAGTTCGAGCCGGGCTCTGGGGAATTCAGAAATGTATGATCTGAGTGGAGTTCATTAAGTGTCTTTAATGAAAAGTCTCTCGCTGGCGTATCACGAAAGCTGCGATGTCCGCAAGGTTGGCGAGCCAGTCGTGGCGGACTCGATTACAGAGCGGCACTCGTGGCCGGGGTCGGTCGCCGACTGAGTCGCTCGGGCGCCGCGCCACGGTGAGGACGAAGCCCCGCGCTCCGCGACCGCCTGCCGCCTGCCGACAGTGCGCGCGCCTCTCCCTCAAACAGCCTACCATAACATCCCAAATTATTTATTTTGATACAGCACACGACTTACACCATTCATTAGTCTTTTCCATTTGTGCTGATAATGCAACAAGGACTTGCAGCCGGTTTTCCTAGCGCCTCTACAAAATGTACGAGTCACTCTACATTTTTAAACAGATTTCAGAAAACGCTTTAGAAATGTTTGTTGATATGCATGGAAAAGCTTCTAATATAATAATAATCAGTTCTACAAATTATTTCTCACTACTTATCTCCTCATGTGCACGACTCTTTAATATTGGAGGGAAAGGAAAAAATCAATTCTGTTTCATTTCCTATCTTTACAAGGAAAATATGCAATGTAGAGTCGATTGATCAACATCTTGAGGCAAATCAAATTCCGGGAATATTCCTGAAAAACATGTGTAGGCACGCCTGCGCGTCTGAAAAGTAGAGTTATAAACTAATGTAAATAAAAACAGAGAGGGTTAATTATATTCAGTCGATTTATAAATAAGAAACACCATATTACAAATGCAATTAAGAATAAGCAGATTGCACGAATTCCTGAGAAACGCTTATAGTTTTCTCTACAAGGTTCACCCCACCTCCACTACCTATGGAATTATTATAAAATAAATTACTTTCTTTATATCCTTATAATATGTTCACAATAAGCTTATCGGCACCACGCACTCCTTGCATAATAATAGATGATAAATATCATTTGTTGGAATTCCTCGATACATGGCGGAGGGTGGCTCGCGCAGCCACGGAGCCCGGGCCCGGCTGACGGGGGCAGGTGATTGAGTCTTTATCGCAGTCGACGGGGCCCGAGGGTGCAACCTGCGTCCGTGTCACTCTCACTTCCCCAGCCATTTATCATAAACAGAGTTTTGGAGAGTTCACTCAAGTGCCATGAGAGCAAAAGAAACAGGGGAACGTCAAGTTGTTAGATACAATATTTGATAAATTTATGACAACGCTAAGTTAAGCACCAAAGAGTTTAGGCGGATCCACGTTAGCAAAAAATCAACAGCAAAGTACCAACACTGAATATCGAAAACAATGGACTATTTGAAACCAGAATAACTCTTTCTTTCGACTCCCATAAAATTTCACGTTAGTGTTTTGTGTTTGTTGTAACGGAGCCAAATGGTCGGAGCTTAATGGCAGGTAAGGTAAGGTAAGAGGGAGGCAGGTATGGGCACTGGGCAGGTAAGCGACGCCAGGCCGCGGCCGCAGGGCAGCCCACAACTCGCGGCTTCCGAGAACCGCAGCGGCCACGCCGAGACACGCACCGTCCTCGCCACGCCGACGCACCGCAACTTAAACAGCAAATAATAAGCGTCATCTGGCTGGCTTTGTATTACTGGTTTTACATGGCACGCGTATACTATATTGGAGAAATAACTTTTACTTTATACCAGCGAATACTCAAACATGTT
Organism: Mythimna impura; assembly: GCA_905147345.3. NCBI lineage: Eukaryota > Metazoa > Arthropoda > Insecta > Lepidoptera > Noctuidae > Mythimna > Mythimna impura. The sequence goes on along the minus strand of LR990348.1, from coordinate 11,200,763 downwards.
GTTAAAAATAAATAATGCACGTTTGCTTTCTAAAATGATGCCAAGGCTAGAAACGCGGTACACGTATGGAGAGTAATTGAAATAAACATTGATCGCCTGGTGTTTGAAAATAAAGATGCTGGCTATTATAATAATTCAACGCTAATGCCTATTCCTAACAACATCAGGTTTATGCAACGTTATATACCTAGTATCTGGTATTTTTCGGAGAAACAGAGATTTCTTTATCCAGATGTTTACCGATACTTGTTAAATCTGAAAATATATAATATCGTTTCGAGTTTCCCCTTTTTTCATGTAGTTAATCTTTCGCCCTGCATTACGTCACAAAAACTCTGAGTAAGCTGGGGTATGTTAAAAAGCCATTTTTGTATAAATCCATAAATATTATCCACGTGTCAGTATCTAACAAAAGTATATTTTCATAAAATATTTCCCTTGCCCTTTCGGGCTATGCAATAGGCCGCAGATAAAGGGCCGGCTCCCTCAATCATCTCATCCCCGTATGTAGATAAATTTAAATATGAGCTCTTTTTCGCAATCACTGATGCAAATGGAATACTTTTCTACAGGAGCAGTAGAGTACCGTTGTAGTGTGTATCATACTAGAAAGGTAAGAGAAAAGGGTGCATTCTTAATTTAAAACTGGATATTTACTTTTAAGTATCGTTTCTGTAATCTTATTGTGTAACTAAAAAAAATTCACATTAATTCACATTATATGACAGCCTAAAATAAATCAATAAACGTTTCTCCTTCACAGGTAAGGTAGGTACTGGGTACAACACAGGTATGTACAGCTCCAAAGCTAACGGCACAGCTCATCTGGTGGTCATTTCCTGTTCAGACGCGGCGCTGTGTATCTCTAAATATACACCGAATATCGCAGATCAATACTATGGACTCTGCAGCTTACCACTGTGCGCCACAAAAATATTCGCAAAGACTGAAAGGAATTATTATAATGATCTTATTCAAGTGAAATGGGTGAGAATACGCGCCTCGTATTTGTAAACATTGCAATGCAGATAAAACTCAGACTGTTTACATTCGCTCAACAGGAATAAGTTGTTCTAAACTGTTGTTGCATTGTGAGCGTACGGCTCTCATTCATCTTAAACCTTTTCAGATGCACGGTTTAATTCTCGCCAGACGAATGCAGCCGCCGCCGGCCGCCGCGCTGGGACACATAAAAACGTTCATTTGCATTGGTGCTCCCGCAGACCTGGTATTTATCCAGTGTTACAATACCGCATAATAAGAGAACACCGTCGCGTCGGCTTTGACGTCTGGCGCAAACCCTTTTAAAAATCTGTTGAAAAAATATGCGAGCACTCGTGGGAGTAGCGCTAATTAGCCGATTATGTACGTTACACCTGACATGTGGCTGAAGCCGAACATGCAATATTTTCACACTCATACCTAAGTATTGCCGTACCTATATAACAGTTCACCCATGTATGTGGGAGCCAGCAATTAAATGGACGGTAAATTACTACCGGCTGCAATTAGGACATGACACGCTCTTAATATTATGTTGTATGGACGTATAATACATGCTAGGATCATTTTTTTTTTTTTTTTAGCATGAGATTAGTTTGTGTACGTAATAATTTATGGTATTTGCCATTGTGGAATTACTGAAACTTTCTGTGTTGAAAATGTAAAATAATCTGTACTTTACAATGATAAAATCATCTCTTATGATATCTAAATACCTAAGATATCTTAATGTTGGTCTTTATCACATGGTTCCTGAAAATCTTTAGTGTTTCTGTAATTGCGGGTAACGTGTGGACGCTGCATTTTTTCGGATTCCGCGTGGCCATGAGCGAAACATTTGTGTAGCTAGTGTAATATGTCCAGGCGATCGCCGTTACTCGCAGACATTAGGTGCCGCCCCATGGCTCCCTTGCCCCATGTTCCAAGGTAACATAACAAACAGTAATAACAACTTATCTTCATCGCCTGTTTCATTTCCGTGTCCAACTTATCGCCACATTTCAGGCGTACAGTACCCTCTTTTTATTATAGGTATATACTTACATACACAAGTACATATAACTTTCAAAACCTACAACAATTTAGAAAAGAGAGCGGGAGTTTTGGACCCAGAGCTGTATCAAGTAATAATATATGTAATTTGAAAGGTCATAGTAATTGCTTCATTTTATTGTAAGGCACCAACTATCAGACATGTGCAGGGAAAGAATTATGACTCATTTAATTTAAGTAGCAGTACATCTACGAGTACGTAGACGCTGTTTTCATTCCATACACCTAACTTAACTTCGAGTTTTGTCGTTGTAGACATAAAATCAAAGTCAATCAGTGATAAGCAGAGCGTTCGTTTATTTTCTCAATTCTATCTAGACGGAATACAGTACCTACTAATCTTGGGCACGTCACGATTATGGCGATAAGTCCTTTCTTTTATGAGTGACTGGAGAGACGCCATGGCGTCCTCACCTTTCGCATGACGCATGTCCTCACCGAACATGGTTAGGAACGTTCCTGTTCCGGATTCAGACGGAAGAAAAGTCATTGTGCGGACCGTCCGGAGGACACGGTGAAGCTTAAGGTGCCCCCGCTTGGGCAGAACACAGCTTGCCCTCATGGAGGTGATCGGTGGCGGTAACCTCTAGCGCTGGGCCCCGATGAGATGATTGAGATGGTCTGGAACGAAAGGGAATGGGATGCGGTGACCTCCTACTGCGAAGCAGTAATGCTAGCGAAGGAGATGGCCGCAACCGTGAGGGAACGGACCTCCTCACGCCTGGATGGCGCTGTGTGCGCAGAGTCCTTCACGCGCGCCTCAAAAAGATTTCAGCATAACTGTAAGGGCCTAGGGACCTAGCAGAGCTGATGCCCACTTGGGCCACGGGGAATTTCTGAAAAAGAAACCTGTGGTCCCAGAACGCAAAGAACCACTTAAAGACGCAAGTGTGGTTTTATTCAGTAAAAGTCCAGCAGGACCGCTGGGACGAAAGCAACGAAGAATCAGGAGTGGGTTTTTAGTCAGTAAAAGTCTGACACTATCTCTCGCTCCGCCCAAGAGCGAGATTTTTCATTAGATGATTTACCCACCTAAAAAAAATGCCCACCAGGGCCGTGGAAATTTTCTGAAAACGGAAACCTGTGGTCCTAGAATGCAAAGGGCCTCTGAAGGACACAAGTGTCGTTTTAGTCAGTAGAAACCCAGCAGGGTCGATGCCCACCAGGTCATGGGCAATTTCTGAAAAGGAAACCTGTGGTCCTAGTACCCAAAAAGCCACTGAAGGACACAAACGCGGTTTTAGTCTGTAGAAGTCTGAAACGCCCCTACGTTCAACCCTAGAGTGGGACAAGTCATCGGATGGTTTACCACACAAGTCAAGACACATTTTGTCCATACAAGAGAACAATCCTTTACGAGTAAAAAGATTAGTATGCATATACTTACTCCAAAACATACAAACAAACAATTTTTCAATTAAATCCTGAGATTAATATTTTCACTCTGACAGTTTTCCTTTTTCAATTCTCCAAAACTCGTGTGTATTCTTCCAACAATAATGTACGTGTATGTTATATAATAAAAACCAAAATTTTATAGACTCCTTATCTTCTTAAAAAATACAATAATAGTTCTAAGCAATAGACAAAAATAGTCGATACTTACTGAACTCCAAATCGGATAAAATAAGAGGAATAGCCTTTTACTAGAGCCCGCGAACGTTACGTGACATAATTGTCGGGTCCTATCTCCCTATATCGTTGTAGTGGTTATAGCTGGGGAGATCGCCTCAAGTGGCGCTCGTGATTTAGTGGCCATTTTTCATGTGAATTGCACGTGGGCCAACCCAGCCAGCCAGGGCAACCTGAGCGCGCGCTGCCCTCTCGCACCGCAATCAATTCAACTGTTTTTATTGCGCGCCCGACCAATATATAGAAAACTAGAATTCGTTGAGGTTTCTCTTTTATTCACACGTGATTGGGTTTGACGCTACTTCGTTTTATATGTGGTAGTTGGAACCATATGCAGTACAATAAAAAATAGTACGTTTATATTTTTTTGCTTGCCATCATACACTTTTGAAAAATTCAATACGAAGCACGTTTCACAAAATAAAAAGCGCTGTACATTTTTATTAAAATATCTCAAAGGTATAGTCAAATGAAAGTCCCACATCAAAGGACTCGGGTAATATGTTGTATTATTAAAAAACTAATGCTTTGCTACAATATTACAAAAAGAGGAAACAAACATGGTTTACGCAGATCTACTTTTATCTTCGATGCCCAAAATTCTGAAAAGGGATCCGACTGAATAATGAACAACTTTGAAAGGGAATTGTGGAAAAATGCAGGAGAATTTCATTTTGGCAAGGGAAATGAAAAAATTGCGTCTGTTTCTGGAACGGGCCGGGCCGGGATGATTCCGTAATGGCGGACCTAAATGCCAATTATATCAATTAAATACGATTGCGGTTAGCGTGGCCCTTTTTGACTTTTTTTTGTGGATTTATATATTTTTAGTGTCCATTTATAGACAGAAAAAGGTTTTACGGTTGGCAAGGCAATATTCTGAGAGCAAAACAACAAGCAGGAGGCTAAATACAAAGAGACCCTTTGCAGCCTAGGTACAAAAATGAAATTATTGTTAGACTAGATAACTTTAAAATAGCTTTATGTCATATCAGGCCGTGGTCATAAAGGCACTCTCATAAACCATGAATGACATCATAGAGCGATATAATTAACGGTAATGGGGGTTACGTCATAATCAGCAAGTTTGGTAGGATGTCTAGTGTTGGCAGTTACTACCTACCCACTAGGATTAACTATAGGAGGATATGGGACGATTATTCTGGTACGCCAGTCACCACGGAAATAGACGGCCGTATGTTTACGTGACGAAATATTGGTTTAGTTATTTGAAACAAAATAACATAAATTCGTATGAAAAGAAAATTATAAATCTATTCAGAGTTCGGAAAATAATTTGAGACAATTGAAGAGAAATTGTGGAGCATTTTTGCTTTTTCTGCTGGTCAAGTTTGGTCAAAAATGCTCGCAATTAAATAATGACTGGAAATTATTTACAAAACTCGAAAAAATGATGTAATATCGCAAAATAGTAGAATGGTGGAATTATTCTGTTTCCTTGATGGTTTCGATGAAAAGAACTTAAGTTGGCTAAATGGTGGGCGACATTGTGAAGGGCCGACTAAAGTATTTAATTACGGAGAGATTCTCGACTGAGCCTCGTTTGTTTCGGTACAGTCTTAGCTGTTGGCTGTAAGTGGGTTAGTAGGATCCATTATTTATTAGCAGAATACAATTTACTATGTTATGTACATAGAAATTACTTTCCTAGGTACTTATCGAGGAACCGAGAGAGGCTTCAAAATGTGCAAATATGAAGATTATTACAAGATTTTATAATTGCCTACATGTAAAACGTAGAATGGAAAGCTTTTGAAGAGGACTTTGTCGAAGGATAAGCTAGACCGGTTGTCGATTAATAAAAAAAAAAACTGGGCAAGTGCGAGTCGGACTCGCGCACTTATGGTTCCGTACAAACTTACTTATGAAAACAGTTCAATTCCCGAATTGAGTTACGAAAATATTTCCGAATCGCAAGAAAAGTTTTTTTTTTGTCACGTAACTCCAAATTTACAGTTTTTAGATTTTTTCCTATAGTTATGCTCTAAGACCTTGCTTCATCAACGGAAACGGGAAGTACTTTATGAATTTTGATTCCCTAGAGAGTAACACGTTTTTTGAGACATAAACGGCTGTATCTTTTTTTTCGTTAACGTTGATGTTTGATTTTTTTACAGCTTCAAGAGACCGAAAATCTGAGTATATGGTTTTAATTTCAACTCAATACCTCCACGTTTTCTCTAAATAAAGGGTTTTGACAGACGGACAGACGGACAACAAAGTGATCCTATAAGGGTTCCGTTTTTTCCTTTTGAGGTACGGAACTCTATAAAATATTAGTCAGAAAATAATACTAAAAATTATTTATTTAAACTAAAGGCAAAAACTACTAGCTAAAATATGGCGTCATAAAATTCCTCCGCATCGCTGTCGACTGGAAGTGTGCCCAAAAGGCTGGCGGCATTGCCACGTTGTATGGCAATGCTTAATCTCTGACCGAGGTAAAAGCCAATTAAATTAATAATTAATAATAATTAATTAATTTTAGTGTATATATAGTTTTAATTAGTTAAGTGTTTTTACTGACAAGTCATTTATATAAAACAAAATAAATTAATAATAATAATTTAAACTACTTTTTAGGTGCATGCCTTAATCATTATATTATAAAAGCAATAGGAGTATTTTTTTATTTATTTTATAGTGCAGATTCAAAAACAAGCTTGTTAGCTTAGTTATGGTACTGATTATTTGATGTCTGCTGTGAAGTTGCTACAAAAATGCTAATGCAAAGTTTATTTGTATTCGTTATCAAAGTAAAACAAACAATTCATGGACCGTTTTTCACAGAGGCTTAGAAAAGATTGAAAAACTTAATTAAGTATAATATTTCTTGGCCCATTTTTGTTTCTTATATAAACGATTTACCTTACCTCATAAAGGATTGGGCACGCCATAATTATGGCGATAAGTCCCCTCTTTGAGGAGTGGCTGGAAAGGCCTCACGGCGTCCTTAACCTACCGCATGACGCAGGTCCTCACCGGACATGGTAAGTTCGGGAGGTTCCTGCACCGGATTCGTGCAGAAGAGACGCCCGGGTGCCACCATTGTGTGGACCGCCCGGAGGACACGGTGGAGCATACGGTAGAGGTGTGCCCTGCTTGGGCAGAGCACCGCCGTGTCCTCGTGGGGGCGATCGGCGGCAGCGATCTCTCGCGCCGGGCCTTGGTACAGGCCATGGTCCGGAGTGAGGAGGAGTGGCAGGCGGTGGCCTCCTTCTGCGAAGCAGTAATGCTAGCAAAGGAGGCGGCCGATCGCGTGAGGCAACGGTCCTCACGCCCCAACCGCCGCCGGGATTCCGATCCCGATTTCCGGCCACCGTAGGCGCGGGCTTGCGGGCGGCGAGCAATGGGTGGCTCGTCGTCCGATCGTCCGGTAACTGTCCGGACCGAGCCCAAGTCGTCGACGGCGCGTAGTGTTCCACGCGCGCCTCAGGGAGTTGTCAGCAACCGTAGGGGCCCAGAAGGATCGAGGCCTACTGGGGCCATGGGTGATGCGAAAGTGAACCCCGGGGCCCTGGAAAAATGGCAAAGAAGGAACAGGAGTGGGTTTTTAGTCAGTAAAAGTCTGACATTACCTCCCGCTCCGCCCAAGAGCGCGGGATGTCATTAGATGATTTTCCCACCCGAAAAAAAAAAATAAAAAAATAAAAACCTCATAAAGGATAACCATAACATAGTGTTGTTTGCAGACGACACTTCACTTTTGTTTAAACTTAAACGTCAGCTGCCGGTTACTGACGATATAAATATAGCACTTTCAAAAATAGTACACTGGTTTGATGTAAATAACCTTCTTCTTAATGAAAAAAAAAACTAAATGTATAAGGTTTACCAGTGTTCTTGGGCATAACTCTAGATGCTAAGCTGCAGTGGGGCCCACATATAGACAAACTATCAAAAAAACTTAGCTCTGCAGCATACGCTGTTAGACAGATTCGAAATTTAACCGATGTAGAGACTGCCCGTTTAGTTTACTTTAGCTATTTCCATAGTGTCATGTCGTACGGTATTCTACTGTGGGGAAATGCCGAAATACAGTCAATTTTTGTTTTGCAAAAAAGGACTATTCGTTCTATTTATAAATTAAGTCCCAGATACTCCCTCAGAGATAAATTTATAGAAATCAATATAATGACTGTACCTTCACAGTATATTTACGAGAATATTTTGTATGCACATAAAAATATAAACATGTTTAAAAAATACAGTGATGTTCATAATTTTAATACTAGGAATAAACACAAATTTGTGGTTCCTACAACCAGACTAAAAAAAATAGGGGGCTCATTTAGATGCCAATGTATACACTTCTATAATAAACTTCCTAGTCATATTCAACAACTAAGCCTTAATAAATTCAAATTATTTGTAAAGCGAAAACTTTGCCAAAAGGCTTTTTACACTATAAAGGACTATGTTGAGGACCAAAAGGCTTGGGATTGACCTGCTTCAGTACGCACTGCAACTTCTTTTGTTTTTATTTTTAATTGTGCTTTTTATTATTTATTACAATTTGATATTGTAGATTATTTTTATTTTGCAATTTGACTTTTTTTTTATTTTTCTATTAATTTTTGACATCAATGTTTACTTTGCTAAAGTATTACATTTTGTAAACTATATTTTTCCTTTTATTATTGTGAACGTGAGGACTATGTTGATTGCTTTCTTTTTTCCTTTTCAGTAATTTTAACGTATGTCTGGCAATTTGAGTATTTTCTGCGGCCTACCCAAATGTCCTTTCCTAGGTATTGTTCGTCAAGTCGTTGAGCTCCTTAGTAGTCCTGAGTTGAGCTTTACGAATACTGACAAATGCTTGCACTGACTGGACAGGTCCACTCAAATCTGTATGGTTCTTTCTTCAAAAGACCATTTCAGACAAATCTGCATGGTTCTCATGTGATTTGACCATTACATATTTACTTAAAAAGAGACTTTGCCCCTGAGTTTGTTTCGGTGTTTCTTCTCAGGGTAGTCAGCTAGGAAACACCGGCCTCATCTAGTTTAAAAATGACGAAAAAAAAAATTGACGTGTAAAAGTGTTTTTTTAAACCAATTTACAAAATAAATATCATTTATCATTTATTTACAGACACATTTATTTAGGTTTAGGCATTTGAGTAGTATATCTAAAGTATTTTTCAAGAGGTAAAATGTTATTAGAACTAATATGCAAAATATCACGTATCGAATATCGTGAGCGTACACCACACCTCTAGCGGCCACAAACTGTCGCTACACGCTGAACCGAGCCGCACTCCTACACTAAACTAATTTTCATCATTACGGTGCTGCGATACACCAGCGGCCTGCCACACTCCCCCACATAAATTATTACTGCAGATACTCTTTAAAAATATTAATTACAAGAGGAATATGGAAAACAATTTGAAACCACGATTTACTTTTCCCTTAAAACCCTTCTGAATTTCAAATCAGATAAGCTTAAATTATCATTAGATTAGGTAGATGACTCCATATTTTGAGATTATTTTTTATATATTTAGGAAAATATATAAAGGTATGTATGTATCTATGTAATATTGGTATGTATCTACATAATTTAGCAAAATTATGTGACTAAAGGAAAAATATAAATTACTGCTATCACGTCATAACTAAGTTGTGATTCGCAAAAAAATACTGGAATTGTGAATAAACAAACAGCGGTGGATAGCAAAAATGCTAGTTTCTTTGACTGCTGTCGAGAATCTCAGCCGTGCTCGTTACGCACTGAATACCTCGTAATTGAGCCGTCCTTCATTTCGACTTCTTTGCGAAATTACACCCTTTCCTTGACCGCAACTGAAAACAAGGCAGCGCGTCCCCAAACAACTTCACTTGATAGGCACTAAAAGTATTTCAAGATTCCACCCGTTAATTTTAAAATTCCCATGTCTACTGAACACTCCTATGTATAATTCAAATTCCATGAGAAGGTAAGAATGAAATATGATAAACTTTTGTTAGGAACGATAGTTACTATTTCACACAATGAACAAACTGAAACACAAGCGCTCAAGAGTGCAGTCTTAAAAATATAGCAAAGTGCGACACTATAGAGCTTAGTACTAAACTGCACTCACACGTCACTTCACAAAGACGATAATGTCACGTGCAGTCAAGATTTATTTCCTCTTAAAAGCGCTTTAAAACACTAGCCAAGGTATGTGCTTTATAATTGTAGGCATCCTCATGTAAAACTACGTTTAGGGCGGTAAATAATAAAAATGAGCCGACAAGATTACACATGAAATTGCAAAAGCGGAACAATAGTCGCATATTCAGCAAGACGACGACGTAGCACATTTCATGAGGCGTACGCCCGCCAGCCGTATAGTGTCCGAAAAGAAAAATGTGGGGCGGGGGACCCGGAATAGTGCGCGAGGGCGACGACCCCGAGCGGAGACGGTACAGCCTTCAGCGCCTTCGCCATTCTTACATTATTTAGCGCGATCCATGATAACTAATGGTATATTTTGGCTATAATATCACCATGAGGGAGTTGAAATTGCGAAAAGAGGGCACGTGTACCGGAGGGTCTTCTGCTGTGTAAACGACAGAGTCGGTTGTAATTTTATTTTTAAACTCTCCGGAAATAAAGGCGCTTACTTCGATATGAGTGAACCATAAATCGGTCCCTGGAGACTTCTTGCCGGCTGCTATCTTTTATTCAGATGGACAGGCGCCGCCGCACCTATGACAAATGATGAGCAGCTGGGAGAAAGAAGGCAACGAGTACGATGTTGTAATGTATCAGCAGTGACTAATGTTACTTGTTTGTTTGTTCGAGAAAGTTATTGCTTTTGTGCTTACTGTAAATGTAATGTATTAAGGTAACACGCCGTAGTCTAGTCGCTGAATACACTCTAAGGCTGAGACTAACAAATGCTTTATTAGCGCTATTCATTAGTTAATTCGAGAGCCAATTAATGGTATGCAATTTGATGAAGACTGCATAACAAATAAAGCTACTTTGAAATTACTGAATGCGATCTATATACTAGGTTTAAAGATATTTATCTCACGATTCTATGCATAGTGAACGTTTTAAACCAATTAATAAACAATTTATTAGGTACTGTTAAACGCGTCGTCAATTAATTTAACTGCGTGATCGTAATCACGAACAACTAAACACGTAATAACATTATTCAATAGTGATGGGAAAGCTATAATTGATGTATAAAATTCCAACATAAAACAAATGACAAAACAAATGAAATATAAAGAATGCATAGGTACCTAAGTTTTTTGCCAATTTGCCGATAAACTGTACTGAGATTTTTCAAATAAACAAATTCAGCAAATTTTACATTTGATAGATTTCATTGCATCTTTGTGAATAGTATTCCTGTATTTTAATAGTTTTTTTTTTAAATAAACGTTTCGCCACACTAGGATTTACTCCTATATCGTGGGTACGTTCAGAAATATGTAAACTTACATACACAAGATGTCCGATTATCTGTAGGCCGTACAAATATTTGTTCCGTTCACGAATCGAACCCGCGACACGCAGCGCAGCTGCCAATCGCTCAACCACTGCGCCAACCGTCCTATCTAAGTAAAAGTTTATTTCCCTGTTCCCATAACTGAACAAAATTATTTGCAATAAAATCATTGACTCTTCATTGGCTGTTCTATGTATGTAGTAACTAACAAGTTAATTCAAAGCACGCGCACAAATTGATTCGGACTATAATCACAACAGACTTTGTGTAACAGAGCAATTGTGTCAATTGTCTGCGTTTGTTAACATGAAGGAACTCTGCTCCAAGCCAAAATTCTTTCGTTTTTTTGCCTCCTGTTTTTTGTCTCAAAAGGTATGTGTTGACACGCGGGGTTGCGACAGTCGTGGAGAGGATCCAAGAGTTGGGACTCGAGGTGGCATTGCACAAGTCCGAGGCCATGTGCTTCCACGGCCCTCGGAACGCGCCACCATCGGGTTCCCAACTAACGGTAGGAGGAGTTCACATTGGCGTCGAGTCGACGATGAAGTATCTTGGACTTGTCCTCGACAGCCGATGGAATTTCGAGGAGCATTTCCGACGTCTGGCTCCCAAACTGGATCGTACAGGGGCTGCTCTCAAGCGGCTCCTGCCCAACCTAGGGGGTCCAGACGCCTCCTGCCGGAGGCTCTATGCAGTAATCGTTCGGTCCATGGCCCTTTATGGGGCGCCGGTATGGGCGCCGTCGCTTCGAAAGCGACCGGCGGCCAAGCTGAACGCAAGCCAGAGGGTCATGGCGATCCGGATGGTGCGGGGATACCGCACGATTTCCCGCGAAGCAGCGAGCCTCCTTGCTTGCCAACTACCGTGGGATTTGGAGGCAAAAGATCTCGCACGCATGCACGATCTGCGCATGGAGATGCAACGCCGGGGCGAAACTCCGGTGCCGCGCCAAGTCGCGGCATGGCGGAAAGACTCCCGGCGCGATCTCATGGTAGAATGGCGACAACGACTGTCGCAACCCAGTGCTGGGCACGCCATAATTATGGCGATAAGCCCCCTCTTTGAGGAGTGGCTGGAAAGACCTCACGGCGTCCTTACCTACCGCATGACGCAGGTCCTCACCGGACATGGTAAGTTCGGGAGGTTCCTGCATCGGATTCGTGCAGAAGAGACGCCCGGGTGCCAACATTGTGTGGACCGCCCGGAGGACACGGTGGAGCATACGGTAGAGGTGTGCCCCGCTTGGGCAGAGCACCGCCGTGTCCTCGTGGGGGCGATCGGTGGCAGCGATCTCTCGCGCCGGGCCTTGGTACAGGCCATGGTCCGGAGCGAGGAGGAGTGGCAGGCAGTTGCCTCCTTCTGCGAAGCAGTAATGCTAGCAAAGGAGGCGGCCGATCGCGTGAGGCAACGGTCCTCACGCCCCAACCGCCGCCGGGATTCCGATCCCGATTTCCGGCCACCGTAGGCGCGGGCTTGTGGACGGTGAGCAATGGGTGGCTCGCCGTCCGATCGTCCGGTAAACGTCCGGACCGAGCCCAAGTCGTCGACGGCGCGTAGTGTTCCACGCGCGCCTCAAGGAGTTGTCAGCATCCGTAGGGGCCCAGCAGGGTCGAAGCCTACTGGGGCCATGGGTGATGCGAAAGTGACCCCCGGGGCCCTGGAAAAAAATGGCAAAGAAGGAACAGGAGTGGGTTTTTAGTCAGTAAAAGTCTGACACTATCTCACGCTCCGCCCAAGAGCGGGGGATGTCATTAGATGATTTTCCCACCCGAAAAAAAAAAAAAAAAAAAAAAAAGGTATGTGTTACCAGCAATCTGTATAATTCAGGTATTTATTAATTAAAACTTCATGCAACACAAAGGTACAAAGGCGGACGTAATGCCTTAGGCATTCTCTCCCAGTCAACCAAGGGTAGTGAAGAGAAAACATGGGAGGTGCATAAAAAAAAAAGATTAATAGAAAAACAAGGGATCAAATGTATATATATAAAATAAACATACATAAATATTTAATATAACACCAGGTAAGGTATTGTATATACAATACCTAGGCAATGTATAGAATATCTGGGCCGTCCAGGCAATGTATGGTTTATTATGAATATTATTGTCCATTAGGTACATACTTTACATATGTAATGTATACAATTCATATTGTATAGAGTACCTGCTGGTCTACAGGCAAAGCGTAAAATAATGGATTTTGGTCTATATTTATCAATATTAACCGACCCACCTATAAAATGAAGGCCAAATGAAACATGTTCTATTTCTTGAAATCAATGTGTATAAAAGACGAGAGCAGGGAAGGAATTGACGTAATTTTAAGGCACCGCGACATGGACAGGTTAGGTTAGAAGGTTCAGACGGGAGCGACGCAGAACCCAGTTCCCTCCCTAGCCTTCGGGGTTATTTTATTTATAACCACCCGAAAATAAGAGCCAGTTTTTTTTTAAACCCCGCGGGCAGAAATAGATCCTGATGGCTAGGCTAAGGCGGGAGCGAGCAAGTGAAACACAATTATTCTATCTAATTATTTATATAAGAAAAGGAATGTTATAAGCAATGCTTGGCATGTTTTAGACCTTATTTATTTAAAACAGAAATTGTGGCAGTTCCCTAATAAATCATCCTCTGGCATCAAGCTTTAAGGCGAGCACAAAACCCCTCAGTTGCACTCGCTCGTAAAAAGTAGCGAAGCTTGTAAATTGTAGGAAATACGTCGTTGTTTCAAGGTACGGGTTAGACGACTACCACGCTCGGTTATCTTATTATCTACACTATGTACAATCACTATATTCATAGTTTTATTTGACATGTGTCAAGCTGCATATGTCAGGAGGGGAATGCCGTAAACTTTATCGTTGCCAAGCAAATAAACCGGCAATAAATTGATAGACATGTCCGTGATCGACCGCCGCGCCGCGGTCGCCCCTCACGGCGGGGATACGGTGGTGACGACGGGATTAGGTTTGTTTTTTCATATAAATGTCATTCAATTTCTGTTTATTTGCAATATAAGTATTTTTAATGAAAATGACACTGTTTTCAACTGATATTATATTTTACTCAGGGTATTTTCAAAAAAAGTTCTGTGTAGCTCCTACAACTGTTTAAATTTTGAAGTTGAACGGAGGATCCATCTGCTTACTTAATAACTAGGATATTTACTTATTATTTAGAATAATTTTAGCTGCTACTTATATTTAATAATTTTGCTCATGCTATGGACCTCTAGTCTGACAATAAAGTTTATTATTATTATTATATTTCATCTTAGTAAATGATGAAATAAATTTTGTTCTTCAATACTCAATACTTTATTGCATTCCATATTATGTACCTACGTAGATGGTATGAAATATTATCAAGATCAATATGGACCCTGTCGGGCACAGCAAAGTTAGGACAGAAGATGGCGGCAAAGTAAGGAATTAATTATTGTAGGTAGATCTAATAGATGTATATTATTAAGTATTGGTAGATTATGTCCGATATTTTAATTTATTTTTTGTCATCATTATTATTAAATTATGTATATATTGTGTATGCGTGTTATTATATTATTATGTCTATTGTATAAGTCTTGGTAAATTATGTCAGATATTTTATTTATTTTTGTCGTCATTATTATTAAATTGTTATTATTGAAATTAATTTATGTATGTATATTATTATTATGTCTTTGTCAATGTAGGTTAGGTAAATTTTGTCAAGTTTTTTTTTCGTCGTCTTTATTAAATTATATATTCATTTAAATTAATTATGTATATTTATTATTATTATGTCCGTGTGTGTATTCTTTAGGTACATCTAAAATGTCGCTACCACTTACAGCAGCTGTAGCAACGATATGCAAATATGTGTGTACTTTTAACAATTTTTACTTCTACTACGATCACTTTTAAACTCATAAAAGAGTAGAAATTAAGTAAATATACGAAAATAAGCATGGAAAGTTGCATAATGTAGGTAACATTGTTATGTACACGAGCGTATCTTTCGTTGATATCCGCGCGCCCCTCACGCGACGAGTGTATGCGAATCACGCGCGAATTTTCCATATAAAGTCAACATTTTTCATCAGAAGACGTTCACTCAACGCCTTGTCTCCCCTCCTGTACCTCGCATCAACGCTTTCCAATTACATTTAGCAAGAAAATTTCAAATTAATTGCATCACACATTTTCTGACTTCGAGGATCACATTAATAATATTTTTATCTGCAGGTATATTTGGGAATATATATACTAGAGAATAATTTTACATGGAGAACAATCTTTAAAATGTTAATACCTAACCTAATTTCGTAAACAGACGGTTTATCTAAATCTAATCTAAATTCGTAGATATTAATTCGACAGAACCTAACGTTCCTGGAGACAGCCATAATCTCCGCTCTAGGATAATATCCCTTCGGAAATCTTTTGATACCTAAGTATTAGACAGAAATCCCCAGAGCCTTCGTTACCTCGAAATACGTAAAGAGAAACAGCGAGTACGTAAACAATGTCAATATTTTATTATCGGCAGTATCGTTCCTAAGTTAACAGGAAATTGACACCAATAAATATCAAGAAAATAGAAAAGAAAAGCGGCACCAAAACATTGCCAGTTATTGTAGCTCCTGAAATAAATATTATTTCATTTTTAGACCTGCGTCCCTACTATGACTTCTTAAAATCATCATAATACCGATGTGAAAAAGGGATAGTCCATAATGCATTCGTCTTGTACACGGATATCGGTCCTGTATAACGAACTCTCTCACTCTCGAATAGGGACGATAACGATTTTTTAGGACTGTGCTTCATTTTTCACGAAAAAATACATATATTCATTAATTTCAAAAAAATAATTGGATTTAATTGGTTTATTCTTTACGCGCCTAAACGGTCCAAGCTGTCACGTGATCTTGATTACGTCGCAATAAGATAAATAAACAAACTAGGTCCTACATATGTATAAATATGTTATGAAATGTACCACATGCAACTGGGTGAAGAACCTGGCTCCTGTAACACAGATTGCTATCTAGCTCAGGAGTCAGGGCTTCAAAAAGTTTGTTACCTGTATTATTATTGGTGTCAATAAACAAATTTATTTATTATAGTTAAAAATCGCGCCTGGATTAGGTCAGGTTAGAATAGAGACCATTAGAACGTGATGGCGAGCGAACGAAGCGATCATGACTGGGTTAGGTTAGGTTAGAACAGTGACCAAAGATCCCTTTCTGATGTTAGTGAATCATATGGATTAGGTTAAATTATAAGCCAGTATGATTTATAAAAAGCTTTCGTTCTTTCATATTAGACTAAATAAGTTTTGTCTTTTGAGTGGTATATCAAACTATCAATGTATGTTGTAAATATTACAGATTTTGTTTTTTTTTTTTTTTAATTGATATAAACCAGCGCTTGACTGCGATCCCACCTGATGGTAAGCAGTGATGCAATCATTGATGGTGAGGCGCACTAGTTTATTAAGAGCCTATTCACTCTAGCCTTGAAGACAATTTTTGTAATTATACCATATATTACTTAACCTACAAAAGGTCTCTGCTGTGATTCCGAACAGCACCATCTCACAAACCCACGCTTAGTAAAATTACACATCACATTTACATAAATAGTAATGAGATTACATTCGGTTATGCGAGGTAGGGTAGAAAATTACTCTTTCATTCCGACATCATATGCGTATAAATCTCTACGTATGTACATATTGTAGCAAAACGACTAGGTAACGAGATTTTTCACAAAATTTGATTCCCCACAATTTTACGCCCGGAATAGATTATTTATTTTTTCGGAGAAGATGCGATTGCGTTACTGTGATTTAATATGAACCTTGTAAGAATTTAAATAATTAACTTTAGAATTTGATGCTACATAAAAAAAGAGTAAACTAATTGACTAACATATCAACGCACAGCCGAAACTACTACGTGAAACTACGGACTAGGAAAGTGAAATTTTGCATCAGGCTTCTTTTTGTGACGTAGGCGAGCACTAAGAAGGAGTTTTTGAAAATTTAAATTTTATGAGGGCGAAAAGGGGGACATTCGTTTGTATGCAATATTTTATTTCTTTAGCCAATAAAGTTGGAACTAGGCACAAAATCTAATCAAAATGAATAATAAAGACTGTCATTATCAGTTTTTCAAAACTACCTTCAAAATATGGTTTAAAGGGTGTTAAAGTTTTTATCAAAACATTCTCGCGAACGAAGTCGCTGGCAAAATGCTACTTTTTAATATAGCTACTACTACAATTATCTCAATAGCTATCTTTTAATATAGCTACCACTATTACCTCAATAGCTATCTTTTAATATAGCTGCTATACTATTACCTCAATAGCTATCTTTTAATATAGCTACTATACTATTACCTCAATAGCTATCTTGTAATATAGCTACTATACTATTACCTCAATAGCTATCTTGTAATATAGCTACTATACTATTACCTCAATAGCTATCTTGTAATATAGCTACTATACTATTACCTCAATAGCTATCTTGTAATATAGCTACTATTCTGTTACCTCAATAGCTATCTTGTAATATAGCTACTATACTATTACCTCAATTGCTATCTTGTAATATACTATTACCTCAATTGCTATCTTGTAATATAGCTACTATACTATTACCTCAATAGCTATCTTTTAATATAGCTACTATACTATTACCTCAATAGCTATCTTTTAATATAGCTACTATACTATTACCTCAATAGCTATCTTTTAATATAGCTACTATACTATTACCTCAATAGCTATCTTTTAATATAGCTACTACTATTACCTCAATAGCTATCTTTTAATATAGCTACTACTATTACCTCTTTAGTTATCTTTTAATATAGCTACTACTATTACCTCAATAGCTATCTTGTAATATAGCTACTATACTATTACCTCAATTGCTATCTTGTAATATAGCTACTATACTATTACCTCAATAGCTATCTTTTAATATAGCTACTATACTATTACCTCAATAGCTATCTTTTAATATAGCTACTATACTATTACCTCAATAGCTATCTTTTAATATAGCTACTATACTATTACCTCAATAGCTATCTTTTAATATAGCTACTACTATTACCTCAATAGCTATCTTTTAATATAGCTACTACTATTACCTCTTTAGTTATCTTTTAATATAGCTACTACTATTACCTCAATAGTTATCTTTTAATAACCAATTTAAGTCTCGTCTTGTTGTTTCGAAGACAGACGAATAAAAGAGCTGTTTTTTTTCACAAACAGAACCTAATAAAATTAATAGATTAAATCAGTTTATTAGTTGAATTCACGAAAATCTTTTTGTTTACTTCACAAACGCACCAACGTTTTGATATGGGTATGATTGAGAGCGATCGAGCGGGAAATGGCATCTCCGATCCACTCCGAAAATATACTTAGAAATAAGCGTAGTTTACGAGTAGGTATAGATACCTATAACTATGGGAAAAATCAGACACAGATTGTGGTTGTACTTACAGGAGTTATTTCAGATTATTGGAAAGATAACAAAATAATAGGACATAATCTAAGAGTGTGAAAGATAAAAGTCAGAACTTACTCTATAACCGGTTACATGTAGGTAAGGCTCTAGGATCTGGCTATTTTGAACTAGCCGTGCCTGTGCCTCTACCCAGATTCCATTTTGTTTTCCAGTTGATTCTCTCTTATTTCTTTCATTACAAACTCACAATGAGTTTCTCGGTTCAGCTGTGAATTGTTTGGGCATGCCATAAATATGGCAGTAAGTCCCCTCTTTGATGAGTGGCTGGAAAGGCAACACGGCGTCCTTACCTTCCGCATGGCACAGTTCCTCACCGGACATGTTAAGTTCGGGAGGTTATTGCACCGGATTCGTGAGGAAGAAACGCCCGGATGTCACCATTGTGTGGACCGCACGGGGAACACGGTGGAGCATACGGTAGAGGTGTGCCCCGCCTGGGCAGAGCACCACCGTGTCCTCCTGGGGGCGATCGGCGGCAGCAATCTCTCACGCCGGACCTTGGTACAGGCCATGGTCCGGAGCGAGGAGGAATTGCAGGCGGTCGCCTCCTTCTGCGAAGCAGTAATGCTAGCTAAGGAGGAGGCCACACGTGCACGCGTGAGGCTATGGCCCTCGCGCTCCAGCCGCCGGGCCGGGATTCCGATCCCGATTTCCAGCCACCGTAATCGCGGGCTTGCGGACGGCGAGCAATGGGTAGCTCGCCGTCCGACCGTCCGGTAACCGTCTGGACCGAGCCCAAGTCGTCGACGGCGCGTAGATTTCCACGCGCGCCTCAAGGAGATGTCAGCAATCGGCTCCAGTAGACTTCAACCCTGCCAGGCCCCTATGGCAGGGTTGAAGTCTACTGGAGCCAAGGGTTGATTCTGAAAGGAAGACTCGGCCCCGGTACGAAAGGCAACGAAGGAACAGGAGTGAGTTTTTAGTCAGTAAAAGTCTGACATTATCTCCCACTCCGTCCAAGAGTGGGGGATGTCATTGGACGGTGTGAGCAGGTGTACACTAAGCGAATAATGACGAATACGCGTATTTGAAGCTACGCGTCGGTGGACAGTAGGTAGTCCTCATGTGACTTGCATATCCAACTTTGACTGAAAAACTCCAAACGGACATCTCATACACCGTTAACGACATGATAAATGATAGCCGTTGGTGGTCTATCTTTGAGGTCGTCGTGTTTTTGTTCTATGTAGCAGCTCTCTACAACTAGTGTGTTCGTTTAGAGATAGTCTATTCACTTAATCAGCTCTCAGCTAGAGTAGATATGCTTTACGATAAAACAGCTGCTTATACGAAATCAGAATCTCGTAGTATGAGCAATACTAAAATAGGTTTTACTTGCTTTTGAACGAAACTAGACATCGCTACTGTCCAATTAGGAAGCAGATGTACCTTCCGATTTGTTCGATTTAGACTCAGCCTTCTTACTTCTCAGCCTCCACTTCTGGCTCCTGTTACAAAATCAAATATTCATTCAATACAGAAATAGCAGTTGGGAATAACGGAGAAATATCCTTTGGTTTTGAAAGTGGCACAGCTCTCAAATATGTCGTTATTGATCGATCGGTTAACTTGGAAACAATGGGTTATTTACTCATACTTATTTAGTTCCTTCAGAAACTTATGTTTTCATTGTTTGTTGGAGTAGCACATTTGGTTTTTAATATTTCTTTTTTAAATTTATTGAAGCTGTTTAGTATAGACAGATATTTTTTTAAATATAATATAAAGAAAATTTTTACCCGAAGTTGCCGCTTTAAATCCAGCCTAAACTAGTTTTGATAACGCTTTTTTTTCCCATAGAATTATATTTTAAAACTTTTTATCTGACTGTATAGACCGAGGATAGTTGTGACAGAGATGAGTTGTGACAAAGACGATTTCACGGAACCTTTGACTGTTAGGGTAATAGGGCACCATTGTTTATTTAGAGACGCACTACTTGACGTTGTACGCGCCAAAGGAGCAAGGCAAGCGGTAACGCGAATACGACGTTTGCATGGAAAAAAACGAAATGTAAGTATTTTATAAAAATTTTGGTTGTATTTATATCCATTACATCCATGCCCACGTGTTTATGCAATTTTTTCTTATATTATGTGGTTTTTGAAGTTTCAAAGTGTGGTATTGTCTTGCTGTGTTTACATTTTGTTTCGAAATTATGAATTATTATCCTGACCAGGTTTCGATTTTTGGCACCTAGGAGAGTTGTGACAGGTTTGTTGTTTTATTTTTGCCTGTTCGTTATTTTTTTAAGTGTTCGTTGGTTAAAATCAATCTTAAAAATTATAATTTTGTAAGGAATTTATTCGGGCATGTGATTTGGTGTTGTATGCTGAATTGCTACGTTTTTTTTTTCAGAATGCCTATTAATAAAACGCCAAATCCAATTATCAGACTAGATAAAAACGATGAGACAAAATCCCTAATTTATATCCACAGATCAAGCCACGACATCTAGCAATCCAACTTCACCGAGCAATATCACCAATAAACACGTTGCCTCCACGTTTACAGCTCGTATTCTTCTTGTCACTACTTCTGATGTGTTCTCGCTAGAATCAGTAAGGCCGATTCCAAAAGCTCCAGTGCTTGCCTACTAAGGATTAAATAGTTACCATAGAAACCATTAAAATGTTTAAAAAATTGCATTTTAAGTATAAAAAAGAAGAAACCCAAGAAGAAAACTAACAAGAAAAGTGCAGACGATACCGAAGAAGAAGAAGCAGATAACGATTATTTTTGCTTGTGAATCCTATACAGTAGCATATCAAATGAAAAGTGACTCTAATTCCTAGAATGCAAAAACTAGTCTCACAAAGATTGTTCTGGAGGCAGTCTGCAATCTATTTCTCATAACTATTTTATTAAATCAGATAAAGAGTTTTGCTTCAAAACGACTGAACTCGTAATGATTTTTTTTTTTTTTTTAAATAAAAAGACAAATTCATTACAAAAATACATATATGTCAAATTGAATTAAACTTAGAATATATTAAAGGCATGAAAAATGTCAAAATGGCAGCAAAACTAGATTTACGGTTTTGAAACTAATAAAGTATATTTAAATCGAACAACTATAAAATATAACGCAATTTATGCGAAGTTATAACACGATAGTGTCTTTGTGACTTTCTCAGTTGGAGAGTGGCTCTGATATGGCCAGGAACCTGACTCAACGCTGAACAACGAAAGACTAAGTGGTTTCAGCATCGCGGCCGATTCTGTACCTACCTACAATCTTCTGGCCAATTTAATTTGGTCGCAATGAATTACTATTACATATAGTCATCCGACCCGTAGTAGCTGCCGTACGGCTCAACGCAGCTTCACTGACGTGCAGCCTGAAGGTGTCGCTGAGGACGCGACGCCAGTCATCACCCGGCAACGGTTGTCAGGGCGCCGCCACCGAAATGTCATCATCGGTGTTGTGGCGCCCCAGGCCGCCAACGCGACTGCGCCGCTTCTTGATTGACACGGACTGTCATTTTGGTGTCATTAGAACAAATTTTTTAGTCAGTGTTTTTCTTTAGTGTTTTTCTAGTTATTATTTAGTTATATTAATTATAAATAAGTTAGTGCATAAGTGTAAACCCGTTTAGTGTAATGCTTAGCGGGAACAGTGAAGTTGTGGAAAATAGTGCCAGTCAACCTCTAAACATCCTGGAGAGGTGCCCTCTGTGCACCCAGGCACGATTTTTTAAAGGTAAGCGGGGTCTGAGTGTGCATATTGGAAAGATACACAAACCCCAAAATGCACTCACTTCGGACCCTGTAAGTACACCATCTCCTACACCAACTACATCATCTTTAAATCCGTTTTGGAAAATCCTTTCAAAATTCAAAAACTCTTGTCCAGTTTTAAAGCGAGTTCCCCGCGGCGCTAGACCTCTTGTGGCGCAACACCTAGCAGGGTGCGTTTGCCTTGCCGTACGGGAGAACTCGCAAAGTGCTTGGGAACATCTGCTCACCTTCCCTTACAGAATTTTACATGTACAAAAAAATTTGGCTACAAAAAAGACCTTAACTGCACAAATTAAAGAAAACTGTAATCTTTCGGCCTGTGATTTAGATTCAAAATTACCGATTCAGAGGTTTACCTCTTCAAAAGGTTTATCCCATTTGGTTAAAACGAAGTTGGGGGAAGGTGACATTAGCGGAGCAGCCAGGATTCTTTTTAGTAGTGATGTGGTGGCTCCGTGTTCTCCAGATACTCTCGCAGATCTGGAGAGAAAACACCCTGCCCCAGCGGATGGCCTTTCTTTTCCCGACCCCCCTGATCCGGACATTCACACCCTCACCATTACAGGTCGAGAAGTGATCGCGGCCGTT
Organism: Mythimna impura; assembly: GCA_905147345.3. Lineage (NCBI taxonomy): Eukaryota > Metazoa > Arthropoda > Insecta > Lepidoptera > Noctuidae > Mythimna > Mythimna impura. The sequence goes on along the minus strand of LR990348.1, from coordinate 11,177,731 downwards.
TGCTCTTTCCGGAGCGGCTCTGCTGGCGGCCTCGATGGCCTCAGTCCTCAGCACCTAAAGGACCTTATCTGTTCAAGCGCCGGCGAAGCTGGTGAGTTGCTCTTGAAGGAGCTTACGGCCCTGATTAACCTAATGCTCTCTGGCAAGGTTAACGAAACCGTCATCGACGTCTTGTACGGGGCTAATTTATGTGCCCTGCGCAAGAGGGATGGCGGTATTCGTCCCATTGCCGTGGGAACTACCTACCGTCGTATGGCAGCCAAGATTTGTTGCAAATTTTATGGTGAGGTGGTTTCCGAAAAATTTCAGCCCCTACAGCTTGGTTACGGCTCCAAAGGGGGCTGTGAGGCTGCCGTACACGCATTGTCGACCTACCTAAATTCTGGCAAAGGAGAGGCTATCCTTAAGGTTGACATAAAAAATGCATTTAATTCGGTTAATAGGGACACCTTGCTGGCAAAAACTAAAAAAGAAATACCTAAAATCTATAGTTTTCTTTGGCAATGTTATAGACAACCATCTAAATTACTCTTTCGGAACAACCTTTTGGAATCCGCTGTTGGCTGCCAACAAGGTGACCCACTCGGGCCAGTGATCTTTAGCTTAGCTATACACCCAATCATTCGAAAACTAAATTCGAAATTTAATGTGTGGTACCTCGATGATGGGACCTTGGAAGGCGATGTAGACACCGTTTTAAATGATTTACAATTTCTAAAAAACCAACTCTTTTCTATAGGACTAGATCTCAACTTCTCTAAATGTGAATTATTGCTCTCTGACAGTACTGACAGACATCTGACTCTTCCAAAATTCAATGCAATAGCCCCTGCAATCAAAATTATGAGATAAAAGTTCTCTTCGTCTCCTTGGGTCCCCAATCTTTGAGGATTCCTTTCCCAGTTTTGTGGAGGAAAAAATACAAAATTTCAATGACGTTTCGGAAAGATTACTCCAAATTAACATGCATTCGGCCATTACCCTAATTCGTTATTGTTGTTTCGGTCCTAAATTAATATATTTCCTTCGTGCTTCCCACTTATGGAAGCACCTTCACCTTTTGGAAAAAATGGACCAAATTATCCGACATACACTTACATTAATTTTAAATATGACCTTGGACGATCGAGCTTGGGATCAAGTTACTCTTCCCATCCGTATGGGAGGCCTCGGCGTCCGCAAAATTACCAGTATTAGTTTACCGGCATTCATATCTTCGGTTCACAGCACTGATAAATTAATCAGGAACATTCTAACTTCCACACTGATTCCTTTTGAAGTGCCGTGCTTCACCGAGGCTATGGATGCCTGGAGAATCGCTTGCCCGAATACAAATCCGCCTGACAACCCAACCTCCCAGAGACGGTGGGATGGACCGCTCTGCAAAGTAGTCCAGAAAAACCTAATCCTAACATCTGCTACTACTGTGGAGCGTGCGCGCCTCCTGGCTGTGGGAAATTGGGAGTCAGGTCTTTGGCTTCACGCACTGCCGTCGTCGAATATTGGCACCTTATTCGACGATACTACTTTCCGCCTAGCTGTTGCCCTACGCCTAGGCGCTCCTTGCTGTTCTCCTCATCGCTGCCACTGTGGCGAAGTTGTCAACAGCCTTGGTCACCACGGCCTGTCATGCAGTCGAAGCGCGGGACGGATAGCACGGCACGCGAATATTAACGACATCATCCGACGAGCCCTTGTCACCGTCGGCGTTCCGGCTGTTTTGGAACCTCATGGCCTGGCACGCGACGATGGTAAGAGACCGGACGGTATGTCTTTATTTCCGTGGAAGATGGGTAGGCCTTTAGTGTGGGACGCTACCTGTGTCGACACTCTTGCGCCATCCCATCTTCCTAGCTCTTCGTGCTGTGCTGGTGCTGCCGCTGCGGCTGCGGAGAACCTCAAGCGGCGGAAATATAACAACCTCGTCGTTATATTTTTGAGCCGTTTGGGGTTGAAACTCTTGGGCCGTGGGGTCCGAGTGCTCATAAGCTTTTCAAAGAATTATCCAAACGCTTAGTTGACACTTCGCGTGACCCAAGGGCTGGCTTTTACCTCGGTCAGAGGCTAAGCATTGCCATACAACGTGGCAATGCCGCCAGCCTTTTGGGCACACTTCCAGTCGACAGCGATGCGGAGGAATTTTATGACGCCATATTTTAGCTAGTAGTTTTTGCCCTTAGTGTATATATAGTTTTAATTAGTTAAGTGTTTTTATTGAATTATACAGTTAATTTAAAATGTCACAAAAATATACTCGTAATGATTACCTATTTACTTATACAAGATTTAGTACAGTTTATTTATGTTAATATTTCATCTTATTGTAGTTCCTAAATTTATGCCAAATGATATTAATACAGTACTTTTATCTACTTCTATCAAATATAGTCTAGATATTAACTTTGATTAATGTTTTTAAAAGAGTAAGGATTGAGCTACATTTAGGCACAAAGATCATAATCGTGGTATGTTTCTTTATCGAGATATATGGTCTTTTAAGTAAAAATTGTCACAATCACAACCTTCCTCGGTCTCTCCTACCTAATAAACAGTGTGTGTCCGAATCGTCAGTGGAAAAAATGTTGAAATAAAAATGTGTCAATTCGGACTCTGTGTCCGAATCATCAGCAACTCGTTTTTTGTTCTTCTATAAACATTCTGAAAGTTAATTAGTTACATTTTTAAATTCGTGTCGTCTTCAAAACGATGGCCATGCAGTTCTGTCAGTCTCTGATTAACATTCGTAGCCAACAATACACATTGTTTAGATCAAACGACTTCGTTCTTTGTATTTATATTGAAGCTAAATAAGGGATGGGGTCTTTAATTTTTGTTCTTTATTGTTCTTTTCATTTAGTTTAATTAAATAGATGACAAAGCTGCAAATGTGAAAGAAAAATATCTGTCTACTTATGAACATAGTATCTCTGTATAGTCACAGAATAAGTAAGTATCTATAGTTTAGGTACCGTCCTATGATTAAAAAAAAAGACGTTTTAAAGCTTATAAGGTCCCTTAATCGTCTTCAATAACCGAGGTTCTGTATTCGACCCATATGTTTGTATGACCGCGCTTTTCTTAAAATTTACTGATCCGTTTCGAATGAGGTTTTCGTTATTTAAATCATATTTTTCAACTTTTGGTACCTATATATTACATACATATTAGAATCTGATAAAGGTTTTCGGAGATAGACAATGGAACTCTTCAATAACTAAGTTTAAATTTATAACAACACAACACAGTGTATAATTCATCCTGGTAGACCGTCATTTCACAATCAGCCCCAATAGGTATAGATTGAGCCTTACACTGTGTTGCACTGTGTTGTATTACATACATATTAGAATCTGATAAAGGTTTTCGGAGATAGACAATGGAACTCTTCAATAACTAAGTTTAAATTTATAACAACACAACACAGTGTATAATTCATCCTGGTAGACCGTCATTTCACAATCAGCCCCAATAGGTATAGATTGAGCCACTATGGGCATTTTGTCATTCCTATATGTGCCTTACCGTAGAACTTGATTACAGTTAATTAAAAAAAAAAAAAAATATTTTATAAAAAATTGAACCCAAATTGTAACAATAAAAAACAAAATAACGTTTATTTTGCACTTTTTTGCTTTGTTTTTGGCAGTCGGTTCTATTTTTGTAAAAAATATTTACTATAGCCGTTGTAGAAAAGAGAATATTTAAAATCTAGTGGACATACATTAATCTGAAACTACAAAACAAGGTACGAGTAGTATCAAAGGCAGATGAAGTGTCTTGCAACACTACACAAGAACTAGATGTGTGCATGTGCAGTATTGCAGTGCAGTAGTTTCAACGTAAGAACAGTTTTTGTCATACACATTAAAATTGCAACATTTGTAAGTGGCGTGCGTCTTGCGAGTGTCGAGTTCGTAGAGAGTGATTCTGTCGCGTTTAGTTTCAACTCAGCGAAAGTCGGCGGAGGGCCGTCTGAGGGCCGCAGTGCACTAATTGTCAGCCCCGGGTGCTCCGACACTCGCGTCTTGCTCGGTCATAAGCTTGCCTGCCGCTCAGCCGGCCCCGTTACCGGTTTCTAGCTACGCTTGCATTCTCGGGTATAGGTAACTGCGAAATAACAGATGTTTCTAGCCTTTCAGCACAGTTTGTTCTTTTGAACAACGCGAAATTAAAGTCCATTTGCTATTATGTTAAAACCTTATCATGTAGAATTATATTTCATTACCATTAAGTAATTAAGTAATTGAGTTCGAATAAGATAGTTGTGTAATTTTGAAGTATTGCCGTACTTGTACCTATGTTATATTTGAAAAAAAAAAATAGTATTTAGGTGTTTTTACACCAAATGTCATTGGTCGACATCAGTCGACATCGTTCGATTGGTGTTGTAGTTTTAACGTGTACCTAGAAACTTGATAGAACGACGCCGACTGAAACTTCCTGGCCGAGAATTGATTGGAGTGGAATACCATCGACTTATTATATATCGATGTGGAATACCCTTAAACTACTATTAGAAGGGACTTGTATATACAAAATGTAATAAGTGTATGAAATAATGCACACTCAGTAAGATAGTGTTTTATAAGAAATTCATTTCTCCTATTACTGACCAAATAATATAAATGGACATCGACACACACGAACACGCTAATAACGCAATTAAGATTTATCAAGAATTTTTCATTACTTACCTACTCATACTCGAAAAGTAGGTAGGTATGAAGTTGCCTGCTGAAGAGCGACTTGAAAGTAAAACTTATCATCCCTATGGGAATTGCTTTCAACTGACAGCTCTCAAATTATAATCAATAAACAATCCATTCTTAATTCAATTTTGTCCCTATTTTATATACAGCCACTCAATTACATTCGCGATGTACAATTAAAATAACATAAAGATAAGTATAATAGTAAAGAATTTTTTATCATTATGATTTTCTTTCACCTATTTCTTTAAAATAACATAGATTTGGGAAAAATATTTACCATTTTTTCAATGATGAAAACGAAAAATAATGGCTGAATAACGAACGGGCCGGCAACAGAAAAAAAAAAAAAATAAGTAGGCGGGAAAGCGGTGATCTTCATTTGTTTTTTCGAGATGGATGTTTGTCTATACCTTGGTCTATAGCATAGTCGGCCTTATAATGTTCCCACTGTTGGGACTCAGGCCTCCTCTCTAGGAGAGGGAATGGGGCCGTAATCCACCGCGCGGGCCCAGTGCGGGTTGGTGGATGTCACATGTCTTCGAATTTTTGGTTCTAGGACATGCCGGTTTCCTCACGATGTTTTCCTTAAAGTAATGCGCCTGGCTGGGTTTGAACCCGCGACCTACAACTCGTAAGTCGGGGCCGTTACCTTGGTCTATACTTTACTAAATCTCTGTTATAGGAGATTTGTATTAACACGATAAGTTCATCAGATTCAGATATAGATTTACCGCATGATTCATAAGAGAAAAGGCCAAAGCAGTAATGGAAAATCTTTTACCGCCTAAATCAAAACACCTAAAATCATACGACAACTCAAGTTTTTATTTTTACTTTCCTTGTATTGGTAATGAAAAGCACAGTGTTTATCTCGAATTAAAGCCTTATTTAGTCCCTCGAACTATTGGCGACATCGCTACACTCGGACGCCAAACTCCTTTTCGGGACTAAATAAGTTACTTTCACCCCTAAGGTAACAATTTACTATTATCTATTATTATTTTTTATACCAAAATATTTTTTGTTACTTTAGGATAAAAAAATCTATTAAAAAATTTGCTGAAATTAATTCAGTAACCGATTCTGAATAAACTACTTTCAGGATATGCGTTTATTATGTTACATACTGTATATAATATGTATTTACCTATGAAATTAGTTGCTTTGAAGTGTTATATCTTTGGATTCACTTGGAATTATAAGTTCAAATAAACTTTATATTATAGACCGTACGTTATACTTTTTTCGAAATTAGGTATTTATTGGTTTCTTTGTGTTTTGTATTTTCTGTAATATGCCAGTAGGTACTTATGACCATTTTTGTATGAAATCTAAGAAGACTCGCATTATTTTGTAATATGAGTTCTACCGTGGAAACAATGTGTCTCAAGCGGTATGTAATATTGATGATGTGTACGGACTTAAAACTGCTAATGAATGGGATGTCTATTTTTGTTTCAATCACTTTCACGTGGGAAGTTGTATCTCACGAATAACTTTTCTTCTCAGGGCGGATACGAAATTTCAAGTTACCTACTTGAAATTTCGTATCCGCGAAAGCTATTAAACCAAGAACACAGAGTTCTTTTTTTAGAAGAAAGTCGTAGGTATACGTCATTGATATTGCTTGTACTTTGAAATGCATAGTTTATACGATGGAACTCTTAATTTGAAAAAACGATTTTTTTATTAGCTTTCATGGTTATAACACAGGTGGTCTGAAAAGTTTCCGACAGCTAACAAAGATACATGTAATTTTTTCTTACAATTTATTTTTCTTTTTTTTACTTTGTCTCCTTGTAACTCTACACACTTCTCCCAGCGATGCCCCCATCTCTCTAACCCGTTACAACAAATATTAGTTGGCTTTTTTCTCTGCAAAATATTTTTTCAGGAAGTTTGCCTCCGCATTTGACGAAAATCTCTATCCTCCGAGCGCAATTATTAGATGATGGAACAAAAAAAAGTTGCTTGGGGCTAGATCTGGTGAGTTAGGAGGAAGATCAAGCAGTTCAAACCGTTATTCGTAGATTTTCGCCGTGACAACCGCTGAGGTGTGAGAGGGCGCGTTTTCTTGGTGGAAAAGGATTTTCTTTTTCTATATTTCACATCGACTCACTAAATGACTGTCAAATAAGAAATACGCGTCCAAAATGGCTAAAACTTTGGTGAGTAACATTCAAAAGATGCACCACTACATACACTAGCTTGTAATGACGACGAGTAGGTACTGCTATCTTCACGTTGAGGTCAGAAACTTTTCAGACCTCCCACGTATGCCCAGTCTACAATAATTTACCGGTGGATAAGTTGTCTTAATACACTCGAACAACGTGAAATAGAGCCGGCCACGTTATTGGCTAACTAGTAGTCTCTTAGCCAGTTAGTGAAACTTGTAATGGATATTTACAGGTCTCTGCGGGGATATTTAACCAACTGAAGCTTACACGCAAAGGCCTTGCAAATGCACAAGTTTGTGGAGAGATACACGACGTACTTGCTGTGTACTTAGCTACTTAAACTGGAGTATGTGTATAATAAAAGTACGAAATATTTACGTGACATAATTTAGGCAAATAACCTTTTTTTACAAAAAAATACAACCGATTTCAAAAACTTATTGTTATAACGTTCCTGGTTTTGTTTTGTAATTTTTTGACTATTCTACATAAAATCTTTATCAATTCTAAATGGGACAACCTAGCAAGCAAACCGTTCGAAACAAATAGAATCGTATCTTTTTGTATCTTTTTCAGTGATTTAGAATCGTTGAAAAAAATACAAAAACAAAAGAAAATCGACTTGAGAACCTTCTTTTTGGAAGTCAGTTAATAAGTCAAATTCGACGTTTCAAAGCGACTTTTTTATTAAGTTGAAAAAGTACGGGGTTGCGCTTTAATCTATAATTTACTTTACCTATAACAAAAAGTCAAGTCGAGCAAAACACTATGTTGTTTAGTTATTAAAATTTTGCCAAAGGATATTTCCATCGTTACCATAACAACAGGCTTGTTCGCGCATTTTTGCAAATTAATTCTTCGTTAAAACTTATTCTCCTTGTTCTTTATTTATACAAATGTACCTACAAAAAGTTTCGTAAAGATAAATGTCGTCTTCGCCATCTCGCTGAAGGTTAATAAGAATCATTTATCAGGAAGTTAAATCACAAAGTTTCCTCGTTTCTGCTGTTTTATTTGATATAATAACAAATTGCAGATCTGTTTATACTAGCTACTACAGTAGCCAATAAACTGTCTCAAGTGTCGTAACAGATTTGATAATAAGTGATAAATATACAATTCAAAACCCATAACTAAGTAACTACATTAATCATACCTAATTACATCTGCGTTAAATACTTCTCACGTCCGCCCTTTTGAAGTAGACTCAATTAAAAATATAAAGTGAGTAAGTAGGTAGTTCACGCGAGAGGGCCTTAACAAGTTAAATAGTTTTGATTCACACAAATAAATAAACGTTGGTTCGTTCAGCTTCGGAAGTAGCAAAATATTAATTGGAGCATGAGATTTCCTGTAAATTTGTTTCTCGTTTCACTGCGGTACGGGTGCCCCTTTACGCCCGCGTCACGTAAGCTGATTCCTTTCATTTCAAAATTCCACGACTTTCTACCAACACAAAATAAAACGAACGGGAACGAAGGAATGATGTGTAATAGCCGAACATTCCTCATACAGCCACATTCACGCCAAATCCTATTAATTTTAGGAACAGGTAACATTCTATAAAACGCGTACTAGGAAAGCTATCAAATTATTCCAGTCTAAATTCTGCGAAAACGGTTAAATTCATAGAACCACGGTTTTTATTCATCGCTCGAATTTCACAAGAGACTTTCACTGAATAAAATTGTGCTATGAAAAAGAATATAAAACATTTATGTAGTTTATTTCGTTCCGATTTTATAACGAATATGAAAAGGTTCGATCGTCCTAGTCTCTTTGTTATATTTGGGTGATTCTACCGAGTGATAAAGAAATAATATTTTTTTTTTAATTTCACAAAATCAACTTTTTATTGTGATATTATATAATTTAATTTTGTAATTATCTCCGAAAAAATAGAATCAGAGATCAACTATTACAATTATGAGAAATAACTGCACATATTAGCATTATCGTGTCGACAGGAGTGATTCTAATTTCATAGAAATAAAATTAATCGTCAGTCTCAACTGCCTTTGGTGATAATTTTTTAATACGGCTAGTAATCAAATGAAGTAAACATACACTCTGAAAATGAAACAATAATTTTCTACAGAAGTGACGTTTCCTGAAATTCCAGTAGAACACAGAGTGAATAATGAATATCTTCTAATGTTTCTTAGATTATCATCGGGACATTTAGAGTGGGGTGTGAACTGCATATTTCAATAAAACACGTCTTGATTTAGTCTATTACAATGATCACAGATTTATTTATATATATTATCAGTCTATACACAATTTAATCACTTAGTATACGATCAGAGTTTGTACATAGTCTTGTTCACTAACGAGTCTTATTTATCATGTAATCAGACAATGAGAATCAAAATAATCAGGTCACAGACAAGGATTCTATAAATCCTTGTCTGTACCACATAAATATAGAATAGACGTGTGTATTTGCGATGTGTATGACGAAATTTGCGACTTAGAGCCTCTAAAATTGAGCTACAATTAGCTCATTTTGGACGCGGAACTCTTCAGCAGTATCTCTATCATCTTTTGCTTCATTAATCGTTATTATTCTTTTTCTTTTGTGGGCCGCTTTTTACCCGCCATAGCTGTAAATAAAAACTGAAATAGCTATGCAATCACTTTTGTCAAAAATCCAGTCACACATGTCGGTACTATTGTTGCAACAGAACTCTGCTTCCGCTTCCACTTCTGTAGAAGTTCCGCAAGCTTTTTCACTTCCGTTTCCGTTTCTGGTTCCACAAACTTTATAACAGAATTCTTAACAGAAGAATACAATGAGGAGCACGGGGTGGGGGGCACGTAGACGACTGGACACGATGGAAAAGGTGTAGAGGAAAGGATTTTTTTGTTCATTCTGCGCATTACTGCGCCTCGTGACGTTCAGCGTAATCTTCTGTTGTATTTTTCTTATAAATGTTTGTTGCTTATTTTGTTCTTTGTTGCAAATAGTTCGCCAATACTAATCAGACCCCCGCCAGCAGGGTAGCCGGGTAGCCAGTGAGCAATTATTTAGCGGAGCTGGTTTAATATATGAAAAAATCTTAAAAAATGAAATTTTTCCGGTTCCGCTTCCTCTAAGATTTACTTTTGACATCTGTGTCCGTTTCTGCTTCCGTTACAACGCTTCCGTTGCATTTCTAGTCGGTACACTATCAAATAGAGTTATAGCGCATGAAATTATCAAACCACAAAAAAACAGCATTTTACTTTTGTTAGGTTATATTATCGGCGTTACATATTTCTCATAAACGATCACATCTAATAAGCATCAGCACAAACCATCACTTCGATTGAAAAACATCACTGCTGCTGTAGAAAGCCATATCGACAGAAGTGAGTTTTATCATAAAAATTACATAATCTGTAGAAAATTTAGGTTTATGAGACTTTAATTCATTTGACTTCAGTAATTGACCAACTAATTATTAAGGCTATAAATAAATCACATTGATATATCACTTCCTTGCTTTATTTAGTTGAAGTACAGTAGTGATGTATCAACTTTGACAATGCGGTAGAACGCCACTATAACTTTTTTTTTTCGGCATAGTTCTCACTGGCCGAATTAAGGCTAAATACTGACACTGATAGAATAAGGTAAAGGGTTGCCAGAGTTAGAAAATAATGTTGCAGCTTTAAAAAAGAAATATTTACGATTTTTGCAATTTGTTGGTGCTTGAGTGTCAATTTTTTTGTCGGGTGAGGACGGAATTACGCCGAACTCCTGAAGGCGGGTGGAAAACGGGTCCTTAAGGCCCATCAGAAGCTATTTGATTCCGTCATACTCGAGGGAAAAACGCCACAGGCGTGGAGCAGAGGCGTGGTGGTACTCTTCTTTAAGAAGGGCGATAATGCCCTGCTTAAGAATTACAGGCCCATCTCGCTTCTAAGCCATGTCTACAAGCTGTTTTCCAGAGTCATCACGAATCGTCTCGCGCGCAGGTTCGACGACTTCCAGCCTCCCGAACAAGCCAGATTTCGAAAAGGCTTCAGCACCGTGGACCACATACATACGCTGCGGCAGGTTATACAGAAGACTGAGGAGTATAATCAGCCTCTCTGCTTAGCGTTTGTGGACTACGAGAAATCCTTTGATTCGATTGAAACTTGGGCTGTACTGCAGTCTCTCCAACGGTGCCAAATTGACTATCGGTATATCGAAGTGCTGAAGTGTTTGTACAAAAACGCCACTATGTCAGTCCGACTACAAGACCAGACCTCGAAACCTATCCTCTTGCAGCGGGGCGTGAGGCAGTGAGACGCTATTTCTCCGAAACTGTTCACGGCAGCAATGGAGGATGTCTTCAAGGTTTTAGAATGGAGAGGGCTAGGCATTAATGTAAATGGCGAGTACATCACTCACCTTCGGTTTGCCGACGACATAGTAGTCATGGCTGAGACTACGGAGGAACTCAGTACAATGCTCGGTGACCTCAGTAGAGCTTCCGAAAGAGTGGGACTTAAAATGAACATGGACAAAACCAAAGTCATATAAACAGCCATGTAGCAGGTAGCACCCACTCCTATCAAGATCGGGGACTCTACACTCGAAGTTGTAGACGACTACGTTTATCTGGGACAGACGGCCCAGTTGGGAAGGTCTAACTTCGAGAAAGAGATCAATCGTCGAATCCGACTCGGCTGGGCAGCGTTCGGGAAGCTGCGCGGTATCTACTTGTCCAATATACCACAGTGTCTCAAGACGAAAGTCTATGACCAGTGCGTGTTGCCAGTGATGACATATGGCTCCGAAACGTGGTCGCTTACGATGGGCCTCATCAGAAGACTTAAAGTCACCCAAAGGGCAATGGAAAGGGCTATGCTCGGAGTTTCCTTGCGTGATCGAATCAGGAATGAGGATATCCGCAGGAGAACCAAGGTTACCGACATAGGACGAAGAATCGCCAAACAAAAGTGGCAATGGGCAGGGTACATTGCTCGCAGAACAGATGGCCGTTGGGGCCGAAATGTTCTGGAATGGCGACCACGTACCGGAAGACGTAGCTTTGGAAGGCCTCCTACAAGGTGGACCGATGACTTGGTAACGGTTGCGAGAGTCCGATGGATGCGAGACGCACAGGACCGTTCATTGTGGCGACACTTGGGGGAGGCCTATGTCCAACAGTGGACGTCTTTCGGCTGAAATGATGATGATGATGATGAATGATGAGTGTCAATTTTTCACGTTGTAGAATATTGAAAATAGTTAAAAATAGCGTTTAATAATTATTAACATTTAAATGACTACTTTTTTTTATTAAATACTTTATTTGTTTCTTCGTGTGATTTGTGCATGAAATATTTTAATATATTTTTTAGAGACACCTTAGGGCTGTAACCTGTGTTGCGAACATTAGACAGGACGTGAGCAATCACTTACCTACTGTACCACAAAAAAAACCGGGCAAGTGCGTGTCGGACTCGCGTTCTGAGGGTTCCGTACAAATTTACGTATGATAAAAAACTTTTTACAAAAAAAATACAACCGACTTCAATGTAAAAAAACACTGAAAAGTGCAAAATAACTTTAATTTCGGAAGTCGGTGTTTCTATAATACATAGTTTTGTCTCTTCGTTATTTAACACCGACTTCCGAAATTAAAGTTACTTTGCACTTTTCAGTGTTTTTTTACATTGAAGTCGGTTGTATTTTTTTTGTAAAAAGTTTTTTTATTTTTCACTTTTTAGTTATGGTACCACCACTAAAAAGTACCCCTCAGCCATACTTAAATGCCTTATAGCCAGAGTGCATCTCATGACAATTCTAATAATACAAAACACAGTTAGATTACATTAATTTATTACAGAGTTCCGGTGCCTAACTTCAGGCTTCATCATCAGATAGTTCGATATATTATCCCTCTTCTTTCAGTCAGTCATCGACTACACGTATAAACAAAGCAATTTTACTTGTTACGACAGTTCTGCTGCCCTGCGTTCAAAAATGAGATTAGAGTTAACTCTAATGACGACATCGAGTAGATACTCTAAGCTCGCATTTTTGAACGCGAACGCAGAGTTCAACTGTCAATGCCAAGCAACTGTCATTACACCAACCTACCCTGCTCGGAGTTAGAGTTAGTTGGGTTAACTCTAGGATAGTTACCCGAATTATAAAAGAACGACTCTGGGTTGCAACTCGAAGCTACTCTGGTTATTTTTGAACGCAGCCCTGTGATCCTATGAGGAGTTCTGTTTCATATCTACGAAGTTCATGATCAGATCATAACAATATTTCTATGGGACCAACTTGGAAGCATAAACTTTCAATCAAAAAAAAATTTTCAAAATCAGTCTATAATTGACCAAGAAATCGGTGAACATACATAAAAAATAAAAATAAAAAACATACATTCAGCCGAACATATAACCTCCTTCTTTTTGAAGTGGGTTAAAAACAGTTCAACACTTCGAAATGAGTTACGAAGATTTTTCCCAATCGCAAAAAAGTTTTTTTTTTGTGACGTAACTACAAATTAACAATTTTCAGTTTTTTTTCCTATACTTGTGCTATGAGACCTAGCTCCATGCCAAATTTCAGGATTCAGTACCCTGTGAATTTTGATTCCCTTTAGAGTGTCAAAATACACGTTTATTGCAACATAAACGGTCGTATCTTTTTTTTTTTCGTTAACTCAGAAGTTTGATTTTTTTGACAGCTTCAAGAAACCACAGACTTGAATATATGGTTTTAATTTCAACTCGATACCTCTACCCGTTCTTGAGATAAAAGGTCTTGACAGACAGTCATACAGACAGACGGACAACAAAGTGATGCTATAAGGGTTCCGTTTTTTTCCTGTTGAGATACGGAACTCTAAAAAAGGCAAAAAATAATCTATAGGATTTCTATATAAACTGTTACTTTCTAATAATTATTAAACACAAAGTTTATAAAATAATTATTAGAAAGAAATAATAACTAAAGAGCTAAAAGATATTTCAAAAGTACGAACACAATTTTACTGTCTCTGTAGAATGACCCATTTATGTACTGCATATTTAATAATTTTCCCTGAGGTGTATTTATAAAACGTATTTTTTTTTTATTGAAAAAATTCGTACAATTTTCAGTTATTATAGTTGTTCTTGTTTACTCATACATTGATGAATAATTCCCACTATATTGCCGGCTTACCTATATGTTTGCTGGATGTATATGTATAATCAATTGGAGCACTCTGTTTGTCGTTGCTGAGTATCCACCCCATCAATCTTGGCTTGATACTTTCACTGGATAAATGGATTGGACTCGGAGTTAAGGTCGACATTGGCGACTGTACCACCGGCTATTTACGGTCTTCCATGCTTTTGCAGACATTTATTTTTGACCTGATGAATAAATCGAAAATTATTAGGAAGATAAGTAGCTTCCAGAATTTGAAATCTATTTACCAGAAATTAGCCGATTTGTTACATAATTTATTCGATTTTAAAATAATATTGCTCTAAATCAAATTGATGAACGTGTGAAAGCTTCCCAGGGTAAACGTCATGTATTTAAGTAAAGGGTCAAATTTTGGGATAATGCGTTGACGCAGATGGATCCAACGCAAATAGCTCGGTAACTGGCGGACCTTGTCGGTGTCATCATGAAGGATAATCAAGGTTTATACGAAAAATGGTAACGCTGTATTTTCCATGGCTCAGTTTTATACCATCGCATAGTAAATTATCCTGGACTGACCATTTACAAGTTAAACGAAATGGTCTGTATTAAACGGACCATATTAACTAGTACATTTAATAAATTAGGTAACTTTATCTTTAACGATTTTGATATTAATTTTAAATTGTTCTGCAATAAATCACATTGTGAAAAGTTTGAGTATGTGTATGATTTTTACTACTTCATGCTCGTACGGATAAACCGATTTTGATGAAATTTGGCACAATTCCTAATCAAATTCCTAGGGTATTACGTACCCATCTAAAACACTAGGCACAATTTAGGTATGTTAGGGTTGATTTTACAAAACAGAATAAAGTCATTCTCTTTATCATGTAACTATTCTCCGAGTCCAGGGATTATTGGTGAAACACAATGTAATGATTAGATAGATAAGATTTTTATATGCGGTGGGTTTATGTGTTAGATGTAGGTAAGTAGTAGGAAAATTCCTTTGTCCCGACAGGGTTTGTTTACGACAAGTGAACTTTATAAGCAGACTATTTTATTAGTTTTATCCTTCGCACTAATAAAATGGATCGCCTATCAAGCAACCCTAATTATAACAGGTTTATGCCTTGGGCAACTGCTATGTTCCGTAATCCGAATTATATGTCAGGGTTATTACCCGACTCAGCAGAAGACAGCGAAATTCGAAAAGAAGCCTTGAAACCAATAGGGGAAATGGCGACGATGGAAAATGAAAAGCATGCAATGGAAAAAATACATTGTAATAGTTTAGGTAAGGGATGGACGAATACCTGTATCAATAAAAAATATATATATCCTAATTACGATCGGCACAGACGCATAATTAAATGAGGGCATTTAATTATGCGTCTGTGCTGTGGATACAAGTATTGTGGATACATGTGAATTGGTTTAAACTAGTAGTAACATGGGAGCTATAAATCAGGATCTTTGAAATTTTGGAAGTCTGCCAAATACACCTAAAGGCAGGCGACCTAGACCAACAACGTAAAGTACATATTGTATCATTTTTACATCAATGACCCCTGAAACGCATACCAAAGAATTTACTACTTAGCTATCGGTAAGAATGAGAAAATATTGTGCCAAAACTATCATATTATTCTGAAGCATATATTGCTAAGACATTTCATAAAATAGCGAAGTCGGCATCGATAAATAATAATAACAAATTCTGTATTGACATGGAAGATTATTATTTTAGGCCGTTTCGTTTACATAGCTTCTGAATGGGCATTCGTTTTGCCTCGATGAAGACGATGTTGTAGTAAATTCGTAGACAGTATCATAAAAATGGTATACTGATTTGATTTGGCCGTCTAGTTGTTTGTGACGACGACTGATAAATGCGTTATTACTACATTTTGCTATAATTTCAGATGACGCAGAATTGTATGTAAAATAAAAGCCTCTTTCAAGATGCACTTAGGTATAAAAATATGTATTTAAAACATTCTCTTCTATCTTTATTTGTAGTATTGCAGCCAAATGAAATGTCTATTCTGTTTAAATTCATTTGAGAACATAATCTAAACTTACCTACACAAGTCTTATCGATCGTATGTTCGTGAGAGCGTTCCGTGCTTCAACTTAATAGAAAAACATTAACTGTGTGCCAATAGTTCAATAGACTTGTCAATTATTATTATTGGTGTTGTTTCGAAATATTATCTTAAATTATGAAGGCATCTTGCTCAATAGGTCGCCACTAAAAAGTCTATCGAGAATATATTTATTAATATTGCTTACCTATGCTTAATTTTTTTTATTGACTGTAAAATATGCTGTAACGTTAAAACGGTATTTTGAACGTCTATTTTCAATTAGTTTTAGCAAAATCTCGAATAATATTCTGGGGCAGATTTTTGTTGATATTGAAGGAATTTTCATCGCCAGTGCAATCTGCTCGACAAACTGGACGCTGGCAATCGCGTAATTTAATGAACACTTCCCTAATCGAGTGTCGAGCCGGAAGCCGCTCGTCGATGCTCCGCCGAAAAATAGCATTTTCGTTCTCCATTTCAAAATTTGTTCGTAACAAGAAATATTAGTATTGACGTTTCGTAATTTGTAAACTGAGTTAGGTGTAGAGCTCCATTGTTGACCTACAAATGTCGTCGGGTTCAAAGGTTGCTTTTATTTTAAGATAATTATATTAGACTTTTTAATTACCTACTAAAATATTCATGTATTTAGCATTAGCCTGAAAAATATCTTACCTAATACATAAAGTCGTAAAAAACGAATTTTGGTTTTTAAATTATTATATTTAAAAACCAAAATTCGTTTTTGTTCGTATTCACACACCTCGATCATCTTGTTTGCCCAAATTACTAAAGCAATGGTGTACTTACAACTCTTACAAGCCCATATCGAAATTGAGATTCAGTAATGCGTTTTTTGTCGTATTAAGTAGATATATCCACATACAAGAAGGAATATTGGCTACATTTGTAAGCAGGTCAGAGCAGCAATTTATCATTGTGAAGATGACGTTTACGGCCGATAGCGACTGATTTGTTCCAGATCAAATGCGAATCCAATATTTACGAATGGACCATGGTGATCGCCGGGCTCGGAAACATTTGCATCGGATCACTGTAACCTATTGCATTACGGTGCACTTCCGTTCTTATGTTAAGAGGGGTAGCTTGTGGATGACTAAGCACAGAACCTTGAGGCCTTTAGAGCCCATTCGTTGCTTTTATCTAATTTACCTACCACTAAACTCGTGAGTACAATTCACAAGTTAATAGATAATGTCTTTGTTAAAGCCATTCACTAATTGACTAACGAAGAAAATTAATAGTGTAAATACGATTCAAGAATTATGTAGACCCAAGTTATAAAATTATTGTTTTACTAAATATTTACATGAAAATTATTCAAAGAGAGGTTACTGAATTAGACTCGTGACGTCAATGGCTTGTGCTCGACGTTGTCGCCCCAGTTCAGGCTGCCAGTGCAAGATAAGCTGGTTTCCTCTCTCTGTATTGTCTAAAATTTAGTTGCTTTGTTACATGCTTGCAACCTAGTTAACACGAGTTAATCCGCTTGTGCACCCATCAGCTCAATGTACGGATTAGTTTTGGGCTAAATCCGGTTCTACTGGATCTTACGCTGTGACATAAATTCCGTTTTAAATAATTACATTTTTGAGCTAGGTAAAATATACCTAGCTCAAAAAGTCTATAGATAGGTGGTACCTAATACTCATTTATAAATGGCACCATGTAGATTGTAGTAACATGTGAATATGTATGTGGGAGTTAATATTAATTACTTTTTCACATTTATTTTAAAATATTGTCAATTGAGACATTTGAAAAAGTTTTTAATTTAAAACTACAGCCTCGCCGCGTAGTCGTAGCACTCGCTACACTCACTCGCTACTTGCTACGAGACTATGCGAGTACGCGCGTAGCCAGTGATGTGCGAAACACGTGCGTAGCTGTTTTTCATCAAACGTTGCGTTCATTTTTTCCATCCATATACCTGCGAGCCTGCGACTGATCCTCTCTTCCGCTTTGCGTACCTTTCGATTATCCAGCGGGACGGGAGTGGATTTCGTATAATATTTCATCTGTTTCTATTAAAACATTTTATCATATTGCGTGGGATTTGCTGACAGCGTTGTCAGCAAACTATAAATTCTGCTGTTTCTGTTTTCGGGAGCGAGTAAATTGAAATTTGTTTCGTAGACAGCGGGATTAATATACATTTTCATATTTTTATTTATGCGCCAATTAAATGGTACCTATTTAGTTACAGGTTATGCTCTTGTGAATATCATTAGCATGATACCATGCTAACTTACAAATGGTACTGAGCTATTAAATAATTAATTTGTGTCTACGTTACGCACAATTTATTAAATTCATTTATCATTTACTTAATGAAAGCAATAAGGAATTCTTGTACATGGTCGTATTTTATGGTAGTTAAGCAATTAAAGAAGTTAGCGGTCCCACTAAAGTTGTAACAGCTACAAAATGATTAAGTAAATGGGACTTCTTAACACAATCTCGAACTCGAATCGTGGAAAATGTTAGCTGCATGGTTTACAATTAAGTCAAATTGTTGAAAAGAAACGTGTGCTGTTGACATAGTTAGGTGGATGTAGGCGCATGTGTGTGTGGCTCCAAATCGGCCCGTGTCACCCCCAGTCTTTTATTGTAGCGAGCTTTCCAATTACATTCGAGATGGATATTTGCGCGCCTCGATGGCGCACGTCGCCGTTGTCGTCGTCGGCTCCGTCTTGTTATATCTGAAACGAATGTAAGGGTTCATGAAATAAAAGCTAAGCTTACATAAAATATAACGCCATTAAACCGCTTTGCTATATTTGTTTTTAACGGCATCGTTTTCATTCAACTCATAAACCGAGAAGAACAATAAATTCATTAAGCTGGCGTTAATGAATGTTAATAAAATATGATATTTGGTAAAGGTTATACCTGGAGGATTTATTTTCTTTTTATGGAATGTTCGCTTAATTAATGATCAGATAACCCGCATTTCATTGTTTGTTATGTACCTATATGTTAGCATAACACTCGTTTCGATATCACTATTTCACATTTACAAACTGGCCCTTTGGCAAAAGTTGGAATGGCATTGGCAACCTTGAAAAAGTAGCCTATGCCCATTCTTGGGATTCAAGCTTATTCAGTAACAAATTTCATCAAAATCAGTTCAGTAGTTTAACAGTGAAAGCGTAACAGACAGACAGAGTTACTTTCATATTCCTAACATCAATAAGGATTTTATATCAACAAACAATAAAGTACCTACTTAGATATATAATTAATTTTAGTTGTTAGGGTTCCGTACCTCAAAAGGAAAAAACGGAACCCTTATAGGATCACTTTGTTGTCCGTCCGTCTGTCTGTCTGTCCGTCAAGACCCTTTTTCTCGGGAACATGTGGAGTTATCGAGTTGAAATAAAACCATATAATCATGTCTGCAGTCCCTTGAAGCTGTGAAAAAAAAAAAACTTCTAAGTTAACGAAAAAAAAGGCCGTTTATGTCGCAAGAAAACCTATATTTCGACATTCTCAAGAAATCAAAATTCATAGGGATTTTCCCGTAGCATAAATCAAGGTCATATAGCACAGGTATTAGGAATAAATCTGAAAACAGTAAAATTTATTGTTACTTACGTCACAAAAAAAAACAGTTTTGCAATTCGGAAAAATCTTCGAGACTCCATTCGGGAATTGTAGTTTGCACGGAACCCTCAGTGCGCGAGTCCGACTCGCACTTGCCCATTTTTTTGTTTTGAAATCATTAAGGAAATACATTAGTCAAGTCTCTCCCGTGTCGGTAAATGCGTACATAAATATTTTAACAGATGAATGCATGATTCGTAAGAGTCTTGTTCAATATGTAAATAGTAGCGCTTGTTCAGGTAGAGGGCTCTCAGCATTGTGTCGAGCGTCGCTATTAAACAGGATATTAATACACGGGCATCCATTCAGTCGCGTCGGCAGTTCGCTACTACTTGTTAGTTGGAAAGTCCGGAAGACAATCTAATCGGAGCCAAGTTCCGGACATTACCGATCGGCGCCTAACGATGAATGATCACTCTTTGATGTTCCTGTTTCATTAATCTATTGGAATTAATTCGAAATAACTAGAATAAAATTCATCAGACAACCATCGTATTCACAAGCGCTTAGAAAACATCGATGTGGAATCGAGTTAAACGGTTAAATTTGTTGCGAGCGAAAATGTGATCAATATTCGATAATTCCAAAGCAGATGTCGTAAATGGCAGGGCAAATGTTGCCGATATATTTATGAAGGGTATTTAGCGTCAAATAAAATATTATTTTGCCATGGAGTAAATAATAAAAACGCTTGGAGATTTATTGGAGCCATTTATCCGCATGATCCTGTGGGGATCGCTAGTAAATTATCACCAAGGACACAGCTCTGTCGTCCTTCAGCGCATGAAGGTCTTTAGAACCTTTCTTCACTTTTCTTTGCTCAAAAAAGTACCTGGAAAATCATGCTACCAAACAACCCTGAAGCATTTTTTTCTTCTGTTGAATTGAAAGTTACACAAACGGTGTCGGAGGCAGTTGATGAAATTTTGCTCTCTGTAGTCGTGATCGATCACGGCGCCCTAACGAACGGTCGGATGTAGGCTTATACCAGCTAGAGGGATGACTGTGTCTCGAACTAGGTATACCTAGTACTTATGCGCAGTCTCGTTACTGGAATTGTAAAAAAATCGTCCAGAAACATTCACTGCTTTGGTTTTCTGCGATTTTTCCATTCAGAATATTTGTGAGGAGAAAGTTCGAGTTCGCATTTTTTTCTTTACGCTCACAAGTGGGTTTACCAGGTGGAACATGTGGGAACGACGATTACAAAATTATTGCTTATGTTTTCATTCTTGGATGCCACTGAATAGTTTTATTTTTTATTTTGGTATAGCTTCAAGCTATAGCTATAGCTATAGCTATAGCGTCAGTTCCCGGCTTACTTGTTATTACTTTTTGTATAAATCTTTATTTATTCTCACATAGGCTAGCACAACAAAGTCAGAGTCTTTAAATCTATGCCTTCGTTGATGGAGAGTCGTATTTTTATCCGTGAAACAAAGGGAGTTAAACTTTTAATTGGTATTCGCAAACAAAATCGTAAAGAATGCAAGGTGTAAAGAATAAATTACGACTTTTCTTTGTTTTTACGTTTAATTATTATTTCCTTAATTACATGAGGTTAAATAGATGATGATTAATTCTTTTAGGCTTGCGTCACTTTTTTTTTGGTGGGAAATCTTCAATGACTTCTCGCGCTCTAGGGCGGAGCGCGAAAGTGTGTCAGACTTTTACTGACTAAAACCCACTCCTATGTTCCTTCGTTGGCTGCGTTAGTTTTAATTTTGGGATGTCAAAAATATTCTCAATATTCGAGCCTATTGAATAATTCCCAAACTTTGCTAAAAGTGTTTCAAACAATTACAATATTGCACATAATTTTTCATCGAAGGTTTTCGCTACATCGAAAGCAGGTGTCAAATTTTCACCTCCCCCTATAAATCTTCATTTTCATTACGACACAAAGGGAGAGAGGGGAAGAATATTATCGAAGACCCTCACTCATTGACTTATTTTATATGGCATTAAATATATTGTGCCAAGCTACCTATCGATGGACGTATACTTAGATTGAATGGTGCTTACTTCCTTTATAAGAAAGGAAACAGAAAATCTTTGATGATGATTTCACTGTTATGTCTGTCAGGTAATGAAGAAATCGAATTGATTTAAGTTTTTTTGCTGCTGATTTAAGCCCCGCGTCGCTTGAGTGCAATTTTAATTTTTTGATTTCTTGGAATTTTCTTTCACCCGAACCTTGTCCTGACAATAACGAACACAATAAGAATTATTCAATTCGGTGCAGTTTTATTTGTATATATAGGTAGATACAGCATAGCAAGACTGCATGGGTAGGCCGTAGGTATGCGGGTGTGGAAATAATAAAGAAAGTTACGATTTTGCTATATAATATTTAATCACCACAAAACTTTCACATATAAACAGAAATTATTAAACCATCACAAATTTGACATCAATAACCACACGACGTAATAGAAAACATTAATACATGTAGGATTAAATATAAAAAAAAAAAAACAAATATTATAATATATAATAATAAGCAATCGTCATAAAGATTATAGTCAACATTTATAAAGATATTAATTAATAATTATAATTATTTTCTTCCAACTCTCCTTTCGCAGATGTGCTGGAAGAGATTTCTTTAGAAATAAGTATCACCTCTGTACCGATTTTTCTGTTTCCTTCTTCTAATCTTTTATTTTGTGTGTGTACATATATCGTTAAAAAATAAATAAATAATAATGAATAAATTTAAATAAAATAATCAACAATTTTAAATTAAAACTTTTAAAATTGTTAATAATATAATAGAAATGTGTGGTTGTGAGTGAGGCTTTCTAGGATTTATTATTAACTTTTAACTCAAAACTACAAAAAATCTTTAGAGTTTCTATGATAGTTTTATAATTGAATATCACATTTTTTTAAATTAATTTTACAAATAAACTCTACAGTTCTTAAACAATCAATAGTGATAAGAATAATACACAAAGATAATAAACAAAGTAATCAGCAAAATTTTTAAAATTTTCAACAATCATATTATAACTACTTAACAGTAAAGTTTTTGTAGGATTTTTCATTAACTTGCACAGGTCTGCAAAAAATATAAAGTTTTTTGTGCTGGTAATCTCATAATATAATTTGATGAATGACTTGATATTAAGTCGTATAGAAGTTTTAAAACGTCAAAATTACGTGTAATTTCAAAATTATCCACATCTGAAAAAAATACCAATTTTGGTATGTTGACTGTGTTCGCATTCCGCCAATTTATGTTAATAACCGGTAATATCGTCTAGGTACAGTTGGTTAATTAATCCGAATACATTTTATTACATTAAGGGTGTATATAGGGAGAAAAAAAAATTAAAAAATCGATAACGGTTTTCGTAAAAAGGCGTATTTTGATTTTTATAAGATCTATACGCCGGCGTTAATGCGGGGATCAACAGCTTAAGGACTTCGACCGACCATGGGCGACTGATAGTGATAAACTAGCACGATTGAAATGAAAAGGCAGAAAATTACGTGGCATTAACTCAGGACCTTCTAGATAAAGTTAAATGTGTTAGCTGTAACATGAGCATAAAAGTATACAACCATTTGGACATCTTCCCTTAAAATCTTGGTACCTACAGCAAGTCTACCATTCTTATTAGTTTCGGATAACACATGAACTTGTGCGGTTGCTTGTAAAGTGAAACAGTAAAAAAAATGTTGTTACTGACTTTTCTAACTGACATAAAAAAAGAGCAGGTTCTTAATTTGTCATTTTTTTTAATATGAATAATCTATGAACAAAACGAAACGAAAAAAATAATTATTATTAATCTTGTGTTACTAACTGTACCAAACGTTGATAAGGTTTAAAATTCCATACAAAAAGAAACGTTGGACGAGTTGACCAATGAAAATATAATTTATTTTATTTTCTGCAACTCGTACCATATGGGTCGTAGGTATGCGGTACGAGTTGACGAATTACTCGACTGCATCATAATTTAAAAACATACTTTTGTTCAGGAGTTGTAAATAAAACTGTGTAAAGAGAGAACAGATACAGCCATAATTATACATAAAATACAACCAAATAATACCCACAGCACAAAATGTAAGTTCAAGTTACTAAATAGTTAAGGCGAACATCACGCCCAGCAACATACGGATCCAATTTATAAAGTAATCCCAGAGGAACAATAGCAAATACAAAATATGATTGTGTAGCATCCAGTGGAACGAGGTCGCGTATAACCTTGGACATAATTGCCTTTTCAGAATAATTAGATACAATTATAACTAGTCCCGTTCAATTGCGAACTTCTGATTTCAACGGATTGATTGATAGAGCTCCGCTGATTGGCTCGATAAACGTTAAAACCTCTTTGAGCCGATTGTGCTTCATTTTCATAATGGAATGTGTTGGTTCTGTTCAGCTAGCTTTATATGTAGAATAGGTTTCAAAATGAAACGAATGATGAAAGGATTTCATATGCAACTCTTCGGCATCTTTCGCATTTGCTTTCAATGTTTTAGGTTCTTCAATATTATTTTGCATTTCTGTTTTTAGAAAAAATACGGCTTCATTTCTTTCACCTCGAAATGCAATTTCATATTTTTTTGTAGGTCACTCTCACTGGTCATGGAAAATGTGTGCAATAAGGACTGTATTCCGCCGCAGGGCTGCATACAGGACGCACACTCGGTAATAAGGTTAACGAGATGGACGTAGTTGAATGAGCGCAGGATTTCTTTCATTGAATTAAAAAGCCGTGGAAAGTCTCATTATTGTTTAAATCAAATTATGAGAATATAAATTTAAAGCGCGTAGTCTTAATAAAATCTGGATTCCGGTTCATCAAATATTTCGTAAGTGAATGGTGGATTGGTTTAGTAATATTGTGCAAGGTGCACTAATAAAACATTTTCCCCTTTAATAATTTCAATAAAAAATAAACACAATAAGTTTTATAAGTATAAAAAAAGCCAAGAAGATCGTCACGTTTTTGGCCCCCTTTCACGAGATATTTATTCAGTCCCCTATAATAATATTAGTTGTTATTTGATTTGTATCTATAATATTTATATTCAGCATCATAAAAACATTTGATTTGTTTCCGCAGTTTACTATTCTGCTCGGTTGAGTAGAGTAGAACTGATCAGTAACGTGTATGATGAAACTGGAGCGGTGTTCTATTCTTAGCAAAACTTGGTAAAGCCGCGTCGTCCTCTCCACTTCGAAAGTTTTATGAGTCGGATGAGATAGATCAGGGATCGGAATGCATTATTGCCTATCCAAGATTGTGTCATCTCAACCGAGAGAGCTTTCTATTGATTGCAGGAAAGATGCTGTGAAAAAATATTTTTGAAGTTTTAAAAATAAATCTCTCGTTATTTGTAACGTTTTGGGCGTGTGTCTTGGAATAGAATTGTTTGTTCAGCCTATTTATACAAATCTCGGACTTTATGAAAATTATTTCTAATTTAATTTCGATTTGATCAAATGTACAGCTTGCATTGTGCGGAGGTACAGGGCAACCTCCGCACAATACAAGCTGATTGCTTCTGGCACTGCTGTGTTGAAGATCCGATCAGCAGAGGGTCTAGTACTTCCCGTCGAGCCCGCGTGCCAAATGCGGAAACTTTGTCAAATCACTACTCTAATCCTTACAGGGAGTGCACCTCTTTACATTCAAACTGCGAGATTGGAATTATTAAGATTGAACTGCGATTGTGCTAAACTTGTCGGAAGACTTGAGCCGGGTTCTCATTCAGATGCAGATTTAGGTCAGACGTCAATTGAGTTCGAACAGTGTAATTAAGCGACTTTTGGAAGTTAGATTGCTTAATTTAATTCCTTTCATTGTATAATATTCAAATTCATTGTTTCATTTACATTATTTGAAATTTTTGTTACTTCATGTGGCTGTTAAAAATTGGAACACTATTTTAAATCTGATTTAATGAATGTTTAACGTGCTTGTTCCAGTTCTACCATGTTTCAATTTTACACACATTCGTATTGAAAACTCGCATAAAAACCGGGAAGCGTATAAAAAGTACGGAAGGGAAGTTTACACAGCAACTTTTATAGAACTAGGTCATCATAACTCTGCTTGTATATTCACATGTTCTATTGGCGCCGTGTTGGACCTCTCGATGTTTAATATTCCAGGAATAAAAGCTTTGAAAAGCTTGTTAGCATTTACATAGTATATTTCAGGTGTATAATTATAATAATTATAGGAAAGTTGACATAAATCGAAAATATATAAAAAGTTATATTTATACCGTAGAAAAGAATATTAGAATGCTGAAAATCATATTTTGTAAGTATAAAATTAACCAAAAATAATCAAAAATGTTTAAAATAATGCCCAGTATCACGCCACTCGGAGCACGTTACGTCACGATGTGAGAAAAACCCCGAGACAACTTGTCAAACTGTCATGTTTTGGCAATTTTAGAACGATCTACTTTGATACAATTTCCTTAGATTTACGCCTTTGATTGACAGTTTGACAGTAGGTATTTGATAAAAAAAAGAGATAGTAAAATAAAATAAATGAAAATGCACGCATGCACTTTAAGTATTTAGTATCTTTGTGAATTAAGTGTGATTTGTGTGGGTGTGTACGTATGTAAGTGTGTGTATAGGTGTGCATGTGTGATAGTATGTTTTTACACCACCTGCTCGAAATGGCCTTTTATATGTCATACAACCATCACTTAAAGCAAGTCATTCTGTCCCTAGGGAGATAATGCAGTATGGGCGATCCCTAGGGAATAATGAGATTTGAATTTGGAACGTCAATTTGGTTTGAAATAAAAAAACATTATAATGTGAATTAAAATGTACGTGCGTCAAATAAGTTTAATCAAAAATTAAACTAGCCAGTAACAATAAAAAAAAATGTAGATACTGACGAGTCTCTAAAAAAAGTAATGAAAGCGCGGGAGCGTTACAGAAAATTAAAACTATAGATCTTAGAGAAGTGAATTTTGTTTATTTCAAATCTCAAAACATGTCGACTGACAGTTAAGATTAACTTTTAAATAATACTTATATTTCTCTAATAGGTATATAATTTGTTTTAGTAAATTTTCTTTTAATTATCTCACAGATGGTGTAAAAAGTAGAGAATCCAACACGGGGATAAATCCCCGTGTTGGATTCTTGGCTGTCTTTGTCTTGGGCGGCTTGAATTCCTCACTTCACTCAGGTTTCTATATTAACTCCCTTGCGATGCTCGGGAGTTAATTATATAAATCCCTCACTAACGTTCGGGATTAAAACTTAGCAACCTTCGTTTCGTTCGGAATTCAACATGCCGCCCGCGACTTAAAGACACTGCTTTATCCCCTAGTCACATAATCTACTATTATGTGTGTGCGTGTGAGTAAAATATTTCATGAGTACTGCTGTTGAATTAGATCTTCTGTTTGATGATAATCCAGTGTTTGAAGCCATGTGAAGATTTTCTTTTTACTTTTTCTAGTTGTTAGTGGGTTTATATTAAGGGGATTATTTATTTTATTGTAAATGTACCTATGTAGCCATGTAAATGTGTTGAAGTCTGCGGTAGCGGATTTACATCTTGCTGGTCTACATAAGCACAGTATAAGTCAGGACGAGTAATAGTTCTCCTTAGCTTTGTGGAGTGATATAATGGCAGGATTTGCTGTTGTTTTAATGTGAGATTAAGAAGGTACAACTGTCTCTTGGTAAGTAACTACATTACAATTTTTATATAGATCTTTTGTAGGAAACTGGTACGATCTGAATGTCATGACTAGTGTTGCCAGGTCCGATTGGATTAAAATCGGGACAGATAGTAAAACAAATCGGGATTTAGGATTTCAAATCGGGAGAAATAAAATAAAACTTTTTTTTTAAGTTAAAAATCATTCAATGACTTCTCTCGCTCCGGGGTGGAACCATGTTCTTCAGATGACCTTTGCGTTTCAGGGCTACAGTCACTCTTTCAAACGTACCCGCGCAGCCCTAGCAGACATCGGCCTTACTGGGCCCCTTCAGTTTTGCTAAAATTTCTTTGAGGAACGCAAACAACACGTCGCGTCATCGACTCGGTCCTTACTGGACGGGCGATCGTCGAGGTTCTCATTGCTCATCGTCCGCAAGCTCACGCTTAGATACTGTGGCCGGAAATCGCTCTGCGACTCCCGACGCAGACCTACTTATAATTATGTGGTTTGAATGAAACAGAAGACATTATGGTCGCGCGTGACGGACGAAGACAACGAGCCTCTGAACGAGAGAGAGACAAGCTAGCCCCCCTAGCCAAGTTACAAATTTACAATCGTTTTGTTCGGCGCGAACGCCTCGAGTAGGCCACGCCTCCGAATCCTTTGTTCTGACCACGTGACTGAGCGTTGAGATGACGTCAGAACAAAGGAATCGGAGGCGTGGCCTACTCGAGGCGTTCGCGCCGAACGATACGATTGTAACTTGGCTAGTAATTTGCCGTGTGCCATTTGTGTGACAATGATGCGAATGCGACTGATATAATGTTACTTTATAGTATGTAATTATATTGGCTTTTAATAAATTTGCGTCTCGATTAGGCGCAAATCGGGACGCGTCCCCAGACCCTAAAAATCGGGATATCCCGCTCAAATCGGGACACCTGGTAACACTAGTCATGACCTTAAGCAGAGAACTTTGGGCTCTTTCGAGGTCAATTATAAAGGACTTAACCTAACCCAAATGATTGACTAACATTAGAAGGGAATCTGACGCGTTAATGGTCACTGTTCTAACCTAACCTAACCCACATGATCGCTTCGTTCGCTCGCCATCGCTTTCTAATGGTCACTATTCTAACCTCACCTAATAATAATAGTTATAAATAATAACCGCATTATATTACAGTAACGTTTTTCAATACGCCGCGCCAACTTGTAATACTAACAGTGTGTTATATGCAAGGGCGGATCCAGGGGGGGGGTCATGGGGGTCATGACCACCCCCTGGGCTGGGTCCAGGACCTAGGTGGACCACTGATAAAATTGATAAACATAATGTTTTTATGTAATTTTTTGTCACATTATAGATTTTATGTAAGGACCTTCAATATTTAATTAATTTAAGAGCGGCCAACCCTAGGTACATTTTTTTCTCCAGATATTTTGGATACACAGATATCTTGTGGATATTAGTGGCTTCTATAAAAATCAAAACATAAACTTGTATAAAACTAATATAGTAAAGACCTTTGAAAATATGCTATTTTACGTGAATTTTGGCCCTCCATAATGTACGCTTTTTAATATATAAAAATATAGAAAAGTACATTCAGTCAGAAGAGTATCGGGAATGGATGATTTGTTTATGGTTCCAAATTCAAATTTTTGTTTTTTTTTTTGTGGTTGGTAGATTGGCACAACTATTTTCCATTTTGGCGCGGAGTTTGAGTTGCATCTGTTATTTATATTAAATACAGTGCTGTTTTTAGTTATACCATATCTAGTGTGTATTGCGAATTTCATAATGGACAAAAACATCGAACAAAGAGTTTGTCTTAAATTTTGCATCACCAATGGAATTTCGTGTCCGGAGTCACTGAAAATGTTACAGAAGGCTTACGGTGAATCGACTTTATCAAAAACACGTGCTTATGAGTGGTACAAAGCGTTCAAAAGCGGTCGAAATGTGATAAAAGATTTGCCTCGCTCTGGTAGGCCATCAACGTCTTCAACTGAAGTTAACATCGCAAAAGTGAAGGAAATAGTGACAGAAAATTCTCATTCAACTTTGAAAGAGATAGTCGCTGAACTTTCTGTATCTCACGAGTCGATCCGTACCATTTTAACTAATCATTTGGGTATGAAACATGTTACCGCTCGGCTAGTCCCAAAAGACCTGAATTTTCTCCAAAAACTCAATCGCATGAGAGTCGCTGAGGACGTGCTAGAACGAGTCAATTCCGACCCAACATTCATGAAACGCATTGTTACTGGTGACGAGACATGGGTTTACGAGTTTGACATGCAGCTTCGGTGTGGCGCCTTCCAACTGAACCGAAACCGAAAAAACCACGCCAAATTCGATCAAAAGTTTAGTCATGTTGACTGTTTTCTTTGATTATCGCGGTGTTGTGCACTCGGAATTCTTGCCGGAAGGTCAAACGGTAAATAATGAATATTATTTGAGCGTTATGCGGCATTTAAGAGAGCAAATTCGACGAAAAAGGTCAGATTTGTGGAAAGAAAATTCTTGGATTTTGCACCACGATAATGCGCCTTCGCACAAGGCTATCATTGTGAACGAATTTTTTACCAAACACTCAACAAATACCATCGAGCAACCACCATATTCACCAGATGTGGCTCCAGCCAACTTCTTTCTTTTCCTAAACTCAAATTACCACTTCGTGGCACCCGTTTTCAATCGGCAGAAGACATAAAGGAGAATTCACGGCGAGAACTGAACTAAATTCCGGAAACAGCATTTAAAAAATGTTTTGATGATTGGATTATTCGTTGGCTTAAGTGTTTCGTTTCTGAAGGAGCATACTTTGAAGGTGATAAAATAAATTTGGATGAATAACAAACATTTTGTGTATTATTGATCTTTTCCCGGTACTTTCTTGACAGAGTAGTACATCTATTTTCGTGAGATGATTTTCAATGATTTTAAATATGGCCTAAAACCTGATGAGTCATTTGATCGACTTCAAATTGCTTTTATGGATGAAAGACCTTCAAAAGCAAGCATCTACCGCTGGTATAGCGAATTCAAGCGCGGTCGCCTTACTTTGGGGGATGAACAAAGAAGTGGTCGTCCTACGACAGCTGTCACGGAAGAAAGTGTGCTGGCAGTAAAAAAAATAATTCAAGAAAACAGGCGAATTATATACGAAGAGATTTAGCATACACTGCAGATTGGTTCGGAAAGCGTTCACAAGATTCTACACGAGCACTTTCCTGTGAGGAGGATAGTTTGCCGCTGGGTGTCGCACAACCTCGCTGAAGCTCTGAAGCAGGCCCGTGTGGAGTGGTGCCGTGATATGATTCAAAAATTTGAAGCAGGCTCGTCTCGGCGCGATTACGACATTGTGACAGGTGACGAATCCTGGATTCATCAATAGAATCCAGAAACAAGGCGTCAGTTGACAGTTTGGCTGTATCAAAACGAAACAACGCCTACGAAAGTGAAGCGATCGAGAAGCACAGGGAAAATTTTGATCACTAGTTTCTTCACTTTGTCGGGGTATCTGATTTCAATTCCATTACGAGACCAAAGCAGCATCAACGCCGAATGGTATACCACAAAATGCTCGCCAGAAGTTTTGTCTTCAATGAGCAACAAGCGACCGAACACACCGGGCTCCGCGGGGTACTGCTTCACCATGACAACGCGCCCGCGCACTTAGCGCTAAAAACGAGGGACTTCCTAGACACCGCACCGGTTAGTCTTGGGGCACCTTACAGTCAGTCAGTCCTCCTTATAGTCCTGATCTGGCACCGTGTGACTTCTTTTTATTCCCTAAAATAAAAAATCTGCCGAAAGGGATACAGTTTTCATCGCCGGAAGACGCGCTAGCAGCGTTCAAGAAGGCCGTTTAAGAGATGTATGCAGCGGACTGGAAAAAATGTTTTGAAAATTGTTTCAGACGCATGAAACTCTGTATAGTTGAGGTTGGTGGAGAGTTCTTTGAAAAGATTTAATAAAAATATTTTATCAATAGAAGTTTTCTGACCTTATTTTAAATTTTGATTTTGAGACGTATCCTAATGTAAGATTTTTTTAATGTATTATGGCTACACTACATTATAGCTAGAAGCTTCAATGGTCGAATGTCTAACTGGACTGTCACTTCTCCATGTCCATAAAAACGTAGCGTGTCGTAGGTTCTTAGCGTGTCGAATATGGTTAAACTAATTACATTCCTTGCCTGGCCCAGTATTCGGCCATGGTAATGTCGTTAACTGATACTGTCATAAGATCCTTACATGAACAGGTAACAGGGCACGTCATGCAGGATGGAAGGTGGGACATGGTCTGTGGAGAGACACTGCACAAACACTGAAGGTCGGAACCGTTCAGGAACCCCCATGTGTGGAGATTGTCTTTGCTGCGCCCAACCTGCGTGCGGAGTCGGTTTAGAGATGTTCGAGATTGACCATGGCAACTCGTGTCCAGGAGAGAACATCACTCCCCATCTCAAAGTAAAACCATATGGTTTTACTTTGAGATGGGCTCACGCTTACAACAAAACTTTTACGACTTTTAAGTCTTAGGGGCACCGAGCTGTAAAAGTGCATTGAATGGCGAGGGTCGTTTTGTTGTTTCGTTCTTTCTATGCGGCTAGCCACAGTCCTGCGAATTTCTGGGGGTGCAATGCTGTCTAGTGGATACAGCATTCGTACCGGAGTCGGCATAAGGCAACCTAGTGGCAATTTGGCACGTCTCATTAAGTGCTGTATCCACTATGTTAGAGTGGGCGGAGCGGCTCCATACTGGACAGGCATATTCACCAGCAGAGAAGCGGAGCGCCATTCAAGTTGTTCGCAGAATTTGGGGAGACGTCCCCATCTAGTGGATGTTAGGCGACGTATCAGGTTGTTTTTCGTATGCACCTTCCGCTTAAAGTTTTCGCAATTCTTTCTGTAGTTGAGAGACCTATCCAGAGTGATGAAGAGATATCTTGGATGGGGGGAATCATTCATAAATGATTGGTACCTCTTACCATGAGATATTGAGCATTCAACCCGCTTGTCTGTTACAAAGGTGAAAGACGAACATTTTTGAGAGATTTGCTTTAAACGCATTAGCAGTATAATACTGGCTCAGATCTGAGAGAGCTGTGGTAAGGTTGGCCTCAATCTCCTCAAAATCAGTGGCTTGCCAAGTTAAAGCCAGTTCGTCTGCATACAGAAAACGGGTTGTGTTAGGGCTCACCGGTCGGTCATTGGTGTAAATGTTAAACAGCAAGGGGGCTAGAACACTACCTTGTGGCAGTCCATTTTTTTGAGTTCGCCACATGCTTTTTTCGTTACCGTTGAAGTAGATGGAGTGATAACACGTTTCGGGAGAAGACGTTAAAGAAAAATTGATTTTGTTATTTAAATATAGGTATTTTTTTAGTACAGTACATACATCGATAAAATAGTAGGTATTTTATTAATGTATGTATTTTTACCCGTATCTATTATTATCAAAATTAAATCACAACTTCTTATGACTTGACCATGACTATATGTGACCCCCCCCTGGCGCCAAAGCTGGATCCGCCCTTGGTTATATGATACAGCTGCGACAAATATATATTTTTAACGTTTATAGATCTAATGATTTTCGATAAAATAAACTTTATATCCAATAACGTTATACGAAATAAGTTTTAGAGTATATAAATTTTATATATAATAGTACACTATGATATACTTAAGTGTTATATATGTTAGTGATTACCGTCGAGGCGGTATTTAGACCCGAGCCGTGGCGAGGATCTTAAGAGATCCAAGAACGGTAATCATTAATTACTCACGTGTGTCATACGACGTTTTTCAATACACTTGTGAAGAAAACAACAGTAAAACTAGTACAATTTTCTGTGACATCGCGGTAAAAATCTGTTTTCATAAGCGCGCGCATAATTTTTTTTTTATTTACCCCTAGAGGAAGGCTAAGGTATTTTGATCATACTGCCTAGTCTTACGTTTTTGTTTTCTTGCGTGAAAAGTTTTTACGATAATATCTTTCGTAATGACAATAGAATACGAATGTAACATTTTCTAATGATTTTGTAGTATTTAATTTTATTTAAGTAATTAATACAGCAACTGAACTTCACTGGAACAAAAAAAAACACCCCAAAAAACCGCGCGCATCTTAAAATGGCGGCCATAGACCACAAAAAAAAAACAAATTTTATTTGAATGTACGATTTATTTACTAAATGTTTTTTTATTAAATAAGTACCTATATCGTTTGTACAAGTTAAATTTGTCCATTTTAACTTGTAAATTGGATGAAATAAGTAAGTAAGACACTAATTTATATACTTACTATTGAACGCAATAATTTAGTGGGAATTTTATTCGAATTCAAAATTTGTTTTGCGAACAAAGAGGTTTTAAATACATTATAGCACTAGTGCGTAATGGTAATCAAAATGTCACAGTTTGGTAACGAGTGCCATTATATACCTAAGTGCAGTGCAATAAGAGTCACTTTCTGAGCAAGTGTGTTGAAAAGAAATTACATCAACAGTTGGTATATCTCACGTTTATTATATCTTGTAAATATTACTGAAATGAAAATATACCAAATAAGTAACTTTAATATGATATGAGACGCACCCCTTTATGTCAACACAATGTTTGGGTATCTCATGTAATGAATCGTTTGATCTCGTTATTATACCTGCTTTTATTTAGGTAAGTTCAAAGCTTTTTGATGCAGCTTCAACACAACTAAAATTTCCTAAAATAGTCTTTCGTACCGAGTTTATGCCAAAATTAATTCAAATCGTTCCGCCGAGGCGCTCGCAGCAAGTCGGCGCGGTGACGGCGACAGCGAGCTGGCTGCATTAGCGAGCGTCAACCCCCAGCAAACGTCGACGAGTTATACACTAAATACCTATGACGCGTCATACGTCACCTATTTCAGATGTAATCAAAGCTGAAGGAACACTCCTCTCGTCGGGTGGCTTGATGAAGACTGCTTTCCAAATATATACCTTGAGATCTAATGGAAATGGCGGCACGGTTAGCCCAGTAATTGTGCTATTGGATGCTGCGCTGCGCGTCACGGGTTCTATTCCCGCATGGAACACATATTTGTATGACCTACAGGTGTACCGGGTCTGGGTGACTTGTCTATGATACACATACCGATACTACAGGAGTAATTACTTGAGGTGCAAATTTTAAATAAAAAAAAAAAATATGTATATCATTGCAGCTTGACAGGGATAGCTTGCTTACACGTGCTTTTCTACAACTTGTACGTCATCAGTGTTTTTAATTTTAGGTAAAAAGGATAATGTAAAAATATTTACTCTTCAGTACCTACTATTGCAGGCAGAGCACGTAAGTACCTGAGCGCGATAAAGGGGGCGCGAAAAATTAGAATTTATTCACTACTAAAACCACCTATTTGAAAACAATACGATCCTAATTTGCTAACATGGCGAAATAAATGTCTTTTGAGGGATATCCTAGGAAAAATAATAAATTTGAAAAACGTGTAAGTATGTTTTTTTTTTAATTACAAAGGAGGTGAAGTGAAGGTTTAAGTTATTAGACGAAAAGCGCTAAAAACTAAGCATCCAACAGTTCCATAAAGGCATAGCTATCCATTACGATTTGAGCATACATACATACATGATTGCAAACTCACTGCTTAATATCATAGTAGTGGAACTAACTCCTAATCCTTAGACTAAAGCTGTGGATGGAATTGTTTTGTTATTCATGGAAGACAAGATTAACAGGCGTCCATTGAGTAGGCAGACCGTTAGGACCATTAAAAGGGTGACCAAACGGTTGCAAACTAGCGTTCCAACCAAGGTGATCTTGCTATTTTGAATCTGTGTAGACAGCAGTTGTATAAATTTGTAATCTATGACCTTCAACGTCCTTGGTTATGAGGTGCGTTTTCCCAACCACCAAACGTATTGGAGCGTGGTTTACATTCATGTAGCCGCAACACTTGGTTGGAACTTAGAACGTTTTTTTTTTTTTTTTTTTAACTTAGAACGTTAGTTTGCAACCCTCTGGTCAACCCTTAACCCCGTCAAACGTTAGCGCCAGGTAGCCAGCAGCCGTGCATCGTAATCCTCGCTGCAATTGGATTAATTAACGTGACCCGTTTCACCCGACCAAATAAACTAGGCTAACACCTGTCACCGAACCACCGCACCTCTGGATATTGATTCAACCACGATTTAACTAATCATCGACTGATCCAGTGGCGGATTAGCCGTGTAGCAAGAGTAGCAAATGCTACAGGCCCGGCGCATTCGGGGGCCCCGAGCGTTCGGGGATCCTACACCTGAACGCAAAAATGATCTAGTCAAAGTAAAGATATAATATATTGAAATCCAAGTACAGCTGACTTTTTAAAATATGATAGCCAATTTACTTTAGCCCACCTGCCCTTCTACCCCATCACGTACCTAACCCAATCTTTAAGTCGACGGGGTTATTAGTGTCAATTGTAATTTACACATACACACAAATCATACTAAAAAACGGTCTACACAGAGCTTCTTGGTCAAATTTGGTACAGGCCCCTATATCTATACCTATGTATTGATCATCGTATAGTTTTGCCATTGACTGCAATTCCACCTGATGGTAAACAGTGATTTCGTTGGGCCTATTCACTCTAGTCTTGAAGACACCTAAATTATAATCGGACGGGAAGACCGCAGCAGGCCAATTGTTCC
Organism: Mythimna impura; assembly: GCA_905147345.3. Taxonomy (NCBI): domain Eukaryota; kingdom Metazoa; phylum Arthropoda; class Insecta; order Lepidoptera; family Noctuidae; genus Mythimna; species Mythimna impura. The sequence goes on along the minus strand of LR990348.1, from coordinate 11,141,599 downwards.
AATCCTTCAATGTACGCGGAATAAACGACGAGACGAAACGCTTAGTCTGGATCGCAGGAGTTTCAACACAACAACGTAAGAGTAGATACTCGCCGTACGTCGGGTTGTCCGATGGTAAAAAGGAGATGGCGGAATGGACCTACTTATGCGAATAGGAACCAATCCACACAAATGCCAAAATCGAGATAAGAACACAGAAGGTTTTAAAATTGAGCCTTCTATCGACCCTGGAAAGATCGAAATGATCTGACAATTTTTACAGAACAAAACATTTCTACGACCAATTTATCAACCAACATAACTGCAGTTATTCAATAAACTAATAAGATCCATGCCACATGGTTACCCAAGAATCTTAAAAAATAAGACCCATATTAGATGGTCTCGTGCAATTTTTTATTTTATAATCAAATAAGTAGAACCATGCGGGTTGGTTCTTGTTTGCATATTAAAATAGGCATAGTAGGTTCCTTGTTGATATAAGTTTATTTACAACGTCTAAGAAGTCATGTTGTGTAATAAACTCCTTGATAAAATTAGACCTACTTACGCAAAATAGAATCATCGGCCCCAGTGACAGTTTTAAGAAAAAAGCCATTCTTGTAAAAATTTTGTATACAGTAAAATTGTTTGTAATTTTAGACATTGTTTATTTGCAATATTGTACCAAATAACTTGTTTAATATATGTACAATACATTACAAACATAACATGCATGAAAACCTAATATTTTTCAAATAATCGTAGAAAACCTCATTGGTGCCTTTTCGCAAAACTATTTAATATACGTTTCAAATAAGAATAGGATCGATTGCCATGTTGTGACGTCACGTCATACTGTCAAATCGAAGACATTGGGTAGGGTGAACAAAACAAGAAATTTTTAAGAGTTATTTACGAATTGTGAATGAAAAAAGTTTAATCAGAATTCAGTTGTTTAATTTTGCTCGTCACTGTGTGAAGTGTCTGAGTAGTGGCGAATGGAAAAAGAAGGCGAATTGTTCCTAACAATGATATAAGAAAGAAAATAGTTTTTTTTAACATATTATGACTTAAAACCATAGATATCCGCTTAAAACAATATATTTAGCTGCTAGGAAACTCGGCGTTCTTGTAAAGGTCCGGCGGTACTTCACACCGGGACAGCTTTTATTTATTTATCTAAACTTCATGTACAGTAGTGGTACATAGGTGAACTTAATGCAACAAGGCATTCTCTACCAGCCAACCTTTGGGTTAAAAGAGACAACACTGTGGTAGGTGTGCACAATAAATAACAGATAAATATCAAGTATGTAGTATCATTAAATTAAGTTACAATAATAAAATATTTATGCTAATATTATAAACTAATAAATACATTATAATTAGGAGAACTTAAAAATAACAATTATGACGAAGACCAAACTATGGTTCAAGGACTTCAAGTAGTAGTTCCGAATTTTGAATTGCTTTTAACGTTATACAAAGCACAGGTCCGTTCGTGTGTGAAGTACTATCCCGCGGGCTTGCGGGATCGCGATTTTAAAGCTTCATTCAAACTGAAGCGAATCCCGCGCAGTACGCGGGACGCGATTCGCTCGCGTCGATTGCGCCTACTAACTTGTATGAACGTGTTCAAATTGGCGCGACTAGTCGCACGAGTTGCAGCGAAATTGAAGCGGGACGCATATTTTGTCCTTGATTCGCAATGCCCATGAACATGGAATTGTTTTTAGAAAAAAATAAAGAAAATAAGATCCTTTACGACTATAAAAATCTTTTTCTTTGACTGACTGATCTGACTTTTTCTACCGTAGATATTAAAGTGTGAAACTCTCCTTATAGTAGACGTTGAGTGCTCAGCTCATGTACCCATCTTCTCCTTTTCTTGGTCCTAAAAACACAAACTTTTAAAAACAATATATTTTTTAGTTTAACACTAGTCAAATACAGATAAAAGTTTAACAAAAAAAGGCATCAAATGGACTCTACTTACTTTAAATCTTGTGATTCTTCTTCGGCCACGGCCAATAATAGCAAAACTTCTTCAAAATTAAAAGACATCTTTCTTCAATGAGAGTCAGACAAAAATGGCACGCGGGAAGTCGCGTCGCGTCACGTCAGTTTGAGAGGCGAATCGCAGCGAGCGAGCGAATCGCACGAGGTCGCGTCCCGCGTACCGCACGGGATTCGCTTCAGTTTGAATGAAGCTTGATGCGGGATTGGATTCCCTACATGCGACCGGGTGCGGGTGTGCACATGGTATTCCATGTGCAAGTTTTTATGCGCACTTCTGTATTTCTCGCATAGCTGGCGTATAGCGAAAATGGCATCCGTTATACCGCGATCAGGCATAAAACCGAATTGGTTCTGTGAAATTTCACTCTCTTCTCTCAACCGCCTCTCAAATGGCAGATTTGACTTGATGAAATAAAAAAAAAAATAACGATATTAGTTGAAAAGTTTTAGATGAAAAGAAATTCGGTCAAATATTTTTCGAACTTATGATAGGTACTTAACCGTTTTTTAGGATCCCGTATCTCAAAAGAAATAAACGGATCCCTTATAGGATCACTTTGTTGTCCGTCTGTCTGTCTGTCAAGACTCTTTATCTCAAGAACGCGTAGAGGTATCGAGTTTAAATTAAAACCATATAGTAAGGTCTGCGGTCCCTTGAAGCTGTGAAAAAATCAAACTTCTAAAGTTCTAAGTTAACGAAAAAAAAAGATACGGCCGTTTATGTCGCAAAAAAACGTGCATTTTTCCCGCTAACCCAGAATTCTGAAATTTGGCATAAAGCAAGGTCTTATTTGCAAAGGTATAGAAATAAATCTGAAAACAGGAAATTGTTTTTGCCATCCGGAAAAATCTGCGAGACTCCATTCGGGAATTGAACTATTTACATGTGAGTTTGTACGGAACCACCATCAGTGCGCGTTAATTAAATGAAAAATGTATATATAATTAAATATCATCCGAACCATGACAACAATAATTTCCAATAATTCCCACAAGTAGCGTTCTACTTGTGGGAATTATTGGAACTAACATTTTGAAAGGGACGTATCGACAATAACGTATTTGGGCTCAACGTTACTAAGCCGGAAAGTGCGCATATAATGCGACGTATTTTTTTTCAGCCGAATTGACATCTGGCTGACCGTGCGGGAGCCGCATCACATTACAGCAACGTTTTACAATACAGCGTGCCAACTTGTAAAACAGCGTGTTCTACGATATAACTGCGACATATAAATATTTTAATCGATAGACATTAGACCTAATAATTATCGATCCAATAACAATAACTAACTAGCCTATTGGTCTAGTGGTAAGTGGCCCAGACTGCTATACCGGAGGTCGTGGGTTCGATTCCCACCCAGGACAAATGTTCGTGTGATGAGCACGATCATTTATTCTGTGTCTGAGTGTAATTTACCTATAATATGTATGTATTTAGAAATATGTAAGTATTAAGTTTATCAGTCGTGAAAGCCGTGAGAAAGCCGTGGCAATAGCAAAATCAAAAGCCCAGGACAAACTATATGACGCACTGGACAGTCCTGCAGGCCAAAAAGAGCTATACCGGCTTACTAGAATAAGAGAGAGATTTTATTGAACAACTAATTACGTGTAAAAATATTTTTTCGAACACGTTTGGTCAACTAGCAAACAATTTTTTGTAGACAACCACTTTGTTGCATTAAAACTTTTGTTCCGCGCTGACTGGAAATAGTAACAGGGTAATATTCCAACATTTGTATGTATGTATGTAGGTAGATATCCTAGATATAATTATAGATATTAATAACTAGTACCTGTAGCTACCTACAGCCCTCCCCCTAAAATAAAATTTATTTATTTATTACATTATAACACCTTTACAGACAAGTTTACACCTTTACAAAATGGCATATATGTTAGAGAGGAATGATTGTGCGAAGAAGTTCAGGGAGCGAGTGGTGGACAGAATGATAGAGATGGGAGATATGAATGATCGAAGTATAAATGAAAGCTGGAATGAGATGGCTGAGTGTATCAGGCATGCAGCGAAAGATATTTTGGGAGAGACGAGAGGAAAGGGCATAATAGATAGGGATACATTGTGGTGGTCGACAGAAGTTCAGAGTGTATTGAAAGAAAAGAAGAGAAAATTCAAGGAATGGCAGCGTGTAGAGCCTGGAAACGCTAGTTTAAAAGCTGAAAAAAGAGTGAGTATGACGTTTTAAAGAAGAAAGCCAAGAAAGCCGTGGCAATAGCAAAATCAAAAGCCCAGGACAAACTATATGACGCACTGGACAGTCCTGCAGGCCAAAAAGAGCTATACCGGCTTACTAGAATAAGAGAGAGAAAGGCGAGGGATGTTTGTCATGTAATATAAGAGATGAAACTGGAATGGTCCTATCGGATGATGAAAAAATCAGAAAGAGGTGGAAGGAATATTTTGAAAGATTGATGAATGAGGAAAATAATTGGAGTTAGAGAAGTTATTGGTGTTAGAGAATAAACCAGTCAATGTGGGATTAGTGAGAATGGTTGTATGGATGAAGTTAGAATAGCAGTAAATGGAATGAAGAATGGTAAAGCCATTGGTCCAGATGGAATACCAGTTGAAGTGTGGAAGTTATTGCGAGTGGATGGATGGACGTGGTTAGCTTTGTTCTTCAATAAGTTGTTGCTGGAAGAAGCCATACCTGATGAGTGGTGCAATAGCTCTTTGGTGCCGTTTTTTAAAAATAAAGGTGATGTGCTTGAGTGCAACAATTATAGAGGAATAAAGCTAATGTCACATACTACGAAAGCCTGGGAGAAAGTTATTGAAAGGCGACTGAGAGAAGAGAGTGAAATTTCACAGAACCAATTCGGTTTTATAGCGTCGGGGTATAGCGAATGCCATTTTTGCTATACGCCAGCTGTGCGAGAAATACAGAGGTGCGCATAAAAACTTGCACATGGTATTTATTGACCTCGAAAAGGCATACGACCGGGTACCTCGTGAGGTTCTGTGGTTTTTTATTTTTTTGAGGTGGGAAATCATCAAAATTACTTCTCGCGGTCTGGGTGGAGCGCGAGGGCGTGTCAGACTTTTACCGACTAAAACCACAACTGTATCCTTCAATTACCCTTTGCAATCTAGGACTACGGGTTTCCCTTTCAGAAATTCTCCGCGGTCCTAGCGGGCATCGGCCTTGCTGGGCCCCTACGGTTTGCTGACATCTCCTTGAGGAGCGCGAGGATCACCACGCGCTGTTGACGACTGGGCTCGGTCCGGTTAATTACCGAACAGCCGGACGGCGAGCTACCCAGTGCTCGACGTCCGCAAGCCCGCGTCTGAAATGGCGACAGGTCACGGGAACAACTTGTGACCCACGGATGCCCCTCAAGTTGAAGGGTAAAATCTACAAGTCCGTGATAAGGCCTGTCATACTGTATGGATCAGAATGTTAAGCTGTGAAAAAGACGGATGAAAAAAGATTGCACGTATCGGAGATGAGAATGTTAAGATGGATGTGTGGTGTGACGAGAATAGATAAAGTGAGAAATGGGTATATTAGGGGAAGTTTGAAAGTGGCGCCAGTGACTGAAATTTTTTGTCTTGGTATGGTCATGTGAAGAGGAGGGATGTGATAGATATGGGACACGACAGTAAAACAAGAGGTCTCAACGCAGACTGTTTTATTGAATGAATGTATGAACGTTTAGTCGAATACGCCACAGACATAACACTATTCCCTTCCAAATTTCGCACATAATCCTCATTCATTGTAACATTATAGATACAGTTATAAAATGAGAATAGTCACAATGCAAACACACAGTCATAATGTAAACATCCATAAGTATAAACTAAACAAAACTCTAATTACATAATCTAAACATCCTTATGTATAGACTAAACAAAGCTCTATTTTTATAAAAGTTAGAATGACAAGCCAGTTAAATAACGAGCTTACAATTTATGTACTACAATTTTTTAAAGGATTCTTGACAACGAATAGCCGCTTTCCTGCGCACGCGATTATTAGTGTTATCAGTAACAGGTGGCGTAGACAGCGGCGGCGGCGGCGGCGGACTCGACCGCGCTGACGCCGCGTTCTCCTCCCCCTCACTATCAAAGAACTTATCATTGCCGTTTGTATCGGCCTTTGATATGATACTGAGCACTCTGCAACATCTACTTTGCTGTTATTTTCTTCAGGAGATGTTACATCGATTGCCTTACTTAAAGAATGTCGCGATTTACGAGTTTGCAGCTGGTCAATATGCCTTTTATGGGACCGTCCGTCACTAGTTTTCACCGTATAGGAAACGGGCCCCGTACGCTCGGCCACAACGCCCTCAGTCCACTTACGATTTGATTTTGTGTAATCTCGTAACACGACTGGTTCTTGCTGCGCCAGCGTTCGCAGCGGACGTTTGTGACTGTCCTCGCGCCGCAACTGGTCGCTGCGAACGCGCTCTGGTGTATTAGGCCGCAGCAGATCAAGGCGTCCGCGCAGTCTTCTACCCAGAAGAGCTACAGCCGGTTCAATTCCGGTGGCACTTTGTTCGGTGTTTCTATACATGAACAGAAATCGACTTAATGCGGTATTAAAATCTACACCTTCTAATTGTGCTTTTTTGAGAATGCGTTTTACAGACCGCACCGAATTCTCTGCGGCTCCATTGCTAGAAGGATGATACGGGGGTATTAAAGTATGTTTAACACCATTGCATTCCAAATATTGAGCAAACTCAGTGGATGAAAAAGGTGGTCCATTGTCGCTTACAATGCGCTTAGGCAATCCGAAACGAGCAAACAACCGTCTTAAACAAGCAATAACAATCGTGGCAGATGTCGTGCTAACAGGTTCCACCTCTATCCATTTAGAGTGAGCATCAATAATTACAAGAAAATATTTATTATTAAATGGACCTAGAAAATCTAGATGCAGACGGGACCACGGTTCGGAGGGCCACGGCCACGAGTGCAGCGGCGCAGCGGGGGGCGCGGGCCGCAGCTCCCGGCACGCCCGGCACGACCTCTTGTTTTACTGTCGAATCCCATCCTCGTCGCCAGTGATAGATATGGGACACGACAGTAAAACAAGAGGTCTCAACCTGTGGTCTCAACGCAGACTGTTTTATTGAATGAATGTATGAACGTTTAGTCGAATACGCCACAGACATAACAGGATGAAACGCATGTTACTTAAAGAGTTATGAGTTTACATGTGGATGGATGGAGAGGGAGAGGGAGACCAAAGAAAAGATGGATGGATTGTGTGAAGAGTGATATGAAAGAAAAGGAAGTTAGTGATAGTATGACGAGTGACAGGGCAGAATGGAAGAAGAAAACGTGTTGCACCGACCCCAAATAACACGGGACAAGGGCAGGAAGATGATGATGAAGTTTATCAGTCGTCTAGTGCTCATAACACAATCTCTGCTTAACTTGGGACTAGACGGCGTTGTGTGATAGTTGTGGAATATTATTATTATTAATAATGATAGACGAAATAAATTTTAGAGTATTTATGAATGTTTTATGTTAAGAAATTATATCAACAGTTGATATATCTCACGTTTATTATTTCTTGGGAACGTTATGGGAATAAAAATACCTATACCAAACGAACTGAATTTGGGTCGATTTTAGAAGATGTTGTGCTGGAAATTGGTTTACCCTAAGTAGATCCATCTCAGTGTTTCGTCTGATCTCGTCCCAAGTCCCGCCATGAAAATAGGAGCTTTGTCATCAGCATACATATGAAATATTTTGCCCTTTGCAAGCGTTTGTTGACACTGATCATTTATGTAAATCAGAACGAGACTGGGGTCGAGTATACTGCCCTGAGGCTCGCCATATACGACCCGGACATCTGAGCTAAAGTATTCCCCAATTTTCACTCTCTATCCCTAAAGCGTTGTTACCCTAAATGCCAATCCGTAATAATTCTCTCTTAGTGCTCTCCAAAGACATTAAATATACTTTAAATCTCTTTGGTGCTCTCCTATCATAAAAGGAAACCTTGTGCAAAATTTCACTCACCTATGTAGTCCAAATACCTAGTTCCGGTTGTGCGTTGATTTGTCAGTCAGCTTCACCTTTAATAATTTATGAGATAAGATATACGATTATCATTACTTAAATTCTTTTGAATCAACCTAGTATTATTTTCTTTTGCTGCTATAAAAAAAGGTTATTTTATATACCATTCAAGAACCGTGTTTTCGTCAGTTTATATTTATAGTACGCAAACATTCGTTTGCAAGTCCGAGTTGTAAATGGCCAGCTTTATTCAGAATAGCTAGATTATTTTCATCAGAAATATAGTCGGCAGGATTTACGAGCATATCAATCCTTTCATTTTTTAATTTGCAACTGGTTGATAATTTTTTATCTGCATTCGTTTCCTCAATTTTGACAGTTCGCAGCTGGTGCTGTTGGATTGTTTCTGTTATGGATTTTTGAGACCTAAAAGCATAGTTAATACTTAAATTGTGGCGATAAACAAGTAGTGTTATCTTAATTTACTACATTTGTAATAGTTCATAAAATATTCGGTCCACTTGGCACAATGTATAAGGTAAATACGTTGTTATTACTCTCGGTCTATACGCATAAAATGCGTATTGTATACAACATTTTGTCCAATCCGTATGAAATATAAAGCAAATATAAAGTTTTCTACTATTCTGAATAGCTTGTGAGTCTTATTTCGAAGAAATCATTTGATAAAATAACATGTTGTCGCTTTTCAACATGGCTCACTCCGGTCATTTGGTATAGTAGGTACTTTTATGTATTATCGTGATACGATAATGTAAGTGACAGACGACACCAATCAAGTTTAGTTGCAATGTAATAAGAAAATTATAATTGGTATGGTCTCTAACTTGTTACATAAGACATTTTCATTGTTAGGACGAACAGGCGTAAGTGCCAACCAAAATGCATGTTTACATGTAATGTATGTTGTCCCTTTGCAAAGCATTTATTCGAATGGTTTTTTTTTCAGATCTACTACACACAATTTTTTTCAATGATCACAAAAACTTAAAGGTAAATAATACATAAGTAACCTACCCTCCACAAGTCCACATGCTTTCTTTTATTTTTTAACATAAGAATTTAACAATTTCTTTTAAAAACATAATAAAGATATCAGTTAGTGATAAGCCAGCAGGTAAATATTGATTGAAGCTCTTATCAGTTAAGTAAGCTTCACTGAATAAAATTCTTATGTACAACACACATCTTTATTTACAGCTTAGTTACTACTTAATAAGTTAGAAAATAATTATAGTTTTTAATTGGAATCATTTAAATCAATCTTCTAATTAATGTATAATGTAGGAATACCTATTAGTCAAGTTTGTTTATTAAACCCCCAAACACAGCAAGTTCTTTCTGTAGGCTCTACAAAATTGTACAATATTGTTTCAATAGAATATTTGATTTTAAATAATTTGTGATATGTGCATATTTTTCTTGAAGCACAGGGCAATGGACCCAGTTATAGACAATGAATGGCTTGGGTGCAAGAATGAACCAATTGATGAAATGCAGAATGTGGGCAATATTGCTCGGAGCTGGCAGTGGAGGGAGCGGGGCATCAACCCACCCAACTACCCTAACAGCAAGACAGTTCTTGAGAACATGGCCGAGGACATACTGGTTCAGAAATCACTTCAAATAAGAGTATGACTGTGTTCCATTAAAATAAACTTATAGATTTAAGTTCTGTATTTACTAATTTTCTTATTTGAAGATTTCATTTTTTAAGATTATTTCTGATAATGATCATGTTATGATTTTTTTCCAGAGTTGTGATTTGCCAGGATATCCAAGATCTACATTTCTGATGGTGTTTAGTCCTGATGGGTAAGTCAATAAGAATTTATATTATTTTCTAATTGGTTTATTATTTTTGAAGTCTTTTTTGTTTTGTTTAGAGTAGCTTAACTAATTTAACTCAATAGTCTTTAGACACTGAAATATTTAAATTAAACACCATAACCTGTAGCCAATGTTGCTATAATTGATAAGACTTAACATGATTACTTTACTTTAGACTTTAAATTAAAAGGATCTGGAGAAGAAATATGACAATAAGATATAATTATAACCTTTATTCCTCAGATGAAAGTTATCTGCCCAAAAACTAAACACCTCTGTTCCCCTAAACTTCTAATTCAGAGAGTGTAGTAATTGAAATACATGTCTTCATTTTAGGACTAAAGTAGCATCAACACATGGGAACCACAATGTGTATGTGTCTGAGCTAGCCAGTGGCAAGCATGTGCGCATACTGAAGGGACATCCTCGCACTCCATGGTGCATTGCCTTCCATCCATCTCACCCCCTGCTCATTGGCTCTGGCTGTCTTGGCGGGCAAGTCAGGGTGTGGGACATTGCAAGCGTGAGTTTTACTTATCTTGATAGTATATTTTTATTATGTCTACAACAATTTTAATAAATGTTTTTCTGATAAAAAATATAATAAACTATGAGGTAACATTATCATTTATTGTTTCAGGGTGGCAGTGAGGTGTGGAATGTGCGCAATGAGTCTGTCATAGCTTCCATTGCATTCCACCCTCGTGAGCAGCTGTTGGTGATTGCCACATACAATGAATTGTACTTTTGGGACTGGAGCCAACCTGCTCCTTTTACCAAAGTCTGTACTAATAATGTTAATGAGAAAGTCAGGTATGAAAATAAGTGTGTCAAAGATGTTAATATTAAAAAAATATTATTACTTAAATCAAAACAATACAAGTAAACTGAATGTTAGTATTAGTATTCAATTTCTTTAAAACTGTTATTAAATATTATGCATTCTTGATAGCTTTTGTTTTTCAGATATGTGGCTTTTGATGCTCTTGGCTACAAACTTATTACTGGAATATCACTATGGGCTTGTTCGGGAGGGCCGGCAAACAACTCTTCGCAACAACAGAACCCTGCCTCAGGTCCGACAAATAACCCTAATAATAATAACCCAAGAAGAGATGACAACGATGACAGTCCAGGCGGCAGCCGCGCGCAGGAGAGCCCCGGCTCTGCACAGGACTTGATTGTGAACTCATACCAAAATTTGGTGCAAAGATATGATAGTTTAGTGAGAAATTATCAAAGACTCTTTATGGTACGACATCGACTAACCAACACTCCGCCGCCTCCAAATACGGTAATGAATTGGGTTAATATAAAATCGTTTTTTAGGTTTTACTTATAGAAAATGGTAAACTGTTAATAAAATGTGAAACGTTCGCAGACGGACCGTGGTACGGATCCCATGGAGACTGACTTCGGGCTAGGCACTTCTGGCTGGACGCGGCCCACGCGATCTTCCACTACTACTCAAGATGACGGTAATAAGAGTTGTGAATCACAATGGATCTAGTAATATTCAAATTAAATCACTTGTGTTTGAATTAAAAAATTAATGGAACCATTTTTTAGGTTTCCGTACCTCAAAAGGAAAAAACGGAACCCTTATAGGATCACTACGTTGTCCGTCTGTCTGTCTGTCAAGACCCTTTTTCTCGGGAACGCGTGGAGATATCGAGTTGAAATTAAAACCATATACATATTCAAGTCTGCGGTCCCTTGAAGCTGTGAAAAAATCAAACTTCTGAGTTATTAAAAAAAAAAAGATACGGCCGATAATGTCGCAAAAAGCGCGTATTTCGACACTCTCAAGGGAATCAAAATTCATAGGGTAGGTACTTCCCGTTGACCTAGAATCCTGAAATTCGGCATGTAGCAATAGCAAGGTCTCATAGCACAAGACAAGTATAAGAAAAAAATCTGAAAACTGTAAATTTGTAATTACGTCACAAAATAAAACTGCGATTTGGAAAAATTTTCGTAACTCAATTCTGGAATTGAACTATTTTTTATAGATAAGTTTGTACGGAATCCTCAGTGCGCGAGTCTGACTCGCACTTGCCCGGTTTTTATTTTTTCATGTTAGTAGTTAGTAACGCGTTTTCTAGGCTTCCGAATGCCATTTAGTCACAATTTCAAAAAAAAAAACTGGCATGATATGATGAAATCACGTACTCGTATCGTGTTGCACAAATACGAAAAAGTGGGCCTTGTAGTTTTGCGCAATGATTCTCAGTAATTAAATTTTTTTGGAGTAATATCTCCCAAGCCGTTTTCTTCTCACGAGCGTCTCTATGAGTTTCGGACGTAATATCTGCTTACTGCGGACGACAACTTGCACTCGCATACGTGCGCACCCGCGCTCCCTGTGTTTGGATGTAATCTGCCGACTAGACGGTTATAATCTACACGCTCCAACCACCTCCAACTACAGTTGGGAAAACGCGCCCGTCCTCCAAGGACGTTAAGGTCATATCAAAATTTGGATTTCATCTGCCGTCTGGACGGATTGCAACATGCAAGGTCACCTCTGTCGGGACGCTGGATTACATCTGTCTGAAATACGCTTTAGGCTCTCACCGCAAAACCTTACATTTTCACTATTCAAGTGGTAGATTAACAATATTAACGTAACTTTTTAGCTAATCCGACACCCAGCACGTCCCGTGACTCAGTGGAGCCCGCAGACACTGGCGACGCAGAGAGCAACAGCCGCTTACTTAATTTAGACGTGCTGTCAATTGATAGCAATCCTTCGAGGTAAGCATTCAAATTTACATTTAATTTAAAAGCTTAATATTTCGATTGTAATACAATCACAGTGAAATGGGGTGATTTGGAACAAAAATTTGAAGGGGATTTTCACGATGTTTAACAATGTTTACCAGCATTTAAGTACAATTAAGTTTTTAATACAATTAATGAATAAATATGATTTATTCATTAATTGTATTAAAAATGAATGCTTTGATAGATGTCAATAACATAAACTTTTATTAGGATTTAACTTATTACCAAAATGAAAATCCAAATAAAAGTTTTGTTCCTCTTTACCGCATTTAACGGTATTTCCCTTATTTTTTCATGACCATAGTATACCTATTAATAGTTTTTAATTATAAATGGTTGAGCATTTATGTCTTAAAGACCAACACAGTTAAAACCAAAAAATATATATTTTGCTTTACTTTAATATTTTCAGAAATCCAAGTTCAACAAATCAAGAGCGATCGCTTTTTGGGTCGCGATCATCCGCTTTCCAACCATTAAACGGTTCCGACAGGCCATACAGAACTATCGAGTACGAGAGTACACGACTCTTGCCAAATCCTTTCTCCTCTTCCAACGGAACGCCGAGGCCGACTAGGGTCACATTTACGGAAATCACTCCCTCCAGTTCGACGAACACATCGCGCACTAGCATTTTTACGTCATCTAGAGGATCTTCGTTGGGGCGAGATTTCGCACTACGCCGAAGAAATTTTTCCCCATTACAACAAAATAACGAATCCACACGTAACGACCCTGCAACGGCAGCGACCACTCCTTCCGCATTGCCGTTTGTTCCGCGACGTTCCTTTCAGACGAGTGCATCTGCCGATAGCCAACCTTCTACGTCTGGTTCTTCTTCCTCTGCCTCGCAAAGGCCAACAATGACTAATTCATCTACACAAATGAGCCCCGTGACGGCGCCAGTCGATGCACAAACTATTAATGAAAGCCTTGATTTAATTCGTGATATTCTTCGTGACTCTGGCACAAGGTTGTTGAATTTAATCACCAACATGTCGTTGTCCACTCTGGCCAGCGTGGAGCGCAGCATCCCTCGCCGCGGCAGCGCATCGCGCGCGCACTCAGACGAGAGCGAGAGCGGCGGCCGCACGCGCGGCGCCCGCCCCAGGGTACGACTGTTCAGCTCCACATGGCGACGAGAATTTTTGTCATCCAGTTCTGATTCCGACAGTGATCAGTCCTCAGAAGTTAACATCTTTAGGACAAGAAATACTACGTTTCGAGAAGACGAATCCAGTATTAACAATAATCCGACTGCTTCGACTTCCTACGAAAGAATACCGGCTCATACTGATAGATTGGTATTTGAATTGAGTGAAATGGACGCGCGCATCGGTGCCCCTCCTAGAGAGCGTCGACCGTCGAGAGATGCAGGGGGCATCAATGTATCCTTGTCGAATAACAGGTTCCGTGTTCGAACTCAGAGCGATTCAATGAGCACCGACATACCGTCCGAAGCCTCTGCACCGGTCGGCCCTTCAGCCGCGCCTGTCGGTACCGTACCAGTATCTGCCGCGCCGGCGCCGGCACCGGCCGCAGCTGAGCCTGCTACCGAAGCCGCACCTGCAGGGGGAGAGGACGTGTTGGACGGGGCTGCAGCATCAGAGCCACGTCCACAAAATACAGATGATTTTAATCCCGACAGACCGTCAACAAGTAGGGACGAGTTTTGGAATAGAGGCGGCGTAGTGCCACCCGACGAAGCTTACAGAAAAGTAAGAAGCGGTGTAAACGCATTACAGAAGCATACTGTGCAGTTGACGAATCTTTGGTTGCGAGGCAATCGCACGACTATGAGAGAATTACGCGGAATGTGGGAAAATTTACGCCGTCGCATACTTATGCTACATAGAGAAACGGGAAGACAAGATGTTCCCAGTTATTATACTCGACCGTTATTAGATCGATGTATGATGTTAACTGACATGACGGACAACCTCGCCCGTACCGCTAGAAACCTAAGACATAATGCAAGAAATGAAGATAGCGACAGGCATTCGACTGCAAGTCGTAATGCGCCACAGAATCCTAACAATGCTAACAATAATCACACAGAAAGTGAACGGAATACATCTAACGACAACGCTACTGATAGTAGACCGCCTCAAGGAGGAAGGCAGCCTCACGTAAGATCTTCACCTAGTACCCGATTTTCACCGCCTTTGAGAAGAAGACTACAATCGAACTGTCGTTGGCGTGCAGAAGACGAACTGAGGAGGCGATCTCGAAATCCTACCGCTAATCGTCTGGCTCCGCGCTACATCAACCGATCCCGCAGAGACTTTGCTCGCGCGATTGAGATTAGTGCTACCAGACATGAGATACGCATGCGAGCTATGCAGGTATTGTCAGTTATGTTCAACATGATGATGATGTGTCTCGAAGAGCGAGGCCTCAGTCAACTTATCATCAACATGTTGAGGACACTGAAAAGGGCTCTTGCGTTGACCTGCTTAATCGTGATGTCAAACAGGAACAATGGCCGAACAGCCACTAGCCAAGCCCCTACACCACAACGTGTAGAATCTCTAGATGTCGTCCGTATTCAAAACGTTGAGCATAACGTGGACGTGAACGTTGATGGTCCCGACGAGCTCGCGCCTCCGCAGCGTGCTGCAGAACCGGCTGTGGACCGATCTCAACAAAATAGTAATGACAATAAACATGAAACTGCTGAGAAACCTTCAACATCACAAACTGAAAATGACGAAAAAATTAATAAAAATAAAAGACCACACGAAGAAACACCTTCAACTTCACAAAGCAGAATTTCACAAAGGTACAGCAATCGTCTTGCTGTCCAAATAGCCGCCGCTAACAGGAATAATTCTACAACAGCAAGAAATAGACGGGACCTGTACATGGAAAGTAGGAGACAAAAAGCTTTGCATAGAACAAATCCTACTGCACATCCACTCATTAAAAAGAGGATTTTACCTCCAGTATCGAATTATAGAATACCAGCACTACGAAGTGTACCTCTGAGGCCCAGTGTGTCGAGATTCAGAAGCCCGAGGGTCGATCCGCAAAATAATGAGCCTGTGGCCGGACCCTCGAGCGCAGTGCCACCTGGCGACAACCCTAATCTTCAAGAATCACCTGGAAGTGAGCTGATGAACGAGTTCGAGCACAGGGTTAATTTTATACGCATAGCTCACATGCAAGCCGTAAGGCTCAGGAATGCGGCCAGGAATAGGTTCAGACGCTTGCAGACGATCCGTCTGTACACACCGTCGTCCGTTCGGGAGATGTTCTCCCTGCAAGCGAACAACGGCGACCCCGCGGGTAGTGGGGCAGCCGGGGGTGCTGCGCCGGGGCCCAGCGGTGCGACTCCAGGCCCTAGCGGCGCGGGGCCCAGCGGCGCGGCGGAGGGCGTGCGGCACCCGCTGGCCATGTTCCGGCCGCACATTCTGTCTTCGCGCGCCGACCCAGCCGGTCGAGAGGAGCTCAGCCATCAGTTCCACACTGTGCTCAACAACGTAGCCATGCCGCTCATGCAGATGAGTGATCTACCTGGCAACGACGGCGGCTCTGCCCAGCGCTTGCCCCGGATACACGAGTATCTGCAGCCCATCATCCTAGCTCAGGTAAATAAAGCTCTAAAATGTATAAATGTTCAGTACAGTCGCAATTATAGAACTGGTGTAACTAGATGTGTGTTTAGAACGCGATGGTGGTGGACGATGAGGGCGCGGCGGGCGAGGGCGGTGCGCGGCGCATGGCCGGCATGGCGGGGCTGCTGGACGCCGGTATCATCTCCGAAGCACTGCCAGCGCCCTCGCACCGCGTGCAGGCATGGGACTTCACCACTGGCAACACACCTGAGATATCCGACAGTACGACATTTCTTATTGATTCTGACATGACTTTTTACTTGCTCTGACCGAGCAAATCCGCCTTGGTTTCGAATTTAGAGCAAATGCTTAAATATTTTTTCTTTTTTTCCAAATCTATTGACAGTATTTGTATGTCATCAGGTACCAAAAATGTAGTAGTACAACGATGCAGGATTCATAATGATGCTAGTATCGACATATCTAAAGACGGCAGGCTCTTGGTCGCACTCCTGCCTGTGCCCAGGTTAAGAAACACGAACCATTGGCTTGGTAAGTAATTTTTTTTGTTAAATTATGAAACGTTCACGTCACGTCACACGTCAAGGTTAAGAGTTGCACTATACAAAAGGAGACGTTCAATAAATGTATGTTGGGCCAGGCCTGGCGCATTCCTAACTATAGGTATAGAAATGTGCCAACGCCGCGCGGCCTTACTTGCGAGGCTAATTTCGGTAGATTGTCACACGCGTGTTCGATTTGCCGCTTGACCCGCGCTAACAAAACTTATTTCAGAATTCTTTATCAAATATTCTATCGAGTTTTTATTTCAAGTATTTGCGACATTTTTCACGTGAACGAGTCAATGACCTTAAAGATCATTCAATAATAAGTAGACCCAGAACTAGTGACTACCTAACTAATGCAAGGTCAACATATACTGGAATTACATTTTACAAAATGTTAATTATTATGTATAATAACGTCTTAAGCGACCTACCTTTAAAAAAATACATATGAACGCAAAGCTAATGCACATACAAAACCAACAAAGTTATAAACACTTCATTTTAATATTATTTCATTTGTTTAGATGGGTACACAACTAAATGTAAACAATCTCTTGACACTTACCTACATGAGATGACTTTTTAAATATACGTTTTAAAGTATGGATATAAGTAAATAGGTAGAAATCAATTAGGTACCTATGTACCATATCATTTTAGAAAATCTGATTAAACATGTTTTATGTAATAAAACGTAAGTACTATTTCACGTTTTTCAAAAACACATAACACATAACTGAACAACTTCTAAATTTTTTTTCTGATGTCTGATATTTGTAACTGCGTATATAAAGTGTTTTCAAGAATAATACCTAGCTTGCCTATTAGTCCTCATCATAGCGTACCTCTATGTTAATATGTGGAAAATGTTGTGGTTATTACATTGATTTTGTTTTGTATACGTACTAATAAGTGTAATATATATTGTAATATCGTTTTTTTCCCCTAATAAAATAAAATAAAATAACTCGTTACCCTCTAACGGGCATAATAAAAGAGATTCTCCTTACGTTGATTTAAGGTGCATTTTGATTCGTTACGAGCGCGACAGGGACTTGTAGGCAAATAAATTGAAAGTCACGTACGTGCCGTGCAATGTATTATGAACATTAGAAGCGTTGCATATTCGCATGTTTCCTTTCGAAGAGTGAAATTTCTGTACTTGTACTATCTTATTCTGTGGTTGGGCCTAAAACAATAAAAAATTGAACAGTATTCTGAATTATCTACTACTACTTACTACATAGTATAAAATAAAGTCGCTTCCCGCTGCCTGTCCCTATGTATGCTTAACTCATACAAAACCAACAAAGTTATAAAAAAAAAACTACGCTACGGATTTTGATGCAGGTTTTTTTTAATAGATAGTGTGATTCAAGAGGAAGGTTTATATTTATAATACAGGGTGTTTGGTGGGTGCATCGTGTGCCAAATTGAAATGGTCGACTGGATGGGTCATTTGCTATCCTTTCAGACCCCTAAACACTTCTCATGCCCTGTGGATTTTTTTTCATCGAGTTTTTGATGTTTTATGAAAATAAGACCCAAATTTTTCATTCAAATACTAATTTAAAAAATATATATAAAGCGTAGACTCTGAATTTTAATTTTACTTAGATGTGTATTGTATTAGAGTACTTTTAAATTTAAAATGAGTGACATTAGCTATCTAGTTTTTTTTTTAATTTACTCGCAAAATTTTGGACTTGAATTAAAGCTGTCCTTGTACAGCTATTTACATGGCTATAAAAAAAACCAAAAGCGACCGGAATCTTCCAACTCCCTCAAAAATTCTCAAGTTTATCCTCTTGCTAGTGATGTGCCACATGCCATAAAAATATTTTAATAACTTTGTGAATTCGCAAGAATTGTTAATCGAGTCACATAAGGGGCCGTTCAAGTGTTACGTAAGCAGATTTTTTGCAAATATTAACCCCCCTCCCCTTGTCAGCAAAAGTAAGCAAGCTCTCATGATAGTTGGAAACTAGGGAAGTACTAGTTCAACGGTTGCGGTGATATCAGTATTGCACCCGTGCGAAGCCGGGGAGGGTCGCTAGTATAAATATATAGGCTGAAATAGCGTAATTATTTTGATTTTTTGAGCATTAAATAATATTTTACAGACCGCTGATTTTTTTAAATGTAATGAATGAATGATGAGTTGGACAAATATAATCTTGTATCACTATAAACATTATTTTAAAGGGTTGGCAACCCTGTGGCAATTATTATCTTTGTGTGTGTAACTGTGTATTCTATGACCCGCATTCTGAGTCACGATAATATCGATGTTAAGAGCGCCAACAGTCGGTTCTTCCGAGTGGCCGATTGTTGACGCGCTAACAGCGACGTTATCTTGACTTGGAACGAAATTTATGAAACGTCTCCTTTCTTCGGAACAAAGGCCCATTTTTGCCGTCTGCTAATAAGTGTGTGGTGATCATCAGGTGTATACTCACTGGAGTGGGCGCGACTGGGGCAGTGCCTGCACACGGCGGTGTTGGAGCAGAGCGCCGTGTCGGTGGCGCTGTCGCCCACGGCGCGCCACCTGGCGGTGGGGCTAGGCTCGCGTCGCTTCACTACAGCGCCGCACGCGCGCAACAATGTCATCGCACTGCTTTACCGACTTGAACCCCTCGGTATGTACCCTACACTAGCGCCGTGTCAATGGCGCTGAACGCTAAAACTTCTACTTTTAATCGTACATTATTTTCTTGTAACTTAATATTTCAGGAAAGCCTTTACACAAAAAACTTATAATTGACTGTCAAGTTCTTGTTCTTGGAAATGAATGAAACAATTTCAATGAAACTAGGTGGCTCTCACCGTCTCTCTAAGCTCTTTTTCAAAAATGTTTATGACTAACTCTTTAGAACTAGGGTACTTTGCTTCTATGTACTAGTACAAAGTTTCATTAAAATCCATTGATTCATTGCTTACAATAAAAACTTGACGATTTTAATGAAATGCCGTGAAGAATTAACACTTTAACTATTTAAGCAGCACACGCCTAGAAAGATCTCAAAACGAAATAATTTATCCGACTTAGTTGACGAATATCTTCATAATTACGAGTATTAACTTATACAGGGTGTTTGGTGCATCGTGTGCCAAATTGAAATGGTCGACGGGAGGGGTCACCTGCTATCCTTTCAGACCCCTAAACACTTCTCATGCCCTGTGGATTTTTTTAATCGACTTTTTATGGTTTTATGAAAATAAGACCCAAATTTTTCATTCAAATACAAATTTAAAAAATTATATAAGGCGTAGACTCTGACTTTTAATTTTATTTAGATGTCTATTGTATTAGAGTACTTTTAAATTTAAAATTAGTGACATTAGCTATCATAACTTGCAAACAACGCATTGAAACGGCTTTCAATACAATTAAGGCGGAAATACGACTACGTTCAACAACTGTCGAAATACGAAACAGATGTTGGGCCTGCATTCACAACAGAGGCCAACAATTTGAGCAGGATTTGCAAAAATTATGAAATGAATGTTAAAAATGCAATTTATTTTTATTTTTAGTAAAACCCACGAAAAAAAGAGATACGAGACAGATTTTACCTTATAAGAGTGAGATAACATTTTAAATAGGCTTTTCAGGTATCATTTGAGCAAAATATTTTTTAAATCATAATTTTGAATAGGTATTAGTCTTATGTGACTCGACTCACAATTCTAGCGAATTCACAAAGTTATAAAAAGATTTTTATGGCATGTGGCACATCACTAGCAAGAGAATAAACTAGAGATTTTTTGAGGAAGTTAGAAGATTCCGGTCGCTTTTGGTTTTTTTTTTTATAGCCATGTAAATAGCTGTAACATCGACAGCTTTAATTTAAGTCCAAAACTTTACAGGTAAATTTAAAAAAAACCAGATAGCTAATGTCACTAATTTTAAAGTACTCTAATACAATACACATATATGTCGCATCAAGGGTGGCCGAGATGCGAAACATCGGGTCTTTATCACGATCCGACATAGTTCTTGGTAGGTGTGGGCACTGACTTGGGTACTCGAACGAAAGATAATTTGAATCAGAATAATTTTATTTTGATAACGGTTTTACAAAAGGAAACAAACACGTGCGTTGGTACTAAGCGTATGCCGAGGCTGTCCGAGGTAGAATGCCGCACCTCTCGGGCTTCCCTCCATTCCTCGCTGCATCCCCTCTACCGACGATCGTGTCCAAGCGGTAGGATGCCGCTTGCGTTTCCGGTGACGATATTATTAGTTTACGAAACTAATTGTTAAATGGCGCTGTCCGTCGCACCCTTCCCTTGCGCCATCAATCCACGACATATAAATAAAATTAAAATTCATAGTCATCGCCTTATATATTTTTAAAATTTTTATTTGAATGAAAACGTGTTGCGCCGACCCCAAATAACACGTGGCAAGGGCAGGAAGATGATGATTTGAATGAAAAATTTGGGTCTTATTTTCATAAAACAATAAAAAGTCAATGAAAAAAAATCCACAGGGCATGAGAAGGGTTTATGGGTCTGAAAAGATAGCAGATGACCCCTCCCGACGACCATTTCAATTTGGCACACGTTGCACCAAACAGTCTGTACCTATATATATTTATATAATATATTAGCCTATATCCATCTGGATTAATGTACCTTTCAAATAACGGGCTTTACACAGTCACTCATTCGAGCGTGAAAGAGAGCACTTGTGAAGATGTTGAAAGGGGACAAGAAAGCACACGTTCAGTGCTTGTCAACTCTCTTCAGTGCAGTTGCGCCCGCAATCGTGTACTCTCCTGAGAATGCGCGTTAGAATTGCTGTGTAAAGGGGGTTAATGGTGGCAGAATTTTACAAATAATGTTTTCAGGGATTACCTAACATGTAGGAAAAAATTCACAAATATCAGGATCTCTCTTTAAGAGCTGAAACTGCGTAAAGCGGATGTCCGCGCGGTCCGATACAAAAATGCTCCGTAGCGGGGACCCGCGTGTGCATCAGCGCAGGCATCCGTCGCGGGGAGCCGGGCCCATTTTGTTACGTAATAATATATTAAGTTCTTAATCAACACGGCTACATGCACACCGTTAAAGTTGAACTAGCGACACTGCGTTGGTAATAATCCGGTTACCGCGACGCGGCGACGGGGACCATCCGCGTGAACGCACACGCTTTGTCACGCGACGGCTGCCCGTCGCGGGCGTCCGCTTAAGCAGTTCCGGCCCTAAAATGTTAGTAATGATATTTAATACTGATCCGTAATTTTATTTGTATTTTTAGAAAGTTCAAGCCGCACGGGATTATCTCCTATCAAAGAGTTGGAACAGAATTGGGAGCATGGCTTCACCAGCCTCAACTGCCTGCGCTGGGCTCCCCAGCCTGGTCAAGGACTTGTCTATGCAAACAACACGGGACAACTCATTATTATGAGCTAAGTAGAAACGTCATGACATATGTTTATAAGGATGTTACAAAGCCATGGATGCTGTATGTCACTGCCACACTGACTGCCCTTTTTGTGTCATTCAGTAAATTTATTTTTTCGTATTTGTGGCAAGTTCTTCATGTTTAAAACTACTAAAGCTCTTGGTTCACGTCTGTTTATATTTCATAATACATTATTATAACGAATGTCAAGTTGTATTTTTAAAATATTATTATAATACAATAACGATAGGATAATCAAAGATTGTTTGAATGGGAGTCAATCCAATTATAAATACATACATAGTTTGTAATGTCCAATGCCAATGTTCTTTAAATTGTAATTGATCTCGTGAATCATTGGATTGGAACCGATTGTGCAACATTATAATGTCTATGGTGTAATAACTAACAACTTATTGTTACGGTTATTGTTCCAAAGAAGATTAGAAACTTTTATGCTTGTATTACTTATTCGCATTGTTATTGTTGAAACTAAATAGGTACACACATCAATGCGTGAGACATGTAATACATAATTGAAAGTATAGATTTATCGTCAGTCTTTAGATATTTATTCTTAGTAATAATCTGAAATTCTGAAAATTCGTAGTAAGTACCTACCTATCTAAAACATATTATTTTTTAAGTTTGTTTTTTTTTCTTTTATTTATGTTTGTGTTATTGTGATACACTGCCTTCGTAAGTTTCACCTACATAATATAATTTTATTTTATTTTGTGTTCGTATTGTATAAAACTTTGAACTCTGCAATCATGTTTCGCTATTTGGACTTCTAAATTATTTTAGTGTACGTACTGATTTCTATATATAATTTTAAGAATATTTCTTGCAAAGGTAGTGTGATTTTAGTTCTTCCATATTTATTTTATAAACCAAGTTCAGGCGCTGCGCCATTCTTTATGTTATAGAAGTTTTGTTGGTATTAGCAATATAATATGCCATTTTTCTTAGTTTCTTTCTATTACCTAATCATATGTATTTAGTTAAATACAAAGAATTTTCTAACAACCATCTATCGTTTTAGGCTGGGTCTGCACGTATTCGACTATACTTCTCACATTAGTTAAAAAATTGTACCAGAGTGCCTAGTGCGATTTTGTTTTGCTTTAATGCGGTCGACACGTTTATAACGTCTAAGCTCATAACCAATCAGAAGGCCTTACGCGATTTATCGTAACGTAAAAATAAAATAAATAGAATCTTGAAAGAGTATAATCTCGCTATGTAATTAATTGCGTTTAATTATTCCTGACACAAAAATTCGAAACCGTGTGGCCAGGCCTGACTGATTTTTCGCGTTTACCGTTATTCGATTCAACCAAGATAAGAACGATGGTTACTAATTGACTTAAATGATTTATCGTAAAATTTTGACTGTTATATTTTAAAATGTTATATTGTTAATTAGAAAAGTAAAGAGTCCTTCTCAATGTTTTCTGAATTCAATAGGACCACCATTTGAATGTCACGTAAATTATGATCTGATGTTGTTTTTGAGCGAGTTTGTCGTTTGCTGAGCGCGCCATCACGTATTAGCCATACATGCACATTATTTCCTAAAGATTGCATGTGGTACGAAGGTACTATGACAGGTTTTGCTGTACTTGAGTTTGTGAGTGGAGAGGACATAACAAACAGCTTCAACCGCAGGACACTAGTTTATGTTCCCTACATGTTTATTACTTATTCCATTAATGTACATACGTGACTTGGAAAATCGTCAGAAAAACTACTAATACCAGTCGATTTTCACAAACAGCTAAATGAAGAAGCTGGTTTCGTGTCTAGAATTTGATAATAAGCATCATATTTCTCGAGGGCAGGTGGTATTAATTCGACCGAATTCCGAAGTCCATGATATTGTATGTGCTGAATTAATTTTTATCTCTCAATGCTATGTTCGACGCAAAACAATTTCAATTCATATCACAAGTGGTACTTGTCATTTTTCCTGCTTACTGTTGTGAATGTCAGTCGTGAATCACTACATAAAGGATTTCTATCCAATAACAAGTCAAACTGAGTGCATAATTTGCTCGTATTTCGCTTGAAAATTGTTCCAAGGGAACATACTCCCGGGATAAAATTGTGCTAAGATTCCAGAACATGGGCTACCCCTGTGCCAAATTTCATCCAAATCGTTTCAGTCGTTTGTGCGTGAAGGAGTAACAAACAGACACACACCTACAAGCTTTCGAAATGTGCGGAACTTTATCCATCGATATTCATCGAATTTTCTCGTATTGTTAGACGCCCTTTTACGTTATACGCTCAAAATAAGGTACGAAATCTGTATGACAAGTGGAATAGTACTTATACAGCCTTATCTGTTAATACTACAAGGTGCTTCTACATACATAATTACATCAATCGAGAAGACAAATGATAATACTATAATTTGGTCACGGTTTCGCTCTCCTACCCGCAGGATATGCCCACGGCACTCGGTTATCATTTCGTACTATTACTAAGCTTAACGTAAGATTTTTATTTTCCGAAAATGCATTTTATATCTTGGTTTCCCAGGCTGACCCCAAGGTTTCTGCGGAAAAACAACTTTACATATAAAATGTATTTCTTGCAACTACATCTTTTGTCTATTCTATAAAAATCTTAATATTTCTGGGTTTTTCTTTTCAAGGGGTCCGTCGTGATGATCGTTTACCTACCTAGAGGTGTTTTTATATCGCGCGGTTTTGATCACGCGGGGGTTATGCGTGTGGACCAATACCACATAGTATTGGCACGGTAATATTATCTATACAGTATTCCAACTTCATACAAACGGTCGAAACGCGAGCTATACCTACGCGCCTCGATCTCGAGGTGCGCTCGGGACGCAGACAGTCGCGTCTGTGCCGTGCGATTTTTTCAATAAAAATAAGTTCAAGTTTCAAGTACATATTTACATATTTAATATGACGAGTAGGATATATTGTGCTGTTTTTGGTTGCATGAATTCTTCATTTAAAACCAAGTAAAAGATATTCCTTTTTCTCCACCTTGTCCATGTTTCCCAAAACAAGTTTTAATTAAGCTTTAGAATGCGGATTTTTGTCCTTTATTTATTTATTTATTTAAACTTCATGTACAGTAGTGGTACATAGGCGGACTTAATGCAACAAGGCATTCTCTACCAGTCTTACTACTTACTTTAAAATTTAATAATATAGCATTTCGTAGGCACGTCTCAGTCGAGGCGCAAATATTTTTCGGTCGCAAATATTGAGCACTTCCTATTCAATTCACAAAGTATTTTATTTGTTTATATAAAAAAGTATATTTACAATCACAAAACTAAATGGAAACACAAAGTAGGCAAATGTAATTAAAATGGTGGAGGCGGGCAGCCCTATCGCATGTTTACGTACCGCGCGGCTGTAGGCATTTATTTCAAAGATACGGCCGAGTTATAATACTGTATAGATAATATTACCGTGGTATTGGTCCACACGCATAACCCCCGCAAATGTCCATTTCATACAAGTATTTATTTTAATGGTTAGAATACGCACGAGGGACGCGATTTTTGCATTTGAAATCTGCATGCGGGGCAATCCCGCATGAGTGTTGAAATCCGCACGATAATGAAAACAGCCGAAGGGTTCGCCGATAAAAGCGTTTAAACAGGTTGTATTAAAGGTATCCATAAAGATATAATAAATATTGTTTTTTTGCCTTTTTGGCTTTGCTAAATAAATGGATTCAATTTATTCTTATAATAATACAATATTTGGTTTTCTGAGTCTCCAGTATTAACAATAATATCAAAAAAACTTTTTCTGGATTTTTGTAGAAAAAACAAAGACAAAATTTTCGACCAAAAAAAAATCGTACAAACGTATGTACAATCGGCGCTCAAGGGGAGTTAAAATACTGCAGTATTTTTTACTGTGTGATTTTATATTTTCTTATAAAATATCAATTATTTTACGATTTTCAGTTTAAGATATCTTTATTCGAGGAATATATTCTGCGCTCATCAAACGAATTAACTCTGGTTTTATTTTACACTAATTTCCGTCTTTTAATATTTTCTGTGGTGTTTAAATAGCGTTCACTTTTTTTTTAAGTTTCAGATACTTAAGCTACATTTAATTGTACCTCAAGTCTTTACTAGGTACAGTGAGAATAAAGTATATAGCAATAAACCAACTCGACTACCTTTTGTTTAACCCATACGCTTGCTTCGGATTGGTCCGACGAATATTTTCGTGTGCTATTTCACCAGGGTCGTGTATTTGCGACTGGGTACTCCATCTCGTTTAGCACTTCAATCCCCATATGTGACAGAAGAGCTAATGAGATGGAGTATTTGCTCGTGGATGACGACGACCCTGGAAAAATAGACGTGAGTTGGTCGGATATATCGACGTAGGTGGTTCAAAAGTTAAACATTTACGTCTTCAGGATTGTAAAGGACCTATGAGGATATTTTTACTTGACTCATTTTAAAACCTGTAGTTTCACAGGTAAATAAAATAACATTTAATAGTTTATACATAAATATACACTACTAAAGACTTGCAAATAAGTAGACATGCCATCCCGATGCTGTATAAAACGAGTTCTTTTCCATTACTGTCTTTTCAAATCTCCATAAGTCGAACCTCACTATATCTATTGTGATGTGCGGCTGAGTTAATAAAATTTGAAACATTTTCCTTAAATTTTCACTGCTATTATACGTTGCTTAACAATTAGTACCATTTGCTATTCAGCGGATTAACTATATTCTGATCTTTTTTTCTGTAAATAATTAGTTCTTTCAAATATTTTGTGATATTTATAAGAATAGTTTTAAAATAACTGTACAGTTTTATAAATAAGATTCTGTGTACAGATCCCTTCTTGTGTCTAATAAAAACCTAATAGATGGGAGAAGTGTTTCATTTTATCGCAACTAACCCAACCTATGATGAATAAAGGATAATGATTATAATTTAGAAAAATAAATTAAAATGATATAAATATTGTATTTATTCCGTTTCTATAGAATGTAATTGCATTAATGATGCTAACAAAATAATCATTATACATTAAAATATGATACAGCAATTTTGAAAACTTATAGTTACCTATCTATAAATTTAATGAATAAAAAATACCTGGGTAGATTTTGCAAATATGTATTAAATCATCAGAATTAATACTAAGCATGGAACAAAGTTATGTTAACAACATTAAAGTATTGTTTGTGTGCAAAGTAAATAATGATAATATTTCTTGATGTAGTTAAAACCAATACTGATAAGAATGATATACAATATAAAATATATTCTCCTTCATGTTCAACAATTTATACTTCTGTTATTGATTTAAAATACAAAAAAAAATTAACATTACAAAACGCTCCAATTTAAAATGTCATATATACAAAATTTCTTAAAAGATCACTGTTACCTGTTTTATTTAGTCATATCCAAAGAAAATAAAAAACTTAGGGATCTTGCAGACTAATGTGACAAAATATAATGATAAATATTTCGATTGTGACTCGAAGCTGTCACTAAACACGTCATAAAAACTAAAAATGGTTTTAACAACTTACAAAAGATATAAGTCAAACCATAAGTAACACTAATTCCTACAATTGTTTATTAAAAATGTTAATTTGCTCGTAGCACAAATATACTTTCCCTGACTCATCACAGACCAAATGTAAAATCTATTTAGATTTCCAATGTTTATTACTGAACCTTGTGTCTTAGCGGCGCCGCACAACACCCTCTGGTGACTTAGAAGCATTTAAATATAATAGCATCTATAACTAACTTCTTTCTGAGGAGGAAGTGGCGAATTAATGAAATGCAATAAGTGTTAGTGTTCCGAGGGCTTGAGTTCTTTAATTTGCTTTATAAGGTAAGCCTTCTCATCGTTGAACTGCTCATCCTCAGAACGATCTGTGTGGAATTTGGTGAGGAAATCAACCAATTTATCTTGATTCCTTAGCAAGATATCCAATATTGGTTTAGGTTTATTAGGGTTGGCTACAAATACCTGAAACAATAATTAAGAATTACTCAACAATGATGATTGCTTTATAATTATTATTATTTTTATAATTATACCATCTCTAAATACAATAAGTACCTTAAAAACGTGGAAAGCCTCAAACTGAATATTACGTGATTTCTCTTTCAGCATATTCATCATAAGCTTAAGATTATCAGGATTTGTGATGTAACGTGTCATTATAGAGAAGTTGTGGCGGTCCAGTAACAACTCTCCCAGTAGCTTCAGGCTCTGCCGTCGAGTCACATAGTTCTCAGAGTTCAGCAGTCGCTGATAATGACTGAACACTTTATCATAGTTTGTTTCTAGAAACTCAGCACACAACATTTTATGTCGTGTTAGCAATTCCTGGAAACAATAATTAATTATAATTTCCTTTATTACTAAATAATGTAGATTAAAATTCTTATTCCTCTGCCTAATAAGATAAGTTGAACTTTGTGTTATGTACACATGTAAAATGTAACTAACATCACCTATATGAATTTTCAAACATGGACTCATAGAGAGTTCTTAGTTGAAGAACAAGAGTTAATGAGTAATTACAGATTACACATTTCTACATGATAAATTACAAAAAAAGCTCAACAAATTAAAAAAAATGTAGTCAATTATACAAACCTTAAAAGTAGAAAAGGCATCTGAGGCAATATCAAAAGTGGATACTTCTACATAACGGAAGAAATTGTAAAAATCATCTGAATACAACATTATTTTAGCAAGAGCTTCATATCGGGCACACTCTCGTAGCATAGTTCCACAGTTGGAAGCTATCTCCTGATGTTCATACCTGCAAATCACATTTGAACATAAATATTACACTACTATACTATGGATCCTACATACTTCAGTCACACATTACATACTATAATAACAAACTAAATATAAATAGCTATGCTTGTGTGTACTTGTTAATTCCATTGCATTAGAATAATTCTACTTTTATCTAGCTTATTTCAACAAGAGACTTTTAAATACCTTATTTTTATATCAAATTCATTTATGCAATAATATAATGTTACCCACCCAGACATCAAAGTAAACAGTATCTCAGGCTTGGTGCATATGTACTCAACTGTAGGAGATCTGGTGCCAATCTGACGTCTAAGCACATTGTTGAACACTTGGGCAACATCCTTCTTGCCTTCAAAGTCGATGCGGTTTAGATTCTATATGCAAATGTATGACTCATTACACATGATAATACAACAATTGATCATTTAATTTATCTAATACTCAAATGTTTAGATACCTGAATGAGAAGTAGAAGCAAGTTGGTGTTGTACAGTTCCTGAGCTAATTGTGCTACTATGATATCCGTTTGTGGTTCAGCGTCGGATGTGCCATATAGCATGTTCTTTATCAAAACCTATTGACACAAAATCAACACTATAAATTGTCCACTTAGTTACCAATAAAAAAGTTGACCTCCAAACATTGGTGTGTAATAAATCACTTACCAGATTTTTGCTTACATCTTCTTGAGCTTTTTCAGCTTTTTTATCACCCCTTTCTAAAGCAGTAACTGCATCTTTCAATGATCTCACAAGCTCCGCTGGGCTCTTTTGAGACTTACCAAAAAGAGGCATAGTATTTCGATAATTTAGACAGATGATCTAAGCAATTCCGTCTACATAAGATTGTACCTGTAACCAACGAACCAATGCGTATAATTCTAACACAAAATCAAATGTTTAATGCGATTGTTCTTGATATTTCACGAGAATGCAGGAGAAACGAAATTTGTCAAATTTATAAAACGTTTGCCGACCTGGCACGAAGACACTGAACTTTAAAACAATGTTGAATTTACTTTTAAATTACTTAAATTGATGACAAATCCACGAAAAATACTAAATATAACTCACTTTCAGATTAATTATTACAATTTTCCCTAGCAAGACAGACCACACGAAACGAACAGCTGTGATGTCAATAGAAATATGTATAGCCCGTGTAAAAAAATATTTATTGGAGTATATTTTATTTAGACGCAGAAATTCTCGTTGGTTTCAATAATTTCATATGTCTATTTCTGCACGTCTCGCTTTCTTAACGTGTGGTCCAGACTCAGTGAAGTCTTTCATTTTTTCTGTAGGTAGAGTCTGTTGGCGGTATTTCTTCGAGTGAAGTTCAGTGGCTGTTTTAATTATTCGCCAATTGATTCCTATTGGTTACTGTGATGTAAAATTGGTGTAGTTTTGTATCTCAAGGGTCTGCGCAACTAGACAATATGTAGAATCATTGAAACGGACGCGATCTTGGTAAAATATAACTCAGAATTTTATTGACATGGCTTAAAATACTTAGTATTCAAGCCAAAAACATTAACAAAAAAAAAAACTCAGCCCTGCGTTCAAAAATAACCAGAGTAGAGTCGCTACTCTAAAATGATTTGAGTTGCAACCCGGGGTCGTTCTCTTACAACTCGAGTAGCTACTAAGCCAACTAGAAACAATTGGAGGAAGCTTAGATTATATACCTCTAGATGTAGCCATGAGACTGTAGGGAAGTGCGGAATTGAGAAGCATATATACGAAATAAGTAAGAAAATTGAGACAAAACATAACATGCTCTGTCTCGTTCGACGTGGCCGGTTTTTTGCTTGGCGAACTTTAAAAAGTTAGCCAAACAAAGGTCTGTCATTGTCACTGAGAGGTCGACTCAAGTAAATTTTTATGTTTTTGGAATAATTTCGGCAATTAAAGTAATAGTTTTAGTGTATGAGAAATAGACTCCAATAGTTAAGTTTTTAGTGTATTTCAGTGGTCATATTTAAGGAAAAGTTTACGTAATAACCTCATTGAAGGCTTATAGTGCTGTCTCATGTGCGGCCACGAGGTAGCTACATCTATAGGTATTTAATCTAAGGGTGGAAGTGGCCATAAATGACACTTGCTTGGCATTGACACTGTGCATTGACAGTTTAACTCTACGTCCGCGTTCAAAAATGAGAACGTAGAGTAATATGACGTCATCAAGGTAGATACCTTGATGACGTCATATTAGAGTTAACTCTAACCTCATTTTTGAACGCAGGGCTGTAGATATTTACCATAGATTATAATATTCTTTGTCTATAGTCTGATATAATCTATGAAACAAGATAACGTGTCAACTGGTGGATCTAATAATTTTAGGTTAGAAAGGTAGCTTCAGAATATTTCAGCACGTTAAAACATCTATTTATAAAGTCATGGCTGAAATTAGTGAAAAGTTGTCAAAGAAGTGAGTATCGTGTGAACCAAAAATGTTTGCCTTGAAGAACCTGAGTGTCTTGCCTTTTAGAACTAACCATTTCATCACTCGATGTGCGAGTATCTCATCATCTGTTGGCAAACGGTTAGTGATATTTTATGTTTATTTACGTTTATAAATCATACTGATATGTTATTCTTAACATATATTTTAGTGAATTGAAACGGCGACTGAAAGCCGAGCAAAAATTGAAAGAAAAAGCGGAGAAGGTCGCTCAACTTCCAACTCCCTCGGCGGATAAGAAAGCATCGTCCAAAGCTGAAGAAGAGATCAGTCCCAATGAGTATTACAAACTACGAACTTCGGCTGTTGCGGCCCTTAAGGAAGGTTCCAAAGAAGACCACCCATACCCCCACAAGTTCAATGTTACGATATCATTAGAAGAATTCATCGAAAAGTACAATCACGTAAATAGTGGTGAAGTTTTAGACAATGTTCTGCTGTCTGTAGCTGGAAGAGTTCACTCTATTAGAGAGTCTGGAGCCAAGCTCATATTTTATGATTTGAGAGGTGAAGGTGTCAAAATACAGGTAAAACATAATATTTTATTCTGAGAAATGCAAAAACTGACATAAACCTCTTTTAGTCATGACTAATATTTAAGTAAATAAAACAAAATTTTACATTCTAGGTCATGGCTAATGCAAAAATGTATGAATCGGAAGAAAAATTTGTTGTTGATACTGATAAGCTAAGGAGGGGTGATATTATTGGCTGTGTTGGACATCCTGGCAAGACAAAGAAGGGAGAACTTTCTATTGTACCCAAAAGTATTAAACTGCTGTCTCCTTGCCTGCATATGCTGCCTCACTTACACTTTGGACTTAAGGACAAAGAAACCAGGTTTAGGAAGAGATATTTAGATCTCATTTTAAATGATAGGGTAAGCTTGTTTTATACGTTATGATAACTGTAATTCTGAAGTCATTGTGTTTAACCTTCTGAGTACTGTAATTAGAGATATAATAGAAAGACAACGAGCGAGCGAACAAGCGTTCTATTGGGGTTTAATGAATTAATACTGTTTTTTTCCACAGGTAAGACAAACATTCTACACTAGAGCAAGAATCATTGCTTATGTAAGGAAATTTTTGGACAATTTGGGTTTCCTTGAAATTGAAACTCCTATGATGAACATGATCCCTGGTGGAGCCACAGCTAAGCCATTCATCACACATCACAATGATCTCAACATGGACTTGTTCATGAGGATAGCTCCTGAACTGTATCATAAAATGTTGGTAGTGGGAGGTCTGGACCGTGTTTATGAAATTGGCAGGCAGTTCCGGAATGAAGGCATTGATCTGACACACAACCCCGAGTTCACTACCTGCGAGTTCTACATGGCTTATGCCGATTACAATGATCTTATCAATATTACAGAAGCTATGGTGTCAGGCATGGTGAAAAGTATCCATGGCACTTATAAAGTAAGTTAAAATCATTTATAATAATAAATGAATCAATGTCTCATTGTATTGTTGCAATTTGCTATCTGTATGCATATCAATTCATTCTCTGTAACCTCTTTGTTTTGATTTCATAAGTCATGCAATAGGTTATCAGACATACTTTTACTACTATGATAACTCCTAGATATATATTAAATGATTATAGTAAATGCATAATTAGTGGCTTTAATGAAATTGTTTACGATAATTTTCTAATGTTTATGTGTATGAAATTCTATTAATTTTTAATTACATACATTTCGTTTTCTGTTTACAGGTTAAATATCAACCAGATGGGCCTGAGGGTGAAGAGGTAGAAATAGACTTCACTCCTCCATTTGCCAGGGTACCTATGATTGCAAGCTTAGAGAAAGCATTGAATGTGAAACTACCACCAGCTGATCAATTAAATTCTCCGGAAGCCAACCAACTGCTGAGTCAGTTGTGTGAGAAACATGAAGTAAGTATTACATTGATTAACTCGGCTTGACACACAGAAGTAGTGCTTGGTAGAAGATATAAAAATAGTTTATTTTATTCAAGAAAATAAACAATCATACATTATATATTATTTCTAGATTTAAAGTATGCTATAATATTGTTATATTAGATACAGTTTGGCAAAATTACATAAAATTAATATTATATGATTTTATGTAATTATGTATGGCTTAATGCAGGCTGCACTAGTAGTCCAGTCAATTTAGATATTCGAAGGTGCATAAAATCCCAACAAGCTGAAAATCAGTAAAATGGTTCAAAACATCATCATCAGGATCACAACTGACCCGTGGAGTAGGCCTAATGGGGAAACCACGTTAAAAAAAACGCGCTAAGTACACTACCTTAGGCCGTGCGCGCACTGCCTTGCGGTGGAATGCGGTGCGTTTATTCTACCGTGCGGTAGAATAAACGCATTCACAGGACCGCGCACTGCCGACTTCAAAAAAAAGGAGGAGGTTATCAAGACCTATGGGGAATGTCTGTTAAAGTATGCGCATCTATAATAGAGACCATAGCACCGTACTTAGCTTTAATATTTAATTTGTGTGTGGACCAAGGAGTCTTTCCAGATATAATGAAGTATAGTAAAGTTATACCACTTTTTAAATCTGGTGACCATAATGACACTAATAATTACAGACCTGTATCAGTATTGCCAGTTTTCAGTAAGGTGTTTGAAAAAGTTATGCTTAATCAAATGCTTTACCATTTTAACAGCAATAAAATCTTTCATGATCAGCAGTATGGTTTCACCAAAGGACGTTGTACAACTGACGCTGGAGTCACTTTATTGAAACATATTTGCAGCGTGGGAAGAAGCCCAAGATGCGATAGGAATTTTTTGTGACCTCTCAAAGGCTTTCGATTGTGTTAATCACGAAACCTTGCTTTTAAAGCTAGAACATTATGGACTAGGTAAACTTGCACTCAGCTTGGTGAAATCTTATTTAATTGACAGGCAACAGCAAGTTCAGATAAACGGTGTCAATTCTCCGGGTTTGAAAGTCAAAATGGGTGTACCACAAGGCTCAATATTAGGTCCTTTCCTCTTTTTAGTATATATAAATGATCTACCGCATCTATTAAAAAAACAACCACATATTGTATTGTTTGCTGACGATACGTCGTTAACTTTTAAGATCAATAGACGTTCCACTAATCTTGATGACGTAAACGATGCTTTACAGCAAGTCCAAAACTGGTTTACTGTTAATAATTTAGTATTAAATGGAAAAAAAACTAAGTGCATAAGATTTGCGTTACCGAATGTTAAAAGTAATTACTCCGACATAGTATTGAACAAGGAGAAACTTGAATTCGTCGAGAATACGGTTTTCCTAGGGATCACGCTTGACTCGAGGCTACAATGGGGTCCTCATTTAACATCTCTGGCAGGTCGGCTTAGTTCAGCAGCATATGCTGTCAGAAAAATCCGTCAATTTACTGATGTGGATACTGCGCGACTAGTTTATTTTAGTTACTTTCATAGTATCATGTCTTACGGTATTTTGCTATGGGGACGGGCTGCAGATATAGAGTCTATTTTTATTCTGCAGAAAAGAGCTATCAGAGCCATATATAATCTTCGCAGACGCGATTCTCTTAGGGAACTATTTAAGGAAATAAACATCCTGACGGTCCCTTGTCAATACATTTATGAAAACATTATGTATGTTCGGAAAAATATTCATCTTTTTACTAAGATAAGTGATAGGCACAATTTTAATACTAGGAACAGGAACAAATTAGATCAACCTCGGTTCAGATTGGCTAAAGTACATAGTTCTTTCATGGGGTACTGTGTAAAATTTTATAATAAAACACCAGTTGAGATTCTACAACTAAATGAGTCCAAATTTAAAGCATGCATTAAACGCACACTATGTAGACAAGCGTATTATAAACTGGAAGATTATATCCTTGATAAAAGCGCTTGGCTAAATGCCGGTCCTGCTCCGCAGCCACAGCCACTTTTACCTTCAAATTAGTTTTTTTTTTTTTTATAATTTTGGAAGAGATACTGTTCCCCTTTTTGTATTGTTGTTTTCGAAATGTTTTTATTTTATTTTATTTTATTGGTTTATTTCAATAGAGCTTATGATAATTTATTATCTTTTGTATTTGGAAACAATAGCATTGTATAATGTAGAAGCACTTTGTTTTTCAAGTTTTGTGAATGTGAAGTACCATGGAGCATTTTTATTAGGTGACAACTTGTTTGTCATTACGAGCATGGCAGTTGAGAGTTTGTCATGCTCACTCAAATGTCTCGCTGATGGTGGCACGTGTTATTGGGTCATTCGGTTCCCTTCAAAATGGTTGAACTGAGTGGGGCTGATGCACGCGTCATGCTCGTGAACGGGTGCCGTCAGTTGAGACTGGTCATCTCTTAGCTGCCAGTGACTTAATTCAATTTCTATTTTTTTTTTTTAATAAGTTTTTATTTTATTCTTTTAATTATTATTACTTATCTACATTGTGCTCACATATTAGAAGCGACAAGAAATATGTAACCAAGATTTATGTAACTCATAATATGATTTAAAAGAGTGTCCATGGAGTTTCTTGCATGTTCTTCTCCATAGAGATCTACGCTTTGGAACGTGCAATTTAGCTTCACTTGTATTTTTTTTTTGACTGACCGACATTTTGACAATTCAAAAGTGCCTGTAATTGGTCTATTTGAAATAAACGTTTCTGATTTCTGATTCGGTTGTATTTTTTATCATCATATTTTTTATGTTTGTTACCTCAGAACTCCGTCGTTTATGGACCGATTTGCTAAATTTTTTTTCCCATATGAGATATGCTTCCAGATTAGTCCCAATTTTTTAAAAATCCAGTTCTGATGATGGAATCCATGAGGAATCAAGGGAACTCCTCAAATATTATGCATTTACAGTCAAAAAGTAACATTTGATGAAGTGGAACTGATGAAGAAGACCAGAAATGGTCAACGGAACTTCATACTCACATTGATATCACAATGAAGATAGTTAAGCGACTATGAAAATACAAATAAATGACCTCCTTTTTTTTGAAGTCGGTTAAAATGTGCGTTAGTTTCGCGGCAATGCGCGGCGCTTCCTAGATCTCTATACGATACAAAAATATTTGCGGTAGATTCACCGCAAATTTGCAGCGAGAGGCTAACGGTGATTCTACCGCATGCGTTTATTTCACGGCAGTGCGCGCACTTCTATGAGACTCCATACTTCACAGATCATGCGTTAGAAAAACGCAAGGCAGTGCGCGCACGGCCTTATAGGTGGCGTGGAAACGGGTGCATATTATGACGATAACAACTTTTATAACTTTTTGAATCGTTATATCTCAGAAACGGTGGCTCGTAGGAAAAAAGTATTGATGCATTTTTTATAGTTAATTTTATGATCTACAATTTTTGTCCGAGGTACTTTTATGATAAAACTTACCGATTTGCTGGATATCGCGAAAAACTCATTTTTTTGACCTTTGACCTTGAATAAAAATTTTTCCATACACGGGAATGATGGGGAACTTTTAAATAATACTAGCTGACCCGGCGAACTTCGTACCGCCTTAGCGTAGCAATGATGCACTACTTTATTTTGTACAGAATTTAATTAAGTAACCACGTTTCCGAACAAACAATGCTCTTTCAATATAGTCTATGGCTGTGAATGACATTGACATTCGTTACGCGCGTTTTTTTGCAAAATTAAATGTATATTTTTCAATATTTCTGAGAGATTTTCTTAATATTTTTTTCCGTAAGAACCTTCTCCTAATAATAACAAATACAACAAAAAAGAATTAGTGAAATCGGTCCAGCCATTCACGCGTGATGCCGTGACCAAGGAAAACGGGTTTCATTTTTATATATATAGATTTATAATTATGTTTTGGACAATTTTACTGATTTTCAGCTTGTTGGGATTTTATGTACCTTCACTCTCATTTTTTAGTCTAGATTAACCGGACTATAGGTTCTGGACTACAAAGGGCTAGGCATGAATATCTATATAATTATAAAGTATTATTGGCTAACCCCCCCCCACACATATCTCGGAAATGGAGAATTTAGCCATTTTGTGTGAAAATAAAATAAAGCACGTATTCTTTAGTTACGTTTGTGCAGTTTTAGGAAATTGACGTGAACGAAGTCGCGGGTAACAGCTATAAAAAATAATACTAATAATTAATTATTTCTAGGTTGAGTGTCCACCACCAAGGACTACAGCCAGACTACTAGATAAATTAGTAGGAGACTTCCTTGAAGAAAAATGTATTAACCCCACATTTATATTGGACCACCCTCAGATCATGAGTCCTCTGTCCAAAAATCATAGGGATATCCCTGGTTTGACTGAAAGGTAACAAGAGTTTTTTTAATGTTTTAAATTTCGTAACATTATGCAATTTCAATGTTATTTTAGAGTTTTTGTGCTTGGAAATATTTAATCATGCACAATACATTTTCTTTTAGATTTGAATTATTTGTAATGAAGAAGGAAATCTGCAATGCCTACACTGAATTGAATGATCCCGCAATTCAAAGGGAGAGATTTGAACAGCAAGCCAAAGATCGAGCTGCTGGTGATGATGAGGCTCCACCAACTGATGAGGCCTTCTGCACTGCTCTTGAATATGGCCTCCCGCCCACTGCTGGCTGGGGCATGGGCATTGACCGTCTTACAATGTTCCTCACCAATTTCAATAACATCAAGGTTTGTTTATTCACAGTACCAACTATAAACCCAAGCCAGTATTCTTTTGTTTGAGACAAGTGAGTGTAATGCGACTTACACACCTGCTTAGCAGCTCAGGTCCTTTTTTGCCATTATATTTGCAGATGATGCCAAAAATTTTCCAATTAATTGATGACATATATTTTTCAGGAGGTACTGCTGTTCCCGGCCATGAAACCTGATGACCCTAATAAACATAATGTAGAGGATGAAACTGCACCAGCGGAAACTCCTGTTCAAAATGGTGCTTAAACACCTTTATCATCAAAGTGTTTAAATGTGTGAAATGTAATGTATAAACAATATTGTACTAACACTGATTTTTTGTTTCATAAATAAATTATTACTACTTTTAATGATTTTTAATAAAACAAAGTATTTAGTAAAACAATATATTCTTATTAAAAAATAAGTCACTAGAAAGACTATCTACAAGTTGTATTTTATTAACCCCTTGAGCACCTATATCCTTTTAAAAAATGCAAAATATATATTTTGAACCTGCGGCATTCAGCTGAAATTTCCAGTGTTGTCTCTTATGAACTTGAATAGTTCATGCGACATTTCAGGGGTTTAAGCCAGGTATTTGTTAGGCAAAATTTGTTGATAAACTGATTACAAAATATTTATCACCAAGTTTACTGTAAACACTTTCTGAAACTTGGTTGTCTACATTTATCAGTTGTTGCTAGGATGTTGTGGTCGCCCAAAGAGGTAGTGATGCTCTGTGCTGATTAAATAATAATTTATAAGAGTGCTACTAGAAAAGAAAAGCAAAAAGTTCGTGGAATCGAACTATCTCTTAAATAGAAGTTACGTACTTTATTACCCTCGCGAATTTGATGTCGTATTTTTTTTAAATTTATCTTTGAATCTTTATTTGAAGAATCCCTTGTACATGATGCTGTTGATAAAGCTATATGATCAACGAAACTTTATTGTTGGACCACACTACTTTCATAACTCGCGCAACACACATACACACCTGTTGGTTTTTGCTTATATAAACCAGAGTTTCGTCTTGATCTCCATTTGAAGTGGGGAACTCGGCAATATGTTTCTTAAACAATGTTTCATCACCTTTGTTTATAAACAGTTTCCAGAGATGATGAAATGTTGTGAAACACTGATTTTTTGTTTAAAAACAGTGTATATTAACAAATGTTGCCTATCAAATACCTGGCTTAACACAATGGCAGTAATAATTTGAAGCTTATGAGCAAGTTTAGTTGTTAGGATTCAAAGGATTAACATATAGGGTAAAGTTATTTCAAATAGCTTTGAATTTACCTCCACATCTACTCATACTTTTAGTCTTCAATTTCACAATGAATAGTTGAATTGTAGTGTTCACCTAGTCCATACATGTGTCTATGATATGTTATTACTAGTGGTGGCCCCTCGTACTCAGTACCTTGATCAATAGAACCTGGCCCTGTTGCTTGTATGACACATATTGGACATTTCAGAGAATTAGACAAGGCTCTGATCTCCAACTGACCACCCCACATTTTAGTATTCTCTATTTTGCTACAATATTCCTCGAACTCTTCACTGGTCATCATCTCACATGTATCTGGGTTAGTCATAAAAGGAATAAAATCATCTTTATTTTGCCTTATGTAATTTGCAACTATGTTCCTTATATTATCTACAGGTAATTCTCTCTGCTTGGTTAATGTTAATTGATGAGCAATGGCTTTGTACAAACAATCACCATCAGATGGAATTAATAATATTTTTAATCCCCTTTCTTTTAACTTTGAATTTATTGCTTTTAATTCAGTGTTTCTGGGTCCATAGAGATTCTCTTGTTCTTGTTGTTTTATAAGTTCATCTCTTTCTTTTTCTTGCTGTGACTTCTTTTCTCTGCGTTTTTGAGCTTTAGAAATTTTTACTTTAGATAGTTCATTTTCAACATTACTGAGAACTGGATCTGCAATGTTGTCAATATCTTGGTTTGCCGATGCAGAATCAATTTCTTGCTGATGTCGAGCGTCCATTTCTGCTTCTAATCTCGATATTTCTGCTGTTAACTCTTTCTTCTTAGTTTTATCATTTTTTGCGGCTTTTTTCAACGCTTGAATTTGTGCTTGTAGCTCCTTTTTTTCTTTACGATGTTTGCCTTCTATTATGGCTAATTTTTCAATTTCATTGTTCATTGTGAGTTTTAATTTAAAGTTACACGCATTAAACCGTGACCGGTGATTTCGATTTTTAGAACTTTTTATTTAGCTTTGTCGTATTTTGCCAAAATCTGTGCCACTCGCCCGCCCTGACCTGACTGTCAATGACATGACAGCACAGAGTACTTTGGTAATTGACAGTGTCAATTACCAAAGTACTCTGTGCTGTCATGTCATCCAATGTCATCTGTCATTGTAGTGATTGTCTATTCTATTCTATTTTTTATTGATGGCAAATAGAGCCGATGTCGACTATTCTGCCAATGTCGAAAGTAAATTTGATAAGCAAGTACGTATGTCATTAACACAAGGAATTGGTATGCTAGAAACGTAGTAACTATCGGTGTATAAATTTTCGACTGATACGATTGGACTTCATGTGTTAGTACTGGACTGAAACAAACAAAAAATAAAGATACATAAATATTAAAATTGTTAGAACATTAAATAAGAATATACACGTAACCACAATATTACATACAAGTCAAGGCTCATAATTTGATGTTGTTGTGACGGATGAAGCTCATCAGCGCCACAAGTAGATCTGGAGAGGGATATGTAAGGAGGGCGGGGACATTAATTGGGAGAGGAATTTTGAATTTCGGGAGGCGGCTATATAGATCTAAAGGTGGAACGTTGTTTGAGCATTCAAAAAATATATGATCCAATGTACCTTCTTCCAAACCACACTCGCATATGGAAGAGTCACGAACTCGGATTTTTTCCAAGAAGACAGGAGTACAGCAGAACCCTAAGCGGATTCTACAAAGGACGGAAATGACTGGTTTGGACATTTTTTTAAAAGGGTAGAACCAAGGTTTAGACTTTATGGTCGGCTGTACTGCGTGGTAGAATTTGCCCTTCTTCTTACCAGTGGTATTCCACTGTTCCTGCCATGCACATTGAAGACTTGCTTTTGGCAGGTTCAGTAAGTCGTACCCCTGGTTAGAATTATATGAAAGGTCAGCTGTGGTTGACGAACAAGCGTCTTTAGCCAAGGTATCAGCACATTCATTACCCTTGATGCCACAGTGACTAGGTATCCAAACTAACTGAACTTCTCTTTGACTATTAAAACACGAAAATAGGGACTTTTTAATTTTTAAAATTAGTGAGCTGTGCAATCCACTTTTAAAAGAGTTTTGGACCAAAGCTTGAAGGCAGCTAAGGGAGTCTGTGAAAATAACGGCTTTGTCGATGTTATGGTGTGACTCTATAAAAAGACAAGCTTCTAATAAAGCCACACATTCACCAGTGAACACAGAAGACTCCTTGGGGCATTTAAATTGTAGGATAATTCTGGAACTTTGGTAGTAAACTGCAGCTCCAGTGTAACTGTCGGTGAATTTTGAGGCGTCAGTGAAAAATTTTTGAAAACCATTCCATCGCTCGCCCACCACCGCATTGAAGGCCGAATCCGCCGAAGGGGAATTTTTGGATATGCCAATGTTGTAGAAAATTTTTGGGGTGAAACATAAAACTTCATACTCAAAATTAAAAAGGGGTAATTTAGGATATTGGACGATCGGACATTCAAAATTTTGAGTAATACGAAAATGTTTTAGAATTAAGGGAATTTCTTTATTTTTCCAGTAGTTTGAGGTTCTGCATATGTTATTTAATTCATTCAGTTTTGAAATGAGGGGATGGGAGGAT
Organism: Mythimna impura; assembly: GCA_905147345.3. NCBI lineage: Eukaryota > Metazoa > Arthropoda > Insecta > Lepidoptera > Noctuidae > Mythimna > Mythimna impura. The sequence continues at coordinate 11,099,587 of LR990348.1, read as the reverse complement.
CTACATATTATCCTAGACAAAAAACGGGAAGCTAGATATTGCCGCCTTAGGGCTAGAGGTGGTTCAGCGCACTCGACCTGCAACGCGTTAACGGGGGAGGACTTCATACACCCAGAGATGATCCGAAGACACTTAGACTGAACCCTATCTAGACCAGCCAAGGCACCTTTGTTGCATGGTATTAGGTGGAACGTACCATAATCTAATATGCTGCGGACTAAGGCGTTGTATATTAATTTCATGGTGTAGGGGTGGGCACCCCACCACACACCCGCCAGAACTTTTAAAATGGCAATAACGCGTTCGCATTTTTTAATTAAGAAATTTATGTGGTGCTTACCTGTTAATTTTGAATCCAAAAAAACGCCTAAAAATTTTGCTTTATTTGTCAGCGGAATAGGTTTTCCCGAAATGGTCACTGTGATGGGAGGGATAGTTCTTTTGCGAGAAAAAACTACTGCAGAACTTTTCGGCGCAGATAGCGATAAACCGTGGTTCAACAGCCAATGGTTCAAAGAGTCCAGAGAGAGGCACAGGGATGATGCAGCGTCAACGATGGAAGAATCTGACACATACAGGACTAAGTCATCGGCATACTGGAGGATGTGGCAGTTATTGTTGAGACAGGAGCCAATTTCGGATGTATACAGGTTATACAGAATGGGGCTGAGGACGAAGCCCTGCGGGAGTCCCTTCCAAGTCAGCCTCTCATCAAAGACCTCTCCCTGGACCCTCAAAGCCAATGAGCGACAATACAGTAGTCCACATATGCATTCGATCATCTTTACCGGGATGCTCAGCTGGTGCAGTTTCTGCCTGAGGACGGGAAGAAGAACGTTATCGTATGCAGAGGAGATATCTAAAAAGGCTGCGACGACGGACTCTTTTTTAGAAAGTGCTAGACGGATATCGGTGACTAAAACTCCAACACTATCCATTGTACTAAGTCCTTTTCTAAAACCGAATTGGTAGTTCGGCAGTAAGTCTCTGGATTCAACTATCCACTCAAGTCGGTTCTTAATAAGATGTTCCATTAGTTTAGCTAAGACTGAGGACAGGGCAATAGGTCTAAGGCCGTTCGGATCATCTACATGTTTGCCTGGTTTCAACAAAGGAATGATAATTTGTAGTTTCCACTGATCTGGAACCCAACCACGATCATAGCAGAAATTAATAATATCGAGGAAATATGCTTTAGCTTTATCCCCGGAATGTTTTACAAAGGAGTATATCACACCATCGCTACCAGGTGCTGAGTCCCGGACATGGCTGAGTACCATATTCAGTTCCTTTAAAGTAAATGGCGCATCAAAGGGATCATTGGATACAGCATTTAAGGGGGCGATATGGTATTCAGACGCGAGTGGAACATACGGTGGGGCTATTTTGTCAAAAAATAATTCAGCTGTTTCCCTAGTAATTGGTGAGGATATTGAAGGCGAGCAACCACATCTAAATCTATTGATGTTCTTCCACACTACTGAAATCGGGGTGGAGGGGGATAAGGATGTACAGAACTTCACCCAACCTGCACGTTTCTTCCTACGGAGAAGACGTTTAGATCGAGCACAAACTTGTAAATAAGCCAACAGATTTTGGGTGGTCATCTCTCTATTGTAGTGTCTTTCAGACTCGTTCCTCAATCTAACTGCTGAAGTGCATTCTTGGTCCCACCATGGAGGTGACGGGATTTTGTTTCGGGCACTATTTTTTAGTGGGAAACAAGAATCTGCACTAGAAGTAACTGCTTCAACAAAACTTTCATAACAGCTCTTGGCATGGCGGTGATCAGAAGGATCGGATAAATTTGAATTTAAATTTGGAAGAGTATCAATTTTCTGCTCCAGTAATGAAGCGAACTTTGTCCAATCTGGATTGGACAGGTTGTACTTCAAAAGTGGAGGGGAAGCTTTTTCTAAATAAGTCCTGTTAATCAAAGAAATGACAATGGGGTAATGGTCACTACCATGCGACAAGGTTGTACATTCCCAATGAGTCGAAGCTGCTAACTCAGCAGAGCAAAATGTTAGGTCAACGCAACTCTTCTGCTGACCAGGGGGAGACCTACGTGTTGGGCAACCATTATTTAATATACAGAGGTCCATATCATCCAGTATCTCGACCAGAGCTGTACCAAACGCATCACAACGCTCAGACCCCCATCTATAATGATGACAGTTAAAGTCACCCATGACCAATATAGGACCTTGAACGTTGGAAAGGATATTTCTTAAAATAGCTAAAAAATTGTGCTGAGGATGAGCAATATATACTGAGAGTACTGTTATACCTTCCATCTTTCCAGATACGATACTCATGTCGCCTGTAAGTGAAGGCAAGGATAAGGGCGAAAGTGGGACCCGATTGTTGACAAAAAGAGCCGATCCTCCATATCCATCGGATCTGTCACATCGGAGGACGTTGTAATGTGGTATACGGAAGCTGAGACTTGGGGTGAGCCAAGTCTCAGCTATGGAGCAAGCAAGAGGTTTATATTTATTGAGGAGGAATATGAGGTCGTGTTTCTTATGCCACACGCTCCTCACATTCCACTGTAGAAATGTTTGGCTGGACGCCATTTTTAAATTGTGAAAGAATTTGTATTAGTTGGTCGGCAACGTTGGACGGTGATTGGGAGTTAGAAGGGGAAGAGATAAGGGTAGGTAAAAGTTTAATAAGAAGTTCAACAATGGAGATATTATTGTTAGGTGATGCATTATTTGGATTCAAGGCGCAGCCATTGGGCTGTGTGGGTTGGGGAGAACTGACTATATCATAGTGGATATTTTTATTATATGATGGGGAAAGTGGGGCATGGGTCTTGGGTTTGAGTGTGACAGTTTTGCGGTATGACTGAGATTTCGTGGCATTGGCATAGTTGCGAGAAGGTATAGGCACAATTTTACTAGCCTCTACATAGGGAATTGATTTCTCAGCCATAATTGTCTTGATAGCCTTCTGTCTACCATGCTCGGGGCATGACCTGCTGTTGGCAAAGTGATTACCCGAGCAAAGTATACAGAAAGCCTCGCCTTCAGAAATGTTGCAACCATCACCGGGGTGATCGTGGCCACATTTACTGCAGCGTGGTTTCGACCTGCACAGGTTGGCCACATGTCCAAATCTGCAACACTTGCGACACTGTATCGTAGGGTAGATGTACTGCTCAACTGGGAGAGATGTATAGCAACAGTAGACCCTTGGAGGTAAGACTTGGCCATCAAAAGTGATGACACAAGTTTCTGTGGGTTTCCATTCATTCGCACCGTCTTTCTGTATTTTCCTATTAATGCGGCGGACTTTCAGAATTTTACCACATCCAGAAGGAACAGACAAATAGGTTAAGGCTTCTTCCTCAGAAATATCAGTGGGTACACCAGAGATAACACCCATCCTTGTGATGTTGAATGTTGGGATGGATGCTGAGTAACCGTGTTTGGACAGGAGGTTATTGATGAGGAACGCATTTGCATCCTGGGGAGATGTAAATTCCACTGAGACACGGTTACGACCAACTTTATTGACTCCATCCCGACGAATATTGGCGATATTATTAAATATTAAAAACTTACCAAAGTTTACAGGATGTAATGTGGTGCCTGCGTTTGGTGAAGCTTCCAGCCGAGAAACGTGAACAAATAAGGGCCTTTGTCTACAGCAGAGTATCTCACACGACCGATTTGACTCTTCGGTTGTTTATTTGGTGGTGTGGGAATAGTGGTCTGTTCGACACTGGGGCGTTTACGTGTATTTAAGGATACATCCATTTCCGTGATACTACAGACAACGTCGGCAAATTGTGTTAGTGGGTTTTGGGTTATGGGATTTGGGGAAGTTGGAATGTCAGGGGGAGCAGGGTCAGGGGGTTTATTTCTCTCCATCTTGGATAAACTGAGCAAAACACAAGACAATCACAAAACAAACCTGTTTACGAACACAAGGACGGCACAATTATATAAAAACAAGTCACAAAGGTAACAACGATCACTCAGAAACAGTTAAAACTTAAAACTCTCAAAACACACGTGCTAACCAAAGTACACTCGTGGCGAGAATCCGTAGTGATTGTCATCACAGACAGACCAATAATTGAAAGGGAAACTAGAGATAGACTCATGGCAACGAATTACTTATTAAAGTTCTTTTATGGCAGCATTAAAGGACTGTCAAAATTTTGTCTTGGACATTATTACTGTTTATTTCTCATGGGTGCTCGTGCCCCCAAGCACCCACGTAGTCGGCGCCCCTGTCAAGAACGGTCTAAACTCTCAAAACACACGTGCTATCCAAGAAACCTGTGGCGAGAATCTACTCTAGAGTTAACCGAGTTAACCCAACTAACTGAACTATATTACCAAAGTACTCTGTGAACTTTCACTACCTATATCTCCGAGCAGGGTAGGTTGGTGTAAGCGGCAGTAAGCGGCCTTAAGCTGTTGATCCCCGCACGAACGCCGGCGGTCGTGCGCTATTGTCTTACTATTGTGTCTCTAATTACGCTACTCAAGAAGTTAAATGACACCACGGAGTACTTTGGTATTTTATGACATTTGCTTGACATAGATAGAGCATAGACAGTTGAACTCTACGTTCGCGGTGAAAAATACGACTGTAGAGTATCTACTCTGATGACGTCATTAGAGTTAACTCAAACCTCTTCGAACGCAGGGCGAAGTTAGAGTTAGTTGGTTTAACTCTAGGGTACTCGAGTTATAAAAGAACGATCTTGGGTTGCAACTCGAAGCATTTTTAAACAGTTTGAGTAACGACTTTACCCTACTCTGGTTATTTTTGAACGCAGCCCTGCGTGTTTATAAAACCCTAATGATGTCATCAGAGTAGATTTTTTTTTTTTTTTTAAATTTGGCAACTGAGCCGATGTCGACTATTCTGCCAGTGTCATGTGGTGACGACAGCGCCGTAAGGTGAGCCGTCGAACTTTGCACTTTGTGGTAGATCTAACTTGTTAGTGGCTGTAAGGACAACACAATTTTTGTTAATTAACACAGACTTAAAATATATAATATGACAACACAAAATACTTTAATATTTACAGATTAAAAGACACTACACACCAGGCTACAGATTAATATGGTTGTCATTAAGGAATTTGGATAGAAGTTGGACAGCTTTAGGGGAAAAGTTAGTCAATAGGGAATGGAAGTTAGTAGGGAGGGGTATTTTAATTTTGGGGAGCATTTGGTATAAGTCGAAGGAGTGGGAGTTTGAAGGACATGAAAAAAAGATATGGTCCAATGTGCCATCATCAAGGCCGCACTCGCACAAAGAGCTGTCACGAACGCGGATTTTGTGAAGGAACACTGGACTACAGCAGTGGCCGAGTCTCAGTCTGCACAAGGATGAGACCGTTTTCTTGGACAGTTTAGGACATTTGAAGAACCATGGTTTCCGCTGGATGTCAGGCTGGATGCTGGCGTAGTATGCTCCCTTGAGCTTAGAACTTACCTGCCATGCCGCTGACCACGAGTTGAACAACTTAAGCTTGGTGTCCGAGCGTATGTCGTAACCATGCAGCATGTAATGCCTTCGGTCCACAGGGTTGGATGTGGCATATTTTGCCAGTGAGTCGGCGCATTCATTGCCACATATACCCGAGTGACTGGGAACCCAAGCTATCTCAATGTTTAAACTGTTTGTATGGCAAATGAAAAGTAAGTTGAGTATATCCATGATAATTTTGCTGTGAAGTTTAGATTTTAGTTGGTTTTGACCTAGGGCCTGAATGCTACTACGGGAATCTGAAAAAATTACTGAGTTCTTAATATTGTGTGCTAGGATGAAATTGATGGCTTCTAGGATACCGATGCATTCCCCTGTAAATACAGAGGCTTCTGGAGGGCATTGGAATAAAAGGGCTATTCTGGAGTTCTGGAAATATGTTGAGACACCTGTACAACCAGTTGACGATAATTTGGATGCGTCCGTGTAAAACAAGTTCCAACCCTGCCAGTATCTCCTGATAGCCCGATCGAAGTCGCCTTTTACGTCCTGCGAGTTTTTAGAGATACCAAGCCCCAGAACGATGTTTGGTTTAAAATGGACCACCTCATATGCGGAGGCAAAGACGGGGAGAGTGGGAGATTGACAAACAGGTGAAGAGAGGTGTTTAAGCTCTCTGTACCTATTCATCAATGGAATATTTTTATTGTTCCAATAGGAAGAGGCATTGAGAGATAGAAATATTTGCTCCAAAATGGGAACCAAAGGATGGGATGAGAGGGAGAAGACTTTTGACAAAAAACGATCTGCTAAGTATTGTCTGCGGAGGGCAAGGGGAGGGTCTGCACATTCAACCTGGAGAGCATTTATGGGGGAGGATTTCATGGCACCAATTACAATTCTTAGGCATTTGGACTGGATAGAATCTAGTCTGCGCAGAGCTTCTTTGTTGCATGGCTCGATTAGATAGCTACAATAATCTAATACGCTTCTGACTATCGCATTATATACCAGCTTTAAGGTGTATGGGTGGGCACCCCACCAGACACCTGCCAAAGCTCTAAGAACTGAAATCGAGCGTTCACATTTTTTCACTGTGTTAGTGATGTGATCCACTCCCGATAATTTGGAATCCAGGGTAACACCCAGAAACCTGGCACTCTCTTTAACTGGGATAGCTTGGCCGTCAATATTGATGTCCACCTGAGGTACAAGACGTCTGCGAGTGAAAACCACTGCTGCACTCTTTGGAGCGCTCAGAGATAACCCATGATCCAGTAGCCATTGGTTTAATGAGGTCAAAGATACATTCATGGATTGGGCTGCATCCTCAATGGATTTGCCACAGACCAATAGTGCAATATCATCAGCATACTGAAAAATTTTACAGTTGTAATTTAGACAAGAGGGAAGATCTGAGGTATAAATATTATATAGAGGGGGGCTAAGAACGGATCCCTGGGGTAGACCCCTCCAAGCTAACCTTGGTTCAGATTCCTCACCAGGAATCCTTAGTTTAATGCTACGGTCTAAGAAGATACTGGATATGATCTGACGTATCCTAGCCGGGATTCTCAGCTGTTGCATCTTCTGCCTGAGAACTGGGAGGAGGACAGAGTCATAGGCAGCAGAAATATCTAAGAAAACGGCTACCACAGAGTCATTTCTACTAAGGGTCAGTCGGATTTCTGAAGTGAGGGTTGCCACACTATCAGATGTACCCAATCCTTTCCTAAAGCCAAATTGAGTCGTTGGCAGTAGTTTCCTGTTCTCCACAAACCATTCCAGACGGTTTTTAACAAGATTTTCCAAGAGCTTTATAAGTATGGACGATAGAGCAATAGGTCTGTAGGAAGAATGATCACTGGGGTCTTTCCCAGGTTTTAATATGGGGATAATAACTTGAACCTTCCAATCAGGAGGAATAAATCCGGAGGAAAAACAATAATTGGCCAAATCCAGGTAGTACTGGTGGGTCTTATTCCCAGCCTTAGATATGAATGAGTATGGGAATCCATCCACTCCAGGAGCAGAATCTTTTACGTGGGCGAGTACCGACTTCAGCTCCCCCAGAGTGAACGGTTTATCCAGAGGATCATCTGATGCCATCTGGGGATCCGAAGAAACACATTCATCTCTGTCCGGGGCGTAGGCTGAAGCCAGTTTGGAGAAAAACTGATGACCCAGATGATCATGAAGATGATGATGATGTTGATGAGATGTCATACTCCCAGAGGGTGGTCGCATGCTGCTTCTAAAAGATTTTAATTTACGCCACACAACTGATGGTGGAGTGGACGGATTCAGCGAATTGCAATACTTCCTCCAACCCTCTCTTTTCTTCTTCTTAAGCAATTTCCTGGATTTAGCCAACACATGTTGAAAATTGATGATGTTCTCCAGGTTCATATCTAAGTTGAGCTTTCTTTCGGCCTCATTCCTGGCTCTGATTGAAGCAGTGCATTCCCTATCCCACCATGGCGGAGAGGGAATTTTGCCGGTTGACGGTTTTTTGGACGGGAAGCAGTCATCCGCTGTAGCGGTTATAATATTTGTGAATGCCGCAAAGCATTCCTGATAATTTGCGTCATTGATGGGAGGCAGGGAGGTGACCCGTAAATCTAAAATTTTTGAATACAGATCCCAGTCAACTGAATTCAGTTGGTACTTTAATAGGGGAGAGGAGATGTTGTTGGGAATGGTTTTGGATGGGATTTCCACCATGATGGGATAGTGATCACTCCCATAAGTCATATCCAAACACTTCCAGTAGAAAAGGCTGGCTATATTGGACGAACAAAATGTTAAATCAACACAACTGTTGTTCTGTCCTGGCGAGCCACGACGTGTGGCACAGCCATTGTTGATCACACATAAGTCAAGATCATCCAATAAATCCACCAGACCCGAGCCAAAGTTGTCGCAGGTATCTGATCCCCACCTATAGTGATGGCCATTAAAATCACCCATAACCAGTAGCGGGCCTTGAACATTACTCAGCAAATTTTTTATTGTATTAAGGTCATTAATCTGTGGGTGAGCAATGTAAAAACTAAAAATATTTATATCCTCAGCCTTAACAGCAACAACATTGATGTTGTCACCTACAAAGGGTAGAGGAATTGGGGAGAATGTAACTTTGTTATTGATGAACAAAGCACATCCCCCATATCCATCTGATCTGTCATGTCGGACACTACTGAAACATGGAATCCTGAAATTGCTCTCAGGACGTAGCCATGTCTCAGCGATGCTGCAGATCGATGGTTTGTGCTTATTAATTAAATAGAGAAGATCAGTTTTCCTGGGTGAAACACTCCTGACGTTCCATTGAAGGAAGATCTGGGGATGGAACACTATGTATATAACGGACAATTGAGGACAGTTTGGTGGCAACGTGGTCAGGTAGGGATTGAGAAGGGTTGGCTAATACTGTCATTAACATACTGGAGATGATATTAAGGATGTTCTCTGAGCTAATGGGACTGTTTGCACCTTCCCTAGGGATGGCACAGCCGTTTTGAGAAGGGGAGAAGGAGTAATCTTGTATAAGGGCTTGATGAGCCTGCTTATCGTAACCGGGAGAAAGAGGGGCATGAGTTTTGGGTTTTAGGAAGACAGTTTTTCGGTATGATCTGTGGGGAGTTTGGCTAGGGTATTGCGGGGAGCTGGGGGGACTAGGTTTGGGCGGCGCTCTAGACACTTCAGCATACGATCTGGAAACTCGGGGGAAAACCTGACTTGCTTCCACATAGGAGATCGATTTCTCTGCCATAAGGGCTTTTATCCCTTTCTGACGCCCTAGTTCAGGGCAAGCTTTGTCGTTAGCATAATGATTGCCGGAACAATTGACGCATAATCAGAGTAGATATTCTACGCTCGCATTTTTGAACGCGAACGTAGAGTTCAACTGTCAAGTCAATGTCAAGTAAGTGCTATACTATGCCATTATGAAGAGTTGAAGTTGAAGTTGAAGTTACACCAACCTAACCTGCGGGGCTATTGCGTAACTCTGTTGACAGTTCAAGTGATGATCACTTGTTAATAATGTGCATCATTGAACTGTCAAACAGCTAGTTTCGTATTGCCTATCTTCAGTGACCAACTGCAGTGACGTCATTAGCCACTGGTGCCTTTGATAGCCACCGTAACACGTTTTGACAGATGTTATTGTATCGATACTTTTAAAATTGCGATTGTGTAAGCTTTTGAAGCTGTATAATAGTCGATAAAATTTTAGAGTGGCCATAATAGGCACCGTAAATTTTTATAATTCACCACATTTCCACCGTAGTTTGTTAGTCACTTGTGTGATACGTAATACCAATTTTATGAAATTGTCAGTTGACAACTAAGTTTAGTGTGCAACGAATGCTAGTTGTCAACTGTTATTGAAAAAGTTAGCCAATAGCCCCCCAGCTCGGAGTTAGAGTTAGTTGGGTTAACTCTAGGGTAGCTACTCGAGTTATAAATGAACGACCCTCGGTTACAACTCGAAGCATTTTTGAACAGTTGGAGTAGCGACTCTACTCTGGTTATTTTTGAACGCAGGGCAGCAGAACGCACTAAATAATGACAGTGGTCTTGGGTGACATTTGATGTGATGATTTGACAGTGACGGCAACCAACACACAACCTCTTGTAGAAACCGCCAAGTTATTTTTCATCTTCGTGGTTTTAGTTGATGTGGTAATTTAATAGTCTAATAATACTATATTTATTTAATGTCATACATTTTCTCGTAATATTGCTGTCGAAGAATGAATCCTTGTTCAGTCGCCGCCCCTCAACAAGACACTGAAGGGGATGGAAGGTGGAATAGCATTGTAAGTTTTTAATTATTGTAACATTAATTTGTGAACAGTGCTGATCTAAACGGTTGAATTCACAATAAATTTTGTGATTCATATACGTGGTATAATTTTTAATTAGATTCGGATTGCATTTGCTGACCTAAATTGCTAACAATCGGTTAGTGCAGATTAGTGTAATCTGGCACTAATTAGTCAATTTGACTTCAGCTTTGATCAAAATTTGAGGCGAAATAAATTGTTTTATTCACTACCTAATCTAAACATGTTCGTATAGGTGAATTAGAGCAAGTTGTGTAGTTATTGTAAATGAAGAAAAAGCAATTCTATGCCTTGCTCCTATTTTGACTCTTGGAAGCTAAGTCCAGCTAGTTAGGTCCACTACTGCGAGTCTGAAGCCCATTTTCATTAATGAATTGCCTAATTCTTGTTACAGCATAATAGATTTTTGTCAGATGCGAAAGGAAAAGATGCTGATGTGATTTTCATTGGTGACTCAATCTTGCAAGCACTAGAGCACACTGAAGTTTGGAACCAATGGTTTGCCCCTCTGCACTGCCTCAACTTCAGTATCCACAAGGATCAGACTCAAAATGTTTTGTGGCGTATCAAGAATGGAGAACTTGATCATGTTGATCCTAAGGTTAGTAAAACCTAGTCAATATAATATAGCTGTTCTAAAATACTAGGTAGTTAGTGAGGGATATTTCTCTATGATAATATTAATGTTTCTACATTGATTTCATGCTCTTTGATGTTGTAGGTGATAGTTGTGCATGTTGGAACAAACAATGTTGACCACACTCCAGAGCAGGTGTGTGAAGGTATCCTAGAAATAATTAGAACAATCAGGGAAAAACACCCAAGTGCTTACATAGTATTGCCTGTAAGTATGGCCTAAAATAGTTTGTTAATTTATTATTACATATTGTAAATCCTACTAATATTCTTGTTTTTATTCTAGAGTCTTCTGCCTCGTGGTCAATACCCAAATACATTAAGGGAGAAGAACTCAAAGATCAATCAAATTTTACGTGAAAAGGTTACTAACATGAATAAAGTGGAAATGGTTCCCATAGACAAAGGTTTTGTTCAAACTGATGGCACTATCAGCCACCATGATATGCACGACTACCTCACTCCAACAAATGCTGCATGTAGGAAAGCATTTGAACCTATTTATGATCTACTTCAACAAATTTTGTTTGAGGGAGAGCCTGAAAAAGACTTAACACCTTCTGAATAATGTATTATTCTGTTTGTACTATTACTATATGGCAGCTTTTTTTGCAGCAGGTTAATTGTGATGAAGTCAGTAGTACTTATCATTAGCTTTTTTATATTTAGCTTAAGTGTCAAACATTGTAAACTATTATTAACTTATAAACCTCTACATTCCAAATTAGCATTATGATATTCTAATTGGCTGTGTTTATTTAATCAGTTCATTTGAAATATTTTTATTATGGCTTTATTACGTTTAAAAGCTTAATTTAGCTTTAAGATTATGCATTTTTATGTGCACAGTTTATTTGTGCACAACAGGGTTAGTACTTACCTTTCTAGTATTTATTTTCTCAAAACCATGAAATGTGTTTATGTAACATTATGAGACAATGGGGAAAGTATTATGTTACTATTGTTATTTTTAGAACCTCTTTTTTGGAGATATGTAACAAAGCAATCTTGTTAGTTTTATTTTAGATGCTTAAATTATTCTTTTCATAGGTACTCACAAACGCAAGTACATTAGTCTTATTAACATTTTACATATTATAATATTAATATATTGCACATCACAGTAATGGAATTGTCTATAACCAAAGATCTTGGAAGATTACCTAACCAAAGTTATAACAGTATATGAATTGCATTGGACAATTTTAATATGCAATTCTATTTTTGATAACAACCTACTTACATTTTTATATCACGTGATAAGATCGATATTAATAAGCAGCAATTGTTTTAGATCTTTATTTTTATTTTGTTGCAAATGTATCCAGGTAACATTGTACAAAATGTGCATTATCCAACATAACAGAGTAATGAATATTCTTTATAATCACTGTAGGCATATTTAGTGACTATTTAACTGATAAGGTACTCATGTTGCCAAACAAGTTTGCTTGAATCTCGAAATGTTATGAAATATTTATTTGCATGAAGAAGCTTGGAAGTAAACAGTGCAATTATTTCTATAAAATAAATTGTTTCATTGACTGCATTCCTTTTTATCCTTCATCATCGCGTCATCATTTCAGCAGAAAGACGTCCACTGTTGGACATAGACCTCCCCCCAAGCGCCGCCATAACAACCGGTCCTGAGCGCCTCGCATCCATCGGATTCCCGTGACCCTCACCAGATTATCCTTCATAATAGGTTTTATTTTAAAAGGTTTTTAAATTTGAAAAAATACAGATGAATAAACTTAGCTTACAAAGTTTATTTGTACTATTTATACTATGTCTGCAAGTCTAACCACTACATCAACATTGAGATTTCAATAATTGTTTTTGATAAATTAATATGTGTTACAAATTCTATTAAAATACAAGCTGAATGGTAAGCTAGGACTAGTCATTAGAAGTGACTTGTCAAATAAGTTGAAGTTTTTCTTTTCAAGTTTAGCTAAGTACTTGTGGATAGCTATTGCTGGTAAGAATATCTGCTTCGTGACTTGAGGAACTTTTATGTCTCTTGCCTGTAAACAGTAAAAAAATCTTGCATTAATATTACCTACTACAAATGGTTGCATAAACTTGCTTCCAATTAGATTCAAAACAGTGAATTGGTTTCGCAAATATATTTTGTATAATTCTTTGAATATGTTTACAGAACAAATTCTTGAATGCTCCTAGTTAGTGTTGCTCATTATAACTCTTGTTGTAAGACCATATCTTTAGAAAGTAAGCAACATTCTGATTACTAATTGTTTTTCTATTGAAAGACGAAAATCATTCAATTTTTTTTTTTTTCTGAACGGTCGGTGATTGGTTAAGTCAAGACTTCAGAAGATGTACTAGTCTCTACTCTTAGTTACCTTTTTCAAGTGACTATTTGCCCTTGTGGCAATTTCAAACACCACATTTCTCATTTGCTCACTGTCAATGCATCTCAGAACATTCTCTTGACTTATTTTGTGCTTCATAAGAACATCCATGGGCAGGGAAACCATTTTATGGTGACTGGATACACGAACAGACCTAAAACATGTGAAGTACAAGAAGTGCCATAAATGTTAGGCAATAAGTTTCATATATTGAAATGGCAGTTTTGTATAGTGGCTCCATACCTCAATATATTGGCTATCCCTTGGGCTTTTCCCAAATGAGAAGCAGCATGGTCAGCATGAACATCTTTAACACCTGCCACACTTAAAAGTAAATAATATATTGAAGATACAGATTCTTCAGAATATTTCTCAATCTCTTCTAAAGTCATAAAGTGTTTGGTCTTTAACATATTACTTCTTGATGTAATAAGTCTTTCCAAATGCCTCCGTTGAAGTCCATAACAACAGCATACCTAAAAGTATGTAAAATAAGATGTAATTAGTTTCTATATTTTATTTTATTTGTTTGGGAAAACAAACGGAAGCACATCACAATTTTACAGTAAACAATACAATACATTAAATGATATAAATGCACAACCAACAACATTTTCCACATAATATAAACTTTAAATTCAGTATGTGCGAATATAAAATAATTAAATCAAAATTAAATTCATATCAAAACACTAAAATTAAATTAAATCAATATTATATGAAAATCAGATCTGAATTAAATTAAACTAAAATCAAATAAATAAATTAAAAATCAATTGAATTAACACATAAAACCAAGATAAAACATATTGCACATAAATAAAATATTACATAAACATTAACAACACAGTGTAGGAATAAGGCAATGATCGATGATAACTAGCAATTTCACCTATAAATAACCCATTCACCTTAAATAGTTCCTGTGCTACGGGATTAGCAGGTACGTCTTTTAAATCCTTCTCTTTGTTGTAAATGCCACGGAGAGTGTCATGCCAGAATTGTAGTCTGAATGCAGCAGTTTGTGAGTCAGTTGTTAAATCTTGCACTCGAGCTACTTCTACGTTGAACGCTCTCAAAACGAGTGCAGGAGAACGCAAAGACTTCGTCATGAGGAGAGTAGCCAAGAAATTTTCATAGTCGTGCTGTCTATCTGCAAAATATATAAAGTACCAGAACATGCGATAAACTTAGCTGTTAAGACTTGTGTCTTATAAATCCATGCCAATACTTGTACATAATAAATGGTAGTATGAATTACTTTACGATGTCTGCGCAATAGTTGATTGCTGATTGATTAGAAGTAGTTTCATTTGAAAGAGATCTTGATATTACATTCAAAGGTTTGGAAGAGTTTAGTAAGCGAACAAAACTCCGGTGTTTATTCATAATTTTAGAGTACTTGCGGTATTCAAAACTAGAATGATTTAATACTATCTATCAACAATACTATCAGCTGGTCTTCTCTTTATTTTAATCACAGAGTACTTTGGTAATATTTTAATGTCAAAAATCAAAATCTGTTCACAGTTGTCAATAATTTTGACAGATGTGACTTTAAAAAAAAAAAAATAACGCGTTGGAACACGGTGTTGATTTCCAAAGAAGATATTCTTGCATTGGTTCACAGAGTGCCCAATGTATATTTGACACAGAATATAGAGAATATTTGAAACCCGCTTATATGTATGTATGGATATTGATAATATCTAATTAAAAGGGGGTTCTAAACGGCAATATTTTTATGCAATATTGTGGACTGTGGCTGCAACACAGTAGTTGGCAACATTGCAAGCGGTATCTCAAATGTTTTCACAACTGGTCATGGTCACAACTGGTCATTAAAAAAGGTGCGATTTCATTAAAATAGAGATGTGAATTTTATTGTTAGAGTTCAGTTCTCGAGCGGCATGTTGCCAACGGCAGAGGTCGACGTCTGCAGTTTCCTCTGCCGACGATTGTTTGAAGTTTGCCGTGAAGGCTGACTCAATAGATACTTTTGCTGCCAAATACTGTAAAAGCATTAGAATGCTTTTATGGCCACATTCTAATAGAAAACAAAATAACTTAAGGTATTATGTTTTAAAAACTAAATACTTAAGTTCCTACTTCTTAAACAAATCAAAAGGGTAAACTATTTGATTGGCTAAATACATTTGCGAAGCCATCATTATCATTATTTCAGCCGAAAGACGTCCACGCACGATTGGACATAGGCCTCCTCCAAATGTCGCCATAACGACCGGTCCTGTGCGTCTCGCATCCATCCGATTTCCGCAACCCTCAGGTCATCGGTCCACCCTTCTAACGCTGCGTTTTCCGGTAAGTGGTCGCCACTCCAGCCCCCCTGGCCAAGTTACGATCGTTTCGTTTGCGTCGAACGCCTCGAGTAGGCCTCGCCTCGTATTCCTTTGTTCTGACCACGTGACTGCCCTGCGTTCAAAAATAACCAGAGTAGCTTCGAGTTGCAACCCAGAGTCGTTCTTTTATAACTCGAGTAGCTACCCTAGAGTTAACCGAACTAACTCTAACTCTGAGCAGGGTAGGTCGGTGTAAGGTGTAAGCAGCGGTAGGAATGACAGTTGCTTGGCATTGACAGTTGAACTCTACGTTCGCGTTCAAAAAGGCGAGCTTAGAGTGCCCGATGACGTCATTAGAGTTAACTCTAATCTCATTTTTGAACGCAGGGCTGAGCGTTGAGATGACGTCAGAACAAAGGAATCGGAGGCGTGGCCTACTCGAGGCGTTCGTCGCAAACGAAAAGATCGTAACTTGGCTAAGGGAGCAGAACTTTTCGGCCCCATCGACCATCTGTTTTGCGAGTAATGTGCCCTGCCCACTGCCACTTCAGTCTGGCGATTCTTTGGGCTACGTGGTAACCTTGGTCCTCCTGCGGATATCTTCATTTCTGATGTGATAACGCAAGGAAACTCCGAGCGTAGCCCTTTCCATTGCCATTTGAATGACTAGCAAAGCCATACTAAAAACAAAAAAAAATAACAAATGATAAATGATAAATGATGATGATAATTCCTTTAGATGCGTCCCGGGGCCACGGTCTCTTTCGAAAAATCCCATAATTTTTGCCCTCAAGCTGTTGCATGAGTTTTACAAGTAGGCTTTTAACTCTCTTGGCTCAAACGCCCAATAAGGAGAAGAACTTACAAATATGACCACATTATAAAGTGATGGTACATGAAAATAATAGTCCGAGGCCATGTGCTTTCATGGCCCTCGGAATGCGCCACCACCGGGTTCCCAAATTACGGTAGGAGGAGTTCACATCGGCGTCGAGTCGACGATGAAGTACCTGGGACTCGTCCTCGACAGCCGATGGAATTTCGAGGAGCGCTTCCGATGTCTGGCTCCCAAACTGGATCGGATTGGGGCCTAGGGGGTCCAGACGCCTCCTGCCGGAGGCTCTACGCAGGTATCGTTCGGTCCATGGCCTTTTATGGGGCGCCGGTATGGGCGCCGTCGCTTCGAAAGCGACCGGCGGCCAAGCTGAACGCATGTTTAAAGGTCATGGCTAGTGTTGCCAGGTCCGATTTGATTAAAATCGGGACAGATGGTAAAACAAATCGGGATTTAGGGTTTTAGATCGGGACAAATAAAGAAAACCTTTTTTTTTGTGGTGAAAATCATTCAATGACTTCTCTTGCTAAGGGTGGAACTATGTTCGTCAGTTTCCCTTTGCGTTCCAGAGCTACAGTCAGTCTTTCAAACGTTCCCGCGCAGCCCTAGCAGGCATCGGCCTTACTGGACGAAATAGGATAAGATCGATCGATTCATTATCATCATCATGATTTCGTAGTCAAATTTTGTCCTCTGCTGGGCTTGCGTCTTTCCCAAGTATCTAGTGCGTCGCCACGACGACCGGTTGTGTTCATCACAGAATTGATTGGCATCAATTTTTTTTTATTGTACATATTTTGCTATATTTTTTTTGTTCCTAGCCGTTACTGTCTCACTGCTGGGCAAATGCCTCTCCAAAGTTCTTCTAGATATTCTCCTCTCAAGCCGTCTCGAACCAGTCCTCGTGGTACCTACGCGTCAAGATCATCTCGCCACCTCGTTCTGACAGCGCCGTGCATGCAGTTGACGCGTGACCCGCTCAATCCCATTTTACTGTACTTTTTAACCGACTTCCAAAAAAAGGAGGAGGTTATCAATTCGGTTGTATGTTTTTTATTTTTTTATGTGTGTTACCTCAGAACTCCGTCGTTTATGGACCGATTTGCAAATTTTTGTTCCCCCTAAAAGGATTGGTTCCAATTTTTTTTAAATCCAGTTCTGATGATGGGATCCACGAGGAATCGAGGAACTCCGTAATTAATCAATGTATCCTAGCCATGTTTGGGCTTATTAGAATTTTCATGAGATGCACTTTGGCTAAAAGGTACCTACTATCGAACTGATCTGATGATGGAGCCGGAAGGTGGAAGGTAGATACAGGAACTTCATAATAAAAAAATGTAACCTAACAGTGTTTGGGTTAATTCGAATTGTCATGAGAAATAGGCACTCTGGTTATAAGTGTGTCGCAACTAAAAAGTGTGAAATAAAAAACGTTTTACAAAAAAAAAAAAAAAACCGTCTTCACTAAAAAAAACACTAAGGAAGTCGGTGGTAAATATGAAACAAAAGATACCGAGAAACACCGACTTCCGAAATTAAAGTTATTATGATCCTTTTAGTGTTTTTGTAGTGAAGTAGTTTTTTTTTTTTTTTGTAAAATGTTTTTTATTTTAATCAAAATTTATATTACAGCAGTTATTTTCATAGAAGCGCTAAAAATTGTTCTATTAATATCAGCTTATTTGCATTTCTAGTTTAGCGAGTCATAGCCGTACTTAAGTGAGGAATTAACAAAAATTAATGTCATTATAGTCTTGATCTTATAAGAAGATGTCGTGTCGATTACGGGGCCGCAAGGAATGGGACGTACGAGCTTCTGCGTTAGCCCGCAATACATTTAATCCTATACGAGACATCATTGAAACTCTTCGAATAAAGCCGAATCCAAATAAGTCATACATCCCACTTTCAGTCGGTAAGTGAAATTTTTTTTTAACACGTATTTCAGTGCCATTAACGTGAACGATTTATTACGCGATAGTTTCTTTGACTCGTGAGGTACCATGTAGGGTGTAGGAATATCGACGTTTGCGGTACCCGTCATTTTAAATATTTTTTACTTTGTAAAGTATACATTTTTGAGGTGGAAATCATCTGATAAATCCTCGCGCTTTGCGTGGAGCAAGAGGGAGTGTCATAACTGACTAAAACCCACGTGTGTTCCTTCAATTGCCGTTACGTTCCAGGGTTACGGTAACGCTTTCTAACAATCTAGCAGCTGCGAGATTGTTGAAGAAGGGATCATACCTGAAATCGTAATAATGAAGCACTTTATCGATTTACTCAAAAATGTATTTATTTATTTAATCTTCATGCAACACAAAAGTAAGATAGGAAAAATGGTTGACATACTAAAAATTTAAAACGATAAAGACGTGCATTATAATTCTATTTATTGTTATTAATTTTACCGACGGACGTTGGCTAGTACCTAATACGGGATTTGGTATTTAAAAGGTTAGTACCTCTAACCTTTTAAAGTTTGACGACCACTTCTATCAAGGTTTTGTTTTAAACGTATTTCGGAGACAACCATATAATCAAGTTTAACATTTCTCTGCAGCTTCAAACACTTCTAGAGACCCAGCATCTTTTTAGGTTTTTGCTAAAGAAACACGCACAACATCACTTCCACTAGGGAATGTAAAACCGGCCAAAATTAAAACCCGGTTTTTTATTCGCGTTTTCTAAAAAAACCCGGTTAATCGGGTAACCGGTTTGAAATTAAGTTTTTTTTTTATTGTTTGTGTAAATTATATTTTTAAACTGATCGTGAAATACAGGCCGCCTACATCTTGCATATTTTTAATTAAATAGAAACTTATCTATTTATAAGAAATGTATATGTACTTATTCAAAATTTAAATGAAAATACATAATTATACTTAGGTACTTACTGAATTTAAACACAAAACGCAAATATACCTTTATTTGCGTTTTGTCTTTAATTAAACTCAGTAGATAAAATATAAATCAACATGATAAACAAGATCAAGTCAGCGTAATTTATTAATTATAAATATGTAGGTATATCATCACGCATGAATATAAATTACTATAAAATATGAAACTTGACATACTTAATAACAACATTTTAAATCTGTAATCAAAATAACCTTATTATAAACTCTTTTATTTTAAGCTGTAACTAGGTAATGCTGAACTGGCCAAAACTAAAACCCGATTTTTTACCCGGTGAAACCAGTTTTAAATTTTGTTTTTTAAATTTTTTTTAAGTGAAAATTTTAAATTGTTTGTGAAATTCAGGCCGTTTACAACTTGCATATTTTTAATATGGCCATTAATTCTGTTACAAATAAAAAATCTTAATTTCATAAAAACGAATGTCTTAGAATGATGTCGTACATATGAGAATTTAAACCAGAAATCAATACATACTTCTACTCAAAATATCGACCTTTAAACTTAACAGAGGCTTTTAAGCATTGAGGCCACGCGTCTATCGGTTTACGCCACGGATATCTATGGTTTACGCACTGTGACCATTGGAAAGTTGTCTACCGCTGATCGTAAAGAATTTTTTAAGGATTCATAATTAGTGTGACTTTTGGAGCAGCCTATGTCTTCTAATACAGACCACAATTTTTAGTCCAGGGGTAGAGGTTTGGTCTAGCCGGGGGTCAATCATCAGCCTTAATGAAGTCCGAAACATTCGCTGCAAGGCAAGCCTGGGTAGTGCGTGCGTGCCTTGTGACCAGGTGCTGAGTCTTGCTGAAAAGACCCTAGTATTTTATAAATAAATCCGTTCAGCGGTTTGGAAGATATGAGGTAATAAAGAATACTACATACATACAAGATACGCGCGAAAAACATAACTCTTCTTGCAGTCGGGTAAAAAGAGAGAGGCTTTAAGAGGCTTTGTTATGCCGTCTAGGATAGTATCTTGATACAGTTTAGCTGAAGTTTTCACCCATTTTTTAACCGATTTCAAAAAAAGGAGGAGGTTATTCAATCCGGTTGTATTTTTTTATATATTTTTTTTTTAATGTTTGTTACCTCAGAACTCCGTCGTTTATGGACCGATTTGCAATTTTTTTTTCTTTTTATAGGATATGCTTCCAGATTGGTCCCATTTTTTTCAAAATCTAGTTCTGATGATGGCATCCATCAGCAATCGAGGGAACTCCTCAAATATTATAGGCAACCACATATTGATTTTGATATTTTCATCGAGAACTTAAGCATTTACAGTCAAAAAGTAACATTTGATGAAGTGGAACTGATGAAGAAGACCAGAAATGGTCAACGGAACTTCATAGTCACATTGATATCACAATGAAGATAGTTAAGCGACTATGACAATACAAATAAATGAATGGTTCTGAATAGTTACGTTGAAAATGGTATCATCGAAGTGATCTGATGATGATGATGGAGCCGGAAGGTAGGCACAGAAATTCCGTAATTAATCAATGTATCCTAGCCGTGTTTGGGCTTATTAGAATTGTCATGAAATGCACTTTGGCTATAAGGTATTATCGAACTGATCTGGTGATGGAGCCGGAATGTGAAAGGCAGACACAGGAACTTTATAATAAAACAATGTTACCTAGCACTGTTTGGGTTAATTGGAATCGTCATGAGAAATAGGCACTCTGTTTATAAGTGTATCACAACTAAACAGTGTAAAATAAAAACTTTTTACAAAAAAAAAAAAAATAACCGACTTCACTAAAAAAAACACTAAAAGGATCAAAATAACTGTTAAATAACAAACAAACAATACCGAGAAACACCGACTTCCGAAATTAAAGTTATTTTGATCCTTTTAGTGTTTTTTTTTAGTGAAGTCGGTTATTTATTTTTTTTGTAAAAAAAATTTACGAAAATTAACCTTGAAGACTCCGTGATAGGATACCCTTACCAAACCATTGCTGATGCCGCATGATGACCATTCAAGAATCTGCTAACCAGTTGAGAGTGTTCTTTGGAATTCTACAAGCATACACACGATCATTTAGCTTGTTGTAATATTCCTTGATTGTGAAATTTCTCTCATTGGTAGCAAGAATATCCCTGAGTTTTCCATCAGTGTAACGAACAAGAAAAGATTTTGATCTTTTCACTCTCTTCTATATAAGCGACTCGTTTAAGGTGATAATTTTATGATGAGTAACCTCATGATATGCGATAGCGATCTAGCGGGTGGGTATTTCATCTACGAATACAAATACATTCACTGCCTGTTGAGTTCTCACAACACACGGCCGGCCTGGATCTTTTAAGATCGTTAACAGTGCACAGTTGGTGTAGCTATCTATGGTACGATAAACAAATCTACTGATACCAAGCCCCAGCAGCGTTATAAAACAATGTTTGCTAAAAAAAATAGTGTCATTTGAAAGTAATAAAAAAACTCGAAAAAACCGGATCCTTGAAAATAAAACCCGGGTTTTTTAATGAATAAAAATATGCCGAAAAAACGGTTTTTAGGTTTTCGGGTTAACTGGTTTGCTTTTACTAACTCTCACTAGTGTTAACACTAGAATCCTGAATACAGTGTAGGATTCAAGCTAGCCCAAGGCACCTTAGATAATTTAGAGCTATTAGCCACGAGAGATTGTGGCTGGCCAGCACTGCTAGGTTAGGTAGACCTTGCAGATTAGTTATTTCACCAGCAGATTGTAAGTGAAGTGCCGCGTGAGTTGGTAGTGTGAACTGGTAAATGAATTGATATTTTTTGGTATTTGGCAGGTAGGTCGTAGATTTATCAGGATTTTGAATAGTAACACTTCTTTTACTTTTATTCGGGTGTATTTGAAGTCTTGTGAATTACACAGGAAAATAAACATTGAAAAGTAAAAAATAAAACTTTGTACAAAAAAAATAGAAATTCCTTTTATTTTAAAAGTTTATTTTTAGTTACAAGTTATACAGTTGTAGCCAAAGTCCATTTCATCAGAATTCTAATAAGACTAAATACGGCTAGATTGTATTGTTTTATGAAGGAGTTCCTGTGTCTACCTTCCGACTTAATGAGATCAGTTCGATGGTACCTTATAGCCAGAGAGCATCTCATTACAATTTTAGTAAGCCCAAACACGGCTTGAATACATTGTTTTACTAGGGAGATCCCATGGTGCCTACTTTCGGACTTTATCATCAGACCTGAGGCCCTACCACGAGTTCTTAACACGAACCATTTGACGAACTAAACTGAACTGTTAAAGGGATGCTACATAGGGTGTACAGCTTCATACTTCTTTCTCGCCCTTACGCTTGACATTTTAACACGTCATGGTAAGGCCCCAGTCTGCCCTGCGTTCAAAAATGAGATTAGAGTTAACTCTAATGACGTCATCGGGTAGATACTGTAAGCTCGCCTTTTTGAACGCGAAGGTAGAGTTCAACTGTCAATGCCAAGCAACTGTCATTCCTACCGCTCACACCAACCTACCCTGCTCGGAGTTAGAGTTAGCTGGGTTAACTCTAGGGTAGCTAGGTACTCGAGTTATAAAAGAACGACTCTGAGTTGCAACTCGAAGCTACTCTGGTTATTTTTGAACGCAGGGCGTAACTAATAGCCAAATTGCAACTTTGACAATTCTACTTAGCTCAAACACGACCAGAATATATTGATATATAGATATATATTGTTTTATTACAAAGTTCCGGGGCCCACCTTCTGCCGTCATCATCAGATCAGTTCGATCTATCCTAATCGGGTGCTATTGTCATCAGTACTATTTGTTTCGTCATTGTCGCTTATCATTCTGAAAGCGAATGCTTGAGTTCTGGATAAAAATACTAAAATCGTTATATTCTAATTTCTCATGCGGCCAATGGGACCCATCAGAAATGGATAATGATCAGAACTGTATTTTGCTAAAAATGGGATCAATTTGGAAGTATCTATCTCCTTTCAAATAAAAACCGACATTACCAAATCGGTTCTTAAATACCGGAGTACCTACTGTAACAAAAAAAAAAATACCACCGAATTCAGAACCTCCTCTTTTGATTGATTAAACTCATTAGAATCCTGTCAAGGAATAAAATTATTCAAGAATATAAATATAGCTGAAATTATTTTGAAACAAAGATCGAATTTGTTTCGTCTATTTCTTTATGTAAAGGCTATTGAATTTTTGTGAGTAATAACTAACAATACAAGTATATATTAGCGATATAGGTACCTATTCTAGTTAGTTAAGTTACTTTTAATATTAATACGTAGATAGATTATATTCACCTAGACGTGACCTAGACAATGAATGTTTCCAGGAGGTTGGTTTACTGAATTCAAGGTTAGGTGATATTTGTTCAGATGTCAATAAAGTTATTTATTTTGTGAATAATTCAAAATTGCCAGATATTCAAGTTTATTACGTGTGGTATGCGATTAGCGATAGATATATTTAGAAATTATATTTATTGCATATTCATGTTGATTTTCTAAAAGGCATGTTTTTGATAAAGAAGCGAATTTATTTTTTTGTCGAATTTCTTTTATTATAGTTAGGTAAGTATTTCTTTTAAATAACTACTTTTAAAAATTTAAAGCTTTAGAGAGATCTGGGAATATATTAACTATACGATATTGTTAGTCGACTTTTTTGCTGAAATGAACTCTTGGTACTTTTGTAAGTATTGCTTATTTTATGTCATCGATCATCTATGACGATCATAGTTTAACATTACCTATTTAACCTCTATTAGACTTGTCTTTATTCAACTTAGTATTGTCACGAACAGTGGTCAGGGTTGGCTTAGGTACATATCGTTTAGTTAATTGATGGAGCGATTATAGTATTTAGCATTTATTCATTAAAATACAACACTTATCTAATTTCTGCATGATCACGTTACTTCGATTTATTGGAAGCCATTATTGTATTGTTGTCAATTGTGATAAATGAGAAATGCTATTAATTAACTGACTTCAATTTACAAATGCATGTGAATTTAAATAAAAAAATTAAATTCAGATACATTTATTAAAATTAAGTTTAAATCTTGTAAGCCCTTAGAGAGAACCAGTGCGCACTATTACTTTCTCAAGTCAAAATTATTTTGTTGAAAGTCGATAAGTTGGTTCTCAACTCTGGTCTAATATAGAAAGCGAATTAATGAAATACATACCTACATATGTTTGGGGTTGAAACACTAGGGCAATGGGGTCCGAGCGCTCAATGCTCATCAAGTTGTTCGTGATATCAAAAACAACTGGTCGACTCTTCACGTGACCAGAGGGCTGGGCTTTTCAACGGACAACGAATCAGCATTGCTATCCAACGTGGCAATGCTGCCAGCGTTCTGGGCACTTTTCCCATTGATATCGATGTGGATGAATTTTTTGATGCCCAATAATTTCCTTTTCTACCCGTTTGTTAATATTATTATTTTAGTTTGTATATATTCCTATTAAGTAGAAACCCAAATTTTTCATTCAAATACAAATTAAAAAAAAATACATAAGGCGTAGATTCTAAATTTTAATTTTATTTAGATGTGTATTGTATTAAAGTACTTTTAAATTTAAAATTAGTGACATTAGCCATCCAGTTTTTTTTAAATTTACTTGCAAAGTTTTGGACTTCAATTAAAGCTGTCCATGTTACAACTATTTACTTGGCGATAAAAAAAAACCAAAAGCGACCGGATTCTTCCAACTTCCTCAAAAATTCTCTTGTTTATCCTCTTGCTAGGGATGTGCCACATGCCATACAAATCTTTTTATAACTTTGTGAAATCGCTATAATTGTGAGTCATCAGACTAATATTCAAAATTATGATATAAAAAATATTTTTGCTTAAATGATACCTGAAAAACCCATTAAAAATATTATCTCACTCTTATAAGGAAAAATCTGTCTCGTATTTCTCTTTTCGTGGGTTTTACTAGAAATAAAAAAATGAAATTGCATTTTTAACATTTATTTCATAATTTTTACAAATCCTGCTCAAATTCTTGGCCTCTGTTGTGAATGCAGACCCAACATCTGTTTCGTATTTCGACAGTTGTTGTAAGAAGTCGTATTTCGTCCTTAATAAAAAAAGTACTCTAATACAATACACATCTAAATAAAATTAAAATTCAGAGTCTACGCCTTATATATTTTTTTAAATTTGTATTTGAATGAAAAATTTGGGTCTTATTTTCATAAAACCATAAAAAGTCGATTAAAAAAATCCACAGGGCATGAGAAGTGTTTAGGGGTCTGAAAAGATAGCAGGTGACCCCTCCCGTCGACCATTTCAATTTGGCACACGATGCACCAAACACCCTGTATATTAGATTTCATCAAAATCGGGCTCGATACTCCTTTGAAGTTTGAGTATTTTTCGCCATACCTCATAGTTTCGGATTTGGCCATCCAAGCACACTTTAAAAGTTCAGCCTTTATCTATACGTAACTAGATTTTTATAAAAAAACTTTTTCCAAAAAATAAAAAAATAACCGACTTCTCTACAAAAAACAAAACACTAAAACGATCAAAATAACTTTAATTTAGGAAGTCGGTGTTTCTGGTATTGTTTGCTTGTTATGTAACACTGACTTCCGAAATTAAATTTATGTTGATCGTTTTAGTGTTTTGTTTTTGTAGTGAAGTCGGTTTTTTTTTTGTAAAATGTTATTTATTTGTGATATACATATAGCCCGAGTACCTATTTCTCATGACAATTCGAATTAACACAAACACTGCTAGGATACATTATTTTATTATGAAATTCCCATCCACTTCTCGGCTCGTCAGTTCGATAGTACCTTATAGCCAAAGTGCATCTCATGACAATTCTAATAAGCCGAAACACGTCTAGGATACATTGATTAATTACGGAGTTCCTGTGCCTACCTTTCGGCTCCATCATCAAAATCAGATCACTTCGATGATCCCATTTTCAACATAACTATTCAGAACCATTTATTTATTTATATTGTCATAGTCGCTTAACTATCTTTACTGTGATATTTATGTGAGGGAGAAGTTCCGTTGCCCATTTCTGATCTTCTTCATCAGTTCCACTTCATCAAAGTTAAGTAAGTCTTAGGTTCTCGATGACAATACCAAAATCACTAAGTATATAGTTGCCTAGAATATTTTTTTTTTTTTTTTAATTGATATAAACCAGTGCTTGACTGCGATCCCACCTGATGGTTAGCAGTGATGCAATCATTGATGGTGAGGCGCACTAGTTTATTAAGAGCCTATTCACTCTAGCCTTGAAGGTACCTAAATTATAGTTGGACGGGAAGACCGCAGCAGGCAAATTGTTCCAGTCCTTCGATGTACGCGGTATAAACGACGAAGCGAAACGCTTAGTCCGGACCGTTGAAGTTTCAACAACGTAAGGGTGGATACTCGCCGTACGTCGGGTTGTCCGATGGTAGAAATGAGATGGCGGAATCAAGTCATGCAATTCCCGCGCACACTCTCCAAAATGCAACCTGTAGAATACCGATAGGCTGGCTACCCTGCGCCTGTGCTCGAGGCTTTGTAGATTGGACTTAACCAAATCTGGATCCCCAATTAGCCTCTTCGCACGCCTTTCCACTGAGTCCAAAGCTGCTAGATGGCATTTTGCAGCACCAGCCCATATGTGACTGCAGTACGCACGATCGGACCTGTGCTTTGTATAACATTAGAAGCTGTCCCTGTGTGAAGTACCGTCGGACCTTTGCAAGAACGCCTAGTTTTCTAGCAGCTACCTTGGCTTTGGACTCAATGAACTGCCCAAAATTTAGGTCAGAGGAAATTTCAACTCCCAAGAGCTGAAGGCGGTCGGTGCACTCCAGGGATACATTCCGAAAAGCAGGAGCCAAGGTGAACGGGCTCCTTTTGGCGGTGAACAGACACGCTTGTGTTTTGGTGGCGTTGAATTCTACCAGATTGGTTTCGCCCCACTTGGAGACTGCCTGAAGTGAGACATTCGTACGCTCTATCATAGCCTCTCGTTCGGACCGGATTAGTTCCTTACTAGCCCGAGCACCTGGAAGGTATCTCTCTACAACTGTGCTATCATCTGCATACCCATATATACCGGGCATCAGCAGATCGTTAATATGCAGCAGAAAAAGAGTTGCAGAGAGAACTGACCCCTGAGGAACTCCGGCACTAGTGGTCATGGGCTCTGATGAGCATCCATCGACAACAACTCGGAGAGACCGTTCACTCAGGAAGTCTTTTACCCAGTTAATCAGACCAGGGGAAATGCCGTACGCTGGAAGCTTACTCAGAAGGCTGGCGTGCCATACCCTGTCGAAGGCCTTCGAGACGTCTAAGGAGACAGCAATCGCTTCTCCATTCTTCTCAAGGGCCTCGCCCCACATGTGAGTGGTATACACTAGTAGGTCCCCAGTAGACCGATTGTGGCGAAACCCGTACTGTCGGTCACTGAGGAGATTGTTACCTTCCAGGTATGCCATGAGGCGCGAGTTCAATACACGCTCCATAATCTTGCAGAGTATGGAGGTTATTGAAATCGGCCTATAGTTGGCAGGATCGGTACGACTGCCCTTTTTGGGCACGGGTTGCACGTTGGCAAGCTTCCAGGACTTGGGCACTATACCAGTCCTAAATGAGAGGCGGTACAAGCGCGTCAATACAGGAGACAACTCGGGCGCACATGCCTTGAGAACTATTGCTGGTACACCATCTGGTCCACTAGCTTTATTCACGTCTAGACGACACAGTGCTCTCAAAACTTCTTTATTTCTTATGCGAACCTCAGGCATCGAGGTGTTGCAGTGAGGTAGAGTCGGTGGAGTAGCACTGCTAGTATCAAGACGAGAATTATGGGCGAAGAGAGATGCAAAGAGACCTGCTTTCTCTCTCGCCGAGTGAGCCAGTGTTCCATCAGGTTTAACCAGCGGAGGCAATGTGGGCCTACAGAAGTTTGCTTCGACCGACTTGGCAAGGGACCAGAATGCTCTGCTTCCGGATGGCTGTGCAGAGAGCTTTGTGCCAATATGGGTAATTCGGTCGAACCGAGCCTTCTTTAGTGCTTTTTTGTAGGACTTGGCAGCACGGTTGAAAGCTCTCTTCTTTGAGCTCAAATCCAGAGCTTTGCGGTCACGAGCGTCAACCCAGGCGAGAAACGCCGAATGCTTACGCTCTTCGGCTTGAACGCAATCGGCGTTGAACCATGGGTGAGCTGAGCCTCCGATGGGTACGTCACTATAAGGGATGAAAAACTCCATAGCTTGACGTATCACATCGGATATAGCATCCGCACAGCTTGACGGACTCTCAGTAGAGAAGCAGACCTGCTGCCAAGGATAAGATGCAAAGAAATGCCGCATCTCATCCCAATCTGCTGACCTGTAACGCCACATTCGCCGTTCACCGCGTGAGTCGCAGTCAGGTGGGGAGAAGGACGAAACAGACTTCACCAGACAGTGATCTGAAGTTCCAAGTGGTGAAGAAACTGTTACGATACATCTGTCCCGATCGGTGGTCAGCAGAAGGTCCAGACAATTGGCAGTATGACCAACTACATCAGGCACCCTAGTCGCTTGCTTGACCAGCTGGGAAAGGCCCATCGATATTGCAAAGTTTCGCGCTTCTCTCCCAGCGTGGTCGGTTCTCTGGTATGGGAACAGCCAGTCTTGGTGGCAGGCGTTAAAGTCCCCCAGAGCGACGAGCTGCGCATCAGGGTGCCGATGCAGAGCCTTATCGGCAGCCTCACTGAGGTGGTCGTGATTTGAGGAGTTCCCTCGATTCCTCATGGATCCCATTATCAGAACTGGATTTTGAAAAAAAATGGGACCAATCTGGAAGCATATCATTTTAGGGGAAAAAAAATATTTGCAAATCGGTCCATAAACGACGGAGTCCTGAGGTAACAAACATTAAAAAAAATGGTGATAAAAAAAATACAACCGAATGGAGAACCTCTTCCTTATTTTACAGTCGGTTAAAAAAATAATATAAACTAGTTCTGGACTGCGATCCCACCTGATGGTACCGATGGTAAGCAGTGATGCAATCGTTGATGGTAAGGCGCACGCGTTAGTTTATTAAGAACCTATTCACTCTAGCCTTGAACACATAAATTATAATCGGACGAGAAGACCGCAGCAGGCAAAGATTTCCAGTCCTTCGATGTACGCTGTATAAACGAGCGACGAGGCGAAACATTAGACGCCTCACTAGCGTTCGAGATTAAAACTTAGCAATCTTCGTTTCGTTCGGAATTCAACATGCCGTCCGCGACTCAAAGACACTGCTTTACCCGTAATCACATAAACTACTAGGTATTATGCCAAATTATGAAATTACCATTGAGTTAAAAGTCACCTTGGTTCTCCTGGATCTCAATCTATTTTTCTTGTCTGACTGACTAGAACCCCAGTACCTACATAGTTGTTGCACTGTAATGCGTGGATTGGTGGATATGGGTAACGGATGGATGAATGTTGTTAAATCTATAGGTAAATAGATTTAGCAACATTATAAAGTATGGGAGAACTGACTGGCATATCAAAACACAGCCTAAACTATTGGGACAAAGAACGTGATATGGTCCACAAGGCTTCCTTTTATAGGTGAGCACTAAGAAAGGGTTTCGTGCGAGTGAAACGGCGGGCATAAACTATCGATTTATATTTTGGAAGATATATACTTACAGTGGACTGGGATTACGAAAAACTAGACGAATTATTTTTAAGAATTTATTTGCTTTTGAGATTAGGTATGCGTAAACGTTTGTTGTTTAGAACATTTTCTCTTATTCTGTTATGAGGCGCCAATCTAGGTACTTCAGTATTAGGTGCATAATGGCTTTTTTACACCACCTGCTCGATAATGCCCGTTTGTATGTCATACAACCATCACTTAAAGCAAGTCATTCTGTCCCTAGGGAGATAATGCAGTATGGGCGACCCCTAGGGAATAATGAGATTTGAATTTGGAACGTCAAAAATCGACAACATTAAGTGAACTAACAAGTTTATTCAAAATTCAAACTGGCCACTAACAAAAAAAAAAAAACATAATAAAACGTGGTCGTGGTTACTGACGAGGTTCGAAAAAAAAAGTAATTAAAAAGCGGGAGCGATATAGAAAATTGAAACTTAGAGTAGTGAATTTTGTTTGTTTCAAATCTCAAAACATGATGAGTGATAGTTAAGATTAACTTGTAAGTACATAATACTTATATTTCTCTAATATTTGATTTGTTTTACTAAATCGTCTTTTAATTATCTCGCAGATGGTGTAAAAAGTAGAGTATCCAACACGGGGATAAAGCTGTCTTTATCTTGGGTGGCTTGAATTCCTCATTTCACTCAGGTTTCTTTATTAACTCCCTCGCAATGCTCGGGAGTTAATTATATAAATCCCTCACTATCGTTCGGGATTAAAATTAGAAACCTTCGTTTCGTTCGGAATTCAACATGCCGCCCGCGACTTAAAGACACTGCTTTATCCCCTAGTCACATAATCTACTATTTTACACCACCTGCTCGATAATCCCTAGGGAATAATGAGATTTGAATTTGGAACCTCAAAAACATTGTGTATTAAAATGTACGTGCATCAAATAAGTTTATTCAAAAATCAAACTGGCCGTTAACAAAAAAAAAAAAATTGTGGCTATGACTTTAAAAAAAAGAGCGGGAGCGTTATTATATATTTATAGTTTAATTTAGTCGTGAATTTTGTATTTCTCGCTCTCAAAACATGTCGAGTGATAGCGAAATTGACAGTGATTTAACTCCGGAAAATATTAAGTCAGCTGCTTTTGGAATTATAAACAACCTGCTCCCAGAGAAATCAAAAGAACTTTATTTAAAAGCGTACAACGATTTTCTTAATTGGAAAACTATGAACGGCACCAAATCTGTATCAGAATCAGTCCTATTAGTGTACTTTCAACATTTATCTACTACAAAGAAGCCAAGCAGCCTATAGTGCACCTATTCAATGCTCAAATCAACACTGAATATTCAAGATAATATCAATATCCATACTTATACTAAGTTATTGGCATTTTTAAAGAGGAAAACGGAAGGACACCGTGCAAAAAAATCAAAAGTATTAACAGCTAAAAATGTGGAAACTTTTTTGAACAAAGCACCTGATCACAGATTCCTTGCCACAAAAGTAAGTATCTAAGTAGATACTTTTTTAAGATGCCTAAAAAAGCTATTCCATTAGGTAAGTACCTAATGGAATAGCTTTTTTAGGCATCTTACCTATAACTCTTATGCATCAAGTATGTATACCTTACTCATTTCTATGTTGTTTTTTGATTTTTGGTGTGAATGGCGCTTGTCGTGGAAATGGACTCGTTTATATAAAAACAGAAGATATCGAGAAACATTCAAATGAATTGTTAGTGATAAATTTACAAGACAAAAACGAAGCGTGATCGGTCTTTCGTAGTTCGTGGAGAGTACGTAAAAATTGTGAAAAAATATCAAGCTTTACGCGCCTCCAACATGCACTCTAACAGATTTTTTATACATTTTGTTAATGGTAAATGCACGAGGCAAGTCATAGGAAAAAACAAAATCGGGGCCATGCCGAAAGAAATCGCAAAATACTTAAATTTGCAAAATATTGAGCTGTACACAGGCCACTGTTTTAGAAGAACATCCGCTACTTTGTTGGATGATTCGGGTGCAAATATAACTCAGATTAAACAGCATGGTGGCTGGAAATCAGATGCAGTAACTGAGGGCTATATAGAAAATTCCATAGAAAACAAAGACAAAATAAGCCGCCGTATCGGAGATGGCATCACCCTTCGATCATCTACCGACAATGTGGATCCCTGGACGCCTCTGCAGCCTCAACCATCGACCTCCAGTCATATCCCATTGAGCCCCACCTTTACGGTTCAAAATGATTCGCAAATAATAAATTCTACCTCTACTTCCATAAACGTCCTAAACAAAAATATAACTTTGTCCTTCCATAACTGGACCAATGTGTCAAATGTCAACATTAACTTGTAAATAATAATAATATGCTAATACATAATATTAATATATAATTTGTTTCAGTATTATTGTCTTTTAATTATCTCACAGAAGGTGTAAAAAGTAGAGTATCCAACACGGGGATGAAGCTGTCTTTGTCTTGGGCGACTTGAATTCCTCACTTCACTCAGGTTTATGTATTAACTCCCTCGCCCTGCTCGGGAGTTAATTATATAAATTATCTCTCACTGCGTTCGGGATTTAACTTACCAACCTTCATTCCGTTCGGAATTCAACATGCCGCCCACGACTTAAAGACACTGCTTTATCCCCTAGTCACATAATCTACTATTAGATATAATACCTATATCTCGATTTCTTGGTCGGTGTCTAACTTGCGATCTGTGCGATTTATTTTTATTCGTAAATACCATTCTAATAAGAATTAGGCATCAGGTGTATCAGGTTTTGTAGATACCTACTTAGGTTCATGCGTACCTAAAATTCAAATTTGTCATAACATTGAATCTGATGAAAGTCAAATGTCAGGACATCAAAACGGTACCTCTATTTATTTAGGTACCTACATTTATCTACTAGAAAATATATTAGGTACACATGAGCTTTGCTCAACTCGTCAGTTTTGTTCCGATTGGGGCACCAAAATTTTACTCCATAAATCAATTAAGTTTTTGAATTCAGTCGCTGCAGGCCTGATGTGCGTTGTTTTATTTCTGACATCATACAAAAATCCTATCGAAAAAAGCGCTTTTTGTTTTTCTTGAATTTATATATCGGGCAATTTTTTAAAATTCGTGTTACCTTAAAAAAATTTACTCGTGCTATCAAGAAGTTCAAGAACCTTTATTAAATGGATCTGGACTATGGACAAGTGCTTGCAACTGCGGCGTTACCCACGTGACAATAACTTGTTCTCATAGCTCCATCTAGTCATCTATTTTTAACTGGAGTGTTTTCGCGCTCTTGTCACGTGTGGAGCGTGTTGTTCAAGTAATAATTTTGGTGGCCTTATGTTATTTTCAATCTTATACTCGATGCAAAATGTGACATTTAAGTGGACTTAGGTCATATTCAGGCAGACTACTTGCGGATCAGACAAACCGCGTGTAGCGCAGTACCTACTTACAGTTTCGTAGATACCTATGTTACCTATAGGAAACTGTCAGCTTGACTTGGCTTGAACAAAACTATTCATTGAATCCGCGCGCCTCATGGCTTACCTGGAAGGTAACGATATCTTCAGTAACCGACATTACGGGTTTCGCCGCAATCGGTCTACTAGTTTATACCACCCACTTATGGGGTGAGGTCTTTGATAAAAATTGGGAAGCGATTGCCGTTTCTGGTTTCGAAGGCCTTCGACAGGGTATGGCATGCTATTCTTATGAGTAAACTTCCAGCGTACGGCATGTCTCCTGGTCTGATTAAAAGACTTCCTGAGTGAACGGTCTCTCCGAGTTGTTGCCGATAGATGCTCATCGGAACCCATGACGACTAATAGCGGAGTTCCTCAGGGATCTGTTCTCTCTGCAACTCTCTTCCTGCTGCATATCAACGATCTGCCGATGCCTGGTATCTATGGATAAGCAGATGACAGCATAGTTGTAGAGAGATACCTGCCGAGTGCTCGGGCTAGCAAGGAGCTAATCCAGTCCAAAAGAGAGCAAGGGCGGATCCAGCTTTGGCGCCAGGGGGGGGTCACATAGCCATGGTCAAGTCAATAGAAATTATGATTTAATTTTGATAATAATAGATACGGGTAAAAATACATACATCAATAAAATACCTACTATTTTATTGATGTAAGTATGTACTGTACTTAAAAATACCTATAACCTTTTGAGTACCGTAATAAGAGACACAATAGAAAGACAATGAGCGAGCAAACGCCGGCGTTCGCTTGAGGTTTAAATAACAAAATAAATTTTTCTTTTACGTCTTCTCCCGAAACGCGTTATCACTCCATCTACTTCAATGGTAACGAGAAAAGCAAGTGGCAAATTCAAAAAAATGGACTGCCACAAGGTAGTATTCTAGCCTCCTTGCTGTTTAACGTTTACACCAATGGCCATCCGGTGAGCACAAGTGAAGAGCACGGTGAGCACGAGACACAACCCGCTTTCTGTATGCAGACGAACTGGCATTAACTTGCCAAGCCACTGATTTTGAGGAGATTGAGGCCAACCTTACCACAGCTCTCTTAGATCTTAGCCAGTATTGTACTGCTAATGCATTTAAAGCAAATCCCTCAAAAATGTGCGTCTTTCACCTTTGTAACAGACAAGCGGGTTGAATGCTCAATATCTCATGGCAGGAGGTACCAATCATTCATAACCCCCATCCAAGATATCTCTTCATCACTCTGGATAGGTCTCTCAACTACAGAAAGAATTGCGAGAACGTTAAGAGAAAGGTGCATTCGAGAAACAACCTGCTACGTCGCCTAACATCCACTAGCTGGAGGCGTCTCCCCAAGTTCTGCGAACAACTGGAATGGCGCTCCGCTTCTCCGCTGGTGAATATGCCTGTCCAGTATGGAGCCGCTCCGCCCACTCTAACATAGTAGATACAGCACTTAATGAGACGTGCCAAATTGCCACTGGTTGCCTTATGCCGACTCCGGTACGAATGCTGTATCCACTAATCGGCATTGCACCCCCAGAAATTCGCAGTACTGTGGCTAGCCGCATAGAAATAACGAAACAACAAAACGACCCTCGCCATTCAATGTACTATTACAGCTCGGTGCCCCTGAGACTTAAAAGTCGTAAAAGTTTTGTTGTAAGCGTGAGCCCATCTCAAAGTAAAACCATATCGTTTTACTATGGTCAATCTGGAAAACTCTTAACAGACTCCGCACACAGGTTGGGCGCAGCAAAGATAATCTCTACAGATGGGGGTTCCTGAACGGTTCCGACCTTCACATGTTTCATTTCAGTGTTTGTGCAGTGTCTCTCCACAGACCATGTCCCACCTTCCATCCTGCATGACGTGCCCTGTTACCTGTTCATCTTATGACAGTATCAGTGGACGACATTGCCGTGGCCGAATACTGGGCCAGGCAAGGAATTTAATTAGTTTTACCATCGACACTATAAGAACGTACGACACGCTACGTTTGTATGGACATGTAGAAGTGCCAGTCCGGTTAGACATTCGACCATTGAAGCTTCTAGCCATAATTTGATTTTTCGTAACGAGAGAGATATTTCCGCTGTCGCTACACTAACATGAAATGTAGCCATAAAAAAAATCTTATGTTAAGATACGTCTCAAAATAACAATTTAAAATCAGTTCAGAAAACTTCTATTGATAAAATATTTTTAATAAATCTTTTCAAAGAACTCTCCACCAACCTCTATACAAAGTTTCATGCATCTGAAACAATTTTCGAAACATTTTTTCCAGCCCGCTGCAGACACCTCTTACACGGCCTTCTTGAACGCTGCTAGCGCGTCTTCCGGCGATGAAAACTGTATCCCTTTCGGCAGATTTTTTTTTTAGGGAATAAAAAGAAATCACACGGTGCCAGATCAGGACTGTTAGGAGGGTGCCCCAAGACTCTGACCAGTGCGGTGTCCAGGAAGTCCCTCGTTTTGAGCGCTAATAGTGCGCGGGCGCGTTGTCATGGTGAAGCAGTACACCGCGGAGCCCGGTATTCGGTCGCTTGTTGCTCATTGCAGACAAAACTTCTGGCAGGCATTTTGTGGTATACCATTCGGCGTTAATGCTGCTTTAGTCTCGTAATGGAATTGAAATCAGATAGCCCGTCAAAATTAAGAAACTAGTGATCAAAATTTTCCCTGCACTTCTCGATCGCTTCACTTTCGTAGGCGTTGTTTCGTTTTGAAACAGCCAAACTGTCAACTGACGCTTTGTTTCTGGATCGTATTGATAAATCCAGGATTCGTCACCTGTCACAATGTCGTAAACGCGCCGAGACGAGCCTGCTTCAAATTTTTGAATGATATTACGGCACCACTCCACACGGGCCTGCTTCTGAGCTTCGGTGAGGTTGTGCGACACCCAGCGGCAAACTATCCTCCTCACACGAAAGTGCTCGTGTAGAATCTTGTGAACGCTTCCCGAACCAATCTGCAGTGTATGCTAAATCTCTTCGTATATACCTAATTCGCCTGTTTTCTTGAATTTTTTTTTTTACTGCCAGCACACTTTCTTCCGTGACAGCTGTCGTAGGACGACCACTTCTTTGTTCATCCCTTAAAGTAAGGCGACCGCGCTTGAACTCGCTATACCAGCGGTAGATGGTTGCTTTTGAAGGTCTTTCATCCAAACAAGCAATTAGAAGTCGATCAAATGACTCATCAGGTTTTAGGCCACATTTAAAATCACACAAAATCATCGCACGAAAATGGCTTCTATAGATGAACTTTTTATATTTTTATATATTAAAAAGCGTACATTATGGAGGCCCAAAATTCACGTAAATTAGCAGATTTTCAGAGGTCTTTACGAGATTAGTTTTACACAAGTTTATGTTTTGATTTTTATAGACGCCTAGATAATATCCACAAGACATCTGTGTATCCAAAATATCTAGAGAAAGTAAAGGTACCTCGGGTTGGCCACTCTTAAATTAATTAAATATTGAAGGTGCTACATAAAATCTATATTGTGACAAAAAAATTACATAAAAACATTATGTTTAACAATTTTAATCAGTGGTCCACCTAGGTCCTGGACCCAGCCCAGGGGGGGGTCATGACCCCCATGACCCCCCCCCTGGATCCGCCCTTGAAAGAGAGGCTATGGTAGAGCGTACGAATCACTTCACACAGCACCTTACTGCACTTCAGGCAGGCTCCAAATGGGGCGAAGCCAATCTGGTGGGATTCAACGCTGCCAAAAAACAAGCTTGTCTGTTCAACGCAAAAAAGAGCCCGTTTACCTTGGCTTCTGCTTTCTGGAAAGTATCCTTGCACCGGGCGCCATCAGCTCTTGTGAGTTGAAGTTTCCTCAGACCTTAACTTTGGGCGGTTCATTGAGTCCAAAGCCAAAGGAGCTGCTAAGAAACTTGGTGTTCTTGCAAAGGTCCGACGGTATTTTACACCGGGACAGCTTCTAATGTTATACAAAGTACAGGTCCGATCGTGTGTGGAATACTTTCGCCACATATGGGCTGGTGCTGCAAAATACCGTCTAGCAGCTTTGGAGTCAGTGGAAAGGCGTGCGAAGAGGCTAATTGGTGATCCAGATTTGGTCAAGTCCAATTTGCAAAGCCTGGAACACAGGCGTAGGGCAGCCAGCCTATCGGTAATTTACAGGATGCATTTTGGAGTGTGTGCGCGGGATTTATATGAATTGATTCCGCCATCACCTTTTTTACCACCGGACAAGCCGACGTACGGTGAGTATCCACCCTTACGTTGTTGAAACCTCTACGGTCCGGACTAAGCGTTTCTCCTCGTCGTTTATACCGCGTACATCGACGGACTGAAACAATTTGCCTACTGCGGTCTTCCCGTCCGATTATAATTTATGTGTCTTCAAGGACAGAGTAAATAGGCTCCTCATAAACTGGTGCGCCTCACCAACAACGTTTGCATCACAGTTTACTATCAGGTGGGATCCCAGTCAAGCACTAGTTTATATTATTTAGAAAAGAAATAAGTGATACAACCACGGAACTGCTCGTAATTACATATATACTTTTAGTAATATACTCCTTGTAGAAATGGGCCAGCCTTTTATTTAAATTAAGAAATAGTTCAGGGTTAAAGTAGTGCCTTAATTTATTTTGGATTCACAGAGAGTCAAGAACGCAGAAGGAACAGCGAGTACTGTGCCTGCACCTGTGTTTTCGCAGAAACTTGTGCACTATATGATTGTATAGGTACTGTACAAACTTGTGCACTATATGATTGTATAGGTACTGTACAATCGTGTGCGCAAACTCGATATCCGTGGCGCAAACACAGGTGCACTCGCGTTCATTTAGGTAGGTACTCTCATAGTCGGGTCATCCAACATGACCGGAGAGATCAGGCGCAAGATCAGCGGTTTTACGTGCTTTCGGAGGCACGGGGGTGTCAAAACTCAGTGGCACTTTTCACCCGATCCGGGAATCGAACCCAGAACTCCAACAGGTCAGCAGTTGCGTTTGCGGCCACAAGACCAAAGAGGCACCTTCCTGTAGTATAGTGCCAGATCAAGTTACAGGTAGCTCTTTAAGCTAGAGTGATGATAGATAGAAACTATTACCTATCTATCATCACTCTAGCTTATAGAGCTGGCATAATATGAATAGGTTGAAGACGGAGGAAGGCGCCAAGTTAAGGATAAAGGTAAAGAAACAAGAAAAAACCACTAAACTACGCCGCCTTCATTTTAAAACACGATTAACGTGTTTTCTTTGAAAAAATTATATTTACTATTCATTACCACGTAAATATGGGACCACAAAATATTTTTACAAGGATGTCAAGAATTCACATTAATTTAAAGAATTCTGCAAAACGCGTGATGAGTTGTCCAAACCCACGAGTTTGATAATTGTAATACAATACGTGTATTACAGTTATTAAACTTCACTGAAATATGTTCCGCTAAAATCTTTAACAAACAGTCAACAAAGCGTTGTCTAGACTCTAGACTATTCTTCGTGGGGAAGATCGGCGGCAACGATCTCTCGCGCCGGGCCACGATACAGGCCATGTTCCGAAGCGAGGAGGAGTGGTGAGTGCGAAGCAGTAATGCTAGCAAAGGACCGCACGTGCACGCGTTAGGGAGCGGCCCTCACGCCCCGGCCGCCGTGATCCCGATCCCTATTTCCGGCCACCGTAGGTGCTGGGTAAATGGGTAGCTCGCCGCGCCGTACGACCGTCCGGTATCCGTCCGGCCCGAGCTCAAGTCGTCGACGGCGCGTACTGTTTCACGCGCGCCTCAAGGAAATGTCAGCAAACCGTAGCCCCGCAGGGTCGAAGCCTACTAGGGCCAAGGGTGCTTCTGAAAGGAAGACTCGGCCCTGGTATGAAAGGCAACGAAAGAACAGGAGTGGGTTTTTATTCAGTAAAAGTCTGACACACCCAGCTCCGCCCAAGAGCGCGGGATGTCATTAGATGGTTTTACCACCGAAAAAAAAAAGACTAGACTATGATTTGTAAATTAGGAAGGCATTATAATAAGGTACTGTCGCTTAATTTTATTGAAATGTTTATATTGATACACAACTTCTTATCTACTAATATACATATTTAAATTAGTCAACGAAATTACGATTTGTTATGTCCATATTCGTCCATATAAGGAAAATCTATAGAAAGTTACCTACTTGATATCTTAGAAGTTATTTTTTCCAACTATCTAGCTAGACTTATGGAGAAACTTAGAGGTCACGCCAAACACCTAAAATCATACACTATTCTCTCTGTCAATGACAGCTATGAATAAAGATCTTTACTGGAAGTTTTTTGTCAATTTCAGGCGACCCTACAGCCTTCGGGAATCTACAACCTTCTGAAAACATCATAGATGCTATATGTGACACTGCTAAACTAAACGAAAGTCGGAACTATGGACCTACTATTGGTCACAGGGATGCGCGGCAGGCGGTCGTGGAGTACAGCGCCCACCAGGGCCTCGTGACGGCTGATGACGTTATTCTCTGCAGCGGCTGCTCCCATGCCATCGATCTCGCCCTTAGCGTCATCGCTGACGTTGGACAAAATGTCCTGATCCCCCGGCCAGGGTACTTGATTCACAAAACTCTTGGAGAGGGACTGGGTATCATTATAAAATATTATGATTTATTAGTGAGTATTATTTACCTACTATTCTGTTATAAAGTTTAAACGCCCTAGGCCCCAACGGAGTATTTCTTAGTTTCTCATTCATTCACAAAATCTCTGAGTAATTAACTCTACGTTATTCTTAGAATATCTCAAATCTGTTACATTACGAAGTCGTATTTGACATTGTTTCATGGAGGAAACATACCTAAGTAACAACAATAAAAGCTACAACGTCTATAACATAAGACTTCACGAATATGTCCTGTTTTTTTAGCCTGACAAGAACTGGCAAGTGAATCTGGCGAGCCTCGAGAGCCA
This sequence comes from Mythimna impura, assembly GCA_905147345.3. Lineage (NCBI taxonomy): Eukaryota > Metazoa > Arthropoda > Insecta > Lepidoptera > Noctuidae > Mythimna > Mythimna impura. The sequence continues at coordinate 11,059,144 of LR990348.1, read as the reverse complement.
AATAGACGAAAACACAGCTGCGATCATCGTCAACAATCCTTCAAATCCGTGCGGCTCAGTGTATACCAGGGAACACCTAAAAGAGATAATCGATGTGGCATCGAGATATCGCGTGCCGATAATTGCTGACGAAATCTACGAACACTTCGTTTTCTCCGATCACGAATTCACTGCGTTATCGTCTTTGTCTAAAGATGTCCCAGTTTTAACTTGTAGTGGAGTCACGAAAAGATTTTTGATACCTGGCTGGCGACTGGGGTGGGTGATCATACATGACCGCCAGAATATTTTAGGTAAGGAGGTACGAAATGGATTGTTGAGTATGTCGACTCGAATTTTGGGACCAAACACACTGATACAGAAAGCTTTACCGAGAATTCTTAAGGAGACTCCGCAAAGTTTCTTCGATGATACCATGCGTTTTATTGAGGTGAGATTTAAAGTACGAATTTTCTTACACTACCTATCTCCAGATAGTACTATATGTATAAATATTGTTCCGTTTCATATCCGACTCGTAGATTTTACAGTGATGAGAGACACTAAGGGACAGCGAGAAATATTCCTTCTCTTGAAAGTCACTTAAATTAAGCCACAAGTACACATGCTTGTAACTCGCTTATAAGTATGCAAGTAACTTGCATGCAATTGTGTCATCACAAATTATGATTGCCGTACAAGATAGATACTGTATAGTACAGTATAGTATACCTAATATCTATATTATTCAAAATGATACATACAAATTGAAAACTTGCTTCATTTTTAATAAGCATGTCTTAACAAGAGTAGGGACAAGGGCAGGAGTCACCGTGTCAAATGTAATAGGATAGCCGTATAAAATTAAAAATATGTGACTAACTGTTAAATTCATGTTTCAGAGTCAAGCTAGACTAGCTTACACAGAACTGCTGAAAGCCCCGGGACTGCGCCCCATCATGCCGCAGGGGTCTATGTATATGATGATTGAGATCAAAATCTCATCGTTCCCTAAGTTCGACAACGAGCTCCAATTTATTTCTCAGATGTGTAATGAGCAATCTGTCCTCTGTATTCCTGGAAAGGTACGTTGTTTTATTACTATGATTTTGTTTACATTTGATCAGAACTCTCCATTACTTACTAAACAATAAATAAATACTTACTTCATGTCACAATTCTTGAAGTGCATTTATTTTATTTGACTGACACCTTTTTTTTAGGTGGGAAATCATCCAATGTTCTTCGTTACAGGGCCTCGGGGTTCTCTTTCGCACAACCCTTGGCCCCAGTAGGCTTCGACCCTGCTGGGCCCCAACGCGTGTAACACTATACGCCGTCGACGACTCCAGCTAGGTCCGGACGGTTACCGGACGGCCAGACGGAGAGCTACCCATCGCTCGCCGTCCGCATGCTTACGTCTACAGTGGGCGGAAATCGGGGTTAGGATCCCGGCGACTGGGGCGTGAGGGCCGCTCCCTCACGCGTGCGGCCGCCTCCTTCGCTAGCATTACTGCTTCACAGAAGGAGGCCATTCCTCCTAGCTCTGGACCATGGCCTGTACCAGGTCCCGGCGCGAGAGGTCGTTGCCGCCAATCGGGCCCCCACGAGAACACGGCGGTGCTCTGACCAAGCGGGGCACACCTCTACCGTATGCTCAACCGTGTTCTCTCATCCGGGCGTTTCTTCTGCACGAATCCGGTGCAGGGACCTCCCTTACCATATGCAGTAAGGACCTACGTCATGCGGAAGGTGAGAAGGTCGCGACTGTCGCCATTCCAACATGAGATCCCGCTGGAACTCTGTCCGTCATTTCTGGTCTTTCATTATCGCGACTTTCGTTCGCCCCGGCGTTGCGTCTGACATGACCTCGTGCTCCGGAGAAGTCATTGGATGAATTCCACCCTTAAAAAAATGTATAATTATATCGTGCATGCGTGCAAGGACTGTTGCCTCCAGATCCCATGGTGGCTGGCCAGCAAGGAGGCTCGCCGCTTCGCGGGAAACGTTACGGTATCCCGGCCTACTGTAAGAACGACCAATCTGGGACAGCCTTTGGACAGTTGACAATTTAACTCGCGACAGATTGTGATTTAACAGATTCACTTCGATAGATTATAATGTACCGAAAAATAATGCGTTAAATTGTAAAGCAGTATGTTACGGTTCACAATCTTTCGACAGTTTACAATCTCGCGAGATTAATTATAATCTAACTTATTTACAATTTTACGGTGACATATATAGTTCTATAATTTAAACTGATTTAAATAGGTATGTTTTATGAAATTGCAGTGTTTCAACTATCCAAACTTCATGCGGATCGTGCTCACCGTGCCTGAAGATATACTGCGAGAAGCCTGTCATAGAATCAAAAGGTTCTGCGAAGATCACATACTGAAGCAGCAAATGAAGAAAATGGACCATGACGTTGTGTCTATCGTGAACGACGAGAAAAATGTGAAGTCGAAACAAAACTTATTAAAGAATATTACTTAATTTTACGGAATTAATCCACAGTATAAATATTTTATATATATATGCATGAAATAAATGTAAGCCCCTAACAAAACAATAAGAGACGCAAGTATATTGTCGTACTTCTGCAGTTTATCAAGTTATTAATTATAATGTTTGATTTATTTTTGATGTTTAAAATATTACCTAAATAATTATTTTAACCTCATAAAATAAATATTAATAATCAGCTTCATTTTTTTGGTAAACTCTTATTATAATGATCAGTTCTGATTCACCAGAAATAATAAATGTGATCAGCAGATCAATTAAGAAGTTATAGTAAGAATTAAATAAAAAAAAACAAGAAGTAGAGGTTGTTTGGCACACACACTGGTACCTCTAAATCTAACTCCTTTCTTTGTATTTTATTTTTACTGTATGTGTGAGGTACGAATAAACGTTTTTTCTTTCTTTCTTTCTTTCTTTTAGTTAATTCAAAGGTTGCTTGTAACAGTTCCTGTAATAGACTAAATCAAGACGTGTTTTATTGAACTATGCAGTTCACACCCCACACTAAATGTCCCGATGATAATCTAAGAAACATTAGAAGATATTCATTATTCACTCTGTGTTCTACTGGAATTTCAGGAAACGTCACTTCTGTAGAAAATTATTGTTTAATTTTCAGAGTGTATGTTTAGTACTTCATTTGATTACTAGCCGTATTAAAAAATTATCACCAAAGGCAGTTGAGACTGACGATTAATTTTATTTCTATGAAATTAGAATCACTCCTGTCGACGCGATAATGCTAAAATGTGCAGTTATTTCTCATAATTGTAATAGTTGATCTCTGATTCTATTTTTTCGGAGATAATTACAAAATTAAATTATATAATAACACAATAAAAAGTTGATTTTGTGAAATTTAAAAAAAAAAATATTTCTTTATCACTCGGTAGAATCACCCAAATATAACAAAGAGACTAGGACGATCGAACCTTTTCATATTCGTTATAAAATCGGAACGAAATAAACTAAATAAATGTTTAATTGTCACAATTTTATTCAGTGAAAGTCTCTTGTGAAATTCGAGCGATGAATAAAAGTCCCTGTTCGATAAGACCGCCCATTTTAGGTACACTTGTTTTTATAAATGTTTGTGTTTATATGAGTTGTACAAACAATAATATAATAAATAAATATAACAGTTTAAAAGAGTTTCAATCAGATATAATCAAAAGGATCAGTAGCATAAATTGAAAGATTAAAACTGGGAATTTTAGGTTGACTAACTCCAAAGGCCTGTTTACAAAAACAGTTGTCTAGGTGTCCATCAGGCGTCATTCTAATACGATCTCATTGTCATTTTGCTAAGAGTTTGTAAGCTGCTAATTCATAATGATCGATCAATGATCGGTCAATGGTCTCATAATAGAGTTGTGGTAGAATGAATATATCAAGTTTATTAAAAGCAATGACTGCACAATGACGTTCTAAGGGTAGGTCACTGATCAAAGGAACTGTCAAAATTTTAGCAGATTACCGCACACCTCAGACATTAATTTGTTAATATTTACGAGATTACCATTCTATGCTATTTCTTTCAATGGAGTGTCAGTGGTTGACCAATGGAAAATCATAATGACGTCGTTATATTAGCAGATTACCAAACTTGTCAAAATCAACAATTATGAATTTACAATGATAGACCATTCTGGCACTATTGTAATACAGACTTGAGGCCCAGTTTAACTTCAGGGTCCCTACCATGACGTCTTAGCATCTTAATTCCTATGTTAGAGAGAGACAGAGGTAAACAAGCTGTATAGCGCTATCCCTTTCACATACCGTCTGTATGATGATTTTACTTCATGGCAGGGGTTTATTACACATTTCCCATAAAATTACCTGCCTATTCAGAATCACTGGAAGAAGAAAAAAAATATTAGTTGCAAAATGTACAAAGAACGCTAAGATTAACATAAGAAAAGATTTCTGTCATCTGCGAGAAATAATAGAACAGAATAACTTTATGGTACCTACACAAAAAGGTAACAAACTTAAACACAAACTTAAATCTATGGGTACAACAGAACATGAAATTGAAATGATTAACCATTTAGAATTATCCAATCATCAAAATTACTAAGACAACATCTACGGTGAATGATCACAAATAAATTAATGAACTAGGTATTTATTCCTTGTTTTCTAAATAATAGTTATTTTCTTTTTTTCTTGCATCTGCCATATTATAGGTACTTCTGCCTGCCTCGGTTGACTGCTCTATATTCTGTGGTTGACTGGTAGAGAATGCCTAAGGTATTAATTCCGTCTTTGTATGTTTCTGCTGCATAAAGATTCAATAAATAAAATATAGTTATTTATTCCAAGAAAAGAGAAGGACCAAGTGTGTTACCTTACGGCACCTACTGTAGGTACTATATTAAGTTTGTTTTTCCACAAATCATAATAATATAATATACCACAAAAGTTAAATAAAAGGATTCCTACGCGTTTTAATCCTTTGGATAAAAACAGCACAAGACTCCATAAAGTTTAGCAATATATAGGTATTACGACGAAATACATAATGCTACATATTACTTCATATTACACGGGGATAAATAAACGTCTTGCTCAGTTCAAAGAAAATGTTCGATGATCGCAATTTTCGAAGCGAATTTGATGTTGGTAAGTATAATAAACACTATAGGTTTTGGGAAAAGATAGATGATGATAGGTTCACATTACATACTTGATATAAAACTTTAATAGCAAATGATCCTTTTCCATCAACGCGAACGACGTTGCTTCTTTGAATGTGAATGTTATTTATTAGTTGTTAATGGCTCTTTGTCTTAATGACTGCACACTGCGTTTTACAGAATTCATTATCCAGAGCATATGTATTGGAGATTGGAATATAATCGGACTATAAAAGTAAATCCAATCTCGCAAACTGGACTACCTGGCCTGAGTAATTTCGCTACTGAATCACAAGCTTTGTTCCACCTCCTATTCTGCTTTATATGTCTAAATATATGCAACTGAAGTTTTAGTTGTGAAAACTTACAGATATAGGTATGTATATTACTACCTAGGTACTGTCTTACTAGCGATATGAAGGGGAAGAAGAAAAGGAATGCCGATAGAATACTATTAGCTACAATATACTTCTAAAAAAATATAGGAAAAAAAAAACTTTTTACAAAAAAAAAATAACCGACTTCACTAAAAAAAACACTAAAAGGATCAAAATAACTTTAATTTCGGAAGTCGGTGTTTCTCGGTATTGCTAGTTTCTTATTTAACACCGACTTCCGAAATTAAAGTTATTTTGATCCTTTTAGTGTTTTTTTTAGTGAAGTCGGTTATTTTTTTTTTTGTAAAAAGTTTTTTATTTTACACTTTTTAGTTGCGAACCACTTATAAACAGAGTGCCTATTTCTCATGACGATTCCAATTAACCCAAAACACTGCAAGGTTACATTGTTTTATTAGAAAGTTCCTGTGTCTACCTTCCACCTTCCGGCTCCATCACCGGATCAATTCGATAGTACCTTATAGCCAAAGTGCATCTCATGACAATTCTAATAAGCCCAAACACGGCTAGGATACATTGATTAATTACGGAGTCCCTATGCCTACCATGTGGCTCCATCATCAGATCAGTTCGATAGTACCTTATAGCCAAAGTGCATCTCATGACAATTCTAATAAGTCCAAACACGGCTAGGTTACATTGATTAATTACGGAGTTCCAGTGCCTACCTTCCGGCTCCATCATCAGATCAGTTCGATAGTACCTTATAGCCAAAGTGCATCTCATGACAATTCTAATAAGTCCAAACACGGCTAGGTTACATTGATTAATTACGGAGTTCCAGTGCCTACCTTCCGGCTCCATCATCATCATCAGATCACTTCGATGATACCATTTTCAACGTAACTATTCAGAATCATTCATTTATTTGTATTGTCATAGTCGCTTAACTATATCTTCATTGTGATATCTATTTGAGTATGAAGTTCCGTTGACCATTTCTGGTCTTCTTCATCAGTTCCACTTCATCAAATGTTACTTTTTGACTGTAAGTGCTTAAGTTCTTGATGAAAATACTAAAATTACTATAGGGTTGCCTATAATTTTTGAGGAGTTCCCTCGATTCCTCATGGAATCCATCATCAGAACTGGATTTTGAAAAAAATGGGACCAATCTGGAAGCATATCCTATAAAGAGAAAAAAAAAATTTGCAAATCGGTCCATAAACGACGGAGTTCTGAGGTAACAAACATAAAAAAAAAATGATGATAAAAAAAAAAAAAAAAAAATACAACCGAATTGATAACTTTTTTTTGAAGTCGGTTAAAAAAGATGACTTATTGTTCTTATAGATAGATTAGTATCTCCTTCCTATTTACCTGCATAGGCGCATAATAAATGCCTTGTTATTGTTTACGTCTTCTTAGTTTACATTCCGAAGTATGAGACGTAGTATAGGGCGTAACAACAACACCTATATTATTACTGCTACGTAACGTACGTAACTACGTAATTCCTTGTTTACCTACGTTTCACTTTGATATGGCCGTAGTAAATGACTGAACCTAAAAACATATCTAGGTACCTGTAGAACAGAGACTGCAGAGAAAGACATTTAATTTTAAGCGTTTTTGAATCGTTCTGCGCCATTGCATTATTTCAATGTTGAATTAAGTAGGTACTTATTAAAAAGAAAAGACGACTGATAATGAAAACTTGTATTGGTATCACGCTCGTATTTTAAACTAATTACGTTAATTGTTATAAAATGTAATAATCTTAACAAACGTTAAGGTTATACAACCAGTTTTATGTAGGTCCATAGTAGGGCTGAGATAAACATGACACATATTTTGTAAGGGTCCCTGCAGATTTATTTTGAGTGATAGAATTTTCTACCATGGTCACAATTTTTTTTTTTAATATAGTGTACCTACATATATATATATCACAGTAAATAATTGCCAATTAGATGATAGTACTTACCAATTACTAACTGATCTCAATTTTAAGAGCATAAATAAATAAATCTTTGAAAAAACTTTTTACAAAAAAAAATACAACCGACTTCAAAGTAAAAAAAAACACTGAAAAGTGCAAAATAACTTTAATTTCGGAAGTCGGTGTTTCTATAATAGTTTTGTTTCTTCGTTATTTAACACCGACTTCCGAAATTAAAGTTATTTTGCACTTTTCAGTGTTTTTTTTTTACTTTGAAGTCGGTTGTATATTTTTTTGTAAAAAGTTTTTATTTTACACTGTTTAGTTATGGTACCACCACTAAAAAGTACCCCTCAGCCAAACTTAAATACCTTATAGCCAGTGTGCATCTGATGACAATTCTAATAATCCCAAACACGGTTAGATTACATTAATTTATTACAGAGTTCCGGTGCCTAACTTCAGGCTTCGTCATCAGATCAGTTCGATATATTCCCCCTCTACTTTCAGTCAGTCATCGACTACACGTATAAACAAAGCAATTTTACTTTTTACGACGGTTCTGCTGTGATCCTATGAGGAGTTCTGTTCCATATCTTCGAAGTTCATGATCAGATCATAACAATATTTCTATGGGACCAACTCGGAAGCATAACCTTTCAATCAAAAAAAAAAATTTTTAAAGCCAGTCTACAATTGACCGAGAAATCGGTGAACATACATAAAAAAAAAAAAACATACATTCAACCGAACATACCTCCTCCTTTTTGAAGTCGGTTAAAAATTAAATTCGTTGGTATATGGAACAACTCATGAGCGTACGCGCATCATTTATTTAGGGGTGGGCCAAGTAAAGGAACTAAATTAGTAGGAATTCAGTGACGGACTATACCTATCGGGGATAGGGTAAGTAACTTTGTCAACGCCTTTAACTTTGTCGACTTTGACAATCTTGCATTAGAAGCGAACGAAGTGAATTTGAATTTTAGCATTCCTTTTCGACAAGCTTAGTTTTACCATCTATTTTTACAGAAATAGGACCTAAGCACTTTGTCAACTCATGCAGAAAAGTTTGCAAAAAGATCTTACATTCGAGAGCGAGCGAAGTGAGTTCGAAAATTTTGCCAGCCTTCGTTTACAGTTTGCATGCTTAATTAAGTTTTACTAAACGCAAATAATTTGGCTAAAATAAAATGCATTCTGTTACATTAGTCAGATGGTGGACTTTATGTGTGGTGGTTTTATGCAGATCCTTGGAGTGGCAGGAGAACCAGGTTCTTTTAATTTAAAATTAACGTGTCAGAACAAATGAAAACCGTTGTAGCTGACCATTCACAGATAAATAGGTAGGTACCTACAATTATATTGTGCAACCATCCATAATGGACACTTACTCTGGAAAAAAAGTTATTTATAACTTTATATTGATAAATTAAATATCCCTTGCAGAAACGATTAAGAGTTTAATTAACCTTTTGAGTACCGTAATTAGAGACACAATAGAAAGACAATGAGCGAGCGAACCGTGTTCGTTTGGGGTTTAATGAATTAAAGAACACAGTCTCAAATCGTTAATGAACCCGAGAGTACTTACGAACTTGTTCAAATATACGTTAAATTCATTCATCGTCACATCGTAAAGGTTGTTGAGGTACAAGGAACGTCGGATGTGAGAGAAGAAATGAATAGTCAACGACCATATGCGCTTTAAAAGCGGAAAGCTTGTTATGTTGAAATAACAAAATATTCCACGACGTTCTGGAACACTACTAGTGGAACTACTTCGATGCAAGTTGTAAGTTCGATGTAAGGTAAGAAATTACAATATATAAAAAGGTATATATAACACTATTTGTATATTTAGCAGTTATAATAGTTATTTAAATATTATGACCATCAAGAGTTAATAAAAATGAGCCTTCTCTGAATAGTTAAGTGTAAAGAGAAAGGATGCGATTTCTTTTATAATATTGTACGGTTAGTACTATTATTTACTATTATTATAGTTAGATGTTTTTCTTCTTCTAGTAATTTATTTTTGACTAGTTTTGGGAATTGCAAATAAGAAGGAAATGCACAATACACGTATAATGCAGATTTTATAGTTTTTTTTTCGTAGAATCCCGTAAAGCGAGTCTATTAAGCGCTAAAGCTATCTATAGGGGCAAATATGTGGCTTGTAGAATATATAAACAACCTGATTCTATTGCCGTCATCACATCTACATTTTCAAACCAGTTCCACGACTCGAGAGCCTGTGCTTGTCAAACGCCACTGTTCCGATACAAAACTGAGTTGTATCGAAATGCGAGCAATATTCTCAATTCAAGTTTAAGTGACGCCGCAGCTTTTGATATTCCGCAAGTTTTGTGCCCATGTCGCGACGGTCTCGAGGAAGCAATACATGGGAGGTGCGTGCATCGACGTTGGCTCGCAATACCCATAACCTGATTCGGGACATCGTCGAGAACCTTCAGGTAGAACCTAACCCGGACAAGCCACTCATAGCGCTTTCAGTCGGTAAGTGATTTGCAAAATGTTTCATTCTGACGTTCAATTTTGCGATTACTAAATGATATAGATAATATGAAAAGCGTGGATTTTATAATAATATTGTTTACGAAAATATAATATGCTAAAAATAGAAAAAAAAAAGTAAAATTCATGACAAAATATCAGTTGCTGTTTCATAAAATATGGTGATCCTTCGTGCATACAGCAGTGTTGTACAACTAGTTCAGTCCGTAAGTTGTGAAGTTGGTAAGAATTTTTTCTATGAAATTCCAAATGCTATTTTGCGTCTTGAATTTATGACAATTTTCGTTGACTACCAACTAATAGAAAGTTAGGAATTCTTAGCAAGTAGACAGTAGATACTGCGACGGCTACTACACATAATTTGGTAACAGTTAATACTGAGTACAAATCATGAACAGGCTAGCAAAAATGGGTTAGCAGATAAGTATTACATTTTATAGATCAAGGTCAACAGGATTTAGATTTCACAATATTTTTAACAAGGCACTTTATTTGTTTTGCACGTTAGGTGATCCGACAACTTTTGGAAATCTTAACCCTCCCGAGCAAGTGCTGCAAGCTGTTCGGGAGAGTAATGAATGGCTTAGCAGTCGCAGTTATGGTCCTGCGAAGGGACACTTGGAAGCGAGGGTGGCAGTAGCGGAGTACAGTGCCCACCAGGGGGACATCTCACCCGAAGACGTCATCCTCTGCAGCGGGTGCTCACATGCCATCGAACTTGCAATCACAGTGATTGCTGACTCAGGTCAAAATGTACTTGTTCCACGGCCAGGTTTTATGATATACAAGACAGTAGCCGAAGGATTAGGCATTAATATCAAATATTACAACTTATTGGTATGTTTACTTTACTCATACTCTCTCTCTCTTTTGTCTCTTATTTAATGGTCAATCTAAATTATTTATAGGACCTCAGTTATTCATATTTTTGCGAATATTTCATTATATTCGATGAGGAAATGTGCGAAATCTAAGGGCGTAGCAGTGGGATAGACAAGTATTAATATGAGGTGATGTTAAACGAGTTTCTAGAAGCATAACAAGTTTCTTGTGGATTGTATTTGCATACGGCTCATTTACGCTTTATTTTATTTATAACTGCGTTAATCCTTGATTAAAGGTTATTTAATAAAGCGATAGATCATAGCTATGATATTTTGTTGCAGCCAGATCAACAATGGAAGATAGACTTGGAGGATCTAGAGAACCAAATAGATAATGACACTGCCGCGCTAGTCATTATAAATCCTTCCAATCCGTGCGGCTCAGTTTACGACAAGGAGCATTTGTACGAGATACTTGACATCGCGTCGAGAAACCGCGTGCCAATCATTGCTGATGAAATATACGAACATTTTGTTTTCTCCAACCACGAGTTCACCGCATTATCGGCTCTCTCTAAAGATGTTCCAATACTAACATGTAGTGGACTCACAAAGCGATTTTTAGTGCCTGGCTGGCGCATGGGCTGGGTGATCATTCATGATAGACATAATATATTAGAGAAGGAAGTTCGCCAGGGCTTGTCAAATCTGGCCACTAGAATTTTAGGGCCAAACACCTTAATACAGAGGGCATTGCCAGCAATATTGTCATGTACTCCACAAAGTTTTTTCGATGAGCTTGTTCTATTTATAGAGGTGAGTGAAAGGATACTTGTTTTGTTTTCATAATCATGTAGAAGTGAGCAGTTCACATTGGTTATTTGTTTATTCGTAATGAAATGTCATGATTAAAAACTAGCCTTTGCCCGTGGCTTCGCCTGCGTTCATGAAATATAACCTATGTCACTCAGAAATAAAGCAGCTTTCTAAAGGTGAAAAAAATTTAGCAATCGGACCAGTACTACTAGTACGAGTTACCCCCTACAAATAATAATAAAAAAAAACATAAACTTTACTGCTTTATAATATTAGTGTAGAAGAACATTAAAGCAGATTCCTCAAAAGTTCACTTAAATATTTTAGCAGGTATTTAAAATAATTCGCAACCATGCATTATGCACATTATTAAGTTGTACTATTGTTTTGTTTTTCAGAATCAAGCCAAACTGGCGTTTGATGAATTACGGTGTGCTCCGGGATTGCGTCCTATAATGCCACAGGGTGCAATGTACATGATGATTGAAATTAAGTTATCGTTGTTTCCAACTTTTAAAAATGAATTACAATTCGTAGAACGCATGGTCTCAGAGCAGTCAGTATTTTGCTTACCAGGACAGGTCAGTATAACGTTCTTGTATTAATACCACTACTATATTTTCGTCAATATATAAGTACATCTACTGTATAAGTGCAACACAATGTATACAATACGTCACGCGTTAAAAAAACTTGAAATAGACCAGCAACAAAAATGAACCTAGAATTGACCCCTGTGGTACTCCTATACAAGATTTTAACACGTCTTTAAAATTCATAGATATGATACATACGATTTAGGTGCCAGATCTTGAATAGTTGCCAACATACTAATTGACACGAATGTTTTGTTTTCAGTGTTTCGCGTATCCAAACTTCATGAGGATAGTACTAACTGTGCCCGAAGAAATATTGCGAGAGGCTTGCAAAAGGATTACACTTTTCTGTAACGACCACATTGTATCCCGAGAAACTCTGAAGGAAATAGAAGATAACATGGTGAAAGTTTCGAGTGAAAATGACGTCATCTGTGACAATGGAACTGCACATGTTGCTTAAACATTGTCATAATTCTATTCGACCATTGAACTTTGTATAATTTCCAAAACCGTAACGCTGGGTACGATATTTTTGGTATTAACTAACATTATTTTGAATTGTTATTTGAATACAAAAAGATTTTCATTATCTATTTAAAAATAACAGTTTCTGAAATTTGTATTTCAGGTTTTTTCTAGCTATATGATTATGGTAGGTACCTACGTTTATTAAACTTAGTGCGCCTTCATTTTATGAAGATGATAATAACACTATGCACCTGCCCAGTGCGTGGGATTTGTATTACGAATAGACCAAGTGTAAGCTTTGCAGAAATTTTCCGCCTACTTGCTTAACATATGTATATTATGTCAGAATATTCATATAACACCGTCATACCTCGCCATTCAATAGATTATGAAAAATCTTAGACTGGTGTAATATAGCTATTACGTGCATATTTTACAAGTTATTAACTATAGACAATGTTTTAGTTACCCCTTTTTTTATGTAAATAAAGTACTTTGTAAAAAGTTTTTTTTTTATAATTTTTTAAAAATATTATGATATTTTAATTTATTTGTAGTATTTTGTAGAACTGTACAGGAACAGTACCTACCTAAGTTAAGTGTGGGAATAATCGTAGTACATGGATTGAAATAAAACTAGTCAACAAATTATTTTTTCATCCCCCCATCTCGGAAAGAGTATCTTTGCTCTTCGATATCTGAGTGTAAAAGACGTTGACGACGACAATGCTCCAGAGGTGACCGAGGTAGAGATGTGAGTGGCGGTACGAGGGCTGAGTGCCAAGAATACCGCCCCAGGACCCGACGACTTGCCTGGGATAGCCAGGGTCCTGGCCATGGAGGCTCTCGGCCTCAAATAAGAGGGCTCTTCAGCGCATGCATGGAGAGGGGCCAGTTCCCACTTCGCTGGAAGACGGGGAAACTGATCCTCATCGCAAAGCCGGGGCGCCCTGCGGACTCTCCGTCCGCGTACCGGCCCATTGTGCTGGTCGACGAGGTGGGCAAGCTCTTTGAAAGACTTATTGCAGACCGCCTCGTCGCGCACCTAACACGGGTGGGGCCGGATCTGGCGGACGGCCAGTTCGGCTTTCGCAGGCGGCGCTCCACGGTGGACACCATCATGCGCGTGCGAGCTCTCACAACGGGGTACGCGGTGTCCCAAAGCAGGTGTGTCGAGGTGGCGTTTTTGGACATCGCCAACGCCTTCAACTCCCTAGCATTAGGAGGGCACTCCGGTATCACCGGGCGCCCGACTACCTCTGTCGTGTGGTCGAGGCGTACCTGCCAGACAGTTACATCATCAACCCTGGTCACCAAGGAGAGTGGAAACGGCGAGAGATGTCGTGCGATGTTCCGCAGGGATCGGTACTAGGGCCGTTCTTGTGGAACATCGGATACGACTACGTGCTGCGCGGCGACCTCCCTGACGGGGTCAGCGTGGTCTGCTACGCAATCGACACGCTGGTCCTAGCACGTGGAGAGTCGTACCAGACGGTTGTCGAACTAGCGACACGCGGGGTTGCGACAGTCGTGGACAGGATCCAGGAGTTGGGACTCGAGGTGGCATTGCACAAGTCCGAGGCCATGTGTTTCCATGGCCCTCGGAACGCGCCACCATCGGGTTCCCAACTAACGGTAGGAGGAGTCCACATTGGCATCGGGTCAACGATGAAGTACCTATGACTCGTTTTCGCCAGCCGGTGGGATTTCGAGGAGCACATCCGACGTCTGGCTCCCAAACTGAATCGGACTGGGGCTGCCCTCAGGTGGCTCCTACGCAGGCATTGTTCGATCCATGGCCCTTTATGGGGCACCAGTGTGGGTGCCGGCGCTGCGGAAGCAGCCGGCGGCCCGGCTGAATGCATGCCAGAGAGTCATGGCCATACGAATGGTGCGGGGATATCGCACGGTTTCCCGTGAAGCGGCCTCCTTGCTGGCCTGCCACCATGGGATCTGGAAGCAACAGTCCTTGCACGCATGCACGATTTGCGCGTGGAGATGGAACGCTGAGGCAAAACTCCGCTGCTGCGACAAGTCGCTGCATGGCGGACAGAGCTCCGGCGGGATCTCATGGTGAAATGGCGACAGCGACTGTCGCGACCCAGTGCTGGGCACGCCACAATTAGGGCGGTAAGTCCCCTCTTTGAGGCGTGGTTGGAAAGACCACACGGCGTCCTCACCTTCCGCATGACGCAGGTTCACACCGAACACGGTAAATTCGGGAAGTTTCTGCACCGGATTCGTGCGAAAGAATCGCCTAGGTGTCACCACTGTGTGGATCGCCCGGAGGATACGGTGGAGCATACGGTAGAGATGTGCCCCGCTTAGGCAGAGCACCGCCGTGTCCTCGTGGGGGCGAACGGCGGCAACGATCGGGCCTTGGTACTGGCTATGGTCCAAAGCGAAGAAGAGTGGCAGGTGGTCGCCTCCTTCTGCGAAGCAGTAATGCTAGCAAAGGAGGCGACCGCACGCGCGAGGGAACGGTCGTCACGCCCCAGTCACTGGGATTTCCATTCCGATTTCCGGCCACTGTAGACGCGGGCTTGCGTCCAACCGTCCGGTAACCGTCCGGACCGAGCCCAAGACGTCGACGGCACGTAGTGTTCCACGCGCGCATCAAGGAGATGTCAGCAAAACCGTAGGGGCCCAGCAGGGTAGAAGCCTACTGGGGCCATGGGTTCGCTTCTGAAAGGAAAACCCGGCCCTGGAATGCAAGGCAACGAAGGAACATAGGAGAGGGTTTTAGCCAATAAAAGTCTGACACGCCGTCCCGCCCCGCCCAAGGCGGGAGATGTCATTGTACGATTTCCCACCTAAAAAAAACAAATACACAAAACAACAAAATGTGTGTATTTACAATTTGTAAATACACACATAAACCCACGCCTTTTTCCCATGGAGTAGGCAGAAACTATAGAACTAAATAATTGGGTAGGTACCTAATTAATTATTATTTTTTTCATTTGAAGTTGTCTGATTTTTAATTCTAAAATACCTAATACACGCAGAAATTAATGTGCTTTAAAAAATCAAAACATTGAATCATCAAAATGCGTTACGTATTTAGCAAATCCGTAATTTTGGAAGTTCTAGTTGCACGTTGGCAAGCTTCCAGACCTTGGGCACTATACCAGTCCTAAATGAGAGGCGATACAAGCGTGTCAATACAGGAGACAACTCGGGCGCAAAAACCTTGAGATCGCTGGTATACCATCTGGTCCACTAGCTTTATTCACGTCTAGACGACACAATGCTCTCAGAACTTCTTTGTTTCTTCGGGAGACTGGAAGTCATCAAACCTGCGCGCGAAACTGTTCATGATGACTTTGGGAAACAACTTGTAGAGATGTGGCTCAGAGGCATTGTCGCCCTGAAGAGTACCACCACACTTCTGCTTCAGGTCTGGGGCGCTTTGGCCAGCAGTTGAAAAGGCTGAAAAAAATAACAACAATTTCCAAATAATCCAAGTGCCGCAGCCAGTCATGTTTGCAAGTTTTCTGCCACCATTGGTAAAAAACTGGCTGCTGACATGACTCACACTGTACATCCGCATATTTCTACACCCAAACAGTCTCTGCCAAACTCTTTCGTCTTACTGGAGGTCGATAACGTCGAAGTCGAATCTACCATTATGAACCTATAACACGACAGTGCTACAGGGTGGGACGGGACTCCTCGTCTAGTCTTCTAAAATTATGTAGAAATACCCTTGTACCTTTAATAACGCATATAATCAACATCTCAATAACTAATGGGTTATTTCCAGAAGTCTTTAAAAAGGCCTTGATACATCCAATACGGTGACAGGAACTGTATAAACAATTATAGACCAATATCTGTCCTCTCGGCGATGTCTAAGGTTGTGGAAAAATTGATCAGCGGCCGCTTATTAAACTTTCTATATAAACACGACATCATAGCGCGTAACCAATATGGTTTTAAAAAAGGTGTTTCGACAGAAGACGCAATCAGTCATTTAACCGAATTCGCCGCTAGGAAGAAGGATCAACACATGAAATGCTTAACAATATTATGTGAGCAGTGGTGGCCGAGTGGTAACGGCCCCGACATACGAAATGTTGGTCGCGGGTTCAAACCCAGCCAGGCGCATTACTTTGTGTAATTTATTTCATCACCACTGCTCTCAAAACGGTGAAGGAAAACATCGTGAGGAAACCGGCATGTCCTAGAACCAAAAATTCGAAGACATGTGACATCCACCAACCCGGACTGGGCCCGCGTGGTGGATTACGGCCCATTCCCTCTCCTAGAGAGAGGAGGCCTGAGTCCCAGCAGTGGGAACATTAAAAGGCTGAATATGTATGTATGTATGTATGTACCTTCAAAATAGGAAGTTGAGTGTCAAGATCGGCGCATGTGACGCATGCGCCGATCTTGACACTCGTGAAGAGGAAATTGTCACCTACGGAGTTCCACAAGGTAGCGTGCTTGGCCCAATTTTGTTCTTAATATATATAAATGAAATTTGCACGCTGTCTCTCCCTAACTCCAAAATCTTCACATACGCGGACGACACTGCTATTGTGGTTTATGGTGATACCGGGCTAATGTGAAACATTATGCTGAATTGGCTCTAAGAATAGTTATGAAATGTTTCGAATGTAACCTTCTCTCTCTTAATTTGGGCAAAACGAACTACATATCCTTCTGCATTAGCTCTAGAACCAAAGCTCCCACTGACTTTACAATAACTGCACACGTATGCTCAGAGTATCCTTCATGCACTACATGTACTTGTACAATGATATCTCGAGTCACCAACACGAGGTACCTAGGTGTCGTAATTGATGATGGACTAAAATGGCACTCTCACATTGATAGTCTAGCGTCAAAAGTCAGGAAACTCATATATATATTTAAGTTATTAAGACAACGCGCAGATTCAAAAACCCTTAAAATGGTGTAGGTACTTTGCTCTCTGTGAGTCCATCCTCAATTACTGCATTCCTGTCTGGGGTGGCAGCGGTAAAACGAAGATGCTTGGGTTGGAACGAGCGCAGAGAGCTGTGCTGAAGGTGATGATGAGCAGACCGTACAGATTCCCTACTTCCGAATTGTACTCTGACTGTAGGGTACTCACTGTGCGGCAGCTCTTTGTGCTCCAAGCCACCCTTCGTACACATAATTGTATTCCCCCACCAGACCCTACCAAACGCAGAGCTGAAATCACATGACCAGCAATACCCTACAAAACAGCTTTTGCTGGCCGTCAGCTTTATGTTCTAGGTTCACTTCTTTACAGAAAAATTTGCAAGAACATTAAAATAAATGAACTGAATAAGCATGAACTTAAGACAAATTCTAGATATCAGTAAAAATGTATGGCTTCGCCGTTTCGCTACCGTCGTGGAGGTGATACGAATATTTAGTTTCTGAAGTACGTAACGAAACAGCCAAGCCATAAATTTTTACTGATATGTAGAATTTATGAAGTTAGGGTCGGTAGAGTTAGGCCGTGTAGATTCAGAAGCTTGGCTCTACATGAGATCTGATATCTTTTTCACAGGGCAAACCTTATGTGGTCGTCTTGGCAACATTTTACATGAAATGTTTTTGGTGGGATTTCAGTTCTTTTTGTAAGTTGCTAGGCAGTCTTTTTAGTCTTTATTTTTTTCTTATTTTTTTGGGTAAAATTATTTAAATTATATACCTAACTTTAGTATTATATCTTATCGTATTAATTAAGTACTTACAGTCGATTTGCTCACCTCGTCGTCAAAGGGCGTAAATGACTGAGACCTACCATGAGTCTCTTGATTAAGGCGGAGGTTCTTGTAAGTACTTATTAATAGGATTTTGAGTTACTGTCTACAGTCCATAATTAAAATTAGTGAGAGTAAAAGTAATTCATTCATAAAATTGGTGAAAGTCATTCAAACTTTCACCCCCCCCCCCTCAATTTTAGGGGATGTGGGCGAAAGTTATAAGTTTATCTGGAGGCACGGTAGTGTTTTTTTGTATACTGAACTTTGTTTACGCAAATTTAGGCTTTCTAGCACTTCAGGAACTACCCTAACATTTTGAAGTCTCATACAAACTTCCACCCCCTTTAGGGGATGGGGGGCGAAAGTTATAAGTTTATGAATTTTTTTTTTTGGTTGTGTACTAAACTTAGATTGCATACCAAATTTCAGGTTTCTAGCATTTCAGGAAGTAGCCAAACATTTTGATGATCATCAGTGTGTCAGTGTATCACTGAGTGTGTCAGTGACGAAATCGGTGTATTTTACATATCAATAAAATCTAAAGTATTAGAGCTATTCAATTGAGACTTTGTATGTTTAATTAGTCTATTATTGACATCATATCCTGAGAACATGAACTATCTGGTACATTAGAAATCAGAAACGTTTATTTCAAATAGACCAATTACAGGCACTTTTGAATTGTCAAAATGTCGGTCAGTCAAAAAAAAGTGAAGCTAAATTGCACGTTCCAAGCTTCTCTATGGAGAAGAACGTGCAAGAAACTCCATGGGCACTCTTTTAAATCATAATTATTATGATTAACATAAATCTTGGTTACATATTTCTTGTCACTTCTAATATGTGAGCACAATGTAGATAAGTAATAATAATAAAAATAATAAAAAATAAAAAAACTAATTAAGAAAAATAGAAATAGAAATAAGTCACTGGCAGCTAAGGGATGACCAGTCTCAACTGACGGCACCCGTTCACGAGCATGACGCGTGCATCAGCCCCACTCAGCTCAACCATTTTGAAGGGAACTGAATGACCCAATAACACGTGCCACCATCAGCGAGACATTTGAGTGAGCATGACAAACTCTCAACTGCCATGCTCGTAATGTCAAACAAGTTGTAACCTAATAAAAATGCTCCATGGTACTTTAAATTCACAAAACTTAAAAAACAAAGTGCTTCTACATTATACAATGCTATTGTTTCCAAATACAAAAGGTAATAAATTATCATAAGCTCTATTGAAATAAACAAATAAAATAAAATAAAAAACATTTCGAAAACAATAATACAAAAAGGGGAATAGTATCTCTTCCAATATTTATAAATATATATATATATATATAAAAAACTAATTTGAAGGTAAAAGTGGCTGTGTCTGCGGAGCAGGACTGGCATTTAGCCAAGCGTTTTTATCAAGGATATAATCTTCCAGCTTATAATACGCTTGTCTACTTAATGTGCGTTTAATGCATGCTTTAAATTTGAACTCATTTAGTTGTAGAATCTCAACTGGTATTTTATTATAAATTTTTACACAGTACCCCATAAAAGAACTTTGTCTACATCGGAACCTTTTTACCTTGCGCTTCGCTTGGCTCGTCTTGGTGGGGGCACTACCGTGCCCCCAGATTAAATAAAGTTATTATTATTATTATAATCTATTTTTTTTTTAGATAGAGTAGCAAAAATAATAGAATAAAACGTATTTATTTAGATAAAACTAAACGTTGTAGTAGTTATGCATAAAATCACACTTTAGTTCAGATTTTGATAGAACAAAAATATTTTTCATTCAATTAGAAATATTTCACGCCTAAGTGAATTTTTTCATATCAATGGAAATGAAAAAAGAATATGCCCATCCCTAGTCGCTTACGATCGGTCTTAAGCGACGGAGGGGTTTTTGGTGGGATTTCTTCGAATGAAGTTCAGTGGCTGTTTTAATTATCCGCAAATTGATTCCTAGTGGATATTGTGATGTAAAATTGGTGTAGTTTTGTATCTCAAGTGTCTGCGTAACTGGACAATATGTGGAATCATAGAAACAGGCGCGATCTTAGAAAAATGGAGCTGAGAATTTTATTGTAGTTTTGGCTACCTCAGCGAAGTTTGCCGAGAAGGCTGACTCGATACATTTGCTGCCAAATACTACAAAAACATTATTATGTGTTGCACCCGCTCTCTAATGTAATTAAAATTGCAGTGTTTTGAAAAATAAAAATAAGACTTTACTTAAAGGTCCAAGTGACCAGGTCATTAAAACCCAAAAAAAAAAGCGACGGATCTAATAAATCTCTCTGTAGTGAGGGGTTTTTGGCGGGATTTCTTCGAGTGAAGTTCAGTGGCTGTTTTAATTAATTATTCGCAAATTGATTCTTAGTGGATATTGTGATGTAAAATATTGGTGTTGGTTTGTATCCCAAGTGTCTGCGCAACTGGAATAATATGTGGAATCATTGAAATAGGCGCGGTCTCGGTAAAATGGAGCTGAGAGTTTTATTGTAGTTTTAGCTACCTCAGCGAAGTTTGCTGAGAAGGCTGATTCGATACATTTGCTGCCAAATACTTCAAAAAACATTAGAATGTGTTACACCTGCATTCTAATGTAAAACAAAAAGAAACGAAAACTGATGACTAGGCAGCATGGTCTCTGACCTTAGCCTGTTCCACAAGGAACGAAAGAAAAAAAAAAATCTCTCTGTAGTAATGATGTGCCGAGTCTGTTTTGGTGAATCAAGTCGACTCGAGTCGGTATATACGGTATTCGTATCATAACTCCTCGATTCCCCGGTTCGAGTCTAGGACTCGAATCTAAGACTCAAGCCTGGGACTCGAGTCTAGAAATTCGTGTCTAGAACTTTTAATCTGGAAATTCGAGTCTAGAACTCGAGTTTGTTACCAATTTTATTAAGCTACCTTTTTATTTTATTTATTTTTTAGTCATGCATGTCTACATTATTTTCAATTGCATAAAAATGACAAGTGAAAGTGCGGAGTCACCTAATACAAGCAATTTCCTTGCATAAAAGGCGATCTCCAATAATATGTATCAAAATGCCTATTGTAAATTTCCTAAATTAAAATAAACGTTTTTATTTATTTAATTTATTTATTTTAGAGTAAAAAGGAAAAATCAAATAGGACTAAACTTCAAACAGCATGTAGGTTGAGCGTAATGACACAACGATAATAAATCAAACCGTAGAACATACTAAGGAGCTTAAATTATATACCTCTAGATGTAGCCATGAGACTGTAGAGAAGTGCGGAAGTGAGAAGCATATATACGAAATAAGTAAGAAAATTGAGACAAAACATAACATGCTCTGTCTCATTCGACGTGGCCGGTTTTTTTGCTTGGCGAACTTTAAAAAGTTACCCAAACAAAGGCCTGTCACTGTCACTGGGAGGTCGAATCGAGTCAATTTTTATGTTTTTAGAATAATTTCGGCAATTAAAGTAATACTCGTAGTTTTAGTATAATATGTATGAGAAATAGACTCCAATAGTTAGTGTATATCAGTGGTCATATTTAAGGAAAAGTTTACGTAATAACCTCGCTGAAGTTTTATAGTGCTGTCTCATGTGCGGCCACGAGGTGACTATATCTATATCTATTTAATTCATTAAACCCCGAGCGAAGCGAAGCTAAGGAGGTACCTAGGAACCAGAAATCTAAAGTTCAAATTCTATTTGTTTTATTACGGAACATTAAGGGGTAATTTTAGAAGTTAATTTAATTTAGTTCCAAATTAGCTTTTTACCCAATTTATGTACAATTAATATCTAGACAAATCAAATAAGCTTAAAAAACGTTAATATTTTGACGTTCTAAAGGTGTCTCAAATCTAAAACTACGGTTGTAGTACTACAGCACGAGCGAGTCAATCTAAATCGAATACTAGACTCGAGTCAGTTGGACTCTCCTAATAGAATCGAGTCTGCGAGTACAAAATCGATTCTCCCTGACTTGAGTACTGGAATCGAGCCCGGTGTACTCGAATCAAAATAAATTGGTACTCGAGTATGCGAATCCGAAGCAGGAATCGAGTCAGACTCGAGTGAAGCCGTACTCGGCGTATCGCTCGCTACTCTGTAATAGGCGTGGGCAAAGTGTGTCATCTTTGCGATTGGAACATTTGCAATTTTGCATCTGAATCACTGAAATCCGAAACAGTGATAGGTATCATTTCGAACATTTGGAATATCGGCTCAAAAGATACAAACGGAAAGTTTAAAACATCGGCTTACAAGATACAAACGGAAAATCGGCTCAAAAGATATAAACAGAACATTTGAAAAATCGGCTCACAAGATACAAACGGAACATTTGGAACAATGGCTCAAAAGATACAAATACAGACAGACTGTTCTGAATCGTGATTTGTTACTTTGCGCCGTAAACACCAAGTTTTATTTAATTGAATTTTGATTGAGAATAATAATTAAGAGCAGATGTTTTTAGTTCAGTTCATTAAAATTTACACTATTCACGTTTTAATTTAATTTAAAAAAGACTGCAGGTCACTTAAAGTAAAGAGTGTTTCAGTGTTCCAAATGATACATTTAAAACATTACTGCTGTTCCAATCTTTCGGAACACTAAAATATTTCGGAACAGTGTGTCGGTTCAGTAAAGAAAGAGTTATACATGCCTACTCTGTAGTCTGTGGACGGATCGTCCGTGTATGGGGCCTTTTATAAAATCACTCTGTGCCTCTGTGGTCTGTGATAGTTATCTGTGGGGCTACGGCTTACTCTGACACTTGTTCCAAATAATTAATACCTACGGAAATAAACTAAAATAATAAATTATATCAATAGTGATTACTAACCTAGTCTATTCATTGTTGCTAATTGCTAACAAAATGTCGCAAGTAAAATCTAATAAGAAGTTCAAATGGGCTTTGGATTTCAATCCGAAGTAAGGTCAAAGTTTCAATACAGGCTGATTATAATTACTTTTTGAATTATAAAATATTCAACCAAATACCTACCTATTACCTTGTAAGAAACGTGTTTATTTATACACTTAATTAATTTTCTTTTAGGACTCGTACACAATCAACTGAATTACCATCACCGCCAGGTTATAGCCAGTCCGCCAATTCGAGCTACACGGAATCATCTAGGGATACTGATTCTAATTTGCTTCTAATCAAGAAGTTGTGGGATGTTGCCCTGGGCCCTCTCAAGCAAGTGCCAATGAATTTATTTATAATGTACATGGCTGGAAACTCCATATCTATTTTCCCTATTATGATGGTTGGTATGCTAATTGTTAGACCAGTGAAAGCCTTGTTTGCCACGCAGAGTACATTCAAGATGGTTGAAGGTACTCAAGCAACGGGGCAGAAGTTTGTGTATTTTATTGGAAATATTGTTAACATTTTACTTGCTCTTTACAAATGCCAAAGTATGGGACTACTGCCTACACATTCAAGTGACTGGTTAGCTTTTGAAGAACCTCAAACTAGAGTAGAGCATATTGGAGGGGGCCTATCACTAATATGAATTAGAAGAGTAATTTATTAAACACATTTGTATTTATTAACTTTATTCAGTTTATCATTGTATAGAACTACTTAAAATATTTACAATAAAGTAACTAAATGACTAATGTTGTTTTAACCATTATATTACATTATCCTAGCCATCAGTTTCCTTCATTTATCTCCTTTCTTGTCGCTGATTTCTGCTAGTTTACTGTTCACAAAAGCTTGCGCCTTCGAAAATAATACCGATGGGTCTTCAACTTTGTCAATCTGTATAAAAACAGAAGAAAATAATAGTTAGCTACTAAAAAGAAATGCAATAAATTCATATACCTATTTTGATTAAGGAGTTCTCTAATATTCCTGGTTCAAGCAATATAATTTAATAACATGTTGCTAATAACACAAAATTAGGTATTATATCAAATAACACTTTAATTGCCAAGGACCCAGTATATGGATCATAGATTAATTGAAATATCTACGCTAACATTTTTTCTGTACCAAAGGTTAAAACTTATTACTAAGACTCTGCTGTTTGTCTGTCAAAAGGCATGAACTGTGCATGAACTCATGAACTGTTGTTGCCACTATAACAAATACTAAAAATAGAATAAAATAAATATTTAAGAGCTCCCATGCAACAAATGTAATTTTTTTGCTATGGAACCCGTCATGCGCAAGTCTGACTAGCACTTGGCCTTTTTTTTTCATACTTTCACATAGCTATAATTTACAACTGAACAATCTGCACCTAATGTTGGTTATCTTAATTTTATCCCATCAATAAGTAAAAGGAACTGCAGGGAAGTTGAATTTGAGTATTTTATAGTTCTTGGGTCCTAGGCATGAACACAAGTCAACATTAGCTACATAAACAACAACACAGAAGGAAAGGAGGTTGTGTGTAACAAATTATTGTGTTCTTGACAACAAAGTGTTAATACTCATAATAAAACTTTTTATATTTAAAGTTTAATAGCAACAATGAACTGAGTACCATTAATTGTATCATTAAAAAAACATTTCCATAACACTGCTGTCATATCAAT
This sequence comes from Mythimna impura, assembly GCA_905147345.3. Lineage (NCBI taxonomy): Eukaryota > Metazoa > Arthropoda > Insecta > Lepidoptera > Noctuidae > Mythimna > Mythimna impura. The sequence continues at coordinate 11,034,195 of LR990348.1, read as the reverse complement.
ATCAGCATGTAATGTTATTGTTTTTCATTGTTTCAATGTATTCAGTTTTCAATTTACTTAATTTTTAGTGCTAAAATAAATTAAGTAGGTATAGGTATAGCACATAAGCTCTACCTCATTATGGCATGTTGGTCTTCGATGGGAGTGTAGGTTCACATACTTTTTTATCAGTGTGTATTAGTGTCAAATGCTTGGTGTCATAGAAAATAGCTTTTATTAATATTATATACTAGCTTCTGCCAGCGGCTTCGCCCGCATGAAAGTCAGTTTCTCCATACAAACTTTGGACCCCCGTTTCATCCCTTTAGGGGGTGAATTTTAGAAAATCCGTTCTTAGCGGATGTCTACAAGAACCTATAAGGAACCTACCTGCCAAATTTTATGTTTGTAGGTGTTATAGTTTCTGAGATTTCGTGATTAATCAGTGAATGGTATTTCGGTTTTAAATATATAGATCTAATAATAATACACACAGAGAAACTTAGTGTATGTGAATCTACATACTCACCAAGACCAACCTGCATTTGTGAAATAAAATCACAAAATAAAATTAGGACTTCATCAAAATAAATTGAAATTAGAATGGATCTAGATGGCTTATAGTTATAGATGACCTTAAACTGGGGAACTACAAAACTATTCTTACATAGTCACAAAAAATTGTTACATTATAATAATTTATTAACAAGTTTTGTGCCAATTGTATGCACTTTCATAATAAAAGAATTGTATGGATGTAAATTTTTTCAAAACATAAAATAAAAAATAAATGCTAACCAGGGTTTTTTGTTACTTGTTGCCTTGTCACATTCCTCAGTGGCTTTCTTACAAAGCCCCTGCAGGGTGCCCTGCATCAAGTGGAAATAGTATAGGTAAACAATCAACATGATATTAATTAGTAAGTATTAGCTACACAATGTAGGTAGAAATGTGACAGAGCAAAAGAGGCCATACAGTATTGAAGAATACCTAAATTTTTTTGAACCAGGAATAATCTTATGTGGCCATTATGTTTTATGAGGACAGAAAAGTTGTTAGTTGTGGTGCAAACATTATAATAAATGACCAATCAATCGTGTAGGCCTCCTTTGCAGGACATGGAGCTTTATGAAAAATTAACAAAACATGATAACTTCAAAAGCAATTCTTTATGTCAGTTACCTTATAGTTTTGAGCTACATAAACTCCTGTGTAAACACCAGCACCAAATATTACCTAAAAATAATTTTAAGTAAGTATACAACCATTGCATCTGTAATATTTTAAATACGAGTTATTGCCTCTTACACTAGTTTTAAGCAGTCTAAATATACAACCCATGGCTATTTGATAAGTTTTTTGGGCAGTTAGGAGTCCTACTATGACCTGGAGGTACTCTCATTTCAAAAAACATTTGGCTTTTCTTGATAATTATTTTATATGCATTTGGTAAATAAGCTAGCAATTTATTGTAAACATTTTATGTAAAAGTAAAACTGAATTTGACATTCTAATTCTAAATGTTTTGTTTACTTTGGAAAAGTCACTATGGCTTATGTCCACATTTTTTTTATTTATGACAAAATTCTATTCATCTATGGATAGATGGAATTAAAAAGTTTTAAATTATCTTCGACAATCATCTTTAAAAATATACCTACTAGTCAAAACAAAATAAGGGCCACTTGTTATTTTTAACAGCGGTAGCGATAATTTATTTTTTATGCGTTCTCAAGTAGCTGAACGTTTAAAATAGTGTTATCTTATTTGTTTACAAATATTTTTTGATTGTCCTACCTGCATAATTGTGTAAAGTGGCTAGTTTTTGATTATTATTGTGGCCACTTGATTCTACCCAATTTTAAGATGGATTTTAACTCAGTCAAACTGACGATTCTGTCAAGAACAGCTTAAGTTTTGTTTAAGTAGTGTCTGAATTAGCATTTTAAAAAAGTTATGCCGAGAATCCGACGACATAGACTTACCAACCGTAACTAGGGCCGTAACATTGCTTGAAGGCCATTCGCAGCGTTCTGTTGCGTTGCAGCTGGTTTTTTCCCGGCAAGCGATTCAGAATGCTTGGAATCGATTTCAAGAGACTGGGAGACTAACTAGGAGACGGGGATCTGGCAGAGTCCGAACAACTACCGCACAGGAGGACAGCTACGTGCGTTTGACTGCGTGCAGAGAACGCTACATCACAGCCCGCTCCTTACAAAACCGTTTGCGGCAGGCGACAGGTACACGTGTTAGTGATCAAACCATTCGAAATCGGTTACACGAGGACCAGCAGTTCTCCAGGAGACGCGTAGTGCGGATACCATTGACAAGTGCTCATCGTGCAAACTGATTATCGTTCGCAAGGCAGCATCTGGCATGGCATATGAGTGATTGGAGCACAGTATTGTTTACGGATGAGTGCAAAGTTAAATTTTTTAGTGATGACCGTCGCATTAGGGTCTGGAGGCGTGAAGGTGAGCGGTTTTCGGATGCTTGTATACATGAAAGTGACAGATTTGGGGGCCCCAATGTTATATGGTGTGGGGAGGAATCTCTATATCTGGTAGAACCGAGTTGGGAATTTTCAACGAAGGCACAATTACAGCTCAACGTTATATCGAGGAGGTCATAAGACCCCTTGTGGTCCCATATGCACCGAGAATCGGCGCAAGATTCCGTCTGATGCACGATAAATCTCGCGCTCATACAGCTAGGACTATCAGAGAAGCCCTAGAGGAGGCTGGTATACTGACGTTGCCCTGGCCTGCAATCAGTCCGGATCTCAATCCCATTAAACTCATGTGGGATTTACTAAAACGCAGTGTTCGGAGCACAAACCAACCCGTACACAATGAAAGACAGCTAATAAATGTTCTAAAATCAAGCTGGGAACAAATTCCTCAAGAAACAGTGGTACACCTGGTGGAGAGTGTACCATCCAGGCTTCAAGCGTGCATTAGAAAACAAGGAGGGCACACAAAATATTGAGGAAAGTCACAAATCAACCAATACCTATTTTGTTTCTTTTTTCAATTAATTTTTATTCCTTACTTTTTGTTTGCACAAATGTTAGTTTTTAGAAAAATTGGTGTAATTTTTTTTTTTGGAATAAAACCATCATTGTGTGCTGTTTACAATAAAAATCAGTTAATTTATCCAATCTAATCATTAATCAACCCTTGATTGAACCTTAAGAATTCATGAGAATACTATAAAAACGTGGTGGCACTTATTTTGTTTTGACTAGTTAATTTAACTAGTAAACATTCTATATTAATTAACTACAAGTCTACAACTAAGTATATTTATACATAAAACTCATTGGTCTCACAGACGCATTTGCATCAATACCTACACACAAAAATACACTTTATGTGAATGAATTAAGGAAAAAAGTGAGCGTTTTGTCACACTTACAGAGCAACATGAAGGGGAGAGGAAGGCTAAATAATATCTTTATTAAAATATCTTAAAATCAAGGTTTTTACTGCAAACCGCATTTAGTTTGCAAAAAATAAAAAAAAAACCGAATGCGTAAAAAATAATTGAATAAAAACTGAAAAGAAAAAAATAAGTTTAGTCCTAACGTAGAAACCAATTTATTGCATTAATTTAAACACATAATAAAACAAATAATATCGACGCACAAGTTGACCAACTCACCAAATCATTGATAAACAGCTGTCAAACTGCCTGCAAAGAAATCTTCCCGCGCGATACACCGGGTAGACAACCCTGGTAGGGCGCGGATCTGGAACGCAAGCGTAGCAAGGTAAGAAAGGCTCTAAACAGAGCCATGAAACACATATGCGGACGAGGACTAATCCAGCTACAAAAAATGCATCAGGTTCAGGCGTACCACAAGTTGGCGGAAATTCTGTGGAAGCATTGAATCCTGCCAACAAGCAAACAGGGTAAGGAAAATATTGGCTCAACAGGATAATCCTGGGCCTACCACGCTCCGTAAACCTGATAACAAACACACCACGTCACCTGAAGAAGCAAGACGCGTCCTACTTGAAGCTCACTTCCCAGACTGCGTTTTCACACAGGTAAAAGAATGTTCAGATGTGACACAAATACGATCAGAAGATGATTGGCTCTGCGCATACAGGATGATTTCGTTGGAAAAACTCCAATGGGCCATCCAAAGCTTCCATCCTGTTAAGGCTCCTGGTCCTGACGGTGTGTTTCCAGCACTACTGCAGTGGGGTGGGATACCGTTGAAAACTAGTCTGGTGCCTCTAATGAGAGCGTGCCTGGCCTTTAGATACGTTCCCAAAAGATGGAGGGAAGTGAAAGTAATATTAATTCCTAAGCCAGGTAAGAGTGACTATACAAGCGTCAAATCCTATCGACCTGTAAGTCATTCCTATTAAAGACGATGAAAAGGTTATGTGAGAGGGAACTAAGAGATGGCGCCTTAAAAACAATGCCACTACATGGTAACCAACATTCATACAGCTTAGGTGAGTCTACAGCGTCTGCTCTTCATCTGGTGGTTAACCAGATAGAGGAAGCGATTCATCAGAAAGGTACCTGCCTGGGCACTTTTATAGATTCGACAGAACAAACTTCTTCAGCATAAGTGCCGCCCTCGCCAAGCAGGGTTAGATCGGGTATTAATCGACTGGATTAATTTGCTAAGCAAATTAGTAATCCTTGAGGAAGAACAGCAGTTGGCCTTGATAGCCAAAGGCTGCCCACAGGGAGGGGTACTCTCCCCGCTACTGTGGAATCTTGTTATCAATGAACTTATCACCATACTCAACGCGAACCATTACTATACAATAGGGTATGCTGACGACCTCGCAATCCTTGTACCTGGGAAGGTGACTGGAACGATCTGTAACCTCATGCAACAAGCACTACTTACGGCACCGTGGTGTGGTGGCCCCGCACCAAGTTAGCCACAGCCGTAAACAAACTACAACACATGCAAAGGCTGGCCTGCATGGCTACTACGGGTTGCATGAGGACTACTCTGACTGCAGCGCTCGAGGCCATGTTGGGACTTCCCCCACTCTACCTGTTCATACAACAGGAAGCGACGATGGCGGCAGTACGTCTTAAAACACTGGATCTCTGGATAAGAGAAAGACAACACACCGCTCTGCTCACTTTTTGAAAGGAGCACATTATTGAGTTCCCTCAATAATGAGCTTCCCATAATGAAAGCAATCAATGACCGGTTACTTAAGCAATTTATCTTTAATAAAAAATCCAACTGCATGAGGATCACCGCTGCGAAGGGCTGTGCCCTACAGAGCTGCGGATCTTCCCTGATGGATCTAAAACAGGTAATGGCACGGGTGCGGGAGTCTTCTCGGAGGATCTCAATATTCACATAGCCACAGCTATGGGGACTCATAACACGGTGTTATGAGTGCTTGGGCCTTTCCCTGTCGAATGTCACTCAACCAGGTGGGTGAACATAACCAAGTAACCATCCAATGGATCAAAGGACACAGCGATTCCCGAGGCAACGATGCACCGAGCGGACTCGCCAGAAGGGGATCGAATATGGCGGCGATAGGGCCTGAGCCCATTGTGCCGCTCCCCTTCGGATACCTACGCAATCTGGTAATGAAACGAACTAGAGACCTACATCACAGTCTATGGGTAGACCATAGTGAGTGCAGGCAGGCCAAATAGGCACTTCCCTCCATTGATGGCCGCTTCACGAAACAGGCCCTACGACTGACTAAACCTCAGTTGCGCAAAGTGACGGCCGTAACAACAGCCCACGGGACCTTTAATGAGCACCTCTCTGTCATAGGAGTTACAGACAGCCCACTGTGCAGAGTTTGCATGTAGGAGGAGACAACAGCACATCTGCTTCTAAGCTGCCCAGTTCTCGCTGGATACAGGGCAAAATACTTCGGAAACCCAGGTAACCTCCGCAAAATGGTCAGTAACACCAAGGCGCTGCTGGGCTTCCTTGAAGAGATGGGGTGGATCGAATGACGCATTTGTCCCACGTGTACGCAAAATACGCGCTTTAGTCGTGGAGTTGCAGACACCAGCCCGAAATAAAAATACAAAACAAATAATCAATTCTAATAAGAAACATATTGACTACAACAGTCGGGACCCTCATTAGATAGAAGTGGAATGATTTTTATCATCCAGTCTATAAGAATGGGTCACGACTGTTGCAGTTTTTATTCAAAGCTATTTTTTACGAAGTCGGGTTTTTTCTTTTCAGTTTTTATTCAATGTAATTTTTTACGCAGTCGGGTTTTTATTCTTTTTACTTTTTTTATTTTACACTTTTTTGTTATTATAATTTAATATCACTATTTATTCACTCTATTTTAGGCGTACATTAATTATCACATTAAAGTTCACAAACCTGCCTAGTCATCCGCGTTGCTTATTTTGTATCTTTAAAAATAAAAAGGTAGTGTCTGTTTGTAATATAAAAAAAACCCACTTGTTTACTAAATTATGTATATCAAAGTGTATTGGATACCTATAACAAATATATGAGTTTTGAAATTTTTTGTTATCTGTCATATGGGATAAGTCTTCGAAACGGTTAAACAAAGGGGAATTAAACTTTTCCCATAAATTGCTGGCATGTATTTTTTTTTTCTTTTCGCCAAAAGTGAAACCTAGGCCATATCTTAAAGGACTGTATGATAAATCAATAGCAAAAAGAATTATGTCTACCAGCCGTAATCAAACGAAGTTAGACTATTTAGTAGATTGTTATAGTTTGTTATCGGGCGTTATTTTTCTTAAATAAAAATACTGTCTGATATTTTAAGTTTACCATTGTTAAATATAGTTTTAGTTTCGGTTTTTATGGTGAGTACGCATTAAATAGTGTCAATCACTATCACAACACTAACGCGTATTTTTCGATTCGTTTATTATTATTTTTTTAGTGATGAAAAACTGCGAGTGTGGAAAAAATATAACAGTAATAACTAATTTAATCTATTTTATCAATGAAAACCTCAAATATTACTTATTATATTTCAATTTCATTATAATATAACAAAAATTGGTAACGCCTGACAAAAATATACTAGCAATGCTTTTATACGTATCTTCGTTCGGTTACGGTTTAATGACCTGGTTCTTTTTGCTATTGATTCCTCGTATTAGCCTCTAACATATAACCTAGGTTTCATTTCTGGCGAAAAGAAAAAAGTAAAACCTGCCAATAGTTTGCATTGGCCTTTGACAGTACTTTCATTGAGTTATAGCTTTTTTTGAGGTGGGAAATCATCTAATCACTTCTCCCACTCTAGAGTGGAGCAGGAGGGCATGTCAGGCTTTTACTGACACGAACCACACCTGTGTCCTTCAGTTGCCTTTTGCATTCTAGGACCACGGCTTTTCTTTTCAGAAAATCCCCAGTTTGCTGAAATCTCTTTGAGGAGCGCGTGGTACATGACGCGCTGTCGACGACTAGAGCTAGGTCCGGAAAATAGCCGGATGGCCGAACGGCGTTTCCCATTGCTCGTCGTCCGCAAGCACGCGCCTACCGTGGTTAATAGTCGGGTTCGAGGTCACAGCGGCAGGGGCGTGAGGATGTCCGTTCCTTCACGCGTGTGAATTCACCGCCGCCGATTGTCCCCATGCGGACACGGCGGTGCTCCACCCGTGCGGGGATCAGCTCTAGTGTAAGCTCCACCGTGTCCTCCGGGCGGTCCGCACAATAACGACACCCCCGAGCGTTTGAATCCGGTGCAGGAACCTCCCGAACTTACCATATTCGGTGAAGACCTGCGTCATGCGACACTTCTCATAGAGGGACTTCATCATTTCAGCCGAAAAACGGCCTCCCCCAAGCGTCTCCACAACGACCGATCCTGTGCGTCTCGCATCCACCGCGTTCCCGCGACTCTCACCAGGTCGTCGGTCCACCTTGTGGGAGGCCTTCCAACGCTGCGTTTTCCGGTGCGCGGTCGCCACTCTAGAACCTTTCGGCCCCATCGACCATCCGTTCTACGAGCAATGTGCCTTGCCCACTGCCACTTTAGTTTGGCGATTCTTCGGGCTATGTCGGCGACCTTGGTTCTCCTGCGGATATCTTCATTCTTTATGCGATCACGCAAGGAAACTCCGAGCATAGCCCTTTCCATTGCCCTTTGGGTGACTGTAAGCCTTCTGATGAGGCCCATTGTAAGCGACCATGTTTCAGTGCCATATGTCATCACTGGCAACACGCACTGGTCATAGACTTTCGTCTTGAGACACTGTGGTATGTTGGGCGAGAAGATACCGCGCAGCCTCCCGAACGCTGCCCAGCCGAGTCGGATTCGACGATTGACCTCTTCCTCAAAGTTAGATCTACCCAATTGAATTGTCTGTCCCAGGTAAACGTAATCGATCGATCTCTCCCAGAAGCTCCGATTTGGCGGATATGACTCTGCCACCGTCGGTCTTCAGTTTTGTGAGCTGGCTCTGCCCTATAGACAGATCGCTTGCAAAAACCTTGGAGCCCTTATTCCGCTCGATCGCGTCTTTAATCCGTTCGGTATTAGAGGCGGAGATCGCGTTTTAAGGACTTGGAGATCCGTCTATTGAGCTGCCGGTAGATGCACGCATCGTTTGAAGACTGCGGAATCATCTCACGCCTCTCTTTCAAGAGTTCGAGAGTTTGATTAAGAGAGCCTTTTCTTCTTTGTACGACGAGTCTTAAAAAACTTAGACCCGACCGTATGGACAGTTTCCACGAACCCATCGTTGTATTCGTCCACGGAGCCACCTAGGCACTCGAAACGATTGTGAAGTTCGAGCTGAAAGCTCTCGGGGTTTTGAATCTGGATCTGTGCTGGGCGGAGCGTAGACTTCATCAGTCGAGATCTTTCAAGCTTGATATTGATATTCAATGTGCCTCTTACCATGCGGTGATCACTTCCAGTTTTCACCGCGTTGATCACAGAGACATAATTGAATATTTGCTTCTTCGTGGACATGATGAAGTCAGTCTCATTTCTGGTCGCACCATCAGGGCTTTGTCAGGTCCACTTCCTACGCTCACGTTTTTTGAAGAAGGAGTTCATCATATAGGGGCCCTCCCTCTCCATAAAACTAGCCAGTAGGTGTCCCCGGCGGTTCCGATGTCCAAATCCCAATTGCCCCACTCGAAGCTCATCACCGTCTCGTTTGCCCAGTTTCGCGTTAAAGTCCCCCATGACCACGGTGAAGTGAGTCTTAGAACCATGCATGGCTCTGGATATATATTATTCTCATACATGGATTCTACTTCGTCGTCGGGGTGTGTCGAGGTCGGGGCGTAAACCTGTATGACCTTCAGCGAATATCTTGATGATATTCTGAGTATAAGATACGCCACCCTGGTCGACACACTCTCGATCTTCACCACATTGTTCACAAGGGACTTGTGGACGATAAACCCGACACCACCCTGGGACTGCTGTCACCCTCGCGGAAATAGAGCAGGTTACTGGATTTGAGAATAATCGTATCCTCCCCCTGTCTTCGGACTTCAGATAATCCCACATTACTCCATCGTAACCTGCTCAATTCTTCCTCAAGTTCGGTGATCTTCTCGTCGGACCGGAGTGTACGCGTTATATTTTGCCAGGTCCAATCGTCGTTTTCTAAAGGGGTAGCCGGATCCCATCCGGAGATTCTTCGCACCCCTTGCCTCACCATAACCTTGACCGCTACCGGAGTCAAGGATAGACGGGCTGACAGGCACTAGGGGCCATTTTTTGGTTGTGCTTGTCATTAGGGGGGGTTTTGCCATAATCGCCACGCTTGGCATGCGGGTTGGCGATCGCAGTGTGGTTGTTGCAATTCACAGAGAATGCTGCTGCTCATTCTCTGGTATGTCCCTTAGTCGCCTCTTACGACACCCACGAGATGGACTTACCGCCTTACATAGAGGGACTTACCGCCATGATTATAGCGTGCCCAACTGACGGATAGTTGATGTTACAAGGAGTAACTTAGGCTACTTTTCATTTTCCCGCGGGTACGGGACTTAATTCTTAGGATAGATCTGTGAAATGGATACCATTTTTTTACACGATTGCCCTAAAAAAGGGGAGTAACAGTCGCGAGTAACAGCTAGCAGATAATATTATAACATATTTCCTATTGTATTTTTTTTTAATATACCATTTTGAATTCCTCATGATGAGCCCTTTAATTTGATACCCATATTGCAGTAACCAAAAAAAATAATACTTTTTTACCTTTAATGTCTCACAGTCGTTAAGATCGTTACTTTTTAATGTCACCTATCTAAGAACACTATGTGCGTGTGAACTGAGGTATCACACGGGTATTTTGCAAAATAAAAATAAGGTATTGTGATTACAGACACTAAGTAGAGAATTCATAAAGATATTTACTGAATAAAAAAACACAAAGCTTAACAACATTTTTTGTTTCATTGTGTGGTCACACTACTCTATCTATTTTAATAGGAATTATCTCAGCTAAGAGGTAAGAAATGTATTATTTTGGATGTGTATTTAATGGAAACTTTCTACTAAAAGATCTGATATATCGCTTGTCTAGTAGAAGAAAAAGATGTATGGATTGTGTGAACAGTGATATGAAAGAAAAGGAAGTTAGTGATAGCGTGACGGTTGACAGGATAGAATGGAAGAAAAAAACATGTTGTGCCGACCCCAAATAAGATGGGACAAGGGTAGGAAGATGATAGTAGCTAAAACATGAAAATATGTCAGAGAAGGTGAGGGACCAGATTTAATAATTGCTATCCTTAAATTGCGCCACACTGAGGGACCACATTTTAAGGGCTGTAGTTTTAGTATATTTGTTTACAAAATCCCAGATTCGTTCTACAATTGTTTTGAATCTACTGCTAAATCCTATGATTTTTATTTTGCAAAATATCAGTGTGGTCTCTCAATTCACACGCAATCTGTTCAGCGGTCTGACAAGATATGAGGTAATAAAGAATATTACAAGATATGAGCGAAAAACATTACTCTTCTTGCAGTTGGGTAAAAATACTGAAATGTTGGGGTTATGCTATGGTATTTACTTCCTAGTCTGCAAAGCCTGTATGGAGGAGAACAAGTCTGAAGATCATCACTTAATTCGCGTTCGCTCGGTCATTGTCTTTCTATTGTGTCTCTGATTACGCTATTCAAAAGGTTAAACTGCCTACTGGTTTCTGGATAAGGGGCAAAGCACTTCAAAAACCAGGTGCTCTCTAAGTGATGGTCAAAAACATCAGGACATTGCTGGCTTTTTGTGCAGAGCTAGGGTTGATCGAATTACATACATGTCCCACTTGCATGCAAAATGCATGCTTGATTTGAAGTTGTAGATATCAGCCAGATTTACAATACAATAGTTTTATTTTTTTATTATAGTTTGCTTACAGTGAGTACCTAGTAGTGCCAAAACTTATGGTTATAACAGCACAGTTAAATGGGTGCAATCCCATGTCAGATGTCAATTTAAGTGCTGTTAATTATCACTAATTTAGTCACATCATAGCCAAATTATTTAATCTACCTACAAGAAAGTATAAAATAGTAAGAGGCAATGACAACAAATGGAAAGGTGAAATTGGGATAAGAGAAGAAGAATGGTGATGGATGATAGACGTTGATAAAATATTGTCATCAACAAAAGACCGACCCAAACACTAATTTAGGAAAAAAAAACGGTTACGTCCAAACACTAATTTAGGGGAAAAAACGGTTAGGTTAGATAAATTAATAATTTCTGTACCAGAATGATAGAAATATATAAATTAGTTGTTTCGTAAGATGGAACTCTTTTAATCTGACTGCAATGATCTTTGAAATTATTTGCAGAATCATTGTTACAGTTACATCAATCAATATTTATTTTTATACCTACCAAAGACGTACCGCGAAATGATAATTAGAATGGTGTTATTGAAGTACTTACCACTGCTTTGATCATTTTTATAATCATTAATTATATTTTACACCTTCGTAGTTTCGTAAAAATATTTTTTGCTGCTTTCAGAAACCGCTTTTCTTCCAATTCCGAAAGAAAGGATTTTCACAAATCTGCGTTCTGATGCTTTTTCTTTCTTTGCGAACAACAGTTAACATTTTGACAATGACATTGACATTTGTTTCACGGATGAGGGCTGCGTTCAAAAATAAACAGAGTAGCTTCGAGTTGCAACCCAGAGTCGTTCTTTTATAACTCGAGTAACTACCCTAGAGTTAACCCAACTAACTCTAACTTCGAGCAGGGTAGGTTCAATGATGAAAGAAAGGGTAGCCTTTCTTTCATCATTGGGTAGGTTGGTGTAATGACAGTTGCTTGACATTGACAGTTGAACTCTACGTTCGCGTTCAAAAATGCGAGCTTAGAGTATCTACACGATGACGTCATTAGAGTTAACTCTAATCTCATTTTTGAACGCAGGCTGAATGTTGTGGTGTGGTGAAATGATGAATCCATAGATATTTCATTGCGGAATAGTAAAGGGCCTATTACACTACGCGATATTCAGTACACGATATTTAGACTGTCTTATTTTTTGTTCCGAGTAAGACCGGTCTACGGATATCTATGGGTCTAACCAAAGACATTAAATATAATACTACCAATAGACAGGACATAGCGAACAAAATCGTGATCCGATACTTATTACATAGTGGTCATAAGTCGCTCAGTCAAAGACTACAATAGTATGACTGGCTACGCTCAGTCTAGTATGACGATTGACGCCCCTACACGTCAAGTCGTGTTTGTATCCGCTCTATGCATTAAAAGAAAATCATTTTCTGAGAAAATATGCCGAACTGCGCATTACGCTATTGCAAATCCTGATAAGATAAAATGACTGGACCTAACTTCGGTTTATTTTCGTAAATATTTTTGGTATTTACGAAGTTATTAATTAAAATTCAATAATTTTGAGAAATAGTTCTAGAACATTTGCTGATTTTGTGATAACGCCATCTATTGCTGAAAAGCTTAACCTTACCTTTATCACACACTGAGGCTCTACCACGAGCTCATAATGTGATCCATTTTACGACCTAAACCGAACCGTTAAAGGGATGGAGCTATATAGGGTGTATAGCTCCATCACTCTTTTTCTCTCGTACGACTGACATTTTAACATTATCATATTAAGGCCCCTGGCCACCTACCGAGCGATAGTTAAATAATTATAAATTTTGACAAATTTAATTCGCGTGTTTGCTATTCAAAGCCAGATGGCGTCACTGAGACATAGGATGACAGTTTTTCATAAGACATTTGTTCTGATAGCCGCTCTATTGTGTATCTCTTTAAATTTCTTTGGATCTAACCCAGAATACCCAGAATATCATCAAGATATTCGCTGAAGGTCATACAGGTTTACGCTCCGACCTCGACACACCCCGATGACGAAGTAGAGACCATGTATGAGGATCTATCCAGAGCCATACATGGTTATAAGACTCACTTCACCGTGGTCATGGGGGACTTTAATGCGAAACTGGGCAAATGAGACGGTGACGAGCTGCGAGTGGGGCAATTTGGATTTGGACGTAGGAACCACCGGGGACACCTACTGGCCAGCTTTGTGGAGAGGGAGGGCCTCTACTGATGAACTCCTTCTTCAGAAAGCGTGAGCATAGGAAGTGGACCTGGCAAAGCCCTGATGGTGTTTTTTTTTTTTTTTTTTTTTTAGGTGGGAAAATCATCTTATGACAAATCCCGCTCTTGGGCGGAGCGGAAAGTAGTGTCAGACTTTTACTGACTAAAAACCCACTCCTGTTCCTTCTTTGCCTTCGTCCCAGGGCCCCGGGTTTCGCTTTCACACTACCCGTGGCCCCAGTAGGCTTCGACCCTGTTGGGCCCCTACGATTTGCTGACATCTCCCTGAGGCGCGCGTGGAACAATACGCGCCGTCGACGACTTGGGCTCGGTCCGGACGGTTACCGGACGATCGGACGGCGAGCCACCCATTGCTCGCCGTCCGCAAGCCCTCGCCTACGGTGGCCGGAAATCGGGATCGGAATCCCGGCGGCGGTTGGGGCGTGAGGACCGTTGCCTCACGCGATCGGCCGCCTCCTTTGCTAGCATTACTGCTTCGCAGAAGGAGGCGACCGCCTGCCACTCTTCCTCGCTCCGGACCATGGCCTGTACCAAGGCCCGGCGCGAGAGATCGCCGCCGCCGATCGCCCCCACGAGGACACGGCGTTGCTCTGCCCAAGCGGGGCACACCTCCACCGTGAAGCCCTGATGGTGTAACAAAAAATGAGATTGACTTCATCATGTCGACGAAGAAGCAAATATTCAATGATGTCTCTGTGATCAATGCGGTGAAAACCGGAAGTGATCACCGCATGGTAAGAGGCATATTGAATATCAATGTCAAGCTTGAAAGATCTCGACTGATGAAGTCTACGCTCCGTCCTGCACAGATCCAGATCCAAAACTCCGAGAGCTTTCAGCTCAAACTTCAAAATCGTTTCGAATGCCTAGGAAGCTCTGTGGACGAATACAACGATGGGTTCGTGAAAACTGTCCATACGGTCGGGTCTAAATTCTATAAGACTCGTACAAATAAGAGCAAGAGGCTTACAGATCGAACTCTCCAGCTTATGAAGGAAAAGGCGTGAGATGATTCTGCAGTCTTCAGACGATGCGTGCACATATCGGCTGCTCAATAAACGGATCTGTAAGTCCTTGAAACGCGATCTCCATCACTTTAATACTGGAAAAATTAAAGACGCGATTGAGCGAAATAAGGGCTCTAAGGTGTTTGCAAGAGATCTGTCTATTGGGCAGAGCCAGCTCACGAAACTGAAGACCGAAGATGGCAGAGTCATATCCGCCAAATCGGAGCTTCTGGGAGAGATCGAGGCTTTTTATGGACAGTTATACACGTCAATCACAAAACCCACTACGAATCTAGCAAACGACCCAAGAGCTAGGTTGACCCGACACTATACCGAAGATATCCCGGACGTCAGGCTGTACGAGATTAGGACGGCGGGTGATGACGGAATTACAGCCGAACTCCTGAAGGCGGGTGGTAAACCGATCCTTAAGGCCCTTCAGAAGCTGTTTGATTCCGTCATATTCGAGGGAAAAACACCACAGGCATGGAGCGGAAGTGTGGTGATACTCTTCTTTAAGAAGGGCGACAAGGCCCTGCTCAAGAATTATAGGCCCATCTTACTTCTGAGCCATGTCTACAAGCTGTTTTCCAGAGTCATCACGAACCGTCTCGCGCGCAGGTTCGACGACTTCCAGCCTCCCGAACAAGCCGGATTCCGAAAAGGCTTTAGCACCATAGACCACATACACACGCTGCGGCAGGTTATATAGAAGACCGAGGAGTATAATCTGCCTCTCTGCTTAGCGTTTGTGGATTACGAGAAAGCCTTTGATTCGATCGAGACTTGGGCTGTGCTGCAGTCTCTTCAACGGTGCCAGATTGACTATCGGTATATCGAGGTGCTGAAATGTTTGTACGAAAACGCCACTATGTCAATCAGACTGCAAGGCCAGACCTCGAAACCTATCCTCCTGCAGCGGGGTGTGAGGCAGGGAGACGTCATTTCTCCGAAACTGTTCACGGCCGCAATGGAGGGTGTCTTCAAGGTTCTGGACTGGAGTGGATTGGGCATTAATGTCAATGGCGAGTACATCACTCATCTTCGGTTTGCCGACGACATAGTAGTCATGGCTGAGACTACGGAAGAGCTCAGCAAAATGCTCAATGACCTCAGTAGAGCTTCCGAAAGAGTGGGTCTTAAAATGAACATGGACAAAACCAAAGTCATGGTAAATAACCATGTAGCACCCACTCCGATCAAGATCGGAGACTGCACTCGAAGTTGTAGACGATTACGTCTACCTTGGACAGACAGTCCAGTTGGGTAGATTTAATTTCGAGAAAGAGGTCAACCGTCGAATCCGACTCGGCTGGGCAGCGTTCGGGAAGCTGCGCGATATCGTCTCATCCAATATACCACAGTGTCTCATGACGAAAGTCTATGATCAGTGCGTGTTGCCTGTGATGACATATGGTTCCGAAACGTGGACGCTCACAATGGGTGAGGCCCATTGTGATCAGAAGGCTCAAAGTCACCCAAAGGGCAATGGAAAGGGCTATGCTCGGAGTTTCCTTGCGTGATCGAATCAGAAATGAAGATATCCGCAGGAGAACCAAGGTTGCCGACATAGCACGAAGAATCGCCAAACTAAAGTGGCAATGGGCAGGGCATATTGCTCGCAGAACGGATGGCCGTTGGGGCCGAAAGGTTCTGGAGTGGCGACCCCCTACAAGGTGAACCGATGACCTGGTGAAGGTTGCGGGAATCCGATGGATGCGAGACGCACGTTCGTTGTGGCGACCTTTGGGGAAGGCCTATGTCCAGCAGTGGACGTCTATCGGCTGAAATGATGATGATGATGATGATGGGTCTAACCCTTATTACACTACGCGACATCGACTAAGACTGTCTGAATATCGAGTAGTGTAATAGGCCCTTAAGGAGTTCTAGTGATATCTTCCACCAAAATAATTACAACATTCACAAATAGTGTATTTACGACAACAAGAAGAAAGCAGCTACAATAAGTCAATGTCTAATAGCACACTTAAGACACGCATGCAAGTTAAACTTAAGTGGAAGTGGGAGGACATATTGCTCGCGCAGAGCATACCTATGGTTGATGGGACCGAAAGGTTCTGGAGTGGCAACTTAGTAGTAGTAGATGTAGCGTTAGAAGGCCTCCCCACAAGGTGGACCAATGATCTGGTGGCGTCGCGGGTCCGATGGATGTGAGACGCACAGGACCGGTCGTTGTGGCGACACTTGAGGGAAGCCTATGTCCAGCAGAAGTCTTTCGGCTAAATGATGATGGATGCTTTTGCTACTTGACTTTAAACATGAAAAAGTCTTCTAAATATAAGGAAAATCTTAACGTATCGTGTAGGCATTGACTGAGCATTCGCAGGTGATTGTAGTACATCGCAATCGGTCATTCGTTCTATTTTCCTTTGATCGTATTGGAAAGAGATTCTACTACGTAAAGTAATATAAAAGGCATAAAAGGGTAAGTTAGAATTTAGAGGGACGAAAATAACTAACGTTCCTTGTGACCACTAAGGAGCCACTAAGGAGCTCAACGACTTAACGAAAAATACCAAAGAAAGGACATTTGGTTAGGCCGCAAAATGTATCTACTCAAAACTGCCAGACATTATGTTAAAATTAAAGAAAAGGAAAAATTAATCCACACAGTACTTAAAAAAAATATATAAAAGTAATTGTCAATGTCAAATTGTAAAAATAAAAAATAATTAATTTTATAAGTGTAAATAAAATAACAGTAATGTTCGATTAAAAAAAAAAAAACAAAAATAATAATAAAAAAGGTAATATAGAAAATAAAAAAACTGGGCAAGCGCGAGTTGGACTCGGGCACTGAGTTCCGTACAAACTACAATTCCCGAATGAATTCTTGAAGATTTTTCCGAATTGCATTGCAAAACAGTTTTTTTTTTCATCATTGTTCCTATACTTTTGTTATAAGACCTTGCTTTATGCCAAATTTCAGGATTCTGGGTCAGCGGGAAGTACCCCATGATTTTTGATTCCTTTGAGAGTATCGAAATATACGTTTTTTTGCGACATAAACGGCCTTATCTTTTTTATTCGATAACTCAAAAGTTTGATTTTTTTCACAGCTTTAATCCCTTAAAGCTGTGAAAAAATCAAACTTTTGGTTAGGTACTCAAGTCTGCGGTCCGCCGCAGACTTGAGTAGGTACCTAAATGGTTTTAATTTCAACTCGATACCTCTACGTGTTCCTGACATAAAGGGTCTTGACAGACAGACAGACGGAGGGACAACAAAGTGATCCTATAAGGGTTCCATTTTGTTCTTTTGAGGTACGGAACCCTAAAAATGAGATGACAACAATTATAGTGAGTACTGAAGCAGGTCAATCCCAAGCCGTTTTGTCCTTCAGATACTCTTTTACAGTATAAAAAGCCTACTGGCAAAGTTTTTGCTTTACTAATGATTTGAATTTATTTAACGCTAATTTCCTGAATAGGACTGGGAAGCCTATTTTAGAAGTGTATACATTGGCATCTAAATGAGCCTCCTATTTTTTTGAGCCTGGTTGCAGGAACCGCTAATTTGTGTTTGTTCCTTTTATTAACGTTATAATATAAATATCACTGTATTTTAAACATGTTTTTATTTCTATGAACATACAAAATATTTTCATAGTTATACTGAGATGGCACAGTCATAACATTAATATTTTTAAATTTAACTCTGAGGCAGTACTGGGACTTAATTTATAAATTGAACGAATAGCCCTTTTCTGCAAAACAAAAATCGTCTGGATATCGCGATATCGGCGGCATTTCCCCACAAAAGAATACTTAATAATAGTTATTTTCATAGTGTCACGTAACTATGAAAATAACTAAAGTAAACTAAACGGGCTGTCTCTAAATCAGTTAGATTTAAGATTTGTCTAAAAGCGTATACGGTAGAGCTAAGTTTTTTTGACAACTTATCTATGTGTGGACCCTACTGAAGCTTAGCATCAAGAGTTATGCCCAAGAACACTGATCTTCAATACTCAATTCTTCACCTTTTATTAGCACACTAGTTTCCACTTGCTTATAATGAGGCATCGTAAACTTAACAAATTTAGTTTTTTTTTCATTATGGAGCAGGTTATTAATATTAAACCAGTGTACTACTTTTAAAAGGGTAATATTTATATCGTCAGTAACCGGCTGCTTTCGTTTAAGCTTAAACAAAAGCGAAGTGTCGTCTGCAAACAACACTATATCATGGTTATCCTTTATGAGGTAAGGCAAGTCATTTATACCAGGCCACTCAGAAAGCTTAGCGAAAATAAGTTTTTATGTATAAGTCACTGTCCACTTGTAATTATTTTGAAAACTTTGGTTATTTAGAAGGAAAAATACCATTGTTCGAATTTTGAATTTTCCTCCAAATTTTTTCGAGAGCCAAATCAAATTATCGTGTCTCATTTAAAAATGGTTCTGCATCGAGAACATTTTCGTGCGATGATTTCGGCCTTTTCGGCCTAAAACCTGATGAGTCATTTGATCGACTTCAAATTGCTTTTATGGATGAAGGACCTTCAAAAGCAACCATCTACCGCTGGTATAGCGAGTTCAAGCGCGGTCGCCTTACTTTGGGGGATGAACAAAGAAGTGGTTATCCTACGACGGCTGTCACGGGAGAAAGTGTCTTGGCAGTAAAAAAATTAATTCAAGAAAACAGGCGAATTAAATACGAAGAGATTGTTTCGGGAAGCAGTCTCGTCTCGGCGCGTTTACTACATTGTGACAGGTGACGAATCCTGGATTTATCAAGATCCAGAAACAAAGCGTCAGTCGACAGTTTGGCTGTTTCAAAACGAACCAACGCCTACGAAAGTGAGCGATTGAGAAGCGCAGGGAAAATTTTGATGTGATGTTTCTTCACTTTCATGGAATATTTGATTTCGATTCTATTACGAGGCCAAAGCAGTATCAACGCCGAATGGTATACCACGAAATGCCTTCCTGTTTTGTCTGCAATGAGCAACAAGCGACCGAACACCGGGCTCCGCGAGGCACTGCTTCACCATGACAGCGCACCAGCGCACTCAGCGCTCAAAACGAGGGACTTCCTGGACACTACACCGGTCAGACTCTTGGGGCACCCTCCTTACAGTCCTGATCTAGCACCGTGTCACTTCTTTTTATTTCCTAAAATAAAAAATCTAAAAGGGATACAGTTTTCATGGCCGGAAGACACGCTAGCAGCGTTCAAGAAGGTCGTGGAAGAGGTGTCCGCGGTGGACTGGAAAAAATGTTTCGGAAATTGGTTCAGTTCAGACGCATGAAACTTTGTATAGAGGCTGATGGAGAGTTCTTTGAAAAAATTTAATAAAAATATTTTATCCATAAAAGTTAGTTTTTTAGTTTCTCAAAACTTTTTGAGTGTCCCTTGTATAAATAAGAAATAAAACTGGGCCAAGAATTGACCCTTGGGGTACACTCATTGATACTACAGATCGGGGTGATCTTTTTCCGTTTACGTCAACTCTCTGAATCCTATCACTCAAATAAGAAGAAAAAAGATCCAGGGAGGAGTTCCGGATCCCGTAATGGTGTAGTTTCCTGATTAATGTTTCATGGAAAACGCAATCGAAGGCCTTGGACAAATCGCAATGCAACAAACCCCATGACATCACATTTCCTTTCCCATGCGTTAAAAATATCTCCTAAAAGTTAAACACGGCGGCATCGGTTGTTGAACAGAACTGTTTAGTATGTGACCTCTACGCAGGTCGGTCCAATGCCCTTTATGGAGCGCAGGTATGGGAACCGTCACTGCGAAAGCGACCGGCGGATTATATATCGGTTTAATTTAAATATATCGGATATAAGGATTTTCATAAATTACTTACATAATTGGCAATTACAGAAACTCTTCTCCTGAATACATGCACTTTTTGGCCTAGATCTTATGCGTGGTAGGTATCGATTTGTTCGTTGAGTCAATTTGGTGGCTTGCGAGTGTAGTAGGTATCTCAGGAACACTTAGTTCGAATTGAAACATTCTTTCAGTGTTCATAACCCATTTCGAGGAAGGCTACAATCTATATAATATCACACTAAGACCAATAGGTACGTAGACCTCGCAGTTCCAAGCAGTCCTTTGTTCCAAGTCAGAAGCGTAATATGGCGTGGACTTCTTATGGGAGGATTTATGTCAAGAAAAATGAGAATGCAACACCCGTCCGTATTAACGACGAAACGAAACCGATCTTCAGGAACTGATGATGTGACTAGATTTAGATGTTGATTGTTCCCATTATTAAATTTTTATAATAGCATTATTTTTATGTATCATCATCATCTCAGCCGAAGGACGTCCACTGTTGTAACAAACATCCACACATACAAACTTTCGCGTTTATAATATTAATAGGATTGCAAATAATAATACCAGTACCTAGTGTTTGTTCACTTTTATGGTAAAATGCTTGAAATAAAACATCGTTGTGAAAAATACACTTAATTATTATTATGACATCACATTAAAAAATAATACTTCTATTTCCAAAAAAAAAATAACATAAAAGTTAATTACAAGATTACAACATTGTAATGGACTTGAACATTATATTTAAAGTCAAATAAATACTATCATACATAACAGATACTTTACTAACAGTGAAGGCAGGTAGGAAACCGTCTACACAATGGTAATAAAATTATGTACCTACAGAAAATAATTGTGTTTTTATAATTTCTTCGTAGACAATGATGTATTGTGCCTATATAATTCCTCTGGTAGAGTCCAGTATCTACTTAATGAAAATGATCATGCATTGTTATTCTATAGTAACAGTGCATAATCTATGCTTATTCTTAGATAACCAGCCATATTAATATTATTTTCAACACACTTGCTCAGAAAGTGACTACCTATAATTGCACTAGACTTAGGTATATAATGGCACTTGACTGTGACTTTTTGGTTACCATTAAGTACTAGTGCGATAATGTTGATGAAACCTTTTTGTTAAACCACTGTTCACAAAACATTTTTTTTTTTATGTTTTCGGCTTGGATACTAAGTCCTTTAATCAATGTCTTCGTATGAATAGCTATTTGGTTTACCATTAGTATTTGGATGTACACATTCTTACGTTTTTTGTAGTATTTGGCAGCAAACGTATCAAGTCAACCTGCTCGGCAAACTTTGCTGAGGTAATCAACACTACAAATTAATTCTCAGCTCCATTTTACTGAGATCGTACCAGTTTCAATGATTCCACATATTATTGTTCAGTTGTGCAGACACTTGAAATACAAAGCAACACCAATTTTAGATCACAATATCTACTAGGAATCAATTTGCGATTAATTAAAACCGCCTCTGAACTTCACTCAAAGAAATCCCGCAAAAAACTCAATTTCACATTAGGTTATTGCGTTTAATTGTCTTAAATGCTTTATTAAATATTCATGCAATTTCGTATTTAAATAAATCATTTTAACTTATTTATACATGTTTAATAAATAAATTGTTCATTCAAATAAAATTTATTTTTTTGTAGATTAGCAACCTCTTTATTCTTATTGTTTTTAAAATAGTCTAGCTACTCTATGGCCGCCATTGCGCGGTTGTTGGCATGATTTTTTTCGAGTGAAGCTCAGTGGCTGTTTTAATTATTCACAAATTAATTCCCAGTGGCAAAATGAAGCTGAGAATTTTATTGCAGTAATGACTATCTCAGCGAAGCTTGGCGAGAAGGCTGACTCGATACTTTTGTTGCCAAATGCGGTAAAAACATTAGAATGCGCCGTGGCATCCGCATTACATATTTATTACTGATGTCGAGGCGAATATGGTCTAAATACCTTAGCTTGCCCAAATGGAGTGAAGAAAAAGAACAAAACAGATTCAATTTTTTACCGCCATGACACAAAGAAAAACACTTACTAGTTTTGCTGTTGAATAAATTGTTAATTTAATTATTTTTCTTCACAAGTGTATTGAAAAACGTCGTATGATACACGTGAATATTGGTGATTACCGTCCTCGGCTCTCTTAGATCCTCGCCTTTGACTCGGATCTAAATACCGCATCACCAACATATGTATCATGTATATAATGTAGGTACTATAAAAAAAAAACTATAAATAACTGGTAGTAGACCAGCGGTTCGCCTGCGAGATAATCGAAAATGATCCCAAGAGAACAAAATATACTCCCGGGATAATAAGTAGGTTATGTAACCAATGTCCCATTTTAGAAAATGGCCTAGTATTTTCATTTAAATCAGTTCAGACGTTAAAACGTGAAGAGGTAACAAACAGACTGACATACAAGTTCCTATCGCATTTATTATATTAATAATAATAATGTCGCAATAATTTCCTACTAACCAAGGGTTGTCTTTGGGTGCATTAGCATAGTACGTAACTACAGAGATAATCGTCGGTTGGTACCACTTTCCACGAAAATTATTTAAAGGGTCTCTGCGAGTTGGCTTTGGCTACTCGTATGCCTTTCAAAGGTCCAGGACCCCAAAGTTCTGAGATATATTACCCATAAAAATATTAATAATAATCGAAAGTAACTTGTAATTAATCATAATCAGATTAGTTTAAATATTGATTAGCAGACTCTTCAGTCCAAGTTCTCTATAGATAATTTCAAAGCGACTAATCCTTCCTTATCCTTGCATTATAAAACCAAGTCCCCTATTGCTTATAACCGCAATAAACGTAAAAACTGCTGAAAGAATTTTAATACGGTTTTCACCAATAGATAGAGTGAGTCATGACGAACGTTTAGGTGAATAATACATGCATAATATAGAAGAGGAAAGCCGAGAATTTCAAAGATTTGTAACTCCCATCTTAAACTGGTTTGGGTCGCTAGTTTATTAATTATTATCGCTACTTTATTAATAAGGCTGAATTTATCTAATAATTTATTTTGTAATAATAGCAGATGCTCGAAAACGTTTCGAAAAATTAAGATTTTTTGTTATATTCATCTCAAATTTCATTAGTCAGCATGAGCATCTTTTTAGAACAACTAGGTAAATGTATAAGATTGCCATTCCTACTTTTCGTAGTTTTTGTAGAGCTATGTAGGTACTAGGAATATTGTTACCTACCTTCCACAATTGTTACAATAATTTGAAATAACTTCATAATTAGAATACTGTTTACTTACACAGGAATGTTCATAAAATTACTTATAAATATAACGACTTATATCTAGGTTGAGGCAAGGAACATGCATAGTAACTATGAATCATTTCTAAACGTGTCTCAGAGAAATGTCTATCGCGATATATACTTATTTATACATACTTAAGATTAAGCTATTTATTCTAAAACCTTAAAAACAAGCACTTAGGTAACAAATAAAAAACTACACTTACATACTTCCTAAATCGCAACTTAGTGATATATAATCAAAATAATAAACCTACGCTAAGTATTATTACTTACACATAATTTTAACAACCATGAGTACGAATATTATCACATAACATGTACCTATTGTTATCAAGTTTTGGTTTTCAAATAAATCAATAATATTTGG
This sequence comes from Mythimna impura, assembly GCA_905147345.3. NCBI lineage: Eukaryota > Metazoa > Arthropoda > Insecta > Lepidoptera > Noctuidae > Mythimna > Mythimna impura. Next base: position 11,010,133 of record LR990348.1, on the reverse strand, counting down.
GTGTATCAAATGTTAAGGCCAGGCTGCGTGAGAAGGGCACAAACCACACTATCATTGTCACTTCACTTGGGTGTCCCTAGTTTCTTGAAACCACACTTTAGACACACATTATCCAACAACCTTTTATATTACTAGCACATACGACATAATAAGTATTCATAACCGAGCATTGTTTTAATTTGACTAACTTTTTTATTGTTCTGCATTTCTAAAAAGATATTGAATTGAGTCTTCATGTAGAGCGATCATTAACATTATAATGCCGCCCGAGAGTATTCCTAATATTGCGAGTAGTAAATTAATACTTTTACCATTGTTGTTTGCATTTATTTCAGGCACTAAATCTGCGAGCGCAATGTAAAAGAAAGTACCAGCAGTTGCAGCATAGATCCACTGTGACGCAGATTCATGATCTTCTGCTAGCCAAATTCCACCTGCCATGCCCATAAAACTGAGCACCGACGAAAGTAGATTGTAATAAAGAGCGCGCCTGATGCTCATTCCGGAGCGTAGCAGCACAGCGAAATCACCGAGCTCATGAGGTAGCTCGTGACAAAACACGGCCAATGCCGTTGCGAAACCAGTTACCGGATCTCCACTAAAGGCCGCTCCAATTGCCAGCCCATCTGTTAAATTGTGTAGTCCGTCTCCTACAATCACCATGAGCGCTGTTGACGTCATCGGCCGGTCAACCGGTGGCGGCGGTGACCCGGGCATCATGGCTCCGAGTTCTATAGGCTCGATTTGTTTGCCTGGATCTGTCTTCAGTTCTGTAGATATTCCCGAATCGTGAGAATGAGCGTGACCACCATTTAATAATTGCATAATAGCTTCTACGCTGTAGAAAAGCAAAATGGTGAGAAAGGTGACGCTGCATTTTAACACAACTTCGGTTTCTTCTTGTGGAGCTGAAGGCGGGCCGTGTGACTTGAGTGCATGCGGCAGGAGATGTAGGAGCGCGTCTCCGCATAGTGTACCGACTGCTACCGCCACCAGGAAATGTAGCACGTGGCTGAATATCGCCGACTTTAGCATTGGAACAATAGCTACTCCGAGTAAACCTGTAGCGCTGATCACCAGTATACTTAACGAGGCGTATATCCAAGCTTAAAAAGAAAAGAAAACAAGATTAAAATTGTTGATAGCATATCAATATTGGGAGGTAGGAACACTATGTACCTACCTACGATTTACCAATTGGTTCTAAAAGACATAAGCTTGATATAGTCTATTTTATATAATAAGTTTTCTAACTTATTTATTTATACAACGTGTGTTTTTTATATCCCATAACTCTAGGGTATGAATGAGACCATATCAAAGAATCAACTGGCATATGAATTATTTTTCAATTACCTTTTTTTTGTTTTCATTTTCCATACAAAATAATTCGATAAATTCACGATTATTTATGTAAAACACCCTTACGTGAAATATGACAGCGTAAATATGTAATGTCATTTGTTTATTTGCAAACTACTTTAGATCAAGGATTTTATATACCATATGGATAAACTGGATTGATTACGAAGCAATATTACAAACTCTTAAAGTGTACATTTCCATTGACGTTAAGTTCATAATGTTTCATTGACAAGCGAAAGGGGAAAAATGTACCGAGCAAGACAACGACAAAGAGGTAGTGTGTCCCTTTCTTACCTCTATTTTAACTAGGGTAACCATACATTTAATAAATTGTTATTATTTTTGTCACTGTAGCAATTTATATTAATTGATGCCTTAGATTTTTATGTATCGACGGCAAAGTGAGAGCGAGACCAATAACTTCTAACTGTCTATAAAACCTGAAAAAATAGTTTAATTTATTGAGAAGTCAAAAATTTGTATTTAATTAATTTATAGTAATAATAACTTCTGGTTTAGTTAGCAGTAGTTGTTTCTCTAACCACTTGAAGTTATTAGTATCCTACGTTTAGGAGGTAATCGTGACATAGACACGTTGGTTTAGTTAGGAGGTATTTCCACATTTTAATTTAATGTAGTTATAACAAAAAATTGACATTTGGAGATTTTACTAAAACATGCGGACAAATACTTTTAGATTCATAGCGGGAAATTATGATATTAATTAATATTTTTACCGTATTACCTATTGGTACTTCACGGTCGATATATATTATGTCAGAAGAGGTTGTAATCGTATCGTAAGTATTTATTAGCAGTCTGCGAGAATGACGAACGTTTGAATTTATGTTAGACAGAAAAGCAGAAAGAGTGTGTCTGTCAATTCAGTGAATTTTCTCTAACAAAGATAATTTGTGCTTTTAGTGCAAATGTAAAACTAAAATAAAAAAAATATTTTATCACTCATAGCACATGGTTATTAATCCAGTATCATTAAAGCCGATGTTCTCACAATATATACCTATATAACATACATATTAGTTTTTGAACGTACAAGTCTTTAATATAATGTATAGTAACGTCTTGAACTTCTTTAGAACAGAACGTCTCGTAGTACGAACTAGTCTATGGACACACTAGTAGAAAGAAATAACATACCCTTTTGTATAGGTACCCTCTTCGGTATGTTTATATATATATATATATATTTTTTAATTATTATTTTTGGTTGACGTAATCAATCCAGAGAGATTGTATACAAGATTCTTGCTTTAGATTTCATCGATGACTGGCAACGTCAGAAAAGTAAAGATTTGTCATACGGGTGTAAATTTTTGACCTAAATTAATTATGATTGATGATATCTTCAAAACCATGCATTTTTGGACCACATATTCTAGGACTTTTAGTATTATATTTCCTTAAAGAATATAAACCTTGAGTTATGGGATATCAAAAACAACACATTGTATATACAAAGATGTGTCTACATCTCTCATTCAATCCTCCTGGTTTTCTGCAACAAATTTCTCTAGAAATAAGCTGCACCTCTATGCTCTTTTATCTGTATTTGTTTCTTTGGTTTTTTTAAGTGTTTATTTATGTGTACATAAATTAATATTAAAAAAAATTGCTACTTACTCCGAAACCTGTCTAATTTTGGTGGCGGTGCTTCTGTTTTATAACAAGATCGTTGGTCTAACTGATACACCAGGGCAGGACACATTTCCAGGAAGGTTTTTGGCCGAATAGTAATGACCCCCGGGGCCTCGTTCTCCATTCCATACACTTCCAAAATTTCCCTCGGAGATAGACATGATTTCTGCAGGATGGGCTCAGCTGAAACTGTTAAATTAAAGTTGTAAATATCAACCGAAACTTATTTACATAAAAATGAACACGTGATGCTCAATAGGTGAGTAGGTACTCAAACGTGCAACTGGATGACAATTTTCAACAATACGATTAATTCATGGATTTATGTGACAGATCCTTGGCCGGGGTCAGACGACTGCGCGAGAGCAGCCGGCCACTCGGTAATAGGATAATCACGATTATAAAGGACAATCAAATTCTCGGTCCATTGGCGTCATGAACCTCATGTATTATTGCAAGCAGAAAGGCGTAATGCGAGCAGTAAAGGCCAGTATTTTTAACAATGCAAAGGCTAGATACAATGTCACAAGAGACTGAAAACTGGGAAGTCTTTAAGTTTTTTGTTGTACGTGATTTGAAATGAATAGGACTATTGTGAATGAAAAAAAATCAGTTATTGAATTCCTTCAGAAAAAATAAACATGATAAAACTAACTTCTTTCATATAAGGGCTACGATCGACATCTTTACTGCTGTCGCAATAAATGAGAAAGCAGCGGCACTATCTCCATCGCTTTCTACCAAACACTGGTACAAGTCACACCGGATTTCAAAACAACTCATTTGGTGTTATAAGTCTAAACATTATTATTTAAAATAGCTATTAGGTATACATTTTACCTATATTTCTTCCTATTGTTCTTCAATAAGTTGTTGCTGGAAAAAGCCATACCTGATGAGTGGTGCAATAGCTCTTTGGTGCTGATTTTTAAAAACAAAGGTGATGTGCTTGAGTGCAACAAGTAGAGAGGAATAAAGCTAATGTCGCATACTATGATAGCCTGGGAGAAAGTTATTGAACGGCGATTGAGAGAAAAGAGTGAAATTTCACAGAACCAATTCGGTTTTATGCCGGGTCGGGGTACAGTCGATGCCATTTTTGCTATACGCCAGCTGTGCGAGAAATACAGAGGTGCGCATAAAAACTTGCACATGGTATTCATTGACCTCGAAAAGGCATACGACCGGGTACCTCGTGAGGTTCTGTGGTGGGCCCTTAAGGAGAAAGGTGTGCCTGGGAAGTATGTGCAGTTGATCCGAGTGATGTACAGTCGATGCAGTACCCAAGTCCGATCTACAGTGGACACCACTGGCAGCTTCAATGTGGTTGTCGGCTTACATCATCATGTCGGCTTACATTATACAGACATTGTGTTGGTTGCCGAGAGTGGCCTAGAGGTCCAGAACAGATTGGAGGTGTGGTGGCACAGACTGGGGAGTGTTGGCTTGAATTTGAGTAGAACCAATACGGAATACTTGTTCTGCGATTTCGGCGGTCTCTCCAATCCAGTGCCTTTAGCTCTCGCTGGAACACCCATACCGAACTGCTCCAACTTTCGGTACCTCGGGTCACTCGTCCAAGGGGATGGTGAGGTAGACCGGGACGTAACACATCGGATCAACGCAGGATGGATGAAATGGCGACAGGTCACGGGAACAACTTGTGACCCACGGATGCCCCTAAAGTTGAAGGGTAAAATCTACAAGTCCGTGATAAGGCCTGTCATACTGTATGGATCAGAATGTTGGGCTGTGAAAAAGACGGATGAAAAAAGATTGCACGTAGCGGAGATGAGAATGTTAAGATGGATGTGTGGTATGACGAGAATGGATAAAGTGAGAAATGAGTATATTAGGGGAAGTTTGAAAGTGGCGCCAGTGACTGAAAAGTTGAAAGGGAATCGTTTGTCTTGGTATGGTCATGTGAAGAGGAGGGATGAAACGCATGTTACTAAAAGAGTTATGAGTTTACATGTGGATGGATGAAGAGGGAGAGGGAGACCAAAGAAAAGATGGATGGATTGTGTGAAGAGTGATATGAAAGAAAAGGAAGTTAGTGATAGTATGACGAGTGACAGGGCAGAATGGAAGAAAAAAACGAGACAAGGGCAGGAAGATGATGATGATGATACATTTTACCTATAGGTACCATTTTCATATTTTTTAATTGAGTAATGAACTGAATTGAATCTGATTAAGTTGTTCGAGGGCATTCGTCCACAGCTTAAGAAAGACACATCATATCGCCTCATTTTCAAATCGGTTCACCTATTCTGTAGTTTGGAATCCCATGTTTATAAAAAAATAGTTATTTGTGCAACAATTGAGCAAATTTATTTTTTGCTGTGGTTGCTGGTTTTGAGTGCCGACCAAGCGAAGTATTCTGTAATTGAATCACGAGCGTAGCGAGTGATTTTCAAGTACATAGAATCCTGAGCGTGGCGAGGGATTCAAAGATGCTGGGCATGAGAAGCAAATAAATTTGCTCACGTGTAACACACCATAACTTTACACTTCGCAGCAGCGAGAAAACATATTACAGAAATAGACGTAAATAACGATTTCACCTAAAATAAATATTGTCTTCGTCGCTAGTTTCGCTCATTTTTTAATATTTTAAGTCTTATTCAACACGTCACGCCACAATTATGGCGGTAAGTCCCTTCTTTGAGGCGTGGTTGGAAAGACCTCACGGCGTCCTCACCTTCCGCATGACGCAGGTTCTCACCGAACACGGGAAGTTCGGGAAGTTCCTGCACCGGATTCGTGCGGAAGCGACGCCCGGGTGTCGCCACTGTGTGGACCGCCCGGAGGACACGGTGGAGCACACGGTGGAAGTGTGCCCCGCTTGGGAAGAGCAACGCCGTGTCCTCGTGGGGGCGATAGGCGGCGGCGATCTCTCGCCCCGGGCCTTGGTACAGGCCATGGTCCGGAGCGAGGAGGAGTGGCAGGCGGTCGCCTTCTTCTGCGAAGCAGTAATGCTAGCAAAAGAGGCGGCCGATCGCGTGAGGCAACGGCAACGGTCCTCACGCCCCAACCGCCGCTGGGATTCCGATCCCGATTTCCGGCCACCGTAGGCGCGGGCTTGCGGACGGCGGGCAATGGGTGGCCCGCCGTCCGACCGTCCGGTAACCATCCGGACCGAGCCCAAGTTGTCGACGGCGCGTATTGTTCCGCGCGCGCCTCAGGGAGATGTCAGCAAATCGTAGGGGCCCAGCAGGGTCGAAGCCTACTGGGGCCATGGGTAGTGTGAAAACGAAACCTTGGCCCTGGACGAAGGCAACGAAGGAACAGGAGTGGGTTTTTAGTCAGTAAAAATCTGACACTATCTCCCGCTCCGCCCAAGAGCGTGATTTGTCATAAGATGATTTTCCCACCTATAAAAAAAGAAAAAAAAAACGTTACGCCAGCATTATCTAGAAGGGCCAGAACGCGTTCTGAAAATGCCGGGTGCATTCTCAAAATACACTTTAAAAATATGATATGATTGATTGACTGATGTTTCATTTAAAAAATGTAACATTGTTGAAACTAGGAACAATTTACTGGTCTCTTTAAAATTCAAGTAAAAGAGCAGTCTCTTTCCTCTCTAGTGTGTATAATAATATTCCACTACTTTCACACAACGCCATCTAGTCCAAACCAAACCGAACCAAACCAAACCGAGCTTGTGGTATGAGTACCAGACAACGGATAAACATACTTATATTTCTAAATACATACATACCTACTATAGATAAATTTCACCCAGACACAGTACTAATGACCAACAGTAAATAATTATGTATTTATTTTTAGTATAAAGTATATTATAGTTATATAAGTATTCATTAATATTTAAATTACATGTGTCATAAATGTTACTCGTATTTTAATTTAAGTTTTCACAAACTCTTCTTTATTTGTTTCTGCACATTACATTTTTTTTATTTCTCCTTTCGCAGGGCTGCTGGAAGAAATTTCTTTTGAAATATGAAGTACACAATGTACAAAATTTTATTTTTAATTTAAAAAAAAACCGGCGTTGTTAAAAAAAAGTGCGAATCGGACTCGCGCACGAAGGGTTCCGTACCGTCTGTAGCAAAAGTAACGCCCGGGTGTCACCATTGTGTGGACTGCCCGGAGGACATGGTGGAGCATAGGTACGGTAGAGGTGTGCCCCGTTTGGGCAGAGCACCGTCGTGTCCTCGCCGTGTCTCGGGGCGATCGGCATCAACGACCTCTCGCGCCGGGCCCTGGTACAGACCATGGTCAGGACCGAGGAGGAATGGCAGGTGGTCGCCTCCTTCTGCAAAGCAGTAATGCTAGCGAAGGAGGCGGCCGCACGCGCGTGTGAACGGCCCTCACGCCCCAGCCGCCGGGATCCCAATCCCGATTTTCAGCCAACGTAGGCGTAGGCTTGCGGATGGCTAGCAATGGGTAGCAAGTCGTCCGGTTGTCCGGTAACCGTCCGGACCGAGCCCAAGTCGTCGGCGGTAGTGTTCCACGCGCGCCTCATGGAGATGTCAGCAAATCGTAGGGGCCCAGCAGGGTTGAAGCCTACTGAGGCCATGGGCAGGCCCCTCTTCCCCACTGGGCACACTGGGCACGTGTCAAAATCACGTTTGTTGTATGGAAGCCGCCTTAAATATCTTTTTTCTCTTTTTTTAGTATTTTTTGTTATAGCCGCAACCGAAATACCTATATCACCTATGAAAATTTCAACTGTCTAACTATCACAGTTCATGAGATACAGCCTGGTGACAGTCGGACAGACAGACGGACAGACAGACGGACAGACGGACGGATAGCGGATTCTTAGTAATAGGCTCCCGTTATACCCTTTAGGTATGGAACCCTAAAAAGTTATTTAAATAAAAAATATACCTTTTTATTTTAGGTTGTTAAGCGTTTCGGAACGTATTTTTCTTAGAGGTTAAATTCCAAAATCAGAACTTTTGGCTTGTTTTTGTAAGGTTGGAAAAGAGACAGAGTGCAGTGCAGTTCCAATGTTTCCTATTGTGTATTTTATGTTAAAGCAAAATTGAATTTTGCTCACTATTTTCACGCAGCAAAACCTACATGTTTGAGTTGCTGAGGTTAAAAGATACATTTTATTGGAAATAAGGATTGAAATAAAAAAGAGGCAATCTAAAGAGATTGGTCACGGTTCAGGAAATGTGTAGAGTATTGACTAGATACCTTTGAAATTAATAAAAAATCGTGACAGTCGTTTGGTCAGGAAATATTAACTTTTTAGTTTAGTACATAATAGATAAGTAGGTGTAAATTTTATTGTAAGTACTTTTATGTAAAGTGACTTTTTTCGTAGAATCCAAAGCCGTTTCATGTTTTAAAGTCAAAAACTTAGGTACCTATATCGCTTTGGTATATCGCTATAATTTTCTTAAACAGAATGTTTCAGAAACAGTTTTAAAAACCATATTTTAATTTAAATAAAAGTGAAGTTAGATATATCTTTACTAGCTTCTGCCGCGGCTGTGCTCGCATGAAAGTAGATTTCTCCATACATATTTTGGAACCTCGTCTCACCCCCTTAAAAGTTGAATTTCCAAAAATGTTTTCTTAGTGCTCGCCTACGTCATAAAAGGAAGCCTAGTGCAAAATAACTTATTTTTTATTTTATTTTCTGTTTAAAGTATCTGTTATTTGTTTATTGTGCAAACCTACCACAGTGTTGTCTTTTTTAACCCAAAGGTTGACTGGTAGAGAATGCCTTGTTGCATTAAGTCCGCCTATGTACCACTACTGTACATGAAGTTTAAATAAATAAATAAATAAATAAAAAAATTTCAGGTTCCTAGGCCCAGTACTTTCGGCTGTGCGTTGATATGTCAGTCAGTCAGTTTCTCCTTTTATATAAATGTGTCGGTGAAGTCAATAGTACGGAAGCTTGAGAACGAATGAACGAGCTAAGTGAAAAGTGACACATGTCACTTTGACAGAATCCGCGCTGACGTTTGCACGAACCGAGCAGATAAAAGTGCCGACCGCAGAGGTCCGTGGCTCTTTCCTCTGTCGGCAGCCGTGCGTACAACGTCTAGTCTCGGGGACTGTCTCACTGCTCGTTGTGTAAAGTGAATACCTAAAGCTTGCATCATAATAAATCAGTTGTGTGATCTAAAATAGTTTGTTTATTGCTCGATACCCAGCCATCACCCACAAAACATAGTCTCTGGACAGAGCTTCAATGATGATCGGCATCCTGCACCGACTTATGGATTATTTTTCAATAGAATTGTTAGGTAAACGCTAGTTTAATAGATTAACGTGTGGTTTCGCTATTTAAGCTGTTGATCCCCGCATTAACGCCGGCGTTCACGCGCCATTGTCTTACTATTGTGTCTCTAATTACGCACTCAAAAGGTTAAATCGGTAATCTTTACCAAGTATGTGTACTAGCGTAAAGGAAGACAAAAAGGAATTTTACACGAATAGCAATGCTCATTCATACAATTCGTTCAACATATTAAGGAAACATACAGGCAAATGTAAATCGATTTGTATTTTTTATTTAAGTCTAAATCGATTATTATCGTAATCGCATTTCGTCCATAATCTACAGTCTGATTCCTGTTATCCGCACGTTTCTTTCTTTAAATAATATCATATCCAAACCACCAGTATGTTGTGTCAAATTTATTTGTATTTTTTGCAGATAATGTCTCAGTGCAGTTTCATGTTCTTGAAACTAGATACTCAACTTGGTATACTATTCCATATTTATACTGTGACTATACTCAAGTTGGTACTAGGGTATGCCTCATAAAAAAAATTAAAGTGAAGTAAAATTCAAAAACCATTTACTAAGAATAGTAGCTTAAACAAAAACAGTGGTTCTGTTTTTCGATAGTTCATTTCAAGGATAAATTAAAATTAACAACATCATTACAAAGAACATTGATTAGACACTGTTTCCTTCTTTCCTTCAGGTGTTGGCGAACATATTTAGCTTTCAAGGTTTGTTCGTTAGTCATATTTAGTCGGTTGACTAAATAAAATATTTCTTTGTTAATGTAGCTGTAGTTATCAGAAACCATCAATGGCTTGCTAAAACATGGCCTTACCACTCACAGAGAAACAAACAATGTTGGCTATTGGAACCGGTAAGATGGCATTGCTTTCATGAAGCACTTTATTGCTTAATATTCACTAATTATCAGAAAATCGCAATATTGCAGATATTTTTTTTACATTGCACCCGTCGAATATAAGCCTCGTCGCCTACCATGATCTAGTTAACAACTATGCAAATGCAAGATTTCACTTTAAGTTCCTAAACTGCATCGTTAAAATTCATACCATGATGTGCAATCCGTTCAGCGACATTGTTATCTACATTATATTATATAATATTATAAAGAGGTAAAGTTTGTTTTTTTTTGCTTATATGAGGTAATCTCTGAAAGTACCTACTGGTCCGATTGCGGAAAATGTTTCACCGATAGAAAGCTGCTTTATTCCTGGAAGACATAAGCTATATTTTATGTATGCGGAGGAAGCCGCGGGCAAAAGCTAGTATTTAATAATATGTGAATGAAAGATCACAATTTCTGTTGTTTCTTTTTTCAATTTATTTTAAGATTTAATTTTTACATTTAATAAATTGTGTCTTTCAATGAACAACAAACTTAATACCTGAGAAAGTTTTGTGTGCTTATAAAAAAATTACGTTGCGTATAGCGAGATGCTTAATAGCAGATTAAGAATTAGATTACATTATTCTACATTTTTATTGTGCCATTATTTGTGTTCAATGCGCAGTTCATATTTATTACATGCGGTTGTTATCTAATCACTTACCTATAGGTTACTGCTTAGTTACTTATTATTTCAGATACACAAATAAATCCCGACTTTGTATTGTTATTTATCTATTTATCAAGAATTTGCTGCGACGGAACTGTCAACAACATAATGTACTTAAATATGAGTAAGTAGAATTATTTATATCATTCAGCATTTCATTGTAATAAGATTATTTTGTTAGTTGAATGTGAAAATTAAATGAACAGACGATTCTGGACTGTTAGTAAATACTATCGCACTAAGTAAGTAACGCAACTATGATAAGGCATGGGCACGCCACAATTATGGCGGTAAGTCCCCTCTTTGAGGCGTGGTTGGAAAGACCTCACGGCGTCCTCACCTTCCGCATGACGCAGGTCCTCACCGGACATGGTAAGTTCGGGAGGTTCCTGCACCGGATTCGTGCGGAAGAAACATCCGAGTGTCGCCACTGTGTGGACCGCCCGGAGGACACGGTGGAGCACACGATGGAAGTGTGCCCCGCCTAGGCAGAGTAATGCCGTGTCCTCGTGGGGGCGATCGGCGGCGGCGATCTCTCGCGCCGGGCCCTGGTACAGGCCATGGTCCAGAGTGAGGAGGAGTGGCAGGCGGTCGCCTCCTTCTGCTAAGCAGTAATGCTAGCAAAGGAGGCGGCCGATCGCGTGAGGCAACGGTCGTCACGTCCCAACCGCCGCCGGGATTCCGATCCTGATTTCCGGCCACCGTAGGCGCGGGCTTGCGGACGGCGAACAATGGGTAGCTCACCGTCCAACCGTCCGGTAACCGTCCGGACCGAGCCCAAGTCGTCGACGGCGCGTACCTACTGTTCCACGCGCGCCTCAAGGAGATGTCAGCAAACCGTGGGGGCCCAGCAGGGTCGAAGCCTACTGGGGCCAAGGGTTTGATTCTGAAAGGAAGACTCGCCCCTGGTACGAAAGGCAACGAAGGAACAGGAGTGGGTTTTTAGTCAGTAAAAGTCTGACATTATCTCCCACCCCGCCCAAGAGCGTGATTTGTCATTAGATGACTTTCCCACCTAAAAAAAAAACTAGGCAATAAGCGTTGATATTCGACAATTTTCTTCTTTTCTTTTTTTCTGAAAGACAGCCTAGAAAAAATCAACGGCCATAAAGGCCCAGTAAGCGAGGAGAAAATAATTAAAAAAATAATAATAAATAGAACGTTTTACCATAAACTTGAGACGAGAAATAATCGTTGACTTGGTTTGACTACTAGACCAAGTTAAAAGTGATATAAATACCTAAGTAGTGTCAATAGAAGTGTAATATAAGTAGTGATAATTATGGAATACTCACTAGCAGAAGGTGGTGATCTGCGATGTCTGTGCTGAGTGTCGTGCAGCTGGCGGAAGGTGCCGTTGATGCGGTGGATGGCGAGATCGTGCGGCGACGTAAACACGCGCCCTCCGAGTCCCAGGCTGTCTAGTAGGTGCTCGAATCCCTGCAAAGATAAAATTAATATTAATTACGTAATTAAGTTATGTTTGAAAATATAATAAAAAATACAAAATATTTTTTACAACATCTGCTCGATAATGCCCTTTTATACGTCATACAATCATCACTTAAAGCAAGTCATTCTGTCCCTAAGGAGATAATGCAGTATGGACGATCCCTAGGGAATAATGAGATTTAAATTTGGAACGTGAAAAACCGTCAACATTAAGTGAACTAAAATGTATGTGCATCAAACAATTTTATTCAAAATTCAAACTGGCCACTAACAAAAAAAAAAGCAATAAAACGTGGTCGTGGTTAATGACGAGTTTCGAAAAAAAAGTAGGCAATGAAAAAGCGGGAGTGATAAAGAAAATTGAAAATATAGAATCTTAGAGTAGTGAATTTTGTTTGTTTCAAATCTCAAGACGTGTTGAGTGATAGTTAATATTAATGTACATAATACTTATATTTCTCTAATATATGATTTGTTTTACTAAATTATCATTTAATTATCTCACAGATGATGTAAAAAGTAGAGTATCCAACACGGGGATAAAGCTGTCTTTGTCTTGGGTGGCTTGAATTCCTCACTTCACTCAGGTTTCTTTATTAACTCCCTCGCAATGCTCGGGAGTTAATTATATAAATCCCTCACAATCGTTCGGGATTAAAATTAGCAACCTTCGTTTCGTTCGGAATTCAATATGCCGCCCGCGACTTAAAGACACTGCTTTATCCCCTAGTCACATAATCTACTATTATTATGTCATACAACCCTCACCTAAAGCTAAGTCATTCTGTCCTTAGGCATCTAATGTAGTATGGGCGTTCCCTAGTAGGAAATAGTGTGATTTGAATTTGGAACGTCAGAAAAAATGTAAATGTATGTGCATTAAGTAGTTAACGTTTAGCCCAAAAGACCTATTTTGTATAAAGGGCCGTGGGATTGTTCGAAACAGTTATCGCAAGCCTGGAACGCACACAGCAACTGAAGGAGCACAGGTGGGTTTCAATCAGTTAGAGATCGATACATCGATAACATCGTCTCGCTCAATTGAAAACGGGAGAAGTCATCAAAGAATTAAACCAGTTTAATGTAAAACCAAACAAAAAAAGAATATAATGTGGTCACTGTTGTTTCTGTAAAAAAAAAATATGAAAGAGGGGAGCGTTATACAATAGCTATAGTTCAATTTATTTGTGATTTATTTTTGTTTCAAAAATATTGATAAATTATATTCCCACTTTTTAGTTGCGATACACTTATGACCAGAGTGCCTATTTCTCATGACAATTCCAATTAACCCAAACACTGCTAGGTTACATTGTTTTATTATGAAGTTCCTGATCTACCTTCCACCTTCCGGCTCCATCATCAGATCAGTTCGATAGTACCTTATAGCCAAAGTGCATCTCATGACAATTCTAATAAGCCCAAACACGGCTAGGCTAGGTTATATTGATTAATTACAGAGTTCCAATGCCTACCTTCCGGCTCCATCATCCTCATCAGTTCACTTCAATGATACCATTTTCAACATAACTATTCAGAACCATTTATTTATTTGTATTGTCATAGTCGCTTAACTATCTTCATTGTGATATCTATGTGAGTATGAAGTTCCGTTGGCCATTTCTGGTCTTCTTCATCAGTTTCACTTCATCAAATGTTACTTTTTGACTGTAAATGCTTAAGTTCTGTTGCTAAGACCTACTAAAAAACTCAAAGCTGAATGATTTGATGAACAATACCAAGAAAAGGACATTTGTGTAGACCGCAGAAAACACTTAAATTGCCAGACATACGTCAAAATGACTGAAAAGAATATAAAACAATCCAAATAGTCCTCACATTCACAATTATAAGATAAATTAAATAAAGTGTATAAAAATGTAATATTTAACAAATATGACGAAAGTTAATAAAAAAAACAAATAGTAAAATAAAAATAATGATCAATGTCAAATTGTAAAAAACAAATATAATAAAAGAGCACAGAGAAAAAATTACAACGATTGTAGAGTGCACTGGAGCAGGTCAATCCCAAGCCTTTTTGTCCTCAAGGTTGTCCTTTACATTAAAAAATACCTTTTGCAAAGTTTTCGCTTTACAAATCTTTTGAATTTATTAAGGCTTAGTTCTTGAATGTGTCAAATGTTTTTGTAACTTAGTAATTTGTTTTGGTATATTGTCTTTTAATAATCTATTTCGCAGAAGGTGTAAAAAGTAGAGTATTCAAAACAGCGATAAAGCTGTCTTTGTCTTAGGTGGCTTAAATTCCTCATTTCACTAAGGTTTCTATATTAACTCCCTCGCAATGTTCAGGAGTTAATTGTGTAGTTCTCTCACTGCGTTCGGGATTAAAACGTGGTAACCTTCATTTTATTTGGAATTCAACATGCCGTCCGCGGCTTCAAGATACTGCTTTATCCCTTAGTCACATAATCTACTATACAATTTATTTTAACATATTTATAAAAAAATATGTGTGTCTAGGGGTGTGTAAGTGTGCGATGCGTGTATGTCTGTCTATTTTTGTGAGTGATAGTTAGCAGCGCAGTAGTCTCAACTGCGCTGCTAACTATGCTGCGTGCTCGGCGGGTCTACTCTACACTACTTCTATGCAGAACTACGCTGCTGCTACGGACTGCTACGCTGCTGCTACGTAGAGCTACGCCACTGGTACGTAGCGCTACGCCGCTAAAATGAAGTGCTACGACGCTACTGCGCAGTGCTGTTTTATTGCTACGGAGTGCTACATTGAAGTCTTCGGGTTAGGCAGCCAAAATTTTGTTTTGAATTTTTTTGGGATACTTGTATCAACTCATAGTATACAACGAATATTTTCAAAGCTTGCACTTTTATATTTTGCGACAGATTTAATTGAAGTTATAGGCAGATTGCTTGTAATCTATAGTCACAGAATTAATTATATATGCCTCAAACTTGGTTAGATTACGTATCAAATTAAGTCTAAGGACTTAAATACCATCAGCTGATTTCCTAGTTATAAAAACATGGGCTTGTTCAGTCGTCATCATACCTAATCAGTTGATCTTTTATTTATTACAAGTGATTTGCACATGTCATGTGTCAGTCAGTCTTCCAGTTATTTGCAAAAAGAGCTACTTTTCTCGTGGCGTCGAATTGTTATCATCAGTAATTTAAGAAAGGTCTGGAGGTGTCGTACGTTTTACGTCAGAAGTCCCCAATTCAAGTTGAAGGACGGTCTGGCTTTAACAAGTACTTAGGCACCAATATCAGTGATAACTGCAACACTAATCTTTTAAGGTAGTGAGTATCAGTCACAATTCGCAACGGTCACATTTCGATAACTGTTAGAGAGATTATGTTGTAAAGATTAGCATTTAAAACGTTATTTATATACGATTAAAAATATATTTTTAAGTACCAATACATTACGTAACTTGAGTAAGTATAATTTAATATACTAAACATACATATACCCACAATTTTTGAATTAAGAATTTGATGTTGAGTAACTTTCAAACTCTCCCCTAAAAAAATTGTCAAGTACATTTCAACGAGTTTCTAAGTTGAAATAATAAATTTAGAAACCGGGTCATAATCTCTAGCTTATAAATAATCAGAAACTATCGTAATCGTAAGCCACCTGCTACGATCCTAACATTCTCAATGAGTTGCGGTCATTAGGCAATGTTTGTTTTATAGTCGTTTTGTTTATTTACGCATGCTCGTAGGTAAACATACACGAAGCAAGATGGATTGACACTCTAACTATGAATGAAGAACAATAATAAATTATTGAAGGTGCATCGAACCTAACCTTGAACTTTACTGTTAGACTGTTATGAATCAATCACACTGAACTTGACTCATTGTGACTTGAACTGAGAGATTTCCGCAGTTATTTTCGAACTTCAGCGAGAAAAAAGATACGATCCTTTCAAACAGTTAAATAAGATATCTATTGTAATATATTTAGATATGTTTCAACAATAGAGCGTCATAATGATCTCCAAAAATAATTAGACTGTTTTCTTAAATGGAAATCGGGCAGCATTATGATATTAGAAGGCTGTGCCGAAGACCAAGGTTACTGCTTAGTTACTAGTTAAACATGATTGATCTCGGTACAGACATATCAACTTTTTTCTTTTAAAGAAGCTGAAATTATTTCAGAATATAAACCGTTATACTACTCTTGAAAGTTTAGATATACGAAAATTATGTTTTCACAAACTATTGATCAATCTACCAGCAATGTAATGGTGAATAAAAATACGTTCATAATATAATTACATAATACTGGTACACATATCACACGCCCATATTAGGTAAATTGTGTGATTTCCTGGGTTCGAAGGCAGATAACGATACCTGTCGTATTGACCCTGAATAACGTACCTACAGTTTCAAATGAATAATCCGATTTCAGTTTATGCATATATTTTTTGACATGAGACATTATTTTGATTATCCTATCTTACATACAATTTGCAAATCCGTTGAGTATAAGGGCCAACGTTGCGTTAAGTGGGTGCACGCGCGGTCGCCCGCGCGCGTTCCCGTCTCGTGACGTCGCGCGTGTTTCGTGTGCGATGGTCCTCGTAGCAGAAACCGGATTATTACCTGCGCAGCGTGTCATTGTTTTAACTTTAACTGTGTGCATGTAGTCGTGTCGATGGAGAACTTAAATGTATTATTACGTAGCAAAATGGGCGCGGGGCGTGGCTCCCCGCGACGGGTGCTCGCGTGGGTCACGTGATGGAGTACTTTTGTATGGGACCGCCGGGCGCCCGCTTAACGCAGCGTCGGCCTTATTTCTCTTCTTATGAGGAAAAATTGTAGAAACGCATTGCGAGTTTACCCTAATAATATTTTGAACAGGATTACGAACCTCAATATTAAATAAATTAACTAAGTTAGTTATTAGAATCGAAGAATAGCATTCAACACTTTTCACTATAGTCTTGGTGCAGCTATTTCTCCAGTTTGTGACATTTAACAAATTACGATTTACAACAAGACAAGGATATAACGGTTGCACAACTAAAGGCAGATTAGAGCTACCAGTTCAACCATTTATAACCATACTACACTTAAATTGATAGATAAAATTAGGTTTCCCTAAGGTTCCATTCTCGGACCCGTGATGGACTGAAATTTTGAAAGATTTCTTGGATTGGATCTCGGATACTCAGATCATACCTACATCAAAACAGCCTTGCATTGTAATACTTACCTACGAACAACTACTGAGAAGATGTATCGTATCGTATCGCACTAATTTGTTTCTTCCGGAAAGCCATTTGGCCTTGACAATACAGGTGTATGGTTAAGGCGATTAAAACATAAACGGTCGGTTTACTCGTTTCGTTGTTGTGACAAAAAAATCTGTTTCTATTTCAAAATTATACAAATTGAGTGAAGAACTTTATAGACTTGAAAACTAAACATGAAGAAGAATGAACACGTGTTTATCGTTTTTATTGTAAAGTCCGCTTCTAATCTACACTGCTTATTTTAACGAATTAACTTATTTTAATTAAAAAAGGTTTTGTGATGTCATTGTTTTATCTTTTTGTACGATTAGAATTTCGTAGCGTGATGTATCTTTTTCAAATTCTACAGGATCGCTCTTCATCTGAGAATACGTAGATAATAGAAATAACTAGGTACATAATTATATTCTATGCGATAAAAACAGAACCGTTTCCACACATCTCTGCCCTATCTTAATAATATATTAAACAAACGACTCTATGTAAAATACCCGTAGAATAGTAATAATGTTTAATTTCCTTATTACATGAGATGCTCTATTTAAAGTACTAATATTGCGTTTAAATCGTTTCTATTATTCAAGTATTTTATTAATCCGTAGACACACACTATTTGTAGGTTACCTATAAGTAATTCTAAGAATTCATAGGAATTCTTTTGTATCACTTTAACAGTAACTGGTTTTTTTTTACCCTAATAAATAAAATAAAAATAATTGTACTAATATATATTGTGTTGGAGCTTATCATAACCCTACTGATAAAGCCAAAGAAGTACCTATCATTATGGGAGGGGGAAAAATTCATTGGTCAGTAGTTAATTAATAGGAAAAGTCCCCAAAGCAGTTCAACATTGCTACGTTAAATGATAATATTTATTCTTTGGTCAAAAACAGGAGAGCCTTTTGTTGACGTGAGTTACTCTTCACGTAATTGCTGATGTCCCAAAAAATTCGATGAACACTCTATCGGGCCTCGTATTTCAAACCCAAATGGCTCAAACATATTGTGCCATATGAGGGCACAATATTTGCTTCGTGTAAGGTTTTACGAACCGGTAGCAGCTTGCCAAACACAACCCGCCATGGGTACTAGGACGATAGACTGGCCCAAGGGTTTCGATAGTAGTTGTATCCCAAACCAAAAGCCTACCCAATTTCCAAAGCATCGTCATGTGACAAGTGATTGGTTTCTAAAACAGCTTGGATCAATATTTTTAAGTAGGCGTAATAATGCTTATTTTATTATTATTTGTATACCACTTAGGTACTGTGGCAGACCACAGGACATTTATATAAAATATTTGTATTTGTATTTATTTGGATCCTTGATGGTGGATTAGGTATGTCATTTATGCGCGCGTACTGTGTTATCCGTCTAGCAGTAGTTACTAGGCAATCGACTGCTTCTTCACATTGTAACTATTGGGTTGGGTCCAATAGGAGCACCCAAACGCAGACTTATAGCGACCCGAAATAATGAAAATATAGCGACCCGAAATAATGAAAATTAAGTTCATCACCCCGAGAAAACAAAAAAAGTTGAGGAAACAAAAAGTGATCTCACGGATATGGACGATTTCACCGGATGACGGTGTCAGTTTAGGAAATTGGCCGAAACCGGAAAAGTTGCTACAACAGCACTAGTTTATTTGTAAATATCATTTTATGGTAGGACATAAACTTAACTTTTAGAAACAATATAAACCTCATGTCGCAACTTAATCTGTCTATGTGACATTAGGCGTGTTACAAAAAATCAACATTTTAATTTTACAACTAGCTGACTCGACAGACGTCCTGTCTTAGCAATGAACTGTCAAAAGGGCGAACTGTCAAATGCTCAAAAGTTAAATAATCGTAGTTTTCTAATTTTCTGCATAATTTTCTTAATTTTACTTTCTGTAAGAACCTTCTGACAATAATAAACACAACAAAAAAAGAATTAGCGATATTGGTCCAGCTGTACACACGTTATGACGTGACCAAAGGAAATAGGGATTCGTTTATCCGTCCTAATATTATAAATGCTAAAGCAATTCTGTCTGTCTATCTGATACGCTTTCAAGGTTACCACCTTAACCGATTTCGATGAAATTTGGTACGGAGGAATCTTGAACTACAAGGATGGACATAGGCTACTTTATTTTTGCTTATCCGTCTTCGACTTCAACTTCGCGTCCACAATAACCAACATTCACGCGGATGAAGCCGTTGACAGAAGCTAGTAAATATATATATTATATAGATTTGACAAATTGCAATATAAAATTGTATGTTGATTTGTTAAAAAAAAATAATTTTTATCACATTAGATGATAATAACCTCCTCCATTTTTTTGAAGTCGGTTAAAAATTAGTATTTTAAATAGTTTTCCAATCCGCAGCTATCTATGTGACTCATAAAATTTAAACTACATTTTACTGTAATTAGTACAAGTACCTATGTAATTACATCGTGATAGGTTCGACTATATGTTAACCTGAATTACATACACGTGTAGGTAAATAAACATTAGATTTCATCCGAGTATTTCATATTGAGTGATCCACCTCAGAGTACATTCTGCTCTTTGGTACTTTTTCAAAACATCTGGTGGCATTTGTGCTGTGTTTATCTTTTCCATGAGAGAACAATACCCCAGACGCGTAATTTTTCGTAGTTAATGGACTTGACGTTAATTTAGAAATAAAAGTCAACTTTGCCATTATTATGTATGTGTTCGGTATGCAATCTTAATGCGGCTGTGCAGTGCTGAAAACCAATTTCCACGATTACTATACCTACATACAGAATGAACATTTCTAGTGAGCCTGGATGGCCAAATCTGAAACTGCTGTGGATAGCGAAAAATATTCTTAAGAGTCTTTAAACTTAATTTTGATAAAATTAAACTACATGATTAGATTTTTGTCTATTCAATATTTCTAGTCAGGAATTGAATACGTTGATTTTTGAAAAACACAGACTGCACTATTACCCTATTTGATATTGTCATATTCTCTTTTCAGTTGTTTTATTATCTTTTTGTGCTTAACAGCCATAGCAATAGAAATAAAAATTGCTATAAGAATAAAACGTTTGTAACATTGCACTTTTTAGGATTCCGTACCTCAAAAGGAAAAAATAGAACCCTTATAGGATCGCTTTGTTGTCCGTCGGTCCCCTAAAACTGAAAAAAGATACGGCCGTTTATGTCGCAAAAAACGTATATTTCGACACTAAGGGTATCAAAATTCATAGGGTTCTTCCCGTTGATCTAGAAACTTGGCATGAAGCAAGGTCTCATAACACAAGTATAGATAAAATTCTGAAAATTGTACATTTGTAATTACGTCACAAAAAAAAACGATTTGGAAAAATATTTGTAAATCAATTCAGAAATTAAACTGTTTTCATAGGTAAGTTTGTACGGAACCCTCAGTGCGCGAGTCCGACTCGCACTTGCTCGGTTTTTTTCCAAACTGTCGGATGATGGAATATTGATCATTTAAAGATCCAATTATATCTACAGTTTTAAATTTTATCAAAATCGTGTCCGAAATTATTTTAATTTTTTTTTGCTATTCCTTATAGTTTCGGCTTTGGCCATCCACGCCCGCTTGAAAAATACACCCTGTACATATATACCTACATAGCCTGAAGTAATACGTCTCGTAATAATGATTCCGAAACGACAAGAGTTCGAAACTACCTAAATAACCCTAACTTGAGTTCGAAAGTGAATAGATTATAACGCAGTGCGAATACCATGAGGCGTGATAAAATTTAATTTGCACTAAAAAAACAATTACGTTTTTGCTGATTAGGATTACACAATTCATGTAGTAAACAAATAAAATAAACCAGTCACCGTATAACGACAGTGGTAAATAAGATAATTTAGTAAATGACACATTAGATATGGATTTTCTTTTAATTGATAAGTTTACACAGAAAATGACTAAATACTTATTTAGGTAGTGGAATAATCCTATGTTACATATTCTTCATATTATTTAGGTATAATAATCTCTTAGAGTACGATAATATTTGTTCCACATTCTAAGCACTTGTCCAGCCATCCAGTCCCCGTAGACAATCTGCGACTTCCTTTTCCGCAATAATATAATCAGTCGAAGATGTATATGAATTGTTAAATGTAAACTCGAGAATACAAGAGTTATTCATTTTGTTTTAAGAATAGTAATGCATTACACATTACTTAATACTAACGTCTGAAGCTCTGACTGATACAGTATAGCATTCAAACAAACTATTCAATGAAAGAACAAAAGGTGACTGATGTTTTGAGATCATACCTATGTAATACGCTTGATATTCTGCAATCTACGCAGAATATCCAGCGTTAAGAAATGCTAGCTTTTGAAATTGAGTTCAAATTAACAGTTATCAATAGATGTTGGATTTAACTAAATATTGATAAGCAGGTGATAAGAAAACTGGCGTAATATTTTGTACAAATAATGAAGTTACATTTAAGTTCGATGAACTTCCGTCTAAGGTATAGGATAAGGTGGTTTTTAATGATATCATCCAGAATTTTTTTAGTTATGAAGTTAGTAGCTGAATACATTAGATTGTTTCATTTATACGCTTATAATACACGCTTTAAAACAGCTGCCGATTTAGTTTCAAAGAAACTGAGTAAATATTTGCGCGATACCATTTAAATATTCAATCTAGGTAACTACGGAACATAAAACATTTACAATAGTGTAATTAGCTGGCTCTGCAACCATATTAAAAGAAAAACAATGCACTTACCTCAAATGTAATGACACCTTTGTCTCCATATTTATCGAATATTTTATCAATGAAGTATTGCTCGGCAGGCAGGGTGTCGTTGAGCTCGTTACCCGTGGCTGCTCCCGTGGCGGCCAGGCTGGCTGGCCCGGGGCCCGGCGAGCTGCTGCCGCTGTCAGCAGTGCACATCGCCAGCGCCAGCACAAGGAAGGCGCTCGTGGTCCACATGGTCGCGACTGAAGTCGCTCGCGTCTCGCACGTTGCACGGTGGCACGGCGGTAGCTGCGTGCGCCGGCGGCGGTCCCGCGCCTCCGCAACACACTATCAGCCGATCAGCTCCTACAGCGCTCCGATGAACGTGATAATGTGACGCGTCGCGTGGCGCTCGCGCATCGGCCGACCGCTCTTTTGTTTATTAGTTTGGAAATTTCAATAATTATTCGCGAATTCAATCAAGCGCTCGACGCAGTTGTGGAAGCGTGTTTGTCACTTGAGGTGAGGTGTGCGTCTGCGACTCTGCGCGCTGACTTTCACCCGTCGCTCTCTGGAGGCTCCGAGGCCGGTTGAACACCGTTACTGATAATAAGGTGTAGGTATTTATGGAGTGACGGGCATCGAAACAACCTGAACATAAGTGTCTATTCAATTTGCAACAGGTAGGGTGCGACGCTACGCTCGAAGGTCTCTATCAGCCTGAATGAGATTTGAACACTGGACAAGGATTGTAGATCGATGTGATACTGCCGAAAAATAATCGTGTTATACGAATTTATACCAACACCGAGTTATTTACTAATCATATCTAATACGATATTTTTGAATCGTAAGTAGATATTATCGTCGAAGTCAACAAATCAACGTAAATAGAGTTCTTGCGTAGCATTCATTCATATGTTAGGTGCATACCGAATATTGGAATTTGATGTTAGAATTTTTTTTTGTAAGTTACGGTGTTCACTAGATAAACATTTATTAAATAAACATGTGAATGAGTATTTCCACATCTTCCGTACGTTAGTGCGAAACGAAGTCTTTTGTTTTTGCTGTAAGATAAATTTTTGGTCTCGTGCGATGCTTGCTAGTCAGGGCACGTCCACGGGTTACGTGTAATGATTACTATTCACGTCTAGGCACGTGTGTTCCTAGATTCCTACAAAGGCAGGGTGCATTCACAAAGAAACACTACGTCAGACTATTGACTATTATGTAAAGTATTATTTAGTTAAATAATTAATCTAAGGTAGGTAAATATTTATTGTGTAACATGGTGGGTCAAGCGTTCAAAGAGACAGTTGTAGCTACTGATCACAATGGACAAACAATAACTGAGTTGTTTCCGTAAACTACGAGAAAGAGTCGATAGCAAGAAAATAACAATACTTAATAATAATTTAATTGAGTAGTAAGTGCCCACGATCCTTGAGGTTGTGTTTACACAGGTGTAGGTAGGTATAGTTGATTAGAAAGTGCGCCACAGATCAGTGAACAACATCTTTTTTTATCTCTATTGAACACTAATGATAGTTTGTCCAACAAAAACATAGATAATTATTATTGTTTTGAAACTTATTTTGCTTGAAACCTAATTAACGCTGGCTCTAAATTGAAAAATACTAATGAGAAAAAAATGCATTGTTTTCGTCGCGTGCGTAATGCGTTAATCTGTTCCAATTCGTAACGTTGGCTGTAGTTTATCACGGTTCACAGTGAGAAGTGACTGACTAATTTCGAGGGTATTATTGGCTATGGCCCTTAATATGATTGACAATTAGACTGGTAAGTACTTTATGGAGTATTATGAAATTAAGTGTCAGCTAAATAAAGCAAAACGTTTAATTATAGGGAGTTAAACATAATTAGTTAATTATAGGGAGTTAAACATATTTATTTAAACTCCTTATAATTAAACGTTTTGCTTTGCTAAGCCGACACATTAATCGATGTCGATATTAATCAATTAGCAAAAACGAAGGAAAATTGGGTTTACTTAAGGTACGATTCTAAGTCCGTTCATGTTCATTGTAGGAACATGATTTCATTCATAGATAACTCTGCTATTGTAAAAATTTAAGATAATTGAACCGGACAGCTTTGTCATTCGGCTCGTTCAAATTCTGGAATATGCAGGTGGTTGTGCATGATGAGTAGAATCTTTAATACTTATACCACAACTTCTTCATTTTGAGACATTTCTTGTAAGGAGACTTCACATTGGCACTGTGACTGAGAAGCGTCCATATTTATCTTTATCATTTATATAATATAAAACAGTCGATTTCCGCGTCTGTCTGTTTAATTATTTACTTCTCCTAAAATACACAACGGATTTTGATGCGGTTTTCCTTAATAGAAAGAGCAATAAACGGGAAGGGTTTTATGTGTATAACAGGCACCAGCGCGAAGCCGGGGCGGGTCACTAGTTAATACATAACCCTTGGCAAGACCAGAGTCAGATTAGTATACAGAATAAACTTTGTGGGTTGTTGGAGTAATAAATTGTTATTAATCAATGTCATTGTGTCTCCGTGTTATCCTACTAATTTTATAAACGCAAAAGTTTATATGTTTGTATGTTTGTTACTCTTTCACGCAAGAATTACTGAATATATTTCGATGTAAGTTGGTACACGGGTAGGCCATATCCTGGAATAGCACATAGGATATTTTTTATCCCGGGAGTATGTTCCCTTGGGATGATTCTCTACTATCACGCGGGCGAAGCCGCTGGCAGCTAGTTTAGAATCTCAGGAAGCTGATTAGTGGCTGTCTCCGCTAGCCGCAGATAGCAGGTGTGTGCCTGCTTGTGGGTAGGGGGGGGGGCCTCGCCCAATTTTCTCTCGGCCGTCCCGCTGAATATTTAGTGAAAAGGACAAGCCCCCTAGCCAAGTCACAAACGATAAACGTAAACTCTCAGTTGTCTTTAATAGATTTTCAACTTTATACTATTGGATATAAAGTTGAAAATCTATTGAAGATTACATAGTGTTTTCGTTCGTTCCGGTCGCTAACGCTCAGTAGTCTTTAATAGATTTTCAACTTTATGTTCTTAGTTATAAAGTTGAAAATCTATTGGAGATTACTAAGCGGTCACGTTTATCGTTTGCAACTTGGCTAGGGGGGAAGGTTTCCTATTTACTACAACCAAAACAGCAAAAGATAGAAACATGAGTTTTTCTTTATAAAGGGGGAAATGTTTTGTATAAGAAAAATCTTAGTGCTTGGGTTTATGAACTTAAAATTTGGCATACTTAAACGTGTGTCGAATAAATAAAAAATTAGACTTAGTACGTCTTTAGACACCACCCCTCAATGGAGGTTTAGGGGGTGTTAAAGTTTGTGTGGAAGAATGTTAGCATATGAAGCTGAAACATAGCATAAGTAATAAAGTAATCTTGATAGAAAAAATAAGTCAAATATTTTTGCATATTTCGAAGATCACCCCTTAAACGGGTAAAAAGGGAAATTGAAGGAGCAATTAAATACTTACAATCTAAAAGTGCAATAATTGAAACAGGTCAAACTATTTTTTCAGAATCAGTCTCCATCGGGGTGAAAAGGCGAACAACGGTTTGTGTGAAGAATCTTAGTTCTTTATTTTAAATCCCTGAGGTGGAGTGGAGGAGTATGGATTTTATTTAAAAATCTAAAGATCAAATGACGCTAGAAATACACACACACACACACACACTTATGCGTTTTTTTTAAACTAGTCTTTTGTTAAAGAAAAATCACATTGAAATCGGGCCATCTATTTAGGAGCTACGATGCGTCAGTCAGATACACTCATAGACCGATTTCGTTGTTAAACTTAGAACCCTCTATTTAAACTACCTACAGCTAAGGGGTCTATAAGTCAAGAGTGAATAGGTTACTTCTAGGCAAGAGTACTGCATCGTTGACCACATCATTTCTTACCATCATGTGAGACAGTGGTCAAGCGTGAGCCTATCAATAAAAAAATACTTTCGTACTCTTTTCTACAGTTACGATTTCAGTGGACTAGCCATCGAAGTGGGAGATATTGTTAAAGTGCACAAGCGTGAGCTCCAACTCTGGTGCACTGTTATAGTTGGGTGGCCATCCGACACGACCAAGGAGAGAATAGGAACAGGACCAACTGCTTAACGAGCTTTCCGTATTACGAGGATATTAAACCGTGATTTTCCAAACTCCTGGTTATAACTGAAAAAATCGTAATGGAAAAATCTCCACTTTACATGGGAATCAAACCAAAGATTTCTACCCAGCAGTTTCTTTAGTCCTTCAACCACGTTCTTAGTTCTTTGTGGTCGATGAATTATTCAAAACTACCCAAAGACGAGGTGGAGTCAACGTTCAAAGAGTGATGGCAGATTCTCAAACAAAATTTTGGCGGCATTTTTTTTAACGTATAGTGATGAAAAATATACAAAAGTATATAGATTAAATTTCCAAACAATTTTGTCTTGGTCATTACTAATAATAGAATCCTCGTATTAAAGATATTCTTATTTTGAAGTTGATGAGATTACGTACATTATGTAAATAATACCTACGTACCTCCTTATGAATTTTAAAAATCCTTTCGAATTAACGACAAGATGTCATGTCATAATGTCATGTTTTTTTTAAAAAAAAAAAAATCATTAGGCTGGATGGCAGTTAAAATGTCTTAATGCCATGCTTTTTTTTAGTACTTTTACTATAGTCGAAATGCACTACGATGTCATATGTGTCATTATAACCACTATATTCTAAGTACAATCAGTTATTTTTATATTTATTATGAAATGTATTTCCTAAGTATTTATGATCAATACATAAAGCAAATCATATTAAGTTACTTGACCAAGATTTGTATTAGTGGCAATTACAAAAATTAAAAGCCATTCAATTTAGCCAAAAGTTATGAAGTCAAGCCAGTAAAAAAAATAAAAAATAAGCCATGATTATAAATTTATTATCGTAAAAAATCTAGTCAATTCTGATTCCAATGATGACGACTTTTTTTGCGATCCTTAGACTGGCCATTAGCTTGATTTGAGAAATCTTAGTCAATTATTTCGCCAGTATATATCATGTTAATTTATGTAAACACCCAATTATTTCTTCTCTTCATCAAAAATTTCCTCGCCGTTGTTCTTTGTACAGGAAAGGGCCAGATCTGAGCAGACAAAGTCGTCTAAACATGCTAATACCAACCTGGTTCCGGTTAAAACACTAGTGAAAAAAAAGAAACGAAATTCCTTTGAATTTTAGGCTTAATTTGATGATTAGTTTGAATCAATGAATTCTGAACAATATGTAATTTTCTATTTACGTAAAATGGGTAACAAAAATATTTCTAACAACATACAGTATCTCACAATGGCCTCAATTTTATCACCGGTATCAATTATACGGGATTAGATAGATACTAATGTAGTCGTAAACATATCCTTAACAGTAAATAAGACAATGTCAATGTTAACTCTATGAAACTACGGAGTTCTTGAGACATCGTTTATGTAATACGTATATCTTATTATTATAAGAAACTTTGCGAATAAAACCTATGTTTTTATATGATTTGGTGTTATCATAATATTTTGTAAAATATGACTCGCTTGTCAAAACTTTTATCTCCAGAACGGCAATTAATTATGATTGGGAAACAGGTACGATCTACCTAAGTTATTTTAAAATAAGTTACTTTATGTTTATAACCTCTTGTAGGTACTACACGGAAATACACCTTAGCCCTCCACTTCATCATTCCGGCGGAATATTTGCCCTCTGGATATGTATTGCAGCGACTTATCTAGAAGTCTCAGGTTCGCCGCTGTAGAAAGAACCTAGATTTGGAATATCATAGACCTATCCCAAACACAGTGTCAGTTTGGAGCTTCTTTACAGGATACTTCCTTTACAGACCCTTCTTTCTTGTCCAACATGCACAACCACCAGCAACTTCAAGGTTTCGAACGTGGCACATGACAAAGCTGTTCCTGTCACCGCATGGGATAAAATTTAAGTAGAACGAAAAAAGAATATCTCCTCGTGTAGTGTTTTCTTTGAGATTAGGTAGGGCATGGCATTCTGAATATGTATTATAATATTAGATATGTGTAGGTGTGTTGTCTCACGTGTATAATGACTTCGCCAGTTTGGCTCACGATTTTGCCACGTGAAGAGATATTGTAAGAATATTAAAAGCTATTAAAGTAATATCACACCAACTTTACAAGTAGTAAGTACGTATATAATAATTTGTTGAGAATTACATTTTTGTTACGTCGTGTTTTATGTTGACGCACATTTTATCAATATTTGGAATGTTGAATCGTCTATCTTGAGTCTAGCCAGTTGTACCTATGTATTCATATTATAGTAAATAAGATTCAAACTTAATTCGACTATGAACACGAGGGCAGTCGTTGCGCAGTGGCAGTGAGGGGTAGCGAGTGGCGCCCTTCATAGCAGTTATTAAGTTTGATGGTGATACTTATTGTTTTGCACAACATACGTGCACCAACTGTTTATAAAAAACTTGATACAGTACCTATGCTGACTCGAGAAAATTATTCAACTAACTAAAAACACTGACATTAAGTTAGGTTTAGGGATTAACATCATCTTTTAACGTAAAACCTAAACGTATACCTAATGTATTAAAAAATTTCATTAAAAATATATTATGATAAAATGTATGTCAACATGTTGATTAAAAGAAAGTGCTGGAAATAGTATAAAATCGATGTAGTAAAAGATTGCCAAATCGGGTATTATTTATTCATTACTGTTGATAATAAAAGCTTATCATCAAATTTTCCGTACCACTCTCTTGACAACTTGGATTTGTGATGTACTGTATTTAAATCAATGCAAATTATGTTTTCTAATATTAGTTCTATTAAGTCTATTTTTATACGTACTTAAATTATCATTTTATTTTATTTATTTATTTAAAGACTTCCAACAAATGATGTACACACACTAATAAAGATATAATACGTTTTAATTTTAAATTAGTGCACTCCCTCAATTAGAGGAGGCCACAGCATTATACAAAACAAAAACAATTAATCACTCAATTATCCAATTATTTTTGTATACAAAAGCGTCTTAAAAATTAATTAAAAATAAATAAAAAGTAATAGTCCGCTGGTGTTGGGAGCAGGGTCCAGCTACCTGTCGTTAGGGTTCTAGAGACAGGATTTATTATTATTTATAACTTTTGATATCCTCACCATCATTGTCTTGAAGATTTAAAACAGTTTCGTTACCTAGCTATAACTATTGGCGATAAATTTCTACATAGGTGTATGAGCAAGCATTAACATTTAATGTGTATTTTGATTACAGTCAGACAGTCATTCGTAAGGTAAGGACAGACCAAGTTGACAAAGTAAGGACGAATGTTCTTCAGTAAAACTAAGTACCTACGTGGCGTGGGTAGTTTTATTTACTCCACTTAATTTTTTAATGACACAATCGCTGTCCTCCTAAATATTTGCTTTTTAAAACTCTGGTATCTATTTACTTCTACTTATTGCTTGCTTGAGCGACGTGTGAAGTTCAATACTACTGTTTGAGACGGTATTTACTGACTTCGCCCAAGGCAAACATTCCCATCCAGCAGGACTGATAGCAAGAATCAACACGATACTTAGGTATTTTAATCGATATATAAACATCAATTAAAATCAGTACGTATAGATTTTTATAACATGCGAGTATTTAATTACCGACTTGGAAATAGTCATCTCAAGTTAAGACATGTTACCAAGGTGCCTATTATCTGGTACGACCACGTACCAGTAGTAGATCATCATAGGATAGGAATTTTCAATTGAAAGAAAACATACAACGATTGAAAGGATTATTCAGCAGAAACTGTCGGTATGCATGACGTTTACAAGAAGAAAGGCTTATGGTACCTAGGTATGCAATAAGTATCCATGCTTATTCATTCAATTCCGTTGCAAAACGGCGAAACCGACATCAACTTGGATTAAATATCGAAATATTTCGAGACCCTTTATTTGCACGTGATTTATTTAAACGTTGCGATATTAAATAGACTGTGATAAAATGGTTGGCGTTAAAATGTAACAACCCATTTCCGTCGTCAACTCTTGGGCAGGTTTGGGGAGATAAGCAACCTTATATTTAGGTAGTAATAGTAACAATTTTTTTGGACCTAACTTTTTGAATAAACCTGATGGTAAAAAACCTGAGTTGAGGTGTGTTTTAACTCTGCATATTTGCAATAACACACTGCCAAGGAATCAACTTAAAGCGCAATTCTTAAATTATAGAAAAAAAAATTATAAATTCTTTTCGTTCAACTTTAGTGCGAGTCTTAAGCTTCGTCCGAGATCCGTTACATGACGATGAGATGGCTATACAATTTTTTTTTTCAGAAATAAAAGGTGATCACAGTGGGTGCAGTTACCGTTAGCAAGCTGTTTGAGTTGATCCGACAAAATGGTCCAATTTAGACATGGCGAATCTGTATTCAGCCTAGATTGCCTACAATTAAAGATCTGTTTTGGATTATTCTAGCCAATAATTAAAAATACACAAGTTTGTCGAATTTAGATGCATGTTTCTTGAAATCATTGGTTACGAAGTACCTAAACCGAGTCAATTGGTTCAGGAATTCGTGGGTTAACACAGATCATTTTTTTCACTGGTTTTGGACATGGGGTTGCTTTTTTAAGTGGTAAATATAATGGAATATATCTATCTATCTATCTAAATCATCAACTAACTTAACACTTTGGGTGGATCGAGAGGATTAAACTTTTACTGACTAAAACCCACATGTGGTCCTTCAGTTGCTCTTTGTGTTTCAGGGCGATGGTAACTCTTTCGTTCACTCTCGAAACACCCATGTCCGGTGAGGAACTGCGTCAGGTAAAAAGTGAGGGCGGGCGGTGTGGCATTGGCACCTCTCTGACCACTCCTTAAAGAGGGGAGTTACCGCCGTGATTGTGGTGTGCCCAGGACATGGAGCAGCCAAGATTCGGTCCATATCTACACTGCATAGATCACTGTGGGAAGGTAGATTCATCAGTGCCGGATTAGCCACCCGCTCGATTGGATGTACAAAATCAACTCAGGCTACCTTATGAAATCTAACCAATTCCGGATTATCCATAATGACAGTTTAAGCAACAGCCTATGTGTCTATCGCTGCCTAAGAACCCTATAGCCGGTGAGGAAAAAGGCGTTTTAATTAATTATCATTTTACTAAGATTCAGTGGGCCCCTGGGTAGAATTTGCTACAGGCCCCACGCTAGCTTAATCCGGCTCTCAGATTCATGCAGCTGCTGAAAATTCTGGATTGACCTTTTTAGTAATCCTAAGCATAACAACTTTTTTAGATTGTTTCAAGCAGCTATACCTATAATGCAATTTTTTTGTATCAGGTGAGAGTATATTGCAGAGAAGAGTGTATCTCTGTTTGTTGCTTATGAGAGTTTGTACTTTATTAACCAGGATTATTGCGTGTGTAGTGTGTATATTTTACGGATGAATGGCCTTTCTTAGAGTATTGTTAAGATACTAAAAAACGCTTGTAGTTTTAAATGAGATCTCAAAGCATGTTGACCGAAGGTTATGTTATGTCCCTCTTATTAAAATCTTGAATAGAATATTTTACGGATTGGTGGAAACTAAACAATACCTTCATAAAAAGTTCCGGAAAAATCCTGAAACTTTGGTTATTATTGTAGCAGAAACCAGTGTATTGAACCAGTGGACGTTTTGTAGGCTTCCGTAACGGTTACGAAACTTTAATTTGGCCAATTTTCACGGTAAGCATACAATAGCGACGACGCTTATACCTCATAATATTGGCTATAGGTAGGTACGTGATTTCAGAGCCAGGCACGTCAGTGTTCATGCCTCGCCGAGCACTACTTTGGTCAAAAAACGCGCCCGTGCAAACGCGAACCAGTTGTTTGTTGGAAAAATAATTCAAATACTGGAACTTCTTTTTTTCTTTTTGTTACCGATTTATATTAATTATCAATGCGTCAAGCTATAATATTCTTAGATAAATTATTTTTCCAGATTTTCTTTTTTTTCTATGAGAATGTGTGTAACGCAATTGGAAATGATGTTTAATGCGAAGCAAAAGTAACGTATAGTAAATCACAGTGCATGAATAAATAAACAATGATAGGAAATGGCCAAGGTGGGAAGCGTCATCCAGGGACATCGCGTTGGACACGCTGTTCAGTGTTAGACATAATATTCCAGCTTTTTTTTTTTTTTTTTTTTTTTAATTGATATAAACCAGCGCTTGACTGCGATCCCACCTGATGGTAAGCAGTGATGCAATCATTGATGGTGAGGCGCACTAGTTTATCAAGAGCCTATTCACTCTAGCCTTGAAGACACCTAAATTATAGTTGGACGGGAAGATCGCAGCAGGCAAATTGTTCCAGTCCTTCGATGTACGCGGTATAAACGACGAAGCGAAACGCTTAGTCCGGACCGTTGAAGTTTCAACAACGTAAGGGTGGATACTCGCCGTACGTCGGGTTGTCCGATGATAGAAAGGAGATGGCGGAATCAAGTCATGCAATTCCTGCGCACACTCTCCAAAATGCAACCTGTAAAATACCGATAGGCTGGCTACCCTGCGCCTGTGCTCGAGGCTTTGTAGATTGGACTTAACCAAATCAGGATCCCCAATTAGCCTCTTCGCACGCCTTTCCACTGACAGCTGTACGTAATGTAGGCTTGTTGTGACTTTATTCATTCGTACCTATAGGTAGTATGCTATTCACTGCGCAATATCCCATCCCTCACCCCCACCATCAAATGAATTGCGTCATGTCTCGTATTCCGGAGTCACCATTAAAGTTTTTATCTACTTATAGTTGTTACAATTTTAAACGTTACAATTTAGTTTTACAATACACCTACTTAAATTGTCTACCTAGTTTAATGGTATCAAGCGGGTCAGTGGCCGTAGATCCAGCCCTGTCGGACCATTGAACATCGTTTTCACGAGCTTAGAATTGACCACTGAAACCTGCTTCATCTAAGTATACTTCCAGATTTTTGAACTCTTGCATTATTTTGTAATAGCTCTTTAATTTATTTTTATGTAGGGTACAGAATAATTAATATTTGGGCCTTTACTTTTTATTTTAAGCGGCCACTCTAAACTGTGAGTGATAACTTTGCTTATTAGAGACCGAACGAAGATTCTGTTTCAGTTACGACCAAAAAAACTGATTTGGAGGTATGCGGAACAGGGTGTAAAGTAATAATAATAATAATAATAATAATATTCCACAACTATCACACAACGCCGTCTAGTCCCAAGCTAAGCAGAGCTTGTGTTATGGGTACTAGACAACTGATAAACATACTTATATATTTCTAAATACATACATATATAGATAAATTACACACCAAAGTCCGTTGAAAAGGGAGGATCTTCCGACCAGACGGGTGTTATGTCGGTTCCGGCTGACCGATAGATGATTTCGGGCTGTTGTATATGTTCAAATCGCGAAGAGAAGTCTAATTGTGCGATTTCGAATTTTTTAGTTCCTATGTGGTGCTATAGATGTTACTACACTGGTTTCGGGTAGAGTTTCGGTTTCAACCAAAAAGTGGCTGAATGTTCGGGCCGACCGAAACTAGTGTTTTTGAGCTGACGGTTGTGATAAAGACCTAAAAACTAGTCAGTTTTTCACACAGTTTAGACAGTCGTCTCTTGCGTTTATTTAAGGTATCATTTTTGGGTAACCGTCGATTTATTCATTTATTTAGTATTTTTGTATATAAAAATATAGTTATGAATAAAATATCAAAATTTTATTTTAATTTCATGTCAGTTTTACTGTAACTGCGTCAGTTTAGGTTTCGATTTCGGTTACAGCCGAAATAAGAATAGGAGCCGAACATTCGGTTTCGGCTGCAAATCGTACTTCTGTCGGTCGGTCACTACTTATAATTTTAACTCTAGCATTTTAACACCACATACGGTGTTAAAATTCTCGTTTTTTTTGTACTGAAATATGTATGTGTGTGTATATACATGTGTGAATATTATGTATGCATCTTCAAAACTTCCTCATAAATCACTCTGTCTATTGTAGAAATTTAAATCCGTTCAGTAGGTACTTTTTGAGTTTATAGCGAACAGCGAGACAGACACGGTGGGGGATTTTGGTTTTATATTATGTGAGGATAAGGAATTAAACTTTATATTTTAAACATATTATTCCTCTTTCAAAATCAGTTCCTTGGTTACTTTGGAGTTTGGTTTTTTCTATAAAGGTATGTACCTATATATGTATAGTATACCTAATAATCTATCTATATATATAAAAGGAGAAACTGACTGACATATCGACGCACAGCCAAAACTACTGGGCCTAGGAGCGTGAAATTTTGCACAAGGCTTCCTTTTATGACGTAGGCGAGCACCAAGAGAGGATTTTACAAAATGCATCCCCTAATGGAATGAAACGGGAGTTCAAAGTTTGTATGGAGAAACCTACTTTTACGCGGGCGAAGCCGCTGGCAGAAGCTAGTTTTTGTATAAAATTCAAGAAAACTCATATTATTTTTGAATACGAATTCTAATATCGCTGTCAGTGATAAGACCGACTTTGTACCCATAGATTTAAGTTAGTGTAAAAGTTTTGTTAACTATTTTGGTTTACAATAAAGTTTACTCTATTCTAATATAGAAATAATGCGTCTTTTGAGAGATTGTTTCCACTTCAGAAATATATGATACGCAATTTTCCAAAATGACCTAAGTATAGCTATTTAGAACTGCTTACGATCGAGTTATTTATGTTTGACTTCCAGAAAACGGGGAGGTTCTCAATTAGTCTGTTATTTTTATTATTTATTCAAAATATATACACTAAAACACTGAAAACAGGCTTTTTCTACAAGTCGACACAAGTCTACAAGTCGGTGGTGCAGAAACATAATATGGCAGGTGCAACTTAATAAAAAGACAAACAGAAAAGAAATAAGTACTATACATGCTTAGATACATACACATAAATAAGCAATTTTATTGTGAAAAATAAATGCAGCCAATCAATGCTGTGATGATTCTACCAACTACTTGCGAATGTGTTCACGTGCCTTCACCTTAAGGCCTCTTGTCCACGTCACGGTTTTTCAACCGTACGGCTAACACGCCGTACGGTTGAAAAACCGTGAGAGCTTGTACATGACACGGCAAAACCACCGGGCGAGACATCGGCCAAGTACGGCTCAGTAGCGTTTTATCTGGAGCTGTGCAGGACGTGCGTCATGAATTTTCATACGAAAAAAAAGATTATCGTTGCTTATTACATATATAGGAAACTGAAAAAAGTAAAAAAAAGGGAAAGACGGTTTTGGATACATCCGATTTTAGGAAAAAGGGAGGAATATGACGCATTTCATACACTTGTCAAGAATCAACTGAGGGAAGATGAAGACAAGTTTTACAATTATTTTAGAATGCAGAAAACTACATTCGACAACTTGCTTAAAAAATTATACCAGAAACTAAAAATGTAAATGAATAAATATTTCTTTCCAGGAATCATATTTAAGCCGCTTATTTTTATAATCATCGATAGTCTTATCCCATATTATAGGCCTTTCCTGAATCAGTGTAATTAATAATTCTTGATTTATGCTCATTTTATAACAAAATCGGGAATCAACGTACGTAAACCGTCACGAAACCGTGCGTAGGTCCGGCGTCGTCTACACACTCCTATAGACTAGACGTGAGGCATAAATATTGGAACAGGTATGTGGATTAGGTAGTTTTCGATGCGAGTCCGTACCTAATCCAAAGCGTCGGGGATTAGGTATGGCACACAATATTCGTACACAGTCTACACAGAAGATATTCTGCACCTTATAACGTGGATGTTAAGTTTGAAGTTTAATTAGCACTGTCGCTAGCGCCATCTATGTGAGATTACACTGGACTAGTTAGTGCTCTAGCGATATAAGTCGTCACAAATATACGTCGTTGATAGGTGGCGCTATTGTAAATACTTTCGAAAAAAATAACAAAACTTTCACGTCTTTTGAAAATAAATGTGTAAAAATCAGACTCACGTAATAATATGGGTGAAATGGGTGTTAATCTAGTAATGCTGAGGTTTCTAGGTACCTGTTTTAATGTTAACCCATTTTTCAGTAATAAAGACAAAAAAAATATGTCGTTTGCATTATTTATTAAATTCCATTGGTTTAGCTTGTTTACGTATTACGCCTTTTGTGTGAATCTATACAAGATGACAGTCCTAAGCCTGTGAGAATGTCTAATAGACGATACTTTGATTATATAATCAATGAGACGACATTTTAAGATTCTGTGCTGTACCATTATAGAGTATTCACGATTGCTTTAAGTACCGTTAGGCTATAAAAAAAAAAAAACAAAATTAATATAATCCATTGTTCTACAATATATCAGAAACGGAACGTATGGACGTTCCGTTTCTGATATCCATGCCCAATATTTCTTACCTAATCCACATACGCTACGTAATATCGGTACAATATTTGTAACAGGCCAGCGGCTATATTGAATAAAATATTCGGATTAGGTAAATGGATTAGGTATTTTTAAATACTAGGATTAGGTGGAATAGGTATCGTTTTTACCTAATACGACCCATGTCTACTATAGACTGCCATACAACACTGTTGAAAATCACGCCGTGCGTAGACGCGGCGCGCCGAGGGGCAGACACGGCGCACACGGCGGCGGAGCCGTGCCGTGGCGCCGCCGTGCACGTGTACAACCTTCCATAGTGATCCATACAACACTGACGACCGTGCCTAGACACGGCGAATTAACCGTAGATTTTTACGGCGTAAAACCGTGTGTGTACAAGAGGCCTAAAGGAAAACCGGCTGGTCGACATCCTATGATATTGGAGTTATCAATTCACATATAACTTTTTGTTTATGGAATTTGCTTTTAAAAGAATGTTTCTACCAAGTGAAAACTTAAAGGAAACAGTAGGGCCGATGCCTGCTAGGGCATACGTAGTATCTCTCTGTAGTCTGTGGCTAGGGCTGCGGGAGCGTTTGAAAGAGCTACCGTGGCCGTAAAATGCAAAAGGGCAAATGAAGGAATAGAGTAGTATAAGTTTTAATCAGTAATAGTCTAAGTGACACGCGCGTCCTGTCAAAACAGGTTCCTTGCCGCACTTGTTCACTATTAAGTTTCAGTTATAGAATCCATAATTTAAAACTAAAAATGCTAAATAACTTTAATTCCGGAAGTTAGAAGTCCCATACAAAAGTGCTCCGTCGCGGCTCGCTGCGCGGGCACTCGGCACGGGGAGCCGCGCCCCGCGCCCGTTTTGCTACGTAATAATATCGAACCGACTACATGCCACTGTTAAAGTTGAACTAGCGACACTGCGCAAGTAATAATCCGGTTTCCATGATGGGGACCGTCGCACATAGTGTTTTCAGACGTCCCGATCCCTTTTTGCACCTGATCGTGACGCTAAATGTCAAGATAAATAAAAAAAAAAATTAAAGCCATTATTATTACAATAAATTAACCTGTATCGCATTCTCATCACTATGTCAAGTGCGTTAAATGACACAAGGCGCATCACTGGCTAGTTGTCTCTCTCTCGCTCAGAGTGTACCCTACTTGTGCGGAGCTAGGATCCCATAAGGGAGTTAGAATCCCCGAACTCCTTTATTGATGCCTTGAAAAACCTAAGAGGTCTAATCTGTTTTTGGAGAGAGGTGGGCTGGTTGAAATAACCTAAGGTTATGGCCGCCATGGCACACGTACAAGGGTCCTCATGGTGGCGTTTGGCAGCGGCTCGCTTTCGCTCCGGGCCCTGGTTCTGGCCATGGTCCAGAGCAAGAAGGAATGGAAAGTGGTCGCCTCCTTCTGCTTAAAGGAGTTGACCGCAACCGTGAATCAACGGATACCCTCACGCACCAGTCGTCCCCGAAGATGTCCCGGGCGTCGGGAGTCACACAGCAATTTCTGGGTTTGCAAACGACAAGCAATGGGTAGCTCGTCGTTAACCCATCCAATAAGAACCAGGCCGATGGCGCGTCGTATTGCACATGCTCCTCAAAGAGATGCCAGTCCAGTAGGGCTGATGCCTGCTAGGGCTGCGGGAACGTTTGAAACAGTGACCGTGGTTCTGGAACGCAAAGGACGACTGAAGAAGTTTGGGTTTTAGTCAGTAAAAGTCTGACACGCCCTCTCTTTCCACTCTAGAACAGGAGAAGGCCTTGGATGATTTCCCACCTCAAAAAAATCATAATTTAAAAAAAAGTTGTCCCGATTTAAAACCCTAAATCCTGATTTGTTTTACTATCTGTCCCGATTTTTATCCAATCTAACCTGGCAACACGCCATAATAATCGCACACGAAACACGCGCGACGTCACTCGACGGGTGCCTGTCGCGGGCGCACGCTAAACGCAGCGTCGGGCCTTAGGATTCCAAACCAACAGGATGCTACCACAAAATGTACAATGTTTCATAAAATGGCAACTTCATAGTCGGCGGCATCATCGCGATTGAAAAATTCATTGCGTTCCTCGTAGACTTAAGGGACTCCTATTAGCCGATGACATTTGATTTGTCTACCCCTTTTCCCCTATATTATTACACTTGAACGTTAAATCTACGTAAATACGGGAGAGTTTTAGCGAGAAAAATTACGTACGTCCACCCGTCCAAAGGGTTAGGCGACCTATGATTTGACATTTTGACTAGTGATATTACCAAGAATTTAAAAAATGCTAATATCTCAAAAAAAAAATACTGTTAGTAAAAAAAGTATTTGTACAATATTTACAATCATTATATTCTCTATAGACAGGTATACATTTCGTGTTGGTAATTGTTTAGGTAATAAAGTTGAAACACCAACAATAAACGCAAATATTTTTTTTTATTGTTTGTAGAACAATAAATGAAAAAATTATTTGTATAAAATTGAAGACCATGAGTCAAAGTATTGCATATATTTTTTTTAGAATTTTATGATGCTGTTTTAAGGGTAGATACTTTAAACAAGTTGAAAAACGTATATTTTTCAAAAGGAAAAAACGTTCAATGTTTACAATAGAAAGTACTTTTTATGCGTACCTATGTTACATTGGTATGTACCAACTGGTACCAACACGCGGTACTGTAGGTTACTATGCAAGCATCGTGCTATATGGCAGTGATTATTGCTGCCTATCGTACACAAACTTGACACTACCTACTTTGGCCGACTTGGAGATCAAATCCGTGAATGGTCCAGGAGACTATGGAGTCTCCTGGCTTTTAAGAAAATAAAAATTGCTTTTCAGGGAGAGGGTTAGTAGAGCTCCAAATATCTCTATTTCTGCCTACATTTAACTGCTTTACGAAGGCTCCAGTCCTACACTAAACACTATTTCTTATTCTGTGACTGAACTAGAGTTCAGTGTAGGACTCGCTATCGGCGCGGCGTGCGTGTATGGCATGTATGAACGAAAACGAAGCAAAAAGATGAGGATTTTTAGCAAGAGGAGTTTTATAGTTTTGGCTTACCCCAGTTACCCCTATGGGAAATAAGACGAAAGTTGCTAGCATGTGTGTTCCCCAAACGTTTCAATTTTCGGCAAAATTTGCGCTTAAAATAGTATCTTTATATACGTATGCAGTATATACGTAATATGTAATATGTCAAACACGTGGATCCTAATTGATTTATCAAAAGCGCCTACTCTTTTGATGCGGTGAAGCTACATTACTGCAAATGATAGTTGTCACCACGTGTGAGACAAGGATCTTAGGTAGGTAAGTATATACCCTAGTGTGAGATCAAAAGATGAATAAATTGCTAGGCGTCCAGGCCAAACCATCATAATATTTTATGAGAAACCAAAAATTGTGTATACTTAGACGGTTGACCTGAGAATCAAAGCTAGCTGTAGCAGGTTTAAAAATTAATGTAATTAATGCGTAGTTGTACTAAACTAGTTATAATGTTAACCAGTACATGACGTCGGTAGCGGGTGACAACAACTGAATAAATACACGTCCTAACAATGATTGTATTGTATTATTATCAATAAATTTGTCATATACTTAACAACTATTCACATATAGAAACTTAACCTATAACTGCATAGGAATCATCAATGTATCTTAGTTATAACAGATCTGTACTTAATATTATGCCAACCCACTTATGCCATGTAAATCGGCATAAAAAGTAAAATAAAAATAGCAAAAATAATTAATCAGATCACACTAAATACAGTCACAAAGTAATATCGTAAAGATCATAAATCCTTGGAATCTTCGGGAAGGCATAGGAATATTTTGGAGCAGGCGAGGTTGAACTGATTGCAGGCTGTGAGAAGCCATTGGGGTTTGTTGTTCCAAACGATGAAGACGAAGTAGACTGGGACGCCGAGTGCTATGAAGGCTACGCCGATGCCGACCTCCATGGGATGCGTGAAGCAGGAGCAGATGACGACGAAGGTGCAGATGATGAGGAAGGAGACGGGGAGCACGATGTTGACGCGGATGGGGCGCTGGAGATGTGGCCTCGTAAAGCGCATCCACAGCAGGCCCGCCACGGATGCCAGTGTAAATAGCGCCTCCACGGCCGTCACATACACTATCAGGGACTCCACGTTGTTTGATAGCAGCAGCATCAGCGTCGCTATGCACTGGAAGGAGTTAAATAATTACTTTATTTACTATTTCTCTAACAATTTGACAAATGGCATCCATTTGAATATTGCACCTAATTAGCATTTTTTTAAGGTTTGGTACTGAGGCGATAGCTTTGTTATTGGCTCAATTGGTTGGTGACTTCTTGACCAAAAGTAAAACAGGATGATCAAACATTATTACTTAATCAATCAACCGAAAAAGGATTTAGTAGGATTCTGGTTCTGGTGATTCGAGTTCTGGTTTTGTAAAATATCTCAGATAAGTGGTAAGCATTGTCTGATATCAATTCTAGTTAAACTAAGAACTAGTATCATAACGTTTTGGTACTCTCTTATCAACCAATTCTTCATTTTTTTTGGAGTGTCGATAAGTATCTGCTTAGTATGGTGAGCTTTGTAAAAAGTGATTTTTATTAATCATATTTATGAACTTTGTAATAGGGAAACAAATAAGGACTATGAGTACGGAAGTGGCTGACTAAAGGTAGAACTAGACTGCGCACACGTGTGCCACGTACGCTCACGTCTCTCGTGTCGCTCTCCACACATTTTATATGGCAACTACACTTGTAAGATAAAGGACCATCGTAAAGAAGATTGATTGGCACCTACTTAGGTATATTAGTTGCTTTATCGCTAGAGGCTTGATAAGTCATCTTGTTAAACTCTGTTATAATGATGGACGTACTTAATAGTTCACTTTCTAGAATCGTAGATGTTATTTATTCTATGATTACTTTCTATTATGACCGTGTCGGGTATATCATCGTAAAATAGTAGATAATCTTCAGTACTATTACTCAGTTATTAGTAGTGATCGTAAAGTATATAAAAAGAGTTAATTAAAACCAGATCAAATTAAAAAAACACATATTGAGTGCTCTTCTAGCTAATCTTAAATGAACCATCTTTATTCATCATTCACACGCTTCTAATTCCAATGCAATTTGTTGAAAATTTGTTCAAAATCTAAGTGTAATTTGATGGAAGTTCATTAAAAGTCTGCACAAAAATCGATTTAAAAATTGTAAGCGTAATTGTAACCCCTGGACCACTAACGATATTTAATGTTTTGAAAATACCAAAATTTACTACCTTTTTGCTTTGGAAGGTACCTCTATTGCCAGCGAGAAAACGCTTGAAGAAAGTGTAGCATTTTTTTTTCATAGTTCCAAACAACGTACCTAGCTAATTTATCTTTTTGTAAATTATTACTACCTTTTTAGTACCTCAACATATATTTTTTTCGACTATTTCTGGCATACTTGAAAAATGCTAGGTGTGAAATATTTTTTTCAACATTAATATTTAATTTGCCGCATTTTTATTGTTACATTGAAGGCAAGGACAAAAGTTTTGAATTTTATTAAAACAGAATAGATTCCTATTTCTATGTTTGTACAAGAACTTTTACCAAATTTTTCTCGAGAATTATCCTCATTTACTAACGGAGCTGATTAGATATTGAGCGAATTATTTTGATAAAGCCATCGTTCGAATATTAGTATTGAAACAACTTATAGGGACCTACTTATCGACCATGCACTACCCAGTAATCGTGTTATTAAATCCAATCTAGATTTATTAACAACTACGTTTTTTTTGCTTTCGCAAAAATCGGTGGTTTATCAAATGCTTTATTAATACTTACGAGGAATAATAACGAAGGTACTGGAGTCAGCCTCTTAACATCAATCAAGGATATCGCTAGTGGTAAGTGTCCATTCCTGGCCCCAACGAAAAACAGCCTAGATGAAGCATAGATGGCCCCATTCAGGGATCCAAAGGTGCAAAGAGCGACGAAAAGAGGCATGATCCAGGACATCATGCCAAGGATCTTGACGCTGAAGGTGACAGCAACCGCCTGGGAAGCGTGAATCTCGTCGTTGGTGAGGACTGCGAAGTAAGCCACGTTAGTCAGCGCGTAGACTAACGTCACCACTGGCATGGATATGCAGATGGCACGCGGTAGATTCCTGGAAAGAGAAATATGTATTGTTAAAAAGCAAGTTACGTGAATTTGATATGATGATGACCTACTGATACGTCAAAATTCACGTACTAATATAGGAAGGGAACTAGCCACATTACAGACCTGTTTCTGGTGCTCAACTTTGTTAAACGTTTACGAACGAAACGAACGGTATTTTATGATGTTGCCAGCGACCTTAATCCGGTTTTACACTGGTACAAATTATATAATGAAACCTTTTTCGTTTGCGGCCCTTTTTTATCCAATGCATTTTTCATATGTACACCAAAATCTGTGACGTAGTTTGGGAGGGTTAAAAGAAATGAAAAGTGATATTGTTACTAATGTTATTTAAAATGTGTATTGTCTAGGGCTCATCAATAAAATCAATTTATCTGCAAGACATGAACATCAATGAAACCACCTGTGGAGAGAGCTAACCCTACGGTCAGCGACACGCTGCTCTAATGTGGGAATGGGAACTACACCTCATTCCTCTTTTTGAATAGTTATGCATGTTAGGGTCCTCAGTACGAATAGCTGACTACCTATTAAAATATCTTAATTATTATGCAGATAATTTTACAACCAGAAACTTAAAAACAAATGTGTGAGAATTCCCATGAGTCATAATAGTTTACATTACGAACTTTATGATTATATTATTGTGTTTACTGTACGGATAAACAAATGACCCGTAACTAATGAGATGTGTAGCCAACACTATTAGTTCACATTAAGTTATGCAGCTGAAATAATTATAATCTATGAGAACTTTTAATCGTGCCTAATGAGCTTAAAGTTATAATTTATTATTGTGAACACAAACAATAACTTGGTAGGATAATTGCTGTAAACAACTAAATACATCATGCCATTAGTAAGGTTATCTTAATGGCATTTACATCGTAAGAAACCAAATTAACATTAAAACAAGATACTGTACGATCGTAAAGAATTTAGACATCAAAATAACAGACTATTTATCAATCAACGACTCACTTGTACGGCTCTTTCAATTCCTCTGTGACGAAGTTTAAGTAGTTCCATCCGGAGTAAGAGAATAGCCCCGTATAAAAGGCAATAGCCAGTTCTCCGGGCTTTGTGATTGTGCCCTGCATCATGTTCTCCAAGTTCTCCGTGTGCCCGGAGAATAAGTACCACAAGCTGGCGAAGAACGTCACCAGCAAGGCGAGGATCTTCGCCGCTGTGAACGAATCTTGAACTCGCGTCACCCACTTGACGTTGTAGCAGTTTATAAGTGTCAGGAAACCTGGAATGAAACAATTGGACTAATAAGATTACCTATGATGTATGTCTGTACGAAACATATTTGTTTTGTTGAGCAGTAGTAATACGGCAGCGCGTAGAAGTAGGAACATTATTATATTCTTCTGGGGTCCGCGATGCGGAACGGGATGGTATTGAACCATCTTGAATACAATAGGTATTATGTCCTTGATTTGAGGAGTTTCCATGAACATATTATTTTTTATTAATTTAAAAAATGTGATTGCCATAAGGCGTAAGTTGCTGAAAATGTGAATAACTTGATAGTATCGCTTCGAAAGATCTGGCGTAATCTCTGAGCTAAATCTAAAACACATAACCGAGTTTAGCCAATCATCCCATGTCAATTACGCAATTACAAAAGCAGGTCAAAACTCTTACGGAAGTCGTCGTTAACATGGTAATAGCAAAATCACATCGAGTTATTAAGTGCCCTTACTATGCGATGAGCGTGATAATTCCGCACAAGAGCGTATGTCAGTACGATGCGGGAGGAAGCTCTCATTATCTTGTCAGGCGCAATCAGCACGGCGACCGC
Source organism: Mythimna impura (assembly GCA_905147345.3). NCBI lineage: Eukaryota > Metazoa > Arthropoda > Insecta > Lepidoptera > Noctuidae > Mythimna > Mythimna impura. The sequence continues at coordinate 10,965,377 of LR990348.1, read as the reverse complement.
GCCACAGTACACCTATATACTAGCGGAGATAAAGACGCGGACACAGTTGCCCTATTGAAGTGACAGCCTGAGGCCTCAAGCACAATACACCGCTTGACTATAATAGATGTGCGATGTATCATAGTGAAGAAAATTCGAGCGTCTTGTCGAGTTGTGGCACAATTATCCGCTAGATAAGAACTGGGAACGTGTGCATTTAAAGTTGGCATTAATCTGTTTTAATTTTAGCGGTTCAGTTTTTGATTGCCAGAAAACAGCATCAATCTTCAATTACTTTGTAATTTTATTCTTCCTTCTTTCTAACTAAAATATGGCATTAGCGGCTTTCTCACAATCACGGCCGTTTATGGTAGGTAGGTATGCTATTAGAAGTTAACTATCAATAGGACCATATTCAGCAAATAATATAGATTTGTGGATGTCATGATACCTTAGCTCGGAAATTGCATGAAGTAACATACCGAGTTTCTAACTTATTAACCACTTAACATTAAAATAAGGCATGCAATGATGAAAGGTAATTTAAAGCACTTAAGATGAAGTCAATGATCCAGACATGTCAGATGAATGTGAGACATAATGGCTTAGTCAATAATGTTTGAATGTAACTCGATCACGATTTACAATAGCACTGCTAACCTGATTTTTCATCAACAATGCTCCCCATAATTCTTTAAACGCAATTTCGGTAAGCAAAAATAAATCGTTGGAACATTATTCCATGGAACCGGTTCGCTGCATGGGGTGAAGATAATGCATCCTCTGACAGCGAAAAAATATTTCTTGTTATTGAGCAAAACACGAGGCATACTTTTGCGCATACCGTGTGAGGATTCTTAAATCATCCAACAAGTTTCTTGGAAGTTGGAACATCGATACAGGTTTCATATTGAGATTTCTGCGTATTATTGAGATGAGATTCAAATAAGTTTAGACCTTTTCCATAATCAGCCAATGACATTTCCATTTCGGATTCATAAACAATGTATCTTATTGCTGTGAATGTGGATTGCAAACATTCCGATGCGAAATTATAAGAATGATTTATGCTTTTGTTATTTTTACATGTTCAAAATTATTTTTAATGCAAATTGTCAATATAATGGACGCAACGCATTGCATGTTAGTTTCTACACCTTTTAAATGACTGATCCAGTTTTTTTCTATATATGGACACTTTGCTGTGCTATTTCTCATGAGTTCATGGTAAATACAATTACTGATGGTAAATTGTTTGTTACTATTGAATTAAATCAAGCAACATTCGGTAGAGGTGAAGTACAGTACAGTCTAACGAGGCTATGTTAAACAAACATTCGTAAGATCTGTTCAAACAAAAAAATCGGTCACAATGTCGACCTAGTAACCAACCGGGATACGTGTTGTCGTTGACGCCATCGTTACCATAATCGACAAGTGCTCATACACATGACACAAAGGGGGCAAAAAAAGTTTAACCAAACATGTGCCTGCTCGGTTCTCGGGTAGGTACTCGTAGGTCGTTAACCGGACCGGAGAATGTATTCTATTTATAGGGTTCTTGTCTATTCTAGCTATCACCACGGAGAGATTAAAATTTATTTCTAGTACTTCAGTTACCGAACACAAAAACACAAATGTGAACTGACTATGTAGTCAATATAGAAATGAGCGACAATTGGAACGATGTTAGTTGACTTTGAAAGATGTTAGTTTTTTTTATATTATTTTTTACTAATCTTTCCCACATGTGGTTAGGTTTGGTTAGGAAAGGCAAACATTTTTTTTAAGTAGATTATAATGCCAATGATGGGTACACATAGTTAGAAACTCAGCTTTATAACAGTAATAGTAGCAGAGTGTCAAACACAATCACGTGCGCATATATCCAAACTAGAAGTGGGTCTTAGCATCGAACCTTACTTTAGATCAACACATCATCAATTCGATATTTTAACAAAACAAATAGGATACTAACATGTAATTAAAGCAGCTATGAGGCTCACAGCAGTGTCAGGAGGTGTGCAGGCTGGCCATAGAGGTTTAAGAATATTCTGTGCGAATGTCAGCGCTGTGATGGCGTTGCCCGTGGGTACCAGAATAAACAGCGCCACCCATAAGTACAGGAATGAAGGCAGAGCGCCAAATGCTTCTCCTATGTAAGCGTAGTCACCTCCAGACTTTGGAATCATTGTACCTGAAATTGAAACACTATTTAACATTTTATTGAGTAGGCACTAAAATTAAATTATATTTCCCTGCTTATATTTCTTTAAACTAGCAAAGAAACACATTTCTTTCTCTTTGTTATGTTATGTTTAAATATTATTATTTATTTATTTATTACTTTATTACACACCTTAACTTTCTACAGGACAGACATTTATAAAAAAATAAGTGTACAATAGGCGGTCTTATTGCACAGGGCAATTTCTACCAGACAACCTTTGGATGGACTGTGACGAAATTAATTAATTTATTTATTATTAATTATTCCATAACTTAATTATATAGTAGGTATTGATTAAGGATAAACTTAGTGAGATTTATACAAGATTTAAAATTAATCGAATAACAAAAAAATATGTTTGCTTGTGAGACTAACCAAACAGAAAGTAACCACGTGGATAGAAACCAACGCAACGCTAATAAAGAATCCATCCTAATGGTAACAAATTGTCTTTTCGAAATTATATTAACTATAACTATATGTCAATTAGCGCCAAGCTCTAAAAGTTTGCTAAACCATAATTTATTTTACTTTAAAGGCTCCGTTAGGCACCATCCAAGCGTTGGCGTTCTGCTATGGGTCATTAAGAATCGCTGGCTGATGTAACATCTTTGAACAGTTTCAACTTTGAAGGATCACTATAGGTAGGTAAGACGTGCTGCACGAGTTCCGATCCAAGTACAAGTTTTAAGAGATGCTTTCGCATTCGCACTCGAAACAGTTTTGGTCCGTAACGGTTTTTGAGCTGATGTAACATTTTTGGACGATTACGAATAAATTTAACGGAACACCCAGAATGTTATTTTTTCCTATTGTTAAATAATATCGAATATTGTACTTAAAGTTATAGCTCTATATATCTTTAAACCATTCAAATGACCGTAATCCGAACTAAAGGTCAGCGTATCGCAGGTATTGTATTATTTTCTTACGCGTAGGTAAAATGGGACAGTGACCGATTTTAAAGTGTTTATGAACACTGCCGCTGTGACTCGAACAGTTAAAATATTTGTTACTGGTATAAAAGTTGCGTAATATATTCCAAAATAGTATGTCATTATGTCTGGTTTTCGATTTCAATGGGTAGAACCGGTAGGTAATTTCCAAATCGAACCAATTCAATGTGTCAAGCAAGAGACATAATTATTATTTTTAATTAATATAGGACCTCGCATATCAACGTGTTTTTATACATTATTTTTTGATACTATAATGAAGCTGCGTAGATATGTTTGCAACCTAGATTCTAGCTATGTTATAAGAATAATTTATTTGCATAAAAACATGATACATTTCAGGTAGGTAGGTATAGAATTTTCATCTTGCATGTTTCGACATTTACTGGCATAAATTTTTCGAACAATTGTTAATAAAAAGGAGGAATGTTAAATGAGTACCTAACTTATGCTATGTGACATAATAATTAATTAAATTATATAATTATTATAATAAATTACAATCTAACAATAACAATTATTAGAACAAGTCTGCTTATTAGAAATGGATATTACTACCTATTTGGTAGATCTCTCAGTACATTCATACTGTTAGGCTACTTTCTAATTATTTGGATTGATACATTGAACTCGGACACGTGTAAAAGCAGTGTCTCATCCGTTTTACCCTCCAAGTTGCTCGGCCATTCGTTGTAAAATACCACGCTCTACTAACTTTAAATGGGTCAAACAGAGTCATAACTACTCAAAATAACTGCCAAAAAACAGCTGCCTGTACATACAAATGACCTCGGTAACAAGGGGTAAGTAATAAATTTTGCGAGGGTCGAGACATTTACGGGCTTTTCCAAATTCCGTGCAGTTGAACACGACAATTTAAGTGGAGATACTTACTGTATTACTGTTCTGTAGTAAAACTTACCTACTTTAATTCTGATCCATCCATCCATGGTAAAGATAGGGTTCTATTCCCCTTATTTTTATGTGGCCAGTTGTGCAGTTTTGTTTCTTTCGTCTTTGAGTAGATAATGAGTTGAGAAATATTTAGATAATATCCACAAATCACTTTCGATTTTAAATGTTTATCAACTTGCATTTCAAAAATTGGCAAGTAATAGGCTTTTTCTTTTAATAAAACCAAAAATTCATTGGTTAGCAAAAGGATATTAGGTAAGTTTGCTTTTTAATTTCTTAAATTTCATTAAAGTAGCCAGTGAAGTTTAATTTTTTTTTTGTTTTATAACCCTGGCTGCTTTTGGTAGAAGTCTTTTGGAATTCCTAATTTCTGTGAATAATTTATGGAGGAAGGACAAAATGGAATATATTTGCTTATCATTAACAGGCAATAACACTATCCACGTTGTCGTATGATGTCGGAAATGTATGACTATGTTGCCCTGTGTTACAAATTTTGCTTGTTTTCCTTTTTTATATGTGTATCTAGAAGGTTACTAGTTAGATAGGTACTTAACTACATCGGACTGTCGTTTGATGTGGAATGTGGATCAGATATAATTTCTAATTAGATAAAATATCTAGGTAGATACTTGAAAGCTGTAGACCAACTACAATAATCCGTGACCCCAATATTAATGATTTTTTAATGTCACGTAGTGATTTTGAAATCCTTGAAATACCTATGTAAGTAGATAAATTCAAACTGTTTAATATTTTTATAAGTTGAAAGTATCTGAGTGTAGATAAAATAAAAAATTAATCGGTTTGGATAGATACTTAAGAGCATTCATCCGTTAAAACCACGCAGAAGTCTAAATCAATGATTTCCGACGGACAATATAACAATAATGTGTTTAATTTCTAGATAAGATATTGACGACATATTATTGGGAATTTCATAATCTAGTGTATGGTCCAAAAACATTTTCAAATAGTCGTATCGTTTTCCCATTAGAACAGTTCTTATCCAAGCCGTTTTTGAAACTAGCGGTCGATGGTCTACGCAGATACGAGATAGTAGTAAAACCGTGTATGATAAACTTACAAAAATTTTACTTTAAAAAAACATATAACATTGACTAATGCATGGCTAAAAAAAAATACGATTGCTGTAAGTTTTCATTCAAGAAAAGTAAACTCAAAACTGACATTTTTAGCCATTTTTCGAGATATTAAACATGTTAGTTTAGGATAAAATATGGGGCATTTTTGTTTTTTTTTAGACCTAGTAATTGAACACATTTACGTTCTAAGACATGGCACAATATTTTTTTTTAATAACTTATTTCTTTAATTTACAAGGAATTATTTAGAATTATTATATAATAGACAGACAGCAGACTCTATAATTAGTTCTGCAAATAGTCAGAAGGTAGAAAACCCACTCGAAAATTAAATACGTCTGCATAGCGCTTTAGATTAGCAGCTTTTAAGCTGTGCTTTTAGTTCTTAGGTAAGTACCTGCCTACTACTAGTGGAAGATAACTTATAATAAAAATATTTAAGTATATCATAGCATAGCATAGCATAATCAGCCTTTTAATGTTCCCACTGCTGGGACTCAGGCCTCCTCTCTCTAGGAGAGGGAATGGGCCGTAATCCACCACGCGGGCCCATTGCGGATTGGTAAATGTCACATATCTTCGAATTTTTGGTTCTAGGACATGTCAGTTTCCTCACGATGTTTTCCTTCACCGTTTTGAGAGCAGTGGTGATGAAATAAGTTACACAAAGTAATGCGCCTGGCTGGGTTTGAACCCGCGACCTACAACTCGTAAGTCGGGGCCGTTACCACTCGGCCACCACTGCTCCTGTTTTATTTTATTTTATTGATGACTATGTTCCTTTAAAACATTTATTTATTAACCTTGATATGATCGTTTTTTGATCTAATCAACCTACCGAAGTATATTGTTTAATTCCTTTCTTCCATAATTTCCAATAACTTTACGGACGCAAGTATCTACCTCACGCACGACCCAAGTATATCTTTGGTTATTAAAAATTCTGCGTGCATTTCAACATTCAGACATGGAGAGATTACAAATGCCTTAAAGATCTTTAAAGCATGACGTGGAATGAAATTAATTAAACTTGTTGGTTAAAGAAGTCTTTACGAGGGAGGATACTTAGATAGGTATGGTTCTTTTAGTGCTTCTTGGTTAGACAATCGGGCAGCCCCGTTCACTGGGCCAACCTTGATGACTGGATAATCTTTTTATTAACACCACGAAGCGGCACGTGTGTATTCTCGTCAAACTCGCGCCGACACGAGATGTTGGATGGACCACTGTTTTATATGCCTAGTAGTAGTGAATGAATAGCTTCACTTGAAGATAGTGTTCTATTGGTGTAAATAGAAATCATACGCGCGACGCATGCAAGTTTTCGCGACTTGTGATGTGAGATTTTTGTGGGAATTTAATTGTTCTTTTAAATTTTAATGTGTAGATATAAATCTACCTATGTATATAAAATTTTACTTAGACTTGATTTTTTGTTCTAGATCGAGATTATGGAAACAGCTGATCGTAGAACGGAATGTAGATGAGTAACGGGTTAATTTCTCCTTGATAACAAAATTAAAGTTGCGCCATTAATTAACGTACGATGACTTCAGAACCAAACCAAATTTTTGTTTCATGTTTAAATTCCTTACCTAACTCTGCATAGCAGAGAGCTCCGATCATCGAGAGGAAGCCGGAGAGTACCCACACGATCAGCGCCATACCCTTGGACCCAGCATACTTCAAAGCCAGGCTTGGAGACACGAATATTCCTGATCCAACTATCACACCGACTATGATAGCAACTCCATTAATCAGCCCTAACTCCTTCTTCAAACGAACCCCTTCAGTGGATTCTTTATCACCGGTGTCTTTAGTATCTGGACCCATTTCCATCGCTTTCGGCGGCAGAACATCGATATCACTCACTTTCGCCATGATCAACGTTTATAAATAACAAATTCTTTGTAGATACACGCGACTTGAATGCGTAACACTAATAAAATTAAACACTTTTACACATTGTCAAACAGCAAGATGTAGCACAGTCGAAGTTCTGAAGCACCGTCATACAAACATTGCATCACACTGCGGTGTGAGCTGCGGCGGGAAACACCACGTGTGGCGCTGAGCACCATCGAACTACCATGGGCTGATAAAATAATACTGCTGCGGTTTACTAGCCGACAGTAGCCGATAACACGACAGAAAACAACAATAAATAATAGCGTAAAACCGCTTCACGGATTTGTATTTAGGTTAAAATATTCAGCACATTAAGGACACCTGTTCTTAAAACGAAGCTGTTGTGTTTTATTTGGCTTTTTTTAAATATCAGCTTTCTTTTAATATAAGAGATAATTTTTATTTTTTCACCGGTCACGATCGTGTCCATATGCTACGAAGAGTAGACGTCCGGCATTACGTCCGCTTGCCTTACTGTTCACTACGGTACTTTGCAAGTTAACCACGAGCACATTCGTCTGCGTCCGCGAGGATGACTCAGACACGAAACGGCATGGGTGGACCGGCATGCCACGTTAAAATGAACTCTAACAATTAATTAATTGAGCATACTTTCAGTGTGGTGCCGTTGACGAGAATTCACTGCCAAGTTCGTACAACTAGTTTTTTTATCTCGTTCTCACCATCATCATCCTTTGTGCACCACCACGTGTAGATTTGGCACAGTTACATTTTTGATAAATAACTTCTAAAACAAGTGACTGACATAAAGTGCCACCACGTTTAGTGATGGGCACATTGACCGTCTATAAGAGGATTAGGTTCTTCACGTAAGCAGGATATGAGCAATTCATTTATAGCTTGTTCGCTGCAAAGAGGTCAATGACAGTGTGGTGATACGAGATATCAATCAGTACCTAAATTGTGAAAGCTACTGTTTCCCATCAGAATGCTTGTAATCCAACCACTGCATTGTAAGCCTACCTACTTACTTCAGACTTTAGATAACAGTGTTATCTACAAGCAAGTAGGCATTGTCAGTAAATGTAAATGTATCTGGTTCAGTAATCGCACTTCTTATTTTTTTTTATCTATTTGATCTACCAATTCAAATAATGCACGGGTGAGGTACTGAACAAACCGCTGAACAGATTTACACAATTAAGATACTTATGGTTAGATTCGTCTCGATAACCCAAGAGTTCTTAGATAGGTGACGTTAAAAAAAAAACAACGTAACGACTGTGAGACGCTAAGTAAAGAAAATATATTTTTTTTGGGTCGTTTGGACGACGTGCATTGTTTCGCGCGTAATCCGGCAGTCCCGCTATTGGTGTATCGACCTACTAGTGCCATGGGAGAACTCCTGAAAAGTTAAGAAATGTCGTATCCGCAGGAAAATGAAAATTAGCCTACGTGACCGCTTGTAACATTTGCTGCAATAGTCGGGACCCATTAAAATAATCTAGACTAAAATTATTCTTTTAGTATTCTTTTCGTTTTTCTACGCTACTGGACGGAACTTGTTTTTTTCTTTTCACTTTTTATTTAAAGTTATCTTTTACGCAGTCGGGTTTTTTAATTTTTTTTTTTTTTTTTTGTTAGAAGCGGAAGGTTTCGTATTGATTATGGATAGTCAATTCAACTACCTACTTAACATTAAAATCGGATATGCATTTTTCGGTAGGTACCTAAGGTTATGTTTAAAGATAAGATTATCAAATAGAGATGGACCAACTACATAATTGGCACTCAGATGGCCGAATAAATGTGGCCGGATAGTCGGCTTTCCCGACTAGTTGATCCATCTCCATTTTTTTTTGTTTAGGTACTTATTACATAATTTGTTACTGTATACTACGTTTATTTATTATTTTTTTATTCGTTTGTTGAAAAACGTCAATTGATGTCGGGCATTTATCATTGTACACAGGCTCCAGGAAAAAGGAATAGTAACATCTGTAGGTACTATTATTTACTGTCGCTTACCCTACCGCTTTTAGGCACGCAATTAACCTACTATTTTCCGCACCAGTACGGAAAAGTGTGTGAACTCACCCCCGCCACAATTTATTATATTGATCGTATCAGGTTGTTCGCCGCGCAGTCCCCACCAGTCCGGCAGCCCCAGTGCCGGCTATTCGGCATCTGGTGTCTACTATAAAGAGGATACCTACTCCGAGCCGCTAATCTTCTATATTATTACATATATATGATATAAAAGCGAAATATCACTCAATGATTAATCACGAAAACTCAGAAACTATAACACCTACAAACTTAAAATTTGGCAGGACCTTAAAGCCTTATAATCCGCTAAGAACAGATTTTACGAAACTCCACCCCTAAGGGGGTAAAACGGGGTTGGAATTTTGTATGAAAGTCCTATGTTTTTGAAGTAAGAGATTTTGAAATTTAAAATGTATGCTTTGTAGATGGTGTGGAGGTGTACTATAATAATGTATTTTTAAAAATCAACCCCCTTTTGGGGTTAAAACAGGGGATGGTAGTTTGTATGAAAGTCGAATATTTTTGAAGTTTAAAGTAATTATGGCAGAAGGATTTTAATGGTATTTAAGTATAAGAATTTGAAAACAACTACTTACTGTTATAAGGAGGGATGTTTTATAAACAATTGGGACTAGGAGCGTGAAATTTTGCAAAAGGTTTCCTTTTATGACGTAGGTGAACACTAAGAGAGGATTTTCTAAAATTCACCCCCTAAAGGAATGAAACGGGAGTCCAAAGTTTGTATGGAGAAATATACTTTGCAGGCGAAGGTGCTGGCAGAAGCTAGTGTAAGATAAGTAGGTACCTGAAGGAACAACCAAACTCCTGATCTGAGAACCACGTCTAGTGGGGTTACCATGACGTTCAAAGTAAGATTGTTTCATTCTTATTTCAGTGTGGGTAAGAGACAGAGCTATACATGTTGTCTAGCGCCATCTCTTACCCACACTGGAAGTAAGAATGAAACAATCTTACTTTAAACGTCATGGTACAGGTCCAGGACCTCATGTTCAGTAGTAGCGTCAACCACATGACGAACGCGCCAGTGTTATCAGATAACAGCTTGGACTCAGTAGGTAAGTATAATAATCAACAAACTGTTTACGCAGGATGTGCTCGGTCATCGTGATGACCTACGATATCAGCCGATCGAATGTGGACACAGAGTCCCACTGAAGCAAGGACGCGTCGAATTCACTATTTTTAGGTGAGCTCAGGTATACCCAGTTTCGGAAAAGAAAATCGACATCTACTAGTTGTGTGCTAATCACGTAAAATATACGAAATCGATTTAAATAACTGTTACATTAAAATTGAGTGCAACTTGATTTATATTACTATATGTATTATTTAGGATTTATATTATTATTATTCATCGCAATCGGTTGACTATATCGAAAGATACATACTAAATTCATCGACTGTGAGGCGGTACTTAGGAGAGCAGTGGTGGCCGAGTGGTAATAATGGCCTCGACTTACGAATTGTTCGGTCGCGGGTTCAAACCCAGCCAGGCGCATTACTTTGTGTAATTTATTTTATCACCATTGCTCTCAATACGGTGAAGGAAAACATCTTGAGGAAACCGGCATGTCCTAGAACCAAAATTTGAAGACATATGACATTCACCAATCCGCACTGGGCCCGCGTGGTGGATTACGGCCCATTCCCTTTCCTGGAGAGAGGAGGCCTGAGTCCCAGCAGTGGGAACATTAAAAAAGGCTAATTATGCTATTATGATTATGAGGCAGTACGAAGTATAAACATGTTTTAAAAATACAGTCATAATTTTAATACTAGGAACAAACACAAATTTGTGGTTCCTGCAACTAGGCTCAAAAAAATAGGGGGCTCATTTAGATGCCAATGTATACACTTCTATAATAAACTCCCTAGTCATATTCAACAACTAGGTAAGCCTTAATAAATTCAAATCATTTGTAAAGCGTAAACTTTGCCAAAAGGCTTTTTACACTATAAAGGACTATGTTGAGGACGAAAAGGCTTGGGATTGATCTGCTCCAGTACGCACTGCAACTGTTGTCTTATTATTTTTTTTTCTTCTCTTTCTTTTGTTTTATTTTCAATTGTGCTTTTTTTTACAATCTTACATTGTAGATTTACTTTATTTTGCAATTTGACATTTTTTTTTTTTCAATTAAATTTTGACTTATGTACCTAAATATTTACTTTACTAAGTATTACATTTTGTAAACTATATATTTTCTTTTATTATTGTGAACGTGAGGACTATGTTGATTGCTTTTTTTTTCCTTTTCAGTAATTTTTAACGTATGTCTGGCAATTTGAGTATTTTCTGCGGCCTACCCAAATGTCCTTTCTTTGGTATTGTTCGTCAAGTCGTTGAGCTCCTTAGTAGTCCTGAGTTGAGCTTTGCGAATACTGACAAATGCTTGCACTGACTGGACAGGTCCACTCAAATCTGTATGGTTCTTTCTTCAAAAGACCATCTCAGACAAATCTGCATGGTTCTCTTGTGATTTGACCATTACATATTTACTGTATGGACTTTAAAAGAGACTTTGACCCCTGAGTTTGTTTCGGTGTTTCTTCTCAGGGTAGTCAGCTAGGAAACACCGGCCTCATCTAGTTTAAAATGACAAAAAAAAAAATTGACGTGTAAAAGTGTTTTATAAACATATTTGCAGAATAAATATCATTTATCATTTATCGAAGTTCGTTGGGTCACCTAGTGTTAAAATAAAACTGTAGATCTATGACCAATTACAGCTGTTAACAATTTGTTGGGCCAATGTTTGTGTTAATCTTCACTTCATTTCCTTTTTGATTTTGTAAGAATTGCAGCTTGTGGTTTTATGTAGTTTATTCCTACTCTCATGGGAAAAAAGAGCGAATTTATGCACTTTCATTTTAGAAAACGGGTGTCAGTGACCAGCTAAGATCGGCCATCAATCACAAGATTGCAAAAATCATATTAAAATATGCCGTTTGCTGATATTGATAGCTTTTATTGAGACGACCATCAGACAACCACTGTTTCTTGACTAAATCTAAAAATGATATGGACGTGCGATACTATTGAATCAGGGTCAATAATTATATACACCACATGACTGTTTAGATTGTATTTTCATGTATTTTGTAAAGAAATAAACGAAACAATGTGATAATATCATATCAATAAATAAATAATTCAGAGATGGGTATTTAGAGGACACTTAAAAGTTTTAGTCATTATCCTTGTTTACTTCGTATTTGAATATCCTCGCTGTTCCATCATCAGAGGTGGTTAGTATAAGGCTCTCCTTTGGGTTGTAGCATAGATCTAGGACTTCGGAGCGGTTTCCTGTGAGCGTCTGACTCCTTTCACCAGTCCTTCCTTCGTATACTCGAATGGATCCATCGAGGCCACCTGTGATCAGGTGGTTCTTTACCCACACCATCTTTGTGACGCCGCCCACAGCGTCGTCTGATTTGGCACAGTGATGACGAATCATTTGCCTGGGTACGTCCCATATGCATACTGCGCCTGTCAGTGTACCTGTAACATTCATGTTTAACTATGAATAAAGAGTTTAATCTATACATACGATGTCGTTAGCTTCTAAGTATGCCATAAGCTTACTGTTGAGTACACGTTCCACACTCTCACAGAGGGTAGATGTTACTGAAATAGTTCTATAGTTAGCCAGGTCAGCCCGACTACCCTTCTTGGGCACGGGTTGTATGTAACTTTGCTTCCAAGCTACTGGCACTTTACTACAAGTTTTTAGGGTTCCGTACCCAAAGGGTTAAACGGTTATGCTTATGCTATTACTATGACTCCGCTGTCTGTTTGTCTGTCTGTCACCAGACTGTATCTCATGAACCGTGATAGCTAGACAGTTGTTTTCACAGATGATGTATTTCTGTTGTCGCTATAACAACAAATACTAAAAACAGAATAAAATAAATATGTAAGTGGGGCCTCCCATATGACAAAAGTGATTTTTTTCATCCGGCTGCCCAGCTGAGTGAGATTTGACGTTAAAGCTAGCTTTCACGTCTTTCGTCTAGCATGGTCTGCATTGGTACAGGAAAAGCCAGTTCTGATGGTGGGCATTAAATACGCGCATCCGCCGCCTGACTAAGGTGCTGTGTGAACCTGGTTGTCTTTTGATCACCGGTGTGCAAACGGTAGACCTAAATGTAAATAATTTCACCAGAGTCCAGTGTTGATAACCTGGAGTCCTCAAAGTAGCGAGAAATGCCGATAGCAATGTCGTCCTAAGCATATCACAGCAGATCACGTTACACACCCGCGTGGGTAAGAGAGGCATGAGACGTCTCATGGACTTCAAATCTGCGTCTCCGAAATGAAAAAGAGAGCTGGTTTCTCAGTCTCTATGTGATGGTGGACTGCGACGAGATTTGAGGGCAATACTCTAATATTGCTGAGGTGCACTTTACGTGAGAGCGAGTGCTGCCGCTGTTTAGCTTTTCTCTTCTTAATCTTTAGCATTATGAATTTTTAGAGTGAAGGAAGGAGAGGAGGTAAGTAAAATTGAGTCAGAATGAATCGGAAAAATCATGGCAGATTGACTGGGAAGGTATTTACATTCTCATTATGAAGGCCATTTTTTCCATTTATATACTTCAAGATAAAGAAAGAAAATATGATAAGCATTAGTTACCTGTAGCAAGTAATCCTAATTGTGGGTCCTGTCCAAAAGCAACTGTTTCCAAGTCATTTTCTGCTTCCATCTGACCAACAACCTTCCCATTGTTTGCGGTGGTCAATACTACTTTACCTGTGAAAAAAAAAATTTAAAGAATGAACATAATCCTACTTCATCATGCAAGAGTTTGGAAATTTCAACATCAATTGAAATAGATTTGATTTGGGACACGAGTATCATGAAGTCAGTCGGTCACCGCACACGGACCACACGCGATAGCCACAAACGCAGCCATGAGAAGCTAGAAGCGGCCATACATACGCGCAGTATCATAATGGACTCTGACGAAGAAGGTTTAAATGCGCGAGTGGCGTGTGACGGCTTTTTGTATCGGCATTTAGTGGCCAGTGCGGGCCATAAGCGTGCAGCGGCGATTTATAGCATGTGACGGCCACCGGTGTGCGGCGAATCCATATAAAATGTATGAGAACTATAGGAAATATGCCAGTGGCGGCGTTTTGTGGTTGTGGCCGGTGGCCAGATTGCTGCGACTTTTAAGCCGTCGTATATGAACGAAAGCTAAGTATCGCGAACGAGACGGAACTATTATATTTTTGTTAATGATTCTTAAACCCAACCTAAATATGAAACCAATTATTGACAAAGTTATCCATAAAATGAACTTCAAATTGCTCTCCTGTAAAGTAAACTGTTTTCACTTCGAATAGTTTACCTAGGGCAGGCCTGGCGCACTCCATACTATAAGCTAAATTCGGTAGTGTCATACACGTGTTCGATTTGCCACTTGACCAGCGCTAACAAAAATTATTTTCGAAATCTTTATCAAATATTTTATCGAGTTTTAATTTCAAGTATTTGCGACATTTTTCACGTAAACGAGTCAGTGACCTTAAAGATCATTCAATATAAGTAGACCTCCCAGAACTAGTGACTACCTTACTAATGCAAGGTTAACATACTGGAATTATATCTTACAAAATGGTTATTATTATGTATAATAAAGTCTTAAATGTCCTACTAAGTACCTTTTAAAAATTACATATGAACACAAAGCTAGAGCACATACAAAACCAACAAACTTATACATTTCATTTTAATATTATTTCATTTTTTTAGTTACCAAACTAAATCTAAATAACAAAGTATGGATACAAGTAAATAGGTAGAAATCAATTAGGTACCTATCTACCAAATAATTTTAGAAAATCTGATTATATTTTATGTAATAAAACGTAAGTACCTATTTCACATTTTTCAAAAACACACAACTCCTAACCCTATAGCAGGAGCGGCCTGTTCAAAGGCACATAACAGGTGTAATAAAAGAGCCTCTCGATACGTGGACTTAAGGTGCATTTTGATTCGTTACGAGCCCAACTACACCCGGTAGACAAATATAATGAAGGTCACATCCGTGCCGTGCAATGTTTTATGAACATTATTAACATTGTTAGTAGGTTTATATTTGCATGTTTTCTTTCGAAGAGTGATATTTCTGGACCTGTACTATTACTTATTCTGTGCCATGCTGGACTGTCGATTTCTATTTGTATGGCCTACAGATAATTATTTGAGTATGCACCCATGATATAGGAGTAAGTTCTAGTAAGGGGCAACATACATTTTTTTAAACAAACAAAATGTAAAATGCTTTAAATAAATTAAAAGTATATTTATAATACTAAACTACAAATACAACTAAAAAATAAATCTCACCATCAGTAGAAATAGATGCCATAAGGTTGCCATCAGGATGAGTGTCAATAGCTGTCACCCTGATCTCATGGACTGATGCAGGCACCTGCTGCAGTACTGCTGAGGTCTTTAGATCCCATATCTTTACTGCTCCATCTTCATAACCAGCTGCTAAACGAACTCCATCTTGGAACAGCTGAAATTATTTTTATAGTTTATTAATACTTAGTTATTACTATTGCAATCTTGTTAATGAGAAAGAGTGACTTTACTCTCTATGCAAAATGACTTGTGAAATGAAGAAAAACAATGTGGATTCAAACATAAAATGTGGGTACAGACATGTGGTCTCTCTGCTACCAAAAACAATTTTCTTTTGTTACTTCTGATGGGCTTCTTGACTATGTGATCGAGAATGGAGCATGCTAGCCTAGGTAATCCATTGACACATGACTTATAGAACCCCAGGTTGTAGCTATCAGAAAACAAGACTGACAGGGAATTCCTCTCCTAGCTGGTAGCTGGCTGGACAGCAACTGTAGGGGCCCAGCAGGGTCGAAGCCTACTGGGGCCAAGGGTCTGATTCTGAAAGTAAGACTCGGCCCTGGTACAAAAGGCAGCAAAAGGACAGGAGTGGGTTTATAGTCAGGAAAAGTCTGACACTATCTCCCGATCCGCTCAAGAGCGGGGGATGTCATAAGATGACTGTTCTAATGGAGTGTTATTATCTTCTTACAATAGAATCTATATAGAATACTTCTTACATTTGCATTAATGCTTACCTTTCCACATTCAACTTTTATATTATATCCTTGCAAGACTTTACATTCTCCTGAGGGCACTTTAAATACATAAATATCTCCAGACACTGATCCACATATAAGAACTCGAGCACCAAAGTGCCACAAGCCCCATGTTAAGTCATCAGCTTCATATTCAAATGCGACTTTCCAATTTAGTTGCCGGTTTTCCTTTGTGCTGCATTTCCAAACTTTGATCAGTCCAGACATATCAGCTGTGGCCAAATATGCTCCGTCGAAACTGAAGCCAACAAAGATGACAGAGTCTTTGTGTCCAAGACAGTCCATGATCAACTGTCCATCGCTAACTGACCATACATAGGCCCTGTCGTCTTCCCCACCAGTAACTGCCAGCTTGCCATCAGGATGCAGATCACAACAAAACACTGAGCCAACATGCTTATTGAATACAAAAGCTGCATGATCCTCAGGAGGTTCAGTTTCCATTTCCATGTAGTCGTCCTCTCCCTCTCCACTAAACATCTCTTCCAGATCATCCAATTGGACCTCTTCCACATCATCGTACAGGAAAAACCCTTCTCCTTCATCCATGCCGATTATTTCGTCGCCGTTTACAGACGACGGCGGCGTGTCTTCTTGCTGATCACGCATTATCTAGAATCATAACACAACTAATTAATATTTAAACAATAAACGAATTAATGGTGCAATATCTTAAGATTCTATCTAATAAACTAACCTCTTCTTTCACACACTTCGAATTAAATTTCAATTTGTTTCTTACAACGAGTTGTTCCTGTCATCTATTTCAGTATTATTTAGCGTACACAATTATTAATTAGAATAATTGTCTCTTGATAACACGGCGCACGAGATATAACTTATAATATGTTCTTGTCTAGAATATTTTAGTCAAATAGTCACATCACATCACTACTTCCTTGAAATTGCTGGATTGCGATTGCTCAGTCCTCTGATGCCCTTGCTGTTGACTGACAGTGACAATTAGTGACAATGACGTCAATGTCATTAGTGACAGTACATTTTTTTTTGTTGATATTTTTGGCCTGGATACCATGTTTTTAAGCCATGTCTTCATTATCTGCAACACATCCACCCCCCACCCTCACGGAAAAGAAAAAGTAAACACAAAGTATCTCTATGGCGTCCATTACACGATAGGTTTTGCTGTCAGTTTTGCGACAGTCTAATATTTTGACTGACGAAAAACCTACCGTGTAATGCAATGACTGACGTTTACATGACGAAAAATGTATGGCGATAAAATTCCGTCATTCAAACATCATTCATGATTGATCGATTTTAATTGACGCTTGCATGACCGTGTAATGGACGTCTATAATAAAACTATATCAACCATGTTTACCGAGAAGGTTGACTCGATTCCTTTGATGCCAGACTACAACAACATTACAAGAGCATTAGAATGTGTTCATCCATATTGTAATGATAGACAAATTAACTATTCTTATTGTAGACATTTTTTTATGGTGGAAATCATCTAATGACTTCTCACACCTAGGGCGGAGCGAGAGGGCGTGTCAGACTTCTATTGACTAAAACCACACCAATGCTCGAAGACGAGCGGACGGCGAGCTACCCATTGCTCGTCGTCTACGAGTCCGCGACTACGGTGGCCGGAGATTGCTCTGCGATTCCCAATGCCCAGTATATCTTCTGTCGCGGTGGTTGGGAAGTGGGGTGGGTTCCCTCACTCTTGCGACCTCCTCCTTCACTAGTTGTGGCATTCCCGAACGTCACAATTACTGTCGTGATGAACACGAGTAAGTAACGTAGGTGAGAATATCTGTCACTTTTACGTGGCAACACTCGGAAGGAATGCAATAGAGATTGTCATTCTAGTTTAGTTTATAGTCTCGTAACGGCGAAGCGAGCCTGAAAAACGCGTTGGAACAAGTCGCGTCTTGGGGAGTAGTGTACTTACATCGGGGCGAGATTTCCAGTGAGGCATCTAGCAGGTGTCCAGTGTATCTACGGTCGACGCTTCATTTAAGTTGAGTATTTTGGGTATTTGTGGGACCGGGAGGGGAAGGCGTCTTTGTTCGCTCTGGCACCGTCCGTTCGACGATCTGGGACGAGCTCTTGGCAAGGACTTGAGTTGCGTACAGATCTCCGATAAAGTTACAGGAACGATTCCCACATAATGATCCTGGCTGAATAGTTAGGTGTGGAATTCTGGGTGATCACCAAGTTGTAAGGATAAATCCCATATAATGATCCTCAAGGAGATTGAGGTTTGGGTAAGTTGCAATGTAGATTGAGAGATCTAACCAGAGTGGCTGGGTTAGACTTATGTCATTGAGTCTGATCGTATAATGGTCCTGGCGGTCAGCGCTGGGTTCGATGGACTCCTTGAGACTATGATTGGTCCCCTTGATCCTCTAGTGAGAGGGTAGGGACAAGAGTATGTAAATGAGTTCGATCGTATAATGGTCCTGGCAAGCAGCGCTAGGTTCGATGGATTCATTGAGACTACGATTGTTCCCCTTGATCCTCTAGTGAGAGGGTAGGGACAAGATTATTGAGACTATCATCAGGTTGTAGTTTAACCAGAGTGGCTGGGTTAGACTTATGTCATTGAGTTTGATCGTATAATGGTCCTGGCGGTCAGCGCTGGGTTCGATAGACTCCTTGAGACTACGATTGGTCCCCTTGATCCTCTAGTGAGAGGGTAGGGACAAGATTATGTAAGGATGTAACTGAGATATATATGTGTTTGTCATTTACAGTTATAACGGAAAAGGGTGTGCAGAGGACTGAGACGGTTGTTTCTCTGCGGTTGCCGGGGTACCTAAAATACTCATGTGGATATAACCCACAGGTGGTGGAAGGAGATAACTAAGACGGATAATAGCGGAGCAGAACTCTTCATAACCAGTGATAAGATATACCCAAAGAAGAATCCAGGTATGAGATTAATTAATCCTTATAACGGGGCCTCCGGGATAATCTGAGTTACATCTCACTCACCTCTTTATGTCTATAATTCAGACAGGTATAGATTAATAAGATTATACCCGGGCGTCCCGATATGGTGGAGATGCTGAGGAAATGCGTATCCCAATATGAAGGTAGATGCCGAATGATATGGCAAAGATACCATGGGAGTCAGTGCGAGATGCATGTGCAACCCCACATGGTGTAGTGGCCATGGGAGTCTGTGCGGCATACAAGCGCACCAAGATAAAGTGGAAGATGTTCCACGAAAGCTGGACAACATGGCAGTGAAGCTATGGAAACGCCAAGGGTATAAAGACTGGTTCAAAATTGAAGATGTACCTAAGCGACAATAGGTTTTGATTACCTATTGACCAAGAAATATGTATATTAAGGTGCGATGTGAACGCACTCAGAATATAGTCATTTTATGTTGAACGCAACTTTTCGCCTGTTCCGGAGGGTCCTGTAAGGATATGAAACTGTCAGCAAGCATTATGTTACGTATACACGTATTCAATATGATTATAAGATTAATTTTCTGTGTCGCTGGGTTCCATTACATGAATTTGTTTATTAAGATAGAAGTAATTCTTAGACTTAACTAGACTACTAGAGCCATCTATGACGTAAGAGATGAACTAAATTCTGAGTGAAATTAATTATAAAAACAAACGACATAATGGATGAGGAGATTGTCTTAACTTGTTGCCTAGCTCTTGTATTTATTCAAGGATGTAATGCTGTGACATTGGCTTATCATAGGAAAAGAACACGTCAACAATGGGTCAAGCCTAAGTTCCCACGATGACTTTCTTCTAGAAAGTTCGGTTTAACTTCCGCTACTCGGCAATAGATGGTGCTCGGAGTATCGATTTGGACAAAGTTTGTTCTGAAAAAGTCTTATACGAAATCTAGAAGTAAGCTATTTCGTAAGTTTAATAATAGACTTAAATATTAAATAATTCTAAAATATTCGTACGTATTAAAAGGATAGAAGATATTATGTAAATCTAAAGAGAACTCAAAATAAGATCGTCAAATATAGGTGTACCGGAAATACGAGCTAGCGCTAGCAGCAGATTCGCCAACCTACAAAACGAAAAAATGAGCGAATCAAGAAATACACTTCACATTATACCTTGTTTAAAAAACCGGGAACATTTACGATAAGACACGAAGTTCGTAGTTATAAACTGTTAAAATTCACCTAAAATCCGGAGAAACGGTAGAAAACTTGAAAGTTACAGATAAATTATATTGAGTGCTGTATTTCTTTAGCTATAACTTTAGTGAACAGTGAATTCCAGAAAAAACGTGGTAAGTTTTTAAACTATGAAATTAAGGTGTTATTAGCAATATGAATTCTAGGCGTAAAAGTGGATAAACGTCTCGTTGTTTATTCATGTACTTTTACGATAAAATACAGTGAAGTCTGAATGAATAAATGCGCAAAGCTGATACAAATTATTCAGATAAAAGTAGGTACTCATACATACACTGAATGCTACCTTTATGTCGTGAAGTTTAGGGTATTAGATGTATACATACGATAATATTTACTGAGATTAGCTATACACCAATAAAGGCAAAAATAGAATTTTCCAACAAAATTATTAACGAAGTTTAAGGCGTGGTCATAATAATCGTGCGGACCTTCTCGCCAGACGACAACGGAGACGTAGGTATTAGTATGTCCTAAAAGTTAACTTAATGCGCAAATAAAAGAAATACAAGAAAAGTTCTGTCAAGGTTATTTTAAGAAAGAATGGAATACTCGTTTTCATTTGTCAAAACTTTAGGAACGTTATAACCGTCTACAATAATCTATAGAAAAATAGAAGGGTCGTTTCCACACCATAAATCATATGGGTGTAATTTATCCAGACCTAGTAAATTCTAGAATCCAGTTGAAGCAATGTTTGAAAATAAATTCTTGTCAAGGATTATTTCATAAATTGATTCATAGAATATTGAATACCAATACAATTTACACATACACATATAAGGTTAACTGATCCTTCATAGAATCAAGTAGATTGTGTTTCACTAAAATACATAGTTATGACTGCAAGATGAAACAAAGTTATTTACTTATGTGAGAAAATACTCGCTAGACATTGGTTATTATCCTAACAACTAAGTGAAGTATATGGGTTATGTATTAAAATATGACTATTTAGTAAAAGGGACTTACCTTTTTATTCAAGATACCTAAATTACACTGTAACTATATAATAAACCAATCTTCTTCAGTGTTATATAGTTAAAGTTGTGCGTTGCAACTGTTTACTTGCCTGGGATCTATTAGTAGGTATTCAACTCATAATATAAAAAACCTACTTTATAGGATTCAATAATAACATTTAAGGGATGAAGTCAAAGAAAGAGCTAAAGTCAAGCATAGATGTACATAAGATTGGAATCTTGGTGCAGGATAGTGCAAAGACCAAGTTCTAATATATTTGAAGCTTAAATGTAAGATTGGAATCTTGGTGCAGGATAGTGCAAAGACCAAGTTCTAATATATTTGAAGCTTAAATGTAAGATTGGAATCTTGGTGCAGGATAGTGCAAAGACCAAGTTCTAATATATTTGAAGCTTAAATGTAAGACTGGAATCTTGATGCATAGTAGTGCATAAGCCAAATTCTAATAGACTCAAAACTTAAATATAATATTAAAATCTGGATACATGGTAATACAAAGATTTTAAAGTTTTGATATATGTAATGTTGTTATACTTATTTGTGTGTGGAACCTGGTAACCGGATGATTAACGATTATTTATACTATTCTAATTAATTGAAGTTAGAATTAAAAAATATAATAATATTAATGAAAACTTTCACTTACTAGAATATCAGGTATACATATTATTTATAGGAAATATATACAAGTACAAAGTAAAGTGAGCAAAGCGGTGCTCAGGTCTGATATTGTAGATGTTAGTCTGTTAAAATATTTGAAGATTTATAAGTCAATAAAATAATTCCAGGAGAATCCAAAGTAAAATGGAGCAAGAGGAGGAAGATAGCTCTGTGGAAGTCACAATTAAATCAAGACTTTATCAGATAATAAACAGGATAAATGAACATAAAAGACAGGCCGAAATTTATTGTAGAGAAGGTAGCAGTGATAAAGAATCCATACAGAAGGCACAGATATGTGCATCAAAGTTAGAAAATATGATTAAAAGATTCACGAGCGAACTCAATGAATATTTTAGAATGTCAAACAATCCATCGCCGGATGAGATCTCGAATATGAGTAATGTCCAATTAGACGGTGAAGAAGTCCTTACCGAATTAAAGTGTATACTAGTGAGTAGATCAAACGAAGTCCAACCATACAGCCATAATGATGGCGATCAAACCCGTAATTTTTCTGCTAAATTACCGACACTTACATTACCAGAGTTCAGTGGAGATATACTGACTTGGTGCGAATATTGGGATATTTACAAATCCAATATCCATGATAGACCGTTGCCGGATGTAGATAAGCTACTTTACCTTAAATCAACACTAAAAGGTGAACCGCGTAGGATCATAGATGGTCTGGAAACCACAAACAAGAACTACACTATAGCCATTCAAATATTAACGAATAGGTACGGTAAGCAGTCACATATTATAAACGCACACTACAGCGCACTAAACAAGGTGAAGATTGCAAATACATCTGTTGGGGAATGCTGCAGTACTTTGAATGAGGTGGAACGCCATCTCAGAGTTTTACAGTCACTTGGAGAAGATACGAATCATAATCATTTGAGACATCTTATAATGGAAAAGTTTCCGGGAGATATCATCTATGAGGTAAAGATGAAGATGAAAGATAATACTGTGGAAAAATTGAGGATATACCTGGAAAGGATAATATCAGCAAGAGAAGAAGCTAATAAAACCCCTCAGGAAAACAAGTCAACTATCACAGATAATCATACAGTAGAAATGCTACACACAACACACGACGAGAAAAAACCGTGGAAGTTAAATAAAACTGCTGGAAAATTCAATAGCAACATCAAAAGGACGATAAACTCCAACAGAAGGAACATACAAAACGGAGACAAGAAAGAGGAATCTAATAAAAATCGTTGGTTACAAGAACCGCATTGTTCTAGGACTGGAAAAAGTGGTCAATCGAGAAAGCGCCAGTATGACCAAACAAGGGATGGGAACCGAGAGGAAAAGAGAGAAATGAAAGACCATGTATTAAACAAGAAAAGGAGACGAACCTGTATATTCTGTGACCAAGGTCATTATTCAGATCAGTGTCAAAAATACGAAAACATAGAAAAGAGAAGAACACGTCTGAAAAACCGTTGTTTTAACTGCTTCTCAGAAGAACACATAATCAAGTCATGCCCAAGTAAAAGAAAGTGTTATTATTGCAAAGAGATAGGAAGACATCATCAAGCTTTATGTCCAGAAAAATTTAAGGTGAAAGAGAATTAACTATAACCACAACAGATAACAGTGACTTTACAGTATTGCAAACCGCTATAGTAACAGTAGAGAATGAAAACAAACATGGTAAATCCATCAAATGCAGAGTCTACTCAGGATCTCAAAGATTATATGTCACGAGGAAAATTTCCAAAGAACTTAATCTACCAGCTAGAGAAGAAAATAAGTTATCTATCTTTACTTTTGCCAGCGAGACACCTCAAGACTATAGTAGCCCACGAGTCAAACTAAAAATGGTGATAAGAACAAACAGATTAATAACACTCTACGCTAACGAAGTACCGATGATTACAAGAGGTATAGTGTTACCTGACATAACTATTGAAAGGGAGAAGGATACAATACTAGCCGACGATGGTTCCCTTGGAAAAAGAGTAGATATCCTTATTGGAAATGACTACTATTTTAGCTTGATTTCTGCAGGGAGGATACATATAGGAAGAGACCTATACCTGGTAGACTCCGAATTTGGATGGATACTTAGTGGATAAATGCTATGTAGACAACTTCGTGACGGGTACCGACTCTACTGAAGAAGCAACCAAACTATATGATACAACTCGAAGAACTTTCAAAGAAATTGCCATGAATATTAGAGATTGGATATCTAACGATGAAGCTTTTCTACAGACTATACCTACAGAATTTAGGGCTAAAGAAACCAATCAAACTAAAATACTAGGTTTAACATGGAACATTAAGAACGATACGCTACGCTTGAATATTAAGAGTGAACTTTTCAAGGAAGATAACATAAAAGAACCACAAAGTAAAAGGAAGATACGAAGTACTATAGCTTCTATGTATGACCCATGTGGACTAGGTTCTCCATTAATACTACCTATAAAACTATTACTTCAACAATTGTGGGAGTCGAAGGTGAAATGGGACACCATTGTACCAGACGAACTCCAAAGACAGTGGGAAGAAATAATCCATCACTTAGAAGCAATAAAGAGAATAGAAATACCACGATATATGGGACTCACAGAGCCAACCAATACAATAACACATAGACTACACGTTTTTAGCGACGCATCTAAGCATGCATATGCTGCCGTGATTTACATAGCAACTGAAGATAAAGATGACAGGAAAATATCTTTCATTATGGCAAAGTCAAAAGTTATTCCAAAGGGAGAGAGAGAGCATCTACGCATGCCCAGATTAGAACTACTAGGATGTTACCTAGGTAGTAAACTAATGGCATATGTTAAGAGCGTTATTGGCATCCCGATAGTGGAAGAATATCTATGGACAGATAGTCAGATAGTTTTAAGCTGGATACATTCTAATAAGTTGTTACCCCCTTTTATTAGTAGAAGAGTAAACACTATAAAAGAAAATAAAAAATTGAGAATACGTTATGTGAATACAGAAATAAATCCTGCAGATCTAGCGACTCGACCCGACCTATGGGATAAGAAAAAGGGTATGTGGCTCAATGGCCCCGAGTTTCTGCACAAGGGAGAGCGGTATTGGCCAGACCACTCATCGCTTGACTTTGCCAGTCCGTCGTTGGAGAAGGGTCCTTCGGACATAGTAAGCTTTACGAAAACCGAAGAAAGAATACCAGATAAGACATTTAGGGAGGAAAATACAGTTCTACATAAAACTATGAAGAAAATTAAGGATTTACAAAAGGAGCATTTCCCACAAGAAAGTGAAGGGCAGAAAACAAGTTTAGCAATTAATCTAGATTTATTTAAAGATATAGATGGAATATTGAGATGCGGTGGTCGTATGAAGAACGCTGAATGGCCGTTCGACAAACGGCATCCAATACTGATACCTAGAGAGTGTGAATTTACCAACAATCTCATCCTAAGAACACATAAAGAAAATTATCACGTAGGAGCAAACCACACTCTGAGTAAAGTAAGGGAGTCATTTTGGATCCCAAAAGGAAAAGGATATGTTCAAAGATTACTGAAGAAATGTCCAGAATGCACTAAGCAGAGCGGAGGCCCATTCAAGCTACCTCCAGCACCGGCATTACCCGCTGAAAGAGTAAACTATACAGCACCATTCACATATACAGGCGTTGACTACATGGGACCACTTTTAGTAAATAATGGAGACGGTAAACAGAAGAGGTGGATTTGTCTTTTCACCTGTCTTGTAGTCAGAGCTATACATCTTGAAGTCGTACAAGACCTCACAGCCGAGGAAGGCCTACTAGCAACAAGACGGATGATCTCCACAAGAGGAGTACCGTCAGTAATAATATCAGATAATGCCCAAAATTTCAAGCTGATAGCAGAAATAATGTCAAGTCAATATTGCATACAACAGAAAATACAGTGGAAATTTATTAATCCCTTATCACCATGGGCAGGTGGATTTTACGAACGACTAGTTGGCATAGTAAAAAATTGCCTAAAAAAGACGTTACAAAAACACATGTTAAACGATAAACAACTGTCAACAGTCATCAAGGAAATAGAAGCCGTGATTAACTCTCGACCACTCACTAGTATAGATTCGAAAATAGACTATATCTTAAAACCGTCAGACTTTCTAACAGTAGGGAGAGTGATCTCGTTAGAAGAGAACGGAGATGGTTGTGAATTTTCAAGTACATCCGTGACATAAACAGATCTTGTAAAAGGATGGAAGAGAGCACTAACTATACTGGGAGAATTTAAGGATATGTTCTCGAACCGATATTTGCTTAGCCTTCGTGAGAGATATGCTCATTTACCTCGAGAACCACGAGTGACGTCAAAATTGTCACCGAACCTTGGTCAAGTTGTGCAGATTAAAGGCGATTCAAAGAATAGGAATGATTGGAAAGTGGGGAAAATTATATCTCTGATTCCAAGCGCAGATGGACTGTACAGAGCCGCAAGGGTTCAAGTAGGGAAAACAGAATTACACGCTCTATCGCTCATCTCTACCCGTTAGAAGTAGAGGATACAGTAGAACCTATCTACAAGCAGGTAGAACAAACTAACCCATCAGATGTCAATGACAATATTTCTCAAGAGACTGAGAAAATCGACCAAATCAGTACACCGGTTATGCCAGATCAGATGTCAAATCATATGATCCCACCAAACGACACATCACTTAAAGAAATGATTGAGAATCATGAGAATAAAATTGAAGATGATCTAATGGAAAAAGACACAGAATATTCATTGACGAAAAAAGGAAAACTGCTACCTAATACAACTGAGACAAATGATAAAGAAGTAGAAATAACCCCGAGAACTAAACGTGTCGCAGCTGTAAAAGCGACAGAAAAGATCAAGGAATGGACGCGTAACCTGGTTACGTCACTACTTCACTCCGAAGCTTCGCCGTTGGGGAGTGTCGTGATGAACACGAGTAAGTAACGTAGGTGAGAATATCTGTCACTTTTACGTGGCAACACTCGGAAGGAATGCAATAGAGATTGTCATTTTAGTTTAGTTTATAGTCTCGTAACGGCGAAGCGAGCCTGAAAAACGCGTTGGAACAAGTCGCGTCTTGGGGAGTAGTGTACTTACATCGGGGCGAGATTTCCAGTGAGGCATCTAGCAGGTGTCCAGTGTATCTACGGTCGACGCTTCATTTAAGTTGAGTATTTTGGGTATTTGTGGGACCGGGAGGGGAAGGCGTCTTTGTTCGCTCTGGCACCGTCCGTTCGACGATCTGGGACGAGCTCTTGGCAAGGACTTGAGTTGCGTACAGATCTCCGATAAAGTTACAGGAACGATTCCCACATAATGATCCTGGCTGAATAGTTAGGTGTGGAATTCTGGGTGATCACCAAGTTGTAAGGATAAATCCCATATAATGATCCTCAAGGAGATTGAGGTTTGGGTAAGTTGCAATGTAGATTGAGAGATCTAACCAGAGTGGCTGGGTTAGACTTATGTCATTGAGTCTGATCGTATAATGGTCCTGGCGGTCAGCGCTGGGTTCGATGGACTCCTTGAGACTATGATTGGTCCCCTTGATCCTCTAGTGAGAGGGTAGGGACAAGAGTATGTAAATGAGTTCGATCGTATAATGGTCCTGGCAAGCAGCGCTAGGTTCGATGGATTCATTGAGACTACGATTGTTCCCCTTGATCCTCTAGTGAGAGGGTAGGGACAAGATTATTGAGACTATCATCAGGTTGTAGTTTAACCAGAGTGGCTGGGTTAGACTTATGTCATTGAGTTTGATCGTATAATGGTCCTGGCGGTCAGCGCTGGGTTCGATAGACTCCTTGAGACTACGATTGGTCCCCTTGATCCTCTAGTGAGAGGGTAGGGACAAGATTATGTAAGGATGTAACTGAGATATATATGTGTTTGTCATTTACAGTTATAACGGAAAAGGGTGTGCAGAGGACTGAGACGGTTGTTTCTCTGCGGTTGCCGGGGTACCTAAAATACTCATGTGGATATAACCCACAGGTGGTGGAAGGAGATAACTAAGACGGATAATAGCGGAGCAGAACTCTTCATAACCAGTGATAAGATATACCCAAAGAAGAATCCAGGTATGAGATTAATTAATCCTTATAACCACGGGGCCTCCGGGATAATCTGAGTTACATCTCACTCACCTCTTTATGTCTATAATTCAGACAGGTATAGATTAATAAGATTATATCCGGGCGTCCCGATAATTACATCGAGATAACATGGCCATACTTATAAAATGCATTCACATTTTGTATGCACCAGTTCTATGCGCTAGCGCTAGCCTTTTTTTGGCAGTTATGTTGACGCCAGATGCAGACGTGTCATGTCTTAATCGAACTTCATGACGGTTCGATGAAGACTTTCTTAAAAGACTTAGTATCCAAGCCAAAAACATTAACAAAAAAGACATTGATTCATAATTTTTGACATTTGATAATTGTAGTAGAATTTGAGGTTATTATATATAATTATTGTCATTGTGAAACTTTATATTTAGGTTTTTAAAACGGTTGTTAATATTAGAAACCATAATTTACTGTTAACCACCAAAGTAACATTTGAAAATGGCATCGCTTAAAAAAGGTACCAAATATTTATTTCCCGCTTACCTTTCTTCGCAATGTCTGTATCATAAAGTAAACAATTTCTGATATCTTATTTTTCTCTTTTATAGTTTTATTACCAACGCAGGCGTCGTTTTTAATATCGAAGCGCTTTCGTGGGAAGATCAATATCCAAAGACCGAAGAAACCTCACTTCGAGAGACAGCTTTTGATCGACTTTACTAAACCTGTTTACGGACCACCTAAATACACATTACCTGATGCTGCTCTTTGCGATAGAGGAGAAAAAAAGCACGCAAGGCAGATCGATAATCCTTTTGAAAGAATATTAGCAAATGAATGCCTCAATTGGTTCAATACATCGAAGATGGTTATATTTTTACATGTTAATTCAATAAGTATGGAAGATAAAACTCCAATTTTTGCAGCACTAGTAAAAAATAATATACATTTAAGATGTTATGGCAAAAAGATTGTTAGCATGGCGACCACAGGGACACGCTATGAAGCTGTAAATCACTTATTCACATCTCACCAAAATATACTGTTTGGACAACCTGAAAATATTGCCAAAATGTTTAAAATAATGAAGAAAGCACCACAATTAGTTATTATGGGTCAGTAATTGATTGAATTTTACTTTTTAGATAAAAGTTTTCTGTTTAAGATATAAGGATGACTAGCTGCTGCTTTTTGTTTGTAATTCATTTTAACAGAATATTATTTCCAATTTCAGCTGGAATCATACAAGACAGACTGATGTCAAAGAATGAGTTATTAGAGTACAGTCAATTGCAGAATATTGAAGTGGCCAGGAGTCAACTGTGTGCAGTACTTGAGAGTGCAGGCTCTTGTTTAGTGCGACAACTGAATCAGGGACCACAAATACTTGTTGGTCATCTTGAAAAGCATGCAGAGCTTCTGAATACCTCCAGCAATGAACCTCAAGGCAGTACAAAGAAAGAACCTGAGATTATAGAACCTCAAGGCAGTTCTAAGAAAGACTCAGAGAATTCAGAATAATTTTGTTAAAATGTAGATTTATTTGTTAGTATAAGAGTTAGAAGATTTGATTGTGGTTTCCTTTACTTATTGATACTAGCTTAGCCATTTCGAAGACCTGTGACATTCACCAACCTGCACTGGGTCCGTGTGGTACATACATACTTATTACAGCCCGTTCCCTCTGCTAGAGAGGAGGCCTGAGTCCCAGCAGTGGGAACATAAAAGGCTGATTATGCTACTAGCTTATTTAATAACTAGCTTCTGTCAGCGGCTTCACCCGCATGAAATTAGGTTTCTGCATACAAACTTTGGACCCCCGCTTCATCCCCTTTGGGGGTGAATTTTGGAAAATCTGCTCTTAGTTCTTGCCGGACATCATCCCAGTAGTATTGGCTGTGCATTGATATGTCAGTCAATCAGTTTTTCCTTTTATATATATAGATTATTTGTAGCTAGTAACCCACTTCAGTTTTGCAAATGGGTGTTACATACAAATCCTCTAAACCTTCCCATGTATCACTCTGCCTATTGGAATGCACATGAAAATCCATTTACTCATTTTTGAATTTATTTTGCATAGACAGACATGCAGTGGGGGCTTTTGTTTTATACATGTATAAGGATATGTTAATGTGGCTATATTCTACTCAACATAAAGGCACTAAATCGCAGATATCTCACATTGTGCTTAGTTGAAAATCTGTCAACCAAGTATTTCTGAATACCTACTCTCCATAACACATATGGCCCTCCATTATGCGTCCACATCGTCACACAAGAGATGTGTGTGGCCGCGCTATCGTAAGGGGTCCATTACCACGGTACATTAGCACTAGCACGGTAGGTTTTTCGTCAGTCAAGATATTTGACTGTGGCAAAACTGACAGCAAAACCTATCGTGTAATGGATCCCTATCCATCGGCGGCCACGCGAGGGATGTATGCGGTGTCACTATCTTACTGTCGTAACACTTGGTCACCATGCGAGGAATGTATGCGGGGTCACTGTCTTAGGCGTTCATTACACGATAGGTTTTGCTGTCA
Source organism: Mythimna impura (assembly GCA_905147345.3). NCBI lineage: Eukaryota > Metazoa > Arthropoda > Insecta > Lepidoptera > Noctuidae > Mythimna > Mythimna impura. Next base: position 10,934,689 of record LR990348.1, on the reverse strand, counting down.
GTTTTGCCAAAGTCAAATAATTTGACTGACGAAAAACCTACCGTGTAATGCGATGACTGACGTTTGCATGACGGAAAATGTATGGCGATAAAATTCCGTCAATCAAACATCATTCATGATTGATGGTTTTGATTGACGCTTGTATGACCGTGTAATGGACGCCTTAATACTCAGTCGTCACGTGACAGGCATGTGTGGCCTTACTATCTTACTACCCGGCAGTCAAACGAGGGGTGTTTGTCCGCACGGTCGTCAATTGTCACAGGGGCTATTGGCTAACTTTTTCAATAACAGTTGACAACTAGCATTCGTTGCACACTAAACTTAGTTGTCAACTGACAATTTCATAAAATTGGTATTACGTGTCACACAAGTGACTAACAAACTACGGTGGAAATGTGGTGAATTATAAAAAATTACGGTGCCTATTGTGACCACTCTAAAATTTTATCGACTATTATACAGCTTCAAAAGCTTACACAATCGCAATTTTAAAAGTATCGATACAATAACATCTGTCAAAACGTGTTACGGTGGCTATCAAAGGCACCAGTGGCTAATGACGTCACTGCAGTTGGTCACTGAAGATAGGCAATACGAAACTAGCTGTTTGACAGTTCAATGATGCACATTGTTAATAAGTGATCATCACTTGAACTGTCAACAGAGTTACGCAATAGCCCCGACGGCGACGGTCGCTCTATCGACTAAAAATCTTCCAGCTCACATAAATGCATTGCTTGTACAGTCCCTAATTTTTCCTATTATCGACTATGGTGATGTATGACCTGAATGTATATATATCTATTATGACCTGAATGCAGATCTCCTCTATAAACTTGACCGCCTTCTGAATAACTGTATTTTATTTCTGTTCAACCTTCGTAAGTATGATCATGTATCTGAGCAACGATCACTTTTAAAATGGTTACCCATCCGTCAGCGTAGAGCGCTAAGAGCCTTGACAACGCTGTTTTCTTTTCTGGATAAACCTTCTCCTAGGAAGAGAAAACAGCGTTGTCAAAAAAATTGAGCAAAGAAATTGAATTTGGGAAGTCAAATAGGAATTTGACTTCTCAAATTCAATTTCTTTGCTCTGGTACGATGAATAATCGCCTACTACGATGTCCCACACATCGCTCTGGGTTTATCCAGTCCTCCTTCTTTGTCCAGGCGATCTCACTTTGGAATGCGCTCCCTCTGAACATCAGGACGGCTTCCAGTCGTTTCACTTTTAAGGTGAGGCCACGTGAATACATTCGCAGGAAGTCGGTGTAATCATCACAGAGCGTTGATTTGTTGGATTTGTTTTTCATAATAACATTGTTAATTTGTATGTATGTATTTATGTATATATTTATTATTGTATTTCTAATCTACTTTACCATTATGTTGCACCTACCATGTTATATTTCTGCACCACCCTAACATCGACTGGTAGAAAATGCCTAAGGCATTAAGTCCACCTTTGTACAGTGTTTCTTACTAGTGTATAAAGTTTTAATAGGTAATATATAAATAAATGTATGCGGTGTCTCTGTCTTAACACTTAGTCGCCACTCGACGGGTGTGTGTGGCCGCACTGTCTTACCCCACTCAGCAGTCAAACGAGGGGTAGCCGATCTGCCGTAACACTACCTACGTGAGGGATGTATGTATGCGGTATCATTGTCTTAACATTCACCTGTCACAGGACAGGTGTGTGTGGCCGTATTTTCTTACCACTCGGCAGTCAAACAAAACAAGGGGGGTTTGTCCGGTCCGCACGGTCGTCAATTGTCACACGATAGGTGTGAACGCCATTTTACGAATCGGCAGTCATACGAAGTGTGTGTGGCTGCACTGTCGTATTACTCGGTTGTCAAACGAGGGGTGTTTGGCAGTCGTTACAAAAAAAATCCATTGATCGTTGGGTGGTCCGGTCCCATCCATGAACCAACCTCGGAAAAAGTTGCTAAGCTTTGGAGATGTACCGGTGCGGCAGTTAAAATTTAACCACGAGCTCCTGGGGCTTCTTTTATAGGTTTCAAAATAAGGCAATTTGAATATTTAACAAAATGTATTTATTTCAATCTTGAAACACAATCTTTGGTTGGAGTTACAACTTATAACTACTTAGTCCAATAGAGATCAAAAGTTAATGACTATACGAGCAGGATTGCTTCCACAAGATACTTATACTTATAATAATACTTGAGCAACACTGATTTAATTGGTATTACGTCACAGTAAATTTTATTTACGTAGCTGTCTATACTTAACTAAAAAATACAAACAATATCCATATTGGCAGTTAATACCCTAATACAAAGAGTACTCTCCTGTTAAAAAATATTAGGCAATATATAAACGTTCACTTTCTTAATTATCACGGTGCTGCGATGCGGCTGGTGGCAGTTGCTAAAGCAGTAAGGGCTACTGCAGCTTCCACCTCGTCTCGATCATGACGGGATAAAGTATTTATCGTAATCCGCTGGATTTTAGTGTCTGGTTTTCTTCGTTTACCATCAGCCCACCAGGAGTAGTTACACTCGCTTGGCTGGAATCTGGCTGCACTCTCCAGCCACTTACTCAGTAACATCGGACTGGTAATCGCTTTTGTTTCCTCTGGTCCAGTCTCATTTGCATCCGATTTGTAAGAGTTATTGTTGAAGTTTACACACTTTTCTTTAGTAATTGAAGACGTATTGGAATCGTCGTGGTGGTATTCAGTGATTGTTTCGGGACTGCCCGTTAGTTCGCCATCATTGTCTAAATTGTCATCGTGGTTGGTAGGGTCGGACTCACTCCATATGCTGTCATCGGAGCAGATACTGAACTGTTCCACATTGCCCTGAGCACGATCGTTGTATGTGCGGATCAGGTGTCCCCATGTTTGTTGATTTCTATCTATATTCACATTTTTCAGCTTTCTTCGCCAGTTAGCAAACCAGTTACAAATCTGTGAATGGACATAATTATATTTTTTTAATATCACATTGTTTTTTTCTAGATTGTTTTGTTCGAGACCTACTTGTAGGCGCTTTGATGATATTGGTCTCTATACATATTTGTTACAATTTCAAGGTAGTAAAATCTATTGGTAACCTATACCTACATAGTCTATCTAGTTTTTCACTTAACGAACGGTGAACAGTAGTTAACAAAGCAGGGACAAAAATAGTGCCTATTTATGTACAAATAGCAATTTCTGGCATCAATCCAATTAGGTTGCTGTTAGGCACAAACATGATACATATGTATGAAAATCAGAAAACAATGAACTTTGAAATATTGTGGAAATGACTTACTTGTATGTATGTGAGGCCCGTTTCGCGAGACAAATATTTTTTTTCTTCCCTGTTGGGGTACGGGTTATCTCTTCGACGCACTAACCAGTCTTTGAGATAGCGCTTAATTTCTGGTGTGAACAGCCTCTTTTGCGGTCGCTGGCCGGCTACTAAGCTCCTTCTGTAAAAATAAAAAAATAAAACAAATCAGTAGGTACATGCTCTACTGTATGTACAAGTAAAAACATGGACAAAACATGAGGGTACGTAAATAGTCACATTTATGAAAGAGCATTGAGGAATTGTAGGTGATACGTAAGTGACGCACAAAGAAAATTATACTGAATACTGAAAGTAATGACTCATACACGTCAATGTTTGTAGCACTAACCGAGTGTATCGTCTGTTTCTGACAGGCCTCGAGGATTTGCCGAGATCTTCTTTCATGGTCGTATCAGTCATTATGTCTTCTTTGCCTTCCTCAGACGTATGAATGAGTGTCATCTGATCTTCTATTACTTGATTCACACTTAAACGATTGTCCAGATGAGTGTGTAGCTGAAGAGCGACACGTAATGTGTGGACAGCACGTGCAAGGGCAGCTCCGCTTGCGACACGACTCGTGTCTCGCAACACTGCCGCTGCGGGGGATGCTCGGTGATCTATTAAAAAAATAAGGACATGTTGACATAAATAGATTGTCTTTCGAAGAGTATACTGTTCAATTACGTGAACCAGTTAGGTAGGTAACAGTATGTTGTAGTAGCTGCATTGATGTAACCGAAACATGACGGTCACATTCCTCAGTTCACTTTTAGATGTTACTTATCCGCGATACCCTCCTGAAGTGCTTATAGGGTATTTCACATCGATTTATTTAAATTTGTTAACTCTACTTTAATTAGACGTATTATTTTGATGTTTTCGTATTCAGTAATTAGCACAATGAACAAAAAACATGTTAACTATTACGTGTGCTCGAGGGTCAATGTTCTTGTTTTTGAACGGCCGAATAAAATTGAGAATTAATTAGATACTGAGTTTCCTGAGTGAGAACGGACGCACTGATTCAGTGAAGTGATTTGTGTACGATACAGTTTTATTTCACTTGTAAGTTTTGTCACAATGCGAAAATTCTGGTACGTACCTGTGTGCGGGAAAGCTCGGGGATTGTGTGAAAATGGCGTCGGATAAGCGCGCGACGGCAGCGCCACGGCGCGGGCGCATTGCTGCTGCAAATACGTGTTATTTCAGGATGTCTCCCGCGATGTCTTCAAAAACATGATTACAATGATCAATATATATTATTATACAAGAGGTATGTACATAAATCTGTAGTTTTTATTTATTAGATGATCAACTCTATTTTATTATGTTTTTCGTGTTAGTTTTTTATTGTAGAGCACTAAATTATTTTCCACCAACAACACGCCAATACAAAATCTAATTATGTTCATAACCTATGAAATATACGTTTTTACAGGTTATTCAGGGAGACATGATGATAATGTGCATCACATCAGGTACCGATACCGATTTAATAAATAATTTGTTTGGCCAGTTGTAAAGAAATATGTTATTGTCACGACTGTGTATTGTAGCGGTGTTACATATGTTAAGAGAATCATGAATTCAAGACTATAGTAGTGACAAGTAGACGTGTTTCAGTTTAAATCGTTTTGATCACGAGAATGTCAGTTCGGGAGCATCCTATCTTTCTTTACCCGACTTTGTTCTTTGATCAGACTGTATGACGGGCTAGCTGTTAGCTAGGACATTCAGAGGAGGGGTGTACCTGCCTAATAATAGGAGTAGCTACTTAGAAAGATCTGTAGATGCTGCTACTTTGTTACATCTTGGTACCGTAAGTGAGGTGGGGGGCGAACGGTTTTTTGATGAGTGTTTTTTTTGCAGTTTTGATCGTTATTAAATTTCTGTTGAGATTACGGTCAATCCATGGAACCCGGGAAATCTCTGCCTGGATAGTTCGGTACCAACATAGTATCTTTTAAAAGTATTCCAGTTTTAGCAGATCATAAAATATGTTGATGGCGCCTATATGCCATATTACGGGCTGTACTTGTGTCATCAACTCTACGTTGTCTACTTATTTGTTCTATATTAGTTAAACTGCATCAGTGACTTGGAGTATCTTTCAAACACTATGGTATTAGAGATATGGACATATTGATATAACTACCTAAACTTCAGGACAAGGTTGATTCTGAATTTCAGGACAAAGTGAACTTGACTTGTTCGTTAATGAAATGTATTTTTATTAGTATTTGTCATTATATCTTCTGTCCTTTGTATGTATGCACGTATCCTTGGAATGTAGTGACTTCGTTTTTAATGTTATAAACTAGTGTTTGACTGCAATCCCACCTATTGGTAAGCAGTGTTGATGGTGATGCGCGATAGTTTATTAAGAGTCTATTAACTCTAGCCTTGAAGAAACCTAAATTACAATCTGACGGGAAGACCTCAGCAGGCAAATTGTTCCAGTCCTTCGCTGACTGATGAGCTCCGAACCAACAAATAGCTGTATCTACTGTAACATGTTCAGGTAGTTTCGTAACGGTGACCTATTATTAAAAGGCACCTCCTAAGGAACATGATGCAACTTTACTATAAAGTGTCGTCGTACTGTTGTCAAGCATTAGTTAGAGCAGAGAAAGCAGGAAGTGTACCTAAATGAAAAGTGACAATATCAACGCTATTATTTTATCAGCACAATATAACACATTCAGTAATTATGTTTTATTCTTGTCAAAGTTTAAAAGAGACCTGAATATGCCGGCTGCAACAAGTTCAGCTTGGGCAATTGTTTTCTCCGTCTTTGTTTGGTTTGTGTGGGACACAATGGTGGTGTCCCTTTCGGGCCCGACGCGGTCCCGATGCGCATGGTGTTCCGAGTAGTGACGAGTGGCGCTCCACACATGCGCTGCGGTGACTGCTCGGAGTGGTCGGCTGAGTCGTATTCTTACGTCAGCACCGTATCGTCTATTCCAGTTTCGCAGATCATAAAATGGTAACAGAAGTGATTCAGTTGTGTGAGATATTCCGTAGCGGACAGTCACTCCATGGTCGTGTGATCGCGGCATAGCGTGGCTAGCGCGTGTATTTGACCCACGTGCGTCGCGTTTACCGGTGTACGCGATTGATTTTTTGCGGAATGGGTGAAGAATCTCAGGCCAGCAATGGCAAAGTGGTATTAAAACGTAAAATAACATTGTTTAATGGAGTTGGGATTATTATTGGGACTATTATAGGTTCCGGAATATTTATATCTCCGACTGGAGTATTCTTATACACTGGGTAAGCAGAGTGTTCAAGTTTCCCGCCTTTTGGATTATGTTTTCAGTCACTTGTTCGCGTGTACAAATTAAATTCTTCAGTTTTTATCGGTTCGCACTTATCGCTGAATTCGAGACGGTAGATTTGTTTGTTAAATAAACAACATTCTGGTTCCTAAATTAAGTATTGTTTAAATCTCAGATTCTCAAAACAAATTCTTTACTTAGGTAAATTAAATGTAAATAGGTACAGTATTCAGTGTTACATTATGTTATTTATTAACCATTGGTACTACTATTAAATTTTATATTTGGATACTTATTTATCTTTTAACTGCAAAAATAACACGACTCCATTGTTAAAATCTGCTTCCTTGATTTCTGTGTATTAGTAATCTTATCTACGACATAGTTTTATTAACCTGCGCTTTATCACTTATTTGTTGCTTAGATTTTACTATATCTAAGCATAATCTGTCACCTTAAGTAAGTATTTTGTCTTTATAAAATACAACATCAATAAATTCAAGACATTTCAAAGTTTGGAAAACGAACTTTATAAATAAGTTGGTTTACAAAACAGTTGCATTACCAAATGAATGCAATCCCAATAATGCGTGCATTAATTATGTTATTACATAAGTACCGGGTTTTATTGTTAAAGTCTTGTCCATTTATTTAAATGCGTTGGTCAGTAGGTGACACCAGTTGCAAGCTTTCATTTCTGACATTGTACATTACACCTGTGGCTGGCTGCCATACGCAAGTACAGTCAGCATGTCAATGAACCAAAATTCAGAAGTAGGTACCATGAAAAGTAACCTAATATGGAATATCATATTTTTTTGGGATATACTAATAACGAAAAAAACAATAATTAAAAATTCATCATTCTGAAATCATTTGTTTGAATCAGTAACAATCTGCCGTACCTACATTTGCGTTTAACTTATTAACTGTCCTATCTTAAAAGGATTTAATTATGGAATTGGTACCCAATTATGGAATTTTGGTCAAATCTAAAAAAAAAAACTGGGCAAGTGCGAGTCGGACTCGCGCACTGATGGTTCCGTACAAACCTACCTATGTAAACAGCTCAATTCCTAAATGGAGTATCGAAGATTTTTCCGAATCGCAAGATAAAATATTTTCTTTTTGTGATTTAAAAACAAATTTACTGATTTCAACAAATTTACTGTATTCAGATTTATTCCTATATGTGACCTATAGGACCTTGCTTTAAGCCAAATTTCAGGATTCTGGGTCAACGGGAGCTACCCTATGAATATTAATTTCCTTGAGAGTGTCGACATATACGTTTTTTGCGACTTAAACGATCTTTTTTTTTTGTTAACTTAGCGTCAAGGGACTGCAGAAATGACTATATGGTTTTAATTTCAACTTGATACCTCCACGCGTTCCAGAGACAAACAGACAGACAGACGGACAACAAAATGATCCTATTAAAGTTCTGTTTTTTCCTTTTGAGGTACGGAACCCTAAAAAGTACTTGAATGTAAACTAATTGCAAATATCACAAATCCAGGTGTCAGTTCTGCGTCAACACAATCTTCATGTGCCTAGAGCCCACACATTAAACAACTGATCATGTTTTTTCCCGGGTATCTTAAAATCTGCCTTAAGTTTTTTTCTCACCATATGCCATATTGGCCTACCGTTATTTGCTTACTTTTCTCTAGTAAAGAGAGAAGAGAAACACAATTGCTTTTTATTATTTATTTATTAAAAAAATGTTTGTACTTACTAGTTAACCAGGAATCTACAAACTAAAAAAAAATATACAAACGTTGATAATAATAAGCCAATATTGATCATAATGTAATCATAGTTTGGAGTTCGTTTCATTCATAATTTTAAATTATTGCCAAACATATATTATGATGATAATATGCCATGCCATCTGTACATTTGACCTAATGGTGTGTAGGTACCATGACCAACAGATGGTCGTACTAGCAAGAATGGTGAACGGACCCCTCACAATCACAACATAGCAACACGGTCAAGGCTGCTCAGGTAGTTAACAATTAGTTACTGTAAGCTATCGTTTATCGTTAGTGCGGAATATTTATTTCGAGAAACCTTAGAGTAATCGAAAGTCAAGAAATCACAGTAACTATCTGAAAGGAAATAGGTTTTGCTGTGCGAAAATAGTTTTTTTTTTAACCTATTTTATTATTAAGAACTTATTACTCAATAGTTGAATACAATCTAGTCTAGATGACTAACCCCCGATTTTTTATTTAAGTAGGTATTTGAAATTGAGTATTTCTCAAACTCTACTTTAGCCTGAAAACCTGTCAAAATTTGGCTTTAAAATAGGGTTTGGCTTGAGACGTTCTTTTTCACTCGCCTATCGTCAACATCGAGCATGGTTTAAAAGCCTGTTACTTCATCTAACGCAATCCAACGCGATGTTTGATGAAAAGGCAACGCGAAAAAAGAGAGATAACACCTGAAAACTCTGTTAGCATTCGCTAATTCCGTGATTTACTCGAATATTTTACAAAACTTGTTCCAGGAAATACGTGTTTTTTTTAAGCCCTTAAAAGATTTGAAAAAAATTGTCGTCATTTAGAATCTTGATTATATTTGCAAGGCTTCTATTGCTATACTTTTTTGACTCTTTAAATTTTTGAGTAAATTATGAAGTGTCAAAGTTCATACAAAATAGCAGAATGTGTAAAACTAATCCACTAAAGACCTCTGAAAGTCTTTAGTGGAGTAGTTTTACACAAATTTATATTTTTTTTGATTTCAATAGAAGCCTAGACAATATTCACAAGATACTGTGTTTCCAAAATATCTAATGAAAAATGTGTTATAACGTCATAATCGCTTATGAGCGGTTGTATGAAAAACCAGTGAAAATGTATGTCGAGTTGCATTCCCTTAATTCAAAATACTCAATAGAGAAACCAGCCCTTAACTATTAGGTACTTATATTTTTTCATACGCGATACTTTAGACAGTGATTGAATCATTACGTAACACAAACATACATCGGTATTTCTTAATATTTAGCTGCTGGTTAGGTTCAATTAACATAGATCTACCTGTCTACATTAGTTCCAAGTATTTGACACAGTTTTACTGATGACTATGCACATATTTTTGCTTACATAAAACTACAGGGTTTCAGATAAATTGTTTATTAAACCAATAAATGATCCAATTAAAAGTCAGCCATTTTAACCTTTCTACTAAATGAGTTAAAAATCGAGAACAGTATTTTCTCACTAATTGACTTGTAAATTACTTGTTCTACAAACGGTAGTCAGGCAAATGACCCTTCAAAGACTTCAATATCGTATTTACTTTGATGATCTTTTAAAAAGGGATCAACGGAAATTCGACTCCTTACCGATTTCGTAGGGGACATTGAAGGATCATGTTTCGTCCACCTATTGTATTCTAATGCCGTTATTTAAATCCGCTTGGCCCACCCAAGCGGATGATTTTGTTATACGTACTTAGTTCATCAGACCTTCGGAAGAGCATTCGATCTAATACTATATTATTATGTAAAGTGGTATTGTATCTGCAATAACTATTGTCAATATACGATTAGGTACTCGTATCAATATACATAGGATTGACCACACCACGTTTTGGTCGAGCATATCAAACACAATGTTCATTGATTGGCACAAACACATACTATTTAACATAGCTACTGATAGAATTATCATTTACGTTTGTCTAGGCCTTTTAGGATTTAAGTACCTATTCAGGTTTAGAACGATCAGAATTCTAAACATTTAGATCGATCGAACTAATAACGACATAATATTATAAACGCAAAATAAACCATGTCTTGGAATAGGTTATAAGATAGGACACTTTTTATTACAAATAAATGCCTAAAATAAAATCATCTTTAATTTGCATTAGTAACATCCATATGGGATTTATCCCAACACATGTTCTCTTGGGAGAATTCCGACTATCATGCGGGCGAACCCGCTGGCAAGAACTAAGTAGTAACCAGATAAAAACTAAAAATATTATTGGTAAAGGCAGTCCCCTGCACTAAACCCACTGATTGTATGGCGTAACTTATGACAACGGCTTGCACTGCGTCATTAAAGGGCTTCATTTATGAACTAAAATAATAAGATTTACCTATTTTCTCGCTACAATACACAATAATTACATAGTTTCTAAGGTAAAAATATAGCAGGCATATTGAGGGAGACTGGTGCCTAAACCAGGATTGGGGCCTGTATTTCAGGACACCGCGACTCCACACTTAGGTTTTTTTAACATTATAACAGAGCGAGAACACTGCTAGCAATAAAATATCGAATTATAATATAATTAACTTATAGAAAATGCAAAAAACTACATCACATAATTAAGAAATGATACATAATTACAGTATAAAACAAACGATTAATAAGTACTGCAGTCACGTTCGGGGTGTTCTCACGATAAATTTTCAAGGCAAGATTAACACGCTTGCCTAGATTCATTCATAACTTGAAAACTGGTAGACCGTGGCACTGAAACCTTTCTAAGTACTAGGTATTCGTAGGTTGTACCGCCACTAAGACTTAGACTTTAATACTTTGGCATTCATTTCTAGTCTGTTATATTTATCTTCTTCTTAAAGACCATAATAAATTCTGAAACGATAATTTATTCATAAACGTGTTTGAAATAGGACAATAATAATTATACCTAGAAAACTTTCACAATGTACCCTATTGCAATTAGTAGATATATCTAAGGGAGTAAATTTATCTGCCCAAAACAGGTAATATTACCCTGTTATACCTATGTAGAAAAATAACCTAACAGGATGGGCAGTTTTTCAATAGGTAATCTTTACCAGTAGCAATTTATACATATGTATAAACGAATGAAGACACGAAATATCATTCGTAATAGATATATTAATGTATCTGTCAAATAAAAAAGAATAATTATTAATTCTCATAGTATAATTCGTTCAGATTACAATTAGATATAATGTACTTGATCAGACGCGTATTATTTACATTCTTAGTGCATTAGTTTATATAGATATCGAAATACAGTAGGTAGGTATAATGTCTACGAGGCTGTAGGAATACTAAAGGTAATAACTATACCGCAACTGCAAACCAACGTCAAAACCTACAATTCTGTTTAAATTTTATAGTATGTACCTATATTATGTACCCATTAATATACGGTGCCTTAGTAAGTCTAGTAATTCAGACACATTCTCAAATTCCATTAATTTATTGAATCATCTCAGTTCTAAATAGTTTCCTATGAATAGATTCAACTCACTACTAGTGGGTGTAGGAAATGTGGTAAAAGGGGACAAATACGAAACAATTTCAGATAACAAATATTAAGTTTTCCATAATGAAATAACCAGAAGACCAGTGGTCAGGCTGATGCCTGAGACGAGTACCTATACTACACATGAAATGACTTCATTCTGCATTTTAGTCCAGTCAAAATAGAACAAAAAATTGCCGTTTATTTTCTAAAAAACGTATATTTCGGCACTCTCAAGGGAATCAAAATTCATAGGGTATCCTATTTAAATTTGGTATCAAGCAAGGTCTTATGATAAAGATAAAGATAAAGATATTTTATTTGCTTAAAACATGGTATAAAAGGTGTTATTGAAAATAAATAGATCGAACATGTTTTGCTTAAAACTAATGGCATAAGTATAGGAAAAATAAAAATGAAAACTATAAATTTGTAGTTACGTCACAAAAAAAAACTTTTTTGCGATTATGGTTTTAATTTCAACTCGATACCTCCACGCGTTCACTTTCACGCGTTTCATAAAGGGTCTTGACAGACCGACAGACAGACAGACAGACGTTTTTTTCCTTTTGAGGTACGGAAGTCTAAATAAAAATACCCTACTAAATAACCCTAAGTAAAATTTCATCATTATTGATGAACCACAAATGGAGGTACTTACTTCAGCTATACAATACCATACATATATAGATTTTTATAACTTAATAGTTAGATTTTAGATAGACGCAATCAATTTGCATATTAATCGCCATCTGTCTCAATTTTAATTGTTTTATTCTTTCTGAGAATTAACCGAATATTTTTTGTCATAGGTCAGTGGGTGCGTCATTGATAATATGGCTTGCGAGTGGCCTGCTCTCAACCCTGGGGGCCTTATGCTATGCAGAGCTGGGGACCTCAATCACGAGGTCTGGAGGTGACTACGCCTACATCTACACGGCTTTCGGGCCCCTGCCTGCTTTCCTGCGCATGTGGATTGCGCTACTCATCATCAGACCCACCACGCAGGCCATCGTAGCTCTTACCTTCGGTCACTACGTCGTCAAGCCTTTCTTCCCAGAATGTGACCCACCGCAACTGGCTGTCAAGCTTCTGGCTGCAGTCTGTTTATGTAAGTAAACCAATATATTTTCATTTTCTCCGTTTTTGATACAAACGACACAGAATCGATGACTCATGTAGCGTTTAGTAACAGTTGTCCAGCCCGTTGATCTTGCACGATGTTAATGTCAATCTTAATAAACATAATAAGAACTGATTTCGCCCTAATGTTGTATAAGTGAAGCGAGTAAATTAAATAATGACAAATCAAAATGAAATCGACAGCATGAATTGGGCTGAATTGATGATAAACATCTACATTATTTTTTGTGGGAGATTTTAAATTAGCAGCATTTTATATTGGCCGATGGTGATTGACTCAATGTTAATAAATATAATGCAATTAAAGTAGATTACAATAGTAATTGGGGCATTTGATTTGGTTATCGTAAGCTGTAAATATAGTAATACACGAAAATGTAATTAATGTTGTACTTAATCTTTACTGTTGCAAACTTAATCGCCATATTTATGCTTTAAAAGGCAAGATTTGCACTTTACTTGTTGTACTTAATTTGTTTACTTCGGTTGCTTATTTATAACCCGCGTGCAAGTTGCTATGTAAGCTATATCTATACTAATATTATAAAGCTGCAGAGTTTGTTTGTTTGTTTGTTTGTTTGAACGCGCTAATCTCTGGAACTACTGGTCCGATTTGAATGTTTCTTTCAGTGTTGGGTAGTCCATTTATTGAGGAAGGCTATAGGCTATGTTTTTTTTTCAAAATTAGGGATCCGTAATAAAATTGCTATTTTGTAACACAAGGTGTAAAATCGAAAACCTATTTTTGCGTGCGCTGCAAAAACTATTGACAATAGAACAAAATTATGTACTACGGGTTTGTAGATCCCATTAAGACCTACAAAAAAGTCCGCAAGAACATATATCTAGCTATCATGGTTTAATCACAATAACCGATTTTGTGTTCAAAATAATTATTAAATCGTCTGAAGAAAAAAAAACTACGTTAATTATGTATCGTAATATTAATCTTTATCGAAATTAAGCATTATGTTATCAAGAGTATTTATGTAGAAGTAAAATACTTTTTGTTTCATCTCAATCGGATATTTCGTTTAAAAGTTATCACGTGTGTAAGATGTTAAGAGTTGGTACCTATTAATGAGTTATGGGCCATAGAGTTTTTTATCAACATAAAATCCTGTAATAATCTTTTTCGAAATATATTTGTTGATGAGATCAAGAAGATGCAGTCCATTATCCACAGGAATTTCTTAATTCTTTAAACCCGAGTGGCCTCCCCCCACATTCTCTCAAGTTAAAAATTGGTGCCCCAATTATTTTACTTAGAAATCTTAAGCCACCAAATTTATGTAACGGGACTCGACTTCAGATTAAATTTCTTCGCAATAACGTGATCGTTGCAACAGTTTTGACTGGTCCAGCGGTTGGTCAAACAGTACTTATACCTCGGATCCCAATGATTCCAAATGATTTGCCTTTTCATTTTAAAAGAGTCCAATTCCCAATTAAATTATCTTTTGCCGTAACGATAAATAAATCACAGGGGCAAACATTTAAATATGTAGAATTAGATTTACGGCAAGACTGTTCTTCGCACGGCCAACTATATGTCGCGTTGTCAAGATCAGGTTGCGGAAACAATCAATATATTCTTCTGCCACAAGAAAATAAAACGAAAAATATAATTTACTCAGAAGTACTTTAAAATAATATTTTAACCCGGTTTAAAGTGGACGGACACTCCCGCCTATAGTCGTAATTCTTATGTGTCTGGCTGAATGTCGAACAGATAGACAGCTATTGCCTGCGACTTATACAATTTAACTTAATTTATATTTTTCTTAATATTATAAAGCTGAAAAGTTTGATTGTTTGTTATGAACGCGGTAATCTCGGGAAATACTGATCTGATACGAAAACTGTTTAAATATTCAATAGTCCATTTATTGAGGGAGGCTATATTTATCTCGGTATTTCCACGGAAACGAGAAAAACGCGGGTGAAACCGCGGGGCACAGCTAGTAATTTATATAAAGTGTAGATTTGGTTTGTTTACATAAGATACTTTAGTATAAATATTGCGCAGTCCTAGGTACCTAGACTAGGCTACGAAAAATCGCCACCGACAAATAAAATTATTCCATACACAAATTGCATATGTGCTAATGTCTGTTTCTCATGGCAGAAAATAGAGATAAAAATTGATAAAGCAATTCTAAGCTTCAAATCGTCAGGCAATGGAAAAAAAAACTAGTAGAAAATGCCCAAGGCATTATGTCTGCCTGCCATCGATTACAAAAACTACTATTATTCCAAATATTTATATTTATAGGTCTAAATATAGATTCATGCTGAATACAAGGTCTTTGACACCATATTGGCATAAATGTTTCTTTATAATTAACTCCGGTGTTTCTATGATCAATACTCATTGCTTAGTCGTAGTGGTTTCTAAGCAACTTTATGGGCTTGTTGATACAATTCGTTGTTGGCAGTTGTACGCTTTCGATCTTTGTCCACGGCTCGAGTGACAGCATTGTTTAGACAAACATTCATCGACTTCCTACCGAAGGTGAAAGCTAATTGGTCTGTGTTCTGTTTTACGTAAACATACCATAGTAGTTGGGTACTATTTCATTCAAGTGTTTATCCCTTTGTAAGGAATTTAGACTTTCTTCAAGATTTGAAGACTCCTCGATCATATTAGTTACAAGCTTCACTATTAGGTATCAAAGGACCTAATAGTGAAGCTTGTAACTCTAATATGATCGAGGATCCATTGTATTTGCTTTAGGTATCACCGTACCTACTATTTTTGATAGGTTGTACAGATCACTCATTGAATGATTTAGCGGATCGGATGTAGAGACAAAAGACGGATCTGATTTACGAACAGTAAAATGTAAAGAACACTAATTTAACTTCCAGAAGGTATTATTATCTATACCCCATCTGTTTAGGTAATTAACTAAATGTAAACAATCTTAACATGTCTTTTATCTAAAAGTTGTCATAAAATTTTATCAAAAATTTTTTACAATTTGTTATTTACCTATACCGATGTTTGGTAATTAACTAAATTTAAACAATCTTTTTATGTCTTTTATACGATTTTTTTTTAATAAAAAGACATATCAAGATTGTTTACGTTTAGTTAACTACCTAAACAAATGGAGTATAGTATCTGTTATAATCCTTACTCGAGCGTGACCCAAAGATATAGTGTCCAACTTAGATAATACCTTTACAATGTTGTTTAGTCCATGACAGGCGACAACACACTGATTACAACAATCGGCGTGTCGATTTATTACGATCAATAGAATGTGTGTCAACGTAACTTTCCGATGCTGCTACTAATTTACGGAAGTGGTACATGCATTGTTGCAATTCTCTTGAAGTATTCTTCTGCTTATAGATACTATTATTCGAAATAAATTGTTATGTAACTCTGTAGCAAGACAAGATGTACCTGCAGATATCGATTCTTGAATGTGTAAATAAGTGCGTGCCCAAAATTAACAAAAGTCTTATTTAAATCGCTAACTGGAATGGTCACAATCAGTAGACCACACTAATATTATAAAGGTAAAAGTATGAGTGTGTGTATAGAATAGAATAGAAATTGTTACTTACTTGTGTAGTTACTTCTTCACGCATAAACGAAACTTGGTACGTGACATCATGCTTCTGGAATAACACTTATGACACTTTTTTTATCCCGGGAGTATGTTCCCTTGGGATAATTTACTGGTATCAGGCGGGTGAAGTCAGCGGCAACAGTTACTATGTTTATAAATCCATCGGTCATTGGTCTTAAGGCTGACGTAGATCAAACAGAGTACCTATTCATCAACGAAGTTCTGTCGTGCGGACTGGCATTGAATCAGTTGTGTCTCGGCAAACAAAAGTGTAGACTGGTGTAGACCCAGTTCTAATCGGAATTTTGTTTAATAAACTACGGCAGTCTGGCCCCCTATCATTGTATACCTGATCATAGACCAACTGTTAAGCGGTACCCCTCTTCTTATTTATAGATTTGACCCTACTCTAAAATATTATCTAAGAAGGACGGATTGGCGCCTGATTTGACTTTTAGACTAGAAAATTTCAAAAATTTTTTGAGCTACTAAATACATGCTTATATATTGGATAAAAAGAAAGAAAGAAAGAAAAAACTTTTATTCGTACCTCACACATACAGTAGAATTACAAAAAAGTATGAAAGTATAAAAAGAATAACATAACCAACCAACCAACCCAACCCAACTAACCTGGAACCTGCAACCTGGAACTTATTGGGAGGTGATTAAATCTGGCATGAGGCTGGCTTCTATAGCAAGTCCATTCTATACATATTAACAAATAAACATCTATTATTTCTTTATTGTGCCCACCACAACGTAGTATTTTTAACCGACTTCAAAAAGGAGGAGTTTCTATGTTCGGCTGAATGTATTTTTATATTTTTTTTTTTTTTTAAGTATGTTCACTGATTTCTCGGTCAATTGTGGACCGATGTTGAATTTTTTTTTTATTGAAAGGTTTTGCTTTCGAGTTGGTCCCATAGAAATATTGTTATGATCTGATCATTTACTTCGAAGATATGGAACAGAACTCCTCATAGGATCACAGCAGAACCGTCGTAACAAGTAAAATTGCTTTGTTTATACGATGACTGACTGAAAGAAGAGGAGGAATATATAGAACTGATCTGATGATGAAGCCTGAAGTTAGGCACCGGAACTCTGTAATAATTATTAATGTAATCTAACCGTGTTTGGGATTATTAAAAATGTCATGAGATGCACTCTGGCTATAAGGTATTTAAGTTTGGCTGAGGGGTACTTTTCAGTGGCGGTACCATAACTAAAAGTGTAAAATAAAAAACTTTTTACAAAAAAATAATACAACCGACTTCAAAGTAAAAAAAAACACTGAAAAGTGCAAAATAACTTTAATTTCGGAAGTCGTTGTTAAATAACGAAGAGACAAAACTATTATAGAAACGCCGACTTCCGAAATTAAAGTTAATTTGCACGTTTCAGTGTTTTTTTTTTTACTTTGAAGTCGTTTGTATTTTTATTTGTAAAAAGTTTTTTTTTAACCCAAAGGTTGACTGGTAGAGAATGCTTTGTTGCACTATATCCGCCTATATCTGGATAGCGTTATCAACGTTACCCCCTTTTCTTAGGTATTTTAATATGAGAGGCATTACCAATTAATACAGCTGTCTGTACCTACCACTTCTGTGTACAAAAACTTTAAAATAAATAAAACCACTTTTTGAATCGCGAAGTTGGTCTAGCTTAGGCCCATTCGTATTTATAACCGGTAGCTCGAAACAGGAAACCAGAACCTGTCTTTAAAATACACGGTACACTCATCCAGAAACTGGACTCAAGTTTGTGTTTGTTAGTCAGAAACATGCCTAGCAACGTCTCCAATTTGTCGTTTGTTATCTTTTGATACACAAGTCATTTGCTAACGCAAAATTAATTGCTTACCCTTTCAACCCCTGTTCATGGTTATCAAGATAACGATGTACTTATCTATTTATATATGTAGGTATTTGTAACGGTACCTAATCGGTGACTATCTACATATCTCATGGAATCCAGTTGGTACAAGGAATCCTGATAATTTATTAATGGCAGTCTTGCCTACTAACGACGGCTTGAATAGATTTATCAGTTAAATGAACGGTGTGCTTGTAATGCAGGACTTCATTTAGGTTTGTGGTCGCGTTCAACATTTTTCCTCAATTAATGTGATCATCTGGTATAAGTGGAATTCTTACTTGGGTAGTCATCACAACCTTGCTTAGCAAACTACACTGTAGGTACAGGGAGTCCCCTTTAAAAAGGTTATTATTAGTTTATTATTAAACATTTAGGTTTATTTTCTTAGTAGGTACTATATAATTTCCTCAACTATTTAAACCATAAAGGTTTTCCCATCTCCAACATTGTCATGAAATTCATTGAAACAGGAGAATTTTTCAACCAGGAAAATTCAAATACATAGAAATTCAATTTCAACTTTTATAAAATACAATTGAGTCATTCATTAGTTTACTTTAAAGCTAAGATAGATAAATGGAAATCTATAGGAGTAGGAAGCCTTTAATTCTTTGATTGCTTTGCGTCTCGGGGCGGAACTGTCGGCGGAAACCCCACTTAACCCAATTGCTGTTGATAGATGAACAACAGCTCTGAAAATGAACCTCCATCTTGCCCGTCAATGTTGGCGTAAATTAGTTTGCCTATAGCCTATGTACCGCTGTGTAGATAAGCGTCTTGTGTAGTTTGCTGTTTCTAAACGAGACGAAGATTTATAAATGATGAAAATCCTGGTATGTACGGGACCCAGTTTCAGCAATTTAGACACTTTCTATTTGAATCTGACGGATTTTGAAGGAAATTCCTAATCTGTTGCGTGTCTATGTTCAAAAATTCGTCGGTACGACAACATCACTGGGACGAAATGAATGCTGTTAATTTTCAAAATTAAAGGCCATTAATTGTATGTGTTGTGTATTACAACCGCTCCGCTTTACGTGGATTAATTTGTGTGACGCTAAACGTTTTTAAGATATTAAATTAAGCTTCTGTAGTTTATAGAACACACGTCATTTTCGGAGTTAATTTCCTAATCTAAGCAGTACATACTGTTCCTAATCTTGGCCACCTTATAGTCACGGCTCACGATAGTAATATTTATGCAACCCAGTTTCAACAACGCGTTTAATTCACGGAGCTTGATCTAATGACATGTTCAGGTTGCGGTTACCGTAACTAGAGCCTTGAACAACTGACAAAGATCTTATTCTGTATCCTTTTACGCAATAATGAGTTTATCAAAGAATTTATATGGTTATAGTATATGGTAGAGTTCCATCAGCTGTTGCTAAAAATCTACACACAAAGTTTTCCGTTTAAATCCGACTTTTGGTAATTCTTAACCACGGTAACACGGTTAAGAATTACCAAAAGTCGGATTTACTAAAGTAAAATATTATCAGCGATAACGTTTGTGAAAAATTCAGAAAATTATTAGAAATCAAACCTTTATCAACCATCTATTATAACGTTTTGGCACCCCGAGTTTGACGAGTTTACCATCGAATCGATAAGAAGAAGAAGGCACCCCGACAACCAACACTATCGCCCACAGAATTTAGTTTGACCTTTGACATCTTAATGTATAATATTTTTATAATTAATTTCATAGCAATATAAATTTATGTATTAAATTTCGCTATAATAGTTGTGTTTTACTTAAATATTTTTTTTTATTTTAATTTATGAAATTGTAAGCTCATATCGCATTTGTTTAATTTTTTTTATATTTTGTGGAATATAGTTTGTAGTTTTGTTTGCTGTTTGTGACAAATTGCTGTAGCTGTTTATTTTACCCAAATAAATAATATAAGAATATCAGTTAGTCTTTAGCCTTAATAATAGTCCCCTACAAATTTTCTGCCACTTGTTTACGCTTTATTCTAATTTAGTCAGTATCGGGTTTATCTAAGTATCCAATAATGGTTTATCGCTTAATGTACATAATTATGTCGAACTCGGGCAGCTATTTCCAGACTTGTTAAGATTGTTTATTTTATCTAATCGTGTTCAGATTTAACATTATCGTGTGATTGCATTGTACCTAATGATCTAGAGTGAATTGATGTCAAGTCCATTATCTCATTACCTGTGTAGAGTCATCTTAAAAAATAAATATTAGCAGGTTTTATAACTGTCGACAAATCAGCATTAAAATGGAGCGACATCTATGGCGTCACATAAGAACTAATCCTGCATCGCGCAATTAAAGTTCTCCGCGCGATTAGAACATATAGAACAGCCCGAAATCATCTAAATATAATCTATCATAAATAAACGATTTATTATTATTTCTTTATTCATTCAATGTACATATTAATTAAATTTTTAAATATTTTTTAAACAAAATCATATAAAAAAAAAACATTTAAAAATATAAAAAATAGTAGTCCGCCGGTATCGAGACAGGGTCCAAGCTACCGGTGGTTAGGGCTCCAGAGACAGGAACCTCCTCACGATGCGAGCCGTATCGAGGAGTACTGCCTTCTGTATCAGGCCCTTGATCCAACCGCGCAATGACAGCTTCGACAGATGGACGTCGAAGCTTTTGGCTATAAGGCCGTTGGCGGTCACGACAATCGGCACAATGACAGCCGAGTCTACATTCCACATGTCAATAACCTCGTGTGCTAAGTCGAGATATTTAATTTGTTTCTCTTTCTCAGCTTTCACGAGATTCTCGTCATGTGGGATGGTGACATCGACTATCATTACGCGGCGCGCTAATCGGTCTATTATTATTATTATTATTATTATTCTTTATTTATTTTTTATACATATTTTATATATTTTTAAATATTTCTTACAAAAAACACATATAAAAAAACATTTAAAAATATAAAAAAATAGTAGTCCGCCGGTGTCGGGAGCAGGGTCCAAGCTACCGGTGGTTAGGGCTCCAGAGACAGGAACCTCCTCACAATCCGAGCCGTATCAAGGAGTACTGCCTTTTGTATCAGGCCCTTGATCCAACCGCGTAACGACAGCTTCGACAGATGGTCGTCGAAGCTTTTGGCTATAAGGCCATTGGCAGTCACAACAATCGGCACAATGACAGCCGAGTCCATATTCCACATGCCGACAACCTCGTGTGCTAAGTCGAGATATTTGATTATTATTATTATTATTATCTATTGGGCAATTGCCCACCAGACATAACACCCGTCTGGTCGGAGGATCCTCCCTTTTTAACGGAGGTTTGCGGGACTTTACTCTCTGTTCTGCCTACCTCCAAACTGGTGACCCTCGACAATGAACGTCAGCGCAGCCTTCGTACGGCTACTACTTCGTGACGTCATCATCACTTCTCAAGCTTTTGAGCAGCGAGCCATACAGCCAGCACCGTGAGTCGATGGTGGTGGATGGTCGACCGTGGGGATGATGCCCCAGTGAGTCGGGGTGCTGATGTCCCAGTGAGACGGGATGATGCTGCAGGCTCCAGTGGGTCGGAGTAGTGCTGCTGGCTCCAGTGAGTCGGAGCGGTGCTGCGCGACGTAGGGCTTGACTTGAGTTTTCTTTAGCTATCATTCATTAAATAGTAGTTAAGTAAAGTCGATCGCTTGTCAAATTAAAATCGCACCTTGCAGTTTGCAACTCATAGTAAATATATAATACTTACCTACTCTTGCAATGGCAAAAGTTATGAGCGTAAGCAGAAACCTGAGACTACACACTGTGCTTACAAATACATTAAGCTACAAAAATAACGGGTCACATAGAAAAACTACAATATCTTCCCAAAGTTATGATAGAAATATGCTAAGTGTATAATATGTGTGTGGAGTAAATAACTAGCAGCCCAGTTTTAAACCCCATTAGCACATGCATGGAACGAGCTTGGCAGATGCATTAGACATTTTTGTTGGCATAAGTGTTTTTTGTTAGAATATGAAAATTAAATATTGTACAAAATACGTTATGATTTTTCTTATATAATGTGTTAATCGGTTATCTACAACATAATAAAATTTCATAAAATTTTAAGTTTTTAAGGCAATATAACACTTTTTATTAGCGTACCGGAATTTTTGCGGTTTTTATTACAGCAGTAGCGACAAAATGGCATCGAAATACGATCTGGAACTGTTTGTCTGGAAGCATGTGAGGTACATAAACGGACCTAATGACTTGCTGAAAGTGTATCACTTAGAACAATTTATTTTGTAGTGTGTAACTTATAGCATAAAAAAAACAGTGATTTCAAAACTCAATTTATTATATATATCACATTAATAGTTATTTTAAGACGTTCCTCGTCCCTTTTATCTTTCCGTTTCGTCCTCAATCTAAGTTTTGAATGCTTTCAATCAATAATATAAAATTCCTTGTTCTTTACTTCGCAGGTATTCTAACAGCCATAAATTGCATCAGCGTGCGATGGACCATGCGGATTCAGGACGTGTTCACCTCGTCTAAACTGCTAGCGCTCGTCGTCATCATCATCTCTGGCATCTACTACATCTGCGCCGGTAAGTTGATCATGATACTATTTAAACCAGTTGCGTGAAATCTTTAATCTAGTTCCTACAAACTTCAGGCCATCATCCCACGTTTCTCTCACCAGGTACAAGACTTTTTCGTTATTAGACACAATTTAGAATAATCATAATCGCTTAACGAATAAACGCAGGTACTATATTATGGTACACTCTGCGACAATAAATGTGGCTCAATCTCTAAATGCGAATTTCTGAACATCGCATCGGATCAACTTAGGATGGAATAAGTGGCGACAGTTCACTGGAACAACTTGTAACTAGGGATGTTTTGAATATGAAATTTCGGATATGAATTCGGATACAGGAATAATATTATTCCGGTTGCGGATACAGTTACGGATATGTTTTTTTTTCATAATAACCTCTATCATAAAAATTTGGTTACGGATATTAAAATTATAATAGTAATACAAATTTGACTTATAAAAAAGATTTGACTTATATTTCTAGGCAAAATAAACAAAAACCTGTTGTAACCTGTCAATTAGACTCCGCTTTTATCCGAAACTTTTATATCGCTGTCGGTTACGGCTACGGATATTTATTATTTCGCATTCGTTAGTTTCGGTTACGATTATGGACTCCATAACATCCTTGTTTGTGACCCACGAATGCCTCTAGTGTTGAAGTGAAAAATCTAAAAGTTTGTGATAAGGCCGGTAATACTGGAATGATCAGAATATTGGGCTGTGAAAAAAAACGGATGAAAAGAGATTGCATGTAGTGGAGATGAGAATGTTGAGATGGATGTGTGGTGTGAAGAGAATGGATAACTTCTCTGATGGAAGATTAAAAGTAGCGATAGTGACTGATAAGTTGAAAGAGAATCGTTTCTCTTGGTATGGTAATGTGAAGAAGGAGGATGAAACGCATGTTACTAAAAGAGTTATGAGTATACATGTGGATAGATGGGGATGGAGAGGGAGGCCAAAGAAAAGATGGGTGGATTTCGTGAGGAGTGATATGAAATAACAGGGAGTCAGTGATAGCGTGACGGATGATTCGACAGAATGGAAGAAAAAAATGTATTGTGTTGACCCCAAATAACACGGGACAAGGGTAGGAAAATGATGATGTGCATTACTTATACGTTAGTTTTTAAATTGTCTTGCCTAAGAATTTTTTACACCAGAGGTGATTTAACAGTTCCCCTGAATTAGTTTAGTTTGTGAACAAACTAAACTAATTCAGGGGAACTGTTGACTGACATTTAAGTCTGGAACACATTTATTGCCATTAGGTGTTTGAATGTGATAAATCAAATTTCATGTATCTATCGAAAAATTTAGATGACAGATAGTAAAAATGATTGATACGATCGTCTGATAAAGCTATGTTACGTTCGATTACGCTAAGACATAGGTATTTGCAGTTATGTAGGTATAACTTCCTTATAGATAACCGTTGGGTGGGTCAACTGATAGAACGAATGAAGACCAAGGTCAGATATGCCTATTGTATTGTAGCTTATTCAGTAGCCTTTAATGAGTTGCTATGAGTGACATAATTAATGTAGCGAGCAATTTGCAGAATCACGTCAGATTACTAAATAATCGTATCTTAAATGGAGTATATATGTATAGTAGTATAGGGGTCTGCTGTCATTGGCCTTCTTGTCGACGCACGATAATTAATAGTATAGCAGTGTCCCTACTTTAAAGTTCGTGATGATAATGGACTTGGAGCATACGAAATAATAATGCTTTGGTATAAATAAATAGAACATTTATTTTTATACCGTCGTGTTTACTTTTGTGAATTAAGAACACGTAACTGCCGTAATCTTTGTATGCCAAACAGACCACGAGGCAGTTAGTACTGTGTCTATTTATGGCTAACGTAAGTTGTTGGTGATGTTGACGTCCTTTTCTGAGAAGAAACCTGTGACATTGGCAGGTGGATTGCGTTTAAGAATACCTCTCTGTTGTAACCTGTTTAGTAAAAATAAGTTTAGCAGCTCTGTTATTTACATACCTACTTATGGAATACCAGAATACCAGCTTCTGCATGTGGCTTTGGCCGCCTGAAATGTATATAAAAAGTGTCCTATGTCCTTCTCCAGGTTTTTGGCGTCGAGTGTCTTGAACTGAATTTTGGAAAATCCTTTCTTAATGCTTGCCTAGGTACGTCATAAAAGAAAACCTTGTAAGAAAATCCACGCTCCTACTCCCAGTAGTTTTGACTGTGCGTTGATATATATGTCAGTTACGTCAGTTTGTCCTTTTATTACATATATAGATATTTTTATGGCAATAGTGTATGACTGTTTGTAATCAGTTTGTTGTGTTTTTAATGAGTATTTGTTAGGCAGAGCACAGAATTATCACGAATAGGTTTTATAAAAGCAAAAAATTTCCTATAACAAGTGGAAATGAGTGTTCAAGTGGCCTATTAGTCTTGTAAGGACCTTTATCACGTACACGTGTCGTTCTACAATTCCTGTCCCTTTCAGTGAGATTAAGACGTGCTTTATTTGTCGAGTAGGTGTAACACTTATGAACTACGTTAGTCTTCATTGATAGATTGATTAATGATAATGATGTTTCTGACGTTATCAGCTTCAGATTGTTCTCTTGTAACAGCTAGATGTACTGGCGTGGGTAGGGATTTTAATCCAGCACGCGAGCAAACTAACATTAGCATTAAGGTTTAGCACAAATTCATCCATATACCTATTTAATTATGTAACCATTGACTGAGTTACTGTATCAGCAATCAACCCGAAAGGGAAAAAAACGTTATTATCTATATATCTTATTATATAAAATAATATAATATTAAAATTAATTAACTTTTTGTTATTTCCAAATTTCTTAGTATATATTACAATATTGTTATTGTCATACAACGAAAACCTCTCAGGGTTTGTCTGTATAATGGCGCGCCACTCATTTAATTATGAAACAGTGATGTTATAAATACCTATTGCAAAAATGCATTGTTTTGTCTTACGGTCTCTGTTTGTTCCAGCTAATCTCCAAAATGCATGGATCAATTTTGACTGGACTTTCACTGACAGAGAGTACCTACTTAATGTTCTTAAACTCCACGCGAATGAAGTCACGGGTAACAGCTAGATGTTAAATATTTTCCGTTACAAACATTGAATAATAATGAGAAAGTAAATTCGGAGCGATTTTTATTTGACTACTTTATTTTGTCGTTCGAAATAGAAAGTATAGAAAGTGTGAAGGGCCGTATCTTGATAATAACAATTCCTTACGTAATAACTGGTCATGCGTATAGATGTTCTCTTACTGTGATGGAAAATTCTGAAGATAGAAAGTACTGAGAAGTATACGAAGGGCCGTCGATTATTACACAGAGTAGTCCAAATAGTGCCATTGATATAAATAAAATCATAAGTAGATTCTTCATACTTATGGGTATCCGAAAATACACCATGTATTCACCACGATGACTTTGATAGTTTAGGAGAAATATTTTTAATTTTTGAATGTACCCAAAAATTCTTCGGTGATATCTTAAAAGACTTAACTTTTCTTTTTAGCGTTGGAACTATAATGAAATAGATACAACATAAAATAATTATCTTCCTAACATTAGTGCAACATTTTTAGGGTTCCGTACTTCAAAAGGAAAAAACGGAACCCTTATAGGATCACTTTATTGTCAGTCTGTCTGTCTGTCTGTCAAGACCCTTTATCTTGGAAACGCGTAGAGGTATCGAGTTGAAATTTAAACCATATACTCAAGTCTACGGTCCCTTGAAGCTGTGAAAAAATAAAACTTCTAAGTTAACGAAAAAAAAGATACGGCCGTTTATGTCGCAAAAAACGTATATTTCGACACTCTCAAGGGAATCAATTCATAGGGTACTTCCCGTTGACCTAGAATCCTGAAATTTAGCATGAAACAAGGTCTCATAGCACAAGTATGGGAAAAAATCTGGAAACTGTAAATTTGTAGTTACGTCACAAAAAAAAACTTTTTTTGCGATTCGGAAAAAATTTCGTAACTCAATTCGGAAATTGAACTGTTTTCATAGGTAAGTTTGCACGGAACCCTCAGCGAACTCGCGCTTGCCCGGTTTTTTTTTATTTAATCGATTACTTTCCCAAGAATAAAAGTTGACATTCTTTTTCAGTTTAAAAATGTTAACTAATGTTTCAGGTTCTAATAATAATAATTAAAAAAACTGAGGAAGAACCTTAGCTATAATAAAAGAATATCAACTTCTATTATCTGCGGGCATATATTAGTACCACATAAAGAAATGTTTGACACTATTCCATAATTTTTAATTAGATGGACTAAAGTAACAGCTCAACGGGGCATTGTTCATCGACATCTGGGCATTGTCTATTGCCCGCTACAGTCATTTTAGTACAGCTAATTAAAAATCAGAATATAGTTAACCTTTCCCTTCAGCATCGAATGTAGGAAGGAAGCCAATGCAGGTACAAAACACGTAAAATCCCCACTAAATTAAAACCTGCTAATAAAGTTTAGTTAATTGAATTCTACGTAGGTATTTGGAAAAACAGTGATACAATGACGCGGATGTAACCTATCAACTTTAACCTTAATTTATCAAATTATATTTTGGTTTAGATAAATAGAACTATATAACATTCTTAGTTAATGTTTAATTTCTTAAGTTTCTCGAGAATTCGTGTACTTGATAATTTAGACTTTATCAACATTGAAATTCGATATGCTAGTTAATTCAACATTTCGTTTATCTATATATATTTAAAAGGAAAAACTGACTGACTGACATATCAACGCACAGCCGAAACAACTGGGACTAAGAATGTCAACTTTTGCACAAGACGTTCAAAATTCAGCTCCTAAGAGGATGAAACGGGTGTCTAAAGTTTTTATGGAGAAACTTACTTTCATGCAGGCGAAGCTAGTGTATTATCTTTATTGTGCATAATTAGTGTTAAGTGTAAGCAAGTTAATGGTCTTTTGGTTACGATCGTTACACTTATCGCAGTTACACCTACGAATGAATACGTTATGAGCACAGGTTAGATAAGTGACCAAACAGAAATGGGCCCATGCGTGCCCCCTGCGTAGTATGAACTAGTGAAATTATCTACGACCCATATAAATGGATATGGATCAATGATTAATCCTCCAATGATCCATGAAACTCATAGGCACTCGACAGTGCAACTAAAAAACTATGTAGATAATTAGCAGCTGTTCTCCACAGTTTCCGCCTTTGTTACTGCTCCACTCCCGTAAGTCGTAGCGTGATGTTATAGCCTATAGTCTTCCTCGATAAATTGACTATTAACACTAAAATATTCTAGTAGTTCCTGAGATTATCGCGTTCAAACAAACAAACAAATTCATCTGCTTTACAATAACAATATAGATGGTGACAGAAGTTTGCTCGCAATACATTAGGGGAGAGCAACGGGAATTAAAAACAGATGTTTGCATATTATATAAATAAAATGAAGGATATATGTATTGCCTATAATTACGATAAAACAGTTCGTTCAATGTCCGCTCTTGAATAAAAGCAATACCATTGATACATATATCATAATTATATAGGTAGGTATATCAGCACAGTAATTAACTAATTTATAGTCACGAAGCTATCAATGGAGGCATTCTTTCATTATTATGATTTATTCATCGAATAAACTCCGCTGTTGCGGGTTCGCAATAAATTAATCATACCGCTGGCAATGATAGGAAAAATTCTGGAGAATGTTGCGTGGGTAGATACTCCTTATCAGGGATGATATGAAGCTCTGCAGCGCTACCACGAGCTAATAACGCGATCTATTTTACGACCTAAACTGAACTGTTATCTATAGCTCTATCCCTTCTTCTCACTAGCACGGCTGACATTTTTAACGCGTCATAGTAAGTCCACTTGTAGCTGTAACCAAAACTATATGGTATCCGAAATTAAAAAAAAATACCCGTAATCGAAACCGATATAAAAGTTCCGGATAAAGGCGTAATCTAATGACAGATTACGACACACTTTTGTTTTGTACGGCCAAAATAATAATAATTTAGATTAGAAGTAAAAGACAAATCTTGCTATTTGTATTTTACTTTTATAATTTTAATATAGTAATATCCGTAACCGAAACTATCCGAAACTATACAAGGTGCCAGATAAACTTGAAATAAAGTACATTGACCTACTCCTAATATCTTTGGTTTTCATAACTAGAACATGTAAAAGATCACGATAGATGTCGATTCAAGATAGTTTTATGTCTTTATTTCAGTTTTTGAAATTAAGAATGGCAATAAATGTTGGAGGGTCAATGACCGTTATTCCAAATTTATCTGGCGCCTACTTTAGCGAATAATCTGTAATAATTTCATATCTACAACCATGTTCTAAACCGGTATTATCCATACCCAGATTCGAAATATCGCAATTTGTATTTTACTTTTATAATTGTAATATCCGTAACCAACTAGCAGATAATCTGAAAGAATTTCATATCCGATATCGGTATTATTCCTATATCCGTATTCAGATTCGAAATTTTATATTCATAACATCACTAGTACTTATATCCCTATAATAATGTCTTGGTAAGTTTTATTAATGTGGTGGAAATTAAATACTACACTAGATACTGTCTATGTTAATTACTACCTAACAGAGCTACTCAGAACTACAGACAATGCGCATAGAGCTTATCATTATTTATTATATAATGCATAAGAAGTGCGTTATCACTACCTAATTGTCTGGTAATCCCGTGCCTTATCTAATCTTGCTAAATCTGCTGGTGTTTACTGGAACTTATAATATTATTATGTTGAAGTTACATCTTTCAATTCTTGTCGCATAGTATGAAATCATCGTTTTATTACGGAATTCCCTTGCCTACTTTCCACCTTCCGACTCCATCATCACATCAGTTCGCCTGTACCATATCTGACAATATCATTAAAAGCGTATCATATTATTATAATTACTTATGTTGCCTTATTAATATTGACTGCAGGTACTGTAAAGTAGCGGATGTTGTTATGCCTACTTATTTGTTTATTTCAACAGGTCACACTGAGAACTTCGAGGCAGCATTTGAGGGAGAGTTCAGTGCTGGCAACATCGCGCTTGCTTTTTACTCAGGACTGTTCGCGTTCGGAGGATGGAACTACCTCAACTTCGTCACTGAAGAATTGCAGGACCCCTACAAGTGAGACTCTTCGTTTGACTAAATAGTTGAAAATATAAACAGTGAATTTTCCTAAAAATAAGAACCCTTAACTAGGCAAAGTTTGCTTGTCGTGTTGATGGTGAGTTGTGTGAATTACATATACATCGAATGTTCCGATAGAGGAAAGGTATAACTGCGCTGAGTTTAGCAATAACTTTTACACAGATAACAGGGGAGAAGCGACGGCATTTTGTAAATCTTAGATCGTAACTAGCTTCACTATGAAGGAAACACGTACATCGACCTCAATACACACTTTGACACTTATCTAGTATTCTTGTAGACTAGCTTTTGCCAGCGGCTTCGCCCGCGTGAAAATATAGGTATATATTACTCAGTGATAAAGTAGCTTTCAACTGGTGAAAGAATTTTGAAAATAGGTCTAGTAGTTTTTGAGTTAAATCGTAACATACAAACAAATAAAAAATCAAATCTTTCCTTTTTAGAGTTTAGATAATGATACTGCTAGTAAGAACTTTTAGATGCGTTGTTAACTGTACCTGGGTACCTAAACGTGTTTCTAAACTTTATGTAACATATACGACGCGTTTGCGTCATTCGAAGTGGAGCAAATAAAAGGATCGGTGTCAAGATCGACGATTTGGTATTGTATTAGGCTAGGGTTGCACACTGGGGAGATTCCAAAATACGTCTGAGCTAGTCTGAAGTGGTTCTGTGGAGAACTCCGCAAATACTCTAGATACTGTTTTCCGATGCGATTAAAGTCGGCGCATACAACTATGTCCTTGAAATAAGCTGCTTAAATGTTGCATTTCTTTCAAAGCAAATTTAAACTAGAAATTACAATACCCTATGAATGTTGGCAAAGGATATTCTTTTATTCATTGGCTAGCCAAAGCTAAGTATTCTCACTCTTCGTATTGCATGTTTTATTCATTGAGACATTTATTTCGCGCCGGCTGATAGTGAGTAGTGGTCATTACATATTTCGGTCTATTTACAGTGTTTACTCGAGTAGAAATCGCACTCAATGTGGTTTTGAGTAGCGATGAGAATTAATTCTTCAAACAACGATTCAAATATATTGTTATAATTGCGTTAAATTGTAGGCAAAGCTATGAGTAATTTCACTTTGACGGCATATGGGTATATAGACTAGTAACAACTAAAGACATCTCTTGAATTTTTCTAGTTATTTATGCCTTCACAGAGTTCGTTCTGTTTAGTTTTCATCGTTCTTATTTGTTCCAAGTTCCACGGTTTTTAAGGTAGGTACAATTTGGAGAGCCACTTCACTACACTTCAAGTTCACGTAGCTTGATGTACCTACATCTGATCGATTATAAAATCAATGAATGAACACACCTCACTCATCCTTAGTTACCATCTATATAAATTTTAGTTTGTAATGAATAAACCTAAAAACTACTGAAACGATTTTGAAAATTCATGTGCTAGCTACTTTATCACTGAGTGACATAGGCATATATTTTCTACTTTTAAGCAGGCGATTCCGCTGGCAAAAGCTAGTTTTGAATAAAACGGGAGCATGGAACAAAATTTTAACACGCCATTACCTACTTTAAATTGGGAATAAGTTTACACGACGTGAATTTCATTAATAGTTTTATCACATTTGGCTCGGTGCCAATATCCGTCATTTACTCAACGATGCATTTATTTTATCGTGTTATCAAAATCAGTGTTGAACTGATGATTCATCGGTCATTTTTACCGTGATTAATATATAATTTAAACATAAAACACGTTTTTTTTTTTTTTCGGTGGGAAAATCATCTTATGACATCCCCCGCCCTTGGGCGGGGCGGGAGATAGCGTCAGACTTTTACTGACTAAAAACCCACTCCTGTTCCTTCGTTGCCTTTCGTACCAGGGCCGAGTCTTCCTTTCAGAATCAGACCCTTGGCCCCAGTAGGCTTCGACCCTGCTAGGCCCCTACAGTTGCTGACATCTCCTTGAGGCGCGCGTGGAACAGCACGCGCCGTAAACATAAAACACGTGGACTTTGCGTGCGTGTATGTTTCGAGACTCAGTAAACAAAAATACGATAGATATGTAGATACATATTACGTTTTTCAAATCATATTTATAGGTGCCAACTTACAGACAACACACATCCGGTTCATCTGGTCCTTTTCCACTCGCTAATCGTCAACATCGAGCTACGTTTAAAAGCTTGTTGCTTCATCTAACGCAATCCAACGCGATTTTTGATGAAGAGGCAAGGCAAAAAAAGAGAGAACGCCTAAAACTCTGTTGGCATTCGGTAATTTCGTGATTTACTCGAATATTTCACAAAACTTGTTCCAGGAAATAAGTGTTTTTTTTTTTTTAAATCTTATAAGTTTTTCAGAAAAATTGTCGTCAGTCAAAATCTCAATTAAATGTGCAAGGTTTCTATTGATGGACTTTTTTAGATTTTTAATATATATCAGAGCATAGCAGATTATCAGAGGTATTTACTAGATTAGTTTTACATAAATTTTTGTTTTGATTTCTATTGAAGCCTAGATAATATCAGTTTAGAATAGAGATACCTAATATCCAAAAATCACATATTCACCATATTAATAAATGTCAGGTTTCTGGCCACGGTTATAAAAATCCTTACATATTATAATATCTTTATATATAATTCTTCTGTACGTGTGTTTGTCACTTAACTCATCCTAAAC
This sequence comes from Mythimna impura, assembly GCA_905147345.3. Lineage (NCBI taxonomy): Eukaryota > Metazoa > Arthropoda > Insecta > Lepidoptera > Noctuidae > Mythimna > Mythimna impura. Next base: position 10,901,785 of record LR990348.1, on the reverse strand, counting down.
GGCTTAATCGATTTGGATGAAATTTTGTGTGTGTATATTTGAGTGGGTTATTGGATAGTTTGAAAATACAATTGAAATAGGTAGGTGGCGCTGCAATCGGGGTCTCATTTTTTTTTACGAAGCCAGCGGTTCCAACAGTCGTTATATTATAATATTATGTTTTATAACCAAAGTCCCCCACCGGATCTGTCTGTCTGACTGTTGCGCGACCGACTCAAAAACTGCTGAATGGTTTTTTATGTGGTAAACCAATAGACAGAGTGATTCATGAGCAAGGTTTTAGGTGAAGAAGAACATGCATATTTATAGTAGAGAAAGACCGAGAATTGCGAAGCTGAGGTTAGTTAGTGCTTAATATACATAGTCTAAATATTGATATATAGGGTCCAAAAATATACGTACCTATTCTTTTTTTTAATTTACACGTGCTATTGCCATGTATACCATTGCATTACCATAAGTAAATTCCACACTGAGAGTAATAAGTTTTTATGTGCTATAAGTCCATTCCATTCTATTTCAGGAATTTGCCCCGAGCGATATGGATCGCCATGCCGATGGTGACTATTATCTACGTGATGGCAAACTTGGCCTACTTTGGCGTCGTCACCAAGCTTGAAATGATGTCAAATCCTGCCGTGGCTGCGGTAAGCTGCTATACATTTATTTTTTATCTTAAATTATTATTTTACTACATTCATTTGATTCACTAGCTTTCACAATTGAACTAAGATTACTTCTGATGTGTGTGAAATCTTTAGGGAATTCTCAAGGGATGAATAAGCGGTGGTTTGCCTAAAAAGGGGATCCGATAGCCTGATATTATCTTTAGTATATACATATAAAAGGTGGCTCCTTAAAAGTTAAAAATAGATACGTAAGTAAAATGGGTGCGTCTCATATCATATAAAGTTATTTGGTATATTTTCATTTCAATAACATTCACAAGATTCAATAAACGTGAGATATACCAAATGTAGATATAATTTCTTTACATATAAAATTTATGTACTCTAAAACTTATTTCGTGTAACGTTATTGGATATAAAGTTTATTTCATCCAAAATCATTAGGTCTATCGTTTAAAATATATATTTGTCGCAGCTGTATCGTATAACACACACTGTTAGTATAACAAGTTGGCGCGGCGTATTGAAAAATGTTACTGTAATATTATATATGTATAATCAGCTGCGGAGCCGCGATAGCGAGCGAACGAAGCGATCATGTGGGTTAGGTTAGGTTAGAACAGTGACCATTAAAGCGCGAAGGCGAGCGAGCGAAGCGAGCGCACCGCGGCAACGGCCACCGAGCGCCAGTTTCCTTCCAAATTTTAGTGAATCATTTGGGTTAGGTTACATAAAAAATTGCGCCTGGATTAAGTCAGGTTAGAATAGTGAAAATTAGTACGCGATGGCGAGCGAACAAAGCGATCATGTGGGTTAAGTTCGGTTAGAACAGTGACCATTAAAGACCAGATGCCCTTTTAATGTTAGTGAATCATTTGGATTAGATTAAGTAAAGTTAAAAGCCATTATGATTTGTAAAAATCTTTTGTTCTTTTATATTAGACTAAATAACTAAAAAGACAATTTCAGGAGCACCCGTGTTCCAAAATTAAAGTTAAAATTTTGAAAGTTGTTTCCCTTTTTGGGAATAATATGAAAAGAGAAATAAAACCTCTGTAGACATTGACACTAGTCTTTTATTTTCACTAAAAATCTGTAGAATTAACTTAAGAGGTACCTACATAATATAATACTTAATAGAAATGCCTGGCACTAGTGTCAGCTCGGCATATTGTGTCTTCAACACAATGGGGTGAAAAACCGGAAGTTAATCCGCGATGGCAGCATCGTGTTATGTCCTATTGAAAAAAATAAATAAAAATAAGTAAATATTTTAAAAGAAAGTCCTTCTCCCGCGTCTGTTCATCTGTTAGCAGCAATAAACTGAAAATGGGGTATTGGTTGTAAACTGGTTGAAAGAGACGATGATAGTTGGAGAAGTCTGAAAAAATTGTGCATTTTGAGATCTTCCACGCCATGCACTGCACAAGTAGTTCAAGATCCATAAAAATGATGTATGGTAGACAGACAGGAACTTTCTGTCTAAAAGTATCTAAAAAAAGCGATTGCACTTTGTAATCACTGTTAGGATTTTTTAATTTGGTCAACAAAATTGCTTTGTTTGCAAAGGTTTTGACCAACATAGTTTAAAGACCGCAGATTCGGTTTTGTTTTCGGCCAGTTTTGGTCTAAAAGTGGCCGAATATTCGACTCACCAAGCGTCTTTGAGCTGAAGGTTGTGATACCTAAAATCGGCCTGAATCCTTCGTCTATGAGTGTTATAATTTTTCATGTACCTAATCGTCGATTTATTCGATAAATATTTTTTTCGCACAATGCAAAATAGTAAATAAAATTATTAAATAACCCCCACAAAACCGATACAATGGTTTGACTGTGGGGTCGGTGAGTCTCTAGACACTCATTTTTGCACAAATAGTAACTTAAATAAATAATGCAATACAATTAAGGGGGTTTTAAAAATTGTATGGATGATTTTTATTTCTTGAGTAAATAAGCTTGAAACTTACACAAATTCTAATCAAATAAATGTTAAAGCCTGTCGAACAATTACTTTTTCAAAACTACCCTCAAAATACAGTTTAAGAGGTGTTAAAGTTTTTAAGAAAAGGTTCTTGCGAACGAAGGCAGCAGGGATTTCAAACAAGGGCTGCTAGGCCCGCTATCGACAGCTAAAGAGGAACCTGGCCAGAATAGAATAGAATATTCTGTTTTTCGAAGTATCAATGTTCATGGTTAGTTAACTTTACAGTGCTGCTAACACAAGTCACGATCAGGCTTCATTTGTATTATAATTCGCGAAGGTAGGTAACAGCATAGGCGCTTGCATAAACAAAAGCTCCTGATATAGCAGGGCACTTGCGCGTTGTCGAATTCGATTGGCAGACAGGTGAGATGCGGTTGCAATGGGTAAATAATTGTGTATATTGGCGTTTGGATGGTCCCATAGGCTTTACGTACATGTGGCCTGATGTCCAAAGGTCTTTCGCGCAAGTATATCCAGATGCAAGCATATAATATTTACAACGCTTTCCCAAATTTATTATATTATGTTAATTACCTAGCATTTTTATTTATTTTAAAATTTAAGGCGAGATTATAATATGTACAAAAACTAAAACTATAATAGTATGATTATATTCCGATGTTGCTCTCACAACACTATCACAAATTATAATGACGTATGAAAACGGTTTATGTAAATAAAATAGTAGAGGAATAAAAGGTAAGTCTAGTTCACATAGTGCATGACACCAAGCTCTGTTCACGTTAGCCTACGCATCTATAGTGAACTAGGCTTCCACTTAGATCGTTCACGATTAGTTATCGGTAGAGACTAAACAATGTAGAGGCTAACAAATCTAAGAAGTACCGTTTGACGTTTCACACTTTTTACGGCGAAAAAAATTTTATAGGCATAACTCGTACAATTCTAATTACTTATTCCGTCTTGGAATTCTGAAGCTATTTTTATTTTATGACAAGATCAAAATCAGATAAACTGCAAGAAGTTTGCTAAGGAAAATGTTGATGCACGTCGTGAGTTTGTCCAAACCTTGCCAAATATGACAATTGCCTTTTAGCCAATTGTCATATTTGTAGGAAGAGGCACCACTCTCTTTTTCATACGAAATCAGTCCCTAAAGGCAATCACGTCACACGTGATCACGAGCATAATGGTACGGATCAATCTGTACCATCAACTTCACAGAGCAAGGCACCAAATAACATAGTATCTTGTTTCTCCAACGTGAACAGCCAAGTGTTATTGGCCACTACCTTGGTAAAGGTAGAAGCGAGAACAGGTATTTTCGTTTTAAGATCTCTCTTAGTCCAAGGATCTCAAGCATTGTTTATTACTGAGTCTTCGCTACAAATGTTTGGTTTGAAGAAGATAACAAAGAAGAGCTTTATTTCAGGACTTGGCAGTGACCAGAATACAACATTGCACTCTAAATGTTTTGTAACCGTAGTAAGGCTTCAGTCATGTCATGATTCCAACTTTATATTTGTTGTAAAGGCTCATGTTCTTAAGAGGGTCCTTTTCCACTCGCTTATCGTCAACATGCATCATCGCTTATCGTTAGCATGGTTTAAAAGCTTGTTGCTTCATCTAACGCAATGTTTGATGAAGAGGCAATGCAAAAAGAAAGAGACGCCTGAAAACTCTGCTGGCATTCGGTACTTCAGTGATTTACTCGAATATTTTACAAAACTTGTTCCAGGAAATACGTGTGTTTTTTAAACCCTTGTTTTTGAAAAAAATTGTAGTCATTCAGAATCTTGATTAAATTTGCTTCTTCTATTGTTATACTTTTTTGACTTTTTTAATTTTTGAGTAAATTATAAAGTGTCATTCATGCAAAATAGCAGTTTTTCAGAGGTCTTTACTGGATACGTGTGTTTTTTAAACCCTTAAAAGTTTTTGAAAAAAATTGTAGTTATTCAGAATCTTGATTAAATTTGCAAGGCTTCTATTGATATAATACTTTTGACTTTTTTAATTTTTAAGTAAATAGTGTCAAAGTTCATGCAAAATAGCAGTTTTTCAGAGGTCTTTACTGGATTAGTCACCGTTGTGTCACCTCAAATGTCGGATCTGAAATTAACTGATCCTTCATTTAGTACTCCAAACAAAATTGATATTTTGCTAGGAGCAGAGGTATATTGCCAGATTTTAATGGATGGTGTTAACAAGGGTCTACCTTTTTTTTTTAAGGTTGGAAAATCATATAATGACAAATCACGCTCAAGGGTGGAGCGGGAGATAGTGTCAGACTTTTACTGACTAAAAACCCACTCCTGTTCCTTCGTTGCCTCCGTCCCAGGGCCACGGGTTTCGTTTTCACATCAAGGGTCTACCTAGGTTTCCCATGGCTCAGAATATTAAACTCGGATGGATCCTGTCTGGTTGTATAAACTCACATAGTAATCAGGGTTCTCCGCGACATAAAATCGTGAACATGAATACTGCGATAGTGACAGAAAATCAGCTATTAAAGAAGTTTTGGGGGTTAGAGGAATTTCTTCTGAAAAAAGGATTTTATCTGAAGAAGAGAAAGCCTGTGAGGACTTCTTTACAGAAACTGTTTCAAGAGATTCATCAGGTCGCTATGTAGTGAGATTACCTTCCAAGTCAGATGATCCAGAGTGTAAGTATGGCAACTCTTTCGAAATTGCTCGAAAACGGTTTTATTTTCTCGAGAAACAGTTGCTAAGAACCTTGAATTGCGGACTAAATATTCTGATGTAATTAAAGAATATTTAACCTTAGGTCACATGGAGGTGGTTCCAGAATTACAGAAAGAGAATCCTAGTACTGTCTATCTGCCACACCACGCAGTCGTTAAAAACTATAGAACTACAACAAAGGTTAGGGTTGTATTCGATGTATCATGTGTTCTAAATAATGGCTCATCCTTAAATAGACACGATTGTTACGGACACGAGCATGTAATTTAGAATCACTAAATATAATCAACATTACGTCATTCACAGACGCGTAATGTATGTACATAAGCGCTGTACATAATAGAGAGCAAGCCTATCAGAGGCCAGACTATTGTCCAATCAGCTACTGGGATAGTATATAAGGCTATGTACTGAGTTCTTAGAAGTACATAATGCGGTTCTTAGAAGTAAATAGAGCAGAAAAACCGTTAAGAATAATCTGGGTTTCTATTGGTAGAATACAACGGAGAAAATCACGCCACTATTGATGACCAATGGTGTGCTTGCCGTATGCGGGGGGTCGGGAGGTGAACGTCAGCCGGCCTCAACAGGATTAGGAAATAGACTAGAGGAAAAGGGACTCTCTCCCACGACTTGCGACCGGCTGAAAAAGTACTTAAGCTGCACTTTCATTGAAGACGACGTTCTCTCTCTGCAGTTCGACTCGAAGCGTCACTGCGACAGTTTGTCTTGGCACCCTACGCTCCTGGAGCGGCCCTAGATTTCCAGATTTCCTAAGTTATCTAACGTATTAGAGTCAGTGAAGTATTGTAAAGTAACTGTGAACTATTTGTGAGTTAGCGTCACGCGTATGTACGTAAAGGACTCGATATTTACACGTGTTATGTGAAGTCTGTATTTTTATACGTGTTAAATAAATTGGCTGAGGCCTTTCAAGCGTGACCATTGTGTTGTGTAATTATTTACATCCTCTGCCCCCAACAGAGGAACTTTGGTCCTTCGAGCCGGATATTGGTCCTTTGGTAAGGAATATCGAGCGGCTTATTGTGCGTCTTTGGGGAGACGTGAAGAAATACAGTTGGGTGTCGAAGATTGAAGAAGGGAACGCTTCAAGCTCGAACAGGAACGCTGCAAGTAAGAATAGGAACGCGGCAAGTTACGTTTCGAAGAAACCTATTTTCAAGAAAGAAGAGGAAAGCTTTCAAGATTGAAAAGGAACGCTTCAAGTGGGAAAAGGAACGCAGCAAGTCACGTTACGAAGAATACCTATTCTGAAGAGGGAAAAGGAACACAGGAACGCAGCAAGTCCGACCCAGTAGGTGCTTAGGATTGTCGCCACGTCGGGAACTTCGAGCCGCCAGCGTCGTGTCAAGCCGTCGTGTCAAGCCGTCGAGTCAAGCCGTCGTGTCGAGCTGCAGAGAGGGATCCACGGGTCCTTTACGCCGTCGCGTCAAGAACCTTTTAAGCGGGTGGACCGCGGCTCAGGTACGTGCCACCTAACGGTGTCAAAGGTGCGTGCCTGAGTTAACGCCGTTTCAAGGCGGTGCGACATATTGTGCGGTGTCGCCAACCAAACGTGGTTGAACAGCACTACTGCGCCTGTAAGGCTGCGCACGTTGCGAGGGCCGGACTGTAGGCACTGCCGAGGCAACCGGTCGTTCCCACCGGTTGCTGAGCACCTCGTACCGCGTGTAGCTCTCTGCAGGGTAGTCCCCACCTTTCCATTTCCTGCACATTTTCCATCCCTGCCGGAGCGTATCCCTCTCATAGGGCCCTCCGGTAGGTCTGATAGGGCCGCTAGGGCATTGATAGAGCTAGGGTGCCAAACGAGGAGGAAGGATGCCGACTACAAGAAGCCAGAAGAACGAAGATACGCAAGCCCGCGTGTTTGAAGATCCCCCCGCGTCACCGTCGTCCCGCGCGACAATATTATCACGCGCTAACCCCCGCGTTACGATTCCCGCGTCTGTACCAGTTCCTGCAACAGTGCCTACGAACGCGCCGACAGCCGAGAACATTACGATGGATGCTATAACGTCAGCCGCCGCCGCGACCGCCATCCCAGCGCCCGCGCCCGCCGTTGATAGGATAAATAGTAGGTCGCCCGTCCAATCCGTACGATCGCGCCAATCCACCGCTAGTGCTGTACTGCGCATTAGGCAAGCAGAATTACATGCTGAGGAGCGCCTCGCCGCGATACGCCGCCAGGAATTGCAACTCGAAGCCGAGCTGGTTAAGAAGAGATTAGCGATAGATGTAGCTACCATTCGCGAGGAAACAGATCGAGATAGTGATATAGCCCAGGACGTCGCGGACACCGATAATCGAATCGATAATTGGCTGCAATGCGCGCAGCCTACGGGGGACGAGGAATTACCATCGCTGACTCCGCCGGATCAAACGTCGTCAGCGATACGCACACCCGCCCCGGTTCACATACGGGGGGAGGAAGCTGAGCGCGCCCGGGGTAGGCAGGAATTTACGAGGCCGCGTACGCCACAGTATGAGGAGCGAGAACACGCGTACTTTCCGAGGGAGGAGCCGCCCCGCGTAGAGAATAAGGAGCCCCGCGAACCTAGGTCGCGGTCACCGCCTAGGTCGCGACATAGATCTCGATCTCGATCCCGAGATATCGATAAGCTAGCCGACGCGTTGAATAGGATGACACGTTATCGACCGCCGCCGCGTCAAGCGATAGAGTTGCCCATTTTCACGGGAGCGCCGCACGAGTGGTTGCTGTTCAAGTCAGCAATGCGAGACTCGACACGAGAGTATGGATTCTCACGAGGAGAGAACTTAGCGCGCCTACGCAACAGCCTGAAAGGTGAAGCGAGAGAGACCGTGTCCGCGCTACTTTGCACCGCTGCTGACCCCGCCGTGATAATGCATACACTCGAACAGTGTTACGGACGTCCCGAGATTATAATCGACAAGTCGCTCGACGAGTTAAGAAAATTACCGCGACTTGGTACGACGGCCGCTGAACTCAACGCGTTCGCGATAAAGCTGCAGAACATCGTCAGCGTGCTATCGTGTCTGGATTATAGGGGGTACCTACAAAACCCAATGCTGTCCAGACACGTGGTAGAGAAGCTCAGCCCACACATGCGCGCGCGTTGGTGTGATTACGCCCAAGAGCATGGTAGTCGCGTGGAAGCGGAGATCGTTACGCTGTCGCGCTACCTAATGAGGGAAGCTGATCGGGCCGTAAGATACGCGTACTCGTCGACCGTGACTACGACTTCAAAGGAAGCGACGCGTCAGCAAGCTCCCGCCAGAGCACAAGCGGTCATTAGGAACAACAAAGCGCGCGTACCCGCAACGTACGCCGCCGCCGAGCGACCTGGCGAGGACGAGAGAGAGAGGGCTAAGAAGACGTGCTTGTGCTGTGGCGAGGGACATGCCACGCCAAGCTGCAAGAAACTTGGTGACATGACGGTCCAACAAAGATGGGAATGGGCCAAGGAAACTGGAGCATGTTTCAAATGTCTGGCGAGTAAACATCGTCGATTCAAGTGTACCGCGAGGAAGTGCGGAGAGCAGGAATGTCGTAGATCGCACCATAGGCTACTCCACACCGCCGACCGAACGTCGGACGCGGCTAGCGCCTCCACCAACTGTGGGACCAGGAGCGTGAGGGAAGAATCGGCGACCACCGCATCTGCCCATGCCGGCAGCGAAATGAGCGCGGTGTTACTCAAAGTGTGCCCAGTAACGTTGCGGGGGCCGAACGGCAAGGAAACAGAGACGCATGCGTTACTGGACGAGGGCTCCACTGTTACGCTACTCGACGAAGAGATAGCTAACGAAATGGGCGCAAAAGGAATTAAGCGAGCGTTACGCGTCCACGGGATTACGGCCACGCGACAAGAGAACGACAGTCGTTGCGTGGAAATAGGAATCAAGGGAAAACGCTCAGAGTGTTTTAACATACGCGCGCGTACTGTTAAACGCTTAACCTTTTGACGTGCGTAATTAGAGACACAATAGTAAGACAATGGCTTGCGGGCGCCGGCTACCGCCTGAGCGTTAATGAATTAAATATAACCGGTCAGACCGTGAAAGCGAGCTATCTACGCTGCGAACACATGAAACGTATACCTGCACGTGACGTGTGTTACGAGAATGCGAAGCCACGCCTATTGATAGGCGCCGATAATTGGCATTTGATAGTGTCGCGAACTTTGCTCACGGGACGGCAGAACGAGCCAGCCGCTTCACTTACGCAGCTAGGATGGGTGGTACACGGAACGGTACCACGGCGCGTAACTGAATTCGAGGCGAGTAGCGGGACAGCATTGCACGTGCACCCACAGGAAATATCCAAGGATTGCGAAGAGTTAAAGGACCTCACCACATCGCATATCTCGATCGACGCTCAGGGGACAGTTTACCAGCCGAGAACAGTGCTGGCAGACGAACGGGCGCAGGATATTTTCACGAAGACTGCTCGGCTGGTCAACGGTCACCATGAGGTAGGATTGCCGTGGCGGAGTGATGAGCCACACCTACCACCGAGTCACGATATGACCTTTCGTAGACTCGACACCATTGAAAGGAAAATGGATAAGTCAGCTGACTTCAAAAAAGCACACGTGTCACAGGTCAATGACCTCAAGGAAAAAGGGTACGCGAGTAAAGTAGCCGATGACGCAACTCGGCCCGAAATGATACAACTGGAAAGCGACAGCAGATGGTCCACTGGTCCCCTCTTCCTGGGCGGACCAGAACACATCTGGCCAACGGAGATCGCGCAGGGAGAGGGGGGTGATGAGATCGTCGCGCACATAGCGCACATCACCAGCCTCGTCGACACGACTCGTTTCTCGTCATACGAACGATTACTACGAACGACTGCGTATGTCCTGCTGTTCGTCGACAAATGCCGCAAACGCGCTACCCGGTTGACGTTGCGTCACAAGCAGGAGGCCGAGCTGCTACTGATAAGGGAGGCTCAGAGAGAGTGTTTTCCAGCGGAAATAGCGCGACTCGCTGTAGGTAGGAGAGTAGACAGGACCAGTCGACTCTACCGATTGGACCCGATTTTTCAAGACGACGTCATTCGTTTAAACGGTCGCATAAATGCCGCGAACGTTTCTCAAGATAGGAAGTGCCCACCCATCTTGGAAGGCAAACATCCGATGACGTCACTATATTTACGTCAGATTCACGAACGGGATCATCACGCGGGACGTGAATATATAGTGAACAAAGCGAGGAAACGCTTTTGGATTTTAAAGGTTCGACCGACAGTGCGCGCACTGATAAGAGATTGCGTGACATGTAAGCGACGAAGGAAGCCGCCAATACGGCCCGTCAAAGGGAACTTACCTATTGAACGATTGGACACCCACCTGCGGTCGTTCACCCGTTGCGGAGTAGACTGTTTCGGCCCAATGACAGTCACAATAGGAAGACGGCATGAAAAACGATGGGGTATGTTGTTCACCTGTCTTGTCACGCGAGCAATACATATAGAGTTGTTGCCAAGTTTGAACATCGATTCAGCTATATTAGCGCTAAGAAGAATGGCGGCTAGGCGCGGATGGCCTAAAACTATGATGTCCGATAACGGGACTAATTTTCGAGGAGCCGATGTTGAAATCCAACAGGCATATAAGCAGTGGGCGAATGACCTCAATGAATTCGCAATTAAGCAAGATATGGAATGGCGGTTCATTGACCCCGGGGCCCCAAATCAGGGCGGCGCGTGGGAACGACTAATAAGAAGCGTAAAGTCGGCGTTGTCGGCCGTGTTGAAGGAACGCGCACCAAAGGAGGAGGTACTTTCCACGTTGCTAATCGAGATCGAGCACACCGTCAATTCGCGACCCCTCACACACGTAAGTGTTGAACCTGGCGACGAGGAGGCGCTCACGCCGAACCACTTCTTATTAGGCTCGGCTACTGGACTACCAACTACAGGGCAGTGCGACGTCGCCGATCGAAAGACATGGCGCGCAACACAGGCGCTAGCGGACAAGTTCTGGACTCGTTGGATAAACGAATACCTACCAACGTTGACACCGCGCGGCGACGTCCGAGATTCACGCACGCAACTCGCACCGGGAAATATAGTAGTCATTGCGGATGGTCAACTGCCGCGAAATGTATGGCCATATGGGAAGATAGTGCGCACCATACAAGGACCTGATGGTGTCATACGCAGCGCTGAGGTACAGACGCGTGGAGGCGTTTTCAGACGCCCAGTTAGAAGGCTCGTTGTCCTGGCCGATGGAAGTTAGGCTCGCGTTGCTACGCCGGGGGGAGGCTGTTACGGACACGAGCATGTAATTTAGAATCACTAAATATAATCAACATTACGTCATTCACAGACGCGTAATGTATGTACATAAGCGCTGTACATAATAGAGAGCAAGCCTATCAGAGGCCAGACTATTGTCCAATCAGCTACTGGGATAGTATATAAGGCTATGTACTGAGTTCTTAGAAGTACATAATGCGGTTCTTAGAAGTAAATAGAGCAGAAAAACCGTTAAGAATAATCTGGGTTTCTATTGGTAGAATACAACGGAGAAAATCACGCCACTATTGATGACCAATGGTGTGCTTGCCGTATGCGGGGGGTCGGGAGGTGAACGTCAGCCGGCCTCAACAGGATTAGGAAATAGACTAGAGGAAAAGGGACTCTCTCCCACGACTTGCGACCGGCTGAAAAAGTACTTAAGCTGCACTTTCATTGAAGACGACGTTCTCTCTCTGCAGTTCGACTCGAAGCGTCACTGCGACAGTTTGTCTTGGCACCCTACGCTCCTGGAGCGGCCCTAGATTTCCAGATTTCCTAAGTTATCTAACGTATTAGAGTCAGTGAAGTATTGTAAAGTAACTGTGAACTATTTGTGAGTTAGCGTCACGCGTATGTACGTAAAGGACTCGATATTTACACGTGTTATGTGAAGTCTGTATTTTTATACGTGTTAAATAAATTGGCTGAGGCCTTTCAAGCGTGACCATTGTGTTGTGTAATTATTTACATCCTCTGCCCCCAACAACGATGATTGGTCAAAGGTTACATTGAGGCACATCATTATACGTTGGCATTGTTATATGCCTTGTTGTAGACATAGTAAAAATGTACAGACACGTTGGTATATTATAAGATTTACTGGTAAAATCTAAGATAGGCCAACATATAGGTTTTTTTTTGTAACATATATAAATCTTTAATACTATAATCGATTAGTAAATACAAAGAAATGAAATCAGTATCTCTTAAACATCGGATATTGTTCGTTTTTTTACCCCACCCCTATTCTTCAATCTGTCAGAACTGTCAAACGATACTTCTTAGATTTGACGGGCTCTAATAGTATTGGTATCGGCTCGCGTTGTTGTGCCTCTGTGTACCTGTAAGTGCCGCGCGAGCGCCGGCTGTCGCAGCGCTACAGCTGCACTCCCACGAGGGTGAAGAGGGGGTGGTTGGTGATGCGCGCGCTGACGTGCGGCAGCGTGCTGAGCCCGTCCTTGGTGAAGCAGTTCTCCATGTTTTCTCGCATGATTGTAAAGCGATCATTGTTGCGACTCTCCTGTGGGTGAGACTGCATTGCGTAGTGGGACATTTCAACAGGAAATCTGTAACATATCCAACATGAAACATAATAAATGCACATCCTGAAAGAAGTATGTTCAGAATCTGAATCGATTTCAGCTATTTTTTTAAATAAAATAAAACACCACCTTGCAGATCGCCACATGCCTGCATCTAGGTGCTCCTAGTGGAGCTCCACATCGATGTCGATGCGGTGAAGCTGTCGGCTGCCTTTGATAACATGACCTATCCTGCAGTAGAAGCGCTGGTCGGATAGCACGGCATGCCAGCATTAATGACATCATCCGTCGAGCTCTTGTTATTTCCGGGGTGCCAGATGTTTTAGAACCCAATGGCTTAGCACGTGACGATGGGAAGAGGCCAGACGGGTTGACCAAAATGCCTTGGAAGTTGGGTCTTTAGTGTGCTATGCAACATGTGTCGATCGACACCCTTTCGCCATCCCACTTTCTAAGTCTGGGGGGGCTGTGCTAGGGCCGCTGCTGCAGTTGCGGAAAACCTCAAATGGCGTAAATATTATTAATATTACCTTATTAATAGGTTTATATTAATAGGTTAATATTAGGTTAATATTACCTTATCAGAAGTTATATGTTTGTTGAGCCGTTTAGGTTTGAAACACTAGAGCCATAGGGTTCGAGCACTCATTGAATTGTTCGTGATATAAGCAAACTGCTGGTCGACTCTTCTCGTGAGGAGAGGGCCGAAGAAAAGCCCAGCCCTCTCCGGCTGGGCTTTTCTTCGGTCAACGAATCAGCTTTGCTATCCAACGAGGCAATGCTGCACCAGAGTTCTGGGCACTTTTCCCATTGACATCGATGTAGATGATTCTTTTTATGCCTAATGAGTTCTTTTTCTATCCGTTTGTACATATTATTAGTTTCAGTTTGTATACAGTAGGGTATTCAAACTCGGATAGTTATCAACTCCGGAGCTAGTTACGATGTTGACCAATCAAATCCGGAACTCTGGAGTTGGCTCCGGAGTTGACAGCTTTTTTTAGAAATTAATAAAAAGGCCCTTTATTTTAATCAATAGAAGACCTTCAAAAGCAACCATCTACCGCTGGTATAGCGAGTTCAAGCGCGGTCGCTTTACTTTGGGGGATGAACAAAGGAGTGGTCGTCCTACGACGGCTGTCACGTACAAGTGTGCTGGCAGTAAAAAAATTAATTCAAGAAAACAGGCGAATTACATACGAAAAGATTCAGCATACACTGCAGATTCGTTCGGGAAGCGTTCACAAGATTCTACACGAGCACCTTCGCGTGAAGAGGATAGTTTGCCGCTGGGTGCCGCACAACCTCACCAAAGCTCAGAAGCAGGCCCGTGTGGAGTGGTGCCCTGATATGATTTAAAAATTTGAAACGGGCTCGTCTCGGCGCGTTTACGATATTGTGACAGGTGACGAATCCTGGATTTATCAATACGATCCAGAAACAAAGCGTCAGTCGATAGCTGTTTGGCTGTTTCAAAAATAACCAACGCCGGTGAAAGTAGTGTTGCCCAAATGCAAGAACAAGACGAGACTTAGCCAGTCTTGGTCTTGGTCTTGCGCCAATACACCTGGTCTTGGTCTTGGTCTTGGTCTTGCGCTCCCAGTCTTGGTCTTGGTCTTGGTCTTGCAGCAAGAGTCTTGCAAGTCTTGCAATTACCTATTAGTCTATTACTATTTATTAAAGTTTACTTTAAATCTTAGAAAAACGTATTAGAATTGGAACATTGTGAGCTTGAATTAACATAGCCATAGTAAAGATCAAGCAGATTAATAAATAACTGAAGATTTGATAAGAAATTCGAAAAATCAACTGACCTATATGTCGTTTTCCATGGAAGTAACTGTTTCTTAATAAACATTTATGATTTATAAGCTTACATTTGCTAAAACATGTAAAAAAACAAATTAATTACAATAACTTGACTGTATTTTAAAGAACAATACTTATCTGTCTAGAAAGAGATTGAACCCTCAACTTATAAGAAATTTAATAAAAGAGTTTTACGATTTATCATTTATTTGAATAAAAAATAAAATACAACACAAATCAACAGCTTTATCATTAGGCTATGATACTTTATATCAATTTTTTTGACCAAGAATTAATACAAAGTAACCATCTGGCTGACTCATCACTTAACCTATTTCTATGTTTTCTAATTACTAATGATGCTTTAGAAAATAACCTCTCAGCAGGTACTGAAGTTGCAGGTATTGAGAGAAAATCACGGGCCATTTTCGATAAAATCGGATACTCTGTCTCATGCGTCCTCCACCAATCTAAAATGTCTTCCGAGCTGGCAGTTCTTGGTTTTCTCAGGTACTCCTCCAACTCGTCTATCACTAAGCCTTGAAGACAAGATCCAGATGACGTCGAGGGACATTCATAGAGTTTATCAAAGTCTATTACGTCTTCATCTTCATCACATACTTTATTTTCTTTTTCTGGTAATTCCAGAGATTTGTTCAGTGAGTGTAGACTTTTATATTCTTCATAAAGTTCATTGAACTTGCGCAGACTTTCTGTTTTAAGTTGCTTCCCCCACATTGTCAGGTCAAAAGTCTGAGCCTTATGCCTTGGGTCTAAAATTAAAGAAGTACAATAAATCCAGTTGCTCTTCTTGTAATGTTTAAGCATTTTGTCTCGAGCTGCTTGGAAAGCTAGAATGAGCCTTTCATCCACTTCAGATCGATTAGGTTTCTCATCTAACTGTTTTACCATGGATTCAATTTTATCTAGCAAGAGATTGAATGATACAATGACTAGCGGTAATGTAACATATTTGTCTCCACCAAGTTTTGTACTTAAAAGTTTAAAGTTTATTAGAAATTTATGTAATTTTTCGAGTACCTGCCATTCATTAGCTGTGATTTGAAAATCATTTAATTCGGTGACAGAACTGCACAATATGTCAATGCCCGCTCTCACTTTTAAACCAAATCCAATCATATCATGTGTGGAATTCCATCTCGTTGGACAGTCAAGAATGGCATTTAGATTTGATGGCACGCCAGCTGCTTCACAAGCAGACTGAAACTTCTTCTTCACTATCTCACTTCTTTTTATTTTACTGGAAATACTGCGTAACTTTGTACAGATGTACGCGAGTCAGCAATATTTGGTGCAGATTCTTCATCTTCCTCATCCTCAGTTTCGTCTGCATAGTCTTCGTACTGCTGATCTTGCGCGTTAGTGTCAGACTCACAGTGTAATGCTAAGGTCTTTAATAAATCTTGTACACCAAGGTTTAAAATGTGAGCAAAGCACCGGAAATGTTGATTGTCTGAATCAAAGTGTGGCGGCAGCTGTTTGCCCAGTTCATACATAAATTTGGTATTTGCAGTTGCGTTGTCGACCGTGATACCTTGTATTTTATCAATTATGCCATATTCCAATAAACATTCATGGAAAATCGTTGCAATATCTTCCCCAGTATGTCGACCGCGTGATGGTATAAAATCAAGAACTCCAGATTGATACTTCCATTCGTTGTCTATATAATGAATAGTAACCCCGTAGTAACTCCTACCAGCAATTGACGTCCACCCATCAATGGTAAAAGACATTTTAGATGATAATTGTTGAAGTCGTTCCTTGAGATTCAATTGGAGCTCTTCAAATCGCTCTTTGACTTTCCTTCTAAGTGTAGACCTTTTAGGAAACACCATATTAGGGCAAATACGTCGAAAATATACTTGTGTAGCTTCGTCATCGAAAAATGAGAAGGGAAGATATTTTTTCACCACCCAATCAACTGTAGCTGTCGTGATGTTGTCACTGCTGTTTTCCGACTGAAACAAAACAATAAATCTTGTGTTATTATTTAAAACATACTAGGTTTGAGCGTATAAGAGGAGGAGGTTTGTTGTTGTTAAATCGAGAAAATCGTTAAATTGATATTTGTTATATTAAGGTTGCACTGTACTGTAATTTACCAAAATAAAGTACTTAGTTGTTACTGGCCGATTAAATGAAAATATGGGTGTTTATAAAAAATATTTAAGACGATAATTACATACTTAATATGTCGTACCCCTAGATGAAAACACCACTAACTCAAAAATACTTACGTAAGTTAATGGCGTTTTTGAAAGTATCGCATGAATAGCTACGCGGAGTTAAAATTCTTTTAACTGTTAAAAAAATATTCTTACCTGTCCACTTCTTCCAGCGGTTACTAAAAAGCTTGTGATATCTCCACTTAATTTTGGTTTAACAGGAAGAAATATTTCTGATTCCTTTTTGTGGAAAGATATTAGATGTTTTCTTAAGCCTGAAGTGTTTCTGTTTTTCATTTTTATTTCAATCTTTTTATGTTGGCACAATTTACAGAAGGCAGTTTGGGATGCATGAATTATTTCGAAAAACTCCTCAAATTTGCTTTTGGGTCTTTTAGATCTGTGACTCAAACTCTCGTTACTCGGACTAGAATAATTTGAATCTTCGTCACTCATATTAAATTGTACACGTGATACGTTTTTAGAAAACAACGAGAATTAGTAAAAACAATTATTAAGTTAGACTCGAAGCACAGCTCAATTGGAAATGACTGGAATTAAAATAATTCCTTTATTTATAGTACGTTTCCTTGCTTTCTACCGCGCCGCCTCGCCACGTGCCGGCTCTATGAAAAGGATGCCGCCGCAAATTAAACAATGCCGCGTGCGGCGTACAAACACACACTAAATATTACCTACTTGTACAGACGCGACGCGTGAATAAAATAGAATTAGTGCCAATCACTATTCTTTACATATAAGTGAATGTTTTGGCGTAGGTACATCTATACTAATATTATAAAGCTGAAGAGTTCGTTTGTATGTTTGATGACAGAAGTTTTAAAATAAATAAATAAGTCCTGAACGTCACTATACCTCCAAAGTTACTATTCCTCGTGGACGAAGTCGCGGGCACAGCTAGTAAATACTTACTCTTATCATCTCTCTCAGAGATATTCGGGCTGGTAAGTAATACAAAACTCTTATCGCAGGCTTTTTATTTTATTAGTAGGTAAGTACCTACGCTTTTGATATTATTTTATTAGTTTTGTAGAATTTTTTTACACGTTTCAAGTATATTTAAAAGTGGCTACAATATTTATTAAACGGGTGATATTTGAACACTTTTTTGCTATTTTTTCTTGTAAAAACTTAAGAAATATAATGACTAAATGTACAATAATAGTACCTAAGTAATTAGTTTAAAACCATATAAGTAATCAATATTATAATATATACTTACTAGAATGAATTAATATGACATCTACTACCTATCCTTACCATTTTATCCTAATCATAATACTACTTGCGTGATCAGTATAATGTATTCATTTTCATTCTAAGCACTCTGAAACTTATTTATTCTTTGGAACACCTGTAGGTACTCTTAAAAAAATTCGAAATTATTTTGCATGAGTATACCTACGCCCTATGGCGGCAATCAAATAGTGTCACAAATGTTATGATTTCGGCGTGGCGGCAACGATTGTTTTAGATTTCAAAAGAAGCCGCCGGCGCGTGTATCATAACCATGTACTTCCGAAAAGCGGCAAATTTCTTTGAGAAGTAAGTACAAAACCTTTGATGCCGCATTATCAAAGTGCCGATGGTTAAAACATAACTATGCATGCACTCAGTTTGATTTTAATAGATATTTTTTTATGCGCTATGTTTATGGTATTAGTCGTAATGCGCATAGGTCCAGTTTTTCATATTCTTTGATATAGTTTTTTGCGTCTCATAGAATTCCTAAGCGTACCTACCTATACACCGAACTGTTACACCTAACTACTCAGTGAAATAGCGCTAAGTCCTAGCTGCAAGACGCAAGAGTCTTGCAGGCTATGTCTTGTTCTTGCTCAAGTCTTGCACGGTCAGTCTTGGTCTTGGTCTTGCTAAAAATACGCGGTCTTGTTCTTGGTCTTGGTCTTGCAAAAACGCAAGAACAAGACCAAGACTGCAAGACCAAGACTGAATTTGGGCAACACTAGGTGAAAGTGAAGCGATCGAGAAGCGCAGGGAAAATTTTGATCGCTAGTTTCTTCACTTTGATGGGGTACCTGATTTTAATTCCATTACGAGACCAAAGCAGCATTAATGTCGATTGGTAGGTAAACTACAAAATGCCTGCCAGAAGTTTTGTCACAATGAGCAATAAGAGACAACGCGCCCGCGCACTCAGCGCTCAAAACGAGGGACTTCCTGGACACCACAACGGTCCAGCGGTCCATCAGTTTTGGGGCGGCCTTCTTACAGTCCTGATCTGGCACCGTGCGACTTCTTTTTATTCCCTAAAATAAAAAATCAGCTGAAAGGGATACAATTTTCATCGCCGGAAGACGCGCTATCAGCGTTCGAGAAGGCTATGGAAGAGGTGTTTGCGGCGGACTGGATTTTTTTTTTCGAAAATTGGTTCAGACGCATGAAACTTTGTATAGAGGCTGGTGGAGAGTTCTTTAAAAAGATTTAATAAAAATATTTTATCCATAGAAGTAAGTTTTTTAGTGTCTCTAAACTTTCTGAGTGGCCCACGTATTTGCCCAAAATATTTGCCGAAGATTAGATATTGCGAGCGATAGCGCTAGGGTCTCGACTGGTGTAGTAACTGGCCGTGATTAAAAAGAGCCAACTGTACCTTTTTACTTTTTGAGGTATCGTTTGTGAACAGCGTGTAAACTAAGTGGAACAGCACGAAGCCCTGAGGGACTCCTGCTGATATGAGATGGAATGAAAGCGCTCCCTCTCTGTAATAGTGGGTAGTGTTATTCGACAAAAAGTCTCGCAAAATGAGTACGCCTCGATATGTCTTTGTCGAAAGTTTTTGCTATAAATTTCGAAGATGCTGCATATAAACTTTATTTCGAAAGTCAGTTTCTCGTTTTATTTGTATATTTAACACAGACTTTTGAAATGAAAAGTTATTTTGAACGGTTTTTGTGTTTTTTGTAGAGTAGTCATTTTTTTAATTTTTTGTAATACACATATAGCCAGAGTACTAATATCCCACGACAATTCCAATTAGCCCAAACTAGCAGTGTTTGTGTGGACACATTGTTTTATTACGAAGTTTTGGTGCCTACCTTCCACCTTCCGACTCCAACATCAGCTCGGTGGTACCTTACAGCCAAAGTGCATCTCAGGACAATTCTAATAAGCCTAAACACGGCTAGGATACATTGATTATACCGGCCTCATCATCACCATCAGAACAGTTTGATGGTACTATTTTCAACATAACTATTTACAACCATTTATTATTTGTATTGTTATAATTGCTTAACTATCTTCAATGTGATATTTATGCGAGTGAGAAGTTTCGGTGGCCATTTCTGGTCTTCATCATCAGTTCCACTTCATCAAATGATGGCCATTTCTGGTCTTCATCATCAGTTCCACTTCATCTAAGTATATATATAAAAGGAGAAACTGACTGACTGATATATCAACGCACAGCCGAAATTGCTAGGACTAGGAGCGTGAAATTTTGCACAAAGCTTCCTTTTATGACATAGGCGAGCACTAATAGAGGATTTCCCAAAATACACCCCCTAAGGGGATGAAACGGGGGTCCAAAGTTTGTATGGAGAAACCTACTTTCACGCGGGCGAAGCCGCTGGCAGAAGCTAGTCAAATGATACTTTTTGACTGTAGTAGCTTGAGTTCTCGATGAAAAATAAAGCAGCATAACAAAAAAAAAAACTAGTAATCTAAAATAACAAATTAACAATTAAGCTATTTGTTAATAGTCGATATTAACAAATAGCTTAATTGTTATTTGTCATTTTTGATTACTTGATTATTTTTGATTACTTTGTTACTTTGATTATTAGTTTTTACTTGAACTGCACCAGGGTGTGTAATAAGCTGCTATCCCACTAGCGTTTTACGAGCGTTGGCGTTTAGGCAATGTTTGCACAGCGTCGGCGCTACATAGACGTGACGTTAACGTTGCGCATAAGGCTATTAAAAATATCTTAACTAGGTATAAAACCTAAAAAATCCTAAAAATTCTATATTGTTGGCACCGTTATACGTCCACAGTCACCTTGAATACGGTAGTCAAATTTGGAACCCAAATTATGCAGTTCAATCCGACAGATTGGAACGAATACAACGGAGATTCACGATGTACGTGGGGTACAAATTCAAATCCTTTAAATGAGTTACAATGAAAGATGCACTCGATTCCACTTGCTGCCTCTTGTAACTCGCAGAAATATATCCGATATTCGTTTGTTAATCAAAGTAGCACGCTGTATGATAGATTGCCCTGAATTATTGTCAAAGCTATCTCTGAACGTCCCCCCCCCCGGCACTGGCGAATTAGAAATCTTCTTCACGCTCCTCATTCACGCAGTCTATCGTAGTAACTCTTACTTGATTCGCGCAAGCAAAAGCATTTAACAATTTAGTCAAAGAACACACCTTAGTTGATTTCTTTACAAGCAGTTTAGCATCCATAAACATTGTTATGTCTAAAAGCATTGTTTTGTAATTGCAATACATTATTGTCTTCTATTTTATCTTCCTACCAAACTTTGCATAATATCTCAATTACTTCTATAACTGTAACTTTCAACAATACTCCCATATTATAAGTGGAGGCTTGTAAATGGCTCATCGTGATCTACTTTATCGTTATATATTGTGTATTGTTAGCTTAGCTGTAAGCCACCCAAATACAAATAAAATAAAACTGGCAGATTCGGACGGCGTGATTGTGCATGTTACAAAAGACTCCACGTAACGTTGTCGCTGGTCAAACATTCGATAAACGCAAACGCTAGAAAAACGCTGGTGGGATAGCGGCCTTAGGTATTCCAATTACATGTTGTTGGTATACATAGGTGTATTCATATAGACAGAAAGTATTATTTAGACACTTCATTCAGTTTCTAATACACAATAATATGTTTGCGCTATTAATTTAAACTAATGAATCAGTCAGTACACGATAAAATGATTACCTGATTAAATTTATCTTTTGCGGTCGCAGTCTGCGACGAAAATCATCGTCTTCACCGCCCCATCCTTGAAATCTATTAGAGTAGCCATCGATTGTCACATATTGTTCAGATTTGAGGGCTGTAACTCCGCCTATTAATTCTTCGTAGGGCAGCGTGTAGCGAAACTTATCGATGCTGGCGCTCATATGTCGAGGCTCATTGGTGCAAACGTACAGGTTCCTGGCATCCAGCGGCAGCAGGTCCACGTCATGCAGGATGAGGCACGGGAACTTGTCTCCCATCGCTGTCTTTGCTCCAACGTTATATAGAATGCCTTTGTTAAAGATCTTCTCGTCTTGTTGTTCTACTACGTATAACCTATAACAGGATTCATGAATGTTATTTTGTAATCGGATAATATAACATCGCAGATAGATTCAATGATTAATTCATTATTTAAAGTAGATTTGTACGTTTTATGAACAGTTTTTGTATTATAATTATATATAACTAGCTTCTGTCAGCGGCTTTGTCCGCGTGATTTTGGTTATTGCGGATGCGAAGACGAATTCGAAGACAGATAAAAAGTCGAGTCGGTTCGATCGACAAAATTGGTTCAGTAGTTTAACCGCAAAAACGTAACAGTATGGATATACTAGCTTATTCTTGCTACTTCGTTCTTGTGAATGGCGGTTATTGCGGATAAGTCGAAGTCAGGTAAAAAGTAGCTAAGTCCTTCCTTGAAGTTCAACTATTCAAACAGTTGTCGCTTTATCGGACATTGGGAAAGCGAGTTGTTTCGTTGTTTATATGTAAATATTATAATAATTAATAACACCGACTCGAAAGTCGTTGCGATAGCAGCCAATTTTTCAGCGCTTATGTTGTTGACAAATTGTAAGAAGTGCTAAAGCGTCATTATTCATTATCAGCATCATGCTGACTACCGATTTGGACTTCGCCGCCGGCGCCGTTCACTACAAAGATATGCGACGCGGGTGTCGGGTGGTCGATGATGGCGTTCATTTAACTTGTTACGTGTGGCGAGAAGGTCAAGGTCTTCGTTTTGTATTGTGCAAACGTATGTTGGATTTGTATATTTACATCAACTCAAATTTAGTTTTAGAAGCCAGAATAGCCGCTCACCTGTAGTGTATATTTTGTTTCCTGAGAAAGTTATGGATATACGGCAGGAATATGTCTAGTTGTTTCTGTCTATTCTTGTACGCAACTAATATAGCGACACTGAACAATGCATTGCAGTGTTCAGGTGCGTAGCTACCATTTACTAAGCCATTTGCTGAGAAATCATCGATATTTCTTGTCGCTTTCCAATTAGGCAGAAAATCAGTACTTTTAAGTATTTCATCATATTTACAATCGGGCTTAGATTTGTGGAGCACTAGTTTTGGTGATCTCTGTTTGTACAATTGTGCTTCCAGGAACTCGGTGGGTATGTGCGGGTACCTATATTTACCGTGCATATAAGGGAACACCGACCACGTTTTGTAACTGATGCAAAAAAAAATTAAAGTAATCACGCGAATTTGTGATAACCAGAAAATAAATGTAATTATATATTCAATGCATAACTTCAGCCAGGGATATGAATCAATATTTATTTTATTTACCCTGTAATTGCAGCGGGAGCCCATTTTTAAATAATCAACAAAACAAATAAATACATTCGACTTTGACTTTGAAATTAATATTCTGATTACTATTCTATTCTTTACATTTTGACATGTGTCGTTACCACAGAGTATTCATGAAAATTCAAGAAATAAAAAAAAATGTGTAGATTGATGACCTTCTTGTATGTACTTACTTGTAATCGCTGACCTTTAATATTTGATATTTATTTAGCGATTTGGCGTTGTCCCATTTAGATTTTTTTTTCTCACGCGTAAGTGTGACTTTTTAGCTGAATAAGCTTTATTTTATAAGGAAATTAAAATGTTTGGCAATGTATTAAAACTAATTTTTATACTTTTACGATAAATTTAAAGCAAAAATTAATAATTTAAATTCGGCAAAGCTGTTTTTTATCATTGTCCCAACCTGTTTATGGCATAATATGTTTTGCCACGTTATTTTTTTGGATCCTAATATTCATATAATACTGACGTTATTATAAAAAACGCAGTCTAAAACGAAAAAAATGTTACGTCAGTATAAGTCGCAAAAAACGTGTATTTTGACACTCTCAAAGGAATAAAAATTCATAGGGTACTTCCCGTTGACCTAGAGTCCTGAAATTTTGTATGAAGCAAGGTCTCATAGCACAAGTATAGGAAAAAATCTGAAAACTGTAAATATGTAGTTACATCACAAAAAAAAACTTTTTGCTATTTGGAAAAATCTTCGAAACTCCATTCGGGAATTGAACTATTTACATAATAGGTAAGTTTGAACGGAACCCTCAGGGCGTGAGGCCGACTCGCACTTGCCCAGCTTTTTATAGTATAGTGACTTTTGTGACTATCCACGGGCAGACTAGTGGAATATTTTAATTACCAGAAGCAACTCAGTTCACAAAACAATAAATCATCATTATAATTATGACAAGTACCTAAGAGACGGAATATTCCTGTTACAGTTCAGTGGCAGCATGACTTGTCCAATAACTTATTAAGTGTCGCCTATCACTCATCGTCCCGGTATATTCAACACGCTGCGTTATCGGCACCGTCCATTGAATAAGCCATTAAATACTATTCTGTCGCCGTAAACTCATACAGCGATTTGCGCGTTCAATAGAATAACGCGTTCCTGGTGCTGATGGGGCTGCCGCACCACTGCGGCGCCTCCGCGATGTTCGCGGCTGACATAGACGGCTTCGTGGCCATCATGCGCAAACGGTGCGCTTCTATCTTGTCCCGTACGCGCGACAGTCCCAACCAACACCATGTTGCGCGCGCTGGCGCATGGCGGACCGGTGGGACTCTCAGACGCTGGCTCGCTGGATACGGCTGCACCCAGTCGTATAGTGATTTGTCACTATCATCGGGGAGTCCACCCGGACCTGCAACTTACTGTTTGTGTGAACGTTCAATTTGTTACTAACATTAATTTGTAAGTACTACTAACACATATGGATGTAGATATTCTTAAGATGAGTCTGAATTAAATGATTATTATTATAAGCAAACAGGCCGCATCTCGTCACGGTTGGCAAAGTGGTTGAGCAATTGGCTGCTGCGCTGTGGGTCGTGGGTTCGATTCTCGCTCGGAAAAATTTTTTGTTGTGGCCTATAGATAGGTGTTACGGGTCTGAGTATTACGTGTAAGTGAATTACATGTTTGTGTTTACACCCACGATATAGGTATTATTCCTAGAGTAGGGCGATGTTTTTTTTTAAAAAGATCTGACTTGTTGTGTCCCTATGTACCTATAGTTATTTAAATATAAATAAGTATCGTCCTCGCTCCCTGACAGCTGTCTATCGATCAGCCTCAATCAGTTAAGCCCGCGCAACTAACTGGAGACGAAAATAAATATATACAGCCATATTGTAACGATAAAATGTTTAATACAGATAATATAATACATTTTTCATCCTCCCATCTCGGAAAGAGTATTTTTGCTCTTCGATATCTGAGTGCAAAAGCCGTTTTTATCCGCTAGAGGAAATTGAATTTAAAACATCGTGTGCACTAATTTTATGAATTCCTTTTTATGAAACCTATTTACTTCTACCTCCATGGTGCCAAATTTATCATACAACTTTTTCAGACTCGAAACTTCCTTGGTTTACTTTTTTTAATTTCCTTTGCGTGCGCCATTTTCTTTTCACGTCATATTGTTAAAACCCAAAGACATTAAATATATACTACCAATAGACAGGACATAGCGAACAAAATCGTGCTCCGATACTTATTACCTAGTGGTCATAAGTCGCTCAGTCTAGTATGACGCCCCTACACGTCAAGTCGTGTTTGTATCCGCTTTATGCATTAAAAGAAAATCATTTTCTGAGAAAATATGCCGAACTGCGCATTACGCTATTGCAAATCTTGTTATGATAAAATGACTGGACCTAACTTCGGTTTATTTTCGTAAATATTTTTGGTATTTACGAAGTAATTAATTAAAATTCAATAATTTAGTTATTCAGAATTCATTTTGGAGAGTGTGCGCAGGAATTGCATGACTTGATTCCACCATCTCATTTCTACCATCGGACAAGCCGACGAACGGCGAGTATCCACCCTTACGTTGTTGAAACCTCTACGGTCCGGACCAAGCGTTTTGCCTCGTCGTTTATACCGCGTACATCGAGGGACTGGAATAATTTGCCTGCTGCGATTTTCCCGTCCGATTATAATTTGGGTCTCTTCAAGGCTAGAGTGAATAGGCTCTCAATAAATTAGTGCGCCTCACCATCAACGATTGCATTACCACTTACCATCAGGTGGAATCGCAGTCAAGCACTAGTTTATATCAATTAAAAAAAAAAAAAAAAATTTAGAAATTGTTCTAGAACATTTGCTGGTTTTGTGATAACGCCATCTATTGCTGAAAAGCTTAACCTTACCTTTATCACACACTGAGGCTCTACCACGAGATCATAACGTGATCCATTTTACGACCTAAACCGAACTGTTAAAGGGATGGAGCTATATAGGCCGTATAGCTCCATCACTCTTTTTCGCTCGTACGACTGACATTTTAACATTATCATGGTAAGGCCCCTGGCCACCTACCGAGCGATAGTTAAATAATTATAAATTTTGACAAATTTAATTCGCGTGTTTGCTATTCAAAGCCAGATGGCGTCACTGAGACATAGGATGACAGTTTTTCTTAAGACATTTGTTCTGATAGCCGCTCTGTTGTATCTCTTTAAATCTCTTTGTTAAAACCTTAGGTTGAAAACAAGAAATTTGAAAACAAGTGAAAACCCTAAAATGAGTGATTCTAAAGACGAAGAAGTTTATTTGACGCCAACAGAATTGACTGAAACTGTTAATAATGCGCAAATGAGCTTTCTCCCTTAACAATCACGCGAGAAGTATTTGAAACAGTAGGCACGATATGTTTAACACATAGCGACTAGCTAAAGCTCATCTGGTCATCACCCAAAAAGATCGAAGGTTTTCACAGCATCTGAAAATGAAACGCTTCTTAACGATTCACACCTGATTCCGTATAAAAATGAAGTCAGTTGCACATTCAGTATCTACTTAAATATATTAATCAACTACTTAACATAATCTAATACGTACACGTACATAATAGATGTTGATGGGCATAAATATGCATGCATATCAATTTTATTAATTTATCTACTCTTTACGTTTCATGTTGTTCTTATTATTGGTATAAACGGAGCATGTCGAACTAATGAACTAAAACCACATAATATCAAAAACATTGAGAAATATTCAGATGACTTACTATTAATTAATTTACCTAATACAAAGACAAAAAGAGACCAACACCAACATTACAGTACCTATCAAAAATATTACACTCAACTTAAGTAGGTAACTGTAGCAACGTTACTTTCAATTTTTCCTAATAATAATAGGGGTTAAAGTATGAAATTGCCGTCAAGTTCAAATAAACTTTATGTTAAAGGTACGTTATTTTTTCGAAATTAGGTATTTATTGGTTTCTTTGTGTTTTATATTTTCTGTAATATCGCAGTACTTATAACCATGAAAGGTGATGAAAAAAAGGTATGATAAAACAATAAATTTTGTAATAACCGGTTTTCAGTCTTTCACTAATCCCTCTCTTTTTCTCTCAATTAGTGGAGGTGGTACGATAGTCACCCGAATCAGTAGGGTCAGTAGTGGGATAGCTCAGGGTACGTCCGAAAAGCCCCAAAAACTAACCCATCTTTATTGAGATTATTCAATTGTTTGTCATTCTTCTTCGGCAGATATTCGGTGACCGCTTGTTCGCCGGCTGGAGTTGGATGATCCCTGTGTTCGTAGCGCTGTCTACTTTCGGTGGGGTTAACGGAGTGTTGTTCACCTCAGCCCGGCTGTTCGCCACCGGTGCGCAAGAAGGACACATGCCTGCTTTCTTCTCTCTCTTCCACATCAAGAAACAGACGCCCATACCTTCGCTTATGTTCACTGTAAGTAGCTTTTCACTATTTTCTCAGTATGTTCAAGCATCATATGTAATATTTTGAACCTTATTCATAAACTATTTATTGAAACATGTTACAATTAACATTTTTAAACTTTCAGTGTCTGTTCTCGCTCCTGATGTTGACGACGAGCAACGTGTTTGATCTCATCAATTACTTCTCCCAAACGCTGTGGCTGTCAGTGGGCGCCTCGGTCGTGGGCATGCTCTGGCTGCGCCGAGTCAAACCAGACATCCCCAGACCCATCAAGGTCAATATCGTCATACCGTATCTGTTCCTCCTCGCTATTGGCTGCTTGGTCGTCATCCCAGCCATCACGCGACCTAAAGACACCGCTATTGGTGTAGCTATACTCCTGTCTGGCATCCCAGTGTACTACCTGTGTGTCAAGTGGAAAAGCAAGCCAGAAATGTACCATTCTTTCTCGGCTTGCTTCCTAAGGTTCCTACAGAAACTTTGCTCATGTATTTACGTAGAATCCTCTGAGTTATTGTCGAACTGAACCATTGTAGAAAAACATAATGGATTTATATTGCGTTTTATCTGGAACCAACTGTCAAAAATGGTGAAGAAGGAAAATAACCTATCGGCTCTATTTGCCATTAATCAAAAATTGAATAGAATAGAACCTTGAATTGACGAAAACATTCAATGAAACTCTTTTAGATATTTAAATGTAAAGGACCAATCAGAAACATGTACCTATACGAATTCGAGATCATCCATTTTAACACGATCCTGTGATAAATGTATGTCTGAATCAGTTCATTTTATTAAAATTTAGTTCAATTTTAAAATTTTTCTTTGTGGTCGTAGATTAAATTTATTAGGCTAAGGCTTACTACTTGTGACCTGAAAATATTGCTATTGATAGTAAAAATTGGTAAGCCTGTTTGTTTGATAGGTACGTCACAGAAGTAATCAGTGTCCATTAGGAAATAGCTTACAGATTTTTGTAAAAAGTGACACGATATTCTATTTCGACAATATTAAGTAAACCAAGTCAGTATTCATAGATGATCTGCTTTACTGAAATTATTCATGCGCAGAATAAATGCACGGACCGAAATAACGTTGCTGTTTACGTCTCGTTTGTGCTGGAAACCTGAAAGAAAAAACGATTAAGATTTCATGTTCAGCTGATAGATTCGAACATATGGCTTACTCAAGGAATGTATTAACATACAAACTACATCGGTCATCTAAATAAAAACTAGGTATAATACAAGCTTACTGTATTTGTATCTATCAGCGATGTTGTCTTTAAGCCTAGGTACCTTGTATTGGTATGTCGTGGTTGCTCTCTGAATATCTACTTTAGTGTTAGATAGAAATAAGAGCTAATTTTATTTATTGATGATAAGGTACGGACATTCCTATAAAGCACTGTTTTATATTAAGCTATACCTATTTGTTAGTTTTGCTACGTTTATTTTACAACTGTTTTGAGATATTTATGCAAACTTTTTGTAGTTACATGTTATTTACACGGTTTGTTTACATAAAAATAATATGACGTATTTATATTACGTATTTAAGGGTAAGTTTAATAAATGTGACTATCAGTGTCTTATATCATGATATCAAAAAGTGTAACCAGTTTAAAAGTAAACGCGTTTTCATTGAATAAAAATAATTTTATCGAATTAAAGATAATAATATAAAATAATGTACCTCAATGATTTATATATCATACAATGTATTAGGTATATGACATATTTATATATAAATATTTGTCTATGTAACTACAAAGATGGTTAAAATAAAACATTATCCTTATCAATTTATATTTTATTAATTAAAGAACCAAAAAAACCTTTTCCCTAAAAATAATAAAATTAAGCGGTAGAGAATGCCTAAGGCATTAAGTCCGTCTTTGTCCCTTCTACATGAAGATTAAATAAATAAATGAACTAGTGCGTCTCACCATCAACGAATGCATCAATTTACCTAGGTAATGTAGTAATGTACCTAGGTAATGCAGTAATTTACCAAGGTAAATTGACTGCCGCGTAGAACCAATGGTTATATCCACGCAGCGGGAATAACTCTACGTCCTGACTAGGTGCAGGACCTGAACGGCTCGGTAACTCTAATTTCGTCGGCCACCGCCGGTACCCCGTCCCTCGAGGGTATGATTAGAGGACAGGGTTGCATGGTAGCATGGTTCGGGGAGATGGCTGTGTTTGGGATATACCTCTCCCCAAACTAAACTCTCGCCGAACTCTACAACGCCCTTATGGAGCCGAATGCCGTCGTCGCTGGGTTTGGATCCCTCCCCGTGGTCGTTTGCGGGGACTTCAATGCCAACAACTTAGCTTGGAGTTCATGGTACACGAACCAGTGGGGCCGGACGGTGGAAGACTAGGCTCTGGAGACAGGCTTGGTCGTCCTAAACCGGGGTTCTGACCCCACGTAGTGCGGATGCGGGGTGAGTCTGTGGTTCGCCAACCCTGCTCTGTTAGCGCGTGTCGTCGACTGCCCTGTATCTATGGGTATGCAGATGATGATGGCACAGTTGAAGAGAGATACGTCTCTACAACTACGCTCGGGCTAGTAAGGAGCTAATCCAGTCCGAAAGAGAGGCTATGGCAGAGCATACGA
The DNA here is from genome assembly GCA_905147345.3 of Mythimna impura. Taxonomy (NCBI): domain Eukaryota; kingdom Metazoa; phylum Arthropoda; class Insecta; order Lepidoptera; family Noctuidae; genus Mythimna; species Mythimna impura. The sequence goes on along the minus strand of LR990348.1, from coordinate 10,871,279 downwards.
ATGTCTCACTTCAGGCATTCTCCAAGTGGGGTGTAGCCAATCTGTTGGAATTCAACGCAGCCAAAATAAAAGCGTGTCTGTTCACCGCTAAACGGAGTCTGTTCACCTTGACTCCTGCTTTTCAGAATGTATTCCTGGACCGACCGCTTTCAGCTCTTGGGAGTAGCCTCAGACCGTAACTTTGGGAGGTTCATTGAGTCCAAAGTTAAGGTAGCTGCTAGGAAACTCGGCTTTCCTTTAAAGGTTCGTCGGCACTTTACACCGGGATAGTCAAAAAGTAATATTTGATAAAGTGGAACTGATGAGAAATGGCCAACGGAACTTCATACGCTCATAGATATCATAATGAAGATAGTTAAGCATTTATGTCAATACAGATAAATAAATGGTTCTGAATAATTATGCTGAAAATGGTATCATCGAACTGATGTGATGATAATGATGGAACCGAAAGGTAGGCACCGGGACCCCGTAATTAATCAATGTATCTTATACGTGTTTGGGCTTATTACAATTGTCATGAGAAGCACTTTGGCTACAAGGTACTATAGAACTGATCTGATAATGGAGCCGGAAGTTAGCTTTTAGGATGTCAAAATATAAGTATAAGTATATGAGTTTATAGCTGGATGTCTCAAATTCCGATATACTTACCTAATGACTAGATTACTGGACTAAAAAGACAATTCCAGGAACACCCATATTCCGAAACTAAGGTTAAAATTTTGGAAGTCGTTTCCTTTTTTGGGATTAATATAAAAACAGAAATAAAACCTCTGTAGACATTGACACGTCTTTTATTTTCTCTAAAAATTTGTAAAATTAACTTAAGAGTTACTTAATAATATAATGCTTAATAGAAGTGCCTGGGACGAGTGTCAGCGCGGGACTTGCACTTCAACACAATTGTAATAAAAACCGGAAGCTTATTCATGCAATGGCAGCACCGTTTTATGTTGCTGTTCAGTCCTATAGAAAAAAAAAACATTAAGTAAATATTATAAAAGAAAGCACTTTTGCCACGTCTGTCCAATGTCCATCTGTTAGCTGCAATAAACTGCAAATGGGGTGTTAGTGTAAACTCGTTGAAAGAGATGATGATAGTTGGAGAGGTCTGAAAAAAATGTACATTTTGAGAGCTTCCACAACGGGCACTGCACAAATAGTTTAAGATATAACGAGAATAATATATCTATGGTAGACAGACAGGAACCTTTTGCAGAAAAGGTTCTAAAAAAAGAGTTAAAAAAAACTGCTTTATTTGCAAAGGTGTTTTCACCGATATGTCTACGAGTAGTTTAAAGACCACACATTAGGTTTTGTTTTCGGTCAGTTTCGGTGAAAAATTGGCCGATTATTGAGGTCGGCCGAAATTAGCCTCTTTGAGCTGACGATTGTGACACAAAAACGGCCTAACTTATTCGTCTATAAGTGTGTTATAATTTTTACCCATTATTTTTTTAATGTTGGAAATCATCTAATGAGTTCTTCCACTTTAGGGCGGCACTTTAGGATGGCCCCAGTAGGCTTCGGCCCTGCTTGGCCCCTACGGTTTTGCTGACATCTCTTTAAAGGTAAAAGGTATAGATAGTTTATTTGTCAAAACATGAGTAAGCTGTACAAAAAACATAGTTTGCAAAGCATGGTGTTATACATAAAAAAAGTATCTACTAATATGTTTTACCTAAATAGGCGCATACATTTTTTAAATGTTGTCTTGTTTTATATCTTACATAATTAAGCATTTTATTATAGGAAATACTAATGAAATAATTTAGGTGTCTTCAAGGCTAGAGTGAATAGGCTCTAAACTAGTGCGCCTCACTATCAACGATTGCATCACTACTTACCATCAGTTGAGATCGCAATCAAGCACTAGTTTATAACAATTAAAAAACAAATTACAAAATTTTAGGTGATAGGAATTTAAAAAATCATTTATATCATAAAAACATTTATCAATGAGATATTTGTTTAGTTGCAACTTAAATTTTGATACATATAATAAGTCCTTTAATGGGTATTTTATTAAATATCACCGGAGCAAAGCAGTAATAGTAGATTATGTGACTAGGGCATAATAAAGCAGTGTCTTTAAGTCGCGGGCGGCATGTTGAATTCCGAACGAAACGAAGGTTGCTAATTTTAATCCCGAACGTTAGTGAGGGATTTATATAATTAACTCCCGAGCACTGCGAGGGAGTTAATTATAAAAAAGTCAAAAAAAGTCAAAAGAAAAGTCAAAAAAAAAGAAAAAAAAAAGTAAAAAGTAAAAAGTCAAAGGGTGGTGTAAAAAAGTCTTTTTACACCACCTGCTCGATAATGCCCTTTTATACGTCATACAACCATCACTTAAAGCAAGTCATTCTGTCCCTAGGGAGATAATGCAGTATGGGCGATCCCTAGGGAATAATGAGATTTGAATTTGGAACGTGAAAAACCGTCAGCATTATGTGAATTAAAATGTAGTGCATTAAACAAGTTTATTCAAATTTCAAACTGGCCAGTAACAAAAAAAAAAAAAAACAATAAAAAAGTTTCTAAAAAAAAAGTAATGAACAAGCTCCTAGTCTACCGGCGTTTCTGTCTTCGGTCCACAGCACTCAACAGTTAGTCGAACATATCTTAACTCCATCACTGGTTGACTGTGAGGTGCCGTGCTTGACCGACGCCGTGAACGCCTGGAAAGTGGCTTGCCCGAACAAGGCGTTGCCCGAGAATCCATCTACCCAGAGACAGTGGGATGAGCCGCTCTGCAGGCTGGTACGGAATAATCTTATTAATACGTCCACCAATACTGCTGAGCGCGCCCGCCTACTGGCTGTGGGTGAATGGGAGTCGGGCCTCTGGCTACAGGCTCTACCGTCACCTAACATAGGTACTATGCTGAGTGACACCACCTTCCGGATCGCTACATGCCTGCGTCTGGGTGCTCCTAGTGGAGCTCCACATCGATGTCAGTGCGGCGAAGCAGTCGACCGCCTCGGACACCATGGCCTATCATGCAGTAGAAGCGCTGGTCGGATAGCACGACATGCCAGTATTAATGACATCATCCGCCGAGCTCTTGTCACCGCCGGGGTGCCAGCTGTTTTAGAACCCAATGGCTTGGCACGTGACGATGGGAAGAGGCCAGACGGGATGACTATAATGCCTTGGAAATTGGGTAGGCCTTTGGTGTGGGATGCAACATGTGTCGACACCCTTGCGCCATCCCATCTTCTGAGTACGGCGGGCTGTGCTGGGGCGGCTGCTGCAGGTGCAGAAAACCTCAAACGGCGTAAATATAATAACCTCATCGGAGGTTATATATTTGAGCCGTTTGGGGTTGAAACACTAGGGCCATGGGGTCCGAGCGCTCATCGAGTTGTTCGGGATATCAGCAAACAGCTGGTCGACTCTTCACGTGACCAGAGGGCTGGGCTTTTCTTCGGTCAACGAATCAGCATTGCCATCCAGCGTGGTAATGCTGCCAGCGTTCTGGGCACATCTCCCATTGACATCGATGTGGACGAATTTTTTGATGCCCTATGAGTTTTATTTCTACCCGTTTGTACATATATTATTTTCAGTTTGTGTATATATTTATTAAGTTATAATATTTAGTAGTTAAGCTCCGTGTTATAGAAAATTTAAACTATAGAATCTTTGAGTAGTGAATTTTGTTTGTTTCAAATCTCAAAACATTTTGAGTGATAGTTAAGATTAACTCGTAAATAATATTTATATTTCTCTAATATATGATTTGTTTTACTAAATTGTCTTTTAATTATCCAACACGGGGATAAAGCTGTCTTTGTCTTGGGCGGCTTGAATTCCTCACTTCACTCAGGTTTCTTTAATAACTCCCTCGCAATGCTCGGGAGTTAATTATATAAATCCCTCACTATCGTTCGGGATTAAAATTAGCAACCTTCCTTTCGTTCGGAATTCAACATCCGCCACCCGCGACTTAAAGACACTGCTTTATCCCCTGGTTACATAATCTACTATTTCATCCCCCCATCTCGAAAAGAGTATTTTTGCTCTTCGATATCTGAGTGCAAAAGCCGTTATAATCCGCTAGAGGATTGAATTTAGAACATCGTGTATTCGTGTGCATTACTTTTGTGAATTCAAAACGTCATTATCAACCTATTTACTTCTACCTCCATGATGCCAAATTTATCATACAACTTTTTTTAATTTGTTAAAAAGTCAGACTCGGTAACCTCCTTGGTGTACTTTTTTTTTTTAATTCTTTTGCGCGCACTATTTTCTTTTCACAACATAATATTGTTAAAACCTTAGGTTGAAAACAAGAAGTGAAAAAGCTAAAATGAGTGATTTGACTGAAACTTTAATAATGTTCAAATGAGCTTTCTCCCTCAACAATCACGCGAAAAGTATGTGAACAGTACGATATGTTTAACACGTGGCGACTAGCTAAAGGAGCCCAAACTTTCTCAGAAAACGTTTTGCTGGCATATTTTATTTAATTATCCGAGACCAAGCACTCTATGGAGTACGTATTCGATGCTAAAAGCAACAATAAAAATGAAAAAAGACATACATATTGACACCTATCCTAAATTGGTCCGGAGCGATGAGGAGTGGCAGGCGGTCGCATCCTTCTGCGAAGCAGTAATGCTAGCAAAGGAGGCGGCCGATCGCGTGAGGCAACGGTCCTCACGCCCCAACCGCCACCGGGATTCCGATCCCGATTTCCGGCCACCGTAGGCGCGGGCTTGCGGACGGCGAGCAATGGGTGGCTCGCCGTCCGATCGTCCGGTAACCGTCTGGACCGAGCCCAAGTCGTCGACGGCGCGTATTGTTCCACGCGCGCCTCAGGGAGATGTCAGCAAATCGTAGGGGCCCAACAGGGTCGAAGCCTACTGGGGCCACGTAGTGTGAAAGTGAAACCCGGGGCCCTGGGACGAAGGCAAAGAAGGAACAGGAGTGGGTTTTTAGTCAGTAAAAGTCTGACACTATTTTACGCTCCGCCCAAGAGCGAGATTTGTCATAAGATGATTTTCCCACCTAAAAAAAAAAGCATCTGAAATTCAAAAGTTTCTTAACGAAGCAACTGATTCCGTATAGGTACCTATTTGGCGGCAAAAGTAAGTCAGTTGCACATTCAGTATCTACTTAAGTATATTAATCAACTACTTAACATAATCTAATACGTACTTAGTAGATTTTGATAGGCATAATTATGCATGCATATCAATTTTATTATTCTACTCTTTACATTACAGGTTAGGAACAACCTGTAGATTTATAACAACCGGAGCATTTAGAACTAATGAACTAACACAACCTAATGTCAAAAACATTGAAAAACATTCAGACGACTTACTATTAATTAGTTTACCTAATACAAAGACAAAAAGAGACCGTAACTTCGTCATTCGCAAAGAATACGTAACAATTGTTGAGGAATATCAAGCCTTACGCCCGCCTAACACTCCAATCAATCGATTTTTTTCTACAATATCGCAACGGAAAGTGTGTCAAACAGCCTATGGGTGCTAATAAAATTGGCAGTATCCCACGAGAAACAGCAACTTTTCTTGAACTTCCAGAACCCCCATTGTTTACGGGTCATTGTTTCCGACAAACTTCATCAGCCACACTTTTGGCCGACTCAGGAGCTGATCTCCTGTCCCTTAAGCGCCATGGAGGCTGGAAGTCCAATGCGTTTGCAGAGGGATACAACCGCATTGGACTTCCATCTAAAATAAGTCTAAAATATATAAAGGCATCGCAGGAAAGAGCCTCAGTCAGATCCTTGGACTTGGGCCCTTCTACATCAAAAATGAGCCGTTACGAAACACTTAACCATCGCCCTCTCTCGCCAACGTTTACGCCAAGGGAATCCGTTGAATCGGTACAACTATTAAGTATGACAGATAGTTTACCAAAAAACAGTACACAAGTCACTAATACCAACATTACAGTACCTAACAAAAATATTAAGTACACTCATCATAAGTAACTGTAGCAACGTTATGAATGTAACGTAATTTTTCTTAATTATACCTAAGTATTATTTGTTATGATTTAAATTTTATTCTCTAATACCTTACCTATCATAATATCATAATTCTTTGCACTCGAGTGCAAAGAATTTTTACCTCGTGCTCTTTTGATTCTCTCGCTAACACTCAGGATCGCTTGCTCGGTCATCAAAATTGAGAAAAAGAAAAGCAACTTTGCACTCTTGTATAACAAATAACTATTTTGCATAACGCTGTACCTTACACTACATAAGAAATTACATACAAAGAAATGAAATCAGTATCTCTTAAAAATCCGATATTTTAGTAATCGATTTCTTTAACCCTATCCCTATTTTAAGGAGATGTCAGCAAAACCGTAGGGGCCCAGTAGGGTCGAAGCCAACTGGGGCCATGGGTTCGCTTCTGAAAAGACTGAAGAAACAAGGGGCCCTGGAAGGCAACGAAGGAACATAGGAGTGGATTTTAGTCAGTAAAAGTCTGACACGCTCTTCCGATCCACCCAAGGGCGAGAGAAGTCATTGGATGGTGTCTCACCTTAAAAAATCCCCATCCCTATTTTGATGACCCGAAACACAGGTTTTATAAACCTAGCACGAGCAAGTCGTTTACTTAAGACATAATTCTAGGTTTCATTTTCCTGAAGTCCTTCAATATTGATAATTTAATTATTCTCTGGGCACTAGCATAATTATTTGTTTATGGTTTACTTGTGCCTATTACATGTAACCAATATTGTGTAAAAGATTAAATTATAATAATTATTAAAGATTATTCTTCAATCTGTCAGAACTGTCAAACGGTACTTCTTTGATTTAATAGTGGTGTTGGTATCGGCACACGCGTGTTGTGCCTCTGTGTACCTGTAGGTGCCGCGCGAGCGCCGGCTGTGCAGCTTCACCCCCACGAGGGTGAAGAGGGGGTGGGTAGAGATGCGCGCGCTGACGTGCGGCAGCGTGCTGAGCCCGTCCTTTGCGAAGCCGTTCTTCACGTTGTCTCGCATGTACATAAAGCGATTAACGTTGGGACGCTCCTGTGGGTGTGCCAGCATTTTGTAGTGGGACATTTCAGCAGGAAATCTGTAACGTATACAACATGAAACATTATTATACATATATTATGTATATAACGAAACTACTGGGGCTAGGAGTGTGAAATTTTGCACAGGGTTTCCTTTTATGACGTAGGCAAGCACTAAGGATTTTGCCAAAATTCACCCCCTAAGGTTATGAAATGGGAGTCCAAAGTTTGTATGGAGAAACCTACTTTTTAACCGACTTCAAAAAGGAGGAGGTTATATGTTCGGTTGAATGTATGTTTTTTTTTTTTTTATGTATGTTCACCGATTTCTCGGTCAATTGTGGAACGATTTACAAAATTTTTTTTTTATTGAAAGGTTATGGTTCCCCGAGTTGGTCCCATAGAAATATTGTTGATTGATCTGATCATGAACTTAAGATATGGAACAGAACTCCTCATAGAATCACAGCAGAACCGTCGTAACAAGTAAAATTGCTTGGTTTATACGTGTAGTTGATGACTGACTAAAAGTAGAGGGGGAATATATCGAACTGATCTGATGATGAAACCTGAAATTAGGCACCGGAACTCTGTAATAAATTAATTTAATCTAACCGTGTTTGGTATTATTAGAATTGTCATAAGATGCACTCTGGCTATAAGGTATTTAAGTTTGGCTGAGGGGTACTTTTTAGTGGTGGTACCAAAACTAAAAAGTGTAAAATAAAAAACTTTTTACAAAAAAAAAATACAACCGACTTCAAAGTAAAAAAAAAAACACTGAAAAGTGCCAAATAACTTTAATTTCGGAAGTCGGTGTTAAATAACGAAGAGACAAAACTATTATAGAAACACCGACTTCCGAAATTAAAGTTATTTGGCACTTTTCAGTGTTTTTTTTTTACTTTGAAGTCGGTTGTATTTTTTTTTTGTAAAAAGTTTTTTATACGCAGGTGAAGTCGCTGGCAGAAGCTAGTAAATGCACTTCCTGATTCCTGAAAGTAGTATGTTCAGAATCTGAATCGATTTCAGATATTTTTAATCGAATTCGAAAAATAGGAGGTTCTATGTTCGGCTGTATGTGATTTTTTACCCGACTGAAAGAAGGGTTATGTTTTTCGCGCGTGTCTTGTATATATGTATGTATGTAATATTCTTTATTACCTCATATCTTCCAAACCGCTAAACAGATTTACATAATTAAGATATCGTTAGATTCGTCTTGATAATCCAAGTGTTCTTAGATAGGTGACGTTAAAAAAAAACTATCATAACGACGCGACTTTTGGTTACTGCAATATGGGTATCAAATTAAAGGATTAATCATGAGGATTTCAAAATGGTATTAATGACCATATTTAAAAAAATACAATAGGAAATATGTTATTAATTATCTACTAGCTGTTACTCGCGACTTAGTTACTCCCCTTTTTTGAGGCAATCGTGTAAAAAAATGTTATCCAGTTCAGAGATATATTCTCCCCTGGGAACTAAGTCCTGTTCCCGAGGGAAAATGAAAAGTAGCCTAAGTTACTCCTTGTAACATCAGCTATCCGTCAGTTGCGCACGCCATAATTATGGTGGTAAGTCCGCTCTTTGAGGAGTGGCTGGAAAGGCGTCAGTGCGGCGTCCTCACCTTACACGTGACGCAGGTCCTCACTGGACATGGTAAGTTCGGGAGGTTCCTGCACCGGATTCAGGTGGAAAAAACGCTCGGGGGTGTCGCCATTGTGCACCGCCCGGAGGATACGATGGAGCTTACGGTGGAGGTGAGCCCTGCACTGTCGGAGCACTGCCGTGTGCTCGTGGGAGCAATCTGCGGCGGTGACCTCTAGTGCCGGATCCTGGTCCAGGCCATGGTCCGGAGCGAGGTGAAATGGGTGGCGGTCGACTCCTTCTGCGAAGCAGTAATGCTAGTGATGGAGACAGCCGTAACTCCGACTACCAACCACCGTAGGCACGGGCTTTCGGACGACGTGCAATGTGTAGCTCGCTGTCCGGTCGTCCGACTATTGTCCGGACCGAGCCCAAATCGTCGACAACGCGTCGTGTACTACGCGTTCCTCAAAGAGATGTCATGGCCCAGCAGGGACTATGGCTACTAGGGTCATGGGACTACTTCTGAAAAGTTAACCCGTGGTCCTAGAACGCAAAGAGCAACTGAAGGAACCTAGGTGTGGTTTTACTCAGTAAAAGTCTAGCACGCTCTCTGTCTCCGCCCCAGAGCGGGAGAAGTTATTAGATGATTACCAACATGAAAAAAAGTTTTCCGTCAGTGAAAGTCCCGTTACAATCGGTCCAGCCGTTTCAAAGATGTCCTCGCCCCGGGAATCAGGATTTCCCCCCACCACCGGAATTAAGTCCCGTTTCCGCGAGAATATAAAAAGTAGCTTAAAGTGCTCATAATAATATTAGCTATTTCCCAATGCAAGTCCCGTCAACTTTTGTTTAACTGTTTCGTAGACGTATCCCATATTTTGACATCCCCTTGAAAAAAAAAGCCTAAGTTAATCCTTGTAACATCAGCTATCAGTCAGTCAAAGTCTCTCAAAGTCAGTTCAGCCGTTTCGGAGATATCCTTTAACCTATCATATCTTAATATCCGGTATTAAGATAAACTCCCTCCCCCGAGAATTAAGTCTCGTCCAGCGGAAATATAAAAAGTAGATTACTCATTATAACATTAGCTATATAATATCCCAATGAAAGCCCCGTCAAGGTTCAACCCTTTTGAAGACTTATTACGTATTATGAAACCCCATTCCCGCGGAAAAACAAAAAGTAGCCCAAATCACCCATTTAATGTCAGATATCCGTCAGTGAAAGTCCCGTCAAAATCGGTCCAACCGTTTCGGAGATGTACTTACACTCTACCTGGAAATTAAGATCTCACGGTTTTACATCTCATGTAATGTAAAGAGAAAACTAAGGCACTTGTTATAAACATTAGCTACATCCCATATTGAAAGTTACGTCAAATTTCGTTTAACTGTTTGGAAGACTTATCCCATATTAAGAAATCCAAAGTTAAGCTACCTACTTTGGATTGGAAGAAATGAAAAGTAGCCTAAGTAACTGCTTGTAACATTTGCTTTCCGTCAGTGAATACACCATCAAAATCGGTCTAGCCGTTTCGGATATTAGTCGGAACAAATCGACAGATAACCAAAAATATCAAAATTCACATTTTTGTTATAAGTACCTATCGAATACATTTTGATATATATTTTGTAAAAAAATGTTTTTTTTTTTATATTACAATACAAGCAGACACTTCAATTGTATTTAAGATACCAAATAAGCGAGGCGGATGACTAGGTAGGATGTGAACTTTAAAGTGATAAATGTACGTCTAAAATAGAGTGAATAAATTAATATATATAATCAATATAATAAATTAATATTAGATTATAATAACTAAAAAGTGTAAAATAAAAAACCCGACTGCGTAAAAAATAACTTTAAATAAAAACAATTTTAATTGCATTAATTTAAACACATAAAATAAAACAAATAATAAATTCTAATACGGATCATATTGACTGCAAAAGTTGGGACCTATTAAAATAATCTAGACTAAAATCATCCCATCTAATCTAATATGGTTCCATATTAGATTTTTTTATGTATGTTCACCGATTTTTCGTTTAATTGTGGACCGATTAGCTTTTTTTTCGTTTGGAAAATCATCCAATGACATCCCGCGCTCTTGGGCGGAGCGAGAGGGTGTGTCAGACTCAGGCTTCGTTGACAGGCGGACGGCGAGCTACCCATTGCTCGCCGTCCGCAAGCCCGCGCCTACGGTGGTCAGAAATCGGGATCGGGATTCCGGCGGCTGGGGCGTAAGGGCCGCACCCTCGCGCGTGCACGTGCGGCCTCCTCCTTTGCTAACATTACTGCTTCGCAGAAGGAGGTGATCACCTGCCACTCCTTCTCGCTTCGGACCATGGCCTGTACCAAGGCCCGGCGCGAGAGATTGCTGCCGCTGATCTCCCCCACGAGGACACGGCGGTGCTCTGCCTAAGCGGGGCACACCTCTAACGTGCTCTACCGTGTCCTCCGGGCGGTCCACACAGTGGCGACACCGGGGCATTACTTCCGTACGAATCTGGTGCAGGAACTTCCCGAACTGACCATATTCGGTGAGAACCTGCGTCATGCGGAAGGTGAGGACGCCGTGAGGTCTTTCCAGCCACTCCTCAAAGAGGGGACTCACCGCCATAATTATGGCGTGCCCAAAAGTAAACTACCTAACTATCCTACAATCTGTTTTTTAATTAAAGATAATGATTTGACAATTCGAATGTTGCATGTTTTTTCCATTTCATAAATAGTGAGGTACCGCAACCGATATTGAACAAAAAACCGAAAATATTCGTAAAAATAATTTCGTTTTTTTATCGAACTAATTATGGTCGTTTTTTTTTAATTTCTGAAGGTAATTTGATAAATGCAAATGTCTAACTCTAATAAAATATAATTTAAGCCTAAGAATTGAAAGACTAGCAAAAGCTGCGTCATTTTATTTTTTCGTCTCGATTTATTATCACCAAACCCAGATAAAAATATAGAATTACTCAAAGTTATATTTTTGCTGACACTTTATTACAACTTTACTAGGTTAGAGATTAACACTAGGTTAATCTCTTCTAAAATTATAGCGATAAACGAATCTAGTGTCGGTTTCTTGCAATGCAAACATGTGAATTCACAGCTTGACGAGCAATGGGCACGCCATAATCATGACGTTTGGGGACTAACCGTCATGATTATGGCGTGCCCATTCTTTGAGGAGTGGCTAAGCAAATCCTCACCGGACATGGTCAGTTCGGGAAGTTCCTACATCGGATTGAGGAGGTCACCACTGTGTGGACCGCCTGGAGGACACGGTGGAGCATACGGTGGTGGTGTGTCCTGCTTGGGCGGAGCACCGCCGTGTCCTCGTGAAGGCAATAGGTGGCAGCGACCTCTCGCGCTGGGTCCTGGTACAGGCCATGGTCCGGATCGAGGAGGAATGGCAGTTGCCGCCTCCTTCTGCGAAGCAGTAATTCTAGCGAAGGAGGAGGCTGTACGAGTAAGGAAACGAACATTTTTACGCCCCGGTCGCCGAGACCCCAACCCCGACTGCCACAATGTCAATACTGACGTCGAGCAATGGGTAGCTTGCCGTCTGGCAGTCCGGTAATCGCCGGGACTGAGCCCCAGTCGTCGACAGCGCTTAATGATCCACGCGCTCCTCAAAGACATGTCAGCAAACCGTAGGGGCACAGTAGGGTCGATGTGGTTTTAAGCAGTAAACGTCTGACACGCCCTCCTGCTCCATCCAGACCGGGTAAAGTCATTGGATGAATTCCGATCTTGATAAATATCTTGACGACCAATGATGATAACTTTTTAAATTCTAAAGCATAAACTGCAACTGTCTCGTCCCGCTCTTGTAAACAAGATATAAAATTGTGTTGGGACGCCCATATATTGGAGCTCCCTGGACGTCCCTGGTAAAAGGTACTAGTTAAGAACTCATGGAGCGGTTTTCAACCGCGCCCGCCACGGTGGAGGAAACAGCTGTTTTATTTCTAAACCCACGAGACCGGAGTTTTGTGTGGTTACACAGCCGTCGCGGTTGCGGTTATTGCTCGCAAACTTGGCAGATGACAATCGCAAGCCACGCGGTTAATTACCAGTTGAGCTCCAGACCGCCGTGGATATACACCAGAAACGAGCTGTTGAGTTATACTTACTTCACAGAAGAATTAAAAAAAGAAGGCCTATAAAGTTCCGGGTGCATCAATCGATTTTCGGATTTCGCATCGAATTTCTCTATCCCCTGATGGCCATTGCGGTTGTTAACCGACCGCAGAGTGCAGGCGCAACCCGCCGAGGCTGCGGGTGACCGTGGCCTGCACGATTCTACTAGTTGCCCGCCGGTAAAAACGGTTTTGTGAGTTCTTAGTGTAAGTAAAAGTCCAAGTGTAAAAAATATGGTAATATTTTTGAATATTTTAATCTTCAATTCATATTAAACTCTATTATAAACAAACAATATTGTATCTTAGTCCTTCTTTCCTTAAAGGTTATATTACTATAAGAACCGGTATAAAAAATCGAATTTGGAGACATCACTTTTATCAAAAAGCAGGCAACATATTTCTGGAGTTTGACATTTGCACTTGTCAAATCATTATCTGGGATTAAAAAACAAACTTTAGATAATTATGATTAGAATTATGATATTAATTTGAAATCTTATAAAGGACTCGTTAAAAAAAAAATTGGATATTCTGTTGATAATATTTCAGTTCTTTCATTCATTCATGTATTTTATTACGCATTCGTATTGTACATAGTAAAAACTATGTACATGGCAGTAAGGACTGATCAGGTTTTTGTTAAATATCCTTTTAGTTTTTACTTGAAATAACCAATCGAACACTATTTTTATTATATTATTTACACAGAACTACAAAACATCATACCGTAAATCGATAATTTTTCATATAGGTACGATTTTGTTCTTGGGACCCGACGATTTGAATAATTACCTCTTATTCTCATCATCAATATAATTGATTTTGTGAAGAGTTGTGAGTTGTGAACCCGTTGAGCCGATTGCAATTATTGCAATCGACTCAACGGATTCACAATACAGGTTGGGAAGGCATTTTCTCAAAAATTAAAACAAGCGCCTAGTGAATAACTAATGGTAAAGTTGCCTGAATACTATAAGATGTATGAAAAATCAGTAGGAAGCTAACATTATATCAAAATATCGTCTAATAATTTTTGAACCCGTGCTTTATATGACGTTAAATCTAGGTATTTTAAAAATGCAAATAAAAAATCAGCTGTTCAGTAGATACATTTATGTTTGCCTAATGTACTGAACAACTGATATTTTTTTCGCGATTTCGGCTTTGCTCCCATAATAAAAATTGTTTGTTATCATGAGAACAATCACGTGTTTAAGTATCGTACACTAATTGCCAGTCACCCTATATTTCGACACTCTCAAGGGAATCAAAATTCATAGGGTACTTCCCGTTGACCCAGAATCCTGAAATTTGGCATAAAGCAAGGTCTTATAGCACAGATATATGAATAAATCTGAAAACAGTAAATTTATTGTTACGTCACAAAAAAAAAACGATTTGGAAACATCTTCGAGACTCGCACTTGCCCAGTTTTTTTTAATATCGGTTTAACTACTGATTGTTTTAATCTAGTTGGGAATATTCCTGTTTCAATTGATAAATCAATTATATAACCTAAAGGCGATGCAATGATTTTTTTGCTCAATTTTATTATTTTTGTAGTAATCTCGTCGTATCCTGTTGCGTAAGTATCACTCTAAGAGTTAATAATTTTTACGATGTCTTGTTCTATTACTGGTGTCAAAAACTACTGTTTAGGTTAATAGACTAAAGATGAGCTCGAGATCCTAATGGCCGAGCACAAACTAGACATAGTCCTAATATCCGAAGCACACTGCACAGACAAAACGAATGTTAAAATCAAAGGATTCCAGACATACACTACAAACCACCCTGACGGCACAGGTCACGCAGGATCAGCTATAATTATTCGGGACAAAATAAAGCACCATCTCCTGCCTGAATATAGAACCGAACAAATACAGGCCACTACAGTCGCAATACAAGACGGATGTGGATACTTTAATGTCTCAGCTGTATACTGCCCACCAAAACACCGAATTGGCTACTGAGGCTACGACCTGTTTTCTCTCTTCTTCTCAAGTCTGGGCAATCGCTTCATAGCCGGAGGAGATTGGAACTCCAAACATGTCCATTGGGGATCAAGACTGACCACAACTAGGGGAAGGCAACTAAAGTTGAGCGTCGATATAAATCACCTAAATATTATCGCCCCATCAGAACCCACCAACTGGCCAGCCGATTATAATCGAATACCGGAGATACTTGATTTCTTCCTAACAAAAGGACTCTCTAAGCAATACATAAAGATCGAGTCATGTGCTGATGGGTCATCTGATCACACCCCAGTCTTACTAACTGTCAGCTCAACTATAATTGAAGGAGTGCGTTACCCAGGCAAAATGTTTTGCTTTAGAGAGATGAGACTTAAACAAATAATTAGTGTATCATGAGGAGCAATTTGTTTACTAATAGCAAAATTTGTTTGAATTGTAGTTTTTAAGTTATTTGAGAAAAACAAATTTTGCTGGAGTAACGTTTGAAACGTTACCCAGGCAAAATAGTCTTTCAAAAATTAGTTTCAGCACGGAACCAAATACATGAATAGATAGCTTTTGTTGCGTAGTAAATGTTTATAAATAGCAAAATTTGTGTGTGGTATAGTTCTTTAGTTATTTAAGATTTTGCTGCGGTAACGTTTTGGGATTTCCCAGATCTCGAAAACGGCTCAACGCAGAAGTTTGAAAAAAATACCAATAAAAGACCTCAATTTGTTTAAATTTGTTTAATCATTAGTTTTTGATTTGGTTGACGTAAACCAATGTAATTAAATGGTTTCAAAAATCAGAAGAAACGGGTTTGCAAGTAAACCAATACACTTATAACCAAATAAACAGCTGTAAAAAATACCCGTGGTTCGACGCTTGTTTACATCAGAAATATTAGATTTCATACTTTACACATTAAGAAGATAAAAACAAATTTGATTTATTTTAGACTGGTCGTACTTTAGCGATCAAATACGCAGTTCCCATAACATTAAGAAACATGGCATACTTTAAACAAATTAAAATGATTCCTGAAAATTCCTTCCTGTTAATTGCAGCTTTGAATTACGGCTCTAATGAAAGTTATCTCAAAAACAAGATTATGTCAGCAATTCTCTAATGAGCCGACCAAATTGAAAAGGTCACATAAAAGCGACCGCACCATACATAAGCGCAACCATCTGAAATGAACAGGATAATATAGATGTTTTGTTAGTACAGTTGAATACAAAAGTTTTCTGGTCAGGTTAGTTAAAATAATAAAATGGTTAAGATTCATTATTTTTATTTAAAAAATCAGTCTCATACAAATTATATGTATTGCTTTGCCTTAGCATCAACATTTTTAGAGAAAAATCACAGATAAGTTATAACCTACTTACTTAATTTTAATATTTGGATACATTAATAGTTTGTACAATTTTCCTTAGGAGGTACTAATAACGTAGGTTGATAGGTGGACTCCATTTCACCTCGACTCACAGTATGGCATTTTAATATGAGTTTTGTTACGTGTTACTTAGAGTGAATATTTTAACATTACATGTGACTGCCACAGGTGGATAACCCGTGAACCAATCATTGTCAAAGCGTCGTAACCTTCTTTTAACTTAATGTTGAAATATCCACTCTAAGTAACACGACATAAAGCTCATATTTCAATACCACAGTGTGACTTGAGTTGGAATTGAGTCGGCGTTGTGTGTGTAATGTGCAAAGCACATTTAATGTTTTTTTTTACAAAATATGTATTATCGGCTTGCCTATATTTCTTGCCCTTATGAGGGACGGTTTCGAGCATATTCTATAAAAAATGTATATAATCACAAAACTTTTAAATGAGAAAACAACAATATAATAAAAATCTTCCAACAATTATATAAAAAATAAACAACTTTTACACTTATGTACCTATTTAAAAATATAGGAAACAGTACAGTTTTTATCATTAATAACTACTAATATCACTCATAATCACAGATTCGTACCTAATTCAATAAAATTTGTGTGGTCATTGGGACCGTATAAAATTATGTGTTTTATGCTTCCAGTCTCTAACGTTTTAATTACCTACACTAATGAATATATAATCAAATGTGGCATTATGGAGTTTTTGCATTTCTGTAGTTTACAGTACAGATCATCGTAACATTCATATTGTTGAGTTTTCGTTCTGTAACAGTATGCTCTGTAATGTCCAATCAATGTGGAACTTGATGGTGGGTCAAAATCAATTACTGCCAAAATCATATACTGTTGGCCATTTAACTCTATATTAATGGGTATATCATTCAGGTTAACAGACATGTCATGTAGTTCGAAGAAAAGTAATGGTTTTAATTCATATGTAAAATATACATTTCCTGTCTCGCATACAGGACACAGTGAAACATTATCATTATTAATACACGATGTGGCAGATTCTTCCAAGAAGTCAATACCCTTTTGTGTTATAATATTTATATTTAAAGATATATATTTACAATCAATTTTCTTTGGTTGTAATGCATTTGAGCATGTGTCATTTGAGCAACACCTCTGTCTGGTGGCAGAAAAGTATATGTTGCTCATGAATACCTGTTCTAAAATCATTGTTATATTACATTCACAACTGATAATATTTTGCTGTGACTTTGTTTTATCAAAAAGGTCAATCAATAGTTTGTCACGAAGTTCATATAATCTTTTGCAAGTTTTTCTCGTATTAGATAATTCTTTTATGAATGTTGTTAAACCATCGCTAGCACTATTTAACTTTTCTCTGAAAGCAGGCCTGTCTTGATAAGCTACACCGAATGCTTGCGTGAGGGAATCAAAAGCACAAGTGTTTGTTATAAGTACCCTGTTTTGGTGTACATAAGAATATGCGACGTTACCATTCTGTAATATGTATATGGAGGTAGCTTTTTTTGATTTAGGAGTGGGTATGGTAAGTCCCCGCCAGTTTTCAACTTCTATAGGTTTATTTTGAAAAATTGATTGAATATCAAAATCTGACGTATCAGTTAGGTTCTCTTCTTCTTCTTCTTTTTCAACTGACTTCGGTGCAGAATCAGATATAATTAACTCTGCTGAGAATGAATCTCGTTTTTGTTCGTGTTTGTCTCTAATTTTTACTATTTTTCGTGAGAAATACTCATAATTTGTTTTGCGTTTTTCCTTTTTGTTTCTTAGTTTTAAGGCCTGTTCTTCTTTGTTCTTAGTATTCTCGTGTAAAATTTGACTAGAGCTTAATTTTATGGTTCCGTTAATAAAACTATAATGTTGTATAAGAAATTCGTATAACTTTTCGCGTGTGGCGGTGAAATTGTGCATGTGCAACAACTGTTGCAATTCGCGAATTTTCGCGCGCAAATTTCGCTTCAATTGGCGCGTCTGATTAAAACGATGATATCTTTGAAACTCCGTTAGTTAGCTGGCTACGAGTTATATCATTAGAATCGTTATTAAATTACCTAACAGGATATTTACGGATTAATATAGTTTTACCTTGTAATGTATTAGTAATTGTCATGTATGTTCAGTGTGAGGGAATTTTTTACCAGTTTCTTGTGTTAAAGTAATTTTAATTAAAAAAATAGACCATATATTCATAAAGTTACTATTTTCTTTTCACAAGTACACTTTAGTTAACATATAAAAAAACAAAAGAACAGCCTCGCAATACATTTTTTTCCACAAGCCTAACAATAAGATGACGCCAACGCTTTTGTTAGTTTTACGTAATTCTAATTTCAAAATGTACACAATAAAAATACGCTATTATTCAAATTAAACGCCTAATATCTATAGTATCATACATAAAAACATACGTAATAGCCATATTTTGCATTTCTATCAATATTTCGCCAAAATAGAGCGAAATGTTTAGTCAACGGACGTACCGTTGAATAAACGGTTTTTAATGTTTGTTGAAATGACCATTTATGACCGAAATCTTTATTAACTAGACTGTAGAAATGTTTATTACTTACCCAGGCATTGTAATGAATCCAGCAACCACACTCACTAGTCACAAAACAATCACAAATTGATTTTTTTTGCTCGAGCGACCGAACCGCGCGCGTCCGTTTGGGCGACTGGTTCAGACTGGTCGGCGACTGGCTTCGTGACGTAATATAATTCTGTTCGCTTTGCTCATTCATTCATTTAAAGACAGAATAAAGTAAATATATCTGTCTAGTTTACTCTGTGCAAGTTTGAGCGGGATAAACACAGGTTTAATAAGCTTATTACGTCAAAATGTGACGCACGGAATAATAGGACCACAGTGGTTCTAACACAGACACGCATATTTTTAGAGAACCACTTGGCTCTGCGCCACAGACGGGGGGCTAACCGGACGCGTTCAACTTTGGTCTCAAAATATATAGTTTTGATGTCCTTAAAATGATTTTCTACATTTGAGCTGCTGGCATAGTCTTTGGCTCCAGGAAAATAATCAGTCATAATATTGCCCCACAAAGGTAATTTTTTCAAAAGTCTTTTAAGAGTGTTGTTAATTTCCGGCAAAAAAAAAGCATTTTTCATTGGTGTAGATTCAATTAACTGTAAATATAATAGTTCTGTATTCATAATGTCATCATAATATTTTATCAAAGGCATAGGGCCACCGTGTTGCTCACTCTCTTCATCTTCTGTTACAAAATATATTTCTTCGGAACTGTCCTCTCTTTCATTCTTTTCAATTTCGTCTGTGTGTCTTAGATATGTTTTTATTTGGTCGCTCAATCGTTTCAATGCTTGTTCACATTTCGATGCCGTATAATCAAGATCGGTACTTATATATTCATGAAGAGAAAGTGTGATTACATCTTTAATAATTAGTTTTACTTCGTCATAGCTTCGTGATTGTAGTATCAATTTGATGCAATTGATATAAAAATATTTGCATGTTTCAGAAGTCTTGTCAAAACAACTTTGTGTATACAGTTTTTTTTAAAAATGAGACTTATCAAGTCTGATGTAACAAGCAGGTATCTTGCCTTTTTTTTCCTCAACTATTGCAAAACATTGTCTTAAATAGTTATTCAAGTCCGTTTTCAAAAAAGTTTTCGTTATGGCCGCTATTAAAGCAGAAGAATCATCACAAATTATTTCATTTGGAAGGACTCTTCTGTTTAACCATGTGCTTAGCCATGTGGCTATTGTTTCTGTTGTGTGTGAGTCAGAGCACATATAACAAATTGGAACACTAGCACCCAAGTTAAATGCTACGATGGCATATAAGAAAACATGTTTGGGATTTTTATATTTTAAAAAATCGTTTGCTTCGGGTGGCTTTATTGGTTTAAATAAAGATCCAGTGGCATCAATAGACAGGATTTTATATTTGTCTTCCAAGATGTCATCGTAATATATACTTTGCTCAGTAGTCCAAAAATACAATATAAATGGAACAAGAGACATTTTTTTTATGAAACTGTCATACGGTGGGCTACAGGTCATGGCATACAGTGATAAAATAATATTTTTATCAAACTGAAGAGCGCTTCTAGCTTCATGCCGGTATTTCCTCAAATTTAATAATTTAGGCAAAGTTGGCGGTTCTTTTGGATTATCCATGCTCATAACTTCATCGGCCGTTGAATTTCGTACCCTTAAAGCCTTAATGTTTTTAAGTTTTTCTTTGTGCAGATTAACCCGGTGTGAAGTTAATTTATTTTTAATTCGAGGGTCATGCCGAAAGCCTTTTTTCAAATTTGTAAGAATAAGCGTTACTTTATAAGAATTATCAGCTGTTTCGGGGGATATTGTCAAGAACAGACTAGCTTTGCATTGCGTACAACTTCCTGTACATGTGATGTCGTTATTTTTGAGATCAGTAGGCACGTAATTGTTTTTAAACGAGAATGTGCATTCTAAATCGGTTTTAAAAAATATATGATCTTGCATTTCGTTGGTCCACTTATTTTGTGCGAGATGGTGGGATTCAATAGGCGCAATTTTATAGTAGTCATATTTACTCATTTCAAAAGAAACTGTTAAATCAGAAGGAGCTTCTACAACTGCATGCAATTGTGTTCGATTATCTTCACAATCTCCGCGAGAATTAAAAAATAAAACTTTATTTCTCTTCGCAGATATTTGCAGGGCTGCTTTGCTGACTTCGTGATTAAACTGAATACGCAGTTCTTGTTGTATGTGGTCATAAACTTCATTTGAGATTGGGGGAATAGAAACATTAAATATATCTTTATATTTGGAGAACACAACTCTTAGGTCGTCAAGGGGCACTTTTACTTTTCGGCCTGCCATTTTATTGTACCTGCTGGTACTTCACTGGTATGTGTGATTTTCCGAATATAAAATGAACTGACATGAACAACGGTGTGAGTTGAGGCTTGCACATTCTGCTCCCGAAGCCATGAAGTGCAACTACCTGAAAAAAAAGCAAGGCACACATCACATTTACATTAATATTTTCATTACCTATCATTTTAAAAATCTAGTACACTTGTCTCGCCATTTGCGCAGAAAGACATTCGCACGAATGGATACTTGCGCATAAAGACATTTGCGAATGCACACTTCAGTAAAAAGACTGTAGGTGTACAGTACCTTCAGTCTTCTCAAGATATTGCGCGAAAGGACATTTTAGCAGATTAAAAAGGGTGTCGTTTTTAAGGTTGGGATCGCCAATTACCAATATGCGATAAATGCCGTAAAAAATCCAAGATGGCTAAAGATAAACCGCTTAAGCGCTTGCGCAGTGATGAGCTGGGTTTTGTTAGGCGTGGCGCCATTCCTACGCTTTGTTGTACGTATACTGAATTTCGTGTGATCTGATTGCAATTAATGTGTATATAAAGTACCGTGTATGAAACAGCACATATCTAACTAGGTATTGTAACACTCGTGTATAATACCCCTCATTATACAAGTTTCATAAACTATCATTACCGAATACTCACCGGACTTGTCAAACACACTTCAATATAATTGAGAATAATACTAGATTCGTTAAAGCGCTTGAAACTTTATGACAGTATAGCTTAAACGTATAAAAACTGTATCCTTTTTGTTTTGTTTACGTTAAGTCTAAGAGCAATATCACAACGCGATTGCCTAGCATGGCGTAGGTATAGAATAATTAAAAGTTAAAGCCTACCACTGAGACCGCCACGTTGTTATTTTAGCCAATAATCACACACACAGTTTTAAGCAATAAAGAGATGAGTCTGTCGTAAAACAATAATATTTCATATTTTGCGCGATATTCTGGTTCAATATTTCCATGATAGCCATTGAAATGATAAAAAAACTATATACTATATTTTCCTAATTGTAATGAAGAAAATGGCAAAGTTTTTTTTTGTGCCGGGGCTAATTGTGTTTTGGGTCACATTTGACGAGTTTTCTTTATTCTGATTCACACCAAAAAGCGTACATTAATATACGCTGAATGACTATTTTATACTGAAACACAACTGTACTGTAAAATAAAAACATTTAATACTCACATCGTTCAAAGACGTCGTCGTACACACACACATAAACCACAAGCACTTCTCTCCAAAACACTTGGTTCACGACTGATTGTTTCATTGGTTCGGTCGGAGCTAGCGTACCCATAGATAGAGCGTACTCAACTACTCACAGCTAAAGAGTAAGTAAGACAAGGCATATAGCTGTTGCGTTGCATTGCACACAGCGATGCGCGCTGCTCTGACTAGCATCAAGAACGTTAAAACGTTTTTAGCGTGGCTTTGCGTTGTGGTATCAAAATAAAACATTTGGTTTAACAGAAACAACAAATTAAGTACTAAAAATATAGCTACATGTATATATGTTTGTATTGTTTTAAATCACACTATAAATTATACACTATGATATTACACTTTTATTAACTAGTAAAAATTGTGTAATATGGTACTGCACTTAAAAAATATTAAAAAATCGGCTTCACGAATAACGTTTTTCTGCTTAACTGTACAAAACATCGGTTACCAAGCTGCTAATTTGCGAAGATTACCCGTACGTACGGTGCAGTCGCTTTTACGTGACCTTTTCAATTTGGTCGGCTTATTAGAGAATTGCTGACATATTCTTGTTTTTGAGATAACTTTCATTAGAGCCGTAATTCAAGGCTGAAATTAACAGGAAAGAATTTTCATGAATCATTTTAATTTGTTTAAAGTATGCCATGTTTCTTAATGTTATGGGAACTGCGTATTCGATCGCTAAAGTACGACCAGTCTAAAATAAATCAAATTTGTTTTTATCTTCTTAACGTGTAAAGTATGAAATCTAAAATGTCTGCTGTAAACAAGCGTCGAACCACGGGTATTTTTTACAGCTGTTTATTTGGTTATAAGTGTATTGGTTTACATGTAAACCCGCTTCTTCTGATTTTTGAAACCATTTAATTACATTGGTTTACGTCAACCAAATCAAAAACTAATGATTAAACAAATTTAAACAAATTAAGGTCTTTTATTGGTATTTTTTTCAAACTTCTGCGTTGAGCCGTTTTCGAGATCTGGGAAATCCCAAAACGTTACCGCAGCAAAATCTTAAATAACTAAAGAACTATACCACACACAAATTTTGCTATTTATAAACATTTACTACTCAACAAAAGCTATCTATTCATGTATTTGGTTCCGTGCTGAAACTAATTTTTGAAAGACGATTTTGCCTGGGTAACGTTTCAAACGTTACTCCAGCAAAATTTGTTTTTCTTAAATAACTTAAAAACTACAATTCAAACAAATTTTGCTATTAGTAAACAAATTGCTCCTCATGATACACTAATTATTTGTTTAAGTCTCATCTCTCTAAAGCAAAACATTTTGCCTGGGTAACGCACTCTAATTGAAGTCGAGAGACCCACAGTATTATATAACCAGCATACTGATTGGTCCTCCTTCAGGGAACACATTGAAGAAAAGCTAAATCTAAACATCAGGCTCAAAGAAGCGGAGGAAATTGAAACAGCAGTAGTGCAATTTACAAATCTCGTGCAAGTTGCCGCGTGGAGAAGCATGCCTACGACTGAACATAGGAACCAGCCCACAAATGTACCATTGGAAATAAAGACTATGATCCAGGAGAAACGCAGACTACGCAGAGTTTGGCAGCTGAGCCGTCATCCACAAGACAAGGCCGCCCTTAATAAAGCCATTGTAGAATTGAAGCAAGCTATAAAGAATGCCAATGACTTAACAATGCAAGCACAGTTAGAGTCTCTAACTGCTACTAAAGCAAGCAACTACTCTCTCTGGAAAATCACCCGTTCTTGTGACAGACATAACATTCCTAAAACCACAATAAAAACGGAAAACGGCTGGGCTAGAACTAGCCAGGACAAAGCGGACTTGTTTGCGGATCATTTAACAAATGTTTTTAAACCGAATGTAGCATTAGATAACTCGTCAGAATAATATGTTGATCTCGTTTTAAAACAAGACCTTTAAATGGACCTTCCCCCTAGACCTGTGTCGCCCGCGAAAGTCATAAGAACGATCAAACGGCTGGACAGTAAAAAGGCACCGGGTTACGACCTGATAACCAAAGAAGTATTGCTGGAACTACCGAGAAAAGCTATTGTGTTCATAACCACCATCTTCAACGCTATGTTACGAATAGGGTACTTCCCGAGTGCGTGGAAAGTCTCGGAAATCATCATGATTTACAAAGCTGGTAAATTAATGACCGAAAAAACATCCTATCGACCAATCAGCCTGTTGCCTACTCTGTCCAAGGTACTGGAAAAGATAATACTTCGCAGAATTATGCCAAGCCTTTTGGAGCGCAAAGTGATACCAGACCACCAATTCGGCTTTATAGAACGCCATGGCACAGTGGAACAAGCCCACAGAGTATGTGATGCCATAAGGAAGTCTTTAGAACAAAAGGAATACTGCTCGTCAGCATTTTTGGATAACCAGCAGGCGTTTGACAAGGTCTGGCACAAAGGCTTACTATGTAAAATCAAGCAGAATATTTCCCACTCATATTTTCCAATATTTAAATCTTACCTCGAGGATCGCATATTTTATGTGAAAGAAGGCCACGCCACATCTGACTTCAAAGAGGTTGACGCTGGGGTGCCACAAGGATCTGTTCTCGGCCCTATGCTCTACACGTTGTACACCGCAGACCTACCACTAACACCAGGGATAACCACAGCTACATTTGCAGACGACACTGCTATATTAGCTAGTAATAAAGATCCAAAACTGGCATCAGAGAACTTGCAGAAGGGCCTTAACAAAGTTAACGAATGGCTCCAAAAATGGAAAATAAAGGCTACTGCCACAAAGTCATTCACTCTTAGAACAGGGGACTGCCCACCTGTAAAGTTGGGCCAATGTACTCTACCCCACAGTGACCATGTAAGATATCTTGGCTTACACATTGATCGTAGACTAACCTGGAGGCACCACATTAAATGTAAAAAACAGGAGCTACAGTTAAAGTACAATAGCCTATACTGGATGCTAGGAAGGAACTCGAGACTTTCTATGGACAACAAACTGCTGATATATAAAGTCATTCTAAAGCCCATTTGGACATATGGTCTACAACTATGGGGCAGCGCAAGCGATTCCAACATAAATATGCTCCAGCGCCAGCAGAACAAGATTCTCAGAACAATCGCGAAAGTACCATGGTACATAACCAACAATGAAGTTCACGAGCACCTTGAAATGAGAACAATCAAAGAGGAAATTCGAAGCTTGGCAGCTAAATACAAAGAGCGGCTAATCAGTCACCCTAACGAACTCGCTCGGCAGCTCACCACGAATCAGTATGTGAGGCGACTAAAACGTCATTAGATCCTAGAGCTAGAAGACAGACAGTAGATCTAGTCAGCAGATGAGTAGATGCATCCAATGGGAAGCCACTCCGCATAACAGCATCACAGAACAGATTTGCTCATAGCCTAAGGGCTGATCGCAAATAAATATAATAATATTAAAAAAAAAAAAATGTTCAAAAAAAAAGGTTAATAGAAATGTCAATGTTATATTATTTGCGTTATTATTATTGCTAGGATTTTTTTGAGTCACTTCTATAAAATAGTTAATGCATTGATTGCATAAGTCATTATGATCAGATATTGTTTCATTGTTTATTACTCGTAATTCCTTGATGTCAGTTGGATGTAAGCTGAAAATAAAATTTATTAAATACTAAAAGACGCTAGATTAAAAACGGCTCGGTAACAATAAGTTCGATTATTTGGTAATTTTTAATGATTATTCGTATATATAGAGTCGCAACATTACGGTAAAGGACTTTACTACGTGACTTTGACGAAGTCTTGAAAAAATATCTATTGTTTAGATTGAATATTTTGTTTTGCTAGAAGGATTTTAATTTAAACTGGTTGATTAAAAATTGTATATCTTGGGATAAAAAAAAAATATAGCTTCATAATCCCATGGTATTACGGAAAAGGTAATTCAAATTGTGTGTTACCTACGCCTATACGTATAAAGTTATATCAGCTAGAAAAGTGTGAAACATCAAACGGTACTTAGATTAGATGGCCTTTATGAGCATTTATTAAGTAAAATTTTAGCCTTTAAATTATGATTGTAAGTAAATTGTTAGTGATTCTCAACCCGAATCAGTAATAATATGGGTACTTACGCTTTTTTAAAATGTTATTTATGAAAATTGGTAAAATCGTTTCGTAGAGCATCGCACTCACGCACATAGTGCCATAACGCGCGATATACCTATCGCAATAAGTGGTTCTGTTTTTTGAAGAGGTTTAGAGAGTTATTCCGACTAACACTCAAAATTACGAGTTTTATAATAACCTCCTGGAATATTGTGCAGATTTAAAACTGCACCTTGTTTTTTATGGGTGTGCATTAGGTATTCCAGTTACCTGTTGTAGGTGTACATGGGTGTGTTCATATTGGCATAAAGTATTATTTAGACACTTCATTCAGTTTGTAATACACAATATGTTTGCGCTATTAATGTAAACTAATGAATCAATCACCCCCACTGCTCTCAAAACGGTGAAGGAAAACATCGTGAGGAAACCGGCATGTCCTAGAACCAAAAATTCGAAGACATGTGACATCCACCAACCCGCACTGGGCCCGCGTGGTGGATTACGGCCCATTCCCTCTCCTAGAGAGGAGGCCTGAGTCCCAACAGTGGGAACATTATAAGGCCGTCTATGCTATGCTATGCTAATGAATCAATCAGTATAAGATTTATAAATTACTAGCTGACCCGGCGAACTTCGTACCGCCTAATAGTAAGGATAACGCCATCTACTTGCATTACCAGAATAGCATAATTTATTTTATAATTACATTTTAAAATTAGAGATGGCGTTGTATTCGGATTTTTTTTCGTGATTATTTCTATTTTTTAACCGACTTCAAAAAGGAGGAGGTTAAATGTTCGGTTGAATGTATGTTTTTTTTTTTTTATGTATGTTCACCGATTTCTCGGTCAATTGTGGACCGATTTTGAATTTTTTTTTTTAGTTTGAAAGGTTATGCTTCCGAGTTGGTCCCATAGAAATATTGTTATGATCTGATCATGAACTTCGAAGATATGGAACAGAACTCCTCATAGGATCACAGCAAAACCGTCGTAACAAGTAAAATTGCTTTGTTTATTCGTGTAGTCGATGACTGACTGAAAGTAGAGGGGGAATATATCGACCTGATCTGATGGTGAAGCCTGAAGTTAGGCACCGGAACTCTGTAATAAATTAATGTAATCTAACCGTGTTTGAGATTATTAGAATTGTCATGAGGTGCACTCTGGCTATAAGGTATTTAAGTTTGGCTGAGGGGTACTTTTTAGTGGTGGTACCTACCATAACTAAAAAGTGTAAAATAAAAAACTTTTTACAAAAAAAATACAACCGACTTCAAATTAAAAAGAAACACTGAAAAGTGCAAAATAACTTTAATTTCGGAAGTCGGTGTTAAATAACGAAGAGACAAAACTATTATAGAAACACCGACTTCCGAAATTAAAGTTATTTTGCACTTTTCAGTGTTTCTTTTTAATTTGAAGTCGGTTGTATTTTTTTTGTAAAAAGTTTTTTTTTCTTACCGTTTAAACCTTCCCTGGGCTATCTCGAATATTTCAAGACCAATATTAGCCTAATCGGTCCAGCCATTTTTGAGTTTCAGCGAGACTTACGAACAGCTATTCATTTATATATATTTATATAGATAGATAGATAAATTATTACCTGACTAAATTTAACTTTTGCGGTGCCAGTCTGTGATGAAAATCGTCGTCTTCACCGCCCCATCCTTCAAACCTATTAGAATAGCCATTGAGTGCCACAAATTGTTCAGACTTGAGGGCTACAACTCCACCCATCAATTCTTCGTAGGGGAGCAAGAAGCGGAACTTATCGATGCAGGCGCTCATGTGGCGAGGTTCATTGGTACACGCGTACAAGTTGCTGGTATCCAGCGGCAACAGGTCCACGTCATGCAGGATGAGGCACGGGAACTTGTCTCCCATCGCTGTCTTTGCTCCAACGTTATATAGAATGCCTTTGTTAAAGATCTTCTTGTCTTGTTGTTCTACTACGTATAACCTATAATAGGATTCATAAATGTTGTTTTGAAATCGGATAATATAACATCACAGATAGATTCAATGATAAAGATATTATTTAAAGATATTATTTATTGATGATGCGGATAAGAAGTCGAAGTCAGGTAAAAAGTAGCTAAAGTCCTTCCCTGGGCGTTCAACGACTCAAACAGTTGTTGCTTTTGCACATTGGGAAAACGAGTTGTTTCATTATTTATATATATATATATATTAATAATAATTAATAACACCGACTCAAAGTCGTTGCGATAGCAGCCAATATTCCAGTGTTTAAGTTGTTGAAAAATTGTTGTAAGAAGTGCTAAAGCGTCATTATTCATCATCATCATCATCGTGCTGACCACTGATTTTGACTTCGCCGCCGGCGTTCGTTCACTACAAAGATATGCGACGCGGGTAGCGGGTGGTGGGTGGTGTATGATGTCGTTCATTAACTTGTTACTTGTGGCGAGGAGGTCAAGGTCTTCGTTTTGTATTGTTACACAAACGTATGTTGTAAATTTAAGTACATCAATTCAAATTTACTTTTAGAATCCGAAATAGCCACTTACTTGTAGTGTATATTTTGTTTCCTGAGGAAATTGTGGATATGCGGCAGGAATATGTCTAGTTGATTCTGCCTATTCTTGTACGCCACTACTACAGCGACACTGAACAACGCATTGCAGTGTTCAGGTGCGTAGCTACCATTTACTAAGCCATTTTCAGAGAAATCATCGATAGTTCTTATCACTTTCCAAATAGGCAAAGAACTAGTACTTTTAAGTAGTTCATCATATTTACAATCGGGCTTAGATTTGTCGAGCACTAGTTTTGGTGATCTCTGTTTGTACAGTTGTGCTTCCAGGAGCTCAACGGGTATGTGCGGGTACTTGTATATACCGTAATAGTAATGGAAAACCCAACACACATGGACACTAAGGCAAATAAAAATTATAGTAATCACGCGAATATGTAATACCCAGCAAATAATTATAATTATATATTCAAAGCATGTCTTCAGCCCGGGGTATTCATCAATATCTAATAGGCTTACCCAGAAATTGCAGCGGGAGGCCATTTTCAAATAATCAACAAAACGTCTACTATTCTATTCTTGACTTACATTTTGACATGTGTCATTACCAGAGTTTTCATGGAGATTTCAAGTTATTCTAGAAAAAATAAATAAAAGACTGACCACGTGCGAGTCGGACTCGTGCTGAGGGTTCCGTACAAAATTTACAGTCAATAATTCAATTCCCGAATGGAGTTTCGAAAGCTTTTCCGAATCTCATAAGTTTTTTTTCGTGATGTAACAACTAATTTACTGTTTTCAAATTTATTCCTATACCTGTGCTATTCTATGCAAGGCCTTGCTTTATGCCAAATTTCAGGATTCTGGGTCAACTGGAAATACCCTATGAATTTTGATTTCCTCGAGGGTGTCGAAATTTACGTTGTTTACGACAATAACTAACAGCCGTATTAATGTAAATCACACAGTGGAATTATATAGGTAGGATATTTATTATAAATATAATAATGACAATACAGCTTGCTCGTTGTAAAAGGAGTGACAGACATTTCTTTTCTTTTTATTTTGCCTATGTGACCATAGAGCATATTGGATTACCTATTTTCAACACGTATCTTTTTTTTGGTTAACTTAGAAAATTGATTTTTTCTTTGCTTCACGGGACCGCAGACCTGAGTATTTATATGATTTTAGTCTGAGCGTAGACTTGACTCACGACAGTTTTAAGACAGACTATAATTGCTTTACAAATCTTAAGAAGACGCGCACAATTCAAACAAAGCGTCTCATGGACAAAATTGTCTAATACCTACAAAAACTGCACAGTGACCAGTCTGACTAACGATTGTCGGCTTCCCTTTTGTCGTTTCGTTGATGTACCTAGTAGTCTCGTTTAGGCGTGGGCAGTGAGTCATTTTTACGATTGGAACATTTGCATCTGAATCATTGAAATGTTCCGGAACACTGATATGTATCATTTAAAACATCAGCTCAAAAGATACAAACACAAACGCTGACTGTTAAGAACCGTGATCGGTTACGTCGTTTCATAGTCACACTGAGATAGAGAAATATTAGATGAAATTATGTACCGTAAAATGGGGCTACTCGGGACACATTTTGACATACTTTAGCAAATATCTTGTTCATATCGCATTAAATTCTATGGTAAAAAATGTATATAGGTCTTGGAGAACCCCTTATTTATGTAAATATACGTATGAAGTACCCACTTACAAAATGAACTGAAAAAAAAAATAAAGATGAGTCCGTCCCAAATATCAAAGGAAAAAAAAATTATCATAAAAAATAAATATCATATTTGGGGCCATTATGGACGGCAATGGCAAATGGATAATAATCCATATTATGAGCCAAAATAGTCACTTTAAACAAGTCTATCGACATTTGGGACAAAAAATAACTAATACCACGTAAAATAATCTTTTCTTTTTTTGGAATTGGCAGAATTTGAAAGAAAGAAAAATATAGGTATTTCGAAAACTTTTATTGCAAGCGTAAACTTCTACTATAACGTTATAAAATCAAGCTTTCTTACAAACAAAACAAATCTCTGTTATTTTTCTTATACAATACCTCAAAGAAAAACAAAACAGTCAGAAAAATAATAAAAAACAGTCAGCGTAAACTTCTACTAATGGTATTAATGTTATAAATCAAGCATCTTCCAAACAAAACAAATCTTACCTAATTATTAATCTTATACAATAACTAAAAAAAAAATCAGTCTTAATATTCCTTGTACAATTTTCATTTAGGAAGGACCTAATTACGGAATTCAAATCAGTCAAAGAAAACGGTAAGTATTGCTTTGTAAATTGCTGAGTATCACAATTTACAAACCAATACTTACCGTTTACAAAATTTTCAAACTCAATATTCAAAAAAACACACTGTCCCAAAAAGCCCCGCATCGGTGTCCCGAAAAGCCCCAGACACATTTTCAATAATAAATCAAAAACTATAAGAATAACAAAATTATTAATTAGCAATAAAACATCGTGATACTTTATATAATCGTAATTTTAAAACATTCACACTCTTACCTGCTAACATTTTGCACTGCGGAAGAAGTTTTGACACTTAAATTTTCGACGAAAAATCAGTCTCTGACTCTCTCATTAAAATTTGAAACTAAGCTGTGAAAAAGACTGACACTGACAGATGAAAATTTGACTTAAACTGAGTGTTGCTAGAGTTTGTAAAATAAAGGTGGTCACTTCCAGTTTTCACCGCGTTGATCACAGAGACATCATTGAATATTTGCTTTTTCGTCGACAGGATGAAGTCAATCTCATTTCTAGTTGCACCGTCAGGACTTTGCCAGGTCCACCTTCTATGCTCACGCTTTTTGAAGAAGGAATTCATCATATAGAGGCCCTCCTTCTCCATAAAGCTAGCCAGTAGGTGTCCCCGGTGATTCCGACGTCCAAATCCAAATTGCCCCACTCGCAGCTCGTCACCGTCTCGTTTGCCCAGTTTCGCGTTAAAGTCCCCATTGACCACGGTGAAGTGAGTCTTAGAACCATGCATGGCTCTTGATATATCCTCATACATGGATTCTACTTCGTCGTCGGGATGTGTCGAGGTCGGGGCGTAGACCTGTATGACCTTCAGCAAATATCTTGATGATATTCTGAGTATAAGGTACGCCACCCTGGTCGACACACTCTCGATCCTCACGACATTGTTCACAAGGGACTTGTGGACGATAAACCCAACACCACCCTGGGACTGCTGGTCACCCTCCCGGAAATAGAGCAGGTTACCGGATTTGAGAATTATCGTATCCTCCCCCTGTCTTCGGACTTCAGACAATCCCACAATACTCCATCGCAACCTGCTCAATTCCTCCTCCGTTCACAAACGACCACGGTGGGTCTCAAAAGGTATTAGAGCTTGCTCCAAGTGTAAACGTCAATTACTATGGAAGTATAGAAAAACATCAAACATAAAATTAAAATTAAAAAATATGTACCTATAAGACATACAATAAAATATTAAAAATAATAATTAAATTAACCCAAAAATGTCAAAACGATGACTATATTAAATCCTCAAAAAATAAAGCGAAAGCCACGTGGAAAAATGTAAATAATTATGAAGCAAGTACTACTCATCAGTTTAAAAAAAAAAAGATAAAATAAATGTAAATGATGTAAGTACTAATCACAGACCCACTTACAATAGCCAATGAGTTTAACCATTTTTTATATCTCAAGTACCATATAAAATAATTCCTAATAATATACATCATAAAATTAAATATAATAACTCAAACTCATTGTAGCCCAAAATACATTTTTCAAATAATAAAATCACTGAATGATGATGAAATACAAATGGTACTGGATATGATGGGATATCCACTAAGAAGCTAGGACTTAAGGCAGTAGCAGAAATAATAGCACCTGTACTATGCCGTTTAAAGAATAAATGCATTGAAGATGGTGTCTTCCCATCAAAATTAAAATTACCTATAGTAATTCCTGTATTTATAAAACAGGATAGAGAAAATATGAATTGTTATAGACCAATGTCTCATAAACCTTTATTATCAAAAGTTTTTGAAAAAGTAATTTATAACAATTTGTATAAATATATGGAAAAATATAAAATTCTTGCAGAAGAGCAGGTGGGTTTCAGGAAAAATAAATCTATTACAACATACACTTTCCACGAAACGGTACTAAAGGATATGGATAGCAAAAAATAAGTCATAGCTCTTTATATGAACATGACGAAGGCCTTTGACTGCGTCAACCATGAAACGCTATTAAATAAATTAGAAGCATATGGAATACGAGGAAATGCTAGAAATCTTTTAAAATCATATTTAAGTAATAGAGAACAAAAAATTTAAATATCTAGCATTTCTCAGATCAGTAAAGTTGAAAAGAAATACATGTCAACACTAATAAAAGTTACCAGGGGTGTACCCCAAGGGAGTATCTTAGGTCCCTTACTATTTATAATATATATCAATGACCTTCCCAAATCCATAGAATACCCTATGGTTCTTTATGAGAACGAAAGTACAGCGATGCTTGTATTTAAAGATCTTTAGTTAATTGGCTAAATTTAAATGAACTTAAAATAAACATACCTATCCCAGACATCTATATAGAATTTCAAAATTAAAAAATCGAAATCTAATACATTGCAGACAGACAGACGGATGACAAAGTGGTGTCGGCAATTATTTGAGAAGTTATGCCAGGAAAAAGTGCCTTTATTACCTCCAAACGCTTCTCAGCAAAGCACTAGGAAGTGGAGTACTACTGTGGGTGTGGTGTGGTGTCTTCAGGATACTGTGTTAAGTTGTTGTTGTTCAAAAAGACTTTAATAAAACACTAAAATATACATTTATACATATTTATTATTAACTTGAACCCTGTAGGATTCAGGGATTTTCATGACACTGGTGGTCGACTTCCTGGCTGGGTCCTAGGTCCACAGCTGCCTCTGGCTGTGAAAAGTTTGGAGGTTGACTTGATTGACTGGGTGGATGGTATTCGTTCATTGGTATGAAAATAAAACAGATTAAATACATAATAGAATCATAAAATATTGAAATTAAATAAAAATTGATGGAATTAACTTAAAATACTATTGGTAACAAAATCAATTATTATTGTTGAAAACAAAATTTGGACACAACTAAAATTGTGAATAAAAGTATTCTAAGAATAACTTCCTACGACTAAAAACAAATTGGTACTATAATGTATATTTATGATAATATTACTTACAAAGTTCTTAAATCCAAAACAAAACTTGTGGAGGCCGAAAATGTCCCTAGACTACGACATCGACGGTTCAACTTGAAACTTTCTTACAGAATGTTTACCGCGATCACAAAGTATGTAAAGAAGCACTTGGTATAATTATCATAGTGTATAAACACAACACTTGAGAAATAAACTCCAAATAAAAATCTTTTGAAGAAATCAAATAAAAATCTAAGTTGATCAGTGCTGCCAACTCCAAAAAACATTTTCTGCTAAATCTAAAATATTTTCTGCTAAATGCTACATTTAAAAAATAAATACATAAATATATACCATTCCAGTGTTGTTTAATTCTGGATAGATCGACATCATATTACCATCATCATCGATAATAATATTACCTATATTAAAAGGTATACCCCAGTTTAAGAGTCATCATCATCATCATTCATCATTTCAGCCGAAAGACGTCCACTGCTGCACATAGGCCTCCCACAAGCGTCGCCACAGCGAACGGTCCTGTGCGTCTCGCACCCATCGGACTCCCGCAACCGTTACCAAGTCATCGGTCCACCTTGTAGGAAGCCTTCCAACGCTACGTCTTCATTTAAAAAATGCCAAAAATATGCCAAAATTACCAGAAAATGATAATTAGACCCTTGTCTGTATCCTCTTCCTTGGATGCAACCGGAGTGAAAGACGGACTGGCTGAAGTCACTCTTTCAAATCGGACATCAATTCCCACTCTGCACGATAAAATTGGTTATATGGCATTGTCAATTTAATAACTCCTATTCAACGCACGTAACCACATACGAATCAGACAAAACAAAATTACCTTTTAAGACAACGTCGACTGATGCAATAAACCATTATGTAGTTCATTATTTACTATACTCTTTGATGTAGTTCAATACAAGCGGGATTCCCCTGACTACTACGGTCGCGTTCAGAAACATCATCGCGTTTTTTAGGGTTATTATTTTGCATTTAGAAATTGAAGTGTAAATAAACTTTCCGAGTAAAATGCTAAAAAACATGCTATAAGCTAAACTGAATTTATGCATCACTGAAGTTGACAATGGTGACTAGTTACAGATTGTTTTTTCTTCGCCCCATTTGGGCAGGCTGAAGTCTTAGATCATACCGCCTGGGAAAAATTAGTTTAAAAACTTCAAAAATAAAGCAAGATTAAAAATTAGTTTTTAAGTCACACAACATTAACTATAATAATAAAGAAATCGCAGTAAGGAACCTTAGACTTGACACGACTTTGTCCAGATTTCATTACTTTTTAGAGATAAACAAGCAGCTCCATCGAGACTTGGCTAGTTTTTTACAAAATGTTTTTGGTGGGATTTCACTTCTTTTTGTAGAAACGTACATATTGATTTTTGCAATGACAGTCGATTTTTTTATGTAACAATAGTAGAAGGGGGCATTACCATATCTCTAATACAGCTGAGACCAGCTGAGGGTTCTTCACCAGATACTTCAGACCTTCGATTTTTTGTAAAGGCGGTATGTCGATATCTAATAGTTTGGTTGGGCTCTTGTGTTTTCTAATCACGGTCACCAGGTACTCCAGATCTTCGATTATCCTATTTTTTATAGTTTTCCCTTTATGTGGCCACAAAACCCTAACTCTGTACCAAATTTCAGCTCTCTGAGTTTATGGGAAGTACTAATTCTATTCTGATGATCGTGAGTGAGTGTCATAAATGCGAAACTTTGCTTTCGCTTAACTTCGGAACTAAATGACCTACAGGCTTGAAATTTTAGATTTTAAGTATGTAATTATAGCTTACTTGATGACAAAAATTTCTGCGTTCTGGTCTTATCCAGAGGTTCTCAAATAGGGGCCTGAAAATGCGGCGAAATGGTTCCAGTAAAGGATGGTACGGCTGTACGGCAGTGTTTGCTTCGCGATAAATTAGAGTAAGTTCACTAACGAAATTTCATTTCAATATCGTTCGTTTTCAAAAATTTCGTTTCGGAGAAAGAGAGTAGACGCCCAGTTTATTATCAAAGCTTATTTCGAGTATCCGTTTTGATTTATTTTTTGTACGTACAAACAATTTATAAAATGTTTTGAATCTTGTTATTAGTGTTTATCTATATTGAACTATGGATTCTGAAACTACAGGTCAAATACTTATCTTTAAAATTTTATCTCGGGAATTATTTTTTTACTTTAATGTAAAACATATCTTAATTAGTATCTTTTTTCTGAAATAGATATGAATTGGAAGGGTTTTGTAATACTTACTGTTGGATTAAGGTTGTCTCGTATATTACTTTTAAAAAAATAACTTAATTTGTATGTTTGGGATGAAATTAAGGAAATCAAACGTAAAGCAATTGTTAAGTCAGAATTTAAATAAAAATGACTGGGCGCAAAAATAGAAATAAGACTAACTTGAAAAAAGTATTGATAAATGGTTAAATTAGAATATTTGTCATACTAAAAATATACTCTAAGGGCGGACAGGCACGGAAATCTTTTAAAAACTGCTAGCAAAGGAAGCAAAAGGCATCTCAAAACTGAGGAATTTCGATTATATGATAGTCCTGATAAAATTATTTATGCCTCCTCTAGGTAGAAGACCGGTTACAAAATGAAAAAAGATATTTGAAATTAAGCGAAAAGAACGACAGAACTATGTATAAAATTATGTAAAAGGCATCTCATGACGTTACTCAACTTAAGGTTCTAAAGTTGTTGAACATACTCGGCTGCCATAGGTCGGTTATCAAAGGAGGAAGCAGAGACCAGGAATACACATTTTCTGCAATATCTTCGAAATTATGCAAGGAAGTTTAGTAAAATGAATTGCAATACTGATCTTATTCCAAAATTTCTGACCTCGTAATTTCAATAAAAAAAAAAATATCATGTCTAAAACAATGATAGATATAAAATTATATATTTAAAACAACATTTTATTTATGCGTTTCCTATTTAAAAAACCAATATATCGGACATTGTGCATATTATGCACAATATCCTTTGTAATTTTTTCTTAGTAGTTGGTATTTTTAATATTTCAAAGCTATTGTTGAGTATCATATGTTGTATATTTCAACTGTAATTACGTTATTATTTTTAATTTAACCATAGGTATATCACTGTTATTAATTATCTTCGATCGAAATTAAACCATATATAGTTTTGACCAGTTAGATTGATCAAATACCTGTAGAGAACCACATGTAGAGAAATACAAAATTATCAAGCACTTTTCTTGATACAAAATTTTGTATTTTTATATTTTTCCAGTTTTTTGGGGCACATTATTTCAGATGACGCTGGACTTTCTTAAATAACAAGTCAGGGAAGTTGATCAAAAAATTTAATTACAAATTTTATTGTTTAACATCATCGGCATGTGATTTAGCTAATCAATCTATTCGCGACGTATCATTATCTGGCATATAACCTTTATTATCGTTTCCTATCAGATGAGGGGATATGTTTCTAATATCAGATCTAGCACAGAAATTTTTACATCTTAAATCTAGGCAATCATGGATTCACACCATTTTTGGTAAGACAACATAATACAGTTGGATTAGGAATAAAATTACCTTTCATTTGATATATAATTCGACTAAATAACAGATGAGGGTATATTATGGCCATTTACTCACCTCTTTATACGAGGCAACCCTCATAATTGCACCAAAAAAAAAGTAGGCAACCTACAGTTTTTCAATTCCTTGGGGCACATTCTTTTAGCTGATGCTCGACTTTCAAAAATAACAAATCAGGATAATATTGTTTAACATCATTGGCACCAGATTTAGTTAGGCAACCTATTTGCAATATCTTAATAGACGCATTATCTAGCATTTATATAATAGGTACCTACACTTCTCATCAGAAAAATCGAAACACCTTGCAAGTTTATGTTTTGTAAGGATTATCAGAAAAATGTGTATATTTAAGATATATGTCAAATGTTGTTTATTAGTGAATAATGTAAGGTTTTAAAATCCTAATGTTAATGTTCTAAATTCAAATTAAATTTTCATAAGTTTCGTATTTTGTTTAACAAGTCATTTTTACCCTGTATGGAGTATGAAGGAATCAATTTCCTTTTAAAACAACACACGTAATTGAAAAAAAAGCTAAGAAACGTTTATTTAATAACTTGTATTCCTTCTCCGAGCTCTTATTACTGCTTCTATACGGTTCTTCATCGATAGGATGAGAGTCACGACCAAATGTTGTGGCATTCCATTCCATTCCTCTTGGATTACATTTTGCAGCTGGCTAAGTGTTTCTGGGGCAGGATTTCTTGCACGAATTCGTCTCTTTAATTTATCCCATAGATGTTCAACCGGATTCATGTCTGGGCTTCTTGCTGGCCATTCCATAATGGAGATACCGGTTTTGGTAACATAATCTCGTACGACGCTCGCGGAGTGAGCCCTAGCATTGTCATGCATGAATATGAAACCGTTACCAATAAAATGTGCATAGGGTATCACGTGAGGCTCAAGACACTGTTCGATGTACCGATGACTCTTGCAGGCAGACGTGGCGCAGTCACAAAGACAAGGTCTGTCTTACCGTTGCCGCTGATTCCTCACCAAGCCGTCCACGAACTGCCACCATAGCTGACCTTTTCTTCTATGCAGCATTATGCAAAGCGTTCTCCATTTCTTCTATAGACCTTGTTCCTTCCGTCGTTACCATACAGCATAATTTTACACTCATCAGAAAAGAGGACTTTGTTCCACTGGAGGTATGACCAATTTAGATGCTCACCTCCAAAGTTAAGGCGCGCTCTTCGATGGTCTGCAGTTAATTTCGGCCCATTTGCTGGCTTTACTTTTAAAAAAATAAGTAATTATGTACTTTTTATGCACTTGCCATAAGTCCCTCCACCACCGTAGGTTGACTGGTACAGAATGCTTAACGGATTAATCCTTTAAGCAGTCCGCCTTTGATAAATGGGTAAACTATTGCGCCTCACCATCAACGATTGCATCACTGAGTACCATCAAGTGGGATCGCAGTCAGGTACTAGTTTACTCGTATATCTATTTAAAAAAACAATGTAGGGTGGCCCCATTTATTTTTAGTTTTAGTTCAAGATAATATCTGTAACTGTGATTACGCATTATTACCAAAAAAAAAAAATACGCAAGTAAATAACTTTTTCATATCATTATTTTATCAACAGTGTCCAGTAAGCAGGAACCTCATGAGGTTCGACAATGAATACTTACTGGCACATTATAAAATCCCCATATTTACGTCAAACTGTCAAACTGTTTTGTTAGGAATAGCTGACGTCGAAGTACTTAGTTGTATAAATATGTTAAATATAAAACATGCAAGTTTTGTGAATGTAGCGAGACAAACTCGGCAGCTCACCCTCCATGCTCCGCTGTACGGACACAGGTGGTACCCCGACGAGACTTATCTCAAACAATTTGCTGGTTCAGTGATGTACCCCACGCCGGAGACCAACAAGTATTACAGAATAATCCATCATTCAAAACTATACCCAGTTGAACGCAAGCTTCAAAATATGTTCATTAATTTCGGGCCACAACATCCTGCTGCTCACGGTGTTCTTCGTTTAATACTGGAACTGGACGGCGAGACTGTCGTCAGAGCAGACCCTCACATAGGTTTCCTGCACCGAGCCACCGAGAAACTAATGGAACACAAGCATTATAATCAGAGTTTACCCTTCATGGATCGTCTCGACTACGTCTCCACGTTAGCAAATGAGCAAGCTTTCTGTATAGCTGTGGAAAAGCTTCTCAACATAGAAGTACCACCGAGGGCTAAGGCCATTCGAGTCCTATGCGCTGAATTGAGTCGCATAGCAAATCATATGCTGAATGTTTCAGGCACAATACTGGATGCTGGTGGCATAACACCATTCTTTTGGATGTGTGAGGAACGAGAGAAACTTTATGAGATGTTTGAGAGAATTTGTGGTGCTAGAGTGCATTGCTGCTATCTACGTCCCGGTGGGGTGTCCCAGGATATTCCCATTGGTTATCTTGATGATATTTACGAATTTTGTAGTAAGTTGGAAAATCGTTTTGATGAAACTGATGATCTTGCAACCGGAAACCGATTATTCTATGCTAGGACTGCAGGTCTTGGTATTATTAGTGCGCATGAAGCTATGTCTCTCGGCTTCACGGGGGCGATGATCCGCGGCTCTGGAGTCAAATGGGATATAAGGATCAACCAACCGTACGATGGCTATGACTTGTACGATTTTGACGGTGTTGTTGGTACATTCGGTGATATTTATGACCGATACCTGTTGCGGTATGAAGAGATGCGTCAATCATTACGTATTATTAATCAAGTACTTGACACGATGCCTGAAGGAGAATATAAGACGGACGATTCTAAA
The DNA here is from genome assembly GCA_905147345.3 of Mythimna impura. Taxonomy (NCBI): domain Eukaryota; kingdom Metazoa; phylum Arthropoda; class Insecta; order Lepidoptera; family Noctuidae; genus Mythimna; species Mythimna impura. Next base: position 10,830,816 of record LR990348.1, on the reverse strand, counting down.
ATTTCTATGCCTTCAAGAAAGGAAATGAAAACTTCAATGGAATCCCTAATTCATCATTTTAAGTTGTGCTCTGAGGGTTATCCTGTGCCTCCTGGATTCACATATACTGCAACGGAATGTCCGAAAGGCGAGATGGGCATCTACATGGTGGCGGATGGCACGTCCATTCCGTACCGCGTGCACTTGCGTCCCTGTTCATTTAATCATATATTAGGGGTCTCTGTTATAGGCCCGCAATTAATGCTTGCTGATATTACTATGCTTATTGCATCAATCGACGTTGTTTTTGGAGACGTCGATCGATAATTTAAGGATTCATTATGTTTATTTGTACTTTCTACACTTGCATATAACTGACTTATTAATTAAAATAATTGTTACGTCTATCTAGTACCTACTTAATAAATAAAAATTTTACTTTTACATTGTTCACCAAATTATTATTCTAAACATTAGGCGGTTCATTTATAAAATAATTATTATATCTATCTATAATTTAGTAGATACCTACCGACTTTACTTAATTAACGAAATACAATGCAGCTTCTGTATCTAAGGATGTAAGTCTAAAGGGGTGATTCATACCGGTATGGCCGCGGCTGGTAGCGTCGCGGCGGGTTATTTCAGAATGAATTAATTTTAAACTTTATCTACGCTTGCCTACTTAAAATACCAGTACCTACTACTTGAATAGTTTATATAGGTGTTGTGCGGCCACTCGTGGTGGACCGCGAGGCAGCTCGCGCCACTAGTGCATCATAGGTTAACAACGAAAGCTGTCCCAACAAAAATGAGGCCAAATTAAAAAAGTCTGAAGCTGTTCACGCTGGCTGTACGCTGCTTAAACGAAGTTGATAATTTTGTTTATTCATGAAAATAATTTACAATACAGTTTTAACTACTGCGTTTGCGTCAATGCATCACAGAACACTAATCACAGAGTAGGTACATATCTTTTTGAAACACTAATGCAAAGACTAATGTAAATATATAGGGGCACTAATGTATAGAACGCAATCAACATACAAAGCGTGCTCGAGCAACGCTCACATAGACACCATATCTCGGCGTGCTCGAACCAGTGCGAGAGCTAGTGCATCCGCTTGAGACACGCATCTATGAACTTATTGGTGCAATTTTTGAGCAAAAAAAAAATATTTTAACTGTTCATTGGACAGTTGTTTAAATTCAACATTAAGTGGTGAAATATCGATTTTTAGTACTAAGTAGTTTTTTCAAAAAGTTATGTAGGTATTTGCTTGTAATTTGATGGTTCGTTTTAATGTAACACAGAACAGTTTGGTAGGTAGGTGGTAGGTAAGCGTCCGTAGCCAAATAGTAAAAGGGGTGACCAGACGGTTGCAAACTAGCGTTCCAACCAAGGTGACCTTGGTTTATGTGTTTGATTTGTGTTGCGGCTACATGCATGGACGTAAGCCACGCGCCAACACGTTCGGTGGTTGGAATAAAAACTTTTTACAAAAAAAAAAAATAACCGACTTCACTAAAAAAAAACACTAAAAGGATCAAAATAACTTTAATTTCGGAAGTCGGTGTTTCTCGGTATTGTTTGTTTCTTATTTAACACCGACTTCTGAAATTAAAGTTATTTTGATCCTTTTAGTGTTTTTTTTTAGTGAAGTCGGTTATTTTTTTTTGTAAAAAGGTTTTATTTCACACTTTTTAGTTGCGATAGACTTATAAACAGAGTGCCTATTTCTCATGACAATTCCAATTAACCCAAATACTGCTAGGTTACATTGTTTTATTATAAAGTTCCTGTGTCGACCTTCCTCCTTCCGGCTCCATCATCAGATCAGTTCGATAGTACCTACCTTATAGCCAAAGAGCATCTCACGACAATTCTAATAAGCCGAAACACGGCTAGGGTACATTGATTAATTACGGAGTTCCTGTGCCTACCTTCCGGCTCCATCATCAGATCAGTTCGATAGTACCTTATAGCCAAAGTGCATCTCATGACAATTCTAATAAGTCCAAACACGGCTAGGTTACATTGATTAATTACGGAGTTCCAGTGCCACCTTCCGGCTCCATCATCATCATCAGATCACTTCAATGATACCATTTTCAACGTAACTATTCAGAATCATTCATTTATTTGTATTGTCATAGTCGCTTAACTATCTTCATTGTGATATCTATTTGAGTATGAAGTTCCGTTGACCATTTCTTGTCTTCTTCATCAGTTCCACTTCATCAAATGTTACTTTTTGACTGTAAATGCTTAAGTTCTTGATGAAAATACCAAAATTACCATAGGGTCGCCTAAGTATAATTTTTGAGGAGTTCCCTCGATTCCTCATGGATTCCATCATCAGAACTGGATTTTGAAAAAAATGGGACCAATCTGGAAGCATATCCTATGAAGGGAAAAAAAATTTTTGCAAATCGGTCCATAAACGACGGAGTTCTGAGGTAACAAACATAAAAAAAAAAAAATAATGATGATAAAAAAAAATACAACCGAATTGATAACCTCCTCCTTTTTTTGAAGTCGGTTAAAAACGCGCCTCTCAACCAAGGGCGTTGAAGGTCATGGATTACAACTGCTGTCTACACGGATTGAAACTAGCAAGGTCACCTTGGTTGGGACGTTGGTTTGCAACCATCTGGTTAGTGTCCGACCGAAAATGGATTTTCAGCCGAAAACGAAAACGAAGCTTCGACTTCAGCCTCATTTTCGGCCAAAAACGAAAACAAAAATGTTTTTGTGTATTTTAACTTTTAGTAGGTCTTCGTTGCATTGCTCAAGTACTCGGTAAGTCTTTTTGTTATAACGATTATAATAATACAAGCTTGTTTTACATTAATTATTTTAGTTACAAAATTAATCGCAACAGGCGAGTAGATAAATAATGCATTAGCATTAGCATTATCAGCCTTTTTAATGTTCCCACTGCTGGGACTCAGGCCTCCTCTCTAGGAGAAGGAAAGGGCCGTAATCCACCACGCGGGCCCAGTGCGGGTTGGTGAATGTCACATGTCTTCAAATTTTTGGTTCTAGGACATGCCGGTTTCCTCACGATGTTTTCCTTCACCGTTTTGAGAGCAGTGGTGATGAAATAAATTACACAAAGTAATGCGCCTGGCTGGGTTACAACTCGTAAGCAGTGAGCTGTGAGCAGTGGTGGCCGAGTGGTAACGGCCCCGACTTACGAGATAAATAATGATTTCTCTTTAATTATATAGGGTGACTGGTAATTAGTGTACGATACTTAAACACGTGATTGTGCTCATGATAACCAACAACATTTACTATGGGAACAAACCTGAAATCGCGAAAAAAAATCAGCTGTTCAGTACATTTATGTTTGCCTAATGTACTGAACAGCTGATATTTTTTTCGCGATTTCGGCTTTGCTCAAATAATAAAAATTGTTTGTTATCATGAGCACAATCACGTGTTTAAGTATCGTACACTAATTGCCAGTCACCCTATATACTAAATAATTATTTTCAAAATCGTAACTAATATTCCAGGGTATCGAGGACACATACTCGTGCTTAAAAAGACAAAAATCTTTAACGATTGGAACAAATTCACAAAAAAAATTACTATTGAAGCTTGAATAAACTTCTTACGCAGAGTGTGTAGGTGTTAGTAGGTTGAATACATTTCACGATTCAATAATTTTGCCATCACGTTTCAGAGAAAGGTTGAGAAATCTTCATATGATGGTAAATTAATGATCATACTAATAAAATAATGTAGTTTTATGCCTAATGTGCCTATGTTTACAACCTTTCTATAACTTAATAATTTTGATATTTCTTTAATATTTTTTCACGCTTTGTCACTGTCACTGGGTGTCACTTGTAAGTACCTACTTTATTTCTCTTACTTTACACATTTTAAAAAGAAATCATTTATATTTTAAGTAAACTAATCACCTATTTATTATTAACTCAGACCAATATAAAAGTACTTTTTTATTAGTCTGAGATTATTAAGTACCTATATTATTATTTTCAAGACGAGACACTTAGAAATGAACGACAACCAACAAATGACAACCTTTGCAAATTCTTCTGAGACTTAACTACTGGATATATACATGGAGATGACTGTCCTAATCATTAAAAATCAATCCCACTAAGTAGGTAGGTACTACGTGCGCTGCTCATGAGCACGCGGTTTACCTATGCGAGTATGCGACAGTTTGGTGAAGAATAAATCGATATTCTGATACCAACAGCCAGTCAAGATCTGCTGTAAAGCACGCATAAGCGACAAAACAAAATAAGTGCAACAGGAATTAATTCATTTTTATACAAATTTCATAACACAAAAATAAGTAATAAAAAACGGCAGGTAAAAGTTACTAAGCGACAAAATATAACCTTTTTCAGCAGGTACTTAGGTACTACTATAACACGTTTTTAATTTGATTGGTTTCAAGAAAAAAGTACAAAATGTAAATTAATACATAATATTTAAGATATTGTGTTAAAAAGTCTAATAAGTACTTATGTAGATTTTTTTTTAATGGGTAGAATTTTTTAAGTGATGCCATACCATGTGATGAGCAGTGATGGGATACCATAAATACGGTAAGTTAAAAAAACTGTATTCTATTCTTAAATAATGGCAAGTAGAGCCGATGTCGACTATTCTGCCAATGTCTAAAGTAAATTGGAAAAGCAAGCGTGTATAATATTATTATTATTTCAGAAAATGGAAAGGGACTGTAACTGTAGACCCAAATTCTTCGGTTGATAAAGTTGAACTTGATGGGTTAGTATTGGACTGAAACAAACAAAAAATAAAAATACATAAATATTATAATTGTTAAAACATTAAAAACGTAAACCACAACTATAAAGACAGAATATTTGGGGCTATGATTCATAATTTTATATTATTGTGGCGGATGAAGATCATCATCGCCACAAGCAATTCTGGAGAGGGATATGTTAAGAGGGCAGGGACATTGATTGGGAGAGGGATCTTAAATTTCGGGAGGCGGCTGTATTATGTCTAAATGTGGGACGTTGTTTGAGCATTCAAAAAATATGTGCTCCAGTGTGCCTTCCTCCAAACCGCACTCGCATAAAGAGGAGTCGCGAACACGGATTTTTTCCAAAAAAACGGGTGAGCAACAGAAACCTAAGCATATTCTGCAGAGGACGGAAATAACAGTTTTGGACACTTTTTTGTACGTGAAGAACCAAGGTTTTGATTTTATGGTTGGTTGAACTGCGTAAAAGAATTTACCTTTCTTTTTACCAGTGGTATTCCACTGTTCCTGCCATGCACATTGAAGACTTGCTTTTGGCAGGTTCAGTAAGTCATACCCCTGGATAGAATTATGTGAGAGGTCAGCTGCAGTTGACGAACAAGCATCTTTGGCCAAAACATCAGCATGTTCATTGCCCTTGATGCCACAATGACTAGGTATCCAAACTAACTGAACTTCCCTTTGACTGTTAGCACATGACAATAGAGATTTTTTAATTTTTAAGAGAATTGAGCTGTGCAATTTACTTTTGAAGGGATTCTGGACCAAGGCTTGTAGACAGCTAAGAGAGTCTGTGAAGATTACGGCTTTGTCGATATTATGGTGTGACTCTATAAAAAGACAAGCTTCTAATATAGCCACACAATCGCCTGTGAACACAGAGGACTCCTTGGGACATTTAAATTGAAGAATGATACTGGAGCTTTGGTAATACACTGCCGCTCCAGTATGACTGGAGTCAGTGGATTTGGAAGCATCGGTGAAAAACATTTGAAACCCGTTCCAACGCTCGTCCACCACCGCATTGAAAGTCGAGTTCGCCGAGGGGGAATTTTTAGATATACCGATATTAAACACAATTTTTGGGGTGAAACATAGGGCTTCATATTCAAAGTTAAAGTGGGGTAATTTGGGATACTGGACGATCGGGCATTCTAAATTTTGTGTTGTACGAAAATATTTTAGGATTAGAGGAATTTCTTTATGTTTCCAATAATTTGAAGTTCTGCATATGATATCCAGCTCGTTCAATTTTGCAATGAGAGGATGTGAAGATCTACATATTGCCCTGGACAGAAAACGGGAGGCTAAATATTGTCGTCTCAGGGCTAGAGGAGGTTCGGCGCACTCGACCTGCAAAGCGTTGACAGGAGAGGATTTCATACACCCAAAGATGATCCGAAGACACTTATACTGAAGCTTATCCATTGTAGCCAAGGCACCTCTATTACATGGAATGAGATGGAACATACCATAATCTAGTATACTCCGGACTAAGGCATTATAAACCAATTTCATGGTGTAGGGGTGGGCTCCCCACCAGACACCCGTCAAAACTTTTAAAATGGAAATAACTCTTTCGCATTTTTGTATAAGGAAATTTATGTGATACTTACCTGTTAACTTTGAGTCTAGAATAACGCCTAGAAATTTCGCTTTTCTTGCTAACGGAATATTTTTCCCTGAGATGTCCACTGTAATGGGAGGGATTATTCTTTTGCGAGAAAAGATTACTGCCGAACTTTTCGGTGCAGATAGAGACAAACCATGGTTTAACAGCCAATGGTTCAAAGAGTCCAGAGAGAGGCGTAGAGATGATGCAGCGTCAGCGATGGATGAATCTGACACATAAAGGACTAAGTCGTCAGCGTACTGTAGGATGTGACATGTGAGGAGATGTCTAAGAAGGCAGCAACCACGGACTCATTTTTAGAAAAGGCTAAGCGGATATCCGTAACTAAAACCCCAACACTGTCCATTGTGCTGAGCCCTTTCCTGAAGCCAAATTGGTAGTTCGGCAGTAAACCTCTCGACTCAACTATCCACTCTAGACGATTTTTAATGAGATGTCCCATTAATTTGGTTAAAACTGAGGACAGAGCAATAGGCCTGAGACCGTTCGGATCATCCACATGTTTGCCGGGTTTTAACAGTGGGATTACAATTTGTAGTTTCCATTGATCTGGGACCCAACCATGGGTATAGCAGAAGTTAATTAAGTTTAAAAAATACTGTTTGGTTTTATCTCCAGAATGGGTTATAAAGGAGTAGGGCACTCCGTCAATACCAGGTGCTGAGTCCCGGACATGACTGAGCACCAAGTTCAATTCTCTCAAAGAAAATGGCGCATCAAAAGGGTCATTAGATACACTATTTGAAGGGGTACTATTTGGGATACATTCAGAAGGAAGTGGGACATAAGGAGGAGCTATTTTATCAAAGAAAAGTTCAGCGGTTTCCCTGGTGATTGATGAAGATAATGATGGAGAGCAACCACGTCTAAACCTGTTGATATTCTTCCATACAACTGAGATTGGGGTGGAGGGGGAAAGAGAGGTGCAGAACTTAACCCAACCTGCACGTTTCTTCCTGCGGAGAAGACGTTTTGATTGTGCATTAACTTGCAAATAGGCCAGCAAATTCTGAGTGGTCATGTCCCTATTATAGTGCATCTCGGCCTGGTTCCTCAACTTGATAACCGAAGTGCATTCTTGGTCCCACCATGGAGGAGAGGGAATTTTGTTCCGGGCACTGTTTTTTAAAGGGAAACAGGAGTCTGCACTTGAGGTAACAGCTTCAACAAAGTCCTCATAGCAGCTCTTGGCATGGCGGTGATCAGAAGGGTCGGATAAAGTTGAGTTTAAATTTGGAAGAGCATCAATTTTCTGATCCAGTAATGAAGCAAACTTTGACCAATCTGGTTTGGATAAGTTGTACTTCAAAAGTGGAGGAGAAGTTTTTTCTAAATAGGTTCTGTTAATCAAAGAAATAACAATTGGGTAATGATCACTACCATGCGACAAGGATGTGCATTCCCAATGAGTCGAAGAAGCTAATTCAGCAGAGCAAAACGTTAAATCAACGCAACTCTTCTGTTGACCGGGAGGTGACCTGCGTGTTGGGCAACCATTATTTAGTATGCAGAGGTCCATGTCATCCAAAATCTCAACCAGAGCTACACCAAACGCATCACAACGCTCAGACCCCCATCTGTAATGGTGACAGTTAAAGTCGCCCATGACCAGTATGGGACCCCGAACATTGGAGAGAATGTTTCTTAAAATTCCTAGAAAATTATGATTAGGGTGAGCAATATATATAGAAAATACAGTGATGCCTTCTATCCAGTAGCGGCGTTAGGGTAGGGCGCGGTTGGGCGACCGCCCAGGGCGCCAGAGGTAAAGGGGCGCCTCAGGCGCCCCTTTACTTCAGCTTTTTTTTGAACAAGCCTAACTTAATTGATGGCTACACTAGAATGAAATGCAGAGTTTGGTTGGAACATAGCATAGACCACAAAACAAATGATCATTTTCGTCTTTTTTGTACTAAATAAAAAAGATTCCAGAAAAATCAGACATTATCAAACTGTGTGCTAATCTGCAACTGAAATTAATTGTAGACTCTAAATCAGATATAGATGGTTGAATGTTATGCGATGAAGTTTAAAATCTTTTTGGCCTGATCAGAATGTGGTTACTCCTGTCTTTAATTTAAATTTTATCTAAGAGCGCAACTTGCAAGAGCTGTATCCAAATGTATAGTTAACATTTCAAATATTGATTACTATGCCAGTAACTGTGGTTAGGGGGGAAAGGAGTTTTTCTAAGCTTAAGCTGATAAAAATCTATCTTCGATATATATATATATATATATCGCAATCTAGATTGACGAACTCTTTGTTTGTTTTGGTATGGTTATGTGAAGAGGAGGGATGAAACGCATGTTACTAAAAGAGTTATGGGTATACATGTGGATGGTGCATGTGGATAGTGGTGGGGAGGAAGAGGGAGGCCAAAGAAAAGATGGATGGATTGTGTGAAGAGTGATATGAAAGAAAAGGGAGTTAGTGATAGCGTGGCCGGTGACAGGACTGAATGGAAGAAAAAAACATATGCCATTCACATCTGCAGTGGGCCCATCGAGAGGCACCGGTTTGCCGTTTCCCTCGACATCTCGAAGGCTTTCGATAGGGTCTGGCCTTATTAGTAGGCTTCCTTCTTTCGGTTTACCTGCTGGATTGTGTGCTTGGATCGCAGACTTCCTAAGTGCTAAGTGCGATGGCTGCTCGTCCGGGCAAATGGCCATTAATGCCGTATTCCCTCAGGGATCAGTGCTCTCGGCAACATTGTTCTTGCTGCACATAACCGATCTGCTAAGCCCGGTACCTTTGGGAATGCATTCGTGTGCAGCGCGCAGCACTGTGGCTAAGAGTTACATGTCCAGCGCATGAGCTAATGGGTCACAGATCTAGTCTCTCTGGGAGGCTATATTTGATAGCTTGAGCTTGTCCTTGGAGGCGGGTCTCAGAATGGGGCGATACCAATTTGGTCAGGTCCAATGCTGCTAAAACCAAGGCGTGCCTATTTTCCGCTAAAGGGAACCAATTCTGCCCTGCTCCAACTTTTCAGGGTGTAACCGTGCCGACCATCTTGATCTTCCTGGTTCAAATGCTCAAATGGCTGCAAAAAAGTTAGGAATTGTCGTAAAGGTCATACAGTACTTCACACCGGAACAACGGATCATATATGGTGTGGAGTACTGCTCTCATCTTTGAGACGGATCTGCAAGATACCAGCTTGATGCACGTGTACTTGAGACAATTGAGAGGCGAGCCAAGACGATCATTGGCAACGATGCACTCGTCGAGTCGTAAAGTCTTGAGTGAGCATCGACGCAGAGTTGCTAGCCTGTCGATTTTGTACCGGTTGTATTGGACATCCCACCTATACGCACAAAACGTTTTGGGAACACATTCATTGTTCAAAGGAGTAAGTTCTAAGGAGTGGAATTCCCTGTGTATCCTGATAACTTCATCCTGGGGATCTTCAAGTCAAGAGTGAATAAGTTATTTCTAGGCAAGTTCGCTCCATCGTCGACCACAGGTGAGATAGTCGTTAAGCGCAAGCCTATAAAAATAACAAAAAAAAAAACGGTTTTGCGCGGACCCCGTGTAATATGGGACAAGGACAGGAAGATGATGATGATGATTGATGTTTTCTATTCCTTTTGTAATATTTATCTTTGTTTAGTTTAAATGCAGAGTTTTATAAATTGTATTTTACCATATGAACGACTAAATATAATTACTGTAATGTTCATAATTATGTATTAAATTTAATTATAATAGATAAATCTCTTGCTTTTTTTTCGTATCAGTTTCAATAGGAGACGGGGGGCGCCGTAGAAATCTCGCCCAGGGTGCTAGTAGTGCTAAAACCGGCAGTGCTTCTATCCTTCCAGATACAATGCTCATGTCACCTGTAAGAGGAGGCAAAGATAAAGGCGAAAGTGGGACTCGGTTGTTGACGAGGAGAGCCGACCCTCCATAGCCGTCAGATCTGTCACAACGGAGAATGTTATAGTGTGGAATACGGAAACTAAGACTTGGGGTGAGCCAAGTCTCAGCTATTGAGCAAGCTAGAGGTTTGTATTTGTTCAGGAGGAATATGAGGTCGTGCTTTTTATGCCACACGCTCCTCACATTCCACTGTAAAAATGTTTGGCTGGACGCCATTTTTAATCTCTAAAAGGGTTTGTATAAGTTTATCGGCAACGTTGGACGGTAACTGGGAATTTGAAGGAAGAGTAGGGATAATAGTAGGTACTCGTAGAAGTTGGAAAAGAAAAACAATTATGGAAACTGTGTTTTTAGGAGAGACATTATTATAATTAAGAGCACAACCATTTGATTGTGTGGGTTGAGGGGAGCTAACTATTTCCTGATGAGCAGTTTTGTTATAGGATGGGGAGAGAGGGGCATGGGTCTTGGGTTTTAGTGCAACAGTTTTACGGTAAGATTGCGTTTTGGCAGCATTGGCATAATTACGGGAAGGTATAGGTACAAGTTTGCTGGCCTCTACATAAGGGATGGATTTTTCGGCCATAACTGTCTTGATGGCCTTCTGTCTACCATGCTCGGGGCATGACCTGCTGTTGGCAAAGTGATTCCCCGAGCAGAGCACACAAAAAGCCTCGCCTTCAGCAATGCTGCAACCATCACCGGGGTGATCGTGGCCGCACCTACTGCAGCGTGGCTTAGATCTGCACAGGTTAGCCACATGTCCAAACCTACAACACTTACGACATTGTATAGTAGGGTAGATTTAATGTTCTACGGGAAGGGATGTGTAACAGCAAAAGACCCGTTGTGGTAGCACTTGGCCATCAAAGGTGATGACACAAGTTTCCGTGGGTTTCCACTCATTTGCACCGTCTCTTTGTACTTTCCTGTTAATGAATTTGCCCACATCCAGAAGGCACCGACAAAAAGGTAAGGGCTTCTTCTTCCGAAATATCAGTTGGTACACCTGTGATCACACCCATCCTTGTGATATTGATAGTGGGAATTGAGGCTGTATAGCTATATTTCGCAAGAAGGTTATTAACTAGAAACGCATTAGCGTCCTGAGGGGAAGTGAACTCTACGGATACACGATTACGGCCAATTCTTTTAACACCATCCCGTAGAACATTTGCAATGTCATTGGAAATTAAAAATTTACCGAAGTTTACAGGGTGTAGTGTGGTGCCTGCATTTGGTGTAGCTTCGATTCTAGCAACATGAACGATATAGGGGCCCTTATCCAAAGCTGAATATTTTACCCGGCCGATTTGGCTCTTGGGTTGTTTATTTGGTGGGGTGGGTGCAAGCGTTTCTTCGCCACTGGGGCGTTTACGTGAGCTTTGGGTCACATCCATTTCCGATACGCTACAAACAACGTCGGCAAATTGAGAAAGTGGGTTTTGGGACAGAAGGTTTGGGGAAGCTGGGATGTCGGGGGATCTGGGGGTTTATTTTTATCCATCTTTGACGTTTAGTCTAGCTACTTGAGACAATCACAGTACAAACCTGTACACAAACACAAGGACAACACAATTTTTAAAACAATTCACAAAAGATACAACAATCACTCGAGAACGATCAAAACTCTCAAAACATACGTGCTCCAAGAAACTCCGTGCGTCAAAGAAACTCGTGGCGAGAAAAAAAAAAAAACAAAAAAAAAAAAACTCTGTACCTATGTTAAACGCATTATTTCAAGTCAAGACAAAAATGACTAAGGGCGGAATTCACCAATAAATATAATCGCGTTTTAACGTTTGGCTCGCATAATCGCGTTTAGCCGATGTCACTAGTGTCACTTGTAAAAATTCAACAAGGGAAAAATACAGACAAGTGACACTAGTGACAGCGGCTAAACGCGATTATGCGAGCCAAACGCACAGACGTATAAAGAGTAGGCCAAACGTTAAAACGCGATTAGTTATATTGGTGAATTCCGCCCTAAAGGTAAAAAGTTAAAATCGAGTCACTACCAAGAGATTAGTATTAGTAGTTATTCATAAATGAGTGAAATTTCTGTCGGTTGGTCGGCGAAAAAAGTTAAAAGTTACCAAGTTGTCGCATAGCCACAAGTCAAAAGTCGTCCTAGCTGTATGAGAATACAACCAATCGACGCAGAGTTTTCGCTGATTTCAACGATGTAGTTATGTAATTTAATATCGCCCAAAATGTCGCTTGGTAAATATTGCTTTTCAAGCGTCGATATAATGTCATAGTTTTTGAACACACAGGTCAATATAATGTCAATCATTTTGAACTTCTTTAGAACAGAATTGTCCCGTAGTACGAACTAGACTAGACACACTAGTAGAAAGAGATAATATACCCTTTTGTATCGTACTCCATCGTCGACCGCATCGTCGCTTTCCATCAGGTAAGATTGCGGTCAAGCGCGAACCTATCAAGAATAAAAAAAAACTCTTCGGTACGTTTTTGACGTTGACGTAGTCGTACTCCGTGTTCCGAATTGCGTTAAAAGTGATTATATCGTGAATCCAACCAAATTTAATAGTCACAAAATATAAGGCTATTGAGTAATAATAAATTGTGACGTTACGCGTTGGTTGGATTCGCTTTTGACGCAATTCGGAACGCAGGGCCAGATGGTATAAAAATTCTTGCTCTAACGTCACATTGAAGTTGTCAATTTGACACAAGACACAGTGACAGATAATCGGCTGCTGCCTCTGCCAGCTGCAAACAAAGCTGCTTTTTGTCAAATCAGTTTTGTTTGTCATTATTTCCTAGAATCATCCAAACTGCAAGTTGTTTATTTTTTTTAAATATAAAAAAAGTTTATAGTAAAACACAGAGTACTTTGGTAATATATAGTAAAAGCAACCATGCTGAAATTTCAAATAGTGTCATCAAGAACAGTGGAAGGTATTGAGAATGAAAAGAAATTCGTTGCCTACATGGTACAAGCAAGACAAGTTACAGAATCCAGGGTGTTAGATCCAGACCCAGCCAACGTTGAGAGGCGATACACCCACTTCCTCGATCTATACAACGGTTTAAAAAAGGAATTTCCGGCTCTGCTAAGCAGTATTTCATTTCCTAGAAAGGTAAGAACGATGATTTCTAGTTCTTTGTTGTTATTATGAGTCATTACTTCGATCAAGTAGGCGTATTATTTTATATTCTTATTTTTTTTAGTTTGGTTTGCTCTACATGAAATACAAAATTTTTCGTTAGGAAGGCAGGATCTAAGTTAGGGCAATTCAATTAGCACCTTTGTTTTCCAAGGACTTAGTTGCTATTGTGATGTCATTCTCTAATTCATGCGAATACACCGAAGACTTGTGAAACATGACATGCCATAGAGTGGTTAACTATATAATGTGAAACTTTATGTTTTTAATCATGGTTGTTACATAAATATTGTACATAAGTATAAATAGAATATGTTTTATTCGAAACCATCTCAAATAACAACTAAGAACTCAAGACTAAATAGGGTATAACAATGAACAGTCTTAATTTTTTTATTTCATTTCATTTCAGATAGTCATGGGTAACTTTGATCCAAATTTAATTTCCACACGTTGTACTGCATTTGAGTCACTACTAGACTTGATAGCGGGTGACTCACGGCTGCGGGATTCCCCGGCTGCTATCACATTTTTTCAGGACATTGAGCTAAATGAAGCAAAACAACTGATTAATGAGGGGAAGTTTGATCAAGCACTGTCAGTTTTGGAGACCAGTTTTAAATTGTTAAACAAGGTTAGTAGAAATCTAAATCATTTACATACCCTAACACAATAGTTAACACGTTCCGTACTGAGAATTCGAGAGCCAGATCATATAGTAATTGAAAATCTTTAAAAAAATCTAGGGTTATTAAGTATTCTTGGAGTTGGACTCGCTAATCGGGTACTGGGCACGAATGTAATTCAACAATAACTATGTATAACAATGACTCAGGCAGGTTTTCAGTATATAAACGAATTACCGTGTGTTTCTGGTACAGAAAGTGTGCTCTTACTAAATAAGACAAAGTATACTTTGTGGAGAGTTAATGTTCTTTGTTTTTTGTATTCACCTTCAGTGGATAGTTTACCATTGTCTAGTTTTTGAGTTAAACAAAGATCATGTACACTCATCCTTGAGGCTCTTAATATTGGACACAGGTCTTATAAACTGCCTTTTCAATGAAATATCAAGTGAGTGTGATATCAATGAACTGGTACATTGGGATTTTCTTTTGTTTGGGTCTTTAAGAGACCATTCATAGTAAGTTAGGTACTGTGATAAGCTAGGTGGAATGGCCCTTTGCAATAATATAAATTAATATCTGTAGGGTGTGGTGTGTAAACAGTAAGATAACCCTTGAATGGCAGATAAAAGACAGGTACCAAATACGTCACACAAATATTGATTTAATATTACTGATATTTTGCTTATAAGGAATCAATTTGTTTTCAACTAGCTTCTGCTAGTTTGATAAAATAAAATATATTGCGTTGATAGAAATCAGCGACTTCGCCTGCAAAAAATACATAATTATGTCACTCAGTTCAAAAATACAAGATGGCGCAACATTAATCATCCAATTCTGTTTTTGTATAACTTTTTTGCTAAATAAAAAAAAAGTATTTTGAGTGATGGAGATCTGTAATTTTTTTTCTGTTAAGCGAAAAAGATGATATCCGTCAAGTGGCTACCACCAGTGTCGATACACATTTTTGCCCGTTTTATCGAGATTTCCGGTGATAACTGTTCGCATTCCTGTCGAATTTTCTCTGTAAGGGCTGCGATTGTCTGTTGCCATAAACCCGCAACTTCAAGTAGCCTCAAAGAAAGAAGTTTAGATCGAACGATTTACGTTCGATCTTGCTGGCCATGCCAAATCGCAAAAAAGGGTATAGAGATTTTTTCCAAAAACTTTAAAGGTTTTTAAAAAACCGCGTAGGTATCCTGGAACAAGTTTTGTGAAATTTTCGAGTGAGTGTGGCGGAATTACCGAATGCCAAAATAGCATTCAGACAATATCATTATTTTTTCGCGTTGCCTCTTTATCAAATATTGCGTTGGATGAAATAACAAGCTTTTATACCATCCTCACTTTGATGATAGACGGATCGGGATGGGTCCTCATAATACTTTGACATTCCTGTTATTTCAGGGCTGTAACTATTAGTGATTTAGCGAATGTTAGATTTCTCACATTCGCGAATGCGAATCCAAATAATCCAAATACGAACGTTGACTTTCAAACAAAGTGCACGCAAAATGACATACAGGTTTGACATTTCGTTTCAGCCAAGTTTCAACCGAACATTACGAGAGCTGTTACAGACTGATTGAACGAAGCTATCACATTAAGTTCATACAAAAAGATTTGCTACGATTTGAGGTTAACATGATATTTCGCAATTACTGCAAAATAATGTGAAATACAAGTTAATTGATAAAAAAAATATTAAAGTAAATTTAAAATTGTAAAATCATATCAGTTGTATGGTCATTCTATATCCATTCAATGAATATATTATTTCCTTTTTGTTTGTCAGAAACTTTCGCCAAATATTCGCATGTTCACATACGAATGCGAATATCAAAAAATGTGCGAATATTCGGGAATGCAAATGCGAATATCAAAAAATGTGCGAATATTCGCGAATGCAAGTGCTAATATTCGCGAATGCAAATGCGAATATTCGTTACATCACTAGTACCTATTATACTTATCTAGATTATTCTTGCTTCCTGCCGTCAGGGTACTCCCGCGACCAAAAGCCGCGGGAGTACCCTGACGGCAGGCAGCACAGATGAATAAAATAATGATGCTGATCTATTTTCTCATTGAAGCTTATGCAATATGCTGTCCTTTTCCAGGTGTACACGGACCGATCTCGCGTGGTACTCGGAGCGCTGTGCCGCATCGTTGCGTGCGCAGGCACCAATGACGGCACCCTCGCTGGACCTGTGGAGCGCTGGGCACAGCTTGCACTTAAGCGATACGAGGCAGTCAGTGACTCGGATCTGCTTCTCATCTACATACCACTCTTACATACATGCATTTCTATTTGGTAAGTATGTATGTTTCATTAATCGGGCGGGCCAAGCTTATCATTAAAGAACTACACCCAGCCACAATTTACCAACTGGAAGGGATTTTGGAATCTGACTTCAGAAAGAATATGATGTTACTTGTAAAACGCTACTTATCTAATTAAGGAGGTCAACTCATCGACACGATGTCAACGTCAAGTCAAGTCATCGACGTCAAGTTAAGTTATCGAAGTTAAGACATGTCATCAACGTCAAGTTATCGAAGCTAAGTCAAGTCATCACCGTCAAGTTAGTTATCGAAGTTAAGTCATGTCATCAACGTCAAGTTATCGAAGCTAAGTCAAGTCATCAACGTCAAGTTAAGTTATCGAAGTTAAATCACGTCATCGACGTCAAGTTAAGTTATCGAAGTTAAGTCATGTCATCGACGTCAAGTTAAGTTATAGAAGTTACTTAAGTCATTTCATCGACGTCAACTTAAGTTATCGAAGTTAGGTCATGTCATCGACGTCAACTTAAGTTATCGAAGTTACGTCATGTCATCGACGTCAAATTAAGTTATCGAAAGTAAGTCATGTCAACGACGTCACGTTATCAACGTTAAGTCATGTTATCGAAATCAAGTCCAGACGTCCGCGGGTTTAAGTTTTGTCTAAAAATCGTGTTTCGACACTAATTTGTGATCGAGGTAGGACACTAATTGGTGTTTTAAAATAAGTAGAAGTTTCTTTCAAAACTCCTTGTGACAAGTTGTCAGTAGCTGCATCACATAGATCTTGCGAAGTTTTTGTAGATAATCTAAAAAGATAAAGATTACCTTGTTTTTTTTTTTAAAGTACTTTAAAATAAGTACCTTATATCACATGCACAAAGGTAAATCTTTCAGTTATCTTTGACCTTATGTAAGTCAGCTGAGTCTTGATAACATACATGATGACACAAAACAATAGGAAGGTTTCTTCCTAATAAACATCTGATAACGTTACAATACAGATCGTTTAACTGTTTAAGGATACCTATATATATTATACTGCGTCATAAATAATTGTGATAAACTAAGGATTTTATTATAATATTAATGCTGAAGTGTTTGTACAAAAACGCCACCATGTCAGTCCGACTACAAGTCCAGATCTCGAAACCTATCCTTTTGCAGCGGGGCGTGAGGCAGGGAGACGTTATTTCTTCGAAACTGTTCACGGCAGCAATGGAGGATATCTTCAAGGTTCTGGAATGGAGAGGGCTAGGCATTAATGTCAATGGCGAGTCATCACTCACCTTCGGTTTTCCGACGACATAGTAGTCATGGCTGAGACTACGGAGGAGCTCAGTACAATGTTTGGTGACCGCAGTAGAGCTTCCGAAAGAGTGGGACTTAAAATGAACATGGACAAAACCAAAGTCATGGTAAACAGCCATGTAGCACCCACTCCTATCAAGATCGGGGACTCTACACTCGAAGTTGTGGACGACTACGTTTACCTGGGACAGACGGTCCAGTTGGGTAGGTCTAATTTCGAGAAGATCAATCGTCTCTCGAAGCTGCGCGGTATCTTCTCGTCCAATATACCACAGTTTCTCAAGACGAAAGTCTATGACCAGTGCGTGTTGCTAGTGATGACATATGGCTCCGAAACGTAGTCGCTTACAATGGGCCTCATCAGAAGACTTAAAGTCACCCAAAGGGCAATGGAAAGGGCTAAGCTCGGAGTTTCCTTGCGTGATGGAATCAGGAATGAGGATATCCGCAGGAGAACCAAGGTTACCGACATAGCACGAAGAATCGCCAAACTTAGGTGGCAATGGGCAGGGCACATTGCTCGCAGAACGGATGGCCGTTGGGGCCGATAGGTTCTGGAATGGCGACCACGTATCGGAAGACGTAGCGATGGAAGGTACAGAACCGTTCATTTTGGCGAGGCCTATGTCCAGCAGTGAACGTCTTTCGGCTGAAATGATGATGATTATAATAGTCCCTTCGTATTTGAAAAACTGATAATAATGTACGTATCCTTGGTACATGGGGTAATATAGTGAGCGCCATAATATACATAGGAGGAGGGTTGATAAGAGGCATTTTTCGTCCATCACACACTCAAAAAAAAGTTAATTTTCGACAATTTTTAAATGTATTTGAATAGTTAAAGAAATCTATTTTTTTATTCAGTGACATTTACGCGATAAATGATATAGTACTTACCTAAGTCAAGCAATTATTGCTCAAAAAGTGTTTCGCTTTTTTTGTACATATCTGTCGTTTTTAGGGTTCCATACCTCAAAAGGAAAAAAAACGGAATTCTTATAGGATCACTTTGTTGTCCGTCTGTCTGTCTGTCAAGACCCTTTATCTCGGGAACGTGTGGAGATATCGATTTCAAACTAAAACCATATAGGTACTCAGGTCTGCCGTCCCTTGAATCTGTGAAAAAAATCAAACTTCTTAGTTATCGAATAAAAAAGATACGGCCGTTTATGTCGCAAAAAACGTATATTTTTAATATTTATGTTATTATTTTTAAAACAAACAGCATCCTGATATTTGTAGAGAGCAGACTAGGTTACGCGTTTATGGACCATTGCTGCATGGTTCCACCTGTGATCTCGCAGTAGTGGTGTTACTAAATGTTTTTGTTTTGTTCTACTGTGCTGTTGTGTTGTGTGAGAAAAACTGAGTCTTGTTACTTGATAATAAATTATCTTTTATATCTTACTTTTGCAGGGAGACCCTCGGTAGAGACAAGTCCAAATTGGTCGAAGAGCTGAACGACCTTCGTAAGCGTGGGATGAAAGTAGACTCCGTGCCAAGCCTCATGGAAGCTGTAGACAGCCTTACCACAGTCTAACGAGATAAGTGATGCAAGATTAATTTTACTGTCGGTTTCTTGACAACTTTTGGAATGTTTGTACACAGCGACAGTTTTAGACCAAATTGAGAATCTTTCAATAATTTTGATGTGCGCAATACTTGAGTATATGCTCTGTACAACTCTCTCTGTAAAACTCAAGTCCTCGTTGGAAGATTAATAACTAAAGTGGAAAAGAGATGGCGCTACATGTCCTGTACAACTTATCTCGACACAGTTTAGAACTAAATATGGTTGTTTTTGGGCAAGCATCTGATGTCTAAGTACTCCTACCTTCTTGTAACATGTAATCAATAATACTAACTAGAAAAGTGCTAAATTTATTGGGTTATTTGCATGACTCGGAAACACATTACAAACGTTGTAAACCCGCGCTCGACACTCATTGAGCTCGATTCGTTTGTTGTTCAACTCCGCTATATCAGATGGCGTCATCTACTAAAAAGTCAAAATATAGTTTAAGGGCATTATAAAATTATTATTATTTCATAGGATCTATTTTATTTTTATCTATGTATATCTCAGATGGCGATCGAAGGTATGTATAACTACTTGCCAATTTTCTTGTTAATGTGCTAATTGGCAAATGTGTAGTAATAATTAAGCGGATTTCTTTTGATAGTATTATTTATATATTTTTTTGTTGCGTATAACGTAGACTCAGTCAGCAACGAAAGTTAATTAACTTTGTTACTTTTGAAGTAAAGTGACAAAAAATACCTATAGACAATTTTTTTTCTGTAGTACTTTGGTTATCTGCATTTGATCAAGTTAAGAAATATACTTTTTAAAATATTTGATCAGGTATAATATAATAATCTCTACTTCATTCTTGTTTTTCTTAAACATATATGTTTGAAAAACTGTAATAGTTACTGTCCTTGCTGTTTGTATCTCAGTGAAATCTATGCCCGAAACTTGTATCCCTGTTTCGCCATTTTTGAGATGTATGATAGTCAATTTCTCTTTTTTATACTTTAGCGATTTTTGTATATTTGTTGTTTTAAATGTATACGCGTTAACTATATTGTATTGGCTTGTATCTCATAAGAATTTAAGTAAAGTTGTATGAATTATTTATCTACTTATATTTAAAATATTTAAAAGTAAATAAATTATTAGTAATTTTGTTAGGATAACATATTAGTTAGAGAGAGAAACAGTTGGATTGTGCCTCGGTTTTATTATAAGTTCCACAAAAAGATTTTTTTGATGATGGAAAAGAGTGTTATACATATAGTATATTAGAATTAGATTTTTCTATAATCAATTTTAACATTTTATGGGTCAATCATCCCATATTGACGAGATGTATGTATTTAAAACATTTTTAAAAGTGCTTGTAATTATAAATCTCTTGTTCATTTTAGTGAACTAATAGCATGCTGGTCAATTTTGCTAAAGTTTTGACAATTATGGACTTTAGAATTATAAGCTTTCCCGATGCTCTAATAATGCTCCAAATAGTACCATCTATAATACGTTTTATTTTATTATATTATTATATAAGCTTTAATTTATGTGAAATAATATTACTCTAGTCGTACTCACAAAATATATTTAGAAAACATCTTAACAGTAACCGTGTCATCTATGAAATAGCTTTAGAACAGCACTGTTATTATTTAAAAGTCAATTACGTATGATAGTAATTAATAAACATTTGAAAAATTAGCATTTCTATGTGCATGGCCTGGTAATTTACTCGATATTTAATATATTATCTGTTTTTTTTTTTAATATTGCTTCATTTTTATACACTGTGCAATATAAAGAATACTTAAGCATAATATTTGAAGCAATTTATATAAATAGGTTTTAGAAAATATAATATCTATCAGCAGAGGGTGTAACTCGAATTTTAACTAATTAATTTCTTCTAGATTAATAATTAATATTATATAATCGGTATCTAATCAGTTGTTTCAAGTGGCTAGAAGTTTTCTATGATATTATTGTTTATAATAATGCTAATATTAAGATGACTGATATTTTATACATTTGTAGCCATCGTAGGAAATAATAAAAATTATATACATACATAATTATTTCTCATTGTGGTTTTTATTTAAGTACTTAGGGGTGTTTTTAATATCGCGCGGTTTTGATCACGCATGCGGGATTGCTCCGCACGCGTAACCCCATTTCAAATGTCCATTTCTTACAAGTTTTTATCGAAATGCGTGGAATACGCAAGCGAGACGCGTTTTTTCTGCATGCGGAACAAACCCGCATGCGTGATGAAATCCGCACGATATTAAAAACACCCTTAGGTACCTAATAACTTTCCCAGATAAAGTACTTTTTTTTGGGTGGGTAATATTCTAATTAGTTATTACTCCTGCTCTGGATGAAAAGAGAGGAGCGAGTGTCAGACTTTAACTGACTATGACCCACCCTTGTTCCTTTTATGGCGGTAAGTCCCTTCTTTGAGGCGTGGTTGGAAAGACCTCACGGCGTCCTCACCTTCCGCATGACGCAGGTTCTCACCGAACACGGGAAGTTCGGGATGTTCCTGCACCGGATTCGTGCGGAAGCGACGCCCGGGTGTCGCCACTGTGTGGACCGCCCGGAGGACACGGTGGAGCACACGGTGGAAGTGTGCCCCGCTTGGGAAGAGCAACGCCGTGTCCTCGTGGGGGCGATCGGCGGCGACGATCTCTCGCGCCGGGCCTTGGTACAGGCCATGGTCCGGAGCGAGGAGGAGTGGCAGGCGGTCGCCTCCTTCTGCGAAGCAGTAATGCTAGCAAAGGAGGCGGCCGATCGCGTGAGGTAACGGCAACGGTCCTCACGCCCCAACCGCCGCCGGGATTCCGATCCCGATTTCCGGCCACCGTAGGCGCGGGCTTGCGGACGGCGGGCAATGGGTGGCCCGCCGTCCGACCGTCCGGTAACCATCTGGACCGAGCCCAAGTCGTCGACGGCGCGTATTGTTCCGCGCGCGCTTCAGGGAGATGTCAGCAAATCGTAAGGGCCCAGCAGGGTCGAAGCCTACTGGGGCCATGAGTAGTGTGAAAACGAAACCATGGCCCTGGGACGAAGGCAACGAAGGAACAGGAGTGGGTTTTTAGTCAGTAAAAGTCTGACACTATCTCCCGCTCCGCCCAAGAGCGGGATTTGTCATAAGATGATTTTCCCACCTATAAAAAAAAAACCCTTGTTCCTTCAGTTGCCATTTGCGGGCCACGGTGACCATTTGGAACAATCCTGCAGCCCTGGTCGTTGACCTTATTGGCAAGTTACCTATTGTTCGCTGTCCGCCAACCTGCGCCTACGTTGGCGGAAAATCATCCAGTGACAACGCCTACGACGTTTCCCCCGGTAGGTAGGTTCCTCCTTCGGTTGCATTATTGCTTGGCAGAAGGAGGTGGATGCTTGCCAAGCGCTCTCGCTCCGTACCAGTGCCGCACGCAAGATAGGTCGCCACCACTGATCACCTAAGCGGGGCAGACCTCCACCGTATGCTCCACCGCGCACCATCCAAATTAAATAGGTAGGTACCTAGTTACTTGTTCATTGGTTAATATTTTTTCAATACACTTACTAGAAAACCCGCTCTTATCTCTACAACTTTTAGGCACGCAATTTACTGGTTTTCGTACTAGTGCGGAAAAGTGCGAGCTCGCCCCCGCCACAATTTATTACATTTATCGTATCAGGGTGGGTGCAATGCGACCCCCACGAGTCACGCGTAAACGGGGGTTGAACCCCCGTTTATTTATATCTTCTGAAGTGTATTGAAAACATACCTACGGCTCGGGTGATTTCCGCCTCGGTCGCAATGTCAAACTTTCTCCACTTGTATCAAATATGGTACCTAATATGTAGGTACGACTCGAACTTATACTTACGATAGAAGGAGAAGGCTTTGTGGAAAAAAAGAATAATGGGCTTTCGTTCCCGTAGAACGGTCAGACGGTCAGCAAAAATATATCGATGTTGGCTTAAAATCTCCAAATTGATGATGTTAAATTGAATAGGTGCTGTAAGCCAGCACCGATATATTTTCATTACAATATTTGGTCCGAGTGCGCGTCTCCTTTTCAAGGAAATTTCACGCCGTCTGTCTGATCACACTTTGCGTGACCAAAGGGCTGGCTCGTTGTTCAAAGAATTAGCATTGCTATTCAATTTAACGTGGCAATGCTGCCAGCCTTCTGGGCATATTTCCGGATGACAGCGATGTGGAGGAGTCAGGGGTACTTCGACGCCTGAGTGTATTTTGTGTCTTTGTATATGTAGGTACCTACATAGGTTTAGTATAAAAGTATTTATAGTTATAGACCTCACTATGACTATACAAATAAATCATTTAAAGATAGGTAATATCTAAAATAACCAGCCAATCGTTTTGAAGGCTACATAACTTCAAAGGGCCCAGCGTGATTCACGATATTATTTAAACAGTTTTGACTCAAGTTATGGTAACGAAAGTAATTTAATAAAAATCAAGCAATACCATAAAAAAAAAACAATGTAAATAATAATAATAATTTTATTTTTTTAATATTTACGAGGAACAGAGCTCCCAACTCTCTCTTGCCTTTATTGGCTGGCTTGAGTGGAGATTCGCAAGAGCAAATGTACTCGGGAGAAGGATGTATATTCCAGTAAGGAGCTGGTAGGGATCTTGACCGTACTTCCGGGATTGTCCTGATAGCCGTGGTATAGGTACCTCTCCACTTCTCAAGCACTTCAGGATATGTTGCTGTCTTGTTGCTACGTCACTTCGTGCTAGCGGCTGTTTTTGGGGGCCCTTTTTCTGAGTGCAAGTCACCTCCTGCCTTTTTATCGATGGATATTAATAACATTGTTCAGGCTAGGGCCATAGTCTTAACATAGTTCCTGGTAACCAGTCCACTTAAGATTCCAAAAACTATAGCCTTATTTCTTTTCCATATGTCGCAATAGTTTTTCATTAACCGGGGTTTGTCCTTGGATGCACTAGCATAGCATTAAAGGGCCTCTGCGAGTTTGTTTCGGGTCCTCGTACGCCTTCTAAAGGTCCGGAACCTCAGGATTCCGAGATATAGGTACCTACTAAAACATAAATTAATAATAATAATTTATTAACAACTAGCTGACCCGGCGAACTTCGTACCGCCTATCCTACTCTACCCAACTCTATCCTACTCTACCTTACTCTACCCTACTCTACCCTACTCTACCCTACTCTACCCTACTCTATCCTACTCTACCCTACTCTACCCTACTCTACCCTACTCTACCCTACTCAAAAAAAAAGTATCCTATGTGTTTCTCCTGGTTCTAAGCTACCTCCCCACCAACTTTCAGCCAAATCGGTTCAGCCGTTCTTGAGTTATAAATAGTGTAACTAACACGACTTTCTTTTATATACACTTCTGGACACATCTATTGGCCCACCTTGTATTTTCAGTTTCGTTTGGTCCTAGCTAAAATTTTATATTAGGTCGAGCAAAAAGTTTTTATGCAGTTTTGAACCTGGCACATTCACAATTTCATTCAATAGTCTTTTTTTGAATTTCGAACACAGAATTTAAAGAAACAAAAGACAATTTAGAGCCTGTTTGTTGATATCAAACAATCGAATACTAAGAAAACTTGGTTTTATTGGTTTACTTGGATTTAATTCTTGAAAAAGTGATTGATATCTTTGGTTTTGCAACAAACATTACTTATTCTTAACATTAAGGTGAGGTTCTATCAATAATCTATGGATACTTCACCTGAAGTCGCCGCCCAAGCTGTGGCACTTATTCAGGCCGGACACAGCCAAAGAAACGTGAGTGCTCAACTTAATTTAAGTCGATCTGCGGTCCGAAATGTTTATCGGAGGTACTTACCTAGAGACTGGCGGCTTTGTTCGTCGCCAAGGAAGGCCACGATCTCGGGTCACAACTGAAAGGCAGGATCGATTCATCGTGACGACCAGCTTGAGAAATCGTCACCTTACCTCCATTGAGATACAAAACCAACTTCGCGACTTCCACGGAGTATCTGTGAACGCTCGAACTGTTCGGAGAAGGTTAAAAGAACGCGATATGGTACCACACAAGCCAGCTAATGGGCCCAAACTAACGCGAGCCCACCGAACAGCGCGCCTTCATTTCGCACGCAGTCATTTAAATTGGACACAGCAAGATTGGAGCCGTGTACTCTTTTCTGATGAGTCTAAAATTGTGTTACATGGCAATGATGGAAGGAAGAAGGTCTACCGACGTAAGGGAGAGCGTTTCGCACAATGCTGCTTTGAAGAGAGGGTTGCTTATGGCGGTGGCTCATGGACTGTCTGGGGCGGTATATCCGCGAGCGGCAAAACTCAACTTGAGGTTGTTACAGGACCACAGCTGCCAACATTAAATGCTGAAAGGTAGGGGAGACCGGGGCAAGAGGAAGCTCGGGGCAGGACGGGAAGTGTGCCTGTGTGTGTGACTGGTGAACGCAACAGAGCTTAACACAGCGCCATTCGCGCGATGTTCAGTCGCGTCGCCCGAGTCCGGCGGGTGTGCGTGTCACTGCGTGTTTTGGCTGCGCGGCAAGAGAAAAACAGTTTTTTGGAGGATTTTTACGAAGTTTTCTGTTTTGAATAGATGTGCACCAAGGTAGGTATCAGTGTTATTGTAATATCTTACCACATACGTGTTGCAGTAGTCTAAAACTAACGAATTCAGGTTGCTTTTTCGCAGAATAATTTTGTAGGTTAGAACTGTTGTTACTTTTGCAAAATGTGTCTGTTGGGGCAAAAAGGTCGGGGTATAATGGGATAGTAGCCCGTTTTGCCCCATATATGCAGGTAAAGAAGTGTTTCATTCTTATGTAATAATTAGTTTACTTTTTGTTTGCAGTTAAAATGGTACGAAATTATAAACGTAAAACAAATCGTGGACCATGGGACGAAGACGATATGAGAAGAGCGGTTAGAGCTGTGCTTTCTGAGACAACGGGATTCATAGCTGCTGAAAAAACAAATACCAAGACTTTACCGTCTGAAAATTTAAATCTTGAATCAACATCTCAGGCCACATCAACTTCTTCAACTCCTTTAGAGGCAACCTAACAAATATCGACCACTCCAGCTCATAATGAGATTGCCCGTGAACCTACATCTCCTGGAACATCAATCATAGAGTCTATACCATCTGAAAATCTATATGTAGAATCGACATTTCAGCCCACACTTTCAACGCCAGCTATATCGGAAGAAACCCAAGATGAACCATCTATTCTAGCACAAAAAGATATTTCTGCTGTTCTTGCAGTGCCTCAGCCTTCGACTTCTGCACAGTTTATTACAGAAAAGACCCCTGAGAGTCTAATACAGCCAGCGAAATCCTCGTTTGCCGTGACCCCAGAAAATATCATAGCTATACCCAAGGAAGTAAGAACCCAAGAGCGAAAAACAAGAAAACGCGGTAAAACTGCAATACTTACACTTTCTCCGTACAAGAACGATCTCATCGCAGATATAAATAAAAAACTAAAAAGAATTAAGACGACTGACAAAAAGAGACCTGACAATAAAAAGACTGAAAAGAAAAGACCTGAAAGAAAGAAGCCGGAAAAAAATAATAAAAACAAAAGACGCAAAAAAGAAAGTGACACAAGTTCATCTGAAGATGATGAAAATGATTGTCCTTGCATATATTGTGGGTATTGATATTCACAATCCAATGAAGGATGGGTTATTTGTAGGGAATGCCAAGGCTGGGCCCATAATTCCTGCGCAAGTGTAGACGAAGAGGATGAAGACGCACATATATGTGAACTTTGCCGACCCGATTAAAATGTGTGCTCATTATGCCCCATAGCGTTTCCCATTTTACCCCGATCGTGGGGCAAGACGGGATATTTGACATGTGTCAATTAATTCCTATTTGCCAAAAAAATATGTGATTTAGTGCCATAAAAGATTATAATTATGTTAATTAAAACTATAAGTATTGCTTTTGTTGTAAGAGATTTTTAATAAACAGTTTGATTTTCATATTATGACTTTTTTTCTCTTAAGTATCCCATCTTGCCCCGGTCTCCCCTACATTCGTGAGTGCTTAGAACCTCACGTGATACCATACGCGGACTATGTGGGCCCAAATTTCCTTTTTATGCATGATAATGCAAGAGCCCATGCGGCCGGCATCGTCAGGGAATATCTTCGGGATGTGAACATCATAGTTATGGACTGGCCAGCCAGAAGCCCAGACATGAACCCCATTGAGCACATGTGGGACGAGCTAAAAAGACGTGTTAGGGCTCGTCAGCCAGTTGCCCAGACGATGCAGGAGTTGAAAACTGCCATAGAAGAGGAATGGGAGATAATCCCTCAAAATTTCATAGAGCGGTTGATAAACTCTATGCCTAATCGTATGAGAGCTGTAATAGATGCCCATGGAGGCACCACGCGTTATTAAATTAAACCTTTATTTGATAAAACATGTTTTTTATTCAAAAATCAATTGCCTTTAACAAGGCGCATATCCGACTTGTTAGGGGTACCTAGCTCCATGTCGTATGGTATTCTGAATTCAAATTTAAAACAATACGATCGAAAAAGATGGTAAAATGTATCAGGTTTAAAACTGCATCAACAGTTTTTGTTCAATCTAGCGATCATATTTCGGTAGGGGCCATCGAAACCTAAACTCTAAGGTTGGCCCATAGATGTGTCCAGAAGTGTATATAGATTGAAAAAAAAAAACATAAACTATGTTAGCATAATAATAATTTATTTAATTAGACAACCAAATTAGCGGGACAGCCGTCATTAGTAAGGTTTTCTGGTAGATGGTTCATGGCGTAGAATTAAAATAACAATTCACAATTACTTTTATTTTTTACAGTACATATCATTGGGCCATTACAGACTTAGGTATATCGTAATCCGAGAGAACTAGTAAATTTCTTAGGAGCATCCGAACTACTCGACGAATCGCCCAAGACTGGCGTTACCAAAGAGTATAGTAAATATTGGGCGTTACGAACCGTCGCCCCTCCAAACGATTCCGTTCACGTGAC
Organism: Mythimna impura; assembly: GCA_905147345.3. Classification (NCBI taxonomy): domain Eukaryota; kingdom Metazoa; phylum Arthropoda; class Insecta; order Lepidoptera; family Noctuidae; genus Mythimna; species Mythimna impura. The sequence continues at coordinate 10,802,614 of LR990348.1, read as the reverse complement.
GTTTTAAACGTCACAGCGATTTAACCCACTTCGGTACTAAGGATTCAATGAAAGTCTTAATATCGTTAAATTGTCATAATCGCCAACACATACATAGATAGATACATTAATATTTCAAAAATTAAAAAAAAAATAACAGTACAGTATCCCACCCGGTATCGGGAATATACGGTAGAGTTGTGCCCTTCTTGGGTGGAGCACCGTGTCCTCGTGGGGGTGACCGGCGGTAGCGGCCTCTCGCGCATTGCCGTGACCTGTAGCCATGGTCCAGAGCGAGGATCCGAGGAATGGCAGGCGAAAGCGATTGCCATTCCTGCGAAGGGACATCTTCACGCTCTAGCCGCCGGAATCCCGACCCCTACTTCTAACCACCTAAAAGCGTAGGCTTGCGGACGACGAGCAATGGGTAATGAGCAGCAATAGTAGGTAGGCCGTCTGGCACAGCAGGACCGAAGCCTACTGGGGCCAAGGGTTGATTTCCAAAAGGGAACCCCGGGGTCCTGGATTGCAAGGCAAAGAAGGGAAATAGGTGTGGTTTTAGTCAGTAAAAGTTTGACATGCCCTCGGAGAAATCATTGAATGATTTCCCACCTTAAAAAAATAACCCAGTATCGGGAATAAGGTCCAAGCTACCGGCAGTCAGGGCTCCAGAGAAAGCTCCGCTTTCTGAATCAAGCCCTTGATCTAGCAGCCTAACGTGAGCCTCATAAGGTGTTAGTCAAGGTTCGTGGCTATTAAGCCATTGGTTATCGGTATCATGGTCGCCATGTCCACATCCCACATGTCAGCAACCTCGTGAGCCAAGTTAAGTTACCTTTTTTTTATTCTTGATAGGTTCGCGCTTGATCACTATCTCACCTGATAGAAAGCGACGATGCGGTCGACGATAGAGCGCGCTTACCTAGAAGCAACCTACTTGATTTGCTTATCTTTTTCGGTTTTCACGAGGTTCTTGTCGTGCGGTACGGTTATATCTACAATCATTGCACGCCTCTCGATTCGGTCCACCACCACTATATCAGGCTTATAGACGCTACGAAACGACAGTCCATGATGGCAGCACCTAGCGACAAAGCTCCAAAGGCGTATCATTTCCAAAAGCATTTCAATATTCAATTAACAGAGGAAGTGCACGACTACTCAGGCCCAGCTGAACTGAGAGTCTACACGGATGGATCAAAGACAGATACTGGCACGGGAGTTGGAGTCTTCTCCAATGACCTCAATATCAGAATATCCAGAACGCTGGGAAAATTCAACACCGTCTATCAGGCGGAATGTGTTGGTATAATCCTAGCGGCCCACGCCATAGAAACTAGAAATGTAACGGACACAAACTTTCGGATACTCTTCGATAGTGCCTCAGTCCTACAATCCCTAGGCAAAGATTCTACCACCTCGAGAATTATACAAGACTCTTTCCAGTGCCACTCTGCACTGGAAAGAGTCACAGTGCCGAAACGTAACACTGTGACACTACAGTGGATCAAAGGACATAGCGGCTCACTGGGCAACGACGCGCGACGCGGTGGATGAACTGGCCAGGCGAGGATCTGGAGCGATGGTCTTCGGGCCCGAACCAATTGTGCCGGTCCCCTTTGGTCAGCTGCGTAGTTGGCTACGTGAACACACGCATATACAAGCAGAGCGCTGGTAGTCCTCGACACCAAGATGCAAGCAGGCCAAGGAGGCCCTGCCACATCTCAATAAAGCCCTCAGCAAAGACTGGACAGAGGCGGCCTGCGCCTGGTGACGGGGACCATCACCGGACACTGCACACTGTATAAGCACCCCCATTTAATAGGCATCACGGACAGTCCCCTGTGCAGAGCATGTTTGGAGGGAGAGGAGACAATTGCACATGTGCTCCTAGACTGCACAGGTTTCACTGAAATACGCATACGAACCTTAGGATCCCCGAACTCCCTTATTGATGCCCTGAAAAACCTAAGAGGCCTAATCTGTTTTTTGGGTAGAGGGAGTGGGCTGGTTAGAGTGAGCACACCTAAGGTTATGACCGCCATGGCCCACGTACAATACTCCACATAGGACGGAAAATATACCCAAATAGATAGATTAGGCTTATTGGTTACAATAGTCCTGTCAGTGATGATGGACCGATCTCAGTAGGTACAATGTGATATGACCATTATCGAGAACTGGGTCGGGCACATACTCGTACCTAGTATGCCACTTCCGATTCTACAAAGGAGTGTTTCAGAGCAATTTGCTGATGGATAATCCTGGCTATAAGGTTGTGCCGATGCAAGTACCCTCCGTTAGCTAGAGACGAGAACAACCAGGGATAATGTGGCGAATTGATTCTCCCGGACGGTGACATGCCCGACAGATGTCAACCGTGCCGTCCTTCACAATAAATATTGGTAGTTGTGCGACATGATAACTTCGTCCATAATTGCACGGACAAAATCTTCAGTTTCCCTAAAGAGGTCACCGAATCGCAGACAGGCTACTGACGTAGTCTAGGTACATCGGGCCCATAAAGGGTCCGTGTAGTTCCTTACTGTGCCATACTTCCTCCTGCGATTGTTAGTTTCAAGCACTATAGGTTTGCGCTAGTTCTCCTTAGGTAAGGAGAGCGTGGTGAGTTCCTTGTCCACTGCCACTACATCTCAGTTGTACAGGGTCTTAGCATTTATAATATAAACCCTCGACTCCCACACTTCCGTGCAATATACAGTCTCACCACCGGCGATCGTAGGTGATGCCTTCGGTATGCAGTATTTTTTTTTATTGTAAGCTTATACTTCCGAGTTGGTCCCATAGAAATATTGTTTTGATCTTATGATGAACTTCGAAAATATGGAACGGAACTCCTCATAGGATCACAGCAGAACTGTCGTAACAAGTAAAATTGCTTTGTTTATACGTATACGCGATGACTTTAAGTTTGACTGAGGGGTACTTTTTAGTTGTGGTACCGCAACTAAAAAGTAAAATAAAAAACTTTTTACAAAAAAAAAAAAATACAACCGACTTCAATATAAAAAAAAAACACTAAAAAGTGCAAAATAACTTTAATTTCGGAAATCGGTGTTAAATAACGAAGAGACAAAACTATTATAGAAACACCGACAAATTATAGAAACTCCGAAATTAAAGTTATTTTGCATATTTTAGTGTTTTTTAGAGTTCCGTACCTCAAAAGGAAAAAATGGAACCCTTATAGGATCATTTTGTTGTCCGTCCGTCTAGACAGACCTTGGCCTTGCTTATCTCTGAACGCGTAGAGGTATCAAGTTGAAATTAAAACCTTATACTCAACTCTGCGGTCCCTTGAAGCTATGATAAAATCAAACTTCTAAGTTAACAAAAAAAAAAAAGATACGGCCGTTTATGTCGCAAAAACCGTGTATTTCGACACTCAACGGAATCAAAATTCATAGGGTACTTCCCGTTGACCTAGAATCCAAACATTTGGCATGAAGCAAGGTCTCATAACGCAAGTATAGAAAAGAAATCTGAAAACTACGGCACTTGTGATTACGGCTTTTTTTTTGTGATTCGAAAAAAATATACGTGACTCAATTCGGGAACTGAACTCAATAATTGTTTTCATAGGTAAATTTGTACGGTGCCCTCAGTGCGCGAGTCCGACTCGCAGTTGACCAGTTTTTTTTTACATGGAAGTCGCTTGTATTTTTTAATCGACTTCTAAAAAAGGAGAAGGAATTTGGATGTTTGTATTTCTTTTTTATGTTTGTTCGCGCATAACTTCCGCTTGCCAACCGATTTGAAAAATTATTTTTTTGTTGGAAAGGGTATACTTCCCAAATGGTCTAATAGTCACCAAGTCGGGATCTGATGATGGAATCTTGGCGAAATCGAGGGCACTCCTCAAATATTGTAGGCAACCATATAGTGATTTTAGTATTTTCATCGAGAACTTAAGCATTTACAGTCAAAAAGTAACATTTGATGAAGTGGAACTGATGAAGAAGACCAGAAATGGTCAACGGAACTTCATACTCACATAGATATCACAATGAAGATAGTTAAGCTACTATGACAATACAAATAAATGAATAGTTCGGAATAGTGACATTGAAAATGGTATCATCGAAGTGATTTGATGATGATGATGATGGAGCCGGAAGATAGGCACTGGAACTCCGTAATTAATCAATGTAAGCTAGCCGTGTTTGGACTTATTAGAATTGTCATGAGATGCACTTTGGCTATAAGGTAGGTACTATCGAACTGATCTGATGATGGAACCGGAAGGTGGAAGGTAGACACAGGAGCTTCATAATAAAACAATGTAACCTAGCAGTGTTTCGGTTAATTGCAATTATCATGAGAAATAGGCTTCTGTTTATAAGTGTATCGGAACTAAAAAGTGTGAAATATAAAACTTTTTACAACAAAAAAATAACCAACTTCACTAAAAAAAACACTAAAAAGATCAAAATAACTTTAATTTCGGAAGTCTGTGTTAAATAAGATACAAATAATACCGAGAAACACCGACTTCCAAAATTAAAGTTATTTTGATCCTTTTTTTATTGAAGTCGGTTTTTTTTTGTAAAAAGTTTTTTATTTTGTGTCTGATCAACCTTTACGGTAGTGCATCGTGGCATTTAAATGAAGCGGTAAAAATAAAACGTGAAGAGCGAAGTTTGAATTAACTTAATTAATAATTAAGTTTGAATTGTGTGGACAGTTTTTAGCTAATGTGATACGCTCGAAAACACAGATTTTAAAGATGTGATTAACGATTTTGCTCAATTCAAAAATCTAGAAAGAAGGGTACCTCTTCAATCAGGATAGATACTTATACATAAGGACTAATCCAGGATGCTGGTTACTTAGTATGGACTACTAATGTAATCTATACTAGTTTATACCAGCATCCAGATAATGGTACACTAGTTTATCCAGGTAGTGGTAGTGGTAGTGTATTATGTATTCATCACAGTATGTAATAAACTGTAAAGAAATAAAAATAAAGCTAAAACTTTGCACATATACGTTATTTGTCTCTTCTAACAAAATACTGCCTTATTAAGGATATAGGGGCCCCAATATCCTAATGTGAAAGACGCCACTGTGAAAGAGTAGGTAGGTACATCAACACCGGCATGGCCCAACCGTTAAAGGCGCACGCACCTTGTTTGCACCAAAAGAAATGCTCCTTCAACAATTGCTTCATATCAGTGATATTGATACCTAAAGCTTCCGACATACCCAAATATTTTTATAGGATTCCGTTGAAGAGAGGAGTCTCAGATTTATGAAATTCGTGAGTCGATTAGGTACCCACGGATTCCACAATCTTCCCTTGCTTTAGGTACATGCATGACCGCACATTTGTCCACACTAAACTACATTCTGATGGCACTACTGAAGATTACCTCCATCAGTTGCAGATTTTTGGGGGCATAAAGTTTCAAGTCATCCATGTAAAGAGGTGAGATATAACCTGACCAGGTGAGAGAGATCTCTTCAAGCGATAGCCTAGGCCTGAATTCTCCTGCAGTGTGCTTAGAGGATTCAAGGCTTGGCAAAACCAAACGAACTCAAACTATCACCCTGGAATATACCTCGCTCGATCCTTACCGGTTCGCTATTCCTCTGGATATGTCGACATCCTGTATAGCAAAGAGTTGCCATGCCATGTATGAGGAATCGAGCCATTATATCTTCTTATAATCTATCTAAAATGTCGACTGATCCTTTAAAGAAAGAAAGAAAGAGAATTTTTGTGTTATTATTATTCAAAGAACTCATCATTATAAGGAAATTGGTGAATCGATACATTTACATACGTTAGTCGATATGTATCTAAAAACAAAGGTAACACTAGTGTTTCGAACGTGGTCTGTTAATTTAACACATACCTTGTGTGCTGTGACTTTTGAATGTTAGTTAAAGGCCAAATCTGTGCAACACGGATCAGGGGATGAATGCGGAAAATACACATGTCAATTATGTTATGTTATGTCTGTGTATGGTTTCCGCATTTAGTCCTATGCGGACTATTGTACGTGGGACATGGCGGTCATAACTTTAGGTGGGCTTATTCCAACCAGCCCGCCTCTCTCCAGATTAGGCCTCAGGTTTTTTAGGGCATCACTATGTGAGTTCGGGGATCCTAAGGTTCGTGTGCGTATTTCGGTGACACCTGTGCAGTCTAGAAGCACTTTGCAATTGTCTCCTCCCCCTCCAAGCATGCTCTGCACAGGGGACTGTTTGTGATGCTACCACCTTTATACCCATAGATTTAAGTGTGTTAATGTGTGTTACTTTTTTGGTGTAGGAACAATGAAGTTTATTCCATTCTAAATCTACCTAAACCATTTTTTGTCATTTTGTAATGCCGCTTTGATGTAAAATATTGATCAATTTAGTAAATTGATTGGGGATTCACCAAAACAATTTGCCCTTCATAAAGGTAAATTAATTTGGTTCAATTATTTGATGTGAGGGCCCTAATACGTCGGTTGAGTGGTTCCTTCATTACGGGTACTTATATGTATGAACTAATGCTTTCAATCAAGCAGAATTAGCTAATGTTCTCGTGCCTAATAATCATTTTGATGGGATATTGATTATTATTTTTAAAACATCAGTGTTTTTATTTCAGTGTATGGTGAAGGTAGTACATCAGCTCGGAACACATAGACTGTCGTATATTGTTTCTTATCTTAGCATCTTCCTGTCCTGGTCCCATGTATTACATTTTTTCTTGTCAAAAGCCTGGAATGTGGTGGTAAGATACAGGTAGCTATGTTTATACAATTGTAGATTTCGCAATTTAAGAATGAAGATCGCAATGGCACCTCCTCAATTTTTTTTGTAACCCTGTAGGTACAGGATGTCTAAAATTTGAAGTAACTTGTGGGTGGGTCCCCAAAATTACCCATCAAGATAATATATTCCGTTCAACTCTAATTCCCAAGTACCTACCTCCTTACTTCACATAATCGTTCTCAAAAACGCAAGCAATATCGTAGGCATGAGCATCAGTGTTGACTCGAGCGCGGTTCCGTCACGCGAGGCCGCAACCAACCCTCAAATGCCTCAAATCACCTAATTGATTCGCGTGGCGGCCTCCTCAGACACGGCAAGTCGGCGGGCTGTGTCGTCCGACCGCCCTCAGGGACTTGTTTGCGATCCCGTCAGCCCCAAGCTTGTTAATTCCTCGAGGAAGTTTCTTGTGGCACGCGATAGGGGCCAACCAGATTTAGGTGTATATTTAGGTAAGTATGCAGGCTTCTAAGGACAATTTGAGAATATTAAAACTTATTTGAGTATGGTCTGAGCTGTTGAGTGTCTCGGAACTTTAGTAGCCGCAAGAGCGACTGCTGAGCCGGAAGGCGTTTCAGTCTACCAAGTTGGGATAGGCGTCAGTGGAAAACTTCCTACACTCTTAGTTGTAGCCCTCAGTCCATAGCTACATTGTGTGAATCCGACAGCTGTCACCCTCACCATCATATAGCAATTTTAGTGTAGGTAGCAATTCCATAACACCACCATCAAGCATCATCGGTTTAATCACACAAAAACACAAAAAATCACTTTATGTATATGCAATACATATAGTGATTTTTTGTTTATTTTCAATCTTGTATGAAATGCGTACATTGGAAAGGAAATAGGTGTTGCTTACATCAGGTTCATATGTACCTCACACAGGTTTGAGTTAGAACTCAACACCTTGAATTTGTAGATTTTATTAGTGCTCTCAAAACGGTGAAGGAAAACATCGTGAGGAAACCGGCATGTCCTAGAACCAAAAATTTGAAGACATGTGACATCCACCAACCCGCACTGGGCCCGCGTGGTGGATTACGGCCCATTCCCTCTCCTAGAGAGGAGGCCTGGTTCCCAACAGTGTGAACATTATAAGGCCGACTATGCTATGCTATGCTATGCTATGCTATGCTATTAGTGCTTTGCCTTGATATATCCAGGCTACAACTCAAGAGGTTTCCGCACACAAGAGCCTCAATATCCCGGAGCAAAGTTGATTACAGCAAAAATATAAACGGGACCTATTTATCTGGAAAGCTGGTTTTTCATTACAGGGCTGTATAAGGAAGCAATGGATAGGTAAGGAAGTCCTTTAAGAAGCAACTTTGTTTTAAGCGCGCCTGGTAACCGCCATAAATCAGCCGTTCAGAATTTACGAGGGTCCTCCGCAAATCGGTTTATATTTTCGATAAATAAAATTGGCGCGGGTTTTGCGAGGTAAGCAGAGGCAGTTAGGAGCGCGTCGCCGCCCGGTGCCGCCAGCTGCCGCGTGCACATAAACCCGACTACCCTCGCGTTTTCTTGCTGACAATTTTTTCCTGCTCCGGTCATTACGCAGCTGGGCCCCGAGACAAAACGGCGAATCGTTTAAGCCCTCTCCGGAGACCGTCCAATTTTATTGTGTGTACCTAGTCGAAATTGATATGCCGCGCGAGCGTCGACGGCTCGCTCCATATGACGGACACAGGTTCCGCAAGGGACCATTTGCTGCCTCGCGAATTTTGGGTACTAAACCTTACAAATGGCGATCGCTTCTTTGATGTTTTGTCGTTACGTGAATAAGATGTTGGTACCAATAATGTGAATTGAATACCGGGAATAAAATTAATCGTTTAATATGAATTTATTATTTTTTAAGGAGTCCTTGAGATCAAGGGTAGCTAAGGTAGCTTAGGGATAAGTAGATGTAGTTCGAGAGATTCCTGTTTCGGATTCAAGCAGATGAAACTCTCAGGTGTCAGCACTAGATATGTTTACCGCCCTGAGGACCCGTTAATAGTCTGCCCCGCTTGGGTGGAGAACCACCATGTCCTCGTGGAGGCGATTAACGGTGGCGACCTCTCGCGTCTGACTCTGGTTCGGCCCATGATCCAGAGCGATAGGGATTGGGAAGCGGTAGTCTCCTTCTGAAAAGCAGTGCGAGCGAAGGAGTTGGCCGCAATGGACGATGAGCAATGGGTAGCTTGCTGTTCGGCTGTCCTGTAAGGACCAAGGCCGAGTCGTCGACGGCGCGTACTCTACGCGTGCCTCAAAGCCTAAAAATGTCAATGTAAAATATCAGCAAAACCTTAGGGCCAATGCCAGCTAGGGCTGCGGGAATTTTTTAAAAAGTTACCATGGTCCTGGAACGCAAAAAGCAACTAAAGGTCACATATTGATTTTAGGCAGCAAAATTCTGACATACCCACTGAACGCAAAAAGTAACTGAAGGTCATAGGTTGGTTTAAGGCAGCAAAACTCGTGACAGGGACAGGTGTGTCAGTTTGTTTTGCTGCCTAACCTAGACCGGTTGAAGTTTAGCGATTACCATCCTCAAAAAAAGAATAAGTAGGTAAATGTTACAATTATAAGACTGCCCAGCAACCTGGGTTAAACCATGTCGACTCAAAACACTAACATATACATTCTTCTTTATCTATGGAACTTCTTTTGTTTTTCTACAGTTTTAACAGTCTGTGGAAAACTCAGAAAATCAGTCAAACATTTTCGTGGTCAATTTCGGTTTGGCTTTCAAAATGAAGTGTTTTTTAATATTATCCTCTCAATAACCTTACAGTGATGTCTGATAGGGACTGTGATATAACCGTGATACTAGGAGTGTTGGTGGTGTTCGCCCTGCCAGTGACGGTCCTGGTACCAGGGTTCTCGGTATGGGACGTGGTGCCCAAGGTGCGGATTTCGCGGCTGCACGTCTTTAGTCAAGACCTCACCTGGCCACAGTTGAACGCTGCCATCATTTCGCTGCTAACGCTGTTTTTCTGCTTGTATCTTGAAATTCGGAAACGAAAGTAAGGTCCTTTTCTTATTCGGTCGTTAACGTCTGATTAATGCATTATAATAATACCTGAGTAATTGAAATACAAAAGTACTTACTGTGAGCTGCTTTATACCAAAGTTATTTAGTTATTGTTAAGTATTGAGAATGTGTCCCTGGAGCCAAGACTAATGTATATCATATTGTAAAGTACCTACGTTACTTATTTATATTATCTAGATACTATTTACCAATGTAGTATCTCTACTAATATCTATTGTCTAAAGTTTAGCTTTGGAATTAGATATGTTACCGTAAAATTTGACGGGTACAAAGTAAATAAAGTTATCTGTAATTTTGCGATTTTCTGATAGTTAGGTTTAAAGAATCTTTATTTCTCATAAGAACATAATTTACAAACGTTCTCTTATATGAGATTTAAATTTTTTGTTAAATAGTTGTCGTCTAATGACGAAGCATGCAATACACCTTATATTACAATTATGTGTACAGAATAGGCTTACAACATAACATAATACCACGATACAGTATAACAGGGCACAACAAAATCATTAAAGACAAACATGTAGGACTTATTAATCACTTATTAATACTATTTATCAGAAAATCACAAAATTGCAGATAAATTTATTTACTTTGCACCCGTCGAATTGTAAATACCGTTAGATTACAATCTATCTCGAGAGATTGTAAACTATCGAAAAATTGTGAACCTTAACAAACAGTTTACTATTTAACGTATTATTTTTCGGTAGATTGTAATATACTGAAGTTAAACTGTTATATCACAATCTATCGCGCGTTAAATTGTCAACTGTTCGAAGGGTGTCCCCGATTGGTTGGTCTTACAGTAGACCGTTCTATGTCTATAGAGTTAGGAATGAAACACAGGTGTCAGTCAAATAAAATAAATGTAAGTACTTCAAGAATTGTGACATGAACTATTATTTTTTTTCTGTTTGCTTTTTATGGTCGCAAAGAAACAGAATTTTGTTATATATGATCCTGATATTGTAATAACCATTTGTACTCTTGATCTGAAGATGTTTGGAAATCTACAGGACCTATTTGTCAACTTCGATTGAAGTCGTCCGAAATCAACGATTTTAAGACAATTCCTTTTTTTTGAAAGTTTTTCTTTGACAGACATGTTTTACACAAATTTTTGAATATTGAAATCGTAAATATTGGTACCACATATATTTATCTTTCAAGGCGTGAAGCGAGAAGGCGTCGAATGTCTTTTGATAATACTCTTCTGTAGTGGCAGTATTTGTACTATAGAATCTGAGATATCCTTTCTTTTCATTATTTAACTTTCTGGTTACCAATATTAATTACACCGTATTTTCTTGCATGATGGTAATGCTTATTTGTTGGTCGCCTATCTTGAGTTTTAATTGTGCTGTAGGTACTCGTCTAACAATTTTATTACACTTTGTAAGTATTCTTAGATTTGTCCATACTAATTTTTTACTATTTTTATTATGCCCACTGTAATAATTTTGTAACTCTATGGCAAAAACATATTTATAAATAATTACTGGTATTTCTGAGTTTTTTTGTTGGACAGGCTCAATAAGTCAATATCCGACATTATAAATATTTTCAAATGAGATTACATAATAATATTAATAATTTAAATGTTATTTCAGACGTTCATAGTATTAGTAGTCACAATTCTCCTAATATCTAATGTTAATTTAAGGTACATAATTAATAAAATGATTAAATTAAATTAAAATTGAATTGAATTACATCGAATTAAAAACATAGGACTACATAGGTTTACATGCATAAAAAATATGAAAACACGGAAAATGTATATGTACCTATGTAATTTATGCTATGGTCGCTGACTAAAACTAACTTATTTTGTCAGTCAAAATAAACTTCTTAGGTTAATCACAGATTCAGTTTTACTTTCACAACAATTTCATATACTTAGCTAATTCTAAAGGTATGAGTTATTTTCAACACGAAATTAATTTAAAATCACCAAAACACTGTTTGTTTACATTCGATAACAAACAAATAAACAAACAAATATGGCGGCGCGGGGCACATGACGTTCAACCAATCAGCGCGCGGGATGCGATCCGTTCTATTCCATTTGACAATTTAACAGTTTAAGTTCGATTTAACCACGTTCCCTTTCATACAAGGTAAAATACAACAAACAGCCCATATCTACAACTTATTCAAACAAGTTCCGCGCAAAATGAATCTGGGTGACAACTCTCCTTTTCTACGGGCTAACAAACTGTACAACGCTTTAATATGAAAGCTGACACCGACATAAATTACGACACTCTAAACTCGTTTAAAAGAAAATTGAATAAACACTTTCAGGAGAAATACCTTTGATTTATCACTCCAACAACAAAATTAATAATAATAATACAGTATTTTTTATTTTATATAATCGTATTTTGTTTTATGTAATCTAAGTTAATTTAATCTAGGGTTTTTATTTTGAATTTATTTAGTGTAATTTAATTCAGGACATTTTATTTATATTTTTATTTAATTAATTCGTAATTTGTATTCCAATTCTAAGTATTATAATTTGTTTGACATGCGTATTCTAATTAAGTTTAATTTTGACATTAGGTACTTTTTTTTTTATACACATCATTTACATTTTTAAATATTTCTTTAAAAAAAAAACATGATAAAAAAACATTTAAAAATATAAAAATAGTTGTCCGCCGGTGTCGGGACAGGGTCCAAGCTACCGGTGGTTAGGGCTCCAGAGACAGAAACCTCCTCACAATGCGAGCCGTATCGAGGAGTACTGCCTTCTGTACGAGTATCAGGCCCTTGATCCAACCGCGCAACGACAGCTTCGACAGATGGTCGTCGAAGCTTTTGGCTATAAGACCATTGGCGATCACGACAATCGGCACAATGATAGCCGAGTCCACATTCCACATGTCGACAACCTCGTGTGCTAAGTCGAGATATTTGATTTGTTTCTCTTTCTCAGCTTTCACGAGATTCTCGTCATGCGGGATGGTGACGTCGACTATCACTGCGCGGCGCGCTAATCGGTCTATCACCACTATATCCGGCTTATTGGCTACAATAGTCCGGTCAGTAATGATAGACCGATCCCAGTACAACGTGACATGGTCATTTTCGAGAACTGGGTCGGGCAAATACCTGTAGTACGGTACCTCAGAATCCACTAGGTTGTATTTTAAAGCAAGTTGCTGGTGAATAATCCTGGCTACTTGGTTATGCCTATGCAAGTACTCGCCGTTAGCCAGACGAGAACAACCAGAGATAATATGTCTGATGGACTCACCAGGACGATGGCATGCCCGACACACGTCAACCGTCCCGTCCTTCATAATATGTCTCCGGTAGTTGTTCGTCAAGATAACTTCGTCCATAACCGCACAGACAAAACCTTCAGTTTCTCCGAAGAGGTTGCTGAAACGTAACCAGGCCACGGACGCCAAAAAATGTACATCAGGCTCATGAAGAGCCCGATAAAAGCGCCCGTGGAGCTCCTTGCCTTTCCATACCTCCTTGCGGTCATCAGTAGTAAGTACCACAGGTTTGCGCCAGTTCTCTTTAGCCATGGACAACGGGGTGAGTCCCTTGTCCACTGAGACCACATCGCGGTGCATACCCACATCGGTTTTGAGAAAATATTCTCTGAGGCTGCACACCTCGCGGTTGTGTAGGGTCTTTGCATTCAAAAAGCCGCGACCTCCACACTTCCGCGGGATGTACAGTCTCATCACCGAAGATCGTGGGTGATGCATCCGGTTTGGGGCCAGCAATGTACAGACCCGCCTATCCAGAGCGTCTAGCTCGGTCTGAGTCCATTTGAGTATGCCAAAAGAGTACATTAAAACCGGTATGACCCAACCATTGAATGCGCGCACCTTATTACCACCTGACAGAAGGCTGTTTAAAACCTTCTTCAGGCGGTTAAAGAAGCGCTCCTTCAACGTTTGCTTCATGTCAGCGACGTTAATGCCTAACGCTTCCGACATACCCAAATACTTATAAGTTTCGGTCGAGGAGAGGGTTCTAAGGTGTATGGAATCCGAGAGTTGAATTCCCTCGGATTTCACAATCTCCCCTCGCTTTACATGCATAACTGCACATTTGTCCACTCCAAATTCCATCCTGATGGCACTACTGAAAGTTTCAGTTACCTTCAGTAGTTCCATTAGTTGCAAATTGTTGTGGGCAAAAAGTTTATTACATTACTTTTATTATTATTTAACCCTATCTATCTATCTATTTATGTATGGTTTCCGCACTTAGTCCTGTGTGGACCATTGTACGTGGGCCATAGCGGCCACAACCTTAGGTGGGCTTATTCCAACCAGCCCACCTCTCTCCAAAAACAGATAAGGCCTCTTAGGTTTTTCAGGGCATCAATAAGGGACTTCGGGGATCCTAAGGTTCGTGTGCGTATTTCAGTGACACCTGTGCAGTCCAGGAGCACATGTGCAATCGTCTCCTCCCCCTCCAAACATGCTCTGCACAGGGGACTCTGATGGGGGTCTGTGATGCCTATCGTGTGAAGGTGTTTATTCAGTGTGCAGTGTCCGGTGATGGTCCCCGTCACCAGGCGCAGGCCGCCTCTGTCCAGTCTTATGAGTTTTTTGGTGAGGGCTTTATTGAGATGTGGCAGGGCCTCCTTGGCCTGCCTGCATCCCGGTGTCGAGGACCACCAGCGCTCTGCTTGTATATGCGTGTGTTCACTTAGCCAACTACGCAGCTGACCAAAGGGGACCGGCACAATTGGTTCGGGCCCGAAGGCCACCGCTCCAGATCCTCTCCTGGCCAGTTCGTCCGCCGCGTCGTTGCCCAGTGAGCCGCTATGTCCTTTAATCCACTGTTTTTTAAAAACATAAATGGCTAATATAAATCATATAAATCAAGACCTTGATAATCTTGAAAACTCTTTTTCTTGCGACCCGCAAGAGTGTATTAAGTATATAAATAGAGATGACATTAATATAAAGTTATTGCACATGAATATTCGTAGCATTAACAAAAATTTTGATAACCTCGTAGCATTGATGTGTTTAATTAATATTGATCTTGATCTAATTGTCTTGACTGAGTGTTGGCTGAGTAAAGTGATTAACCTCCCTGTCTTAAACGGATACCAGTCATACTCAACAAAAAACATTACAAATCAAAATGACGGGGTAATAATTTACACTAAAATTGGTCTAAACGTCAAGATATGGGAACCAAATATCAATTTTGCAAATAGTCTTATATGTCAAATTGATAATAAGCTTACGGTACTAGCAATATATCGCTCTCCATCGAATAATACCAAAAACCACTTCGAAAGCTTTCTGACTAGTTTGAATAATATTTATGATGAAATATCAAATTCACCCAACATCTCAACAGTGGGTGATTTGAATATTGACATAAAACTAGGCAATAGAAATGACCGTGCACTCGAATATCTATTCTTAAACGCGTCCCATGGACTATTACCAACTCACCTCTTACCAACTAGAATTGACAACTGCCTAGATCACACTTTTTTAAAAACACAGTCTATGGCTACCACGTTAGTGTTGGAGTCGCATATAACTGATCACAAACCCATTATTCTTTCAATCGCAAACACAAACCCGACACGGAACAAAAGTTTCACTGTAACCCGATTAAATCACGAAGCTATTAAGACAGAGTTAGAAACCTCTGATTTTACAAATATCTACAAAATTAGAGACTCAAATGCTGCTGTGACTACACTAATTACTAAGATAACAACAGCAATAAGTAAACATACAAAACATATCGAAGTACCAAGAAAACAAAGAACCTTAAAACCGTGGATAACTCCAGGGCTTCTAAAATGTATCAAGCACAGAGACAAATTGCACGTGAAATCAAAGAAATCACCACACAATTTTATACTAAAAGTCACCTATACGCGATATCGAAATTTCTGCAATATGTTATTGCGTAAACTTAAGAGGGCTTATGAGAATAATGAACTTCAAAAATCAAAGAATAATCCCAAAGCATTATGGAGAACGATTAAAGAAATAACAAATACTGGTAAAATTTGCTCTAGTCCGAATGAACTGCTCAAAATATCCGACAGTCCCGTATCTTCCCTCAACAATGTCTGCTCTTTCTTTAGCAATCTGGGTAAAAACATGACTGCAAAAATAATTAACGATCCAAATAAAGCACCTTTAAACCGAGAGCCCATTCATACTGGTAACAGCAGGACACTTCAGCCGACTGTCAATTCACTTGTTATTCAAAAGGTAGATGAATGTGACATAAATACAATTATATTGCAGATGCGTGATGACTCCGCTGTAGGCTGGGATGGAATATCTTCCTCGCTCCTTAAGGCATGTCGCCATATTCTGGTACCGCCAATAACATATATCTGTAACCTTTGTATTGATTCAGGAGTTTTTCCAGATTCTCTGAAGAAGGCCATAGTCCACCCTATTTTCAAGGGCGGGGACAGAAGCTGTGTCGATAATTATAGGCCTATATCAGTACTTTCGTCGCTGTCCAAGATCCTTGAGAAGATTATTAACAAAAACCTAAAGAGCTTTCTCGATAAGTACAAACTTATAGCGGACAATCAGTATGGCTTCCGGTCTAGAGTTTCTACTGAAGACGCAGTACTAGATCTAACGCAATCTGTAGCTAGGACTCTGGACAGTAGAACAAAGTGCCTTGGTTTATTTTTGGACTTATCGAAGGCCTTCGACACAGTTTCTGTCCCCAAACTGATTTCCAAGCTGGAGTATTTGGGTGTTCGTGGCATAGCTTTGGAGATATTCAAAGATTACCTGAGAAATCGCACCCAGGTGGTAAAGATTGGCTCTAGCTACAGTAATGAAGAGGTTGTGCTATACGGAGTGCCCCAAGGAAGCATTCTAGGCCCCACACTCTTTCAAATCTACATAGATGACCTTTGTAGAATGCCAATTCCAGCTTGTAAGATCTATGCATATGCAGATGACACAGCGATTTTGGTTGATGGGCCCTCGTGGGAAGATGTGAAGCAAAAGGCGGAATTCGCACTGTCTTCCATAATGAACTGGCTTGATGTAAACTTGCTGACCTTAAACACAAAAAAGACCTATTACCTGCCCTTTGCAATACGGTGCAACACCAAACCGACAAGTGATTTCACTATAACTGCTCACTCATGCCAGAATCAATTCATGTCGTGCTCATGTCCTTCTATCGCTAGAGCTGATAGTGTTAAATACTTGGGTGTGCATATAGACGATGGGCTGAAATGGAATAAACAAATCGATATATTAACTACTCGTACTCTTCGTCTTATTCACATCTTCAGGTCTCTACGAGAATCCACCTCTATTGACATTCTCAGAATGGTATATTTCACATTATGCCAATCGATTATTGGATACTGTATTACGGTATGGGGTGGAGCAGCAAAAACATATCTTATGAGAGCAGAAAGGTCTCAAAGGGCTGTGCTTAAGGTTATGTTGAGGAAACCTTACCGATACCCCACTACGCAACTTTACGCCGCTTGCAAAGTGCTAACCGTTCGGCAGCTCTATGTTCTCCCGTCAGTCCTGAGAACACATGCCCGCTTACCTCCTTCTGATCCAAGAAAACGTACTTTTGTTCCCCCAAGCGTAAAGTGCAAAACTATATTTGCAAGACATCAATATTATGCCTTGAGTCATCGAATTTATGGAAAAGTACAGAAAGAAATAGACATAATAAATTTAAATAAGTTTAAAGTCAAATCTAAACTTTCTGCCTGGCTCTTAGAGCAGGACTATAATAAAACAGAGTCTTTAGTATCTAACATCGCTTAACATATTTTCATTTCAAGATTACTACAAACACCACATACACACACACACACACACCATCACACACACACACACACACACACACATACACACACACACACACATATTAACACTTTTGCATTGATAAGTATAGTAATTGTAAACGCTTCTAAAATGTTATATCGACACACTTTCACTTTACCTTGTAAACCCTAGTTTTATTTAATTTCAGTTTGGCCGATTCACTGTCTCTTAAGATACAGGTCTCCTAGTTTAAGAGACAGGGTTCATAATTTTTTGTACGCATAGACTTATCTAGTAGACGAAAATTATCTGTTCACAAAACTAAGCTTCTTGTATTTCTGCTACCTTGTTTTGAATTGTGTCTGTGTGTATTGCTTGGATAAATAAACAATTTTATTATTATTATTATTATTATTACTGTAGTGTCACCGTATTGCGTTTCGGCGCTGTGACACTTTCCAGTGCTGAGTGGCATTCTTGTATAATTTTCGAGGTGGTAGAGTTTTTGCCTAGGGATTGTATGACTGAAGCACTATCGGAGAGTATCCGAATGTGTGTGTCCGTTACATTCTTAGTTTCTATGGCGTGAGCCGCTAGGATTATACCAACACATTCCGCCTGGTAGACGGTGTTGAATTCTCCTAGCGTTCTGGATATTCTGATATTGAGGTCGTTGGAGAAGACTCCAACTCCCGTGCCAGCATCTGTCTTTGATCCATCCGTGTAGACTCTCAGTTCAGCTGGGCCTGAGTAGTCGTGCTCTTCTTCTGTTAGTTGAATATTGAAATTCTTTTGGAAATGATACGCCTTTGGAGCTTTGTCGGTAGGTGCTGCCATCATAGGCTGTCGTTTGATGGCGTCTTCCATTATGCGTATGTGTTTGATTCTGGAATCTTTACTCAGGGTGCCCGATGCGCTGAGCCTGAAGGCCGCTGAGGCCGCCTCCTCCTGCACTATTAGATGCAGTGGGGGCAGTCCCAGCATCGCTTGCAGGGCAGCCGTGGGTGTGGTTCTCATGCTGCTAGTGATCGCTACGCAAGCGAGTCGTTGCAGTTTTTGAAGATCTTTTTGTGCTGTGCTCAGTTCGGTCCTGGGCCACCAAACTAGGGAGCCATATGTGATTATTGGTCTAATAACAGAGGTGTATAGCCAGTGAGTGATCCTTGGGGCTATGCCCCAGCTGCGGCCTAACATGCGCTTACACTGCCACATAGATATACTGGCTATTTTGGTGATGTACTCAGTATGTTTTGCCCAATTCAGCTGTTTGTTCAGGTAGACGCCCAGGTACTTGACTTCAGTTGACAGGCTAAGGGTAGTTCAGAAACGTGGTAGCTGTAGTGCTGCCAATTTCCTTTTTTTAGTGAAAAGTACTAATTCAGTTTTAGTGGGGTTCACAGTCAGTTGGTGTTCCTTACACCAGTCCTCTACTATTTTCAAGGCCTGCCGCATAAGGTTGCATAGTGTATTTTCGTGAGTGCCATTTATTATAATGGTTATATCGTCGGCATATCCTACGGCGAAGTAACCTTTGGTGTTAAGTCTTTTAACCCTTAATATTGTTTAATTTTTTTTTGTCTAAGTCATATCATGCCAATTACTTTTATTTTGTTTAATATTTTCGTAATTATTTAGAGCCATGTACACTCGGTTATGCATATGCTGTGGTTGCCTGTAATTGAGTGTGCATTATAGGACTAGGTTACGTGTACCAATTTTTATTTCCAAGTTTTTATTTTGTTAGTTTGTTTTCGTTGGTGATCCTTATATGAATAAATATTACAAACTATCGTAAAATAATACGTTAAATCGTAAGCTGTTTGATAAGGTTCACAATCTTTCGATAGTTTACAATCTCTCGAGATAGATTGTAATCTAACGGTATTTACAATTTTACGGTGACATATACATTCCTAACTCTTTCAGTTTTGGAGAAAGAAACGTAAAAAAAAAATGTTACGATCAGGTTATTTTGACAGTGACAGTTATAGCCGAAAGTTGTCCAATGATGGCAGGACATAGGCTTCTCCCAAGCATCACCGCGTAGATGGATCTTGTACATTCCGCATCACTCACCAGGTCATCGATCCACCTTGTGGGAGGCCTTCCAAAGCTGTGTCTTCCGTTACCTGATCGCCACTTCAGGGCTTTCACCCTTTATTAGTTATCCGTTCTGCGAGTAACCTGCACTATCCATTGCCTAAGTTTGGTAATTCTTCGGGATATGAAGTTTTATTTATTAAAATTATTTCCTCCAGGTTAGACGACATGGTTGAAAAGGTGCTGACGGTAAGCCAAGCTACAGACTCAACGATGGAAGTGGAACGAGATCGCCAGACGAATGCAGTACGCGTGTGTGTAGATCTGCTGGATGCCTCTGCTGAACATTATGAGAATCTCGTGCTTCTGCGAGACGAGCTCAGAAAGAGAGAGAAGCTTAAAAAGCAGCACCCACCCGTCATTGTACCAAGCTCGTCGTTAACTGTTCAATAGTTTTCAAGTAGACATTTAGGTTGCCGACCATGTTTTTAGAGTATTGACCATCATGTGAACAACAAAATCAACATAAAAGATAACAATTTCATCATATTTCAGTGTATCCTTATTGTGGATCGTCTGCAACAGCATCTACAACTTTATTAGTGAAATAATGTTCGTTAAGAAAATGCTTGTGTATCTGAAACCCATGTTGATTGTCTGGAATAAACAATTGTTTTGATTAACCATACCTATTCTTCATGTTTGATTTAATGTTTTGTTACTTTTTGGAAATAACATAATAACTTACCTAATCTAAGCTGTCCGCGTACAATTGAATAGGTACGGATGATCTGCACTCACCAAAATACTTTCGATTAATTAAAGTACCTATTTTAATGTTATAATCCACGGATTGAAATGGGAATAAGCAATACCTTAGGGACCTAATTCCTAGTATAGGTATCTATTAGAATGATAATAATTATTACATATACATCGTACAGGAAGTAGCTGCTGCTTTATTACCTATAATTTCTGTTTACGCAAATCGCTACTTACAAGAATAAGAAGTGAAGTCGGTTTAATTCGTTTAGAAAACTACACGGACCATAATTTACTGACTTTTTTACATGAATCAAAAGACATATTTATAAATAGGTAGGTAGGTATACTTATAATATATTATTTATTTTTATTTTAAAAACTATAAGAAGTAGGTATTCGTCATTTTTAAATATTTCTAAAAACAAACAGTTTTGTTTTTTTTATGGTTACGTAACTCAAAAGGAAAAAACGGAGCAGAAATCAGAAATCAGAAACGTTTATTTCAAATAGACCACCAATTACAGGCACTTTTGAATTGTCAAAATGTCAGTCAGTCAAAAAAAAGAAAAGTGAAGCTAAATTGCACGTTCCAAAGCGTAGATCTCTATGGAGAAGAACGTGCAAGAAACTCCATGGACACTCTTTTAAAATCATATTATTGTTACATAAATCTTGGTTACATATTTCATGTCGCTTCTAATATGTGAGCACAATGTAGATAAATAAGAATAAAAACTAATTAAAAAGATAGAAATTGAATTAAGCCACTGGCAGCTAAGAGATGACCAGTCTCAACCGACGGCACCCGTTCACGAGCATGACGCGTGCATCAGCCTCACTCAGCTCAACCATTTTGAAGGGAACTGAATGACCCAATAACACGTGCCACCATCAGCGAGACATTTGAGTGAGCATGACAAACTCTCACCTGCCATGCTCGTAATGTCAAACAAGTTGTAACCTAATAAAAATGCTCCATGGTACTTCACATTCACAAAACTTGAAAAAAAAAAAGTGCTTCTACATTATACAATGCTATTGTTTCCAAATGCAAAAGGTAATAAATTATCATAACCTCTATTGAAATAAACAAATAAAATAAAATAAGAAAGATTTCGAAAATAACAAAACAAAAAGGGGAATAGTAAGTATCTCTTCCAATAATTAGAAATATATATATTAAAAAAACACAAAACTTAATTTGAAGGCTGTGGCTGTGGAGCAGAACCGGCATTTAGCCAAGCGTTTTTGTCAAGGATATAATCTTCCAGTTTATAATACGCTTGTCTACATAGTGTGCGTTTAATGCATGTTTTAAATTTGGACTCATTTAGTTGTAGAATCTCAAGTGGTATTTTATTATAAAATCTTACACAGTACCCCATAAAAGAACTATGTACTTTTGCCAATCTGAATCGAGGTTGATCTAATTTGTCCTATTCCTAGTATAAAAATTGTGCCTGTCACTTATCTTAGTAAAAAGATGAATATTTTTCCGAACATACATAATGTTTTCATAAATGTATTGACAAGGGACCGTCAGGATGTTTATTTCCTTAAATAGTTCTCTAAGAGAATCGCGTCTGCGAAGATTATATATGGCTCTGATAGCTCTCTTCTGCAGAATAAAAATAGACTCTATGTCTGCAGCCCGTCCCCATAGCAAAATACCGTAAGACATGATACTATGAAAGTAACTAAAATAAACTAGTCGCGCAGTATCTACATCAGTAAATTGACGGATTTTTCTTACAGCATATGCTGCCGAACTAAGCCGACCTGCCAGAGATGTTAAATGAGGACCCCATTGTAACCTCGAGTCAAGCGTGATCCCTAGGAAAACCGTATCTTCGACGAATTCGAGTTTCTCCTTGTTCAATACTATGTCGGAGTAATTACTTTTAACATTCGGTAACGCAAATCGCACTTAGTTTTTTTCCATTTAATACTAAATTATTAACAGTAAACCAGTTTTGGACTTGCTGTAGAGCATTGTTTACGTCATCAAGGTTTGTGGAACGTCTATTGATCTTAAAAATTAACGACGTATCGTCAGCAAACAATACAATATGTGGTTGTTTTTTTAATAGATGTGGTAGATCATTTATGTATACTAAAAAGAGGAAAGGACCCAATATTGAGCCTTGTGGTACACCCATTTTGACTTTCAAACCCGGAGAATTGACACCGTTTATCTGAACTTGCTGTTGCCTATCAATTAAATAAGATTTTACCAAGCTGAGTGCAAGTTTACCTAGCCCATAATGTTCTAGCTTTAAAAGCAAGGTTTCGTGATTAACACAATCGAAAGCCTTTGAGAGGTCACAAAAAAATTCCTATCGCATCTTGGGCTTGTTCCCACGCTGCAAATATATGATTTAATAAAGTGACACCAGCGTCAGTCGTACAACGTCCTTTGGTGAAACCATACTGCTGATCGTGAAAGATTTTATTGCTGTTAAAATGGTAAAGCATTTGATTAAGCATAACTTTTTCAAACACCTTACTGAAAACCGGCAATACTGATACAGGTCTGTAATTATTAGTGTCATTATGGTCACCAGATTTAAAAAGTGGTATAACCTTACTGTATTTCATTATATCTGGAAAGACTCCTTGGTCCACACACAAATTAAATATTAAAGCTAAGTATGGTGCTATGGTCTCAATTATGGATGTGCATACTTTAACAGACATTCCCCATAGGTCTTCGGTTAATTTGACTTTGATTTGCCGGAAAGCCTTTATGACTGTCAAAGGGTTTATATGTTTGAATTGAAATTCAACCGGACAGTCTGGTAAGTTTGCTTTCAATAAAGCAATTGAAGCTTCAGGGGAGGAATTTAGAGCTTCCGTTGTCCTAAGAGGTATATCTGTGAAATAATTCACAAACTCTTGGGCTACTTCTATGTTAGAGCTTTTGGGACCATGTGAAGTCTCCAATAAAAAATCCGTGTTGCGTACTTTATTCCTACCAGTTTCACTATTAATAACTTTCCACACAGCCTTAATTTTATTGTCTGCCGATTTGATCTTATTGCTAATGTACAGGGCTTTCGCTACCTTGCAAATCTTTCTGAAAAGTTTAGAATATCTATTTACATATTTATTAAAGGTTTCAGTGTTGAAGAATGGCTTAAGGCCGTACAGCTCATATAGTTTTTCCCTACTTACCCTAATACCTTTAGTCGCCCAGTCACTAAATACAAACTTAGGGAAAATATTTTTCGACTTCTTTTCAAAAGCTGTATTAAATTCATTGAGTACCACTGAAAAGAAATTATCATAAAATTTATTTGCATCATCAATATCATGGCCCAGAACATTTAACTTATTTTCTAAGTTACTATTAAATTTTGTTAATTTGCCAATTGTAATTGGCCTAAATTGAATTAAAGTTTTTTCCAAGGCTGCGTGAGACTTAAAAGCTACCGTTTGTCCACTATGATCAGACGGAAGATAATTTACTATGGCTTTATCTAAATAGTCACAATTGCAGAAAACATTATCAATACAAGTAGCAGAGGTTGGAGTTACTCTAGTTGGCTCTTTAAAAACATTAGTCAAATTAAATGATTTAAAAAGGCTTAAAAATCTGCTACTATTTGAATTATTCTCCAAAATATTAATATTAAAATCTCCACAAATAATTACGGATTAGTTACACCTGCCTACAGCCCTTATAGGATCACTTTGTGGTCCGTCTGTATGTTTATCTGTCTGTCAATACCCTTTGTTTAGGGAACGCGTGAAGGTATCGAGTTGAAATTAATACCATTATAGGTACATACCATACCACATACCTTATCTGCGGTTCTTGAAGCTGTGAAAATATCAAACTTCTAAGTAAAAAAAAAAGATATGGCCGTTGATGCCGCTTCTTCTTCTTCTTTTCGATTCGATGGTAAACTCGTCAAACTGTTTGGGCCCAATAGGTGGCTATATTAATAGCAGCATCGGTAGCACTCATCAAATCCTCCAAAGTGCAGGTGTATGGGCACTTGGGGCATTCCAATATGTGGCTCATGTTTTGAACAGGAGCACCGCACTCACATTGAGTATCCGACGGGTCTATAAAATCCCATTTTGCCAAGTTGTTTATGCCGCTAAAAACGAATATTTCGACACTCAAGGGAATCAAAATCCATAGGGTATTTCCCGTTGATGCAGAATCCTGAAATTTGGCATAAAACAAGGTCTTATAGCACAGGTATAGGAATACATCTGAAAACAGTTAATTTGTAATTAGGTACGTCAAAAAAAAAAATTGCGATTCGGAAAAATCTTCAAGATTCCATTCGGGAATTGAACTTTGGAGGTAAGCGGAACAGGGTGTAAAGTCCAACAAACCACCGTTGAAAAGGGAGGAACCTCCAACCAGACGGGTGTTATGTCTGGTGGGCAACAGCCCGATATATGATTTCGGGCTGTTCTATATGTTCCAATCGCGCGGAGAACTTTAATTGCGCGATGCAGGATTACTTCTTATGTGACGCCATAGATGTCGCTATATTACTCCCCTCCGGAGATCGGAGATCGATGGTTCTTGATGCTTCTTGATCGATCGATGCGTGCCAATGGTAGGTTGGTTCCAGTGGGTCGGAACCGAATGCCGCATAGTTCTCGGTGAGTCGGAACGGTCTGCGGTGATGCCCCAGTGAGTCGGGGTGGTGCTGTCCCAGTGAGTCGGGATGATGCCCCAGTGAGCCGGGAAGATGCTGCAGGCTCCAGTGAGTTGGAGTAGTGCTGCTGGCTCCAGTGAGTCGGAGCGGTGCTGTGCGACGTAGGGCTTGACTGCTGGCGTAGACCAGGAGAGGTTCTTCATGGCTCTTTATGTGACTGGCCGAAGGTGCGGTGGGCTTAGCCAAAGTCGCTGATGAGGCTGAGGGTGATGACCAGGTATAACCAGGAAGGCATGCTGGTGGTCAGGATACCCTTTATAGCCGTGGATGCTGGCTGTATGGCTCGCTGCTCGAAAGCTTGAGGAAGTGATGACGTCACGAAGTAGTGGCTGCACGAAGGCTGCGCTGACGTTCATTGTCGAGGGACACCAGTTTGGAGGTAAGCGGAACAGAGTTTAAAGTCCCACAAACCTTTGTTGAAAAGGGAGGATCCTCCGACCAGACGGGTATTATGTCTGGTGGGCAACTGCTCAAGAGATGATTTCGGGCTGTTCTATATGTTCCAATCGCGCGGAGAACGTTAATTGCGCGATGCAGGATTAGTTCTTATGTGACGCCATAGATGTCGCTATAGAACTATTTACATAGGTAAGTTTGCACGGAACCCTCAGTGCGCGATTCCAACTCGCACTAGCCAATTCTTTTTTTTTTTTTTTATTCTTGATAGGTTTGCGCTTGACCACTATCTCACCTGATGGAAAGCGACGATGCGGTCGACGATGGAGCGCGCTTACCTAGAAGTAACCTATTCACTCTTGACTTAAATATTGCCGGGTTGTAGCCATCAGGAAACACAGGTTCCGGCAAGGCATTCCACTCCTTAGCTGTACGCACAATGAATGTGTTCTGAATAACTCTCCTAAACAAACAATAAGAAATTAACAATTTGCAGCTAGGGTATAAAAATCGTGTAAACACTAGTTTATCATCATGAAATTAGCACGTCCGCTCTAGACGCGGTCTGTTTGCAAAATACTCATACCGTAAAAGCCAACTAAAAAGTAAGTACCGATGACCGCTGTGAAAATAAGAGTTTTTATTCTACTGTCTCAGTGCTAGAAGTGTTCATTAAAGCAAGGCAACGTCCTGAGGCTCTCGCGGGACGCTGCCGATGCGAAAAAACCAATCTGGAGCTAGCAATTATGGCAAATGACCTAATTAGACCCCACCGGTGCGCCTGGCTCGTCTCGCCACCGCAAGATTTTTCACCTCCCCCGTTGTTTGCGGTCTCCGAGAGAATTGGCTTTTAATATGTGTCGAGTTATTTTGTTTTGTGTGAATACCATGGAATAGCGGAGTGGGTATCATGAGTTTGTAGATTATGTTTCTATGTTTTGGAAATATTAATCGAAATATATCAGATTTTAGTCAACGTTTTCTTTTATGGCTGTGGCGTACAGAATGAATGTATTATATTTGATTAGTTCTTCATATTCGTATTGTTTCAAAATTGTAATTAAGATCTGTATTAACGTAAGTATCTATATTGCATTTATACGTTAAATATCGTCTGTTCTTACAAGTCCTAATGTGTTTCGGTTTACGACATACGAAGTCAGCGTTACGACAGTTGTGGTCGTTAATCGCGACTAAATAAACTCGAACGTGGCATGTCTTCTCGCAACTTTGTCGCAATTCTCTAACAAAGCTTTAAGGAGAAATTAACAAAAGTTCATGATGACGAATAAGTGCCGCGTTTGGAATCCTCGCTTCAAAGAAAAGGAACAGACGAGTGGTGTGCAATTGTGACAAGTAAGCTACTTTGATAAATAACAAAATCCAGAAATCGGTACCTATTTGTTATATACCCATATTCACGAACAGGAGATAGTTTAGTCCGGGTGCTACAAGCCTTGCTCGGAGACACATTTGTCTCAAACGCGTCTCCGCTGCGGCGCGGTGTTAGCGGCATGAGTACGCCTTCCTCTATTTTCATTAGACGGATCCGCCGGGAGCGGATCAGTCGCTCGCAAAAATAAATAAAACTGTTATTGAGATAAGCATCTGCGCGGCGAGGCTTTTCGCTAAGTCCCGCTGTGTCGCGCTGAGCAATGTACCGAGATATGTTCGGATTACGGCGCGCCGCAGCTCCGTGCGCTTTTCTTCATATCTACTGCTTTTCTTCAGTGTTTTGCAGCTGGAACCCATTTACAAAAATTATCTTCTGTATTTAAGTATTTAGAGGCATTATAAAGTTTGTAAGTTATTCATAAAAATTGTTTAAAAAAGAAATGAGCTCGTACCGTAAAGTAAACTCTCGTAATGCTTCAGCCCTCATTAAGGGCACCGAAAATAAAAACAATTACAAAGATGCCGCGCGTTCAAAGGCTCTTAAGTGGGACAACTGAAGACATAAAGTGGCGAAGTTTAGTGTGCGTGTGCGTGGAGACGTAGACGCACGGATTAGGTGCACTCTTGAAGAGGCGGCCAGCTTATTGTTGCGGCAAATTGGCCGCGCACCGCACCTGCGGCGCCGAAGCACCTGCCCTCCCCCGGATTAATTTCTCATCACACCGCCCGTCTTCCTGGGAAATAATGAACAGGACATCCTCTGAGAAAAATGCCACTGAGCCCAGAGATGTCGCTCCACTTGATTAATAAACTCTGTATAGCCGTAGCCTGTTGTGGCTCACATTTTTATGACCGCATTCTCCTGAAATTGGGGAAATATTATAAAACGACTTTCAAAATACTTCTTCTATAATGTTTTTATTAAGAACACATGAAAGAGATTACAAAAGGTCGCGAATAGCTAACACTACGTAGCTACCCACTTAACAGTGTTCGCGACGCAGATGGCAATTTCACGGTTCGCAACTTCTTGTCATGTATCCCATATTGTTTTTTTTTATAACTCTGGGCAAAGTATTTGTTATCTACATGTATGAGACAACAGCTTGCCAATAATATTCTTTTATTACCAGAACAATTGCGAAACATTGTCACAAGATTGCAACGGTCTTTAATTAGAAAATTGGCAACAATTACTAAAACTGTAGATAATTATATTTAAAGTTACTTCGTCGTCACATCATTTACATGGCACCGGCAGCTTTCAGTCGTTACGAACAATTTCGGTGACATTATATTACCGAAATTTGATTTTAAACGGCGACATTGTAACCACAAAGTCACGAACGCGTCATGCGATACTTTTGTCGCAGCCGCAAGATGGCCGGGAGCATCTGTCGGTTTGTCGCTCTTTCCCTGCAAATAACCGTTTTCTTGATACAATTACTCGAATGTTGTTATTATTGTGGTTCATTACATTCATATTTAATAAACACATAGTGTAATTTTAAAAAATGCACCAAACAAATATCGTCATATTTATTGAAATGTTAAGTAATTGCAGGTTTTTATGTAGGTATTATTTAGGTATTTGTTTTATTTTAACCAAAACGTCTATCTATCAGTTACGTTAGTTAAAAAATATTTATACAAAATTAACACACTCCTCACACAGAACTCCAGACATAGGTAGTACCTACCTATATGATCGTTTTTCATTCGTCCGCGAACACATCACTGTCAGGGTTCTTGTCCAAAAGACGGTTGAGCGCAAAGAGAGTGCGAGGGGCAGGAGACTACAGGGCTCGCAGACACAGCGAACAAGCTGTTTCCTGATGCAGCTATATTTAACTGGGGTACAAAGTTGGACCCCAGTCAGTCAGTTGTGTTGGTTGGGTTGTTGGCTTCAGATCGGAGCTCAAATAGTTGCCTATTCGCCAGAGAAGAAGTCTTTGACAATCCTTTTCTCTTTGCTCAACTCTCCTACCCTTCCTTCTTATCTTATATATCACTTTCAATATCTCTGTTCTTCACACGCTAAGAATCTGCGTTCTTCTAACAATCTCCTACTGCTTTGTCCCTCTCATACTTCTAATTTTATTCATTCCTCCTTCTATATACAGTCCATCCTTCTGTGGAATTCGCTACCTCTTGATATCAGGACGGCCACGAGTAAGTATGCATTTAAGCGGAAGTTGCGGAATTACTTTCTACACAATTAGCAGAATCATCTCAAAACTCCTTTACTGTGTATATATATAATTTTATGTATGTATGTATAGGTATATATTTTATTAAATATGTATGTATGTTTAGTTTTAGTTTTATATATAATTTTGTAATACTTGTTGTCTAAATAATATTTTCTTTTTTTAATGCACCTGTCATATGGTCTCTCCACTACCCTAGGTTGACTGGTAGAGAATGCCTAAGGCATTAAGTCCGCCTTTGTACCTTTTGTTGCATGAAGATCAAATAAATAAATAAATAAAGTTGGTACAGCTCTGAATGCAGCTCAGGAGCATTAGTTTTTCCATGAAGGATTTTACATATGGTTATTAAATGGCTATTTTTTCTTCTGACCTCAAGTAAATTATAACCTTTACAACCTAAAAGAAACTTGGTGGGGTACATAAAATGATAACATCCATAGGTACGAGTATATAGAGATATCTGGTGTTTTTGCACTTTCTCTCATCTCAAAGCATCTTTTCCTTCATGTGGGTCCCAACCGCTTGCACTAGGCTCCAGTTTCCTTCGAATGAGCACGTTAAAAAGGAATTGATAGAACTTGTGTTCTTGACATCTTTAGCATTTCTTAAAATAAAACCCAAACGCTTAAATGCAACTGCTAAAATGTGGGCATGAAAGGTTAGTCTATGATCAAATGATAGTATAGATCATTAATTGCGACTGTGTTGGTAATTGTGTTGTCGTTAATTATAATAAAGGCTACTGGGTTATGTGCTCTGGTAAAGCCAATGACTATAATTCTCTTTGGGTAAAGCCCACGGCAAAGTCTTTGCCGAACTTTTGGTTCTTCGGCTATAATGAATGAAATGATAAAAAAAAACTCGATATAGTAAAATAATAAATAAAAAAAACTTTAATTCGGATTAGTGGCATCTATATGGGTTAGTAAACAATTAAGAAAAACTTATAACCTATCTTAGTAAGCTTACTATCTATTATTAAAAAAATATGCTTAATTACCTGCTGCTACGGCGTAGCTCCTGGCTACGCTAAGCTTCGCTTATGCTTCTTGACTACGATAACTGTTCAAATGTCGTATTTTCATCTTCTTCATTTGCGTGATGTGATGATCTGTACGAGAAAAATCATAAAAAGCGTGAATGTGATAAATGCCTACCGAGCCTGCAAGACTGACTGAGCTGATGCTTAAGTGCTTCGAAGCAAATGTACTCAAGAACATTACGTTACTCATAGAGTAGGTATCTAATTTTGACGCGACACTATATTTAAAATTATGCTGCAGAACACATTTTTGAAAAGTTTACATTTATAATGACTTACGTTCATTTTGCGTGCAGTAAAGAAATGTAATTCTCTGCCGGTATCTATGTGTCCTGATATAAGCTATAACCTGGGGGTATTTAAATCAAGAATGAATAGGTTACTTCTTGGTAAGCGTGCTTCAACGTCAACCACATCATGGCTTACCATCAAGTGAGATAGAGGAAAAAAAAAGCAGACTGATAAGTTTCACTTCACTCTATCAGTCCGATTTTTTATTAGGAATAGGCTTGCGTTTGACCACTACCTCACCTGGTGGTAACCGATAATGTGACCGACGATGGAGTACGCTTGCCTAGAAGCAACCTATTCACTCTTGACTTAAAGGCCCCTAGGTTATAGCTATCAGGAAACACAGACTCCGGCAGGGAATTCCACTCCTTAGCTGTACGCATTATGAACGTGTTCCTAAAAGACTGTACGTATGGTTGGGATGTCCACCATGTACCGGTAGCGCAACGCCGTACGTCTTGTGGTCCGATAATAGAACGGACTTCGAAGAATTAAATTATGTAATTCCAAAGCACACTCCCCAAAATGTAAACGATAGAAAACCGACAAGCTAACAACTAGGTCTGTACAGATAAATAAAATTGAAGTGTCTGTTTGTAATACCATAAAAAAGTAAAAAACTAAAACCCGACTACGACAAAAAAAAATGACGCTGAAAAAGTATGAAACAAGATTTTTAAGATGCTGAAATAGACAAGGTAACTGGAAAAACAAGAATAGAACAAAAAGAAAAGCCGTAGTCACACGTTATTAAAGTGTTTCGATTACTACCTACCTATAACGTGTGACTACGGCTTTTCTTTTTGTTCTATTCTTGTTTTTCCAGTTACCTTGTCTATTTCAGCATCTTAAAAATCTTGTTTCATACTTTTTCAGCGTCATTTTTTTTGTCGTAGTCGGGTTTTAGTTTTTTACTTTTTTTTATTTAAAAGATTTTGGTGTTAAATCACTGTGATTCTATACTATTTATTTTGGTATGTACAAGTGAAGCCCTTTCAAATGATACGAAACACGACGTATTTAGCTTATTTTTTTTAACACAATACTTTTTGTCTACTAGAGGGCGCCACATTGAATTTTGATGATATTTTTTGATAAGTACCAGCGAAGCCCTTTCAAATGATATCAAACACGGTATATTTATCTTAACATTTTTTTTAAACATGACTTTTTGTCCGCTAGAGGGCGTCACTTTAAATTTGAGCAATATATTGGAAATGTAGAAGTGAAGCCCTTTCAAATGATACCAAACACGGCGTATTTATCTCCATTTTTATTTTTAACGCATTACTTTTTGTCCGCTAGAGGGCGCCATATTGATTTTTGTGACACGTCACGTAGCCTATGTTTAGCGGACAATTAAAACGGTTCTAACGATACCTCATACGTCGAGTTCCGATAAGTAGATTAGGAGCTAGGAGGGAACAGATGAACATACTCACATACATACATAGCCTGTCAAAATCATAACCCTCCGTAGTCGGGTAAAAATATATTTTTTTTACTTATCATATGAAAGTATATTCGATACCTTTTTTCATAGAACTTTCACGAACAGATGGCTTAGATATGTTATGTTATGAGAACGAAAAATTTGCCCGAAAAAAAAGCGTATTGTTTTTAAACTCCAAGTAAATACCTAATTTCGAAAAAAGAATAACGTACCTTTAATATAAATTTTATTTGAACTTTTAATTCCAAGTCAGTCCAAAGATATAATACTTCAAAGCAACCCGTTTTAAAAAACGGCAATTTCATAGGTTTCAAGACCTATTATAATAAAAAAGGTAAGTAGCAATCATAATGTCAATTTTTTTTCTGACTAATTGCTTTTAACAAGGCCTATATACCAAAGTGTTCTAAATATGCGACTCATAAAAATATCAGAAATGATTGAGTTGGAAGTTACCGAAGAAAGATTAAAAATTTATTCCAAGTAACGTAACTTACTTTCTAAAGTCTACAATTAACTTATACATAGAAAAAGTCTTCCGACGTTTATATGCACAAATCATTCAATTTAAATACCTATCTAGTTGCTCCTTTAAAGACAGTAGACTGTATCTACATAAATTTAAATTGTCTTCTGTGGCTTCCCTCGAGATATTTATGTCACTATTTATTGTATTAACATAAATTGGACATGAGTTATTTTATTGGCCCGAATGCGTCGAGAATGCGTTGGACAAAGGTTATGATAGTGATTCAGATTTGTCATAGCTCGTAAATGCAACGTTTGTTTATTTTATATGGCTACGATTGTAATGATCCTTGATGTACGCAGTAGAAGTCTCTAGTTTTATGTCCACTTATGAAATAGTAGGTAGTTAATAGCTACGTAATACGTATCACATCTGCGGTCAGTCTATATGAATTTTCCGGTTGGCGATGTAAAGTTTTCCCCCTATAATGCACTTGTCGAATCAAAACTTCAAAGCCTTGAGCACCGACGCCGAGTTGCTAGCCTGTCGGTTTTCTATCGATTACACTTCGGGGAGTGTGCGTTGGAATTGCACAATTTAATTCCACCAAGTCCATTCCATCATCGGACCACTAGACGTGCGGCGTTGCGCCATCGGTACATGGTGGACATCCCACCCATACGTACAAAGCGTTTTGGGAACACATTCATAATGCGTACAGCTAAGGAGTGGAATTCCCTGCCGGAGTCTGTGTTTCCTGATAGCTACAACCTAGGGGTCTTTAAGTCAAGAGTGAATAGGTTACTTCTAGGCAAGCGTGCTCCATCGTCGGCCACATCATCGCTTACCATCAGGTGAGATAGTGGTCAAACGCAAGCCTATCAATAATAATAAAAAAAAAAATTATAAAAACTCAAAAGTTGCTGGTTTTCTCAATTTTTTTTACTAGTCTATAGGTATAGTTTGAGGCTGCGAATAAAATATATCAAAAATATAGTCTCCAAAACAAGTTAAGAAAAAGTCGATAGGAATTATAGCTTTTTACACTTACCTCTAAAAATAGAATAGAATAAAACTTTATTGAATACAAAAATAGACAGTTAAACTAAGCTAAGCCAGCTAAGCTAAGCTAGCCAGCTAGTTAGCTTGGTTAAGTATGCCTTTGAGAAAAATCCCGTATAATAATATATAGGTACTAATATCCAACTTACGCTAAAATAAATATCAATAATTAATCGAATCTTTATGCAAAACTTGATTGTTCTAGAATTTTAATTACGCGGCTCAATAGTGAGTAAATCGTTAAAAAGTTTAAAGCATTAAGATGTGGCTCAATACGAATATTACACTGTATCGAGATCACTGTGTCCACCGTGTGAAATGGTTGTTCTTATCAGATTTTGTCTCTACAATTTTTTTCTCTCTAACAACACGATGTTATGTGGAAATACAAAGGATAGCATTAATCATTGTTAAGTCATTTTAATTAAACAATGTAAAGGTTTCATCCATCTGTCCCGCATATTGTTTTTGTGCAGTGGGTCGCAAAATTAATAGGTCAAATAGAAAAACTGCGATCCTCCAAAGTTATGTAGGTAGTTTCATAAATCGCTCGTATAAATAGTATGTTCTAAGCAGATTAGTAATTTTTATTATAAATCACAAAAGAGTTGTCATTTGCATAATTTCGAAGATCGAATTTTAAAAGTGTAAAATTAGGGAATATTTTTGCCTTTTTTATTTCAAACTAAATTTTTATTAATAACAATTTTCTAGATTGGTCACTGTATTTAGTGCGACATCATGTTGCTTATACCTAAATAATGTACACGAGTCATTGCCTTGGTATAAGATAAAGAACTCGATGTAGCACGATGTGTGTTGCTAGAACAGTAGGAGTATCTTTGTCTACGATCCAAAGAGTACTTCAGCGATTTCAAGAGGTCAGCATGAATATCGAAAGACCAGGAAATGGCAGGCTAAGGTATACAACTACACGAGAAGTATCAGTCTTCTCGTGTAGTTGTACCGTGTGTGTGTCGTGAGTACTATGCTAAGAAAACGACATCGTACGGCTGTAAAGGCCCGAAAAAGCCTTCAAGAAATTCATCACATCAATGTGAGCTCTGATACGATCCTGCAACGACTTCGCGAATCTATTATAAAGACTTATAGGTCAGCAAATGACTTGTAAGGCCAGGACCAGGCCAAAAGAACTTCGGGTTACTAGTTTACGATTTGCTCGAGAACACGTCCGATGCACAGATGAAGATTAGTCCAGGATTATGTTTTCCGATGAGTCCTGATTTTATTTATCTACACACGATGAGATATGAAGAGTGTTTAGATGACAAGGAGAACGGTATTTACGAGCGTGTTTTGAAGAAAAGCCGCTATTCCATGGAGGATCAATAATTGAACAGAGATATCTTTTTAAAGTCATATGGAATTAGTAGAGATAGAAAACGGTTCTCTGACTGTGCTTAGATACGTAGAGGAGATTAAAAATGAGCATGCTGGTCCTTTCACAGTTTATAAAGGTGCAAATTTCATTTTAAGTCAAGACAGTGCACAGCTATAAAGTATTGATTTTGCCACAGCGTAGATTCAAGACGTCAGTATTAACTGCAACGGGTGCCTAGCTCACAGCTCAGACTTAAATTCCATTCGATGAGGACAAGCTCAGGAGATGCGTTCGCCAACACTCTCTAGCTCCAACTATCTTATACGAGTTAGTGAAAGAATGGTCCAACATAAACCAAAATTGTATTACAAATTAGGTTAACAGCATGCCACATCGTCTTGATGAAGTGATACAGGCTTGTGGAGGAAGTGCAAAGTATTAAATGACAAAAAGTTTCAGCGATGTGATTTTTGTTGTTTGTCAATTAGATGTGATTTTTTTTTCAATTTTATTTGACTAAAGGAGATTGGGCAAGTTACTATGACACTTGGTTGCGCAACTTTTGACACAGTATAGTACTAAAAATTAGACACAAAAAAGGAGTAGTGTCATGCTTTAAAACCAGGTTAAATTCAAAATGATATATTTAAGGGTTTTTGAAAAAAAGATAAGTTGGGTATTGAGGTTATGTTACATCTCAAAACAATTCGTTTTGAAACCCTGCCTCCGGGCCATGGAATCAATGGCCTCTCTGTTCTGGCGGCTAGGCAGTGGGTGTGCTAATAAAAGAGAACAATTAAACAGAGCCACATATTGTTTTAAGTCTAGATTAAATCACCATGGACGTAAAAACGTTCTAACAATTCACTTCATGGCGACACACAAAAAGAGTCAAATCGCTCGATGTAGTAAATGAACGTGGAAGAATCCTAAAACTCAACTCAACACGAATTTACATCAATATTCTCGGCTTGCCGGCAGTTAACACGGTAAACGATATTTTGTTTGACATTTCATAGAATAGTGTTGTGACACATCAATTGATTACGGCGTTATAACATTATCGATTATATATTAATTGTTTTATTTTTGCCCAGAAATTGCTTTTTAACGAAAGAAATATTAACATAATTAAAGAAAAATAATAACTACAACTCGTAATATGTTTTAGTTGCTAGTGTAGATATTTTTGTTTACCCACGATTTACGTTAATGTTTAATCGATCGATTATAACTGAGAAAGGAGTCGCTTCACTATAATGGAACCAATGACGTATTTATTGTATTAAATACTAATTAAAATGAAAATAGAAACCCCACAAATGATTTCAATGAATTTAAGTAAAAAATCAATGAAAATAATAGTTATGAGTTATACAATAACTCAAATGGCCATACGCGTCAAAAAGTGAATCTATAAGTGCCCAATCTCCGGTGTTTTTGCATTTTCTTTTATGCATTAATAAGTCATCTACAACATCCTGCAGTTTCACGATCATGAATTCATCTTTTGCATGCGGATTTTTGGAGGCCCAGTGTATCATGAACAACAGCACACAATAGCAATACTTTCACCGGGTTTTTCATAATTATTGGGAAA
Organism: Mythimna impura; assembly: GCA_905147345.3. Classification (NCBI taxonomy): domain Eukaryota; kingdom Metazoa; phylum Arthropoda; class Insecta; order Lepidoptera; family Noctuidae; genus Mythimna; species Mythimna impura. The sequence goes on along the minus strand of LR990348.1, from coordinate 10,766,263 downwards.
AAAGATTTTCCCACCGAAAAAAAAAGTAGTTATGTATACTTTTTTTTTCGGTGGGAAAATCATCTAATGACATCTTGGGCGGAGTGGGAGATAGTGTCAGACTTTTACTGACTAAAAACTCACTCCTGTTCCTTCGTTGCCTTTCGTACCGGGGCCGAACCTTCCTTTCAGAAACAGATCTTAGGGCCCAGTAGGCTTCGACCCTGCTAGGCCCCTAATGATTGCTGACAACTCCTTGAGGCGCGCGTGAAACAATACGCGCCGTCGACGTCTTGGGCTCGGTCCGAACAGTTACCGGACGGTCGAACGGTGAGCTACCCATAGCTCGCCGTCCGCAACCCCGCGCCTACGGTGGCCGGAAATTGGGATCGGAATCCCGGCGCAGGTTGGGGCGTGAAGACCGTTGCCTCACGCGTGCGGCCTCTTCCTTTGCTAGCATTACTGCTGCGCAGAAGGAGGCGACCGCCTGCCACTCCTCCTCGCTTCGGACCATGGCCTGTACCAAGGCCCGGCGCGAGAGATCGCTGCCGCTGATCGCCCCCACGAGGACAAGGCGGTGCTCTGCCCAAGCGGGGCACACCTCTACCGTGTGCTCCACCGTGTTCTCCGGGCGGTCCACACAGTGGTGACACCCGGGCGTCGCATCCGCATGAATCTGGTGCAGGAACTTCCCGAACTGACCGTGTTCGGCAAGAACCTGCGTCATGCGGAAGGTGAGGACGCCGTGAGGTCTTTCCAGCCACGCCTCAAAGAGGGGACTTACCGCCATAATTATGGCCTGCCCAACCTACCTACTTAAGGTTTTCCAGTCTTTTTTGCATAAATAATTTGAAAGTGACTGCTTAACATCTAGTACTAGGTGTTATGTTTAATTCGGCTGTTTCTCATCATGTTATAAGGAATCGATATGATTCTATGAAATAGCCACTAAATATGTTTTTTCTTACTCAATAAGAAAGAAACCAATAGAAGAGATGGTGAAAAAGTTGTCACACCGAGAGTGTCATCAAGAAACCGCTACATTTTTATTTTATAACTATACAATTGCGTATTACTAAAGTATCGAATGTCTATTTAATGCCACCGGTACTCGATCATTCCTGTCTAAACACGGAATATCAAGAGCATTCACATCCTCGAATGAAATGAGTGTAGTGGAGCGTTTTGTGGCTTGGCTCGGCAGGGGGCCGGTATTCAACGCCATCCCTTGCTTTAATTCAATAATCGCACACGAAACAGAACACGCGTCTTCTGGCCATTCGAACATCTGAACATCGGGACTTACTAACGATCATGCGACAGGCACATCATAGCTCTGGTTGATCGCTTATCGTTGACCATAGAGTGTGGAAGGTTTAGAAATTAAACATGTTAAATTAATTATGATAACTAGGTAGGTCCTAGTTATCATAAGTTATTGTATCCTATGAATTGGTAGTTACGTTTTGTAGGACATATTTTAACGCCCTTTAGTGGAGCATTTCAATGCAAACAACAGGTAAGTAGGTTTTCCAACAGTCTTTCCCAAATAATTGCTTAGGAAAATCGCCTTAAAGCTGTTTTAAATTAGGTACTTACATATGTCTGTAAACACCGCAAACTTCACAAGTCAGTCAATTTTATCAAACTAACATAGTCTTAATTGAACAAACTGAGGTGACTAGGTATTAGGTAGGTGTTCACTTTCATTTGCAGGCAGAAGATAAGACAACTGGTACAAACAAATTAAACGCTAAAGCCAAACCATAATGCCAAGGTTTACGATTCGAATGAAAACCTTAGGCCGTTTCTCCTCATGCTCTCCGTTATCGCATGGAGTTTGTAACAGTTCGGTTGTCAGTTTACTCTGTGAATAGTTTAGCGTAATGGGGTATTGTTAGAGAGCTGGCGCCGAGCGGCGGCCGGCGACCGACGAGTAACGTCTTTCAGTAACATTACTGTAATGTCCTCCCACTCGGCGACGCGCCCCGCTGGCCCGACAGCCCCACAGCCATCGATACCACAGTCGTCTCTCCACTATCTACTTGACAATCATTACGAACCATCTACGATACATTCCGCACATATTTATCATCAATCAAGGAAGGACAGTGCAACAAGATGAACATACATTTGTTATTTGGGAAACATTTAAATATTTCTGTAATAAATAACGCTAAATAACTTTAAATTGACCACTAATCATGAAAATGGACGTTAATCATATACAATGTCTCTATGGGACAATGCCATCATTTCATTTGATATGTTAACGATATAGCACCAACAATCTCACATTAAGCCTTTTCATCTGTCAAGTCTTAACAGCCATGGAATTGGGTTGTAATTTACGATTTTATCTCGGCGGGCACCCCGCATAGGGGCAGCGGTCAGTGTGGCCGGCGAAAAAACTTGCACCGGGGCTGACCGGGGTAATAGAGGGATAATGGTCATCGGTCCGGCCACCACGCCCGGCTGTTGTGACTTGCCAAAATAGAGTCGTAATAATGAAGGATGGCCCGCGTAAGTTGCGCGTAATTTAGTGCGATCTGGTAACGAGCGCTGGGGGCCGTTTGTAGCTGTTTGTCCGGTGCGCGCCTCTCTTGTTGTATTAAGTGGTCGGGGGTGATTCAGTTTCACTTTTGTTGGTCACTTTATGTCCGTTTCGTATTTATTACTGACATCGGCAGTAGATAACGTTGCCACTGTTAATAATAGCCACTCGATTATTGTGCGATTCAAAGCGGCGGGATGATAAATGGGCTACGTATATGAGTCGTCAAGGATCGAGGTCGCGCTAAGCCAGCAGTCGAGATTGATGCTGGGCGGCCGCCTGTGCCTGACAAATAGTTGGTCCAGCGGAGGCATCGCAGGGCGTCTTGCCATAAATAAGGATTACGCTCGTGACCACGCAGTCTTGTGGAGTGGACGCAGAACAGCCCCGTGACGGCTGCTGGCGCCGCACAAGACTCATGTCAAACGTCTCGACATCCGCATCGTTTGTTACTCAAGACACTTACTTAAGAAATCCAACAGCTCTATAATAAATTGTATCGCCTTAATTTACAAAGTCTTTTCGTCTTTGGCTTCCTCGAGTCGCGAATTTGCGTTACTTCGGCGCCTAAGTCCCAAATCACAAGTTAGAAGACGGGTATCAAGTTTGGCACGAGAAGCGCTAAGCCTCGCCTGTTTTAGGCTCGGTGGCGATGTTTCAATCGTAAGTGCGCCTGCGGCTTAAGGGCTCACCCCTACTCCGGAATGCGTTGAAACGCGTCTAACCTTCATTTCATTTATACCGTTTTCACTGTCTTTACAACCTATTTCAGTTCACCAACTCAAAATAGTACCTACCTTATTTAAAATTCTATTTTTTTTTTAGTTCTTGTGTCCTTTATTTTTGTTGTTGTTGTAATAATGAATGATTCAAGGATGAACATTTGATTATTTCTGTCGTGCATCTGCTAAGTAGATTGTAAATTGACACGCTCGATAAAGCTGAATAGTCAGAGTTTGGAGAAAGGGCTTAAGTTAGCGATGATAATCTCCCTGATAGCTTGGAGTTGGGGTGAACATTCTCTCACTTACGCTGAATAGTTATGTACTCATTTAAATGTCGTAACGAAATATCGGGGTGTATTTCAAAGCTCGCAATACAAAGCTGTTCTATAGAATAATACATTAGTTAGGCGTGGTTTTACTGACACTTATTTTAAGTACATTACTGACAAACACACTATTAATTAAAGTAACGACTAGGCAAAGTAAAGTGTATTAAGTTTAATGCATTACAGTAGATAACAGGAAGTCGTAACGTCTCATCTTACCTCGGAGCCGGGACGTGTGCACCCCATTTCATAATTAGGGGTCATAGTGTTATCTCGTGAAATCTCCAATTACATAGATGTGTATGGGCAGTGGGCACTGGGCACGGAGCGCACGGGCGGACAAGGTCCAGCCTCCGAGGATTAGCCGATGGTTAGTCTTCTCACGTCGTGGCGAGCCGGGGTTTCAATTAGAGCGACCCGCCCGGCGCCGGGCGCCCGCACAAATGACAATATTGGTTTATTATAGCCTCCCATGAATATGTAACGCAACTTTGTTATGAGTCAATATCGTAAACCTAGACGTACTAAACAAACGTTACAGATAAAGGATTACAACCTCTTTATATGACACAAGCATGAAAAAGTTAATGGCGGAGGTCATAGACGGTCCGAGCTCGACCCACCTTTTACGAATAACATTATAACACGTTACATTAAAGGGTTGCTGTGTACTGTGTCTACATATTTTTTAACATTTTAATCACGGATCTACATAATAATGTGGAACGGGACTTCCCGTCCATCCGACAACTTGATTGATGTGCCTTCCTAGATTTATACGCCTAAAAAGTAACACGCTACACGTCCGCAAAGCTTTAACCACACAAATATGGCATCCGTAATACCTTTGTTTTATTTTTAAATACGACCCTTTCATAATTAGCGTAATAAATTATAAAATGATAATAATACGAGGGCCATCTTGTGAAACGCTTTAATACCGCGCGTCGGGGGGCGCCGCCGGCGACCGCATGTCAATCACTCTCCCGAATGTAGAACAATTCTTATTTCGAAAAAGAATAAAAAATGAGTATCACTTTTATTTTGTGTCCCACTTTGTCCAGTGCGGTCGCCGTGTGCTCGACAGAGACACCGTATGAAATCGGTCTTGTGGTAACATCTGTGCTTTATAATAGACGCTTACGTAGGCTTCTTTTCGGGGATCGGTGCGAGCCCGGTGGGATCGCTTTAACATGATTGATCTGTTTATTTTACATTTTAAAGGAGCATTTTTACGGTTGCTTGTCAACTTAATAACAAAGTGTTTTATTTCGGGATACGTTAAGTTCAGTTTTATTGATAGGTTTCTTTTAACATTATTCATTATTATTTATTCCTTGAGTTTCTCTGAGATTTTTCAAAGGTATGTTTTTGTCTATTCATCATTGATTTGGTTGTTATTGGCATGTTGAGGGATAATGTTATGATGATGAATTGGGATGACGTAAATGCGGAATAAATAAGCGCCACTTATGAATATGGAAGTGGTTTTAAAAATAGATGTTTTTTTAAGAGTTAGAAGTGAAGTGTGTGCGCAGGCGCCAGGGGTTAGAGAGAGTGCTACTGTGTATGGTATAGTTAACATTGAACAAAGTAAGAGGTCGGCAAATGTGTGGGCAGAGCTTTTAACGTCGCCGTCGGCGTCGGCGCGGGCGCACAGAGCCACCGCCACTGCGCTATCATACCAGACCGACAGGTGCCGATCTACTTATGTGTTTTGAGAACTACCAATGACTCTATTAAAGTGGTCTGCGTAACCGGGTTTTAAAATATAATGACTGGTAGAGAACAGGCTCTATTAATGCTTCAATTACTTTCATTGACGTTTAGGTAACTTTTTAAGATGAAGACGACAGTTAAGATACATTTAATCTGCCCTAAATTCTTTTGATGTTTAACTTAATTAGGAAAAATACACGTAGAGTAGGTAGTTCTTGATAGGTGTCTTAGTTACTGCAATAAATTCAAAGTGGAATCATCATCTAAAATGTAAAATTAAAACGAGAAAAACAGAACCACAAAAAATGTTTGCTTATTAACCTTTTGACGTGCGTAATTAGAGACACAATAGTAAGACAATGGCTTGCGGGCGCCGGCTACCGCCTGAGCGTTAATGAATTAAAATGCTCATCGACAAAATCAATTAGAAAAACGTTCGTCGAACAAATTAATAGCGGGTATCGGTTAAGACGTTGTGTTTGTATTGTGCGCGGCTCGTTAAAGAGGCAAAAAAACGTTGCGTCGGCGCAGGCGAGCCGCCCGGCTTATCGGAAGCAATTACACGTTGTTCACTTTATTAATTTCCATAACTACCCTCGCGACATCAAAGCGAGCCGCGATCGCGTGTGCCGCCCTCGCGCCGGCGCAAGCGACGGAAAACCGTTTCAGTGTGGATGGGTATGGGAAATTATTCGAGAGAAAGGCTAGCAAGGTTTGCGTTTAGATTTTAAATAAGTGTTTTTGAACTTTTTGCTATGTATTTTAAATAATAAAAAAGAGTTTCCACCCCTTAGTATAGTTACTTATATACTTTAATAATATTTTTTGCCTATACATACACGGTGGTATGCTAAAACTTTTTCATATGCATAATGAGGTCAGAAATAGGAAATAATTTGTGTGTATCTTTATTTTTTTTTTAAGATGGCACCCCTTTAGTCACTTCATTATGTCTTATGACTTGCGCCAGCGCCTGTGCTACTGTTTACTGCGCTGAAACCCTTGAAGACGTTTTAACAACGCTCTCGGCCTGGCACATACACTCTTTGATGTTTAGCGACACTTCAAATACTCTCTGCTCTTCTAAACACATTCATCCTTTGAAAATTTGTATGATGTAGATAAATACTGATTTACAAGAGACAGTCGCTGCCTTTTTTATTCTACGTCCGATATGTAAAGAAGGTATCTCAAATAAAAGACAGGCGTATCACAGGATACAATAAATCAGTATTCCAAAACAAACAAAATCTCCATACATCGCGAGAGGTGAACAGTGGTACAGAGGAGAGACTTATCTCGCTAAAACGATTCCCACATAAATAAAGCTCATCGGATATGAAACCGTATTTACATAAGAAAAATATAAAGAGGCCTAAACGATAGGTCCATAAGGGCGTCGTATCGGGCAGGCCGGCGCTTGGGACGCCGCTCACGTCCGCGGGGAGCGCTGCGCCTTTAATAACAATACGAAATATCAGTTCGTTCCTCCGATCGCAAATCTACGTCAATAACATATCCAATAGTAGCGCTCAATTCATTTCGACATAATCTAATATAGCGGGGCACGTTTCCCGCCTAAATCTCCCGCCACATGTCGCCAAGATGGCCGACCGGGCGAAACGCGAAACTAAACAAAAAGGAGATCACGAATCGGTAATATCTTTCGAGTCCATAAAGTTAAACGTTTATTTGCAGCGATATTTTGTCCTTTTGTAGATATTGCTTTACTATGTAAGCACTGGACGTGGGTCTGCTCCCGTTGATATTTGTGGAAAATTGCCCAGAAAAAATTAAAGTCAACCACTCGCATCGACTTCGTTGTTACGTGAATAAACAAATTCAGTAAACATTTAAACAGATTTCGCCGTAATTTCAGCCAAATTGCTGCCAATTTTCTCTAAAGAGTTATTTTGAAACCGACTTGGTTTAGCTAATTGGACCACTTTGTTGTGGTTTACGGAAACCTAGGATTAAGTCAAATGACTACATCAAAGTCCATTTAAATCATTAGCATTAAAAAGACAATTGTATCGTTTGTAAATTGGAACGTATTACGGTGTAACTTGAATATGACTTTTTCATTATTTTGAAATGTCAAAACTTACTTGCATACAAATACTAAACTGACTTTCATAAATCTCATTTTTTTTAATGAACATTTTTCAGGGTGAAAAGGGTGAACAACCTATGTCATAATTAAAAATTATAATAATATCTATGTCTTAATCAGGCGTTATTTATGCGCTTACGTGTTAAAGATAAGACGATGGAGTAGTACCGTTGTAAGAATAGTCTTATACTGGGTATAGCTGTCTGAGAGATCTGTCTAGTGGTCAAGCGTGAGCCTATCAACAGTAACAAAAAAAAAAGTTGAAGAAGAAAGAAAATAAATATAAATGTTGCATAGAGATTTGAATGATTCTCCATTCATAATATGAAAAATCTTCTCAAGAAATAACCTTAAACAGAAAAGATACAAACTTCCTGAAAATCTGGAAAAAACGAATACAAAAACAAGTCCGCATCCAAATAAATCACAAATAGCTTTCCCAAGAACCGATGTACCTCCGTAAAGCAAGCATTATCGTAATTCGTCAGTACAAACAGTGGTTCAGAATGGCTGCAATTAGGCTGGGCTTTCTAATGCATTGATTGATCAATCATCGGACGACAATCGAAGGAAGTGCTGCTCTGTCTGCCGGCCGCAGTCAGCGCGGACGTGCTCGCCGAATTGATGTGTAGACTAGACATGGTGTTTGGGTAGTTTTATGCCTATTTTATTTTTAGGTTCTTGGTCTATTGATGCGAACAAATGGTTACAGATGATGAAAACGTTGTTAGATTTTAGTAGATAATAACGTTGGATATCGCTTTGTAGAACGTATCGCTATCACAATCCGGCTGAACGTGAGGTAGCCGCGTTACATTATGGCGCCGTTTTTCAATACGGTGCACCTTCTTGTAATACGGCTATATTGGCGGTTATATTTTATGGCTGCGACAGATACATTTTTTAGAAGAGAAGCTCTGGGTTTAATAATTCATTTTTTTTTAAACAGGTTTAAATAAACATAAACACGATAGAGTACATTTTCATGGTCATGTACTTGTTGATGTTCTAGCAGTAGGAACTATAGGTAGTCATTGATCAATACTTGTGATCGGTTTTCGTTCGTATTGTGTCACGACAAGCTATCTATGAAAAGAATTTTTGAAATCTACCGAAAATGAAATTGTACCCTTTGAAGCTTAGCAAGGGGTACTTGTATTAGATAAAAGTAGTAGGTTCCTATATTCTACCTAATTTCATAAACTTGGACGTTTGATCTTTGCCGTAGGTAATAGAAGGCTACAACGATTGATCCGTCATTGTGTCGGAGAACAGTGATTTCAGCAGGAATCGTTCCACCGGACTTCTGTACCTGCGTAATGCACGAACAAAGCTTTTTGGTTTGATTGAAAGAACATAATTTGAATGAAAGAAATGATGAGCGGTTGCAGTGGTATAATAATAATAATAATAATTTTTTTTAAATGTTTTTTTTATTTTTTATTGAATAATTTAAAAATATAATTTGTATGTTATAATGATGAATAAACATAATAATATTCCACAACTATCACACAACGCCGTCTAGTCCCAAGCTAAGCAGAGCTTGTGTTATGAGTACTAGAAACATATCATCATATTCATATCATATATATAATATATATATTTTTATATGATATTCATCACATTTTTCGTATCATTGAAACATTCAATAGGTAAACCTTTTCCTTACTAGAACAACTTGATTTAGAACGCATTGACATGATGATACTGGGCATTGTCAATATTGGAAATGGTCAGTGGCAATTATTATTATTTATTTTTATTATTAATCATTTTATTTCGACCTTGTGGACTCATTTATGGGTTTGTAACAATATTTATGTAGGTACTTAAAAACTATGTTAGTACCTAGCCATAAAATTCCAATTCTATACATTATTATTACATTCAGCTCATTATAATTCAATAGAGCAATAATTTCAATCAAACATGTCAAAAACAAAAATTCAAATTATATAAATTGAACTACAACAAAATAAATATATAAGTTAAATTTATTCTCCTTTTATTAATTAATCGGACCTTTTTTGACTTACTTTGCATTGAAGCTTATCGAATCTTCAAATACTATGTCGGTTCTCTAGAAAAATCCTGCGTAATTTCCGGTACGAATTGTCTTTTCTGCCCAATCAGGCTGCAACTGGACAAAACAAACGAGTTTGCACGATCCCATCTACAGGCGCGTTTTCTATTAAGACCATGATCTGTCACGAACTGCCATACTCTTGGGCTGTGTGAGTGATGGCGGCCGTCGGCGAGATGTAAGGGTCGTCGGTCACGTGCGGCGATTGCTATTGATTTCCATTTAATTCGGCGCGTGCTTCTACTGGCCTGCCTACCGGTGCCGCTGCTATCAACGACAAATTGCTGCTGAACCTCTGTAGCCTTCATTCCCACTGATTGAAGGGTGCTGTTGCTTTTGTGTTTTGTTAGCAGGCTTGATTTTGTGTGTGGGTTTTATCGTCATGCCCTTAAACCAGGGCTTGGATGGATTAGTACGTGATAGCCGGACGACCGTCGTATTAATTCTGAGATTATAAATCCCGTTTTTCAAACAATAATATTTAAATTTAGGTGGACTATCAGTGAAGGCGAATGAAGATCAGTCTTTTTGAGCTAAATGTAATTTAATACCGGAAAAATTAAAGACGCGATTGAGCGAAATAAGGGCTCCAAGGTGTTTGCAAGAGATCTGTCTATCGGGCAGAGTCAGCTCACGCAACTGAAGACCGAAGATGGCAGAGTCATACCCGCCAAATCGGAGCTTCTGGGAGCGATTGAGGCTTTTTATGGACAGTTGTACACATCAATTACCAAACCCACTGCGAATCTAGCAAACGACCCAAGAGCTAGATTGACTCGACACTATACCGAAGATATCTCGGACAGGTCAGCCTCTATGAGATTAGGATGGCTCTAAAGCAGCTTAATAACAACAAAGCACCGGTGATGTTGGAATTACGGCCGAACTCCTGAAGGTGGGTGGGGAACTGATCCTTAGGGCCCTCCAGAAGCTGTTTGATTCCGTCATACTCGAGGGAAAAACGCCACAGGCATGGAGCGGAGGTGTGGTGGTACTCTTCTTTTATAAGAACGACAAGGCCCTGTTCAAGATTTATAGGTCCATCTTACTTTTAAGCCATGTCTACAAGCTGTTTTCCAGAGTCGTCACGAACCGTCTCGCGCGCACGTTCGACGACTTCCAGCCTTCCGAACATGCCGAATTCCGAAAAGGCTTCAGCACCGTAGACCACATACATACGCTACGGCAGGTTGTACAGAAGACCGAGAAGAATAATCTGCCTCTCTGCCTAGCGTTTGTGGACTTCGAGAAAGCCTTTGATTCGATCGAGACTTAGGCTGTGCTGCAGTCTCTCCAACGGTGCCAGATTGACGATCGGTACATCGAAGTGCGTACAAATACACGATAACGCCACTATGTCAGACCGAATTCAGGACCAGACCTCGAAACCTATCCTCCTGCAGCAGGGTGTGAGGCAAGGAGACGTCGTTTCTCCGAAACTGTTCACGGCCGCAATGGAGGATGTCTTCAAGGTTCTGGACTGGAGTGGACTAAGCATTTATGTCAATGGCGAGTACATCACTCACCTTTGGTTTGCCGCTGACATAGTAGTTATGGCTGAGAATACGGAAGAGCTCAGCATAATTCTCAATGACCTCAGTAGAGCGTCCGAAAGAGTGGGTCTTAAAATGAACATGGACAAAACTAAAGTCATGATAAACAACCATGTGCTACATGGTGGTTTATCATGATCATTTCCCTATCAAGATGGGAAAATCTACACTCGAAGTTGTGGACAATTACGTCTATCTCGGACAGACAATCCAGTTGGGTAGTTCTAATTTCGAGAAAGAGATCAACCGTTGAATCCGACTCGGCCGGGCAGCGTTCGGGAAGCTGTGCGGTATCTTCTCGTCCAACATACCACAGTGTCTCAAGACGAAAGTCTATGACCAGTGCGTGTTGCCAGTGATGGCATATGGCTCAGAAACGTGGTCGCTCACAATAGGCCTCAATAGAAAGCTTAAAGTCACCCAAAGGGCAAGGGAAAGGGCTATGCTCGGAGTTTCCTAGTGCGATCAAATAAAAAATGAAGATATCCACAGGAGAACTAAGGTTGCCGAAATAGCACGAAGAATCGCCAAACTTAAGCGGCATTGGGCCTGCCCAATGCCGCTTAAGTTTGGCGATTCTTCAAGAGCAATGTGCTGGCACATTGCTCGCAGAACAGATGGTCGTTAGGGTCGAAAGGTTCTGGAGTGGCGACCACGTACCGGAAGACGCAGCGTTGGAAGGCCTCCTTCAAGGTAAACCGATGAACTGGTAAAGGTTGCGGGAATCCGATGGATGCGAGACGCACAGGACCGTTCATTATGGCGACACTTGGGGGAGGCCTATGTCCAGCAGTGGACGTCTTTCGGCTGAAATGACGAGCTAAATGTTCCATGAAATTTGGCTCAAAAGGACTGATGTTGAATTTACTCAGAGCATGGCTGGCTACCGACGACGAAAAGTCGGAAGGCATCAAATAATTTAGTAGTCATCTCAGTAGTAAGTAGTTATCGTACATAATATCATAGTGTACAAATGATTGTATTAGATGAAATAGTCTGTCGTCGGTGTTCGAGACAATAGTGCGCGTGACTCCATCTCGCGCGTCCGCACTCCGCGCACCATCACCGCTGCGCCTGCGCTGTTGATTGCATAGAATTTTCTATAAACAATGCAGGCTATTCTATTAGATGACCTACACCTTGATTACTAACGTATTTTCCAGCTACCCAGAAAATTGTAGAACAATTTAAACTCTCGGGAGCCAATTTAAAAAGTTTGTTATGTATAAAACCTTTATTTGATCAATTACTTTTTGATACCCTTTTTTGCAAGAAAATTGTTTTTTTATTGTGCCCAGTAAATTTCGAGACGGCTTACGCCGCCCAAAAATTAATTGATCGGATCTCGTTTCTCAGAGGAAACAGCGCGGAAGAGTTTTAATTAGCGAGAAAAAAAGCACCACAAAACTTCCGACGTAAAAAACTGGGAGACAAGGGTGGGCGTAGCGAGGAATAAAAATCTCCCGCTCGTAATGCGGGCAACATTTGTGTGAGGAAGACGCTCAGTAATGGAAGACAAATTTCAATATAATTTGCAATACATAAGCGTGTTACTTTAATAGCCCAGAACCACCCTTCAAATTAAACGGGGCTTAAGTTTTATTTTATTTTTTCCTCGTCGGTTCGATCGTGTTGTGGGCGCGTAAGCAAGCTCGGCGGCTCGGGGAGAGTGCGACGCGCAGTGGCACAGGCCGCCCCGGGAAAAAATATAATCCGAGCAAATTAATTGCTCCTACAGGCAATAGTGGCGCGGCCGCGATGCCGCCAAATCAAATTAAGGACGCGCTATAAAAACCAAATTAGTGCCCGCTTTAACCGTGAGGGGGTATTTAGTTACAAGACGTTAGTTCAAATCCTGCCATTTTCATTAACAATAAATATCCCCTTGCAGCCGCACAGAATCCTTATTGTTTCACTTTTTACACCCTTGTGTCCCGAGTGGGATGTAGCGCAGACGATGGCGACGTCTTGTACTGAGCCTGGCTAATTTGTTCTTTTTGTTTACTTACCGGGCAAAGGTAATAAAAATTTGTGTTGCGCGAATTGTATGGACTTTAAATTTTATATAGCCGCCGGTACCGGGCGAGTTTTGCATTTAATTGGGAAAAATTTAGGGTCGGCGAAGCGCTTCTGTGCGGATTCTTAAACTAATTGGATGGCCGTTACAACTTTTTTGTCTTAAACTTTTACGCAATTGAAGTAGGGGTGAAAAGAGACATTAGAAAAAATAAATTTTACTCTAATACCCGTAAGTATTACGCAACATTTTGAAAGACTTGGTCGAATTCCGTTGGTCCGTTATTTGGGTCGTTCTGTGTTACATAGATGCAGTTATCACTAAGGGGTGAATTTGATGAGTTTTTTTAGGTCGGCGGGTAGTTAATTAGAGGCGATGCAGTGAATTAGAGGGCGGTGGTGATCTAAAACAATAAGCTGACACCGTCATTAGTGGCCTGGCCGCCTGGCCGACAGCCCGCTGCAGATCGCTGCACCTCCCTAATGTGACGACATTTAGTCCCTTCACCTTTAATTTCGTATTTATTACGTCTGGGTACCTGTGCTATGCAATTGTGTTGTTAAGTTTGTTCCCTTCGATTTAATCATATTTATTTAAATTCCATTTTACCCTTTATATTACTCACAATACAATTTTATATACAATAACCCATAATCATTTTCAGGTGGACAAATGAGTTTTGGAAAGAAAGATTACGAAACTATTATAATATATCACTTTGCCAGTGACTTCGTTCGCGAGAATGATTTCATAAAAAAATGAACACCCCATTAGGGGGATGCAACTCGACATACATTTTTACTGTTTTACATACAACCGCTCTTACGCGATTATGACGTTATTACACATTTTTCATTAGATATTTTGGAAACACAGTATCTTGTAAATATTATATAGGCTTCTATTGAAATCAATTTATAAATTTGTATAAAACTAATCCAGTAAAGACCTCTGAAAATCTGCTACTTTGCATGAACTTTGACACTTCATAATTTACTCAAAAATTAAAAAAGTCAAAAAAGTATAACACTAGAAGCCTTGCAAATTTAATCAAGATTCTAAATGACAATTTTTTTCAAAAACTTTTAAGGGTTTAAAAAAAGCACGTATTTCCTGGAACTAGTTTTGTAAAATATTCGAGTAAATCACGGAATTACCGAATGATAACAGAGTTTTTAAAAGGCGTTATCTCTCTTTTTCGCGTAGGATTGCGTTAGATGAAGTAGTAACAAGCTTTTAAACTATGCTCGATGTTGACGATAGGCGAGTGAAAAAGGACCCTCTTAAACCGTATTTTGAGGATAATTTTGTAAAACCAATAATAAACCTTTATTATTCATTTTGATTTGAATTTGTACCAAGTTTATTAACCCAAGAAATAAAAATCCTCCCATATAATCTTTAAAGCTCCCTAAATTGTTCCATTGGGGTAATTATTAAAACAAATAATGACATCATTAATAATTTACTCATGTCACTATTTGTGCTAACTTTCAAGTAGGTATTTTGTACACGGAATGAGATTTTTCATACAAACGAGATTCCCCCTTTTTACCACCCTTAAAGGTTGAATTTCCAACAACCCCTTCTTAGTGCTCGCCTACGTCATAAAAGATAAGTTTTGTGCAAAATTTCATATTCCTAATTCCAGTATTTTCGGTTATGCGTTGATATGTCAGTCAGTCAGACAGTTTCTCCTTTTATATTTGCTTATGCACACCTAAGTAGGTATTTATCATATTTTAAGATTCCATAGTTGATAGGTTAACCTATCAACATAAAAAAACGTTTTTGTTTGTTTATTAAATAATTTGCTTTTACATTCATAAATTCTCATCATCATCATCATTTCAGCTGAAAGACGTCCACTGTTGGACATAGGCCTCCCCCAAATGTCGCCATAATGACCGGTCCTGTGCGTTTCGCATCCATCGGATTCCCGTGACCCTCACCAGGTCATCGGTCCACCTTGTGGGAGGCCTGCCAATGCTGCGTCTTCCTTCCTCTTCTTCTTCATAAATTCTACCAAACTGTAAAACTGAGAAAACATTTAAATCAATCATACTCCGTTCTTTTCAATGGGACTTTCTTGTTTCTTTTCCTGATTATGATTTCCAATTTCGTAATCTCTTATAAAAAAATTAGGAACCTATTTCCTAAACTTAACGTTTAGCTTAAACGTTACTTTTATATTTATTTAAGCTAAACGTTAAGTTTAGGAAATAGGTTCCTAATTTTTTTATAAGAGATTACGAAATTGGAAACAACTGCGCACCCTTAATTGAAAGTCATTTGCCTAAATTCTAGCATTAAATCACTGGCACTTAATGAACTAGCGAAAAAAAAAAACTAGTAAATTAAGAAGAAAAAAAAAATAACACATCAAAACTTCTTTCTTCTAGTCGTGAAGTATGTCCGGAACTAATTACACGTGAGATGGATGCGAGAAGGAAATTAAATTCAGTATTAATTTTATCAATTAAGCTAATTGCTGCGAAGTAAAATCTTATGTTGAAATAAATGTAGTAGGAGGGTGCAAATGATGGTGGGATTTATGAGTTCCGGTTTACCTAGTTGGTAAATGTACTGGGAATCATATTTATTATCGTAGTTAGAGTGAAGATTTGATATAAGAAAAACTTTATTTTAAATTTTTAATAATGTTATGTACCTAGATGGCTTACTTAAATTCGTTCACGTTGAACTGTCTTTTCAACACACTTGCTCAGAAAGTGACTCTTATTGCACTGCACTTAGGTATAGTCGGCCTTATAATGTTCCCACTGCTGGGACTCAGGCCTTCTCTCTACGAGAGGGAATGGGCTGTAATCCACCACGCGGGCCCAGTGTGGGTTGGTGGATGTCACATGTCTTCGAAGTTTTGGTTCTAGGACATGCCGGTTTCCTCACGATGTTTTCCTTCACCGTTTTGAGAGCAGTGGTGATGAAATAAATTACACAAAGTAATGCGCCTGGCTGGGTTTGAACCCGCGACCTACTCGTAAGTCGGAGCCGTTACCACTCGGCCACCACTGCTCCTGCTCTGCACTTAGGTATAATAATATAATGGCTCTTGTTACCAAACAGTGACATTTTGATTACTATTACGCACTAGTGCGATAATGTAGTTAAAACCTTTTTGTTTAATCTCTTTGTTCGCAAAACAATAAGAAAAAAATTCACATTAGGTTAATTACGTTCAATATTATATAGTATAATTAGTGTCTTACTTATTTCATGCAATTTCATCAAATTTAACTTGTAACGACGACGATTACGACACGATTATTTAATACAAGTATTTACAACGATAAATCGTTGTAAATACTTACTTAATAAAAAAAAATGTAATAAATAAATCGCACATTCAAATAAAATTTGTTTTTTTCTTTGTGTTCTATGGCCGCAGACCGCCATTTCAAGATGCGCGCGGTTTTTAACGTGATTTTTTCGAGTAAAGTTCAGTGGCTGTATTAATTATTCGCAAATTGATTCCTAGTGGTCATTATGATGTAAAATTGGTGTAGTTTTGTATCTGAATGGTCTGCGCAACTGGTCAATATGTGGAATCATTGAAGTAGGCGCGGTCTCGGTAAAATGGAGCTGAAAACTTTATTGTAGTTTTAGCTACCTACCTCAGCGAAGTTTGCTGAGAAGGCTGAATCGATACATTTGCTGCCAAATACTATAACAACATTAGAGAATCTGTTACACCCGCATTATAATGTAACACAAAAAGAAACAACTATGATATTCGAATACGAAAGACATTATTATTGAAAACTTATTACGCAAGAAAACATGGACGAAAGACTAATAGGCGATATGGTCGAACGACTATAGCCTTCAAAGACGTCCACTATTGGTCATGAACATAGGCCTCCTCTAAGTGTCGCCACAACGAACGGTCCTGTGCGTCTCACATCCATCGGATCCTCGCCCGCCCCCCTCCCCCAGGTATCATAAGCTCGTGCCCATCTATCATGCCTCATTAAGTCTGATTTCAGCTTTATCACAGTTTACTATGTTACTGATACAATTCAGCACGGTAATTGGTGGCCTTCATGCAATTGGTTAAAAGAAGGTAATGGAGTCTACCATTACCTTCTTTTAATCGGACCAAATGTAATTCATAATAATTAAACATCAACCTACTAAAAGCCAAATTTCATCAGAACGATTAAATTCCATTCTTGCCTACATTTTAGTCGATTCAAAAACTCCCCAAATTACACGATCAATGTGTGTATGAAAACATAATAACGGTTCGGCGTGAATGGTATAAACACATTGTTTGGTGTTCGGCATTATTATAGGTCTGAAAAGCCGCCGTACGAATATCGTAATTATATTATTAAAATTACCACGACGATTGCAGGAAACGTGTTATTTAACGTAAAGGCGATACGATCTTATCGCTGATCCTAATACCCGATGTGTGGGTATTATCGTGCTACCTGACGAAATCGACGGATATACCGGGGATATTCGACATCGACACATGGCCGCCATTAACGTTTTATGTACAGTGTACAGGCTGTAGTTTTTGATAATGGACGTTTTAGGCTGCGTAATTACCTGCTGAAATATTTACGAAATGATTATGTACAGCGTTTATTTAAATTTTAAGTTTCGTTTATAGTCCTTCTAGTTTGTGCTATATAATATATTTATTATTTATTATCGATATGAAGGGGTTGTACACTTTATATAGGTAGCTAAGTTTTGAAGATGGCAAACATGAAAAATCTCCCTCTCTCTCTCTCTGAAGTTTTGTTACTATTTTGGTGTGCAATAAAGTTTATTCTATTCTATTCTATTCTATCTCCAGTTTCTTCTGAACAACAGGGTTTCTAATCTTGACAACACAGATAAAAGACTAAGAAAGGTTAATAAAATATTTAGTAATGCGTTTAAAAGTTCCTGTTGTATCGTTATAATCAATATTTACTTATTTATTAACTCACCGAATTTTCCATTGTCACACAGCACCGCCACCACACTCTAAGGCATCGCTGTTGCCGTAGCAATGAGTTCGCTACCTTAGGATTAGCAATGGAAATCCCTTCAGTTAACCTTTGCAACTACCATAGGGAGAGATGAAAAGGATTTGTGATTTCATTTTATATCGTTATTTTATTAAAAGTTATGTCTATTTTTGTGGTTTTTCGAAACTGCAGGAAAATTTTCAGTTGAAATCTAATTTCAACAAGAAGTAGTTACCTACCTAATAGTGAACACTCCGTACAAAGCATTATTACGAGACAATGCGGTCTGTTTGTCTATCACGATAATCTGTGGACTGCTCATTTCAATTCCGTGTTGTGTAAACGCCCTAATGGACTCCGGTAATGTGACACGCTTGACGATTTTACTCACAAATTGTTGTACGAAACTCTATTACAATCTAATGACAGTCAACGTCTAATTGCAAGGTTATTACGTTTTGTTGTGCACGCGGCTTAATGATAGCACTGGGTAATTATTGAGCGAGGTGAAACCCTGAAGATGTGTCGAATTGAATCGTCGGGCCCGTAATGATGGGGCGCGGGCTGCCGGATGCCGCCGCATTAACCAACTATCAATGGCCGCATAAGATTAATTTTTAATTGTCTTTACCCCCAGGCTGCGACTCGATACACATTCTTTATATACGTAAATTGCAGTATATCTTGTATTTTAATAAGTATCTGCGTGATTGATATTTATTTGCAACTGTGTGGCTTTATAGCGTGTTATTAGCAGTGGAAATACGGTTAATTTGAATAAAAAACCTGATTGATTGATACATTTGTAGATTCGTTGAATAACTTAAAAAAGGGTGTAATCACTTTTTATGAATATTAACAAATTTATTCTCATCATGATAGTCTGACTTTCTCTTCCTCGAAACAAATTTCTTTTAACATGACAGATACTCTTGAGTTCGACTCTACCACATACGAAGTTAAGCAACAAGGGAAGGTATAAAAAACCTGAAAAACAGTCACATCATTTATACATTTAAAAACTATAAGCGCCATCATTAACCATGTGTGGTTCACCCGATATAGTCTGTCACGACTGTCATCAGCGTCAACACCGTGAAATATGGAAACGCTGCGATCCACCATATCACAATAATCTCGCCCAACATCTAGAGCGAGTGACGAATAGATTTCGTGAATAATTTACCAGACAATGGACTGTCAACTCTTTTATTGTATTGTTTCGGTATTGTCGTGTCGAACGTCACGAGAAAGTGGCATTTGTCCGTAATAACGTTTAAATACGTTTGCGTAAGCTTTGTGAAAGCGTAATGACTGGCGAAAATAAACGCTATGAAATGATAGAGATAATTTCTGGAGGGTGAATGCAAAGTCGTGTTGTGTCGGAAATTAATTTTGAGCTCCTATATATTCTTGACTAGTAATCCTCTGCGGTTTTACCCGCGTCTTTGGTTATTGCTTCGCTCCTATTAGTTGTAGCGTGATCTTTTAAGCCTTCCTCGATAAAAGGGCAATCAAATATTAAAATAATTTTTCAACTCGAACCAGTAGTTAGCCATAGTCATAGTCATAGTAATTTATTGGTAAGGGATTCTTACAAGTCATATACAGAATGTTACATAAAATTAGTTAACAAATTATTACATAACAATGTCAAATAATAAAAAAATGTCAAACAAATAAAAGAAAATACAAGAAAACAAAATAAATCGAAGTCAAATCACAAATTAAAATAAAAACAATCCTATTAAAAGTCAAAATAATTTTCATTCCAAATTAATATTTGCGTCAAAGTTAAATAAAATAAAATCATAAATTCGGCAAACGAATAAAAAGCTCTTGATATTAGAGCGTTTAAACAAACTCTTAATTTAAATATATATATATATATATATCTAATAAAAAAAACATCGTGAGGAAACCGGCATGTCCTAGAACCAAAAATTCGAAGACATGTGACATCTACCAACCCGCACTGGGCCCGCGTGGTGGATTATGGCCCATACCCTCTCCTAGAGAGGAGGCCTGAGTCCCAACAGTGGGAACATTATAAGGCCGACTGTGCATATATATATCTATAGTATAGAAGTATAGAACTTGCGTTTACAGCATATAGGGCAATTCCAATAAAAATGTTTCAAAACATATTATTCACAATATTAATTTTTTTCACAATGATTTTTTGTAACATGTTTGTCACAAAAGAAAAATTAAGGGAAACTGTCAAATTATACAACTATGTGTCTTATATTCTTACTAGCTTCTGCCAGCGGCTTTGCCCGTATGAAAAGGTTTCCCCATACAAACTTTGGCCCCCTTTTTCATGATCTTGGGGGCGAATTTTGGAAAAACCTCTCTAGTACTCGGCTACGTCATAAAAGGAAACCTTGTGCAAAAAAATATGATCCTAGTCCCAGTAGTTTCGGCTGTGCGTTGATATGTCAATGAGTTAGTTTTTCCTTTTTTATACAAAATTATTTTTAGTATATATACGAAACCTGATTATAGTTTGTTCAGAATCAGTAACTAAATCGATTTCAATAATTTTTACACCAAGTTATATTTTTTCTCAAAAATATTAAAAAAGGTCACAAGTTGGACAGTACCGGTACTAAGTATAACACAAGTCACGGCAGGTCATAGCGGGCATAAGGCGCTAGCGCACAGCTGGGTGCGGGAGTAAAACAACCCCTCAGTCGCCCAGATAGCCCGGTGACCATGTATTTGTGCAGACCACCAGGTAACATAACAAGCTTATAACTTTGTGATTTTTTATGTTAGAGTTATGAAATTCAGTACATAGATTCTTTACATAAAAATACTAGGCAGATGTTTCGGGTTTCGCATATACTAAAACTAATGTTGTATACAAATATTTTTTATTGTGCACAACTTTTACAGATAATATAAAAATAGGACAGCTGCCGTGCTATTCTGTAAATGGTAAATCATTTCGAAAATCATTTCACAAATCATCTCGAATGTCACACTCAGCGAATTGTATTTCAGAATACCAAATCCTATAGACAAAGGAGACAATTTTTTTTGGGCCCACTAATAAACGGTTACGTTTATTAATCATATTACACATGGAAATAGCGATCATCTTATTATAATTAACAGACCAAAAATTATATAGAAATCTAACCGGAATAATGAAATAATAGTAAAAAAGTGTTACGGCAAAAAATGCTTGTTTAGGAGCGTTTTCAAGTTTCTTTTAACGTGAAAAAAAATATGTTACTACAGTGCGCAGCGGTGACATCGGATTTAAATGCGTTTCAAGAGATAATAATTAATTGGTACAGCGAACTTGTTTTTAATGCTGTTATTAACGGTTAACATAAATATCATGTAACGTACTTTAAAAATCACCGTGGAACGAAACGTAATTAATAGCCCGTTGCAGATGCTCTGTGGTCCAGTTTCAATCAGTTTGACACTGACAGACAACTAGTGGTGGGTCGTTGTCGAATTTTAGACGGAAGAGACGTACTTAACCGTTTTGGCGACGACAAAAACGGTTGCAGAAAACGGTCGTCGTCGCAACTGGTTTGAAGACGAAACTATCGTTGAGTGAAGTAGTTGCAGAAAACGTTCGTTGTCGCAACTAGTTTGAGGACGGTAATAAATTCTGTACTCGTCGCGTCGTCGTTTCAAAACCAGTTATTATGAACTATGAAAAATGAACTTTATGACTATAACCTAAAATTCATTTTTCATTGCAATAACTGGTTTTAAAAACGACGACGCGACGAGTGTGATAGTTGAAGCAATGGATTTTCGACCTTATTTTCTTAACAGTAAGATAACAATTCGCATACAGTAATTCGAAGACTGGTTTGTGCAACGAAGACTGTTTGGTCGCAGGATGGAAAACGGTTGTTACGTTGCAGAACAAAAAACGGTCTTTGAAAACTGTTCGTCGTTGAAACGCCCACCGCTACAGACAACATTGTTATTGTTTCCGATTACTAGATAGTTGCATGTTTCTTCTGTTCTTTTCGTATTTTTATTCGAAAGATTTTATGAAAATGGCATCTGTAGATACATGCATAATCCACAAAGCCGTTGTATCAATTGTGCAGCACGATTTCAACGGAATGTTGAATACTGCTCTTGCTGGATACTGTTGTAATAGTTTAGTGGGCAGACGCACTGTTGGCTGCTGTGCATATGTGATGTGTATAGTGTGGTTTTTATCTTGGGCGCGGCATCAAGGTGAGGTTGAGCCACCTGCATCTTTTTTAGATGAAATACTGCTTTTAAGAGATGACTTTGAAAATGATGATGATGAACAGTAATAAATACTTGTGATGTACCTATAATGTGGTTTTTTTTTCTCCTTACACAACCAGCATAAAACACATCACCTTATTATTTTAGATCTACAGTCAATGGCCGGCAAAAGCCGCGCTATTTCGAAATGAATACATCTACGCATTTTCATGAATAAGTCTATCAAATCGTGTAAATCACATCAAAGTCTGTCACGTAGTACAGACGTGACTTTGTTTTAAGTATACTGTATATTATTGAACAGTGCACTATTTTAACATAAAAAACCAGGGAGACCTATCCGCTCATTAGACAATCGCTCTTATGAGATTTTAGGTTATTATAAGAGTCATGTTTTGACTGTCGTATTTCACGGTACTCCAGTTACATAAAGTTTTGCTAATATTACCAATGTAATCTAGAGATTATAAGGAATAAACTAACGTGCATTTCATTGCTATACGCCACAATTTGTGGTGGGCCTATTCCCCAAACAAAAAAAATTGTCTCCTTTGTAGATAAATGTCAAAATACTCAACCGTTTTAGTTCCTCTCACTTTGATCATCACTCGGTGGCGCCAGTGTCGAATTCACTCCATTTCAGAATACGAAACTTTAATTTCACCATGATTTCACTGCGGATTTAGAAGTGATTTCGCAAATAAACTTTTCAGAATAGCACTGCTGATATACACAGGCGAGCTTAACCCACAATTGGGTTTTCTTACAGCAAACCTTCAGTATTATATATACCTATACTTATACAGGTATATATAATACTGAAGGTAAAGAAATTTTATACATGAGGATAACTCATGTTTCACACGACTTATGTCTATGGCCGATTTCTACAAAGATTTGCAAATGAAAGACGTGTCACTTCACTTACAAGTTAATGAGTACCGAGCTGAAACTCGGTCGCTAATTGCAGAAAAGTGGGACTCGGTAAGTGGCCGGGAAAACGGTAGCATGACGAGGAAAAAGATGGGAGATACGCTACAGCGTATGAACACTAACCGGCTGCTTCCACTCAACACTACCTTATCTACAATTACAAGAAAAATCTTTTGTGTTTTTAACTTGTATGTAGTTAAAATGAACAACTAGCAAATATTTAGTTTAATGCGCAAAGTATTTAGTGGTAAACCGGACTAGATTATTAATCTTTAGATATAATAGGAGAAACTCACTGACTGACATAATCAACACTCAACCGAAACTACCAGCTCTAGGTAAGTGAAATTATACACAAGGCTTCCATTTGTGATGTAGGCGAGCACTAAGAAAGGATTTTCCAAAATTCACCCCTTAAAAGATGAAACAGGGTCCAAAGTTTGTACATATAAACCTACTTTCACGCGGGTGAAGCCGCTGGCAAAAGGTAGTTTATTGACATTAAAAGCCCGAAGCTGTCTTGACGTTAGAGCAGGGGCATAGCTACCACTGTATCAGCC
The DNA here is from genome assembly GCA_905147345.3 of Mythimna impura. Lineage (NCBI taxonomy): Eukaryota > Metazoa > Arthropoda > Insecta > Lepidoptera > Noctuidae > Mythimna > Mythimna impura. Next base: position 10,742,471 of record LR990348.1, on the reverse strand, counting down.
ATATCAATGATACGGGGCCCCCAAGCTGCAGAGGCCTCGTGTAAAAATTCGTAACATGTTATCCACAACCCTCAATTCTCTTATTGTTGAGAGGTCTGTAGTTAATGAACAATTACTAAATGATAGCCACTAACTCAATTATGTTCAAATGCAAGTTCATATCAGTGTAAAATTAATACTTAGTAATAGAATGTTTTAATATTTATAAAGGCGATAGGTAGTCTCTGTAACAAAATGAATTACGATTTGTCTACAATTAGAATAAGATCATTTGTAAACAGTTATAGTAAACATATCAAATAAAGAATTTGAAAAATCAAAATGATTTTTTTATTCATTATTCACTAAATGATAGGATGTTCCATTTTTATAGCTCGCTCCGTTCGTTCTAGCATTTTGTATAAAATCACAATAAAAACTTAACCTCTATTCTATTCCAGATATATTTTCTATGAACGAAATCTATCCAGTTCATCTGGTCATTTTTGTCGTGGCCTATCGCGAATCCGTCTCATGCCTCTGTGCTAGTAGGGCCTACGGTGTAAAAAAAACCTCGATAACTTTTGATATGGGGCCCCTTTGGGACTAGCTACGCTACTGCGTCAGAGATATCTATTCGGTTTGTTTGGTGGGATTTTCTCGATTGAAGTTCAGTGGTTGTTTAATTTATTCGCAAATTGATTTCCAGTGGATATTGTGATGTAAAATTGGCGTAGTTTTTTATCTCAACTGTGTAGATAAATGGATAGACAATATATTACCTTATATTATAAACATGCGCGATCCCGGTAAAATGGAATTGAGAATTTTATTTTAGTATTGACTACCTTAGCGAAGTTTGCCTAGAAGGCTGACTGGATACATTTGCTGCTAAATACTGCTAAACAGTAAAATGTGCTACATCTGCATTCCAATGAATCTTAAAGTAACTTAAGGTGTCTGTTAAAATTAACCACAACCTACTTTCTAAACATGACACTGGTTAAATGCAGAGTCAGTGCGAAGTCAAACAAAAAAGAAGTTATATTGAGTAGCAGCAGGTTACTGTGCTTAAAACAATGTAAATAAAATTAAAGATATTCCTCTTTTTAGGGTTCCGTACCCAAAAAGGAAAAAACGGAACCCTTATAGGATCACTTTGTTGTCCGTCTGTTTGTCAAGACCCTTTATCTCAAAAACGCGTGGAGGTATCGAGTTGAAATTAAAACCATATACTTAGGTCTGCAGTCCCTTGAAGTTGTGAAAAAATCAAACCGCTGAGTTGTCGAAAAAAACAGATACGGCCGTTTATGTAGCAAAACACGTGTATTTCGACACTCAAGGGAATCAAAATTCATAGGGTACTTCACGTTGACCTAGAATCCTGAAATTTGCCATAAAGCAAGGTCTCTTATCACAAGTATAGGAAAAAATCTGGAAATGTAAATTTATAATAGGTAAACGTCACAAAAAAAACTTTTTTTTGCGGTTCGGAAAAATCATCGTAACTCAATTCGGGAATTAACTGTTTTTATAGGTAAGTTTGTACGGAACCCTCAGTGCGCGAGTCCGACTCGCACTTTCCCGGTTTTTTTTATTTTATTTTCTCGGCTTATTTGAAACCAAAAGTAAAACCATGCTTATACAGTTTTGTATCCCTTTCTGTGTTGTACCGTCCAAAGTACCAAAGAAAAAGTAAGAAAATCCGTGAAACCGACCGAGGCGGATTTGTTTGTCGCTCGGCGCTCGGCCCTGTGATGTAAACCTCGACCTCTTATTTTTGCCGCGTCGCCTGAGACGGACCTGGATTGATTTACGGGGCCAAAGGACTCTCTCGCCTCTCGCCCTACCCGACCCGGCTTACACCTAACTAAGCTTTATTCCGGGATTACGCAAAACACACGCCACCGATCCTGACGTGTGCCGAATTGAGAACAGCTTGCCTTTCGAAGGGTTGACTTCTGATACTGTTTAAAGAGGTTAAATAGATTTTTGGAAAGTTTTTACGGCTTTTTTAAAGTACATGGTTTTAGCTATCTTATATGTAATATGAAGTTATAAAAATAATATATTCATGTAATAACGCCATTAATGACCATGATTTTATTTCCCACACCCTAAACGTAAATAGCAAAGTTATGAATATTTATGAAGAAAGAGATAAATTCATTTATGGCATAATTTAAGCCACTTTCGAAAATAACATCGATTGGTCAGATCACGCGGAACTTTAATAAATCCCGGTATTCTGTTTAAGTTATTACACCTATTAAACGCAAAGTAAGAAGACACGTTCCGCCATTAAGGCAGTCTCAAGCAGCGGCCGGCTGAAGCGCGGGATATTATCGCACCGCTTGTTGCCCGCGTAAAATAATAATGGCCGAACTTCCGGTGCCGGCGGCGCGGAAAACTTAAGCGAAAAAGGCGGGAAACGCCCCCGGCCGTCGCCGCTAACTTTGTTAACCGCTCGGATGTGACGTCACTTAATTTATTAACACATCCCTACCTCCGCCGAGAGGTAATTCTTGGTTTTTACGACACTTTTCCACTTCTCACTCAACGTGCTACAATTTCGTACAGTCACCGTACGCGAATAGTTTTGTTGACACTGTGTAACTTCTCATTTTTTATGTATTCACATTGGAAAACTGTTATGCCTGTAATAGAGGTTATAAATAATGTTTTATTGACATCAATTGAAGTAATCAGGACTCCTGAGCTAGGTGATACCTTTGTTACAGGAGGCAGTGTCTTCACTCGTTTGTGGAACAATAATAATTTATGCAACAAAATTAAAACAAAACGTGTACAATTAGATCAAACTTGCCAGAGGTAGTCGTCTTACCTGTTACAAAACAATTTAATCATTATGCAACACTTGATTCTGTTTATGAATTTAAGGTAATTTTCTTTTTCAGAAAAATTTAAATCGTAAGAGTTATTCGAAATGCATGTTATGACATTTATGACGATTTAAACGGATTTGAGCAAATTACGCTGCATAAGTAACTACCATTTCCTACACTAAGAACTAATAAAATTGTTTATATAAAGATTCAAAGAATGTTTTACATCTCATATTATAAAAGAGACATAAATGAATATTTAAATTGAGTCGCTGCTTTTGTTTATTGTTACTAATTAAGATCTTGAAAATATCTACATCTAAATTATTCAATTTAGTTATGACACTAATAAGATTAAAACTAATAATGTTTTAAGTATCATAATTTATAGCTTTGAGATCATAAGGTTAATATCGTTATTAGAATATTTTATCAGGCGCTACTTTTGTCATCCTCTTATTTATGTTGACGAACGGTTTACTTATATAATTAAAGTAGGTATGTTAAAAGTTTTGATATAAACTAGTGACCTGCCCTGGTTTTGCTTGGGTGCAAATTATATACGTACACCTTTCTTGTTAATTTCCTTTCTCTACTAGTGAAAACCGCATCAAAATCTGTTAAGTATGTGGTTTTGGAGGAGTTATCGTACAAATAGTAGACGCGAATAACGACTACGTTATATTCTATGAAAAGATATGTATTAAACATGTGTTCTATATGTATTCTACATATGTTCTATATGAATTATACATATATTCTATTTTTACTCTATAAAGATCAGTCCAGAATAAAGTGTCAATGTATTTTTAATTTTTAAGCGGGGCACAACCGTCGCGACCATCGATAACGACAAGTGAAACTTAAAAACAACGTCCCCAAAAAACATAGCCAACGGAAAATCAATAATCGAAACCGCACAGAGAGCACTCGAATAAATACACACCGACTATCCAATAAAACACGTGAATCGTTTACAATTAAAGCTTTAAATCGGCAATAGGTGTTGCCATAAATCGGACGAGAAAACAATCAGCGAGGCAGCGTCGTTCGCAATTAGCGCTGCGCGGCTCGATAAATTTGCATTAATGCTTTCGAAAAATCGGAGCGGCAATAATTTTCGCGTGCCATGTGTTGTATAGTGCCGTATCGTAGTACGCGCCTACCCCTAGCTACCTTTTTCAGTGCGGCCGCTGCCAAACAGAGCCGAAGCTACTTTTTTCAACGAACAGATTTACTCCGTTCACCTGTAGTTTCAGTATCAGATATCTGTCCCGTTGTTTCTCGTGTTTTGGCATATTGAGTTGTTTCGTAAACTACCTACGCTGGATATTTACTTGCTATGTAAGTTGTGATGCACATAAGATAAAAATGATTTATGGGTGGAAAATATTATCTAAACATTGAATTTAATGAAATCTTGCTTCGTTCTCAATTTATTATGATTTCGCTCCTATTTTTAATGGTAGTACCAACTCTTGACACCAGACTTAACATTAGATTAAGAATCAGTGACTCCTTTATTTGAAGCTTACTAATCTACTCAAGTAAAACACAGAAACGAACGCCAAGGGTCCAATCTCGGACGAAATGAAAAATCAACCCTTATCCTGAAGTAGGGCCCAGCAATTCGCGAAGCTCACGGCGCTCGAGTCTCGGATGGACATATTTCCACGTTGGCAATTCACGCGTATCCGCGCTTGATTTACGCAACGCCCCCCGCCTCACTGCACTTTACACTTTTGCAGCTCCGCGCGCACCAACGCCTATTAATTGATATTCGCCGCGACACACTCCACACATTTTTATACACAATTCCCAATAAACAATTTTTAGAGCGGAACATTTTTTGCACATTTTTTCCGAAACGTTTGCTGCAAAATACTCAACAATCAAGTTACTTCGGCTACTCTTTGACGTGCAAAGCAGGATTTAATTAATATTAATAAGGTTTTTAATCCTACCTACTACTGATACAATTAGTAGATTTTAAATAAGAAATTATATTAAACGGTATTTTTATCGGTGTTTGTTTTTTTCCTTTTTCAATCAACCGAAACTATCGGGATTAGCTAAAATGGAGTTCGATCTTGCGTAGGCGTCGAAATCAATTTAGCATGCTAATAAGCGCGTCTCCCGGAGAGATAATGAGTCTTTATAAGTGTTGGGCGCCCACCTCGCCTGCACACATCACGCGAAGATAACCGGTTTGATAATAACCTCCACTTGCCGATAAATACTCTATGAAAATAACGCGAATCTCACGGTTTACATAAAACGAACGATTTGTACGACTAGTGCTGTACTTTACGTCTTTTTAATAGTCTATTTATTTAAAGCGAGTTTTTTTTATAGATTTGTTTTAAGTTAATGGTGAATGGTGCAGGAGCGTGGTTGTCACGCTGGGCGTTATGTCCGATATATCTCCATGTTTATGTCTTATGTTCCCGAAACTCTATGTGGGCTTTTTACCTATGAAAAAACAATTGAGTTCGATTAAATAGTTTGGGTGTTTTATACTAGAAAATCTGTGGAACGGTAGGACATTTGAATGTCATGTATGTATAGGTTGATTCCGCCAGTCTGGTACACCCACCATGCCGTTTAGTACCTACGTTACTGTAAACATTCATACTAGCATGCTATCAAAATGGAAATGCTTACAAGTACATTTTGTTATTGACTTAATTTGAATACAAGATTAATTTGTTGACTGAATTATCGTCAAGTTTTATCGTTACCAATGTGTCGTATTCTATTTCATCATAAAAACGTAGCGTCCGTCCGGTGCAATACCTGTATTTACTTTTTTTGTTATTTATTGAATATTTATAGCATATAATAAACTGGAATGACAACTGCGCACAGCACATCGAGGAGGAAAAGTATTAAAAACATTTTTCAAATTTTGTGGAGACGTTAACAGCGATATTAAATAACATCTCTATTCACAATAAAATGTGTCATAAAAATGTTTAGGGATAGTCAGGAGAGACGAGCGAGCCGGAAGAGTGTCGCCGCGGGGGTAGGCAGCTCTGCTTAATATACGAAAATATTCAATTTTATAAAATTCTGTAGCGATAACATCTTCCTGTCGATTTGATATTTTCGGCGGTCAGGTAATATTATACGCTGGTCAGTGAATGGAGGTTGGAGCATGCTGTGCGCGCGCCTGCCAACATCGTAACTTAACACTTAATCATGTATAGGGACACTTTATGTCCCTGCAAGGCTGATGCTGAGGATCTCGGACACAATGATACTCCACCCTTGACGTCTGCGGAGAAGTCTGTCTACTAACGACTTACGTTGTTGTATTGCTACTCATTTGAATATAATGCTTCAAGATTCTTTACACCTATTTGATCCGGGACCTTTATATTTTGCTTTTATTCGTCGCTCTTAAACGGCCAGACCTCCAAATATATTTGCTGTTTTGCCAAACAGTAACAGACACCCAAAATAAACCAACGTATTAAGATACCTTACACAATGAGCTCACGACATTATCACACGAGAACAACGTGGCAAGCAGTGTCGTTCGTCCATTAAAGTGTGTGCATATAAGGGCAGAAGCACACTCGCAGATGTCATAAGTCAGGTAGTGAGGTGGCCGATAAATTACCGGGCGCCTGGCGAGGCGACGGGCCGCGTGGGCGACCGGTAGCCTGGGCTGTATAGTGTATACTCCTGCTTATGCGGTGTCGTATTACATTTTGCAGACTATAGATGCTGTTTAAGGGTTTCTGTGATGGGACTAGGTTTTTAAAATTAAAGTGTAATTCATATTCTTCCTGCTGTGGTCGGTGCAACATGTTTTTTTCTTCCATTCACTCCGGTCACTCGTTATGCCATCACTAACTCTCTTTTCTTTCATATCACTATTCACACATTCATCACATTTCTTTGGCCTTCCTCTCCATCCATCTAAGTATATACTCATAACTCTTTTAGTAACGTGCATTAATTCATCCTTCCTCTTCACATGACCATACCAAGATAAACGATTTCCCTGCAACTTTTCAGTCACTGGTGCCATTTTCAAACTTCCTCTAATATACCTATTCATTTCTCACTTTATCCATTTTCGTCGCACCACACACCCATTTGTGAAATCCAAGGATTAAGAAGCAAAATCTTGACCTATCTTCTACATTATATATCAGCGCAGCATTTGTAAATTTTATTGAATATGTGAGTGCTGATACAGTACAGTACCAGCATGATCAGCACCAACAGCTTCTCGTGCATTAGTCACAAAGCAATATTGACATCTGCATTATTTGAAATCAAAATGTAGATAATTATTCAGTTAGCTATATAGCGGATGTTTAATAGAAGCAATCACTCAAGCAAATAAGGTCTTACTGACTACTACTTGACTACTACTTACTTCTACTCACTACTACTACCCTACTCTACTTACTTTGGTATTACTTGACTGGCCTGTTGGTCTAGTGGTTAGTGGCCCTGACTGCTGTGCCGGAGGTCGTGGGTTCGATTCCCACCCAGGACAAATGTTTGTGTGATGAGCACAATCATTTGTTCTGTGTCTGGGTGTAATTTATCTATAATATGTATGTATTTAGAAATATATAAGTATGTTTATCAGTTGTCTAGTACTCATAACACAAGCTCTGCTTAGCTTGGGACTAGACGGCGTTGTGTGATAGTTGTGTGATTATTATTATTATTATTACTTAATTAGCAATCTGAAAGCAGCTAATATAAAATATAATAAAATTATTTTTTATATTATTCATTATTAAAATTAATTCTCTATTCATAAAAACACGAGTGGAATTTAGGATAAGATACTCTTAATTCAAAAACTAGGTTCTGCCAGCGGCTCCACCCGCGTGAATGTATGTTTCTCCAAACAAAAGTTGGACCCTCGTTTCATCCCCTTAGGTGGTGTATTTTGGAAAATCCTCTCTTAGTGCTCACCTACGACATAAAAGGAAACTCTGTGCAAAATTCCACGCTGCGTTGATATGTCAGTCAGTCAGTTACTGCTTTTATATACATATAATAATAATATTCACACAACTATCACACAATGCCGTCTAGTCCCAAGCTAAGCAGAGCTTGTGTTATGAGTACTAGACAACTGATAAATATACTTAAATATTTTTATATTTCTAAATACATACATATTATAGATAAATTACACCCAGACACAGAACAAACGATTGTGCTCATCACACAAACATTTGTACTGGGTGTGAATCGAACCCACGACCTCCGTCATAGCAGCCAGGGCCACTAACCACTAGACCAACAGGCCAATCAAAATATGATATGATATGTAAACTAACTTCTGCCAGTGGCTCCGCCCGCGTGGTAGTAAGTTGCTCCACACAAAATTTTGACCCCCGTTTCATTCCCTTAGGGACTGAATTTTGGAAAATCCTTTCTTATTGCTCACCTACGTCATAAAAGGAAACCTTGTGCAACATTTCATACTCCTAATCCCAGTAGTTTTGGCTGTGCGTTGATATGTCATTCAGTCAGTTTCACCTTTTATATATGTAGATAATAATTGCGAATCAATACAAACCACACTATGTCGAAAATAAGTTTATTTTTTATTCAAGCTGTGACTGAATTAATATATCTCCCGAGTGCATCGGAATCAATGAGAGTGAGTCAGGGACTGATGCCAAAACCCGCCAACAATAACAAAACAGGCAGTGTGCGTCCTGCGCAAGTTACGAAGGCAGCACAAAAACATCGTTAGTCAACGAACTGCTACCTACCACCAGCCCATAACACAGTTCATTATTTATATTAACAGTTTAGCAGTCAGTGGCAGCTCTCTCGATCCCGACTTATGGCCGCGTGAATATGCGTGGGCATTATTTGTACCCTTGTTAAGCGCTGAGGATATTATAAAAATGATTCCTTTATCCGCGCTGTGACACTCGCTGGAAATTGGTCGTTTAATTTATGATCATCATAAAAAAGGTTTCGAACCCGTGCAGGTTGGAATTTCATTCATAAGAACGCAGAGGCGTTTGGGTCTTTATGGATGGATGTTTTCATTAATTTAACGCGGATCCGGCGATGCCACCGAGGTGTCGGGTGTCCGGTGACACTCACACGGATCTGATAGCGAGACTCGTGCTGCGACTACCGTTCATCCTTCTTCAACATTTGTCACACCTCTCAGGTTTCTCTGACGTCATCTCAATAAACATCGCATTCATATCAACATTTCCAATACTATGATTGCGTAGCCTTGATAAGTACCAATCTATCTTTGATACGAAGAAGTGCAACTCATGGTCAAGTCGTGTTATAGTTATTTACATATTAAAGCACGCGTTCCTTGAGAGTCGAGTGCGTGACTTAATTTATTGCCGCGATCAATGTAAAATAATTCTTAGACATTACTGAAGATCAGTCATTATTCATTATGAGTGGTGGGTGATGCGGCAGGGGAGCATCAGGCCACCGAGTGACCGGCGGAGGTGCGCGCACGCACATCATCAGATAAGCGACAATAACTCGATACGCGTTCCAAATAAGCTCAGGAGCGCATTAGTTACCGGTGACCGACACTGCCAGTTCGCCTAATCCACTCAAAACATTCGGAGACATTTGTCGGCTCGCGGCAGGGATCGGGTGATCGATAGGGCGACTCGCCACAAAACGATAGATAAAAGCCGATAAGTCAGAAGAAATATGACGCGAACAAAATCGGGAGATGTACGTAATAAGATAAAAGTCAAACAATGATTCGACCGCGGATTCGCCGCGGCATAATTTATGTGACAACGCGTGATGGACGAGCGGCGACTTTCGGTAAACTATTTACATACGGCGGCGGCCGCGCTGTCGGATTGGGTTCTGCTTGTGACAGAGGGTGGGGCTTAGTACCGAAAACAAATGTCACTGTTATTTATTAGGTTACGGTACTATTAAGCCTAAGACGGGAATTATGGTTTGGGGATAGCCAAACATTCGGTGGCGTTTAATTCGGCGAAAAAATCCGGAAAAGCTCCACTAAGATCTCGTTATCTAGTAGAAAATTTAAAAAAATAAATATTGGGTATATCATGCATACTAATGATCTCATTATTCGTAATTCCGTGATTATATAGCCACTCCCTAACATCCAACTTTAACGTGGTTAAGTTTGCGAGAGAGTTCTAGACGTCTCAGCGTCTTCGCAGCGGCGGTCCCACGGCGATCTCTCTAATTGAATCAAATCCCGCGGTCTCGCGCCCGACGCCGCCTCCCTTAGCACGTCGACTTAGATTACTTCCGTTTGTAAGCGGCCAGGAGCGTCATGTGACTGGTTTTGTGCAAGGGGGTGCAAATAATAATGTGAATGCGGAACTACTCGTGCTGAACTGAAAGTTGTGATTCTCTTTGTCCATGTTGTTGAGTCAAGTTTTTTTTTATTTATTACATACCAACTATTGCTATATATTTACGTATTTGTCATCAATTAATCTACCTAGCCTTTTTCTAATATACTTACTATGTCAGGGTAGCTTCCGAATGTCTCACCATGCGGTGCAGCAAAATACCAGTAGTTTACATGGAGTGGCTACCTAACCCCTACGCAGCCTCTACGCTGACTGTATGCAGCCTCTACGCAACCTCTACGCAACCTCTATGCAGCCTCTACGTAGCCTCTACGCAGCCTCTAAGCTGACTGTATGCAGCCTCTACGCAACCTCTATGCAGCCTCTACGTAACCTCTACGCAGCCTCTACGCTGACTGTATGCAGCCTCTACGCAACCTCTATGCAACCTCTACGAAACCTCTACGTAGCCTCTACGCTGACTGTATGCAGCCTCTACGCTACCTCTACGACACTTATTTACAGTGTGTAAATGTATTATCCCAAAAAAACAAAACAAATATCATTTCTAACTGCTGAAGTCCGAAAACAGCTTCTATTTATCTATTCACATTGACCTTATTGCGTTCGGAGATGGTTGGGTTGTTACAGTAGGGTGATAGCTGTCGCCGTGTCGGTACTTCAGGACACAAATTGAGTTGGTAGCTACAGAGGACGGTCGTAGGTGAAAACGTTAGGCGAGCGACAATCCCCGCGGAGACAGCAGTGAGGCAGCTCCGTTTTTATCTCGCACAGCTCGACGGCGCGGCGCGGGCACTCGACCGTGTAATTGGATGAGAACGGCGCGATCCCAATAGCGCGCCCTTATCTGTTCGCGGCAAATCCACCCCCGCTCTCTCCTCCGCACACCCGCGACGCCCGACAATAAGTTTTTAGTGAGTAATTCAAGATAACCCCTTGATGTTGTTCATTTTCACACTTCCTTTCGCGAGAACAGCTCTTTATTGCGTAATATGTAACTGTCTCATCGGCGACGGGAGTCCCGGGGGTCGCACACAAACTTCGCCCCTCTTATTATGTTAATGCGATCGCCTCCGACCCTCCTATCTGGATAATGATAATTGCTTTTTCCGAAATTATTGTTTGATGTTGTCGCGCGTTGTAATTTCTCGAAGTCTTTTTAAATGGAGTTTTGACTCTTGACGTTAGCAGGTAATTTGTTTTAAATATCTTCTAGGTAATTTGGTACAATAATAATTGTGTTTACCAACAGTTTTTACGTTTAAAGGTTTATTAAAATATAGCTTTATTTATTTAAAGTACTAAGTGTTTTCTGTTGCTTATCTTTATTCGATATTGATGGGTATTTGTCTAGTACTAAAAATGGCCAAGTGCGAGTCGGACTCGCGCATGAAGCTTTCAGCACTACAATATTTATTTAAAAAATCGGCAAAAAATCACGTTTTTTTCTATTGGAGCCCCCTTTAAATATATATTTTATTCTGTTTTTAGTATTTGTTGTTATAGCGGCAACAGAAATTCGTCATTTGATCTGTGAAAATTTCAACTGTCTAGCTATCACGTTCATGAGATACAGACTAGTGACAGACAGACGTACAGTTGCAGTGAAGTCTTAGCAATAGGGTCACGTTTTTACCCCTTGGGTGCGGATCACACAGAATTTCTTTATTTCCGACGGCTCCAAAGGGAAGCTGCAAATAATTTCAGGGTTGCCCTGTTTGCTTGCCACGTTCTACATAGTCAAAACTCCTTACTCCCTTGTTTAGTTTGCCATCAGTTTCCCTTTATTCTAACCGAGTCTTTGTAGATACGTTTACTTTTGACAGGAGACCATAGTCAGTAAGTATTAGTTAACAGTTTTTACAGCAGAAAACCAAACTACAAATACTTACTGTATTAAAACCGAGCTGCTAAAAGCACTACCTTCAAAATTAAACTTCCGTTACAGTTTTCTTGTACGGTTTTCCACGTAGTTTTATCTCGTGTGTGCTTCATACATAAATGAGCACATACATATAAACAAGAACCTTCGTCAAAGCCTACGATAATCATTTTACACAAGACTTATTATCAGTAGACATACGGCAATCTTTTCTAATGGGTGCAAGATAAGCTGTAAAGTACTAAAATGCGCCGCATCTCGCAGTGTTCTGTTTATCTTTATCATTTACGTGCCGGCATGGTTCAGGAGAGTGCTCGCGAACTGTCGTCATATTCCAGCGCTATCAGATGGCCTCCCCCGGGGACGCGCTATCTCCGCGCCTAACCGCAGCCCCGGAAACAACTGCTCACTACCACTACGACATGTTTATATTTTTAAATTGTACATAATGTTTTGGGGAAAATCTAATGCAGCCGTTTTATCTCGGGAGGATCGCAGCTTTTGAAAACTCGTTTTTTTGGTTGCTTTTATACATGTGAATCTGCTTTACCTACCCGAGATTTTTTTATTTCATAAGTCCGTTCAAGCTTCTTTAAAAATTCTACTAAAGTTCGGCGCCCTCACATCCTTTAATATTTAATTGACGATACACTTTTAAAAACAGAACGATTCGAAGATTTACCTGTTTAGCATCCGCAAATTTAACGCTTTTATATACCTATATATTACCTAAAATGATCGGCAGATTCAATCTTATAAACCCCATTCAATAACGCAAAAAGCAATTTGGAAGTTCGTAGAACAATTTTGTCAGATCAAAACACGAATGAAGCTCATCTGAGGGAGGATCAATACAAGAGGCTCGTGTACCGAGAGCCGGGAGTCGCGGCTCACGTCGCCAGCTCTCATTTAAGGATCCGCCGAAAACTTATTTTTTACTGTGTTCATTATTTTGAGTGAAATTGCGAGAGCATTAAGTTGAGTATAGGGTGGGACGCGACGGGCCTATTACCGGCCGCCTTGTGATCAGCCATACCGCGCGCCGGCCCGTCCGCGCCAACACAACACTCGAAACACATATCATTAATTTGTTAGCGATTTCTTGGACTGTTCCTCGAATTGCTGAGAAGTGACATAGCATGTAACTGTTATTACCTTTCGAAAGAGAGAACTGTGAATTCAGTTATTTAATCATATTTCGGCAGCACAGGTTGCCGTCAAGATATTTTACTTTTGCGTCTGAGTAATTTTATTGTAATCTTATGTTCGGGACTTCGGTAAAAAAGTCGATAACATTGATCCTTATACCGTATAGTTGCATATGCATGTAATATATTCAGCATAATTTTACACTTGGATGTTACAATTTAACATAGAGTCGGTAACGGCGCGGCGCGGCGCGGCGGCGGAGCAGGCAGACAGAGCGCGGCCCGTGGCAACGCATCATAAACGTGCCATCGGCACACCAGCCCTATAATTTCCTCCCTAATTTTCCCATTTTAAACCTGTGATCCAAATTAGGATTTGCATAAAATTGTTAATGACAGTTAACGCAATATTCGACGTGTCAAAATTGGCGTCTACCTATTCCAATTTTATTATGGACTATATTATCGCCGCGATCGTCTTAAATTGGGTTCGAGCGGGTAATTTGGCTTAAACATTTGGTTGAGCAGAAGCTAAAAAAGTTAATGTGAACGGTATTAGAATCGCTTTTTATAATGCCGTGCACGTAAGCTTTATAATGTCTGCTAAGTGTCCCACACAATAGGAACATTCTGCTGGAATGACTGTCATGAAACAGACAAGGCTACACTGACCGCAGAGATTACAAAAATGTTTCGGAACCGTAGTTTCTTGGGTGGCAATAATTACTTATTCTAACACTTTATTACAGCTAAATAATGATAATAAGTGAGTGAGAGAGCTCGGCGGTGGCGTGTCTCCTGTAGCCTGTAATCTCGTGCCGGCCCACAATCACGCATTTCTCACCCGGGCGCGTTGAAAAAATAATACCTCCCAGAGATTTGTCTATAATTTGTCGGATGCCGCACGTCCGCCGCACGTACGGAACCGCGCACACCCGAAACGTAGCAGCTGAATCGGTTTCTATTCCTTTGTTATTTTATTTAGACAGTAGCTTTCTAATATATCTACACTATAATTTTCGGTAGATAAGTATAATCGACTTCTGCCGGGTTTTAATATCAGCAATTTGGAGTGTTACGCAGAATTACAGATTTAGTGTCTGACTTTACGTGAGGCTAAGGTGTAATGGTTTTGGTACCTATAGAAAAAAAAACAATTGAAAAGCGTTATAACGCTCCTATTTCTGTTATGGTTGGCATTACATGCTTACATTAGATTTATCTCACAAAAGCGTTTATCCTGTCAATCGGATTCTATTCATCCGCCACGTGTGTTGTGACCGCACCGAAATTCCCGATGTTATGGGAAATTAGCCGACAAACTTACACATTCTATAGTGTTATTTTGACAGTTGACTGACAGTTGCTTTCGATGAAGAATTATGCGTAACCGACGAGTGACGTACACCGAAATAATATAACAACATGGCCTTTATTTCCACAGGGCAGCCATCAAAACAGTTAACACCGTAACAATGTGAACTTGAGCAAACAATAAAACATGGAAATGAAAAAGGGAGATACATGTTTTAGGAACAGGCTTGTCGACTTGAGGTGTTTTATTAAACAACACGATAAAGTATAATCTTAAACGATCGCTGTTTTTCGATTTGCTCAAGCGTCCCTACCGAAGACGTTCTTCGATTCAGTCAGATAAGTTTCATACGACATTATTGGCAAGAAAAATAAACTGTTCTCCGAAGTTCGATACGTCCATGATACAATCGGAACACGAACGCAGAACGTTTAGCTCGGCACACTGTCACTTGGGCCACACAGCTCGGCCTGTCAGGCTGTATGAACGATTGCTTTTTGAACGCTACCTACAGTCCTGGGCCACTCACACTCACAATGTCCATTCATGTAAGACAAGCTCGCGTAGCTGCCACAAAATCGATGTTAATCTTCTTCATCTTTACGCCTTTTTATCCTCGCAGGTTAGTAATAAGCCGGAAGACACATTTAATTTAAACTGTCCACGTTACAAATGGTGTTCCCGTGTATCATGTGTGACATTTTGTGGTCACTTTAAGATGGCGTGACAGAAAGGAGTTTCACAGCGCCAAGCACACCCTATCGTGACAAGATCTATGTCATGGTAGCGCTACTAGGCTTTTACAGTAACATGATATGTGCTCAGTAAATGGATTGTCACCTTTATGTTCAGTCTTATAAGATGACAATAATATGCGCGTGAAGAAAGTAGTTACACTGGCGTATAATTTGCGGGATATTCTGACGTGGAACAAAATAATTGCCGTAACAAATCCATAACTGTTGGCGAATTGTCGTAAATTTTTTATAAGGCCTTCGACAGGCAGTGGCGGCAGGTGAGAGAGTTGATCGACACTCGATAAATTGGATTGACAGCTGGTGTGTTGCTTGCGCAAGAGTGGCTGCCGCTCTCGACTCAGACTTGTTTGCGTTTCCCAACTCGCAGATAATCGCAACAATCTTCTACTGTTAGATCTATTGTGTTGCTAATTTACTAGTGTTTTGTTGTAGATAGGTATAAGATTTGTTAATAGTTCGTTTAGCAAGATACTGTTTGGGAGCTAATCATGTTATGAAAGCGAAGGTAACACAGTAACATCCGTATGGCTGGCTTTCTTGTGTGGTGAATTGTGAAGTTCTTTGCCTCATATTTAGTTACCTAATTAGTTCAATTTAAAGAGAAAAGCTTATTGTCTATTGAGTTTCAACTTCAAGTTTGTTGTACTAAAAAGTTCAAGTAATCTACTCAATTTTCAGTATCAAAGATATCAATCAATTTTCCTGAAACATTTACTTCTCCCAAAACCAACGTTATATCTATTAATAAAACAATTACCTACTTCCAATATAAAGGTTATAAATACTAGTTTCTGTAAACGGCTCCGCTACCTTAGAGATAAAAAGTTTGAAAAATTCTATGTGTTATCCCAGGACATGATCTACCCCTGTGCCAAGTTTCATCTAAATCCGTTCAGCTGTTTAGCCGTGAAGGAGACACACATATATATACATACAAACTTTCGCCTTTATAATATTAAACATTCATACACGCTTAACAACGCGTTACAATTTTGTAGTTCCTTGTTCACATTCAGTGAGCACCGGCAGAGGTGGTGGTAATGTCCTATTGTGCTTTGTGGCTGTCCCGTCGCCTAGTGACGGATTACCAGCTCTTTAGCCGCTTATTGATACAGTTGATACACCAGGCTTTGTATCTGTTACCTTTGCTCGTAGCCAACAGGAGGGGCTGGGAATATTGGAGAGCAGGAATCAAGGATATAACGGAAATCGAGATGTGGGAGACTTTGTTAAGCCGTTTGACAAAAATTATAACTGGAGTATTTAGTCAGAGCTAAAATATGGAAGTTAAATTGATCATCATCATCATTTCAGCCGAAAGACGTCCACTGTTGGACATAGGCCTCCCCAAAATGTCGCCACAATGACCGGTCCTGTGCGTCTCGCATCCAATGGATTCCCGCGACCCTCACCAGGTCATCGGTCCACCTTGTGGGACGCCTTAAATTGATACAATCAAGAAATACAAGTGAAGAAACTAGGTAGTCTTGCTGAAAATGTGGAATACCTTCGAAGAAGCTACAAATGGCTTAATTGAATAGAATAAAAACCGATCAAAGACATCTCTTCAGACATTAAAGAAAATAACAGGTTGAAATCATTAAATTTTTCTGATTTTTTTTGAAATCATTAAGGTTCTTCTCCATAGGAAACGACCAATTTGGAACCGTGCACTAGCTTCTGACGTTTTGTATGTGCCCATGTAGGCCTATGTGAAATAAAAACTTTTGACTTTGACTTTAAGAAAATAATAATAATATTTTTTTATTGCACACTTTAACTTGAATCACAGGACAAGAATTTATAAAAATAAGTGTATGTACAATAGGTGGTATTATCGCACAGGGCTATTTAGTAAAGACAAACTTTGGATGGAATTAACGAAAGAAAAAGAATAACATTTTGTTTAACTGTAGCTTAGGCGGAATAAACAGAAACCTATATTTATTCTAGTTTTCAGCACGAATATACTTAATGTACCAACATAACGTAAATCAAATCCTGTCATCGGTACAACAACGTCTTTACCTATACCTACACATAATTAAACAGAGTCACGTATCATTTAAGCGCAGATTAAGGGTGTACTCCAATGACCCTTGCGATTAGTAGCCGTGGAGGAAGCCGGCGGCTACGGAACGCAAAGCCGCCGGTAATTGCGGCTTCGCTGATATCCCGGCAAGCCCCAACTTATCCCCGAGGATGTTCGTTAGTGATGCCCACTCATTCAGCCGTACGGAAAACACTTTCGAAACAATTGCCAACTGACTGTGCCGCTCCAAAACAAAGTGCCATTAAACTGAGTGAAGAACGGATGACATTTCACGACTCTGAACAGTGGTTTTGGGAAGTTAAATTCAAGCTCAATATTGAATTATTTGTATTTAGTTGCCGTTCAAATTTGAAGCCTTAGCAAATATTCGCAAAAGGCTTCTTCGTGACAGACTACTTATCCACTAAGTTCGCCTTGACTTAATAAAAATAAAGTATTGGCTATAGCAATATCTGTCTGATCATCGTGTTAGTAGCCGGACGTAGCTCAATGCCTACTTGGCGCATTCTCTACGGTCCGAAGATCAATGACATAAAAACAATCACACTGATAAATTACTATCAGAGTTAACTAACTGAAGTGAATGTTAGTGATTTCTTTCACCGCGCGGCTGCCGCCCGCGCCGTGGCCCGCGCAAGTCATCCAGGCATCTCGGCGGCCATCACAAATTACAAACAAAAAGCTAGGAGCGTCCTAATCTGACGTCGCATCACGTTCGATCATCGACTGATCATGATTTACGGACACGCTGAACGGTGATAGGTGATCAGCTCCATAACAATTGATTCTCGTTTGTTGAACTTGCGCGAGCATCATCCATTTCTGTTTATTGTACAGTCATTGAACAGCGTCGAATCGCACACGCCGATATGTACTCAACAAATCAGTACAATAGACGTTTTGTAGGAGCGTATCGCGTTTTCAGTTAATTCGCGTATCGCGGAACAAGTCAATTTCGCAATAGGTCACGCGGCTTACTAAGCCTCTAATGAATTGTGATTTATGAGTTCGGTTTACACAAGCCTTTGTTCACTTTTTCATATTTGGTAACTGGGCTGATGTTATCGGCGATGTTGAACTGCGTAGCTGATTCATGTAACATTTTATCTAAAGACTTCAGTCGGCCTGCGTTAAAATAAAATAATCTACTTACAGTCGCATTAGTTATTAGTGTTACCCAAGCATTTATACCTTCTGTTCCACAAAAAAAAACTGATCGATCATCAGATTCACCTGTGAAATATTCTAAAAATGTAACAAAAGCGAAGAATTAAAATATCGATCGATCACAACACGAGTTTTGTTTAGCGCGATCTGGCGGAGCTGGGTCGCTCGGGGCACGGAGCCCCACGTCAGCCCACCTGTCCGATTAGCATCACCTCCTTTATACGGGTCACTCAGTGACGGCGTCGGGCACTCCGCCGCACGCCGCGCCTCCAATTGAAATCTGTTTCGTTATGCCGTGTCAAAGGATCTAGCTGACGCGGAGCAACGCCGCTGGATTACATGATGACTAATAGCGAGGAACGCAACGCATTCCCCAACTTTATAACTGTTGCGTGATTCAAAAGCAATCAACGATATAGTCGGCACTCAACGATATCAAACTTCCATTACCGTCCAATATCAATAGTCTAACAATCGTCTGCTTAATTGATTACAAAAACAATGTTGTTATGGCGCTGGGACGCGGACGGATACGTTTACTTCCTCTATTCTTGCATATTAATCGGAATTAAAAGCAGCGACGGTACCAAATGCTGGGCATTAACCGGCCGGCCCTAGAGACTCCATTACGGGCAATAAAATGCCTATTATTATCGAGGGCCGAAAAGCTGATGCACGCGATGCAATTACTTGATTGGCGGTGTTCTGGCCTGTTCGGGCTGAGTCGTGATTGATGGTGTACATAATTAGAAAACACTTCAGCGTGTGTCTTCATCGGCGCAATCTTAATTGCGGGCAGCACTTACTGCGCTGAGTCAAACAGCACGTGCCACAGCTTCGCTGCTCGCAGCCTCAGCGGCCAGCGGCCGTCGATAATAAGTCAATACTGTCTGAAAAACATTCACGTTTGATGTACGCACGGCTGCAGCCACGATAACGGTTTGAACGCTGCTTTATGTGCCACTGATATGAGCTCAATCACATTTCATAAGACATTAAAGAAATTCTTTGAATGATTGCCGTATGTTGTTTGTAAAGGGTGCATCTTTAAGTTAACAAATTTTAATATCATTATTTGTGTCGAAAGTTCTCTGTGTCAAAGATCCTTAGTGAATTGGACTGTGGAGTTCCGACAATGCATATTACCGGGTCTGTCTGCAGTTTTATCCCTAAAGGTTATAAAATTACCATAAAGTAACTTAAAGAATTTTTAATTTATTTCATTTCTAGAAAAAAATAAATAAAAAGGAGCCGCACTACTTCCTTCACACAAATAAAGTATAGTAACCTGCAATACCATCAATGACAGTTGATGAGAACCTCGTAAAAATTTGCAAGTATCTTTACGAAAAGCTCGCAAGTAGCATTTGACGTTTCTAGGATTATTACTTGACACTTACAATTTATCTGCTTCTGAAATAATATCTAAATTGAAAATTAAAATAGACACACCTATAAAATAAGCTGTGTACAGTCAGGGGTCAAAACTGCAGTCAAACTCTATCAGTGCTAAAGTCTCTAAAATTGCTTTGTAATAGAATTTCAATGGTATTCAATACTTAAGATTCTATGCTACAAATTAGATCAGTCATGAACCATTGGCCCTCTTCTACAGAGCCATTTTAGACACTTCAGCGTTGGTAAAGTTAAACTGCACTTTTGACCCCTGACTGTAACAAACCAAAATTTTACAAGGCGTATAACTTTTTTCGTCCTCTTGTTAAATTACCTTTTCCGTATCTATGAGATTTTTCACTCAAATATGACGATAAAGTAGTGATTCCTATATATACTGCGAATGCTACTTATTGTGTACTACCTGAGTTAGCAATGTGTATCTAGTAAGAAATAGAGAGACTATCTATAGAGTTATGTTTAAAAGAGATATTCAGTTATAATATAATCACACTAATATGATAAAGTCGAAAGTTTTTATATGTGTCTGTATGTATGTTTGTTACTTTTTACGTTTTAAACGGCTGAACGGACTTTGTTGAAACTTGAAGGAACAAAGGTAGACCCTGTCCTATAATAGTTTACTTAGGATATTTTTTATCTCTAGAATATGTTTCCTCAGGATAATTTCTACTTTCAGGCGAAACTAGTATGGCATAAACTCAAGCTGCATTGTATAATGTATGTATATATGTCACAGATATGTATATAGGTGTCTTTGCCTGCGAACTGTCGTATTGCAAGGCGGGAGATGTCATAAGATGATTTCCCACCTAAAAAAAAGTCCAGTAAACAATAAAGACTTCGGCATTAGTTGTTATTAGTCGTATGTATAACTAGTCTGATTATTATGACGAGTAGAGGGTCTGTAGAGCCCATTGATTCCTCAATACAGCCCAGAGTTTACAGTCTCGCTTTCATTTATCAATTTAGGTACCTACTAACATTAATTTAACAACCAATCGAGGTAATTAATCGACTTAAAAGCACACATCATAATGACTCAAACTCCTTGAAAGATTTCAATTTGCGTTCGGCGCTGTTTTCTTTCCATTTCTACATGTGTAAGACGCACTCAAAATACTTCCTAAGCTGCTTTGCAAATGATACAAACCATCAGGCGGAGAGTGAGCGGCCGATAGCGGCCGACACCTCGCAGATTTATGACTAAATGCCGATATGGCCGCTATTTCCGGACTATATTGATATTTTCAACTCGCTGCACGGCTATTAGCTCCCGACGCGCTAAAGTACTTCGTGAAGTGAATTCGCTGCACCTCAATGAACACCAATATCAATTCCATACAACGCGAACACACTGGAATAAAAATAACCATAAAAATCGTGATGCAAAACAAAGTAGTCTGTTCAGATTGCGCTACACACTGAGAGCTGGCGCGCAGCATTTTATATTATTTACCACGGATTTGTTAGAAGTGCATGCAATTGAAACTACTTTACAGTCGCAAAGCTTTTCTTAGCTACGTTGCATAAGTCGAGGTCTGTGAGGCGGATGCAGATCGGCGGCCGGTGGCAGCACGCGCGCCTCCGCAAGTAATCATCCTATTAATAAGGGGCTCAGCACTAATGCGACCAATTAAAATGGTGACTCTCGTCTTGAGACGCCCACAGTTTTTGGGCTCGTTCCAGCCGGATTAGGACTGCTTCGACGAACTTACAGTGTGTTTTATGCGTTGCGCCGGCCATGCTTTGCGCGATTGTGTTTTATCTCGTTTTCATGAGAATTTTATGTAAATTCGTGATATTAATATTCAATTGTCGATAGCAGTCATCGGTTGTAATTTCAGCCGGGGGCGAGCATTATGTATGGACCGTGACCGCGTTGACAGGGCGGGAGGAGGGCGGTGGCGGCGTCTTTGTCGGCGTCGTACTTTGATCGGTGCGCGGGCGCCAGTAGCGACGGGATCGAGTGCCAGTTTACGAGCACCGACGCGTTTTATTACCAGTTGCCTGCTTCAATCAATAAGCGCGAACGGCCATTAGCCAACCTACGCGGTGCCAATGTTGCAGCGGCCAAAATTCGCACGCTGCTTCAGTACCTTTGATTTCCTCGTACACCTGATTCATGTGAAAGAATAAAACAAATAACTAACATTACTGGTGACTCCACTGAATCTTGTTCAACGCCATTAATTTAGCTAATATGATAAACGTTTCCGTCACATAAATACAGCTTAATCAGCTACTCAAATCAGTCTACAAGTTGTAGGTAACAATCAGCTCAGGTAAATGGGAACTTGTTACAACTTATTATAATTATGTACTTACTATTGTTGCGGTAAGGCATGAATGAGGAGATGATGTCAGATAGTGTAGCTTCGCTTACAGCGTTAAAAAGAAGTGAATATTGCATTTTTTTGTGTTTTCAAGTAAGGTATTTAGCCCTCTAGGCTCTTTATTGTAATAATAATTATTTATTTTTATTTTTTACAATAATTGGAATTCATACTGTGGAGGACTGGTGGCTAAGCTAGGCTTTTGGCTTGTATTAGGTCACCAGGTCTTCCCTTCTTCAAATGGATGTGATTACAACATTCAATCTTGATTAGACATCCTTAGGCATGTTCTATAGATGCGAGTTTTGTGATTAATGAAATGTTCTTTGATTAATGAGTGAGTATTTATTTTCATAAAAGAAGTTGCATCCACATAGACTGGAAGCTGTCCCCAAGTCAGGTGACAAATGGTTATGCAGAATATATTATTATATCATGGCAGGAGTTAGTAGGTACGTAAAGTACGGTCAAAATATCTTGGCCACTCTAAACTAGGTATTCCGAACTATCGCGCATACTCGAAAAAACAAGTATCTAATACGAATTAACCATATGATTCTTAAAAAGAATAACTTCGCAGCCAATTTTTCGAAGTTAACTGTGTAACAGTGTAAGACTGAATCTACAAATATTTATTGGAAAATCAGTGACCCGGGCCAGCTTCGCATGGGTGTCACAAATCTTTGAAATTCTCCTGTTTTTTCTAATGTAATGTGCATGTAATCATCCTCATCAATTACACTGACTATTGGTGAAAATGGCAAGAAAATTTGTTCAGTAGTTTTTAATTTTTTATTTTTTATTATTGTTATAAACCAGTGCTTGACTGCGATCCCACCTGATGGTAAGCAGTGATGCAATCATTGATGGTGAGGCGCACTAGTTTATTAAGAGCCTATTCACTCTAGCCTTGAAGACACCTGAATTATACGGATTGGACGGGAAGACCGCAGCAGGCAAATTGTTCCAGTCCTTCGATGTACGCGGTATAAACGACGAAGCGAAATGCTTAGTCCGGACCGTTGAGGTTTCAACAATGTAAGGGTGGATACTCCCCGTACGTCGGGTTGTCCGATGGTAGAAAGGAGATGGCGGAATCAAGTCATGCAATTCCAAATTTGCAAGTTAACTGCAAACAGACATATATGGTGGGGGACTTTGTTTTACAATTATGTCCAATTTTAAAAGTAATAGCAGAATATTATGAGTTCTTGTTAAATCCACACCGCAACTACATTGGGCACGCCACAATTATGGCGGTAAGTCCCCTCTTTGAGGCGTGGTTGGAAAGACCTCACGGCGTCCTCACCTTCCGCATGACGCAGGTTCTCACCGAACACGGAAAGTTCGGGAAGTTCCTGCACCGGATTCGTGCGGAAGCGACGCCCGGGTGTCGCCACTGTGTGGACCGCCCGGAGGACACGGTGGAGCACACGGTGGAGGTGTGCCCCGCTTGGGAAGAGCAACGCCGTGTCCTCGTGGGGGCGATCGGCGGCGGCGATCTCTCGCGCCGGGCCTTGGTACAGGCCATGGTCCGGAGCGAGGAGGAGTGGCAGGCGGTCGCCTCCTTCTGCGAAGCAGTAATGCTAGCAAAGGAGGCGGCCGATCGCGTGAGGCAACGGCAACGGTCCTCACGCCCCAACCGCCGCCGGGATTCCGATCCCGATTTCCGGCCACCGTAGGCGCGGGCTTGCGGACGGCGGGCAATGGGTGGCCCGCCGTCCGATCGTCCGGTAACCATCCGGACCGAGCCCAAGTCGTCGACGGCGCGTATTGTTCCGCGCGCGCCTCAGGGAGATGTCAGCAAATCGTAGGGGCCCAGCAGGGTCGAAGCCTACTGGGGCCATGTGTAGTGTGAAAACGAAACCGGGGCCCTGGGACGAATGCAACGAAGGAACAGGAGTGGGTTTTTAGTCAGTAAAAGTACCGCTACTAAAAAAAGTACTGTCAAAAAGTACTATCTCCCGCTCCGCCCAAGAGCGAGATTTGTCATAAGATGATTTTCCCACCTATAAAAAAAAAAAAAACCGCAACTACATACTTTGGAAAACATTCATTTACGCTTTAGTTAGAAATGCATAGAAAACACCAACAGCTTAGTTTCAGCCGGTGGCAGATGTCGACATGTTAGCGCTGCTACGCATGGATCGTTTATAACAATTAATACTATACGAGCGGCTACCGAGCGATTCTCGAGAGCAATATATTTAGCGTCATTAAGTATCGATATAGTATCGATATCGATACACTACCGTATCGAAATCGTTTATGCGCTGTAAAGAGAGTACCGCGAATCTGCGCAAAAACTCTTTCATCAACACCAAGTAAGGACTGGAAGGTAATTAGCTTCGATTGCCAACAAGGACGGGTTTATTCCATGTAGAATCATTTATATAATAAAAGGAGAAACTGATTGACTGACACATCAACGCACAGCTGAAACTACTGGGACTAGGCACGCGAAGTTTTGCACAAGGGATCCTTTTATGATGTAGGCGAGCACTAAGAAGGGATTTTTGAAAATTTAACTTTGAAGGGGGTGAAACGGGGACCCAAAGTTTGGAGAGACCTACTTTTACGCAAGCGAAGCTGCTGGCAGAAGCGAGTTGTTCATAATAGGGAATATGCATAAAAAAAACTTTAATTTCGGAAGTCTTCACCGACTTCCGAAATAAGTTATTTTGCACTTTTCAGTGTTTTATTTTTACTTTAAAGTCGGTTGTATTTTTTTTGTAAAAAGTTTTTTATTTTACACTTTTTAGTTATGGTACACCCACTAAAAAGTACCCCTCAGCCAAACTTAAATACCTTATAGCCAGAGTGCATCTCATGACAATTCTAATAATCCCAAACACGGTTAGATTACATTAATTTATTACAGAGTTCCGGTGCCTAACTTCAGGCTTCATCATCAAATCAGTTCGATATATTCCCCCTCTACTTTCAGTCAGTCATCGACTACACGTATAAACAAAGCAATTTTACTTGTTACGACGGTTCTGCTGTGATCCTATGAGGAGTTCTGTTCCATATTTTCGAAGTTCATGATCAGATCATAACAATATTTCTATGGGACCAACTCGGAAGCATAAACTTTTAAACAAAAAAAAATTTTCAAAATCGGTCCACAATTGACCGAGAAATCGGTGAACATACATAAAAAAATAAAATATAAAACATACATTCAACCGAACATATAACCTCCTCCTTTTTGAAGTCGGTTAAAAAATATTCGTTATGTAACCAGTTTATCAATTAAACATAAAAAAAAATTATTAAAAGTAAAATTTAAACAAAATCAAAATTGGTAGAAAAGTAAACGAGGTAGGTTTATCAGTATTAAATAAATATGTGTATCTCTTTTGTTAAAACGGCGTTTTCTGTGCACTTCGGAAATACTAAAAAGTATATTTTAGGTACTTAAAGTTTTTTAATATTGCTTTTTTATTATTTTTAGAGTTCCGTACCTCAAAAGGAAAAAAACGAAACCCTTATAAGATCACTTTGTTGTTCATCTGTCTGTCTGTCTGAAGAACGCGCAGAGGTATCGAGTTGAAATTAAAACCATATACTCAGGTTGGCGGTCCCTTGAACCTGTGAAAAAATCAAACTTCTGAGTTAGCCAAAAACAAAGGGACGGCCGTTTATGTCGCAAAAAAACGTATATTTCGACACGTCCAAGGGAATCAAAATTCATAGGGTACTTCCCGTTGACCCAGAAACCTGAAATTTGGCATGAAGCAAGGTCTCACAGCACAAGTATAGGGAAAAATCTGAAAATTGTAAATTATTAGTAAACGTCACAATAAAGAACTTTTTTTGCGGTTCGAAAAAATCTTCGTAACTCAATTCGGGAATTATATGTACATAGTTAGGTTTAGTATAATAGTATTTATAGTTAGTATTTAAGTCCTCACTATGACTATACAAATAAATAATAGTAGATTATGTAACTAGGGGATAAAGCAGTGTCTTTAAGTCGCGGGCGGCATGTTGAATTCCGAACGAAACGAAGGTTGCTAATTTTAATCCCGAACGTTAGTGAGGGATTTATATAATTAACTCCCGAGCACTGCGAGGGAGTTAATAAAGAAACCTGAGTGAAGTGAGGAATTCAAGCCGCCCTAGACAAAGACAGCTTTATCCCCGTGTTGGATACTTCTCTTTTTACACCATCTGTGGGATAATTAAAAGACAATTTAGTAAAACAAATCATATAATAGAGAAATATAAGTATTATTTACGAGTTAATCTTAACTATCACTCAAAATGTTTTGAAATTTGAAACAAACAAAATTCACTACTCAAAGATTCTATAGTTTAAATTTTCTATAACGCCCCGCTTGTTCATTACTTTTTTTTAGAAACTTTTTGTATTCTGTTTTTTTTTTGTTAGTGGCCAGTTTGAAATTTGAATAAACTTGTTTGATGCACTACATTTTAATTCACATAGTGCTGACGGTTTTTCACGTTCCAAATTCAAATCTCATTATTCCCTAGGGTTCGCCCATACTACATTATCTCCCTAGGGACATAATGACTTGCTTTAAGTGATGGTTGTATGACGTACAAAAGGGCATTATCGAGCAGGTGGTGTAAAAAATCAATAATAACTTTATTAAGGTGCTAGGTAATTCGGGAATTGAGCTATTTTCATAGGTAAGTAACCGAACCCTCAGTGCGCGAGTCCGACTCGCACTTGCCCAGTTTTTTTCTTTCTGTATTGAAATGACACTTCCCATTTTAGTCTTTGTTTAAAGTTTTTTAGGACCTTTTAATATTGTTCTGATGAAAGATAAAACTCTTGAAATCACTCCCACATGGTTCCTTTCAGCTGTTCACCATCCAGGCCATAAAATGATATCGTTACAGCAGCAGGGCCGCTGTAATAGTGGCCGTGGGTCCTCTGGCGGCCGAATTTGCAAAAAATCACGCCTCAACACTAAACCTTTGTGTACTTGTAACTGGTACGGTCTGCATAACAGTCTGTAGTCCGAAGATACGATAAAATACTAACTCGATTATTCTAAAGACCAAGCTTCTTGCTGATACATATTTATAAAACCAACAGGAAAAATGGCGAAGAAGGAACAGGAGTGGGTTTTTAGCCAGTAAAAGTCTGACACTATCTCCCGCCCCGCCTAAGAGCGGGGGATGTCATTAGATGATTTTCCCACCCGAAAAAAAAAACACGTTATTTGAAAATCAGTTTGTTGATCGCTTTTTCCTGATATCAACTTTTTTCTGGATGCCGCTGTTTCTTTGTTCTTCATTTTTCATTTTGACAGTGACTTTGATTTTGTTCAGAAACAGCACGACGATTTTTGAGTGATTCACGCAGTGTTTGAGTATTGGCTTCTGTACGGAATAAGTATTTTTATGACCTGCAGGCACTTGTTCAGTCTGAGTATCTTGTGTACTTACCTGAGTTAACATGTTCGTGAATGCACCCACGATACAAGAGTAATTTCTAGGGCGAAGCAAAAAAATACTTGTTAAAAACTTATATTTCAGAGAAATATCAATCATCAGACGACTTAACTACTTCCACCAATTAAAATTGTGAAATGGAAAAAGGAAATAAGTAGGTCAGAACAACATTTCAAGACTTTTAAAGTTAAAGTAGACAGAACTGATATTAATTTTAGACTTATTTTCTTATTTCAGTCGGTAGATCATACAAAAACACAAACTACTGTGACTTGACCACATTTTGCCTAAAAATTGACTTAAGTTCTTTTGGCCACCGCATCTGGACTTGTTTCAATAACACCTATATTTTTACTCGGTTAACCCGTTGTAGCAGCAGATCTACGCGGGACACAATGGCTTTTTAATTGTGTATCTAATGTATACGAAAGGTTAAATCAAACCACTGAGACTCAACAACAAAATGACAAAGAGATGATTATAAGGTGTAATAATAATAATAATATTCCTCAATTATCACACAACGCCGTCTAGTCCCAAGCTAAGCAGAGCTTGTGTTATGAGTACTAGACAACTGATAAACATACTTATATATTTCTAAATACATACATATTATAGATAAATTACACCTAGACACAGAAAAAATAATCGTGCTCATCACACAAACATTTGTCCTGGGTGGGAATCGAACTCACGACCTCCGGCATAGTAGTCAGGGTCACTAACCACTAGACCAACAGGCCAGTCAAAATAAAGTATATAATAAATAAATAATAAAGCATCACATTTGCGGACGCTACATAGGTATGAGAGCGGGCAGCACAAAGAGCGAGCGATCCAAGCTTACAGGTGCTTAAATCGCGATCAAACATGATCGAGACGAGTCCCGCTACCTCGCATAAACAACACCGCTCCGCACATGATAAGTTATGTAGGTACCTTATGTGAAAGCTATACGCTCATCCGCCAACTTAATGGTGAGAAAATTGTATCGCGGCGCTGAATATTCTTAGCATGCAAGTAGGTAAGTGTTTTTAATTACTAAGTTATGTCAAGTAGTTTTTTATCGCTCTATGCTAGATCTATCAGTGAAAAATACTGCATATAATACCTACCCAGTTGAAAATTTGTAAGTTTACTAATGGAAGGTTGAACTTGCAGTTCTTCGACTTTTTTTATCAAGTAACTAACTTCTCAGGAGGAGGGGTGTCCGAATTTTACTGACTAAAATCCACCCATGCTCCTTCAGTTGCCCTTTGCATCTCAAGACTGCGATAACTCTTTCGAATCCCGCAGCTCACAGTTCTTCATCTGTAACTTCAACTGCAACAGGTTTTTTTTTGGGTGGTGGGAAATCATCCAACGGTTTCTCCCGCTCTAAGGTAAGCCGAGAGGACGTCTCAGACTTTTAGTAGCTAAAACCCGCCTATGTTCCTTTAGCTGCCCTTTGCGTTCTAGGACCATAAATTTCCTTTTCAGAAATTTCTCGTGTCGACTGTGGCCCTTACAGGAACTGCAAAATGATTGAAGGAGAAATAATAGTTTAAATAAGGATGTAATTTTTTTTCAAGTGTTCGAACTACTTTTAAACTCCTAATGAAATCAGAAGCTCTCTCAAAAAATATCCTCCAACAACTAATAACTGACAGAAGCTCTAAAAAAAACTTACAAAGCCCATTCATATTTTCTTAACAACTCCACAAAGAGCTCTTAAGAGCACTAGAAAAGTATCA
The DNA here is from genome assembly GCA_905147345.3 of Mythimna impura. Taxonomy (NCBI): domain Eukaryota; kingdom Metazoa; phylum Arthropoda; class Insecta; order Lepidoptera; family Noctuidae; genus Mythimna; species Mythimna impura. The sequence continues at coordinate 10,713,071 of LR990348.1, read as the reverse complement.
AATGTGTGGCGCCAGGACCCTCGACCGTCGGCAGCTCAGTATTGGTAGGTAATCTCTTAGCGAGCCGCCGAATCCATCACTCTTGAGCACGTAAATAGATTGAGAGGAAAAAATGCATGTGGCCCAGTTAACTGCGCCGCAGCAGCGTGTGTACTTGTTGCTATCAGACTAATGGGCCTTTTTGTACACCGACTGCAGGTACTTATAGGTGGGGCTTACGTGTTTATGGCATGTGGCAAGAGAGAAGAGTTACAATTGCTAAAGAAGCATCAATGCTCATGTGATTGAAATTGTGACATCTTGCAAAGTTAGCTACTCCGACGACTAATGTTACGTGGGATGTGTGAGTTGAAATCCTCAGTCATCAGTCCCAAAACAGACGTACCTACGTCTGTAGAATGTAGAAGTATAATGAAAAAAAAAATAGAAATACAACTCAAGTAAAGTAACACAATTATTTGTTTGTCCTCTTAACACATCTGTTATAGGAAAACATCTCTCTTCACCCAAATGGTCGAAGATCACAATTGTCGCCAATTAACAGGGTGTGGGCGCGCAAAAAAAACGACCACCATGATGGAAACACCTTGGCTAATGTGCCAGTTGACAAACCAAGATACAGGGCGTGAAAAAAATATAGTTTTGCGAAACCGCAGGGGTGCCACGTTAGTGGTCGCCTTGTCCAAACATAGACCTCCATGGACGAGTTCTGATAGGTTTTTAATGAACTTGCAAGTTTATTGTAGTTTAATGAAGGTGAGATTAAGAATTGTGTCTATTTTGAAGTACTCAGAACGGTATAGGAGGTCGATTGCCTTAACTTAGGTGGTCTAGAATAAATTGCTTTTTAAAATGAGGGTAGCCTGTTTGTCCGTTTGTTTTGCGGAATATTAATATTTTTAGAATGAGGAGTCGCATTTATTAAATCATTTTGCCATTAGTAGGAAACACGGCTTGTAGGTTTTCATTAGAGGCAAGCAGAGAAATGATGCACAGATATGTTCTGCGACTGTTTTGCCCTGTCACTGTCTTTTTATTTTAATCACGAAATTCAGTTTTAATAACACATCACCACGCAAGAATCATTAAATAAATCAATTACCAATAACGATAACACATTGTCCAGTGCCAACACAGCAAAAAGTATTGCCAACACATTCACCTACAATGACGAAATCCTTGAACTTTAGCTACAATAAAAAGGAGCAATTTTTCTCAAGTCATTGTACAGGCCACACCGAGTAACCGCAAATATGACGCCTGTGGGTTACCAGAATTTAGTTGATACTAGGAGACGCCCACAATAATTCAAGAGTACAATGGAGGCCACTGGAAATGTCTTAAATAGTCTTGAGTGAATCGTGATTGAGGTCGATCAATGGCACAGTAGGAGTTAACGAGACTTGTGTGATGGTGGCAGATGTCACCTGCTTGGGGGATTTTATATGTAAGGGTGATATTGTAAGAAGGACTCAATGTTGATCTCCTCCCTCAGTGAAATTAATTAATCATCATGAAGTATAGATTACTTTATATCTGCAGATGTTTATACATTATAGATATCAGTTGTGGCAGATCAGTATGAAATGGAGGTATTTACCTACCGTACCTTTGTCACACTGAAAGTTTTTTTAAATAGGCCAGTAAGAAGAGCGGCCGATAAAAATATACTTAAATTTCGAATTAGGAACTCTTTGGGAATCTGTAGAAGCGTAATGAATGCCTAAGTCATTTGTTTTTACAAACAATATAATAAAACCGTAATTATTATTATCTGTGGAGGTATATGGTGGTGCTATATTTCAATAAACCACCACCATAGACCTTGTAGCGCACAAAATCTTATAGGCACTGCAGATGGAAAATTTTAAGTAAGTAATATTTTGCAGTAACTTGATTTAATTAAACTTCTCTTACAACAATCAATATCAAAATTATTCCCACAATTTATTTCATAGTTGTCACAAGTCACTGCTACTAACAAAGATGTTCTTCAAACGATAACTGCTAACTGTCTCTTGTTCAAGGGGGCACAACCTTCAGTGAAAGAGTAATAATGCACCATAAGAATGAAAATAACGATGTGCAATATATTAGACATTTGATGGCACAAATAGACACCAGGTGCAGCATGCTGTGTCGTTTTGGCTAAATGGAGCCATCTTCACATTCATCTTGACAAAATATTTTGGCCATTTAAAGTGCTATTTCATTTTATGGATGGAAGCATTGTTACTTAAAAAAAAAAACAAATTACGTGGATTTTCAGTAAGCTTCAATTTGTGGGACGTTATATTATGAATACGTAGATACAGAACCCTAATGTTATGTTCTTCTTTAGTTCTTTACCAGTGTATCGACCCGCAAAAAGTCGAGGGAAACGTCCAATTTAATGTTCGTAGCCCATGAGCAAGCAAACAGTCTCAATTTACTGTAGGTAACTACTTACCTGGCTCGTTTCTTATGCAAAGCTACATACATCCGGCATCGAAGGGGCCTGGCCTGAGCTTACAAATAAATATGGAGATATACAACCATAAGCAATACTATATTAAGGAGAGGATTACTCGCTGTAATATCGTAACACTTTGTAATGAGCCCTGATATTTATTCGTGGATTTATTTACTTACCGAAGCATAATAAAATAAGACGGAATGCGCGTCGTGTCGAGTGAAGGCAGCGACCGACCGAGCTAGATATGTCTTCGTCACAATTTACATAAATGATGTATGCGATCCGCCTAATACTGCGCGTTGGTCATTTATTAAGCGGTTGAGTAGTGCGCGCGCGCAGCCGGGCCGCATAGCGCGCGTGCCGGCCGCGCCGCCGACAGCCGCCCCGCGCTCGTCTCGGACCACACCAGCACAACACTTCGACCTCATCACAGAATGCCATGCTCGGTTCTGGGTCAACCTTGTTGACGTATGTAAATGGACAAGACGATTGTCATCTATAGATAAGAGACGGACGCCACTTGCCTCATAACACAATGGTGCCATTCCAGTCAACTCAACTCTTCGAATTGTAACAACAGCTATATTTTTTTGCAAATATGTCATCTGGACACAAAAACTATGAAATGTAGGGAACTATTAGCGTGTATCCACGTGTGGCTGCGCACGCCCCCGGCGGCCGGCGGCCGAGCGCGGGTGGTCTGCTCGCGCCGCGCACCGCCGCTCCACGCGTCAGCTTCACACGTCTACTCGGCACGATTCTACGCGATACTCACAACAGCCCTACGGCTGACGTCACAAGATACAATTTCCAGCAATACCCAAAAAATACAATATTACCTTTAGAAGATCACCGATGCACCGAGCAACTCATTACACATGATAGTAGGTCTACCGAAAGTAAAGATTTGGACGTAATAACAGATGGGTGTTAATTGCTATCATGAGGCGTCAATAATTGTTTTTTTAGTCACTAATGGCAATGGAAGTTCCGGGTTATGAAAGTTTTTGTAGGGTGTAATCAAGCCGTAATCAGCGGTTTGGCTAGAGCGTGTGAGCTACTCCGCGAGCTCACCTCAACGCGGGAAATTATTAGTTTGGTGGATGTGTTCCGGCGAGTTCGTGTCGAGGCGCTTGTGAGTGCCGTATGAAGACATTAGAACGATCTTTATGAGCCGTTGCGTGAGGTTCCGTGTGTAATTCACGGCGCAATCACATCACTCGTGTCTCAGCAATTTATGACTAAACATCGGTTTGTAACACCATTGAATCATGATTATTCATTTTTTGTTATTAGAGGGACAATTAGAGACACACACGTCACTATCAACCTCACCCGGAACCTTCCTACGTCATTAACCAGAAGTAATAAATAAGGCAAACACAAGTTTCAGAAAACAATTTGTAACGCCTTACTACGATCATAAATCACAGGCGTGCATCTTGTTTCATAGAATCGAAGCATTGCCGAAATATTTAGAATCGTTTCTGTCATCTCACGGGTTCGTTTTTGTGGATACTGGTTTTTGTGCGGGGTCGCTACCGACGGCGCTAATGAGATGAGACTGTTGAAAGTTGTGTGCACCCACACTAGTTGTTGATTTTATTTAACAAATCGTGTAAACTGTTAATACTTTATCATTATGAAGTCTACATTAAACAAACAGTTAATTAAATATGCATAACAACAAGTTGTGTAGCTAAGTCGCTCAGTGAGACAGTCGTGAACTCAGGGCCACCCACGCCCACCCAACAGTCAGCCGCTACAGACTGAAGCACGGAAATCGTCCGTGACGACGCTTCAAGCATGTCATGCTCCTCTGGCTACCTCGGAAATCACAACACTACCGAGTAGCCTACCCGATCCTTATCTCCTTCAATTATCATCTCATACAAACAAATAGATATTATTATTCTACCATTCTCGCTACATATGAGTACACGCGGGTGGCACCACCACAGCTTTCTTCCTTCGAAAAAATAAAATCTGCGGTAACAAAAACATGACAAACAAGAAAACAATCTTGCAAATAAAATTTTCTATACAACGAACGGGGGATCCGACAGATCCTATCGCAAAACCCACTATTTTCCATCACAGTCGGCCATATTTTTGTCAATTTTTCGTCTGACGTATCCCATTTCCTATTCAGAAAAAAACATGGAGCAGACGTGAAGTTGGAAAACAAGGGAACGGAAAAAAGAGCGTCTCGTTTGAAACGACAGATAATCGTGTTAGCTGGCCGCACCGGCGAATAACTGATGCGAGGCCGAGCCGCGACGCGCCCGCTGCACCGACACAATGAGATTGCGGTGTTTTTTCCGCCGACGCTCCACTGAGACAAACAAGGGATGCAAATTCGTGTTGACACCGCGATCCATCTTGTTCGCCTCTCCGGAGACCAGTTCCTGAATAAATAGTACCGTGATTGAGACGTCCCGGCGGTTTATTTGTACAGTACGTACGAGTATCACGGTTGCAGATGTTTTTCTTGGCGGTCGTACCGAAAAATAAGTCTCGATTTCGCTTTGCGATAGTAATAAATAAGCGTGAGGTCAGTGAGTAGTGGATGCCAGCAGTTTAGTTTCGCTTAATCTTGGGAACAAAACAGGCGGTGTATCGTAAAACAAGGGCAGTGCGACCGCGCCGCGCTGCAAACTGTGACCTTACTGAATGAAGAACGGCGCCCGGCCCGCGCACAGACACAGACTAACGCCCTGCACTGAGTATTTAAAGTAGCTTTGTTAGTTTTATCTTTTAGCATAACCCTATCATGTTTGATGCATGCACAGAAATATTTTCTTTCCTTACTTTTGCCAAGAAAAAAGCACCATATTAATTCACTTATTTTAATCTAATAATTACACAAGCAAATAAAGAAGAACTACACTCTTCATTCACAAAACATTAGCTATAATCAGATTCAAAATCTTCTACTCACAGTTCATTTCCTCAATTTTTACGGTTTCCCGTCTGTGCCCGCTCCCGTCGCGGGTCGGTCGCCTCCACGGTGGCAACGTAAGGGCACAGCGAATAGATCATCCTCGGGATCGGCCGCGCCGCGCCACTGTCCAATAAATATATTGTTTCGCGCACAGCCAGCGCAGATAAAGCAAGCTCGCGCCTCGCTCTGCCTCGCTGCCGTCGGGTACTGCTTCACTTACAGCGGGACTTGGATTTCAAGTTTTAAAACATCATAAGTTTCTTGCCCATATCCAGATTTAATTGAGCTTGGTGTAACATGTCCTCGTCTTTCTTCCATACTCTTTATCAGTCTACATCTTAGTAGCGACCGCAATTCTCGACAGCTAGTTTTGTACAGTTCATCCATCGTTTGTTTGTTCTTCCCCTTATAGACATCTAGGTGCTCCAGATTGCTCATGATATAAGACTGACGACAAATAGTTTAATCAATAGTAAAAATTAAGTGCTACGCATTGGTGTAGCCAGCATTGGGCTACCAAGTACCACCACCCTCTACGCGTACTACGCGCACTACGCGCTGCGTAGTTGAAAAGTTTTGGTTTGTATTCTATGTACTCTAGACTGTCAATATAACCTGCCTAAAGTAAACATTTGCACTGTAGGTTTGTCAGTTTAGTGGAATTCATGTTCCGTACAGCTACGTATTGAAGATGCTACGAGCGACTACGAGGCGTAGCAATCTCCTCTTGAAATAATTTTGTTAACCGTGCTGCATTGTTGACAACATTATTTAAATACGTAGTACACTCTTTTATTGGTGTATTATTACAATTTAAAAAGTCATTTAATACAGTACGTAAACCCCTAAAAACGTAGAAATTCGGACTTTGTTTTCATGAAATAATTTAGAAGCGATCGCTCGCATTGCGACCGTACCGCAGCTTCTATGCCCGGAATAGTGTCAGCCAAACGCGGAGAGCTTGGCGTTTGCACATTATGACTAGCCGAGGGTGTGTTATATTACACTTATTTATCATTTCACTGTTTTACTACCCACCGCCGAAATACTGCAGGTCAAGCATGAAATGACCAGTCCAGATTCTAGTCTGACTTTACCACACGGTACCATACAGTGCTTGAAGAAATTACGTGCAGTATAATGAAAATTAGTTTTGCAGAATGTTATTCTTAGAGTAAATGGAGTTATTGCTGCTAATTTAACATAATTGTTTTCTTAGCGTAAACCGCGGTAACTTTAGAAGCAGGCCATGAGTGTAATTTACGTGGTCTTTAACTACCGGCCGCTAATAAACTGAAAATTAAAAAGGTTTTCCATCTACACGATTTTTTTAAAGTTTGGCTAAATCGATAGCCTATTTACCTAGAATATTATTGGAGGAGAATGGATGATTCAAGTGTAGTATCAAAGCGGGGGTTGTAGGTAGGAAAGAGAGCAAATAAACAAAAGTGGAGAGAAACCAATACGATTTAGCGCGTCCCGGGAGAGGCCCCGACGCCAGCGTGGCCGAGCGGCGTATTGTCACGACGGATACGTTGCACGAGGCGTTTAGATTTACACTCGTACGTCTTTATAGAAATACACGTGGGGAAACGTTCCTTGGTATTTTTTAAAGGGGAGCTTGATTTGACATGGTTGGTATAATTATGTTTGCTGTGATTTTCGTTGTCAGTTTATAGTAAATTTTTATGTTTTCTAACGGATTTTACGAAACCAAAAGTTTCTCTTTTAATTTTTTAGTGTAAAGATAACCATAGGAATTAAACATAAGAAACATTCTTAGGTAGGTTCTAAATAGGTAACTTATTATAAATTAACGTTTATATTTTTTGTTATATTAACTAACACATTTTTTCTTCCCAGGTTTTAGAAAGACGAATTCTTAACCAAAACACAAGTAATCTTGTTTGCTATAAACAGCCTATTAGCGCCCGGGACCCACTTAGGTTCGCACACTGGAGGCTCTTAATCACGATAAAAGTATTAGTAAGATGTGTCGCACATTAATTAACATCGGACCTTCGTAATTTATTCAGGTGACAGGGAGAGGCGCTTGGCGATGTTTTGTCGCTGTCGTGTTGCTCGGAACGGTCGCAGGTTGCCACGTCGCACCGTGGTCGTGCGACAACACGGACAATGCAGGATTGGGTATGTGACTTTGAGAATGTAATCTGAAAAGTTTTTATGTTTGATAAAACATTTAAAAAAAGAATTATTGCACCTAATAAAAAACTAGTAATAGAAAACCCACAATGTGAAACTGCACCATTTGTTAAAGTATATAAAAAAAAAAACATAAACATTAAGTTCCTTACTATTATATTGTTATATGTTGTATAATTTCCAAAAATTCCTTCTTAGTGAGCGCTTACGTCATAAAAGAAAGCCTTATGCAAAATTCACGTTCCTAGTCCTAGAAGTTTCGGCTGTGTCACTAGAGAAACTGACTGACATATTCAGTCAGTTTCTCCTTTTATGTGATATATAAAAGAAGAAACTGATTACTTTTTTTTTAAGTAGAAAACTGAAAGAAAAATGTCATTAATTGATATGGTTTTTACATATAATAAAAAAAATATTTTAAAATAAATTGAATATGCATATTTGAATATGTAAATGAAAACTTCTAAATGGAACTTAAAAAATCTAAAATGAGAATTCGCTTAAAATTCAGTTCCTCGATTCTTTTCAGTGTCAGTATGGGAGCTCTGAGCAGGGTGGCGCAACAAAAAGACCCGTGCGAAGAAGATGGATCGTGTGTACTTCACCACCGAGCCAGCGGTCACATGTTACACATTGTACCAAGCATTTTTTGCTCATCTAACTACCCTCCTGATACGTTATTTAGAATGTTTCTTTTACTAAAACTGTTTTGTAAATAATTTAGGTTTTGTTTGGTTTTCTAATTCACTTTTTACAATCAATATCACAGAATTATTCAAATTAACGGTGCAAGAGAAAAATGTCTCGAAGGATTTGGGGGGGCCTTTGCCCAGCAGTGGGACTATAAGGGCTAGGATTTGTTTGTTTTTTTTTAAACCTACGTAGGTTTGGTGAAATTAAATTGAGTGTAATTAAGATCCTTACATATTATTGAACAAAGTCCCCCCATGTCGTCTGTCTGTCTGTATATGAACGCGATAAACTCATAGACTACGGATTTTCATGCGGTTTTCACCAATAGGGAGTGTGATTCATGAGGAAGGTTCAGATGGATATTACAGTAGAAAAAAGCCGAGAAATTTAAAGATTAATCAACAGTTATGAAATCAATGATAGACCATTCTGACAATATTGTAATAGCAAACTTGAGGCCCTGGTCGCTAGTAGTAATAAAGAGTCTATTGATAAATGTATTATTATAGAGTAACTATCTGAATCGGCAAACTTCTTTTTAGCGTATTGTGATGAAAAGGTATACAAAAGTATATAGATTAAATTTCTAAACAATTTTGTCTAAGACACTACTATTAATAGAATCCTAGTATTAAAGATATTCCAGTTTAAAGTTGGTGAGATTATGTATATTAGGTATGTGTCAATACCTAATATATACCTACGTACCTCGTTATCAATTTTCAAAATCAATAAACGCATTTTTGAACGAACGAAGATGTCAAGCCATAATGTGTTTTTTTTTATAAGTGTTAGGCTGGATAACATTGTAATGCCATGCTTTTTTTCTGGTGATGTTGCTATATTTGAATTGTACTACGATATCATATGTGTCATTATAACCACTATATTCCAAGCACTAACAGTTATTTTTATATTAATTATTTAATGCGGAAATGTATTTCCTGATTATATTAATGCAATATATAAAGCAAAGCTTATTATGTTAATTGACCAAGATTTATATTAGTGGCAACATTAAAAGTTCAGTTTAGCCAAAATTCATGAAGTCAAGTCAGTAAAAAGAACAAAGCCATGATTATTTTACTATCGTAAAAAATCTAGTCAATTCAGTTTACAATTATGACGATTTTTTTACGAATCTTATACTGGCTATTACGTTGCTTTGATGAAACTTAGTAAATTATTTCGTCGGTATATATCATGGTGATATAAACAGATATTTAATAATTTCATCAACGATTTCCTCGCCGTTGTTCTTTTTCAATTTCCTGTATAATTTCCTTTTTTTTCCTTAAGAACTATGTAATGGAAAAATAAAAAAATCGATACAGTCGTTTGTCGATCTCAAGTTATGGTGGTTATTATCATCAGGTTATTATCCTCTTGGTCAAGAGTATTAAGGAGTCATTTTTAATAATTTTATAGACTAATATCTTACCTGAAACAAAAATAGGCCAAATAATTTTACTTGTTGTTTTTAAAGCAGTTAAACCAAAACTATACAATGATACACTAATACTGTTTTTAATTAACATAATAACACGTAACGTCGACAATTATTCTAGTAGATAATTAGAAAATGGATACACGAAATTAAAGGGTTAACAAACAATACACGAAACCACTGTTTTCGGATTGCCTTCATGAAAAATGTAGAAAGATATTTTGTTTTAATTATGTGTTACTCATTATGGAGTTAAGTTACATCGATAAAGTAGTAGTAAATGAGGAAGTCGATGTAAGTAGGTACTTATGAAGGGATTATTGAAAGAAAATGGGCTGTATGTAGGTATGTTTTTTTTTGTTCACATCTTTTATGAAACGTCTTGAACGGGAAAACTACCAGTACCTGATCAGAAGACGTTCGGTAAGCCATTAAACTCGGGTGATAGCTGTCCACTGTTGGGCATACCTCTCGTAAGTTACGCCACGACTCCAGATCGTTCGCCTTTTGCATAATAATTATAGTCTATGCTATCTTTTCGAGGTCGTCCGTCCAACTAGCTGTAGGGCGTCCAACTATAGGTACGCCGCTCCAAGAACCCTTAGGTAGATTGATCATCCGTCCTCTCATGATAATATATAATAATAAAAATTTCGTTTATTTCGCCGCAAAAAACATGACTTTAATATTATACATAATTCTATAAATTCAATAACAATAATAACCTTTTTCTATCAAGTGAATGTGTGGAGCTGGTGTCTGATATAAGTGTTAACTTGTATTACAAATCACCAGGTCCTCACCCCACGAGCAAACAGGGATAACACATCAGTATTATTATTAATAAATAGTAAAACGGATAGAATTTACTGATCAATCAATATCATATAAGCAATATAATTAATTATTCATAATCTCTATAATTGATAAGGAGATTCAGCAAAAACGAAAATCCCACTAAGTACCAAGTGAGTTATTGAACCTACAATGAATGGTGACGTGTGAGTGCGTGATGGTGTGATTGTGTGTGTGTGTGTGATGGTGTGATGTCAAGAATATGAGTCTATACCTATACTTGGGCTTTAACTTCTTTTATCTTTGGATCAACTAATTCAGTCTCAAAGATGATGGTTACTTTCAAAATCTAATGTTTTTTTTTTCATATATATGGCCAGTATGTATGTCCTGTCCTATAAGGAATTAGAGTTTCTACATGGCACACTTTGTGGTTCAGCCCTACTGTCAGATTGTTCGAAAAAGTTGCCATAAGTAGGTACCAAGGCTGGATTTTATTTAGTAAAAGTCTACACTCCTTCTCAATCCATCCATAGTATTCTTTCAGTTATTATATTGTAGACATTTATATTTTGTAAAATTTTAATTGTAGGTAATAATTTTTTAAGTATATTTTTGTATCCAACGAATTGCAAATGTATGTTAGCCGTTATTGTCACGTACTTAAAACCAGTTGTGAAACTTAAGCACTTACAGTCAAAAAGTAACATTTGACGAAGAAGACCAGAAATGGCTAACGGAACTTCATACTCACATAGATATCACAATGAAGATAGTTAAGCAACTATGACAATACAAATTAATAAATAGTTCTGAATATTTATGTTGAAAATGATATCATCGAAGTGACCTGATGATGATGATGGAGCCGGAAGATAGGCACCGGAATTCTGTAATTAATCAATGTATCCTAGCTGTGTTTGGGTTTATTAGAATTGTCATGAAATGCAGTTTGGCTATAAGGTACTATCGAACTGATCTGATGATGGAGCTGGAAGGTGGAAGGTAGACACAGGAACTTCATAATAAAACAATGTAACCTAACAATGTTTGGGTTAATTTGAATTGTCATGAGAAATAGGCACTCTGCTTATATATAAGTGTAACGCAACTAAAAAGTTTAAATTTTTTTTTTTTTGTAAAAAGTTTTTATTTTAAATGAACATCACATTCATTTAAAATAAAAACTTTTTACAAAAAAAAAAAATTAACTCAATAAATAAATGGATTTGCTAAGACGTACAAAAGTTCTCTAAATGCTGTCCAACGCAACTGGATTCATATTTTTCTTGAAAATGTGTCTACCGAGTTGATGACTTGACCCGGATAACCATGCTGTAAGTAGAGGAACTGCAGCATATTTGGAATATTAGTTTGTTTTTTGAGAATAAAGGTACAATTCCGAGACGGACTGCAGACTGCAACCGCAGGCGACACTGCAGCTACCGGCTGCGGTTGACCGCAGTGCTGCCTGCGGTCGCAGTTGCTTCTATTCCAAGCGCGGCGACATGTCTCGGCTGCACAATACATAGAACCATGCTTCAGTCACTCCAGTATCTTCGTGCGAGACAGAATATCCAACAACGCTATAGATACTTTACTTTTGTTAAAAGAGGAAGATGATGGCGACTTGTGTAGATGACCAGCAACAAAGTTAATTAATTTCTCTTCATCGTCTTCCTAAAAAGTTGTCATTTTTGTACGTGTGAAGTCTGCGGTTCACGACACCACTCGTGCTGCATTCTGCGGTCGCTTCGTGTCGCAGCCGCAGGCTGCACACCGCGGCTGCAGGCCGCAGTGTCGCCGCACTCGGAATTCAATAGAAAGAGGAACGGGATGGCTCAATAAAAAATACATTAAATTATTGGCAAATTATTAAACTTTAATAATAAAAACAATCAATCCGCAGGGCAGTTTTGTGGCGAACTGTTGAGCATTAGCGACCCCACGGACCCGATCTCCCGGGAAAATTCTTGTTCTTCATCTCCGGCTTGCCTTTATTGGCCGGCCGCAGTGAACACTGACGAGGAACAGAGCTCCCACCTCTCTCTTGCCTTTATTGGCTGGCTTGAGTGGAGATTCGCAAGAGCAAACGTGCTCGGGAGAAGGATGTATAATCCAGTAAGGTGCTGGTAGGGATCTTGACCGTACTTCCGGGATTGTCCTGATAGCCGTGGTATACCTCTCCACTCCTTAAGCACCTCAGGATATGTTGCCCTCTTGTTGCTACGTCACTCCGTGCTAGCGACCGTTTATGGGGGCCCATTTATTGAGTGTGCAAGTCACCCCCTGCCTTTTGTCGATGGATATTAAAAACATTGTTTAGGCAGGGGCCATAGTCTTAACATATTTCCTGGTAACCAGTCCACTTAAGACTCCAAAAACCATAGCCTTATATCTTAGTTTTCCATATGTCGCAATAGTTTCCCACCAACCGGGGGTTGTCCTTGGATGCACTAGCATAGTGCGTACAGGGATAATCACCGGTTCGTACCACTTTCCATTAAAAGCGTCTAAAAGGGCCTCTGCGAGTTGGTTTCGGCTCCTCGTACGCCTTCCAAAGGTCCAGGACCTTAGGGTGCTGAGATAAATAAATGTATAAAAACAATCAAATATAACAAAAACCAGAAACCTTATCAAAATGCCTATCAAACTAAAAACTCCAAAAATAAGATTTGACTTAGGGTGCAGGTAATTTGGAATATAGTATTCCAATATAAATTCACAATTTTTCTTTGACTATTGCTAACACTTTTTCTTAGAAATAGATTTCTTATCTTTGTAACAGTTTTATAGTCTTTATCTAAATAATCAATCTTTTTTTTAAATAAAATAGCCTAAAAAACATCTAATTATTATACTCACTTTATTATGCATACATAAATAACAGATTCAACTCAAACTCCGCGCCAAAATGGAAAACAGTTGGGCCAATCTTCCAACAACAAAAAAAAAAACAAAAATTTGAATTTGGAACCATAAACAAATCATCAATTCCCGATACTTTTCTGACTGAATGTATTCCAAGTTACCTGCAGTATCCCAAATATGCTGCAGTTCCTCTACCTATTATGAAAATAAATTAGATAATTATGAACATCGCTACCTAAACTTGGTAGTTTCGCATATAGAGAAATTAAAGTCGGTGATTGTATTATAAACTAAAGATTATCACTACACTACTAGAAACCCCTGGTACAGTCGCTAGTTAGTTTTTTCTGGGTATGATTACCTACTCATAGCGTTAACTAGATGAGGATTCCCAAGTGCAATAATTTTCCAATACTTTCATCGTCTATCTAATCCATCTTTAGACTAGATTGTTTTTTTTTTTCGGAGTCGTTCCGGAAGTTCCTTTCCTGTACTTTATATAAATATATATATATATAGATGTGTATTGTATTAATTATAATATGTACATATTTTGTGCCCTTATGATTTTTTTTTATGCATCTACCATATTGTCTCATCACCACCCTTTGTTGACTGGTAAAGAATGCCTAAGGCATTAAGTCCACCTTTGCACCTTTCTAGTGGATGAAGTTTTAATACTTAAATAAAAATCCATTCTAAGTCATTTGCATTAAGAAATCTCTTGAGAAGAAATTGATTTTCCACACTCGATGTGCGATACGATCACTCAATGAACTTAGGATTTTTGGACTCAAATCGTTTCAATTTCATATTTTTATAGTGGAGGCTACCAAAACTAATACCATGAAGTTTTTCTCTAAAACTCTCAAATATCGATACCTGTTTCAAATTCCGCTCACTCCTTAAAGGGGCCAGGTATAATAGTAACATAGATTTACTATTAGGAGTAGTTTACATGCATTTTGTGGGTAATATTGCACAGTATGATTTAACTGTTTCAATAAGGGAACGGTGCTTAAATTTTATCGTTTCGGAGAGCGGGAAGGCAGCTGCGTAGCCATCTATTGGGTGGACGGCCGCTGCAATAGTGTGCATACTTTTACTTAGACTAACGTAACGCCAATATGTTATGTAGGCATGCAGAGTAATATCGCGTCTAAGCACAAGATTTGAAAAAGTTTTGAGGTCAGTTTAGATAGAAGTCGTAGCGTAATCCTAAAAAGTGATCCCCAGCCAGGGTTCCGATCCCGATTTCCGGCCACCGTAGGCACGGGCTTGCGGTCGGCGAGCAATGGGTAGATCGCCGTCCGACCGTTCGGTCCGAGCGCGCCTCAAGGAGATGTCAGCAACCTTTGGGGCCCAGCAGGGTCGAAGCCTACTGGGGCCATGGGTGATGCGAAAGAGAATCCCGGGGCTCTGGAACGAGGGCAAAGAAGGAACAGGAGTGAGTTTTAGTCAGTAAAAGTCTGACACGAAGGAGCAGGAGATGTCATTGGATGATTTCCCACCTTAAAAAAAAACCTAAAAGTGATGCTCTGAAATGACCTTCATTTATGTCGTTGGATAACAATTATGATTGTCAAAATGATTGATTTTAGTATTTAGAGCTGTTTGGATATATTATTTATCAAATTAATGTTTTAAAGCAGAAAGTTTGGTAGTGTTGTATGTATGTTTGTTACTTCTTCACGCTCGTTCCCTTTTACATGCAAAGGGAATAGGCACTATATTTTACAGCTCATAATTAAATCACGTTCCTAGCCTACGGTTTATTGTTTTACCATGATTATTTGACGACATTTCAATTCTTAATTAAATACTCGTAACCTAATAAACGCTCATCTTGAAAATAGTATGTTCAGAATTGGTTACTGAATCTATTTTAGCTGTTTTATAAATACATCAAGGCATTAAAGGCAATGAGTCAGACAAATTGTAGTGACCAAACATCCAGTCAGTGCATAAAATCGTTACTCGCTCTGAAACGCATACGTGCTCTTGCGCTCATACTCTCGGCTAAATAATTTTTGTGTTTAGGGGATGTTTGGTCATTATAATTAGTCTGACTACTGAAATATAACTTTGTAATAGTTACCTTAATAACATATTTAAAAATCAGACATGTAAAAATAAGCAAAGTTCATTTATTTTTTGTTGAGCTTTAAAGCGTCTGACAGAAGATATGGTCCATGGAAAGTGTCTGACACTTATGATACTACTTTAGAATAATATTCTACAAAACATCTATAAAAATCAGCCATAAAAAATTAAGTTAAGTAACTCTTATTTTTAGTTCCCTTTCTCCACCTGGCACCTGGCACCCAGGGCCTCCAAGGAGGAGCTCCACAAGCGCACAGGTATTCAAAGCACATGAGACGCTACTGAGAACCTAAGGTTTCATCCATGTGAAAATAAGTTATGTCAGACAGCTCTGTTATCTTGGTCTATAATTTAGGTTTCTTCAAGGCTCTTAATAAACTAGTTCGATTGACCATCAACAATTGCATCACTGCTTACCACCAGGTGGGATCGCAGTCAAGCAAGCTAGTTTATATAATTGAAAAAAGTATTTTTTATTTCCAAAATTTTATTTTGAAAAATTCATGATAAATTTTGATTGTCATTATAGCGTGTTTGTGGGTGCGTGGATACAAATACCGATGCGCTACCAATGCAGTGCGTCCATGCCCATAATATTTAAGCATCATTTCATTGCCTGAATTATGATTGTAACTTAATGTTCCTAATTGGAGTGTATAAGGATGTGCATTATTGTAGTTTTACAGTTTATGTGGCATATTTATCATTTTTTTTTTCCGATGGCGAAATTTTTTTTTTGGTCTAGTAAAGGGATTAATCATAGTGTTAAGAAGTTTTTATAGGTTTTTTTTTCGGGTGAAGTCCAATGGTTGTTTATATTATTAGCAAATTGATTCCAAGTGGATATTGTGATGGGAAATTTGTTTAGTTCTATGTTTCAAGTGTCTACGCAACTGGACATTAGGTATGTGGAATCATTGAAACGAGCGCAATCTTGGTAAAAGCTGAGTATTTTATTGTAGTATATTGACTATCTTAGCATAGCTCACTGAGAAGGCTGGCTCGATAATTAAAAAAACCGGGCAAGTTCGAGTCGGACAAGCGCACTGAGGGTTCCAATTTTACCGAATCGCAATTTTTTATTTTATTGTGACGTATAACTACAAATTTACGGTTTACAGAATTATTCCTCATGGCATATTTCAGGATTCTAGGTCAACGGAAAGTAGGTAAGTACCCTATGAATTTTGATTCCCTTGAGAGTGTCGAAATATGTACACGTTTTTTGCGACATAAACGGCTATCTTTTTTTTCGTTAACTTTGAAGTTTGATTTTTTCACAACTTCAA
Organism: Mythimna impura; assembly: GCA_905147345.3. NCBI lineage: Eukaryota > Metazoa > Arthropoda > Insecta > Lepidoptera > Noctuidae > Mythimna > Mythimna impura. The sequence continues at coordinate 10,696,311 of LR990348.1, read as the reverse complement.
GGGATGACAAACTTGAGTATATGTAGGTATAGTTTTAATTTCAACATAATACCTCCACGCGTTCCCGAGATAAAGGGTGTTGACAGACAGACAAACAAACAACAAAATGATCCTAGAAGGGTTCCGTTTTTTCCTTTTGAGGTACGAAACCCTAAAAAAACTAAATACTGCAAAAGCATAAGATTAAGTTACGTTTACATTTCAATACAAAAAAAAAAAAATAACTATCAAAAACTCTAGGTACACACAAAAGTTTTTATAAATAAGGCCCTAAATAATTTACTTTAGTAATTTTGACATTAAATGAAATAAAATGTTCATAAAAATGTTGGCTGTCCCTTATTGTACCATCTTTTTACAATTCTATGAATCCACAATAGGTCACCTTTCTAATTTCTTCAATAAATCAAGTTTTGACCAAAACCAAATTTTCTGAAAACCTCCTTTAAAACTACCAAAGTCTTGGCATCAAAAAACGAAGCATGTCGCGTACTCGGACGATACTTAGCGAAGAATTGCTTCTCCCACGCAGACTTGCACAGGATGCACACTACAAACAAAAAACATCAAAATAAACTCTATGAGGCTTATAATAAGGTAGAGTTTTGTTTGTGAAGTGGCCGTCCCGCCTACAAGGGGCGTCCATTCCCCCTCTTTCGTCGTCGTGGCGAGTGCGTTCACACGAGTAGCTACTTTTAAATTTTAATCACAACTTGCTCGTTGATTTGGACAAAAAGTGAAATGGACGCCTCTGTGACAACTGAAATGTTTGCAGTGTCATTTGTATGTAATGCAGTGATATAACCCGGTAGGTTGTGATCATTGAATTTTTTATATCGGGGTGATTTATTTGGTTTTATATTGTTTGAATCGTGGGGTTTGGTGGCAGGGGAAAATGTGTACATAAACTATAGATGTAATGACTCATTTTCATGTATAAAAAGAACATAGCAATTTCGATTATTATTCCGTTTTTTATTTATTTCTACTAATTTTAAAAAGTTTAAAAAGTATCTAATAATTCCAATGTTTATCTGTATTACGTTAACGTATCTATAAGTATGTAGTACCTCTCTACTTATAAATACCTATTCGTTTAGTAAAATAAGTATGTAAACCACATAAAAGTAAAATTAGGTCAACAAGCTTCCATAAAAATTGTTCACAGGTGGTTTTTTCAAACTTTATTTTTGTTATATTTACTTCAACTCAAAAGTTAATTTTGTATGGTCTTCGTATTTTTATTGGTGTGAAAGTTTGAGTAGTAATCGATGTTATTGCTATTTCAGTTGTAAAATCGATTTTAATGCGAGTGTAAAACTAAAACTCATTAAAAGGTACGACTCTCAGTCATTATTTTTCCTAAGAAAAATTAAAAGATAAAAGAAGTGATTTGAGTTTACTTGCGAAATGCTACATTATGAATATAAGGGTATGAAGGTACCTCAGTACAGTCACGAGCAATAAGATATATGTATTATCACATTTTTAATCTATTATTATTTAGCTTTACTTCTGGTATTCAAGAAATTAATATACGACAAACACCTCTTAATAACTAACCGTAAAATAGTTAATTAAGAAGAAGAAGCAATTTAGCTTCACTTTTTTGACTGACAATCATTTTGACGTTTCAAAAGTCCCTGTAAATGGTTTATTTGAAATATATTTTATCTGCTTTGTGATAGGTAATATTTAGAATCAATTGTCGTACACATATTTCTTGATAGCAGAAGTTAAGATAGATTGAAAATGTGACAAAGTATAAATGTATTTTATTGCTGGTGACTGTATAATTATATTGTACGGATTTTTTTTTACCTAACCTTATCTTAACTAACCTAACTAAGGCCAAGCTAAAGGCAACCCTTTAAAAAAAATAGCAATAAAACTTCTTAATTCTCAACAGAATTAAGAAGTTTTATTGCTATTTTTTTTTACGTTTGTCCATGTCCACCCACGCTGAAAATGCTTCGTACATGATTGGTTTTTGTAACTCTTTAGTTTTAATTCAATTTTTATCAGAAAACTCATAGGAAGAAACAGTCGTAAAAATAAATACCTAATTACTATAATACGTTATGTCTTAAACTCGACAAATATGAATGATTGAAGGCGAAACAATCATATTCATGAAAATGTGCCTTTTGATAGCCAACCTTGAAATTGGTAATAACAGAGAAAATTCACTGATTTATTACCACAATTATGTTTAAACAGCTAACCATTAAGTTCCTACTATAATAATTATTGTTGAAACCGTTGACTAATTGAGCAATTTTTGTGGTGAAACGAAAGTGATACGTAGGCATGCAAAAGATTTTTTAGAGCAGTAATTTTGGCTTCTGGTAATAATATTAATTCTAATTGTATGTTAATAACATTGTTCAGACTGGGGCCTAAGTCTTTACATAGTTCTTGGTAATGAGTTCAGTAAAACCTCCCTAAACCATAACTCTGTATCTTTGTTTTCCTTATATCATTTAAATATCCCATCAACCGGAATTTGTCCTTAGGTACACTAGCATAGTGCGTATAATCGTCGGTTGGTACCACTATGAAAAGTGTCTAAGGAGACTGAGTTGGCGTCGGCCCCTCGTACGCCATTAAAAGGTGCAAAAGGACACCAGGGTCCTGAAAAAAATAATAATATTAGATCTAAATAATTTTAATGTCAGGCAATGGCTTAACAGCCAAGAGACTTGAACAATAGCTTAGGAGATTCTCATAGGGCTGCAGGATTGTTCGAAAGAGTTACCATAGCCCTGGAACGCAAAAGACAATTGAGGAACATAAGTGTGTTTTAGTCAGTAAAAGTCTGACACTCCCCGCCCCACTCAGATCGTGGGCACGCCACAATTATCGCGGTAAGTCCTTTTTTGAAGAGTAGCTGGAAAGACAACATGACGTCCTTACCTTCCGCATAACGCAGGTCCTCACCGGACATGGTAAGTTCGGGAGTTCCTACACCGGATTCGTACGGAAGAAAAGCCCAGGTATCTCCATTGTGTGGACCGCCCGGAGGACACGGTGGAGCATACGGTAGAGGTGTGCCCAGCCTGGGCAGAGCACCGCCGTGTCCTCGTGGGGGAGATCGGCGGCAGCGATATCTCGTACCGGACCTTGGTACAGGTCATGGTCCGGAGCGAGGAGGAGTGGCAGGCGGTCGCCTCCTTCTGCGAAGTAGTAATGTTAGCAAAGGAGGCGGATGCACGCGCGACGGAACGGCCCTCACGCCCCAACTGCCGGGATCTCGATCCCAATTTCCAGCCACCGTAGGCGCTGACTTGCGGACGGCGAGCAATGGGTAGCTCGCCGTCCGAACGTCCGGCAACCGTCCGGTTCAAGCCCAAGTCCAAGACCACGCGCGCCTCAAGGAGATGTCAACAAAACGGTAGGGGCCCAGCAGGGTCGAAGCCTACTGGGGCCATGGGTGGTGCGAAAGAGAAGCCTGGGGCCCTGCAACAAAGGCAAAAAAGGAACAGGAGTGGGTTTTAGTCAGTAAATGTCTGACACGTTAAAAGGGCGGGAGATGTAATTAGATTTCCCACCTCAAAAAAAGGAGGCTGTTTTTAAGTGGCTAAATTAGTGGTATTTTTGGACACGGCTCGGATTTAGAAGGTTCCATTCTCTTGAGCCCTGTCCGTCATTAGCTAGGACACAGTTCCCGATGCCGATAGGATACTATTTTGTATATTTTGAAAGGTTTTTCATTTTTTACATAAATTACATTTATACATGTATATATAAATGTAATTTATATAAATACTGAAATGTATAGCATAGCATAGCATAATCAGCCTTTTAATGTTCCCACTGCTGGGACTCCGGCCTCCTCTCTAGGAGAAGGAATGGGCCATAATCCACCACGCGGGCCCAGTGCGGGTTGGTATAAATGAATTAATTCTAGTTAGTTTTCTAAGAGATAAAAGTTTTTGTTTTCGTCTTTATCGACAAGTACTGATCAGATCATAGAGATTCAAAGATTCAAAAACAATTATCCTGTGAGAGAGGGCACTCAAAAACCACGGGATAGAGCTAGGAGTAGGTATCTGCGGACAATATATAAGCAGCAAATATTATTAAGTTATTTTTATAATAAAATAATATCTTGCAAAGTCGAATCCTCTGAATGGATAAGTTACGGGTATTTATTTGTCTTGAAAATAATAGAATTATTATTTTTGTTGTGTTTCTTTCGCTGAAATTCTATTTACTGATAAAGTACCTACCTATCTTTAAATAATTCAGTCATTAATTTTCTCATTCAAAATAGCTAATTATTTTTCTACTTAGCATTTATAATTATGAAGTTTGAATTAAATAGGTACGATTAACTTCGTAGCCGAATTAAGTTTGCTTTGCACAAGAAAACTATTTTCACGAAAGTGTCAAAAGTAGTTTCTTCATTATCGGAGATATTAAAAAAAAAACATAATATACGACATATTATATTTTTTTTATATACCTACTCTTATTTATAATCACCAGGGGTTGGAATTAGGTAGAGTTATTCATGTACTTGCATCGAAATGTTGATATTAATATGGATCTTCCCGGGTTTTCTAATGAAAAATCTCGTGTGGCCAAAGATATTACAAATAAATAATAACAAAAACCTCAGAGATAGATAAAATCAAATAAAATGAAGATGATTACTATACAATATTTATTAGTATTTTTCATTGAAAAAGATCTCTCTACGTCAACTGAGGTAAGGTTAACAAATTTATACAATTCCTCCTCGTCGTCATTAATGCAGGAAGAAATATTTTCTGCTATATTTCTGATAATGTTTTTATGACATTATCAGAAATGTGTGTGTGTGTGTAAAAGTGTTCTTTAAAATTAATCTCGGGATTTGAGGAATATCCACTTTATTCTTTCGCTGTATGAAATCGGTGTAAGTACAGATTTAACTCTACCTAATTCCGACTTCTGATAATCACACTAATATTGTAAAAGTGAAAGTTTATATTTATGTATGTGTATGTTCGTTACTCCTTCACGTTCAAACGGCTATACGGATTTGTATAAAATTTGGTGCACAGATAGTCTATATGTCTTCAATAGCAAATAGGATATTTGTCATCCCGGGAGCACTATTCCTTGGGATAATTTACTACTTTCATGCTGACGAAACCGCTAGCATAAGTTAATAATTGTATTATTAATTTTTACGAATAGAAGAAGTCAATTTTTTTTTTTAAGTTATTAACTGGTGCTTGACTGCGATCCCACCTGATGGTAAACAGTGATGCAATCGTTAATGGAGAACCACACTAGTTTCTTAAGGGCCTATTCTTGAAGACACCTAAATTATAATCGGACGGGAAGACCGCAGCAGGCAAATTGTTCCAGTCCAAATTATTTCATGAAATAGGTATGATTAGGTACCTATCCTAAGTAGGAACATCTTGGCGTGCAATTTCAAAGTTGTCATGGCGCGGCATTCATCATTACCTATTATAAAACGTGTAAGTAATCAATTCAATTCAAAATACCGAAGTCTATTCAAAATTAACGAATAATAACAGTTATTATCGTTGCCTTACATGGAAATCAACAAAATAATAATTAATGCGATTCGTCACAATTCGCGTATCGGCGGCCATTTGTGCCGCTATTACCGGCTCAACGTCGATAAGCTTTACTGCCTAACGACATGGTTAGTTTGAGCTCCTCGCACGTAATAAATTATTATAAATACAAAACTATGAGAAAGTCTGTGAGTTTAATTTTCCGCAAATTTGATCTAACGCTATAAAGGTGGGCAATCTCTCGCGTTCGACGCAGCGCGTTGATTACGCATTACCACTGTTTACTCTGCGCCTGCCTCCGCTCGCACACGTAATGAAGTTTATAAAGTCGCTCTAATTGAGCGGTTACTGTTCCACAGCTCCTACTCCCAGAGGTAAGGTTACAATAACATTGCCTTAGCAATAGAATTTAAGAGCTTAGACGGTATCGCGTATTTCGAATTTCAGGGATTTTCTTCATTCGATTCAGTTAAGTGGGACCCTACTGCGAAGAAAATAAATTCTAATCAGTCTGTAGTCACGGTCACCGGATTTGGATATTTTTTTAACTGGATAAAAATAAATAAAGTTCTATACCCGATTTAAATTAAAATTTCAATTGGATGTTCTCGATTGGTCCCTGTTTTTCGTTCAGTCGATTTCCGTTAGCTTTTACTACGGTGAAGTAGGACTGGCAGATCTAGATAAGCTAACGAAGCTCGCCGTTTAATTAAATTCCATTTTTGCTTCTGTTAATTTATTTAAGACACAGCCAAATAAATTGTTCAAAATTTAAGTTTTATAAACTCTTGCGCAAATTGGTAACTAAGGTGATTGGATCACTGCACAGCGTGCATAATGTATGTGTAGGTGCCTACACAGTCATTGTATCCTATGTAAATCTGAAAGCAGCACCCATCTGCTGGGAGCTGTTTGCGTGTGTAGTAAACTGAGGGCTTATTTATTCACGATATAACTGCGAATATTGTGACGCGGTAATCGGCGCGGGCACAGCCCCAGTCATGGTAGCGAGCTCTCACAGCGCATAAATAGAGATGCGAAGCGTCGGCGCACCGAGTAATTCGAATAAATACCTCGATACAATCGGCTCACCGTTTAACGAGAGAGCCTTTTCCGCGCCGCGGTGAGCCGTTTAGCGAATTTCAATAGTTATCACGCGGAGAAAAACTCGCTCGGCGAGAGGGACGGGTGCGCGCGGCGAGCCCAGCGCGAGCGGGACGGACTTCATAAGAAAGAAATAATAAAAAAGCGGTTGTGTGTGCGTGGTCGGAGTGTGGTGGCACTGGGCGGGATGCAGGCCCCTCCCTGAGCGCGCCGCCTGCCGCCTGCCGCCGCCTCAGTCTGTTCCCAGCGCGCCGCGCCGCACCGGTCGCTACCCGCTCTGCCGCGCCTCAGTCCTCAGCGCGCGTAAAAAGTTTCAACACTCTGTACGAAACTTGCACACCGTGATTACGATACCGAACTACGACCATTACCTACCAATCTTGCGTAGCTCTGTAAAAGACTCCCTGATAAGTTTGTGTTTTTCATTTTTTTCGGAAAATCTGTGATTTTTGCGGTTTCTGTAAAATTTGGAAATTAGATTTTTTCTTGAAAAGTTATTTAGCTTTAAATATTTTCTTACGTTCGTTTGTTTATTTCAAAGCTAATCTGGACAGTATTCATAGTCTTCAGTAGCAAGTGTGAACTGCAGCAGATTTCCAACTTGAAAGTTGCAAAGATTATGTACTGGAACATCGATGGGATGTTCGGACGGTGACAGCGAGTGGTCGGCTGGAGGCAGGCTGGGCTCGCAGGCGGTCAACTTGATGCTGCTGCAGGGCGAGGGTCGGCAGGGGCCCGCCATGGAGGAGGACTGCTCCGCGCGGCCCTGCGCCACGGACTTCTCCATTGCAGCCATCATGGCTAGGGACCGACAGGAGCGGAGAGAGAGGCGGAGACACAGGGATCCCAGGGAAGACACGCTCATGCCTTTAGGTGAGTCTTGAAAACTTTATAACAACTTCATTATAAATCTCTCAATCACAGTAAAAATCGACTTTTTTCTAAGTACCTAGGTTTAGAATCTACCTTAAACAAATAAAACTTAATGTACCTTAATAGTTTAAACCTAGATCAAATTATTATTAAGCCTTGTATATGTACATATACATAATATCACTGGAGTGCACTTAAGAAGAAGGAACTAATAAGACAAGTTCAGAAACAAACTGTTGTAAGTTGTGAAAATCCATTTAAAACTTCTCCAAACTTAACTTCCAATAAGATTACGTTCCCGTCAGTAGTACAGGCTCAATAAAAACTTTATTAGTACGAACTAGCTGTTGTAAACATAGTTTGACAAGGTTAAGGGTAGAGTTTTGTTTACTTTAATTTTTTAATTCTTACTAAATTAAATAAGATAAAAGTTATCAAATTATTTTTATTTTGTATCGCTGAGGATTTATTTGTGGCTTTATAATAAAAAAAAATTTTGAAAATAAAAATATATTGATATTAAATTTGGCTATTACCTTTACTAGAAAATTATCTTTAGTTCGATTAAGAACTGTGTTACTTTTTCTACCTAAATAAATATAAATAACAGGTACATGATTTAATGTGGTTAACCAGTAGGTAATTACTTTTTTACAATGTAGAAACTATTACAATGGAAATTATCTCAAAATCACACGTTTGATTAATCTTCTACTCCGACTCTTTTATTCGTATCTTTAAACTAGGTATATAAATACCAACTTAAATGATTAAAACAATTAATGGTATTAATGATTTAGGCCTACAGTTACAAACATACTTACTTTCAAATAAGTCTACACCATAAATAACAATATATAAAAAATATGACAGTGTTAACACATATTTCCTTAATCGAACACAACTGCCATCGATTCGAAAAGGCTGTCATTAAAGGCATTGTAATATTTTCTTGTAATAAAATGAAAACATTCCGATTATTATTATTTATGGCGAGGTCTTATCGCGAATAAATTTTAATATAACCTATCAGCAATATGCTTTGCTACAAAATTTACGTTCACAACTTTATAAACTTGACCTGTGTTAATATATGTAATAATGGCAAATAGAAACACATGGAACTTAAAATATAAAAAAAAGATATGCTTAAAGTTGTAATTCCGTTTTTTTTAACGTTGTTTAGACACACATACGGTTTTTAACAGTGTTCGTCAATAAAATACCCGATCTTTTTGTATAAGCAAGGGTAATTTATGATACTACCTTTTAGTTACAGTAACTTTGATAGTGTCATAAAATTAAAATGGAAACTAAGTTTTATATCTTTAGCGAGAAACATTTTGAATCGAGACTGTGTCATATATTTTCATGATTATTTATCAGGTGCCTAAAGTATTTTTATTAGTAATTATGCTGGGTATTTGAAAAATACAATTGTGTAGGTTGAAAGGGACATATTGTAGCTACTAATAAAATTATTGTACAATAATACTCTGCTTCCTCTGTCATAATTGACTTACTTTTATATCAATTGTACTTACTATTCTTCTACTCGCATAAATGAAGAATCAAAATAAAGACGTTCAATTAGTTAATAAAAAAACTGATGCTCAATCAACAAAAACAATACTGATTAACGCTGCACCTAGGAATTAAAAAAATCGGAGATACAATTAAATTAAACGCACAAAACATTTTGAGGCTACATTCATTGAGCTTACTTACAGCTAAGGAGAAGAATTCCCTGCCGGAATCTGTGTTTCCTGATGGCTAGGTAAAACCTAAGAGACTCTAAATCAAGATTGAATAGGTAACTTCTAGGCAAGCGTGTTCCATCGTCGACCAGATCATCGCTTACTGTCAAGTAAGCGTCAGTAAAGTAGTGGTCAAGCACGAGCCAATCACAATAAAAAAATATCATAGATAAAATAATAAAAATAAAATAATCATTTATTTGCTAATAATGTAGGTATACAGATACGGTGTTATAATTGTTGATTGTCCCAATACATTTTGCCTTACGAACAAAATATTCATAATTTAAAGTAATATATATAATAATAATATATACTATAGGATACTCTTCATGATTTCTTGAAATTTCTTACTAATTTAGAGGCAGAGTTTTATTTCTGCTGACAGATAATAAAATGATTTTACTGTAATTTGTTGATGTCTAGTATAGCTAAAAATATATTCATAATTATTGCAACCTTGTTAGAATCTTCATACTTCATGTAAAAATCCAAAATGAATTAAAAAATAAAACACGAAGGTACGGGAAAATAATATGTGAATTGTTTTGGACGGTTTCCTTTATTATTCACTATGATGGATGACTACCCTAATATTTCAAAGATACAACTACAAAAAAAAAAGGAAACACAAGTTCCTATTTCCGTTTTTTTTTCATTAATTTGTCTAATTACAAATCTAAATGTGTGGCTACATAATATAGATATTTTTTCCCCTGGTTAACGTTTGCCTGCCTACCATTTTTGAAAATGTTAAGAACGTAAAAAACTACATTAAAAAAATACATGACTAATATTAAACACAAAAAAGAACTAAACACTATCTAAACAGCCTAAATGAGTTAAAAAGACAGAACAGACCAATTAAAAACCAGAGTAGATATTATTACAAATATGTAATAAGAATGTTTCAAACATTCATTTGTACTCACTACTTGCTACGCGGCCTACGGCGTAGCAAAAGGAAAAAAAGTTTCGTCTAAAATTTTCTTTAAGATTTTAATTAAATATTTGTTTGTTTTAATAGGCTAAAATGACTAAAAGAATTATATAATTTTCTTTAAACATGAAAAATTAGAGGGACTGAAGCAATATTATTCAAAATATTTTATTTTAACTTTTATGGAAACTAATCGCTAATCAAGTTAAGATTGAACACATTTAAGATACAATAGGTCATAATCTCATTGTCCATGTGACAGTAATGTAGTTTCGATCTTAGTGAAAATAAATTTTTCTTTACTTTATATCGTCACAGATACATATTAAAGAAGTATTTATTGCTTTTCTTTCCTCATTCAACTTGAAAAGACTAGAATACAGTAAAGCAACAAATTTACAGTAAGCTCTAAAAAAAACTAGAATACATTCAAATAAAAAATAACAATAAGCTATTAAAAAGACAATAGTATAGTGAAGCAAAAAGTTACAGTACCTACTAAACTCTAAATAAAACTCGAATACAGTCAAGTAAAGTTACAGTAAGCTCTAAAAAACCTCACTCATGTTCTTCATCACATCATACTAATATTATAAAGTTAAAATATTCTGTGTATGTTTGTTACTTTTTCACGCTCGAAGATCCAAAACGGATTTCGATGAAACTTGGTACACGGATAGACCATGTCCTGGAATAGGTACTTTTTATTCCGGAAGTATGTTCCCTTGGTATATTTTTTTACTATCATGCGAACGAAGCCACTAGCAGTAGTTAGTAAATTAGTTAGTTAGTAATCATTAATGAATGTGTGTAAAGAAAGAAGAAAGAAAACATACTTATTTGGCACACAATGAACAAACTAATAAGTATTGAAAACTTAAATTAAAAGTAAAAAATAAAATAAAAACAACAACAATTTTAATGATGTTGTTGATTAATGACAATCCAAAGCAATTTAATGATAATCCAACCCAATGATAATGATAATCCAATGCAATTTAATGATAATCCAATCCAATGATAGTGATAATCCAATGCAATTTAATTTTTTTTTTTTTATGTGTATGTTTATGTAACTAAAATAAGTCTTTGGTACTTGAAATAAATAAATAATAATAATAATGTGCCTCACGGCTGTGCCAAACAGGTTAAGTTCAGCGTAAACTCACTCATTCATTTTACAAAATAGACTTAAGCTTAAATTGATCTGGCATTGAATCACATAAGATGCAAATCGCAAAATTGATCAGTAATGTTACAGCAGAGCTAGCAGCATATTTCTGTTGGAATGTGCATTCAAAAATGAATATATATGACTTATTGCCGTATATTAAATGAAAGTTAAAAAGATTTTTCTATGCGTTCATCTGTATCTTTCTTAATTTCTTTGAAGAAAAACCTAGGAGCACTGTATGTTCGTTTCTTCTTCACGCTCAAACGGCTTAACGAATTTAGATGAAACTTGGTACATAGGTAGACCATGTTCTGAAAAGGCGCATAGTATTTTTGATCTCGGGAGTATTTTCTTTTGGGATAATTTTGTACAATCACGCGGAAGAAGCCGTTGGTAGCAGCTAGTCTCGATATGAGAATAAAGTTTGTGAGTGTGTGTATGTTTGTTTCTTCTTTACGCTCAAATGGCTAAACAGATTTTTATGAAATTTAGTACCAGGATAGTTTATATTCTGGATTAACACAATGACTCAAATTTATTATGCGGGAAGTTCCACGTTAGCGAAGCCGCTGGCAGAAGCTGGTTACATATTTCTGAAAATGGTTTTTGAAAACAAAGTTATAAACTTATGTACCCAGATCTACATCAGTTCACAGTTAAATTCACAGAAAAAATCCCTTTATGAGTATGTATCTTCAGAGTGACTATGAACTATGAGAAATATCGAAAACGATCTTTATAGTAGGTCTTTACCTACGAAATTGCCGTTTTTTAAAACTGGTTGTTTTGAAGTGTTACATCTTTGGATTGACTTGGAATTATAAGTTCAAAAAAATGGTACGTTATTCTTTTTTCGAAATTAGGTTTTTAATGGTTGTTTTCTGTTTTGTATTTTCTGTAATATCACAGTACTTATAACCATGAAAGCTAATAAAAAAAACGTTTTTTCATATTAAGAGTTCCAACGTAGAAACTACGCATTTCAAAGGGCAAGCAATATCAATTACGTATACCTACGACTTTAGCTTTTAGTAGACAATAGCTTTCGTTTTGGAAATATTGTGTTGTAGCCGCCAAGGGAAGAAAAGTTATTCGTGAGATAAAATTTCCCACGTGAAAGTGATTGAAACAAATATAGACATCCCATTAATTAGCAGTTTTAAGTCCGTATACATCATCAATATTGCATACCACTTGAGACTCATTGTTTCCACGGTAGAACTCATATTACAAAATAATGCGAGTTTTCTTAGATTTCATACAAAAATGGTTATAAGTACTGTGATAGTACAGAAAATACAAAACACAAAGAAACCAATAAATACCTAATTTAGAAAAAAGAATAACGTGCCTTTAATATAAAGTTTATTTGAACTTATAATTGCAAGTCAATCCAAAGATATAACACTTCAAAGCAACCCGTTTTAAAAAAGGCAATTTCATAGGCAAAAGACCTATTATTTGACTGGCCTGTTAGTCTAATTGTTAGTGGCCCTGACTAAAATCCGGAGCTCGTGGGTTTGATGCTCACCCAGGACAAATGTTTATGTGATAAGCAAGATCATTTGATCGGTGTCTGGGTGTAATTTATCTATAATATGTATGTATTTAGAAATATATAAGTATGTTTATCAGTTGTCTAGTACTCATAGTGTGTGATAGTTGTGGAATATTATTATATTATTATTTAGATTCTTAAGTTTTTTTTCCACAATATGTAGATATCTGCCGTATGAACCAATAAATTGAAATAAATAGTAGGTAGCCTACCTACTCAATATATTCCTATTGCTATATTTACTTAAAACGTTTTTTGCATCTATTCAGATTCAGTAAAGTTTTCACTTGAAAGTGAGCTCAAGTTTACGACAATTTTGGCACCTTGACTCATCTACTCAGTTATAAGTATTGTCAGCCTTATAATGTTCCCACTGCTGGGACTCAGGCCTCCTCTCTAAGAGAGGGAATGGATCGCGTAACCTAGCACGCGGGCCCAGCGCTGGTGGGTGGATGTCAAATATCTTCAAATTTTTGGATCTAGGATATACTGGTTTCCTCGCGATGTTTTCTTTTATTGTTTTGACAGCAGTGGGTATGAAATAAATCACACAATGTAAAGCGAATGTACTATGAACTTACGTGGCAGTGAGCGGGGTACATTGCTCGCAGAACAGATGGTTAGTAGGGCCAAAAGGTTCTGGACTGGCGACCGCGTACAAGGTGGGCCGATGACCTGGTAACGGTCGCGGGAATCCGATGGTTGTGAGACGTACAGTACCAGTCATTGTGGTGACCCTTGGAAGAGGCCTATGTCCATTTCAGCCAAAAGTGTCCGCTTTTGACTGAAATGATGATGATGATGAGAGCGAATGTCTCACGACCTATAATCCAATTATAGAAAAATATTATTTAAAAAAAATGTATGTATGCTAACGATTTCGCTATCGAACACAACGCAACGAGTACTAGCACTGCAGAGCTAACAATCGGCATGGCTAACGTGATGATTATAACATTATCGCCTCAGGGTCGCCCTTTGTCGCTACGTAATCGAAACCGTTCAGCAGAGGAAATTTACAGCCTGAAGCGATGATAAGGATTATCATAACAATGGGCCTATTCAATGGCAAGTAGGTACTATATCGTGTTGAATATTTTTCCTACGAACTTTCGACAGAAGCTTTGGTGATATAGATACTTTTTTTATCATGAGATAACTTGAAAGCTGGCTAATAATGGGGCTTAATTTTGAAACGATATTAAAATCTATTTACAACAAATCAAGAAGTTTGATGACTTCGATGTACTCTGACGGGTTTAAAATAAAATTGTTGTATTAAAGATGTTTAAAAGAATTATAGTTTTATGCATATTTAATTTGTTTAGTACAAAACTGAATACTTCACCTGTCAAACTAATTTAGTTCCAGTAAACCATTTACAAGCACTTTTGAATTGTCAAGGAGTTTGTCTGTCAGAAAGCTTAGATGAAGCTTACACATTCTTAAGCATAGATAATAATAATAATATTCCACAACTATCACACAACGCCATCTAGTCCCAAACTTAATAGAGCTTGTGCTATGTGTACTAGATAAATATACTTACATATTTCTATATACATAGATACTATAGATGAATTACCCTCTGACACAGAACAAATGATCGTGCTCATCTTACAAAAATTTGTCTTAGGTGTGAATCGAACCCACGACCTCCAGTATATCAGTCCGGACCACTAATCACTAGACCAAGAGCCCAGTCAAAAGATCAAAAGACTTTATGAAGAACATCGTGCAAGAAACTCCATGAACACACTTTTAAATCAAGTTATGAATTACAATAATTCTGGTTCTTGTCGCTTCTATTATATTAAAAAAAAGATACATAAATAACACATACAAAAATCAATTGAAATTAAAATAAACCACTGGTGGGTGGGAGAGATGACCAGTCTTAACTGGTCCACTCAGCTCAACCATTTTGAAGGTAACTAAATGGTCCAACATAAGCAACTGTTGTTTCTTTTTAAAGTAAATATCGGTACCTACTTGTTCTCAAAAATCTATAAAAGGTAGGAGCAGTAAAGATCATAATTGCTCACAGTTTGTTAAGAGAAACAAATATTTGATAAGGGCCACACAAGACAAGATGCTGAAAAATAAATCCAGAAACACCGCTACTTCTTTAATTTTTATTAACTAAAATAAATAGGACAGTTTGTCGGTTGTCAATCTGTCAGTGAATAGAGTGTGAGATAGAAGACGAACAGACATATTTATAAAATATGTGTCACAAGTATGTGATAAAGAAATTACAGATGTTCCAAATTATTTTGATGCGTCGCTCTTAAGATCGTAGCGTCATAATTACTTCATTGTGATGACAGGCTTTTCTTCACAACAAAGCAGGAAAATGTTTTAGTGGCTACATAACTAAATATACATCTTTAATGACGCATCTATTTTTTCTCAAGATTTCTAAATTAACTAGTAAAACAATAATAAAATGTTAAGAATTTTTATTTGTCGTCCCACATCATCAACCTCGTATGACGACTGACGTATGTCATTTGTTTTTTCAGAAAAGTTCGTGGACGCGACAGCATCAGCCTCGGGGTCCCCATCCCCGCCTCTCGCGGAGTACGAGCGGGATTCCCCCGTCGATGTGTCGTCGACATCGGAGGCCGGCTCAGCGAGTGGAGCCCCGAGCGGCTCTCGACCTCTGTCGCCACCCCCCAGGAACCCTCAGCTCGTGGAGCGGTGGTCCAGCGAGGACATGCGACACATACAGTGTCACCTCGAGACTAAAGAACTCTGGGACAAGTTTAACGAATTAGGAACAGAAATGATTATCACTAAGACTGGAAGGTGAGTTCTTATTGTTTTTGTAATAGTTGTATCTGTTACTATAAATCCAAGTAGACTGGTTATAAATTAGCCGGCAAGCATTAGTGCCAAATTACAAACGCCTACTCATTTATTCGCGGCGAACACATTTAAATTAATTAAACGACGATTGTCTCATAACTTTTTATACTCCGCACTTGTATGGAGTTGATTTCCGGCACATTGAGTATTGGGCGATTATGACAAACGCTCAAATTGCAATTCATTTATTTTTAATTGCCTGCGCTAAAACGGACGGTTTAAAACAGAAGTCGATTTATCGCAATTAATTTTTCATTAATTGAATCGAGAGGTGGATTCATAACAAGCATTACTGACGTAAAGCACGCGTTGTTAAGCACTTAAATGACGAAACGAATTGTTTTTAGGCTTTTCGTGTTGAACTTGACGAGAAATTAAAAACTCTGTGGTAGGTAGGTAATCGAATCGCGATTGTTGGTTAACGAGATCAAGGCAATATCGACGGCGCGTTTCAGAGGCGATAAGGTAGGTGGCACAGTACAAGCGGCGGCGCGAGGCGTGTCGGTCGCGGCGCGCTGCCGAACAATGGGCAATCGCCCGCCGCCGCGCCGCCGCCCGTGCGATACTCGCACATTAAACAATGAACGCCACAATCAAAAACGTAACGATCACACCAATCGAACATGATATAAGTGCACTCCAAATAATCTACTCGTTACAGCTATAACAGATTGAATTTTCTTTTCAGTAAAACCTGAAGTTGTCTGATGGTTATTCGAAAAGTCTTTACTTTTTTAAACAGCACATAGAAAAATTTAACCTACCTGAAAATTACTTCAAAATATACACCAGCATCTTAAACCGTATTGTAGCAGAGAATTGAGAATGTAGGAAAATGAAAACATTAGACCTTTCCCCGCTTAATACTACTGCTCAACTTGTTTCATACGTGACCATTGATATAAAACCATTGAATACTGAAACTTTTCAAAACCATCGTCGATACAGGGCTTATCTTATTTAAAAGCACTTGTACAACGTTACAGAGGATGTCCAAGTCAAGTCATTAAGTCTAAAATTATTTACAGCACAAACGTACGAAACTATCGGAACTGCTGAAACGAATCAAATCGAAGTGCAAGAACTGGTGTCACATAAAAGTCTGATTAAACTCGATTTAATCGGAAAAGCAGTTGCCTGCTTAGCTATATTTGACGTCCGAGCAGGTGAAAATGATTTGTGTGTAAATGTTATCGAGGAAACACTGGGACGGTAGTGAGCGCGGCGCGGCGGCGGAGCGGCACCGGCGACGCTTATCGACGCCCGCGTAAATCAACGCGACAGCCCACCGATCGTGACAAATTCGCAAACCTAATCTTTTGATAACGTTGTAGCTTACTCAGACAAACCGCACGATACTCGCCGCTTACAAAACGCTCCACCAATATTCTCTGTTGGGGTCTTTATTTCACACAACACCAACGCAATTTTCGAAACTATCGACAAAGCTATAGAATATCCAACCATCCGATACCTGAACCTAATTAGGGAATCTAACCCATTTTACAGTTCGCCTTGAAGTTTATTTAATGCTAAATACGTCGTCTCCATACAAATAAATGTGAACAAAGGCCGGGTATAATGTACAAAACAATGAAGGCTCTTTCACGGACTATAAAGCTGTATTAATACCTCACTTATTTATTCCTTATAATGTTCTCGAGTTAACGACGCTTCGGGCGTCCAGTTTTTCTACCACGCACCATAAAATACGACATCTGGAAATATATACCAGACGCATTCATTTCCGAATTTAGCAACACAGAACACAATAATAACTGTGTTGATTTGCTATAATAACCATTCGCAAAAAAGATTGTAGCCATGATTCGTTTTTATGAGGATGTTTAGGTGCGATAGATCTTCATAATTACCTCGCGTTATCTTTTTTTCCGCATTATCGATGCTTTAGATACGGCCGGTATCGGCAATAAAAGATGGTGCGCGATAGTAGGCGTTACAAAGGGCTTTGGGAAGTCGCAATGGGAGACAATTTGCCACACACCGTCACGCGAGCTTATCCGAGTCGGCCCCGTCGATTAGCATAAATCTCGCCAACTAACCGTCACAAATGAACGACGGGCGCGGGACGCGGGTAGCGGCTAAACAAACTGACGCGAGCGACGATGCGATCGCGCGACATTCGCATGTCGCGGCGACGATGCGCGACGAATCGCGACCGTCGGCCGCCCGTATAAATCAGCATTATCTCGCGAGATAGCCGCGCGCCTGGACCCACCCCGCCGTATCACGCGGAGCCCCGTGTCGTTCGAAAAAATTAATGACTTGGAAAAACGATTCGCTTATGAGGGATCTTTCACTGTAATTGAATTGCCCCGCAGAGATCGCCCGAATTGTCGCGCAATATGTCGAGTAGGTGATACACAATCTAAAATAGAGCCCTCATGGAAAGTACACTTGTGTCAGAGCCACAAACGTTCATCGTCATCATCAAAATTTCAGTCGAAAGACGTCAACTGCTGGACAGTCTCAAAACGTCGTCAAATCTCTAGTTCTGAGGTTAAAATGTTTACCACAGTAAGTTTTAAACGGTCCCAATTAAATTCCTATTACTGAATCAATATTTCATGCTCCATAAAAATACAAAAGGCAGACTGCAACAAAATGAAATCCCCACACATTATCTCACCCCTAAAGATAATCGCTGCACGCGTAATAGAATAATGTAAATATGTGTGTGTGTCCGCCGTCCGTCGCTAGTTGGCATGCTAATCGCGTTGTCTGTAAGCTCCGTTTTAAAACCTGCCTCGTTGTGCCCCAACTCTTTTAGTTTATTCAACAGGGACCCATTTTTCATCCGCTCGGCAAATATTTTGATGTTTGTCGATTATTCGGCTTTGTGTGCAAAAGCTTTTATAAACGGAGAGTCCATATGATGCTTTGTTTATTGTATTCGACAAATTAGGAGCGCTTTATTAATACACTGATAATATCGGAAATGACAACTTCTGTCGATATAATTAATTGTAGTCATTAGTTATGTCGTTTGGTTTAATTTTTTGTGGTGTCTTGATAGAGTGTGGGTTTTCCTTAAAATATAAAGTTATTGATTAAATACGTTGTACAGATCGTGTGTTTAAGACCTAATCATATTTTAACAAAAACCTTTGACTTGCTACATCTGTGTCCCAAAACTTTATCGAAAGACCGGATTATCAAGTAGACTACATTTATTGAACTCAGATCAATAAACTCTTAAGAAAACGATCAATTTTATGTAATACATTAGCATATATATGTGCAAACAGTCGTATTATATATCGTTTATATGTGGGAACAGTGGTAACAGATTTAAATTAACATGTTTTACTAATATACAATAGTATCCGTCGTCGATAGTGGCTCGTAGTTCGCTGAAGATGTTTTCACCGATCTCGTTGCCAACACTCTAATCGTTGGAGCACACAGTTGGCAGCCAACCCGCTCTTTGATTTACTTCTCACCAGCATCTAACCATCGTAAATCTTCCACATATGATATATAAACACACTTTTATCTTGTACGTACGTTTTCAAAGGCATTTTAACTTAACAGAACATCACATAGAATTTAAATTTAGATTGTTCTTGTTTATAAATTACTCGTCGACTCTTTGCGGGATCGTGGAAGCTGTGGAATGTATTAGTGAAATATTTTGACATCTTCCTTTATAATGTGTGCGATATAAATCGTGCTTGTTTGCTTTTTTGATAATCAGATGTGTAAATTTTTGGAGTCAGGTCGTAGCAGGTAAATCACTTGTTTTTGTGATTTGCTTTATGTTGGGTGATCATAATTATTGTTAACAAATGTTAAAGTCACACAAAAACCGAATTTAAATCTTATTATACTCTTGTATTAGTTCATCTCCCTAACCTTCTCCCAACCAGCTGGGGGTCGGCTTCTAGTCTAATCGTATGCGGCTGTTTACCCGTGTTTTACATGGAGCGCCTATCAGACCTCCTCAATCCACTTACTGGGTGACAGGATACTCCTTAGAGAAACTGATGATCAGACATTCTGGTGTCTATCTGAAATGACTCTCAACGATCTACGAATGACAACCGGCGACCAAAGGCTTTACGTACTTTCACGGCAAGGCACGGGGTGTCAGTATAATCTAAATAAACTTAGAAAAGTACATATGAAGTCAAAAAATCACATTGACACTTGCCCGTTTTTTGAACCCGCAACCCTATGCATGAGAGGCGGGTGCGTTAACCATTGGGCTATCATTACACATGTTTTAGTTTTCCGTGGTTGACAACGAAAACGAAGCATGCTTTAAAAATGGCAGATGAACGGTTTTTAGAATGTCTATTAGTTCCTATCTGCAGGAACAGTAATTTTATTTCAATTGATGTGACATTTTTGCCTTATCTGATGGTAAGCGATGATGAAGTCGATAATGGAGCACGCTTGCCTAGAAGTAACTAATTCACTTTTGACTTAAAGACCGCCCAGGCTTATAGCTATCAGGAAAAACAGATTCTGGCAGGGATCAGGAAAAACAGATTCTGGCAGGGATCAGGAAAAACAGATTCTGGCAGGGAATTCCAGTCCTTGGCCTGTACGCACAATGAATGAAATGATATACGATTATAATTTAGGTGTCTTCAAAGTTAGAGTGAATAGGCTCTTATTAAACTAGTGTACCTCACCATCAACGATTGCACCACTGCTTACCAACGGGTGGGATCGCAGTCAAGCACTAGTTTACATTATTAAAAAAAAAAAAAACTAAATAAACCTACTGTTAACATTAAAACTTTTCATATATTAGTGTTAAGTCCCGTGAGGTCATGACACAGCACATTTTTACCTGTAATGGCCCATCGCGAACGAATTCCCACACCTAGGTCCGGAGCGATTTATCGAACAATATTGTAGCCTGCCGTGCGTATGTGCTTATGTACCTGTCATGTTTGTTAAAAGTGCAGCTTGTAAAGCAGGCTATAGTTTTGGATGCGCCTTATTTTATTTAAAGTTCTGCAATTTTTGTCTACAAGGTCATTTCAACCACTAGACTTGAATAAACTAGACCTTAACTTGTAAAAGGAAATAAATTATTTGTATTATTGACTAGCTTTTACCCGCGGCTTTACCCGCGTACATAAAATATAGCCTGTGTCACTCAGTAATAAAACAGCTTTCTATCGGTGAAAAAAATTTCGCAATCGGACCAGTACTTTCAGAGATTACCTCCTACAAACAAAAAAACAAAATAAACTTTACCTCTTTATAATATTATAATAATAGTATAGATTACACCTTGAAAGCTCAGATAGAGCTTGCATATTGTTAAATTAATTAATCTGCCTACAATTCACCTTCGTCATTTTTTTTTGTTTTGTTCATTATCTAATACGGCTTACATTATCCATACGTTCCTCCTGTAAAGAGTGCGAATCCTCTTTTCAGGAGCCTGTTAATTGTTAAAATTCCCGTCCATGATGATACAGGTATTTTACAATGCAGTATTCTTCATAGATTACATAAATCATGTTCCTGAAATTTATCGAAACGGTTTAGGCATATCCACATCTATAAAATATTTTCGCAGTTGCGATAGCGCTGCGCGCACACCGCGCTTACACGAGCACGCGCGTGGCTCGCCATTTGTCGCACTCGCGCGATAATTGTTGATATACGATCGCGATCCGACATCGTAATTGTCAACGCTTAATCTTCTAATTGGCTCGCATTTACCAATGCCATCGTGTCGCCTCTGCCCATTCGCATCGATAGTTCGTTCAAAAAATACATTGTCAGATTTTCCGTACAATCGTTAAACATAACCGACTCCTATAAAAACTCGGATCGAGCAGAGTCGAAAAGCAATTCGCAACGCCAATTTCAAGAACAGTAAAAAGTGCGATTCACAAGTGCAACTTGAAACGGCGTTTAAGAGCGAACCGAGGGCGGCGCCCACCGGGGGCGAGAAAACAATTTGGAATTTTATCGGTGGTGAGGTGGGGGGGTCGCGGGTTTGGGGTGGGGGGGCGCGTTACCTCTGATTTATGTGCGACATTAGACGCGAGGTGGGCACGACGCGCGAAATGCACACGCGCCGCCAGGTCCATTGCCGCTCACTTGCCACTTACCCGCGCCCGCGCCTTCTTCCATACAAACGCCAGACATAACGTATCTCTATGACGCAGCCTAAGCTCCATGTATTGTTTAATTTTCTTAGTTGCAGTTTACTTTTCAACTTGTAAAAGCCTCAACCAATAACAACCAGAACTAAATAGAAGATCATAATTTGGCAGTCATTTCATCTTAAGCAAAGTATTTTCGCATCTAAATTTTTATCGAAAAAGCTGGATTAATTAATGAAACCTTAATACAGCTTAAACTTTACCAACTGATGCCGTGGATATTTCAGTGTCATTCCAATTCAAAAGCTAATTTCACTAAAACCTTAAATGAATCGAGTTGGTCGGAGCTCGCACATTATTTAACTTGTTCCAAGTTTAAATTGAAAACGCCACCAAACTCTTTGCGGAGTCAGAGTCAAATTTTGAACTTTGCCGCTGAATCGGAAATTTCTTTATAAATATCTTATTAAGCTTAAATTCAGTTGGTGTCACGCTGCCGACACTAATTTTATTCGTGAAAGACGGCGACTGAGCGACGGCGAGACGCGCGGCCGTGGGGAGCACTGAAAATGTATGCAAACGGGAAACGCGATATTTGACGGAGCTGAAAACGACAAAAGAATTAAGGAGGATGCGGCCGAAGGGGGCCGCCTGGCCGGGCGACGAGGTACTGCGCCGTCGACGACACCGCCCCACCCCAGCACATCGCGAATTCACTTTGCTGTGTCTTATTAAGAGATTAGCTGTCATTTCATCGCGATCAACCCTTTCATTAGGAAACAATGTATAAATTACTATGAACCTCTAATAGCCACATAATGATAAGCCTACGATACGTATCGAAACATGTCATGGAAACCATTGCTATGTTTATAATTAAAGTAGAAGCTGAAGCATTAATTGGTCTATGATTGTAATGAAACGAAATGGAAAATTTAAATTTTTGGCCATTAATAATTCAAGCACTCAACCCTATCTGTTGTTATCTAGGTTATGTGAAGTGAACACATGCAGCCTATTTGAATACGCGTGTAATAGATGTATGATTCATGTAAATGTACCCTTAGCAAGTGTATCGCGAGCTAATCTGACCCCCCCCGCCCCGCGCCCCGCACGCCGCCAATATGCCGGGGGTGGCGGGGTGCTCGAGAAAACGTGTAAACTAATTATGTACATTTTCGTAGCCACTTATTTACATAACCACGGCCTGAGCCCCGCTTTCACCGTGAATATTTCATTCGTAATCTTTACTTTGACGGTTTAATATGACAGCTGTTGTTTTGTTTGGAGGAAACTTTTAATTTTTGTCGTTTTCTTCCGGTAGCAGCGCTCTTTGTGTGCGCGTTAGGCCGACGCCTCTCATAATGATAGGTGATTGTCGAACAACTTTTTTTAATACGGATAAACGGCTGGGAAACTTCGTGAGGTGTAATTTGGAATTTTCGCCGAGACGTGTCGTTGTTGTATTGTTGTCTGACAGTGGGGAAGGTGCTTATTATTTTGATGACTGTTTTGTCTACTGTCGGGGGAGTTATTGTATTTATAGTTCGGGGACAACAGATATCGATTGGGTCGAAGGGTTGTCACGTAACCGAGTACGTGGAGTACGTGGTAGCAACGAGAATGATTCATGAGTCGTCAACAGGCTGGCTTGTTGTGAAGTGTACAGGAAGCCGATAAGTAAAACTATTAGTAGGTAATGAGCGAGTGTTGCGGCGTTTCGCGGGTATTTATACCGCGCCTTCGCTCGAACTAATTTATGGAAGTAAGTACGCGGAAAATGTTTATGTACGTACTTCGGCCCTCCCGCCCTGCGCCGGTGACATCCGGTGCCTCGGCTGTTTGCTGCCACCAGGCAGAAGACGTGGAATTATAATACAGTAGCAACTCGATTGTTTGAAATTATACGTGAGCGTATCAGGCATTGTGCCTTTGGAATTACGAGTATACTTCTTAGAAACGATTAAGAATTTATTGCCAAAGAAAAAAGAGTATGAAATAGATCAGTTGAATTCTCAGAGGTAATAAACACGAGGCGTTGTTTCAGCACAAAACGAATGGCAAAGACCACCGCGTGCGCATCGCTGCGTCTTTGATGCACAACGAGCTGCTGACAGACGCGTTTCATGTAGGCATTACTCTCGGGGCTGTCCGCCGCGCTAATGTCACTTTGTGATATTAACAGAATCAGAAACAATGTAGTCTTCTGTCTGAAGTACTCAACAGAGCCATGATATTTTAATTACTGTATGATTAATATATACAACACTCATAATGTCTTCTAATATACCAGCAGCAGCAGTGTTTGTTATCGAACTCCACCAAAATGGCTTGACCGATTTTTATGACTATTTTTGTGCTACCTATGTTTGGTTGGATGTAGGTTGGTTGGTAAGTTGGTTAATTAGTTGATGGTTGGTTGGTTGGTTTGATAGGTTTGGAGTTTATAGGTTATTTTTTGTCCCCCGATCCTATATTTTTCTAAAATAATATAGATAATAAAGATTATTATAATTTATATGGCAGAACAACGTTTGCCGGGTCAGTTATTAAACTCCTACTATAATAATATTGTAAAGAAAAAAGATTTGTATTTTTATTTGTAATGAATACACTCAGAACTTACAGGAAATGTTTTAAAAATTTTTTCACCAATATAATGCTACTTTATAACTCAGTACCATAGGCTATATATTTTTTATTTTCATGCGCTGGCAGAAGGTAGTCATGAATGAATATGCCAGTCAAGAAAGTTATGCAATTATTTAGCAAAATGACAACAAAATTAAATTGCTTGCCGCTGCGCAGCGTTCAAAAATAACCAGAGTAGGGTAGAGTCGCTACAGCAACCATTCAAAAATGCTTCGAGTTGCAACCCAGGGTCGTTCTTTTATAACTCGAGTAGCTACCCTAGAGTTAACCCAACTAACTCTAACTCCGAGCAGGGTAGGTTGTTGTAAGTGGCCATAAAAGACACTTGCTTGATATGACAGTTGAACTCTACGTTAGCGTTCAAAAATGCGAGCGTAGAGTATCTACCTTGTTGACGTCATTAGAGTTAACTCTAACCTCATTTTTTAACGCAGGGCTGGGTCGTTCTTTTATAACTCGAGTAGCTTCCCTAGGGTTAACCCAACTAACTCTAACTCCGAGCAGGGTAGGTTGGTGTAAGCGGCCATAAATGACACGTGCTTGGCATTGACAGTTGAACTCTACGTTCGCGTTCAAAAATGCGAGTTTAGAGTATTTGCTTTGATGACGTCATTAGAGTTAACTCCACCAACCTCAAATTTTAACGCAGGGCTACGTGTCGTAGGTTAGATTCCCGCACGGAACATATACTCGTATTTGTATGGGCTACAGATAGGTGTACCGGAGCTGGGTGTCTAGTGTATGTGAGGTTACATGTTAGTACAATGCGTTCCAAATAAGAATAGGATCGATTGCCATGTTGTGACGTCACGTCATATTGTCAAATCGCAGGAAATTGGGCAAAATTGAAGAACTCCGAGATGAGCAAAATTGAAGAACTGGATTCTGATTAAACTCGAACCCGAACCCGGGAATCTTTAAGTCAAGAGTGAATAGGTTACTTCTAGGTAAGCGCACTCCATCGTCGACCGCATCGTCGCTTTTCATCAGGTGAGATAGCGGTCAAGCGCGAACCAATCAAGAATTAAAAAAAAAAAACTTTTTTCGTTCAAAGGTCGTAAATAAATTAAATTTTAAAAATTTCTTGTTTTGCTCACCATAATAATTCTTCGATTTGACAGTATGATGTGACGTCACAACATGGCAATCGATCCTATTCTTATTTGGAACGCATTGTTTAGGCAACTACGATAAAGGAGTTATTCCTAATGCTGGGCAAAGTTTAAAAAAAAAAATCTTTGATAGTTGTTGTTGTTGATGTACATACGTGTACCAATTTAATATAAAATAAATTTCCGTGACTGTACAAACAGGTCTATTATTAAAGATTTTATGGCACGTTAAATGAATAAGGACGTGAACATATTTCTAACACTTCACTATACAATGATATCTTAGTGTTAGCGATATCCGCATTACAATGTAGCACTTAATGTTTGTACTAATTTAACATAGCTGTATAATGTGGAGCTGGGGTTTATTTACTTCCTCGTAGAGACATACCTAACAAAATTCTTCTACCCAGTTTTGTAGAAAAGTGCTCTAGAAAATTGGGTGGAGGAATTTTTGCAGGGTGAATCTTTTGTTTTTAGGTTATTCATCGCAATTTTCATCTTTTTTAGGGTTCCGTACCTCAAAAGGAAAAAATGGAACCCTTATAGGATCATTTTGTTGTCCGACCGTCTATCTATCTAACTGTCTGGTCTGTCTGTCTGAATATCTGTCAAGACCCTTTATCTCGGGAACACGTGGAGGTATCGAGTTGAAATTAAAACTATTACTAAAATCTACGGTCTCTTGAAGCTGTAAAAAAATCAGATTTTTAAGTTAACTGAAAAAAAAGATACGGCCGTTTATGTCGCAAAAAACGTATATTTCGACACTCTCGAGAGAATCAAAATTCACAAGGTACCTACTTCCCGTTGACCCAGAATCCTGTAATTTGGCATAAAGCAAGGTCTTATAGTACAGATATGGGAATAAATCTGAAAACTGTTTATTTGTTGTTACGTCATAACAAAAAAACATTTGCGATTCGGAAAATCTTCGAGACTCCATTTCGGGAATTGAACTGTTTACTTATATAAGTTTGTACGGAACCCTCAGGGCGTGAGTACAACTCGCACTTGCCCAGTTTTTTTTTAACGTTTTCCCACACTAGGAACATCTCCTAGAATAGTGAGTGCGTTCACAAACACGTAAACACACAAACACAAGACACCCAGACAAGGAACACCTTTGGTCCATACAAATATTTGTTCCGCGCCGGAATCGAACCCGCTATATGCAGCGTAGAAGTTAATCTCTCAACCACTGCTACAACCATATCGTCTCCGTTGATCTTGAATGGTGAACTAGATTAGCTGTATCTCAGCCTTATTCACAATCTGCCTAGTCTTTTCTCAACTTTGTTGGGGTCGGCTTATAATCTAACCGATAACAGACAAATTCTAGAAGTTATTTATCATTGAACTAGCTTCTGCCAGCGTGACAGTAGGTTTCTCCATAGAAACTTTGAAAACCCCGTTTCATCCCCTTAGAGAGTGATTTTTGGAAAACCTTTCTTATATGTCACCGGATAATTGCAAACGCCTTAAGATTGTAAAATATCGCGAGAAATTGTAAACACTTTTTTCTAAATAAGACACGGTGGAGAGCAGTGGTGGCCGAGTGGTAACGGCCCCGACTTACGAGTTGCAGGTCGCGGGTTCAAACCCAGCCAGGCGCATTACTTTGTGTAATTTATTTTATCACCACTGCTCTCAAAACGGTGAAGGAAAACATCGTGAGGAAACCGACAGGTCCTAGAACCGAAAATTCGAAGACATGTGACATCCACCAACCCGCACTAGGCCCGCGTGATGGATTACGGCCCATTCCCTCTCCTAGAGAGGAGGCCTGAGTCCCAGCAGTGGGAACATTATAAGGCCGACTGTGCTATGCTATAAGACAGGGTTATTTTGGAAACTAATGAATTCGAAAATGATTTATCGTAAAAAAAAAAACAATTTTGTAGAGTATTCAGGCGCAGGGGTGGATGATTCCCGAAGAAAATAAAACGCACAGGAACTGAAGACTTGAGGATTTATTCTTGAAAGATGTTTACAGGAAGCGAAGACAGCAAGCAAGCGATGACACCAAACGACGACAAACTTTTGGCCGTGAAGCGGCTATATATATACCCCTCGTAGGTGGGTGGAAGTAGTGGCGGTCTTATAAGGTCTTAAAATTCCTATTGGCCAATTACGTTCGACCGACATTTCTACGTGGGCGGAGGTAGTGGTAGGTGCGACCATTCAAATCCTTGTCCTACTTCCAACCACATTCGAGCATTAAAATGTATCTATTTATAATTCAATTACAATTTGAAACTTATTAACTAAAATCACATTATAACTACTTACAATCATCACACTAACTAAGATTACTCTATACAACGTAAACAACTATCCATTACAGTAATTCTTAGTTATCTAACTTAGTTATCTAATGTAAATCTAGTAAACAATACAAATGAGCAATAACAGATGAATATATATATACAAAACTCTCTTATAAGAGTAACTCTACAGTTATTGCTCTCGAATATGAAGTCTAAGGTTGCGTGACTTTATATAAAGCTAATTAACAATCCCTACGTAAGCTACTTTAAATTTACAAGCGGGCGAGGCCGCTGACAATTACTAGTGTTAAACTAGGAGATCGCTGTGCTCCTCAACAATCCCACCCCCCGTAAGAGGGTTCAACCGATTACAGACCCGTCGGTAGGGAGCACAACGACCTTTACAACGGGACGTCGTAAAATTCCGTTATTGGTTTTAACGTCTACGACCCTAATAACGTTATCGGTGCCGGGATACACTTTCGTAATTATACCTTTTGTCCATTTATTCCGCGGTTTGTTCTCGTCCACAATCACTACCACATCACTGACTCTAATATTTGGCACATCACTGTTCCACTTTCTTCTTTGCTGCAGCGTTGGAAGGTATTCGCGCAGCCAGCGCCTCCAAAAGAGGTCGGCCAGCGCGTTCACCCGCTTCCACATGCGGCGCGAGTCGAGGTCGACCACATGTCGACGTGTGCACGGCGCATCTCCCGCGGCAGTGCCCAGCAGGAGATGATTCGGCGTCAGCACCACCGGTTGCTCCGCATCGCAGCTCACGTAGGCGAGCGGTCGGCTATTCACGACCAGCTCGGCCTCAGCGAGAAGGGTATAGAGGACCTCCTCGCGAGGGGCTCGTTCCTTGAGGGTCGCCCGTAGTGCGTTTTTGACAGAACGCACCAGGCGCTCCCAGCAGCCACCCATGTGTGGGGCAGCCGGGGGGTTGAAGTGCCAGGCTATGCCCCGGCCTGTCGCCTCGCTTTCGAGACGGTCTTGGTTCAGCTCCCGCAGCGCCTCCCGAAGCTCGGAGTGCGCCCCGACGAAGTTGGTCCCGCGGTCGGAGTACATATCCGCGGGACAGCCGCGGCGCGCGATCAGGCGCCTAAGTGCCAGTATCGCGGAGTCGGCGCTCAGTGTTGCAGCCAGCTCCAGATGGACAGCGCGCGTAGTGAGGCACGTGAACAACACGCCCCACCTCTTCTCCCGGCGCCGCCCGATGACTATTTCCATGGGGCCAAAATAGTCCACCCCGCAATGGACGAAGGCTCGACGAGTCGTTTCCAGTCTCGCTGGTGGCAGGTCTCCCATCTTTGGTGAGGTAGGTGCGGATCTCTTGATGCGACATTGCTGACAGATTGCAGTCACTGCTTTTACAGTCGATCGCAGGTTCGTGACCCAGTACTTTTCCCGCACATTGTTCACCACAGCCTCTTGATTAGCGTGCAGGGAGGCCACATGATATTTTAATATTAGTCGGCGCGTGAGGGCGTGTTTCCCATCCAATATTATAGGATGACGCGCTCCGAAGACAAGCTCGCTGCAGGCGCCCAGTCTGCCGCGTACTCTCACCAGCCCGTCCTCGTACAATATAGGGTCTAGGGTCCTTATTCTGCTGTTCTTTGGCAGTGGTCGGGCCTCTCGGAGGGCTTTAATTTCCTCTTGAAAGCTCTCGGCCTGCATGAGTTTCAGCAGGCGTAGCTCCGCCTCTCGCAGGTCTGTTATGGTGACGGTAGCTGAGTTGCGACGCTTGCGACAAAGCTCAGTGAAAATTATTAGACGCGCTACGACACGTACGGCGCGTGTCCATGTTGGCAGCCGCTCGTATGTCAGTGTGGGTTCGGCCTGTGTGGTCAGGACATTTAGTCGTTGCACACGTTCTAGGTCCTCCTCCGTCACTGCGTCACTCCCGGAAGCCGTCGGCCATTGCTCCTGTGGACGGCAGAGGAACGACGGGCCCGAAAGCCACTCGTTACTGTTTCTAGGCCAGTCCAAGCGGGTGCTCTTGTCGGCCGGGTTCAACGCCGAGGGAACCCAGTGCCAGTCACACTTCCTTGACCTTGAGTCAATTTCGGCTAGTCGGTGGGACACAAATCGCTGAAAGTCTGTAGCGTCGGAACCTATCCATTTTAAGACAGTCTGACTGTCCGTCCAAAAATATTTACGTTTGATTACTACCCCCAACTCTATCTCTACAGTTGACGCTATCCTGCAGGCCAGTACTGCCGCTTGCAATTCCAGGCGAGGTATCGAAATGACCTTTTGAGGGGCTACCCTGGCTTTACCTAGAACGAAGCTCACCCGCCTGTTGCCGAGTTCATCATTTCCCGCTATATAAGCGACTGCGGCGTAGGCGGATTCGCTTGCGTCCCCGAAAACGTGGAGTTCTATGTCTTCTAGGACTAAGCCATACCATCTCGGGATGGTTATCTTTTCGAGATGCTGCAAATTATGCAGCCACTCGAACCAAGTCCTAGCCTCTGCCTCACCCAGTTTCTCGTCCCACTGAATGCCTGTACGCCATATTTTCTGCATCAATATGCGCGACTGAATGACGCATGGGTACAGGAAACCCAGTGGGTCGAACACCGACATTATGAATCTCAAGAATTCACGCTTCGTGGGTACTATTTCCCCCTCCACGATAGCCTTGGGTATCTTCTTAAAAGATAAGTCAAAGGCTAATTGGTCGGTTCCTGGCGACCATATCATTCCTAATGTTCGTTCGGACGCGTTGTCCCCATTTTCCAGGGATATGCGGTCTGGCATGTCTAACTGTAACTTGCTCCTTAGCTCTTGGGAGTTCGTGACCCACCCCCGTATATGAAAACCGCCCTCGGCGTGGATGTGGGTCACGTCATTTATTAGCTTGTTAGCCTGAGCAACAGACCACGTGCTATCAAGGTAGTCATCCATGTAATGATTGTGTCTCACGGCAGCTACCGCTTCGGGGTTCTCCTCCTCATGACGCGATGCGTTCTTATTTAGAACGTATATCGCCGAGGTTGGAGACGATACTGCACCGAATATCATAGAACTCATCACATATATCTGGGGTTCCTTCTCGGTTCCCGACTGCCACAAAAATAGCTGTGCCCCGCGGTCTTGCTCTCTAATTTTTATTCTTAAAAACATATCAGCAATGTCTCCCGTGAACCCTACTGGCCCTAGTCTAAACTTAAACAACACTCCTAGAAGTGAATTCAGTAGGTCGGGGCCCGTCAATAGGTTGTCATTTAGGGATGTCCCTTGATACGTGGCGGCAGCGTCAAAGACTAATCTTAACTTCCCCGGCTTGTTTGGATTCTTCACCCCAAAATGGGGTAAATACCAGACCGGATCTTGGACGCCGCTCTCCAACCTATTGGCGTAACCCTGTTCAACCAACCTATCTATTTGTTTCTTATAGGCCTCTGCATACTCGGGATCCCGGTTCAACTTACGCTCAATCCCCGCCAAGCGATGGCGAGCGTAAGCATAATTATCGGGGAGTTGCGGGCTATCATGCCTCCACAACAACCCTACTTCCCATTGGCCATCCCCATTTTGATGGCTAGTATTATGTAGAATTTCTAGAGCCCTATCATTCTCCCTATGCGATCTAGGGATTTGTGCTATACCGATAGATTCTAGCTCAAACTGATTTTTAACTATCGTATGCAAATCTAAGAGTGGTTCAACGACACAATTTACAGACTCTTCAGCCGACCTATGTCCTTTGCCTACGGGTCCATGAACGACCCAACCTAGCTTGGTCAAGGAAGCAACGGGCTTACCAGATTTTCCTCGGCGTATATCCCGGCCGACCAGCAGCTCCCAATTGTCCTGTCCCAGCAACAGCAGCGGCTTGGCCCCAATCATTCCCTCGCAGCCCAAGTCGCGCAGGTGGGCGTGCTCCGTAAGCAACGCAGCCGGCACTGTTTGTGCGGGTAAGTCCAGTCTCTTAAATGTACGACACTTCACTGTATGCACTCTGCCGTTTGGCCCACGCACTGACACATTCACTCTACGCGAGGTCTTGTCCGACACCTCTTGTCCGCGCGCACTCTTCAACACTAAGGGTTCTTCCTGGCCCCCAGCGTTCTCTGCCAACGAGTCATCCACCAGTGATATCGTGGCCCCGTCATCAAGTAGGGCGTAGCATTCGTGTGTGTTGTTCTCTATCGTTACACACACTGGTAATATCTTCAGGAGCGACTTGCCGTGGTATTCACTCACGTTCGTGACACTTTCAGTGGTCTTTTTCTCTGCGTGCAATAGGATATGGTGTGCATAGTTGCATGACGGACACTTGTTAGCTCGACAGAAATTCTTTGCATGTTGCTTCACTATACATTTAAAACATAGACGTTTATCCTTCACGTGTTGCCATCTGTCATCTACACTCAGCTTAGCAAACTTATCACATTTCGTGAGATTGTGATTTCCCTCACACATTGTGCACTGAGATACTCTTGTTTGTGGTGGTGAATTGTCACTTTGTACATGCAATCGTTGTATATTTCTGTATGGAACTTGTTTTGGTGCGCTTTTCTGTGGTTTAGAAACCGGTGCTCCGGTAGCGCTCACTTCCATTTGCACATAATAAGAGGTAGCTCGGGCTAGGTGTCCTAGGAAGTCTGCCAATATTTCTAAACTAGGCGACACCCTCACGTCAATTCCTTGGGTTGAAGCTACGCCCATAGCATAGTCCCCATACTGAGCTCTCTGTACAGGTGTCAACTTATTCAGTAATTCACTCACCAGTTGTGGGTTGTTGAGATATCCGGTTGCATGCACATTCCTCAGCAGCGACACACAATTACGCACAGTCGAAGAGAATTTCCGTAATTCACGACCACTTTCCGTCACTTTAGGCAACGCACGCACTTTCTTCAATGCACATTCCAGTATCAGGTTCGGGTGTCCAAACTCTTCGTCCAGTGTCTTTATGATCTCCGTCGGATTCGTAGATGTCCTGAGCAGATCTTCTACTGCTATCTTGGCCTCTCCCTGCAGCGATGTTTTCAGGCGCGCTAGGTTCTCATGCGGCTTGAAGTTGTACATTGCTGTAGTGTCCCAGTACATGTTCTTGTATGACAGCCAATCAGCTGGGTCCCCACTAAAGTACGGCAACTCATAAGCTTGTCTGGGCACTGGTCGCGGACGAGCTAGGTTCGAAATGGCCTCTGCTAGCTGGTCTATTTTCCTGTCTCGCGACCGGCTTCTGTCCGTGTCTTCGGCGAAGGTTTGATCCCAGTCAGGCACTTCACGTTGCACTCGCGGTACACTGCCACTCGGTATAGGCGTGTTGGGCACTAAGTCTCTGAACTGAACGGTCGCGGGCGCACACTGTTGTGGGAGCGCAGATACTTGTGGCGTCACGGACATAGGTACTCCGCGAGATGTCGCGGGCGCGAACGCGGGCACTTCGTGTGAGGTCGCGGGCGCGGACACGGGCACTTCGCGCGAGGTCGCGGTCACGGACGTTGTCACTGGCACTGAGTTCGACGGCACTTGCGACACTGATGGTTCTTGATTACTGGGTGCGGTACGAGTAATCCATTCTTCAACTCGGCGAGTCGTTCCTTCTTCATCTGACGAGTCATCTTCGTCAGCTGCGGCGTCTATTTCAGCCAACTCTGCTTCCAGTTTCTTCCTCACGAGGTTTTCTTTCAGGCGCACTAGCTCTCTTTCAGCCTCGTATTCGACCCTCCTCCGAAGATAGTCGGCACTTCGTTGTCCGCTTTTCGTGGAGACGTGGCTGGCTCTTGATCCTTGTTTCCTTGCACTCCGTCGTATCTCCGATTCCCTTGGTGTTGCAGCATCACTGTAGTCGATCACACGACCGGGCCCCGCCAATGGAATCACAGGTGCAGGCACAGGAACAGAAGATGAGGTAGGCGCTATCGATGGTGATCCCGGTGCTAATTCAGTCGGCACTCCCGAGTCACTCTCCATGGCACGACGCTTGTTCATCGCCTCCTCCAACTTGCGTAGCTTGCTTCGTGTAGTCACGGCGCTGCGTTCACTCATCTTCTCAGGCGATCTTCACAGGGCGATCTTGATGAGTCTTCAGAACGTTGTTGACAAGTCTTCAGGCGCTCCTGATAAGTCTTCAGGCGATCTTGATAAGTCTTCAGGCGATCTTGATAAGTCTTCAGGGCGATCTTCACAGGGCGATCTCGACGAATCTTCAAGCCAATATTCAAGACGATCTTCAGCTTTTTCAGGACGTTTTTCAGTCTTCAGGACGATCCGGCGAATCGAAGGACCAATTTTGTAGAGTATTCAGGCGCAGGGGTGGATGATTCCCGAAGAAAATAAAACGCACAGGAACTGAAGACTTGAGGATTTATTCTTGAAAGATGTTTACAGGAAGCGAAGACAGCAAGCAAGCGATGACACCAAACGACGACAAACTTTTGGCCGTGAAGCGGCTATATATATACCCCTCGTAGGTGGGTGGAAGTAGTGGCGGTCTTATAAGGTCTTAAAATTCCTATTGGCCAATTACGTTCGACCGACATTTCTACGTGGGCGGAGGTAGTGGTAGGTGCGACCATTCAAATCCTTGTCCTACTTCCAACCACATTCGAGCATTAAAATGTATCTATTTATAATTCAATTACAATTTGAAACTTATTAACTAAAATCACATTATAACTACTTACAATCATCACACTAACTAAGATTACTCTATACAACGTAAACAACTATCCATTACAGTAATTCTTAGTTATCTAACTTAGTTATCTAATGTAAATCTAGTAAACAATACAAATGAGCAATAACAGATGAATATATATATACAAAACTCTCTTATAAGAGTAACTCTACAGTTATTGCTCTCGAATATGAAGTCTAAGGTTGCGTGACTTTATATAAAGCTAATTAACAATCCCTACGTAAGCTACTTTAAATTTACAAGCGGGCGAGGCCGCTGACAATTACTAGTGTTAAACTAGGAGATCGCTGTGCTCCTCAACAAATTTATTATACGATATAATTTAATAAAGATTTATTACAACTGTAAGTAGTCGGCAATTTTCCGGTGACATAATATAAATACGCCATAAAAGGAATCTCTGTGCAAAATTTCAACGTTCTAAGTCCCAGGGTTTGGGCTAGGCGTAGATGAGTCAGTGAGTCAGAACTTTGTCTTTTATGTAGATAGATTTTGACTGGCCTGTTGGTCTAGTGGTTAGTGGCCCTGACTGCTATGCCGGAGGTCGTGGGTTCGATTCCCACCTAGGATAAATGTTTGTGTGATGAGCACAATCATTTCTTCTGTGTCTAGGTGTAATTTATCTATAATATCTATGTATTTAGAAATATTTAAGTATGTTTATCAGTTCAATAGTACTCATAACACAAGCTCTGCTTAGCTTGGGACTCGACGACGTTGTGTGATAGTTGTGTGAATAGTATTATTATTTGTTTGACGATTACAAAAGGAACAATTCCACCTTTATCAAAATATTCCTAGATTACTATACAAACTATAGCTCATATAGAAACTCATCACAACTATTCGGTGCGAGCCGCCAGCTATCATATAGGTCACGACATTATCGCGTAGCCTCCATCGCTAGTACTGAGACAAGGCTCCGCCCGCTCGTCGTTGACATGTAGCGTTTTAACAGTCAGTACGTGCCTCTCCCACCCACTACCTCCACCCACGAACCCCTACCACCCCGTCGTAACCCCTAGAACTGACGACATTAGCAGCCGCAGACATAGGGCACGTCCCGGCCAGACGTTGACATAGGTAGCTAAAGCTAAATTTCCTTTCAGCTTTACGTAATATTTTTTTGAGAATGTTAGTTTGTAAGTTGCTTTTTATAGGGGTTCTGTTTTTATGAGCCGTTAACAGGTCAGAATGACGTGGCAAAGGCAAGTCTGTCGTCAAGCCGCTCTTAGAACGGCCTTTAAAAATGGGAAGGTCGTTAATGAATAGAATTCTTTATCTGAGCTAATCCGAATTTTATTTTTATCGTAGAGCCTTTTAAAACCTATGAGTTTTTGTCAAACAAATAAAAGAACATAAATTGAAATGTAATTTACACATTCATTTGGTAAGCTTAGGCCTCATCAATCAATGTCAAGCCTACAACCATGCTAAAACGCAAAAAAAAACTATTTGCAGTAAACGCCCTCCTTTTGTATGTACAAGTATAATTTTACTGAATTGATTCACCATAGCTTCAGTAAACATAAAAACACATAGGTGGTTCTAACCACAACTCGTATGTCATTGCGTATAAAATTCTCATGTCACATATCGTGTATACGATAATCTTCGATATTGCTTTTAATTTAAGGGCTATAGTGGTATGTTCAGTTAGATGACATAAGTAACTGCTGGCATGGACGACTGAGTTTACGCGTCCGTCGCAATGGCTCCCTCTTATGGAAATGAAAACAACCTAACTATAGCCCTCTGTGCCCTAGTGTTTCTAACTTACTACCTACATAGCTGTAGGTTGGTACCCACGCCCGGCTTACCTAAGTTATGGAACAGTTGTTGCAAATTATTCTTTGAGTAAACACTTACTTACACTCGCATAAACTGTGTTCGTTTTTCCCTGAATAAATGTTCCAATAGTTTCTTAATCGTTCTTCTATTACAAACTATCCTATCAATTATAAATAAAACCCTGTTGTAGGTATAATTAAGCTAAAGAGTGTAATTCCCTGCCCAACTCTTTTTTTCCTGAGCCCCTACTACGACCGCAGGCGCGGGCTTGTGGACGGCGAACAATGGGTAGCTCGCAAGATGCAAGATGCAAGATGTCAGCAAACCGTAGGGGCCCAGCAGGGTCGAAGCCTACTGGGGCCAAGGGTCTGCTTCTGAAAGGAAGACTCGGCCCTGGTACGAAAGGCAACGAAGGAACAGGAGTGGGTTTTTAATCAGTAAAAGTCTGACACTATGTCTCGCTCCGCCCGAGAGAGGGGGATGTCATATGATGATTTTACACACGAAAAAAAAGGCCCTACTACGAGCTCTTAAAGCGATCCACTTTTTACTTACTCAACTGAACTGTTAAAGGGATGAAGTTATATAAGGTGTATAACTTCATCCCTCTTTGTCGCTCGTTCGGCTGATATTCTAATACGTCACGGTAAGACCCGTGATAGCTACAACCTGGGCATCTTTTAAGTCAAGAGTCGACGATGGAGCACGCTTACCTAGAAGTCTTAATTCAAGACTTCTAGGTAAGCGTGCTCCATCGTCGACCACAACGTGGCTTGCTCAGGTGAGATAATAGTCGAGCACAAGCCTATCAACAGTAAAAATAAATATA
This sequence comes from Mythimna impura, assembly GCA_905147345.3. Taxonomy (NCBI): domain Eukaryota; kingdom Metazoa; phylum Arthropoda; class Insecta; order Lepidoptera; family Noctuidae; genus Mythimna; species Mythimna impura. The sequence continues at coordinate 10,659,075 of LR990348.1, read as the reverse complement.
TATTTAAACTTTATGTGAAGGTGGACTTATGTAATGAAGTCCTACACACATTCCAAAAACACTAACACGATGACGGGAAATCATCAATACCTGTGTTTGGTACAGCAACAGCCGTACTGTTTGTAGGTAATTTAGTAAGCATGCCCAGGTTACTAAACATGGCTATAATAAGCAAGAGGGGGTAGACGAGGTGGGGCGGTGCAAGCGGCAGTTTTCGCAATATTGTCGCCAAACTTCCCAATTTCGGTGTCGACTTGCGAAACTCCTCGCCACACTTTGTGAACCTTACAGGTGTGAGTACCTGCTGCTATATGTAGCGTGGCTTCTATGAACGTGACTCCAAATTGTGGGATTTGCGGGAATTAGCGACGGATTTACAAGGAATAATTCGTACGAGAGCTGTACGTTTAACTGCGAGGAGTACTCAGTTTGTCAGTTTCTTGTATCAAAACGAAATGTTGCTGTAATATTTTGTTTTAAACAAATATCGATGTTGTTTTGTATATCCGTTTAGCTTCTACAGTTCCTTTTAAACAAACACGACAAAAACTGACAAGTACGCTCCTCCCACAGCACATAGGACATTATTATTCATTCTCTAAAAATTCACTAACGACCGAAATAAGCGGAACAACAAGAGGAGTGCGCCGTGTTCTGACATCGTTCGGCGAGCTATGTGACACCATTAGTAAAGAGAACCGCGCGAACAATACGAACAACACGACGCGACGGAATTTCGCGCAGCGGCGGTGCGGATTCCGCTCGAGCCGTCTCCGCCTCCGGGAGAACTATACTGAGTTACATACAGGTTTTGTAAGCAAACTACGGTTAGACTATCAGGTGATTTGATTAGATCTAGGTTTTTGTATTAATGGTCTTGAACTCGTAGCAAATGTGTAGCAGTTGCTAAGAAAAAGTTTAAAAAATCGTGGTTGTCTGCGATGTTTAGTGAAATTGAATAATTCTTTCAATTATTTTAAACTAGCTTCTTCCAGTAGCTTCGTCGGCGTGAAATTAGAAAATTATTCCAAGGGAACACACAGGGATGAAAAGTATCCTAAATGCGGACATGGTCTATCCTTGTGCCAAATTCATCCAAATCCATTCAACCGTTCGTGCGTGAAGAAGTCATACAAATATACCTACAAATTCACAAACTTTCGCCTTTATAATATAGGTGTGATTATAATTTCCCACATTTTTCTATACTTTACTGTAGGTTTTTATTAGGTCCACTTATCGTTAACACAGATAAAGTTACAAAACCACTTCGCAAATCTCCACCATCATCATCATGCATGTAGATTGGCTATAATGTAACCGGACAGCAACGTTAACTAGTCGTCCACTTCCGCGACAACATGACGCGTCTTCAGCGTAGGTGCTCCATACATCTGCCGGAGTGACAGATTCCACGCTGAATTCTACGCAGATGCCAGATACCGTACGACCCGCCTCCGCACGCTCCAAGCATTTCATTGCAACTCAAAAGCTCCATGAATGTTAAGTACTTACGGATTAGTTTTGTCAATATGTGGACGTCTAATTAAAAAAAACCGGCCAAGAGCGAGTCGGACTCGCACACGAAGGGTTCCGGGGGTGTACCGTCCGTAGCAAAAAAGAGCAAAAAAAAATCACGTTTGTTGTATGGGAGCCCCACTTAAATATTTATTTTATTTGTTGTTATAGCGACAACAGAAATACATCATCTGAAAATTTCAACTGTCTAGTTATCACCGTTCATGAGATATAGCCTGGTGACAGGCGGACAGACAGACAGACGGACGGACAGCGGAGTCTTAGTAATAGGGCCCCGTTTTACCCTTTGGGTACGGAACCCTCAAAAGGCCCTATTTTCTTGTGAAAGCTGCCTATAGGGACAAAAAGGCAATGCTTCCGGTGCACGCGCGCTACTATAAAGGCAGGTACACACGGTGTGTCATTACCTCGGCGCGCTGCAATTAAAATTGTACGCATAAGTAATATTTGTTTAAATTCACTAATTATGTTGCCGCTAATAAATACTTACACGCCACATCTGCTGTGCTAATGGCGACGTAGTGCATTGTATAAATGTTTTATTTGGTACGCGCGCCGCCCGTCCTGGAGCCGCGGACATGTCCTACCTTGTAATTTTCTGTTTGTGTGAACACGGTTTTTACCTAAATATTTTATAGGATTATTGGTAAATGTCAGGGTGGTGTCGCCAAATGCCACTGTGGAGGTAAAACACGTGTCTATTTAGTGAGAACAATTTTCAGGCTATACGCGACACATGAACATGATGTTCATTATAATTCTTAGTGTAAATGTATTGTAAAAAACGGTCAAGTGTGAGTCGAACTCACGCACCAAAGGTTTCATAAAAACTTATCTATGTAAATAAGTACTTCGATTTCCGAATCGATTCTCGAAGATTTTTGCGAATCGCAAAATAGTAATAATTTTTTTATGTAACTTCTCTGATTTTCAGAATTTTACCTTTTTCAGGATCCTAAGATAAAAGGAAGTACTTACTCTATAGGTTTTGATTTAATTGCAGGTGTCAAAATAAGCACCTTAAACGGAGCATTAAAGTCAAAGTCAAAAGTTTTTATTTCACATAGGCCTACATGGGCACTTATAAAACGTCAGAAGCTAGGCACGGTTCCAAATTGGTCGTTTCCTATGGAGAAGAACCGGCAAGAAACTCCATGGTTACTCTTTTAAAAAAGTGGTTGTTTACAATATTTTCATATTACAGTATTAACAGACATTATGTAAGAACAGTGTAGACCAGTCGATATTGTACCCAAAAGCACAATAAAAATAATCATATTAAAAAAAATTAGTCGTAATAGGAAGTAACCTAAGAATTTGCGGAATCTACAGTGTTCTCACATTCACATTATAAAAAAGAGGCTATATAAAAAAAGCAAGAAAAATAAATTATTACAATTATCAATAAATGGCATGTCAACAAAATAAATTACTAACGAATTTATGGTGATTGGTGTCTAATAATATAAAAAATATTGCAAAAGCAATGTGTTAGAAGAAGAAGAAAAAAAAGTATATATTACAACAAATGTGGAGCAGTTAATATATACATTTACACATTAACGGAGGTTTATTCGGAAGAATTAGTAGAGTAGTTTGATTTTTCCACTGCTCTAAGAGATAGCAGACCTGGATATTTGATATCAATTTCAGCTTAATACCTGTACGCATTTTTTGAGAAAAAAGGTCTTGACAGACGGATCACCGACAACAGTATGATCCTATAAGTATTCCGTTTTTGCTGACTGAGGTACGGAATCCTAAAAAGAACAACTTGTTCTTTGTTTGTGATGGGTAACTAGTATGTATTAAGTACACGTGTCGTCACATCACATACAGTTTTTTACCATCTACTTACTAAATAAAGCATCAGCCTCACCGTTTAACTAAACAAGCGGAACCAGCCAAATATAAGTCAAAAGTGACTAAGACAAAAATGATTTATTACGCACACATTTTGATATGGCAATTGAAACTTATTAATAAATGAAGCGTTACAAATATTTTTACGGGCATTAGCATTAGCGAGTCGCGCGGTGTGACGGCACCACGCCGGGCGGGGAACTTATCTCACATCTCCGTCTATCCGACAGAGATATTAATCAACGGGATTGACAAAATCGTGCAAGTGTCGAAAATTTGACGCGGTTTCGTACCCAGACCTCCCAGGAAGAACTATATTTCACGCGTGCCCCAACCGCCGCCCAGCCACGCCCCACAGCTCATTAACGGACTCTAATGCGCATCAATCTCATACTTTCTCGCTACGGGAAAAATGCAGTTCCAACCACACGTTTCTTTTTTTCTTTCCGTAACGCCTTAACATGACTACATGTGTATTTCAAAGTTCAAACTCCGGATTGATTCGATGCCACACATGCTGACACTACAGCGGCATCTTAATACGATATTGATGATAGCTTACAAATAACCTATTCTAATGTTGTTGATATAAGCGGACAGCCTGATGGACATAATAATTAATTAGCACAAGTGAAAAAACTAGTGTAGTATAATAATAATAAGATGGGCTCTGGTGTACACTCGCACGTCTTGCAGGCGATCCTGAATGTACTCGTAATGATCGGGAGCGGCGCGCGATCATTTGTCATCGCGTCACTCACACGTCAGCGCCACTGATACGCCCTTTTCCTTTATAATCGCAAATCGAGATTGTGTGAAAAAGCTTAATAAGCAAAATAAATATAAAATTAAAGTATCACATTCGCCAGTAATATTAGCACTGACAGAAAAACATGACGAATTCTTTCGAGACGACACAAAACAATTGATATTTTTAGGTCAAATGTGAGCGTTGGTAGAGTCGTTGAAATGAGATGAAGACGTTAAAGGAACTTTCAATTACTGTTCATTCTTTAGAGTTGTACTAAATTAACTTGAATACAAGAGTAATACACGTATTCATGAATAAATCAACGTTCAATCGTAAAGTGGTTCTGTTCTCATGCCCTAAGAGAAGGTTGACATTAAATGTCACGGACTTCATATGATGTAGGTCCAGGACGTGCTGTGAATGGTGCAGATCTTACAGATAACTTATTGTTACTCCTACAGGTCTAATTGATTTTATAATCCGAATTGAAACGACCAGGAGTTTTTGAGTACCAAAGTTTTTGTAGTCTCGATATAATCAGTCATTGATTCTGTCGGCATATCGTTTCTTAAGCCGGCCATATTCTCATCGTTTTTTAACCTGTAACTTTGTGAATTACTCATCATGAAATAGTGCATTTCTTCTCAAAAATTATGCTAACAATTCCCGGTAGCCTACATCAATTAATTCTCATAAACAGTACTACACTAAATTCGTAGTTAGAATTGGTTTCCTTGTAATAGGAACTACAGTGTAAAGTTTCAAACGCATGTTGGTTCGAGAAGGCGACGAGTCGTGACCACGTCAGGCTTGTCAGTCAGCCAGTGTGTACACGACACCGCCCATCAAGCCAGCATGGTGACCATGACGAACACTACACTTGGCTGCTTCACTGCTTCACAGTTTATAGACCGTGGATTGAAGTTCTGCAACTAGTATTTGCAAATCAGATATCATTACAAAAAGGGAGGCTCACGTTTCTTTGTGTCAGTTTTGTATGAAAGTTGTTTCAGTCGAGTGATTTTCGCTAATTGATTTGTGTGATGAAAATAGAAAAGCCCAGGATGCACCTAAAACTCTTTACCAATATTGAAATGTTTGCCTCTATTTAAAAATAGACAAACGCCATTATTTTTTTGAAGGTAGGATATCGTTGAATAACGTTCTTAGAACAATGTCAGACTATTATTGACTAAATCTCATCCGTGTTCCTTCAGCCACCCTTTGTGTTCTAGGGCCACAAACAATCCCGCAGCGGTGGCTTAAACAAACGCCTTCCATTTTCAAATAAACACATTCCAAAACGAACTTTCCTTTCCCACTACGACCATCGCCGAGGAAGCCCGAAGCTGTCTCACCGACCAGCTGATACCAATCTCCGTTTGACGAGATTATCCGAACTTACTCAATCGCAGTCGCTCGTTGTTTATCATCGCTTAACTGCACCACAATCGGTCGTAAGTAGGCCTATTATCCGACATGAAATATTCATTGGCCACCGACACAGATTGTTGTCACTCGTATAATGTAGCAGAAATCACTTAAGGCCCGGTATAGAGAACTATTAGCGATAATTCGCGGTAATGGCGGGCCAGGCGGGTTGCCGTGTTCGACAGGACACGACGCAATGTACATAATGTAGCTAATGTCGATGATAGTGGTGTAATATATAAGATATCTGAAAAAGACACAATTTTATAAAAGTTATTTGGTAAATGCATGACAAAATGACGAATGCTTGAATTTTTTGTTCATAATCGAACAAATAGTTCTAAAAATTAATTAGTTTTAGATATAAAAACGTAAATTTAATCATAATAATGTATATATAGAGATCACTCTTAGGTAATTTATAAATTGATTCACAATAAGTAGATGTTAGGCATGAACCTAGAAGGTACTAATACTTTGCATAGGTAATTGGCACCTATCTTGTTTATGCTACAATATTACCCTACAACCACTTCTAAATATTAATTAACTAACTTTTCAAGCGAGTTGCTTTTATCACCACTTATATCTGGTCTAATAAATAATCTTTAATTTAAATTGCAAATATGTAACTGATCGTTGTGTAAACATTCGCAGTTTTATCAGCAAATTATCAAGCATAATAATAATATCACGGCACAGTTATCGAGTGACTAGCGTCAAAACTGCGCTAATGAGTGCTCAGCATTCGCAATCTCGCGCCATCTGTCTCTAATCAACGAATCGAGTTAATTAAAACGCTTGGCAATATGGCGGCGGGGTGTAATTGCTATTAATAAAGCGCTTTCCTGTATAATTAGACGGCAGCGCGCGCGGATTGGCTGCTCGGCGGCCCTAATCACGACGTGATAACATTGCGCTAATGGCGTGCATAGCTTTCTATTGCATAATCACGACCTGCGCTCTGTGCTCCAACTGTCGGCGAACTAATTCGGCAGTACATTACCATGTTACGTTTACATTCTGAACGTAACATGGTAATGTCATATTTTTTCCCTATGAATAAAAATATGTTTTATGCAGTGTTGAATTATACTTTTAATATAGTTTTGAATAGTTATTCCAACGGCTTCCTCATAAATATTTCGTTAACTGTAGCTTTAAAGCACTCAAAATCCCATCTCGCTAATAAAATGTGTTAATTGAGTATCAAATTCACAAGACGGCTATAAATAAATTTTGAAGTTTCGTTGTGTTATTTAAAGTAACATCATTAAAGGATTCATGGTTGAAAAAATATCCAATTGTCCATAGAAACAGATTTATCAAATGAGACCCCGAAGGAAACAATGATTGACGAGTTCGCACCTCGGCTCGTGCCTTTCTAATTAAGACGACATGCGTGCGCGCACTGCTGCGACTCTTCGCGGTCGTTTAACTTGTAACACTTGTCTTGCCCCGTGTCTCTGCTACACGCTTAATTGTTGAATTAGCACTAACAATCCACTAAACATCCTCAACATTCACATCACAATCACCATTAAATAAATTGCAATCAACGTGACAAACATTTTCGACTAACATATAATAAATTGGGTCTCTCCTACCATTTATAGCAGTAGAGAACTTTCATCCGAACAATACTAATCTACAGTAGACGTTAATTTATGACACACGTATAAATTTCAATCATAGAAATGTATTTTAACAATGTCATAACGATAAAAGCGCGCTGTAAACGGGCGCCTCTTATTTCTGTCTTCGGTACATGCTCATTAAAGCGAGTCATGTGCGTCTCGGCGTTCTTTTGCTCTTGCTCGCTTTTCCGCTAACTTTTGGGTGGTAGGATGATGGACGACGTCGGTGGTCATATATCATTGCGGTAATATATCGCGAGTTCGCCGAGTGTCGCCATTAACGCATGCGCGCAATAGCCCGTGCTCGAGAGTCGAGTGCCTGCACGAGCATGCACCAGCGCGCGACTGCTATAAGAAGCGTCTCACAAATCGACGCGCGCGACCACAGCTAAACGTGCATAAATCTTATTAATGCTATTCTTATTTTCGTCCACTCTCTCGATCTTGTAAAATCATTAGAACTCTCAGAACGACTCTACGTCGAATCGGCTTTGTTAAAATATCCCAGCGTTATATGGAGGCATAAAATTTTTCCTATGAAGGAACGTCCCAATCAAAATTATATTGTAAATCATAATACTCGTACACAATGATGACGAACGGCTTGGGTGGTCGACAGTCATATCCCATCAGTTATGAATGTTCTTGTAGTTCGCGGGTCAAAAGCCGCATACCGTTTGCGCAAGCCCGATGGCGAATTGTCAAGCGAACTCGCGCACCGCTGCGCCTCTGGCATTGTCGACAAAAAGTGAGAGGCCGATAGACGAAGCCGCGTCTCAGCTTACAACTAAAGATTTGTTGTTTCCGTTCTCGCCGCCTCAATGACTACCATTTTATGTCGATTAGGAGATAGTGTTTCACGCGCCCGCTAGTCGCTACCGACACCACTTTTTGTGACACTCCTTTCTGCTTACAACGAGTTTATTATCGTTGATCAGTTGCTGTCGGTTGTTTTTTGTGATTTCTACTTCAATGTTGCGTTGTTCTACTTTTAGTTTCTTTTTATTTCGTGCTAAATGTGATGTCGGTGTCTACCTACATATCTATATAGTTCCCCTCGTCAAATTAGGAATGACAACAGGAAACCACAGTAGCATAAGAGAAAGAAACAGGAGCTATATTATTATGTCGACCAACCGCAAGCAATTTTACTCGGTGAACAAAAACATACACCTTTACAAAAATGTCTACCCATTCATCTTTCTCCAACGGAGACATTAAAGAATGTCTCCGTTAAGAAGGGGAAGGGGACGACAGCCTAGTATCAAAGTCGTATGAAACAATTCACGCTGAACCTTTATTTTTCCTTGTACAACCACAAAGGAGTATTCGAATTTGAGCTCTATCGTAGTTTGGTATTAGGATTTTTTTGTAGTTTTTATTGTAAATAAATATTTATTATTGCTGACAATGTTTCTGCGGTGGGGAGGGTACCTAAATATAGGCGGGCGACCCTCTTTAACTAGGGACTACATTTATTGAGGGACTCGCTGCACTGATGCGCCATTTGTGAAATATGAACTAGATTTTCCTGTGAAATCCCCTCTAATAAACGTTAAGCCATTATAATAACAGGTCTGATGTCAGGGATGTCACTATAAAACTTGTGTATTTAGTAATAAGTAAGGAGTAGTATTGATGTAAGAATACCTCTACGTACTCTCACAGGGCAGGTAAATGATAATTGCAATGCTTGAAAAAGGCTGCTAAGTCAAAGTCAAAACGTATATTGCAAATTAAGTGTACAATGTTGTTATTATATAAGCACTAAAATATTATAATATCAATATTTGTGCATTTGGTTTCCAATATACGTTTTGACTTTGACATTCTTTCATCAATACCTAGAGTATAACGATGAATAATATGTCAGTGATTTAATTTAAATTAATATTTAATAACGTAATTTATGATATGGTGATGCACACCCATATGGGTGTAACTTACCTGAAAAAGACATTATTTATTAATTTTACCTGAATGCATGTTTTTTTATTTTCGTGGTAGGTACACCAAGGTTGAGTACTAATTACATGCGATAATTTGCGATACGATAACACCAGCTCTTAATGAGCGAAAGTAGATTTGTGTCGGTCTCAGAAAGCGATAATTTCAGTTCAGCCGAGTAATTGACGAATAATTGCGTTAATGTGAAAATATACGGTTTAACACAACAATGGTAGGTACGAGGAAGTCGATAATATAGAAATGTATTGTAATGTATGTTGTTGTATAACTTTATGTTTTGTACAAACAAGCGTTTTGACGTAAAATTAGCTTGGTGCGGTTTCTTTGAGCTCGGTCATTTGAGTAAGAAAACCTTATAATTACGTCACTCTTTAAGCACCCGAAGGTACTGTAAAAATTTAATGATTCTGAAAAGGGACTTTCAGTACCGTTAGTTGGGTACTTGCCTGTGTTTATTTTTGTACAATATTTTATACATAACAAATAACACAAAAAAAAACACGTATTTTTTTAAAACATTGCTTACATTTGGCTATTAAATGAAGCAAAAATTAGCAAAGAATGTGGGCGTGGTGGGAATATCTCGCTATCTCTTTTATACGCACCTAATCAAATTGCGGTGACGTCACATTTTAGTATGTGCATCCTTGTTCTGTTACTTGACAGTTTCCCCTTCCACCAGATTTAAAAGGTTTCTAACGTAATATTATACGGATTTATTTTCTATTTACGATTTAAGATATTTAGTTATGTTCTGATACAAATAATAACAGTAAAAATTGTCAAGTACCTAATTGACCTGCAAATCTGATACCATAGCCGGGGCAACTACCTAAGATATGTAATACGTTTACAAAACAAATACCTACATTCTGAAAGCAATTCAGTTAACCTTTACAGTATGATGATGTTCACATGTTAACACAAGAATTGAAAACGAAGTGAGGCGTTACAGAAAACGTTTACAAAGGTTTGCTTTTGTGAGATCTTACATTATACATGAAAACCTTTTTATTTGGTTAGAAAAAGTGTACCTATATAACTAGTTCAATAAAATTAGTGTTGTAAGTCTCATCAAGAGGACTAAGAAGAGCATTTCCCAGTGTTAGTTTTACGCAGCTCTTTAAGAGAAATTATAAGAGGCAAATAAAGTACTTAGTTATTTTTTTGTGAAGTGCCTGTCTAGGTCATCTTATAAGAGTATGTTAATATGTCAATATTACACAATTTCGCGGATCTGTAGACATTTAATTAATTATAATTTAGAATGCATGATACAGGTGTCTATATCGTTTATAAAAAGAAGATGGCCTTAAATGGATCCCTGTGAGACTACAGATATAACGGCAATACATATTACATACACGGTCGATCACCTGCTTGATACCTATTACAGCCAGATACTAATGCATCTTTGCGGTTCTTACCAGACGCATGTTCCCGACGGTGCGCGTGTCCTTCGCGGGGTGCCGCGCGGAGGCGCGCTACACCGTGCTGCTGGACGTGGTGCCGGTGGACGGCAAGCGCTACCGCTACGCCTACCACCGCTCCTCCTGGCTGGTGGCGGGCAAGGCTGACCCACCCGCGCCAGCGCGCCTCTACCCGCACCCCGACTCGCCCTTTTCCGGCGATCAGCTACGCAAGCAGGTCGTCTCCTTCGAGAAGGTCAAGCTCACCAACAATGAGATGGACAAGAATGGACAGGTTAGTTCACTCATACAGTTCATTTATTTCTTTACTGGATCGATCAATAGACATTATTAATTTAAAGAAGCTGAAGACAAGTAGAATCTGAAACAATTTTGTTTTGCGCCACAGCTGGTCCTGAACTCGATGCACAAATACCAACCACGCATTCACCTGGTGTTACGACGAGAAGGAGCCATCAACGCACCTATCACCGACTTAGAACAAGAAGAATTCAAGACGTTCATTTTCCCCGAGTGCGTGTTCACAGCCGTCACCGCGTATCAGAATCAACTCGTAAGTACCGTGACAGATTTGGCACACCTTGTTTACTATTGATGTCCATTTGCCACGTACGCAGTTTATTTGGCATCGGGAGTTCTGTTCTTAATTCTATCATTTGATATCTAAAATAGATCAGAGAGACAAACGTTTGAAATCGCATAGCGCCGGTCGGCTGAGTATCGACGAATGCTATTTGAGTCGCACTAATTGCATCTCGCTGAAAGGTATGTCCAGTCTGAACAAAGGGAGGTGACACATAATTTTTTGTGTATCGACGGCCACACAGCGACGGCGACGACGCCGACGACGGACGGACAGCGCGCCTGACGCGTGCACGACGGTGACGATTAAAGTTTTCACCCGCGCTAAATATAACGTCCTAGTCGATGCCGAGTCGATCGTGTCCAGCGACGTCTCAGCTATTATTGCCCGTCGGCTGCTTTTTCCATGTATAATTTGCTCACCGAAGATTTCCGAGAACGGCCCGTTAAATTATGTCAACTTTCAAGTTAAACGTTCTCTGAAACTCACGTGCCAATTTCGATCACCAACGGTAAAACATTCGTGAGTCATTGGGCTGTTGTGAAAATAAGCTTCACAAAAGTTACTCGTGCGCTGTGCTTCGCAATTATTCGGCGTGCGAAATGTCTAATGACAGGTTGGGTGTGACTATGAGAAGTAGTCCGATGATTGAGAAATGTTCAGTAAATAAATTGGACAAGTTGATTTAGTAAGGTGTAGTATATAGAGCTGTGTACAATCGGCTGGTGCCCGCTGGCCGCTCCGCTCGCGCGTCCGCGGATGCAGCGGCCGCCGCCGGTAGCGCATGTGTAGCCACGCGCAATTAATTCTCTGTCACAAGAGCGTTTGGGCGTCTCCAAGTTCCTCGTTTTGTATCATCCCGCGTAGTAAAATAATTAGGACGTTTTAAGGTTCATAAAGGAAGCGTTACTTTATATCGACAACGTGGTACATAAATCTTCATTCGTTCGTTAATTAGCTGTTACGGGTCCAGGTTTAGTATTACCATTTGTAGATATTTTGTTACTTAAACCAATTAATTTCTTGCTTTTTATGGAGTCTTTTAATAGTACCTGGTGATACCGTTTATAAAACAATGTAAAAACGATGAACGTTACGATATAACTTGTTGAAATGCGTTTGCTAGTTAGTAAATGGATTTCTAAATGGATTTGTATGCCAAAATATCGGAACTTATTAAACAAAATAACAACAGTGTTATTTTGCTATAATAAATGAAGTACTACAATGCCTTTCAGAAATTACAAAGCCTTTGCCTTATATAGAACTCGTAGGTACATAAAATCAAACTTTTTACTATTTAACAGTTCGATTTATTGATAGAAACAGGTGGTCATTAATGTAAAGCATCAAGCATTGCTATTGAGCGCTACACGGAGGCTCCACCTTCGCAGTCGGATCCAACGGCTCCCCAGGGTCGGCGATTATTGATTCTCATTGATTCTAACGCGTTCCTAGATTTACTGCCCGCGCCTAGCGACAGTGCCATCCATTACGAATGCAATGTAGCTAGATATGCAAGATGCCTACATAAATAGAAACGTGATTGCTACTAAACGTTTGTGAAGTATCAGAGTAATGTGATATTGAATAAGACATAAAAAGGACATTTCACAAGTTTTTAATCAGAGCGTAGTTAAACTACTTGACGAGGTAAAAAGCTCGTATCGTGCGCTTCGATCGCGAGTGTCCGGGCGGGCAACGCGCGCGGTCCTCGATTTGGCTGACGTCACAACTCTGACAGCTAAAACATTTGTCGAACAGCGGAGATAGTGTCAATGATAACTCAATCCCTTATAACAATAAGAACACACTTAGCATGTTTGCACCTGCGCGGCCGGCGTGACAACTAAGATCGATAGTGCCCGCATAACTTTATGTGGTAGGTATAAAAAGCGCCCAGCTTAACATTTCATCAAAAAACGAAACACATAATCCTACACCACTAATAAGAGATAAGAAAATATGAATATTTTAACCACTATCTACATTTTCAGAAAAAAAGTGTCACCGAATTTAATGCGCGCGCGACGTTTGTTAAATCGATGGGAATGAAACATCATTATTGGTGCTTTATCACATCGAAACGTTGATATAAGATGAGATAAAGCGTTGTACAAAAAATGTGAGGTGTGTTTTTTGTGTGTGTATCGCGGTGTGAGACTGTGCGTCGCCTGCGCGTGCGCCGCGGGGCGGTTTCCCGGGAAAGCGCCGTGGGCCCGGGCCCAGCCCGACCCGCTTCAATATTTAAAATTTTTACACCCACCACACTATTGTCCTGTTGCTCGTTTTCTCTAGAATCCTTTGTCTGAGATGGGACTCGCATCGAGGTGACAATGTTTGTTGGAGTTTACGCATCCTCAAAGCACACAATACGTTTTTTTATTAGTCGATGACTTGTGAATTTGTTATGATCGATTGCCTCTAGAGGATATTCGTAAAGTAAAACCTTGCGGATAACAACCTGTGACGATATTTTGAAAGTTTATAAACATGTTTATTATACTCTACATTTTTAAAATATTTTGTATAAATATTTGCTAATCCTTTCTGGGAAGTAATCCTTTATTTACTGTTAGAAACACGTCTTTGAACACTATGTAAAGTTTTGGTTATTTTATAAAATATTATGTCTATAGTTACCGTTAAGTATTTTGAATTCCTATTTGAATTTAAATAATCAATCTGTTTTATTGATTCTGATGGAAACATTTCAGATGTACGTAATAAGTATCATTTTTATCATTTTTTGTTTTACCATCTGCTGTAACATGGGTCAGCTTTCTTATTTCATTCAATCATCGTTACAAAAAATAAAACGATAATACTTTTTTCTGATTTCGTAGATACAATCAATCAAAACGATGGGTTTACGCATTCGGAATAGTAATGACATTCAGTGGAGAAGGTTGGTAGGTCTTGCCCGCTTATAACTTGAACTGAACTTCAAAGACAAGTATTTTGTTCCAAACCAGTCTACTACTAATCTAACAAGCACATAACACGCGTGACAAATACAAAACGGATAACAAAATAATACTATTAGAGAAATCGTGTCAGTAGTTGTGTTGGTCATGCTACATCACACTATTACGCGGCTTGAGGAGATAATCACGAAAATAACTGCGCACGCTCTCTCATGTAGATGCAAACACGCTCAATACGCGCTTAATTGAAATTTATATCTCATTTCTCAGTATCAACAATCAATATTCGAAAATCTCCGAAGCTATTCTCACATTGAGTATCCATAAACGAGTTCTACGCGAGTATAATCGAACAATATAATGAAGGAGTAAAGGCAAACACAATTTCAATAACAAAGGGCGACCATGACAAATAAACATATTTCACGGGCCAAAATGGCTGCGGTCAGGTGTCATGAGGTGTCCCTCCCGCACTCCCCGCCACCACAACCCCTCACGTTTCTTTTTCTTCACCAATAATCGATTCATTCTTTTCAATGCGATCCTTTTATATTTGTTAACTTATTGCCCGTTTGTAGTAACATCGTTTTGTTGAAATGTTTCTTTATCATGTCGTTAGTTTCCTGAATTAACTAAGTTTTTTTTATTCTTCTTGGCTTTTTTCGAACTTAACGATATTATCTTTAAAAAACATATGGATTTGCATGGGAAAGCTTGCAAGTTGAGAATACAATTAAATATACACATTATAAAATATATGCACAAACAGAAAGAACTATATTTCTTGGAATATTCAGTACTTTGCAAATTGCTAGTAAAGAAGAAAATCGATGGAATTAAAATAATGACCATAAAACATCAAAGTTACTGGATCAGTTAATTATTCAATAATTCAATAAATAATACTGCTCGATAACACGAAACGCACATAAGTCAAAAATACAAGAAGTCAACGTACTTGCTTAAGAGTGAATTTAAAATAATTTAAGATGAAATTATTTATTGAGTATATGTCCCTTTCTCTCTTGTGCTACGTTACGAGGTGAGTTATATGGTGCTCTCGGTCTCTCCTGCCATCGATCACTGGAGGTGTGACGTCACGCAGAGCCGTCGTGTGCGGCCCGACTCAATTTATTGCGTCTGCGCACCAAGCCACCACAGAAAAACTTAAACATTTGTTTGTATACCAAGTCTTTAATTAAATTTACAAATAACATAGTCTCCAATTCATAGATCTTAAGTTTTGACACGAAAAAATTGGGGCGTAAACAGATATTAGTATCTCGACGCCCCTAATTACCTTTATAATTAGGTTCAGCTTCATCGACTTATTTGATTTATAGCAAACCTTTTTTTCATGTCTCATTTATGGGAAACGTCTTTTTGACATTAAAAAAAATATTTTTCAGTTTGAGTCACGTCAAACTCACTCCGGATAAAATCTATATACAACTAACAAATTGATGCTTTAAAAATTAACGTAATATTGAGATGTGGCAGATTGCCTACTCGCTAATATTTCGAGTTTACAGCTATAGTAACTACAGGCACGAATGTAAACTAGACCTCATTCTTACAGTGGGACCACTGAAAGATCTGATGAATCGTCTGAATAGAGAGGCAGTAGTAGAAAGACTGCCTCTCTACTAAGCTAAAATATATACCACAATGATATTCACAAAGGTAAACTTTACAATAGATATAACAAAACCCAAAGGCAGTTGAAATGTGGATGTGTAGGATGTTAGTAAAAGTGGTGACAGAGATAGCAGACGACCTGTACAACCTGCACACGATATCATTTATAGTGTCTATCGGAACAGTGAGCCAGAGTCTGCAACTGATAGACGCTCTGGATGAAGACGAAGGTACATG
Source organism: Mythimna impura (assembly GCA_905147345.3). Lineage (NCBI taxonomy): Eukaryota > Metazoa > Arthropoda > Insecta > Lepidoptera > Noctuidae > Mythimna > Mythimna impura. The sequence goes on along the minus strand of LR990348.1, from coordinate 10,643,071 downwards.
AAACAGGGAATATATTTGTTTGATAATAAATCGTGCCTACTTTTACAATTATATCGTTTTCTTTACTGCAACTTGTAGAATACAAGCTTTAAACGCTTTCATTTCCTTCTTAAGATGAAGTGAATTGAAGATGGGATCGGACGCAAAACAAGGCCTTCAGAAAAATTATTATCCGTAACCAGTGGAACTGCAGACCATACATTTTGCAGTGATTTTAAAATTCACGAAACCGTTATCTGAAATTTATTGCTTCTTATTGACAAATGTTGTTTACAATCATGTAGGTGGACGTGCTTACTAAACAAGTTTTGAAATTGCAATTAATTCGAACTGTTTCGAACACTTTCTGGGAATATTATCACAAATTGGTTTGGTTATACGTCGATGCCACATGCAGCGTTCATTATTTTGGTGCATTTACGAATTACTGTCAATAAAGCATCGGTTTTCTGGAAAGCGCGTTAAAGAGCGCAGCTGTAGGTCGTCCGGGATTCACGAGAGTTTTGATAGCAGCAGACTTTGAGGAACTCTCATTAAACAGCTTCACATAACTACACTCACTTAAGTGCCGCATTATTCAGGGGTTCATAATCGCGAATTAACGGACGAGTAAAATTAGGAGAAGCAGCTCTTATGGCTAGCGTAGTACTAAAACATTAAATGCTTTTAAATATGTTCCAAACCGATTAAGGTATCGCATATACTATTTACAGTCATCAGACTGTATTTGTATTTGGTTTGTTAGCTGGAAGTGTTTTTCAATTATATTATCCTCATGTGATATAAAATAAGTTCGAGTTCAATTTTTTAAGAACTCACAAATGTATCATTTTATTGGAATTTTGGTACGAATTATTTTGAACAAGGAGATGCAGCTAAATCTGCCGTTGCTTCATCTACTAATACATCAGTAGCAGATCGCTGAGTCGTCGTTCGTCGCAGCACTGCATCAATCAATGAGATATGTAGGCAGAAGGAGCGCGCGCACGCTAACGTGACATTTATATATTCTTCACAATGTTCCTGTCGTGTCCCGATCGTCGCTCACATGTTCCTTTACACCGCACACCGTTTCGTCTTGTTATGAACTGTCACTAAACATTCTAAGCGTGCATTCATTAGCATCCATTTTTACAACAGTTATTTCTTCTGTAGGTGTATCAAAGCTCGGCATAGTATTGAAACAATAACATCTGGCAAAATAAATTTTATGCAAATATTTCATCTCTTATGTCTTCGTATGTAAATGCTTAAATAAGACATAAATTCTCCTCAACTCCACAGCTTCATTTATAAGCGCACGTGCAAGACATCTGCGGACAAGTTTTTACTGTCGAATCGGAGTATGAATCGCAGAATACGAGGCTGGTACTTCCATAAACAATACATCACCACCCCAATAATTAGAGCATCGTTTGCAGAGCTGCGCGCGCGGCGGTCCGGGGCGATGGCGCGACGCTCGTCTTTCTCTCCTTGACGCCTTTTTGTGAGATTTTTTGTTTCCCGCCCGGGAATAATGTCATTATGGCGCCTTTAATGTTGTCACTGAACGGGAGCGCGCCGCCGCCGCCGCCCAGGGCGAACGTTTGTTGATACTTAAATTAGGTTGTTTTGACACGCCTCGTTCTTATGTTTGTACTAAATCTAATAAACGTCAGTAGCGAGAAAGCGTCTCATTCATTATTCCGGTATTCTCTTAGCGATAATATATTGTAAGTAGTTTTGTATAATTGAAATCGGTTGTATTGTGGATGAAATGCGTGTCTGCCAGTGGGAGTAGACTGGGTGTCGTTTACGTAAACGGAATTCAAAAACAAACATGAGGCATGGAAACAATTACGGGCGGTGGGACATGTGGCATACATAATGTATAATCCGTCAATATTGTCAGCTACCACTCGCATTGTGGCGGAGTCATTACAGTGTGGCGCAGGCGCGTCGAGAGTGTCGCCATTGTAGTCAATGGCGCTGCCAGGTGGGTGTGCAAGTGTAAGTAGATACGCGACATGCCGGTGACCCTCGCACTGCCGCGCCCCATCGCTGCCTTACCTTAATGCACTCCACCAATACATTAGAACATATTGGGATAGGTAGTAGCTGACAATTATAACACCAGTCTACAGGCATATTGCCTAGTCATTTTTGTCCATCTTTCAGAACCCAAATGCATGCTAATCTAATTCAACCCAAATTTCATTCTTCAAAGAAACTGACAACACACTCATTCATACCGCGAGGATGAATGCGTATTTGAATGGCGGCTATAGTGAACAAGGATCCGATTTCCACGACGGGTACAAAATATTTGAATGGAATATATTATTTGTTTCCAGTTGGGTTTGTGGTGTAAATATTTTAAGGAAAATTGAATTTATAGGCATAATTAAATGATCATAAACAGGCAGATGACTTTCAAAAGAAGTTTGTTAGTGAACTTATATCTTCTATTTGCAACAAACAATTCATTCAACGATCATATGGAGCTGGGATACTAAGTAGATGACGACTAAACGCATATATTTAGACGAGATAATGTTAAATGGGCCACGAGTGGTAACAAATGTTCTTTGTCTAGTTTCGCTGTAACTATTTTCGAAATCATTAGTCTTCGAGTGACACGTTGCTCGTGAAATTACTCACCGCAAAACAGAACACTTGACACGGACTAGTCAATATTTTGTAATGTTTATGATATTCCTTTGATCAAGAACAATGAGACGGAGATATTTGTCAAAGCATTTCGTAGATTAACGGAATTAACGCATCTCTGATGAACCACTTCAAAAGATACATAAATATCTTTTACGAAAATTAAAAAGTTAATTGTCGCTGTCCAGGAATGTCCGACTGCAATAAAGTAAACGCTTTACAATGTAACTTATCATGAATTACTGTGCCTGAGACTATTGCTCTTTGTAACACATTTTTGTTTTGAAGTTATTGAAACTCAAAGAAAATAATTAGGAATAGAAGTCTCATAAACACTCATAAAAAGTTTTACAGAAATACTTTCATGCAGTACAATAATGAGAAAGAAACCAAACAACACAAGTCTTGATGGCGTTTTCGTCAATTTAACACTTCGCTGTTGCGTTAGATTTTCGTCTCATTTCCTCGAGTTCGTTGTGCTAAAACCCGATCAGCGTGAGTGTGAACATGTGAGAACAATGTGCAATTAGGTGTCGCGTGGGCGGGTGGGTAGAGCGACAGGTATGCGGCGCGAGGGGGGCGCGGAGGGCGACTCAATCGCCAGGTAATTACCGTCGCCGACTGGACATGCTGAAAGATTGACACCACCGCGACCACTCTCGATGACTTGTTTATTGCTCACCATTAAAAAATAATAATTTTTTTCTCACCTCGACATCATAAAACTGCCAGGAATATGCTAAAATTAGTTTCGATATTGGTTTAATCCGCTCGGATATTAGGCGAGCAGGCGCTATTTAATGGTAACAGGTTTCCGTGGAAGGTTTTATCGTAAATATTATTCACAAATTGTGTGGAGCCGCAGCGGGGGCGCGCCACTCAGCGAGGGGGCGATTTTTCATCGACGCTGCCTCTGCTCTGCCAAACACATTTTTTAACACCTCGCCCCGAGCTTAAATCAAAAATTTGCTTTCTGCCCCTTTTAACATAATTCAATTAGTTTACTTGCAATTAGCGTCCATCAAAGTTTCAAAAAACCCCTTTATGTTACCCAAACCTCTTGCTATAAGTTTCGCAAAAACAATATCTACTAGGAGAGAAATTGAATTCTATTCAACTTCCTTATTGGTTTCCAAATATGCAGATTTAGAAATACGAGGACATTACCAGCTTCTGTAGCAACAATACTGGCCTAAACGCTACTATCAAACTTACATTACGTGGCACATTTAAAATGTGCACAGTATTGTAGTGCCGTGGTAGTCAACTAAAGTGATAAACCGATGTGGAATGTCGTCAATAAGTTAACCTTATTAGTTGGTGTGTGCTGAACGCAGCGGGTGGTGCTGCTACGGGCCCGTTCACACTGAGATATGGAGAACCTTTACTGACCCATTACAATATAAACGGCTGCATAATGAAATTAGCTCGCTTCGTCTGAACAGCTCCTTATGATAATCGTCGACCCTTCTCTTGCCATGCACGTATAATTGAAACCGCGCCTATCACACCGCTACGTAATACCCTTAATTGATTACAATATTTGTTTGAACACAATCCTATAAATATTTGATCGTGCTCCTTCAGCCAGAGGAAATCATAGTGTCTCTTTTGTTTCAGATCACGAAGCTGAAAATCGACAGTAATCCATTCGCTAAGGGATTCCGTGACTCTTCACGTCTCACCGAGTTCGAGAGGTAACTATCATAATAACGTCTGTTGTTAGACATCGATTGTGGCTAGAGAATGAACAAGTTTATGAAGTTATTTTTTTCGTACCGAAACTTTTGTAGTGAAAGAAACTGTTAGTTTGTAATAACCATGGTTAATTAGATAAATACTTGCAAGTGACAGCTATTTATTACTATTCATGAGTGTTCATTACGTGTCATTGCTCGTGCGACACAATTCGGTGAGTTCTCTAATGGCATTGGATACGCTCTCAGAAACAAACATAACTGTCTGTTGCTGATTGATATCTCCACGCGAGCAATTATGTCTCTGTATTTATTGCTTCTTAGCCAATCCAATGTATTTAATTGCGGGCGAGCCGACATCAGGTTTCCACCCGTGTAATTTATAATCTAACATTTTCTCTCACCACATTCGCTTCGCATATCTTATTGCTCGCTTTCGCATTTCTAATGCCGTATTGCTCTATGTTCTCTTGATTATTGGGTGTTTTATTTTTTTTTGTTTGTCTGTTGAGATACTATATCACGGGGGAGCACGAAAGAACATCAGTCTTCCCCGACGACGCGCGCTACAGCGCCGCCAGTCATAGGTAGATACGATCATACAATCATATTACATTTCTCTGCTTAGTTTATTCGAAAACGTTCACGTGTCTCAAATGTGGCTCCGTACCTTTTCAGGGAAACTATGGAGTCGATGTTGGCAGAGCAGCACTTCCTGCGCTCACCGCTGCGGCCCTTCGACCTGGACCAGCACAATAACAACTTGACGCTGGAGGAGAAGGCGATCCTGGCAGCGCGGTCCCAGCTGTTCCTGCGCGCCGCGTATCCGCTGTATGGCGTACCGGCGGCAGCGCTGTGGGGGCAGTGGGCGTGTCTGGCGCCGCAGCTCCTGGCGCAGCAGCACCTGGCGGCGTCGGGCTCAGGGCTGCAGCTGCCGCGGCCCGTGTACCCGGGCGCACTGGGCGCGGGCTCGGTCCCGCAGCCGCTGGCGCAGCACCGCTTCTCGCCGTACCCGCCGCGCCGCGCGTCGCCGGGCTCGTCACCGGACTCGCTGCGCGACGCCAGCCCGCACCCGTCACCGCTGCACCCGCCGCACGCCCCGCACACACCGCATACCCCGCACCCGCCCCACAGCCCCACTTAGTGATAAAACGCCGAATAAAAACCTCCCCGAGATCTCCCTGTAATAATATGCGATATTGTATGAGAGTCTTTATATGGAATGTTTTCTGAGAGAACACAAAAGGAAATTTTGAAGTGCGTCGGTGTTTTGCTGCGAAACGAGATGGCGTCGTGAACTTCGATAATTTTATGCGCCGAGAAGTGAATAAACTGAGTGCGAGTGCGTGGAGAACATTTAGAAGTACGTCTGGCATCGTGAACGACTGAGCACCGCGCGCTTCAGTAACCCTGTCGTTACTCAGACTGTGAAAAAGTTGTATTATATTGTAAAATATTATTTAACTGTACTTTAAATCTGTAATTATTGTTATATGTTCCTAATAGTTTTGTCTCGTAATGATGGTTTCTGCTACATTCATGTTATAGCAAATTAGAGTTAATTGCGACAAAAGAAGGATTATATTGCTGTGTAATACATTTGTACATTTTGTTTGATATCTTTCAGACTATTTGAATACAATTATGGTGAGTGGCAAATGGGTGAGACCATTATGGAATGAATCGATGTCGTAAACATGATGGCTCAATAGTAAAGACATTCGACACTGTTTTCGGCTGATTTCATCTTGTTTAGGTAAAATGTGCAATACAACAGAAAAAATGTTTTAGTGAAACTTAGAAGTTTAGTAAGATAGATGTATTGATAAATAATTAAATAGTAGAAATTATATTGCTGTCTATGTTTACAATTAATTCCTACATCCGACTACAAACGGATGCATAGATGTACCTACACGGTTACTTTGTAGTTAAATTATAGTTATTATAAATAATATATTGCTAAAGAAAAAAAATTAAATGTTTGTTGACATATACCTGACTTGTTTTATTTACCTTAAACACTGCTCTGACTCCAGTAAAAAAGTCGTGAAATCACATTCTCATTACGGTAAAGCAAAGCAGTTTTCTTATTGGAAAAACTCATGGACTCAGATCTACAAAGGTGTAGAGAGGCCGCTGCAATAAAAAAAAGTTTATCTTCAATAGAGCAAAAAATAACAATTAATGTTTTACACAATACATTAACTATTTTTTATTGCTATACCAAAGACTGAATGATTAAATATCTGCGTCAGAACTACAAGAACATTATGAGGGCAGATGATGAACATAGAATTGCGCAGGACTCTAAGAATAACCCATAAAATCCAAAAAAAAAACGTAGGTACTAACTTCATTGAAAAAATAAACTATTACTATTTAATTGGAAAAAGATACCGTCTACGCCTGGCGTAGCAGTGCTACGAAAATATTATTTCCATGTAGGAAAGTAAGCTGGTCATGGAGCTGTCAGCCAATCTTAAACTATCAACCTTCTTCATCTTCCTGCCCTTGTCCCATGTTACTTGGGGTCGACGCAACAAGATTTTTTTTTCTTCCTACCTATCCTGTCCGTCGTCACGCTATCACTCACTGACTCACTTTTCTTTTATATCTCTCTTCACACAATCCATCCATCTTTTCTTTAGCTTCCCTCTCCATCCACATGTATACTCATATAAAGTATCAATGTTATAGATAGATACTAAACAAATGTTTGAGAGCTAGATCTACACTGAGATGAAGTTCTAACTGATTCTAATAACAGAAATCATACGAGAATCTACACTGAGAAACTTTAATTGTTGATTTAATTGTGTTTTAAGCATGATACAGTTTCACAAAGTTGAGTTTAGTTATTTCAACATAATAATATATTTAAAATGGTAGGTATATTTAGCATTGTATGAGCAAGTTATTATAGCACCTACCAAAAAATACAGTGTAAACCTAAATCTAGTATATTAGTCATACAAAGTGTATAATAGTTCAGGAAGTTATATTTAGTTGACTAATTACCTTTATTGATTCTATTTCCAACATATGCTGACTCAACTAAGTGAACAGTTACCTAGATTAACTTGTATTTGTACATAAGTACATAAATCTATTGCGCTGTATTTCTTCTCTGGTTAAACACCCCATACATTAAATTTCTTTTTTTTTAATCAAATGTAATTTAACATATTTTTAGCACAATATAATGTGAATTCAACCAAAAGAAAATCGATAATATAATCAAAAAACTAAAAAGATTTTTTTTTCAGTGATAGAAGGTTCCTACCAACGGATTTCTATGTTCCTACCTAACAAAATAAGTCACAATCACGAAAATGCTTGATCCTTGCTATAGATGATTTTCATTTAAGTTGGCACCCACGCCACGGCAACAATAAAACCGTATAATATACCTAAAATGAGTAGGAATATCAATTAATTCTCAAACTGTAGGTAATGAACAAGAACATAAGGCGAACGGTCAAAGTCAACTGTCGAATTGAACTTGGAAATTTCTGTCTACATAACAAATCATGGCTCAAATTATCCATATTTGTATTTTAACATAATTTCTATCATTGACACCATATCACCGTTTTTGTAACTACTCATATCTAAAACCGTAGTTCACCACAAATTGTTTGTAATTTACAAGCGGGCCGTTAGATGGCAGTGGGCGTCGTATTTACTGCGTAACGTTACGGAGAAGCTTTGGCTCAAAGGTCTAGTGCGACCAATTTAAAACGAGCTTCAGTTTTCTTGTTTAACTTTTATGATTTTCTTTATTTTAAGTTGATTATAGTTGTGACTGCTATCAGTACTTATTTACTTACGCACCTTTTATTAGCTATCATAATTATATTCTATTTTCGTTAAAAAGAACCGACACTTTGAAGGTCTGGCACGACCGATTCAAATGGAGATTTTTGATTTTTTTTTTGTCTTGTTTTACCAATTGCTTTTTAGATATTATTGATGATAAGAATGTCCTTAATCAGTACGGATATATAGGCATAGTTCGTAACAACAAACCAATACGACACGTTTTTGCTTTTTATTACAGAATATTGAACGGTTTTTGTTTAAATTAGCACTTTTTGTCTCTTTTGTACGAAAGTGTGACAGATTGCGAAATGGTAACAAATTAGAGCGCCGGCGGGCAATTATGCAAAGCGGCTATAAAGTTATCTTTAGGAAAACAACGGCGACACCCCACGCCAACTATTCAATTAAAATGAAGCAGTGTCGAGGCGAGGCATTCGAGTCACATAGAGGAAGGGTCGACTACATCGAATTAGTTGCGCGCGTGGCTACATTACTGGGACAAATTTCACGTCCCCGGGGCCCGCCGGCCCGCAGGGTCGGGGATGCAACGCTAATCTAATCGGGATTGTAGCTAATAAATGTTGTAGCCAGTGACACAGCCACCAAGAATTTATTGCTTGTAAAAGTGTTTCCAATCGTAGATATTGTTCGGATGACGCTCCTATTCTGATAAGCAACGATTGAATTTAACGTTTGACTGAATATTTCATTTGATTTTAGTGCCGGTTGTTATGTTGTTGTGTTAATTAAATATAGTGCTGGGGGCAGTTTTTGCGGGGACTGCGAAGGATCTGATGAACTTGTTAGATTACAGATTAACTGTAAACCGGTGTTTATCTTTGAGTAACTTATCGGGCCTTTTCACGCGGCATAGGATATTGTCTATATTATGTATATTCGGTCACATTTCAACAGTTTAAATCCAAAATGCTGCAGGCCACCTAGGAGCTATGACCATCAAACTGAAACATAAGTAGACGTAGGTAAGTAGAGACAAAGCCTTATTCAGTGTGGCTTATCGGCAGGCTGGCAGAGCAGGGGCTTGTAATGCGGCGTTATTGGCCACTCGGCTCATAATCCCCTTTTAACTGCGGCTCCGAGCCCCGCCGACGTGCCCCGAATGTTTATGTTCGGGCTCTTCTGCTCGTGAACATTCGCACTCCTTAGCTCTGATGTCGACGACACCGCGGTACGTGGTGAGGTGACGGGATGGCGCCGAATTACGCGAGAATTCTTTGGGTTATCGAAGTTTAGATCTTCGTTTTAACAATCATCACTTTAGCTTGCCTACTTATAAACTGGAAAACCGGATAGGATACATATATTTTTTTATATTGAGAAAAAGCTAACTAATTAGCTTACTAACTTGGCTAGCTAATTTGATGTTTAGTAACACGATAATTAGCAAGATACATAGATAGCTACCTATTTGTTTTTTGTGTTCAGACTCTAAAGAGTAGGTGTAGGAAATGGTAGGTATTTTCACAACAAGAAAATTACAAGACAAGAAGAGTTTTATAATATAATTACAGGCGCTTCACCTAATATTACATCATTGAGTAAAGTATTGTTCTCGTGTTGTATTTCTACAGTAACCATAAAATAAATGCAATGAAAATGGAAACAGTTTGTGCCAGGCCTACGTATCTACGCCGTGCGAGGCAGAACACAAGTTCTCTCGCAATCAAACCGGAACAGAACTTTACGATGTAACGCAGACACTTGAGCAAGACATACCTTCTGTTCCCAACATTCGGCTATAAAGAACAATGTTCTATATCATTTACATAAAGCTTGATTTAATACATAGGTAGGGACCGGGAGACAGGGCGGAGCACGGCAGCCGGCGCTAATGTCGCTGGCGTGCCCACACATCTCCACATTTCAGTAAAACTGCAAACGTAACGGGGTAATAAATTCACGTTTATTACCGCAAATATATGTACTCTTACCTTGGCAGTCGCTACCGGAACAAATCGTGGGTCCGCCGTTTACGCGGTAAACGCGAAACGTGCGTTATGAAATATTAACGTAAACGCGCGCGTTTGCTGAAACAATGCATATAGAATAGGCATTCAGGCCTCATCGCTAAGGTGGGCACATTATCAGAATGGTGCGCTAATGGAATTGAGCATTTTTATTTATTGCCCCGTGTGTTCATTGGAGCGTGGCGTTTATGTGTATCGCGGCATAACTCACCGTTTATGATTATTTTATGACCGTTTTAATGTTGAACGTCTGCTCTACAGCTGAATTAATTGAAATACTACAGTTGAAGTACTACAGTTGAAAAGAGTAATTTAAAAGAAATAAAGAATGTTTTAATTTATGATATACAAAAACGTATAATTTCATTATCACTTAGGGACAGGTACCTGAGTAATTTAAAGTCGTCAGTGGGTGCCTACTGCGCAAGTAATCCATACCTAGTGACTCCACTCGAGGCAAGAACAACATAAACGTTAACAGTAATACGAATTTTATTTACGTAACCTACTGTTTGTAGAGCAATCTTATTACTACCCTATCCACACGAGAGTACCCACTTAAAAATAATGCAGTTTGCAGAGCTCGCAGCGCATATTGCAACTCGATAAAGTTATTCGCGTTCAATAACGCGAATGATCTGACTTTTCCCGTTTTTCCTCTACGAATGGCTACTCCCTTCCTCTTCCCCCACACAGGCACCTCCCTCGGCCTCCCCTTGCGGTGCAAAGTTGAGGGCATTAGCGTGTTATCGGCGGCAGCGGCGTGAAGAAGGCGCCCACCTGAACTGGTATTATACTACCCCCGACGACTCGTACAAATTACGGTCGAAGTAAATTTCAACGAACACATTGCTCGCTTCAAATGAGTGGCTAAGGAAAACGAACAAAGAAACCACGCATTGTAAGTAAAACTATGCATTATCCACTCACTCTCTAGCGTCCCTAATAGGTGTAACAGATACTATCTATAAGCGTTGAGATGTGGGGATAGGTGGGAAGCGTGAACGTGTTTTGCAAACCAGCCGAGGAAATAAGGTGTCCCCAATTTTACTTTGTCGACCGCCACTGATAGCAGATAATGTAGTGTTACGAGGGAACTTTGTAAATGGAACCTTTTTCGTTATGTTTTATTCCACGAATGTTATGGTAATTTCGCCGACAGACCTTTGAGAGTAAAACATTTTTTTCAAATTGTCTGTTTCAGGTATGTAGATTATTTACTAGCCGTTTGTTTTGTTTACCTAAAGACGCTTAGCAGTAACAGTTTCCTACAAATAAATGGCGTCGTGTGAGTCTTCACTAGGGACTTGATTTATTACGTTGTATTGAAAACGAATTGTTCACATCGAGTATTTCGCACGCCTATCGTAATGCATTCCTAATCAAATCCATGCGGTCACAGACATACGCCAGTATCAAGTTTACGGGGCAGAGGTCCCGCGGGCCCTGAGACCATTGACAGGTTATTGATACAAATAGTCCTCCCCTCCCTCCCCGCGCAGCCAGCACTACCCGCCGCGCCTCGCACCCCCCGACAACACCAATAAAACCTGATTGATATTGTGTAAGTGCGCCCGGAAAATGTGGGAACTCGATTGATGTTACAGCCAAATTCGATTGGAGGAAAATTGAAAAGAACTGCAGTAGCATGGAAATTTTCGTTCTGTGTGAAGGTGTTAGAGTCGAAAATTGATTAAATTAGGAAAGGTTTAATGTCTTTTCAGCATCGGGACGTGTGTATTGATAGTAGTCAGAGGCGTGAATAGTGTTGTCTAATGGTGGAGCTACACGTGCTACTTAGGCGCAGGTACCAGTACTACATGCGTATTGGTAATAGTACCTCTTTGTAATTATTGACTCCAATAATTTGATTCATTGTATGTTTACATGTTTGAGCTACTTAATACACAATGCGATTATGTAAATAGGTGCATAAGTATAAACTAAATGAGTTTACCGCGTTTTCCTGAAATTTGAATGTGTCATTTAAGGTTACAGTTACACATACACACATAGAGCCTGAAATCTTTGATTTTTCAGAATTTTCAATTTCTCTTTATGTAGGTAGTATACAAAATATTCAACCAACTACGCATTTAGTGATAGGCCGCTGTACTATTTCAGTAGGATACGCGGTTACACCTTTGGTATGGTTATGTAACTACTGATCACGCTTGTATATATGTTAGATATAGGAGCATCAAAAGAACAGTCAACTGAAAAAAAAAAATAGATCTGCACAGTTATTTAAATTTCGGTCACTGTCTAACCTGAGCTTAACATTTGAGCACCTCCAGGAACAGTGACGTCCCGCGTGGGCGTTATCGACATCGATACACGATAATATATCGAAAATGGTAGCCACGAGACATGTCACAGACATGCAAATAATACCATTTAGTATACAGCGTGATCTTGATTTTCTGCCACCATTCAAAATTTTTTAAAGGTAAATAAAAAGCCTAAAAAAAATACAGTTTAGTATCATTTATAATCATCATAATCAACCTTTTTAATCTTCCCACTTCTGGGACTCAGGCCTCCTCTCTAGGAGAGGGAATGGACTGGAATGGAATATTTTCACATAAATTCTCAAAATGCAAATGTGGCAAAACATAGCTGACTATTATTTTATTCGTCGCGTCCTGTTTTTGATTCATCTATTTCACTAAACCAGTCGTCGTATACACAAGGTACATATATTGATAGGTACATATACTGAAAAATTGACACCTGAAAAAAATTACATATTCAGCCATTTAATGTTCCCACTGCTGGGACTCAGGCCTCCTCTCTCTAGGAGAGGGAATGGGCCGTAATCCACCACGCGGGCCCAGTGCGGGTTGGTGGATGTCACATGTCTTCGAATTTTTGGTTCTAGGACATGCCGGTTTCCTCACGATGTTTTCCTTCACCGTTTTGAGAGCAGTGGTGATGAAATAAATTACACAAAGTAATGCGCCTGGCTGGGTTTGAACCCGCGACCAACAATTCGTAAGTCGGGGCCGTTACCACTCGGCCACCACTGCTCACCAAAAAAAAAATGAAAAAAATTAAACGATGAAAAATAATCAGGCTGTATATACGAGTATATCCTCACGAGATAGTGGCGACCTCAAGCGGTGTGGGCGGCAATTAACAGCTGATAGGCGTCACAACTAAGACAAGTTGACATATACGATTTTACACCGGTCACTATCGACAAGGCTATCTCTTGTACTTGTATGCTACTTATTGTAGAACTGGTATTTACTTGTTTTTTGACAGTCATATGTAACTCTGTAAGTATGTCGAGGTTTCGATTGTTGTAATAGCTTAGATTCTTAGCTATCTCTAAGTGACCCAAGTTTAAAAGACTCATCAATCCGCACTTTTAGTAGAAAAAAAGAACATTTATCAAAAATTTGCAAAAATAAGTCATTCTCAGTAGAGGCCTTTAAAAACTTATTAACTCACTTAAAAAAACTATCGTGGATATATATAATAATTTATTCATGGAAAGTAGAATAACTTTTGAGCATAGATATAATTTTGCATTATAATGCAGAGCAAGACCATTCCAAATCGCTCTCCTGAACAGATGCAATAATTGCAATTTTGCCATAGTTTTACAGAAGATGCGAATAGACATTTTAAAGAGTAGACCTCTTTAAAATGTCTATTCGCATCTTCTACGTAAAAATACAAAAAAAAACATCTAAAATCTCATTTCATCATCATCATTTCAGCCGAAAGACGTCCACTGCTGGACATAGGCCTCCCCCAAGCGTCGCCACAACGTACGGTCCTGTGCGTCTCGCATCCATTGGATTTTAGCGACCCTGACCAGGTCATCGGTCCATCTTGTGGGAGGCCTTCCAACACTGCGTCTTCCGGTACGCGGTCAGAACCTTTCGGCCCCAGCGGCCATCAGTTCTGCGTGCAATGTGCCCATTGCCATTTAAGTTTGGCGATTCTTCGTGCTATGTCTGCAACCTTGGTTCTCCTGCGGATATCTTCATTTCTGATTCGATCACGCAAGAAAACTCCGAGCACAGCTCTTTCCATTGCCCTCTGGGTGACTTTAAGTCTTCTTATGAGGCCCATTGCAAGCGACCATGTTTCGGAGCCTTATGTTATAACTGGCAACACGCACTGGTAATAGACTTTCGTCTTGAGACACTGTGGTATATTGGATAGAGAAGACACCGCGGAGCTTCCCGAACGTTCGTCGCCCAGCCGAGTCGGATTCGAAGACTGACCTCTTTCTCGAAGTTAGACCTACCTAACTGGAACGTCTGTCCCAGGTAAACGAAGTCGTCCACAACTTCGAGTGTAGAGTCTCTGATCTTGATAGGAGTGGGTGCTACATGGATGTTAACCATGACATGAAATCTCATTTAAAAAAAGAAAAGCCATAAATCAAAAATTATTGCAATACCATTATTATAATTAATCACCAATATTCTCAGCACAAATATTAGTCACAGTCATTTTACAACAAAAAAACAGACAAACAGTAGCAACCAATTCTATAAATCATCAAACATGGATTGAAAGTCGAACAATAATTGAGAGACAAGCTACAATTTTGCTTAGTAAGAGCTCGGAGGGCCGGCCGGCCAGCCAAATGGAATATATATTCTCCGATCAGACCCATTTTTACGGTACACTTGAGGGTTAACGGGTGTGAATGGCCACCCCATTGTGGGAAAATATCTATTAAATATTTATGAACTTTATATTGAGCTCTGAATATTACTTGTATCGGCAAAGTGTAATGTTTATAGTAATGTGCTGTGGGAGTGTTTTTATAGCTCATAACTGCTGAGTAAAAATTGATCGTAATGTTAAAAAATTTAGTGTATGAAGATTATGGAGGAGCTTTCAAATAAATGTGTGTTTTTGCTCTAAATATTGTGTTCATAAAGGTATTAAAATATTCTTGTTCTTATCAAACAAACTAGAGCACAGTTTGTTTGAGAAGAACAAGAATATTTTATTTCCATAAAAATGAGGTATATTTAAAGACTTGTCATAATATTGTGACCTTACATGTTTCATTACTTACTGGCATAATATAAATATTAAAAAAAAACAATAAAAAATCTAAGTAAAACCAATACGATCTGACGTTACCCATAATTAGTAAAATATTATTAGAACATTATAAGGACTACATGAATAAGGGTTTCGTACTTATTCTAAATCTTAACAAATAGTTTAATTAGGTAGAAAATAATTAAGGTTTCAGTTACCGTATTTATTTTAAACTTTTTTATATGCTCCGAAACAGCTGACCATGTGGAAAACGTAAAAATACAGTAATGGTTATGTATGTTGGTATATTTATGTATTTATTATACTCGAGTAAAACTATTATATTAATTGTACATAGAACTGTAATGATCATTGTGTATCTATTTTATAATATATTCTACTTTTATTGTTGTACAATAAATAATTAACTTTTAAACTTAGAGTAATTAAAATAATCAACGAAAAAATCGTTGATCCAATAACGTAACCAACAATAATAGCCAAACAATATAACAATAAAATCATCAAGCAATAACTATCGATAGCCATTTGCTGAAATCCCCTGTCGCAGACAATCACAGAGCTCAATGAGAATAGTGCAGGGCCGCATTACAAGCGTGGAATAAATCAATTACCAGCACCCGCCGCGACAATTACACTTGTAAAGTTGTTTCGTGGTGATTTGCTCACCCACATACACCCTCACACACACATACACGTCTGACCCCTGACGTTTTGGTAATAAGAGTATCAGTGTCGCTGTCTGTTTCAAACTACACTCACAAGCTTATGATACCCCAATCAGGCGACCCTCTGATTTGAGAGAACGATACCTTGATTTCCACAAACGAAAATAAACTTTGTCACAAACCAGTAGAATGTGTTTTTGGTGGTGTCGTATTCGAAGGAAGAGTTTTCACAAATAAAGCAACGGATTCTGCTGTACAGCAATTTTATTATTATGAAATGAGTGAGTGTAGAGGCGTAAAATTAACTTGTCGGCGTCGGTCTGAGGGAACCTTTACATTGCGAAATGTTTCCGCCGAGATGTTACAGTCGGGTAAATGATACTTTATACAGCTGTTGTTGTATCATTAGGTAGGATCAAGTTATGAAGTATTTAGGACCATATCTAATCGTATAATTGAATACTGCAATAAGTTTTTATGGGGGAATATTTTGTTGGACTCTGCCGATTTATGGGAGGCAGATTGTGTCATGTGTGTTGTCACGGATATAAGTATGAACCTGTAAATCCATAATTAAATAATATGTACTTTTAACTTTGTTCATAGCTAGTTGAACTTTTTCTACTGCTTCTCTGTGATTCGATCCAGTAGCCATAGTAAGTATCATCAGCAACGTTCGCAATGGTGTTGTTTTCTAGCTCTGGGATGTCACATGTCTAAGGTAGGTACTATACATTTTTTTTATAATGTTAGTGTGATATTTGATTTTATATTTCACCTGCTGCTGCCAGCAGCTTCGCCGAAAGAAAATTGAAGAAAATTGTGCCAAGAGTATGTACCCTTGGGATAAAAAGTATCCTATGTGCTATTCCAGAACATGGTCTAACCGTGTGTCAAATTTCATCCAAATCAGTTCAGCCGTTCGAGCGTGAAGACAAAGTAACGAACTTTCGCGTTTATTATGTTAGTGTGATAATAAGGCTAGTCCATTAAAGTAGATTTACTTGGTTTAAAATCAACTGGACATTCGTGTAAAAATCTGCAGTCCCTGCAGTATTACGAAACCGGGGCCCTGGGACGAAGGCAACGAAGGAACAGGAGTGGGTTTTTAGTCAGTAAAAGTCTGACACAATCTCTCGCTCCGCCCAAGAGCGAGATTTGTCATAAGATGATTTAAAAAAAAAAAAAAAGTTCCTGCAGTATTAGACTTAGTGCAATTACTTCTGAAGGAATTTTTTCCTGATTTCATAAAGAAAAGAATTTGAAAACTGAGTAATTGATAAACATTCAACTAAATAGATACATTTTAATTCGTAAAAGAGCGCTCAGTTTAAATAGTAATAAGAATTTTACATTTGTAGTCACTAATTAAATCGATGGTGAACAGTGGTAGCCGAGTGGTAACGGCCCCGACTTACGAATTGTTGGTCGCGGGTTTAAACCCAGCCAGGCGCATTACTTTGTGTAATTTATTTCATCACCACTGCTCTCAAAACGGTGAAGGAAAACATCGTGAGGAAACCGGCATGTCCTAGAACCAAAAATTCGAAGACATGTGACATCCACCAACCCGCACTGGGCCTGCGTGATGGATTACGGCCCATTCCCTCTCCTAGAGAGAGGAGGCCTGAGTCCCAGCAGTGGGAACATTAAAAGGCTGAATATGTATGTATGTATGTAATTAAATCGATTCCAGGCACATAAATTGCAACAAGATGTTTTAAAAAAATAATGGTAAAGATAATAAAGTTAATTATTGTCTGACTATCCTAGATGCATTACTAACTAGCTTTTGCCCGCGGCTTCGCTCCCGTCAACTGACTACTATATCCTACTCTACCCTAATCTACCCTACTCTACCCTACTCAAAAAAAAAAAAGTATTCTATGTCCGTCTCCTGGTTCTAAGCTACTTCCCCACCAACTTTCAGCCAAATCGGTTCAGCCGTTCTTGAGTTATAAATAGTGTAACTAACACGACTTTCTTTTATTATATAATAATATATAATAATAATATAATATTCCACAACCATCACACAACGCCGACTAGTCTCAAGCTAAGCAGAGCTTGTGTTATGAGAACTAGACAACTGATAAACATACTTTTAAATGGATAATAATTAAGTACAATAAAACATTTAGAATTAATTTTCACCTTACGACCTTAATTCAATGACTTCTCTAACATAAAAAGTACACCTGGCTTAAAAATAAAGTAAAAAGTACAAAATAATGTTAATTTTGAAAGTCGATTTTGTTTCTTCATTATTTAAAACCGACTTCCGCAATTAAAGTTATTTTGCACATTTTAGTTATGTTACCTTTAGTTGTGATACCACCCACAGCTAAACCTAAATAGTGTACCTACAAGTTCTATACCTAGCAAGGTACCAAAAAAAATATTACCAGTCACACAATTTATAGTCATAGTGTATATCCTTACAATTTCGATAAGCCCAAACAGCTAGGATACATTGTTTTTATAACAAAGTTCTGGTGCCTACCTCCAACTTTACTATCAGATCAGTTCGATGGTACCTTATAGCCAAATTGCATCTCATGACAATTCTAATAAGCCCAAACATCCGGCTTTATCATCCGATCAGTTAGGTAGTACCATTTTCATCAAAACCATTTATAATATTCTTTTCTTTTTATCATAGTCCCAGTAATTCCCTTGGAAATCTTTTTTTAGGTGGAAAATCATCCAATGACTTCTTTCGTTCTTGGGAGGAGAGGGAGGGCGTGCCAGACTTTTACTGACTAAAACCCATTCTAATTTTCTTCTTTGCCTTCGTTTCAGGACCCCGGGTTTCTCTTTCGCACAACCCATGTCCCCAGTAGGCTTCAACCCTGCTGGGTCCTTACGGTTTTGCTGACATCTTGAGGCGCGCGTGGAACACTACACGCCGTCGACGACTCGAGTTCAGTCCGGACGTTCGCCGGACGGTGAGCTACCCATTGCTCGCCGTCCGCAAGCCCACGCCTACGTTGGCTGGAAATAGGGGTCGAGATCCCGGCGGCTGGATCGTGAGGGAGGCCGTTCCCTCACACGTGCGACCGCCTCTTTCGCTAGCATTACTGCTTCGCAGATGGAAGCCACCACTTGTCATTCCTCCTCACTCCGGGCCATGGCCCCGCCGATCCCCCCACGATGACACGGTGGTGCTCTGCCCAAGCGGGGCACACCTCTATCGTATTTAAAAGTCATCTGGGTTACATAGTCGTTCTGTTACTTCACTAAATACCCATTTGTTTCATTTAGAGATTACCTCCTGCAAAAAAAAAAAACAAAAATAACAAACTTTACCTCTTTATAATATTAGTGTAGAAAACCACACCTAAGTTCCGTCAGTTGCCCTTACCGTCACAGGACCACGGGTAACCCTTTCATACCATCACGACTGTGTGTAACCAGAAAATCCAAACAAAAATCTAATACCCACACACCAAACTGTACCTATATAATACTTTGAAATAACCTGTACCATGTTCAGCTATTAAAGTCTGAGTTAAAGCCAGCACTATTGCCAACGGTGTCGCTACAGCAACATAACTTGTGCAGCATGGTTAGCAGATTATTTTAGCTTAGCTCAGCTGTAGCTGCAAGTTTAGCAGTCACCACATTTGCCAAACTCCTACGTAACTAGTTTGTTAGCTAGCTTGCCTGTAGCGGTTAACGTTTTTCAGTTAATCGGTTTTAAGCGTCAGGTGGACGATTTTGCTGAAAATTGGGCACTTTATAATATTATGTACCTAATAATATTCCACAACTTCGTCACACAACGCCATCTAGTCCCAAACTAAGCAGAGTTAGTGGTATGGGTACTAGATAACTGATAAACATACTTATATATTTCTTAATAAATACATATTAAAGATAAACTTTGTCTGAAGTACAAATATAATAATCATCAAGTTGAGGCTGAATTTAATATCGATAACATTGTGAAGAAAAGTAAGTATTTTATTTGAAAAAGGCAAAAAAAATATTAAACAGCAGTTATAGGTAAGTATTGATTTTTTTACGATATTGCTTGTAGAATTAAATCTTTAAACATAAAAGCGAAATACCACTCACTGATTAATCACGAAATCTCTGAAACTATAACACCTACAAACTTAAAATTGGGCAGATATGTTACTTATCGATGGCTTAGAGTGAAAACCTCGGATATGCAATTTTAGGTAATTTTATTTTATTATATTTCTTAAAAGAAAAGCTCGTACCGCACAATCTTGTATCACGCAAAAGTTTTGATTCGATATTTGTAGCGCCATCAACGATGTTGAATGCATATCTTGCTCGAGTCAGTTTGGTGTGATCAACTCGCGACGGCGCGTCAAAACGCGCGAAAAAAAAATTTAAAACAAGAGAAATGCGTTTTTTATGCCCAGTGAAATCTTTTTATACACGTTACGTTGTTTATTAGTTAAGTTGTTTGTAAGTATAGTAAGTATAGTATAGTATATATTAGTGAAGTATTTGTAAGGATGTAAATGTAATTTTTCTTACAAGATCAAATAAATTATCTGATAACAATAATTGGCATCCTAAACTATGTACATCTGCAGAAATGCTTGAAAGAGTTCCGAGATCCTAGACAGCAAAAATTTTTGAGAGAACAATAAAAGTTTGACACTCCCTCTCGTTCTGCCCAGAGCGGAAGAATTTATTTGATGATATGTACTAACCAACATATATAACGTCTAACATTCAGAATAGGTGTAGGAAGGTAATTCTAGACATCGCACACTTAATGTTGCTAAAATAAACGAGACTATAAAAGCTGGGACGAAGTGCCCTTTAAGTCGACACTTTGTTTGCATCCTATCATATTCCCTTCCCCTTGTCGTTCACTGGTCACTGCTCGCATACCTACATGCAATGAACATCTGCAGAAGGCAAGTCAGAAAAATATTATTGTAATGATATTTTAGTGTAATAAGAGGCACTCATAAAATGTTCTGTGGGTATACATACGCCATCCTATTATACGGCACTCATTTTTAAATTGTATTATTTCCATTCCTACAGTACGGGGCGTTTAAGACCTCGTTTATAAACTATCATTATGATGATAAGGGGCTCATTAGACCCCGTAACGTTTAAGAAACTACAAGCATTTTTTGGCTAAGTGCGTTACGAAGTCAAAGTGACCCCGTATTTAAGTAGATAGACCACTGCATTCTGTTTTAATAGGGCATCTTAGGTTTTTCAAATTTATTCATCTTTTTTCTAAACTAAGCCAAATTGAAGTTATGAACTCCGCATGGCAGAGACCTCGTTCTGCATCGAACGTGTAGACACGTTCAGCCTGGTGGTGAAATAAAGAATTAGATAGTGGCGTTTTTTCATCGGGAAATCATTAAACGCCTCCTCCCGCTCTGGGTGGAGCTAAAAGGAGTGTCTGTCTGACTAAAACCCATCTGTATTCCTTCAGATGCCCTTTGCGGTCCAAGGAAATGGTAAGCCTTTCGAACAAACTCTGGTAGCCTTCAGGATAGTGCATATACAACTTTAGTATTTGTGAAACCCTTAAGTGTTTAGTATTTTTATGTAAAGAATCTATGTATGTACAAAATTTCATAACTGTATCATGCAATATCACAAAGTTATAAGCTTGTTATGTTACCTGGTTGTTCGTACAAATACATGGTCATCGGGTCTTCCGGGCGACTGAGGGGTTGTTTTGCTCCCGCACCCAGCTGTGCGCTAGCGCCTAGTGCCCGCTATGACCTGCCGTGACCTGTGCTGTGCTTAGTGTTGGTGGTTTCCAACTTGTGACCTTTTTTAAATATTTTTGGGAAAAAATATAACATGGTGTAAAAATTATTGCAATCGATTCAGTTACTGATTCTGAACAAACTATATTCAGGTTTCGCATAAGCCAAAAATAATGTTGTATTTATATAAGGCAATATTCATTTTCATGAAATAAAAAAAAATAGACCACACCACCACTGACTGAGCAGCAAAATGAAGTGAATGTTCTAAAGTGTTCACCATCAGCTGTACTTTTTTTTTGCTTTACGTTCGCAAGCCTGCTTCTACCGTGGCTGGTAGTCGGGGTCGGAATCTCGGCGTCTGGGGCGTGAGGACGTTCGTTCCCTCACGTGTCCTCTGCACGAGAGGTCTCTGCCGCCGATTGCCTCCACGAGGACATGGTGGTGCCCTGCCCATGCAGGGCACACCTCCACCGTATGCTCCACCGTGTCCTCCAGGCGGTCCATACAATGGTGACAACCGGGCGTTTTTTCCGCTTGAATCCGATTCAGGAACCTCCCGAAATTGCCATTTCCGATGAGGACCTGTGTCATGCGGAAGGTGAGGACGCCGTGTTGCCGCCCTAGCCACTCCTCAAAGAAGGGACTTACCGCCGTGATTATGGCGTGCCCAACCACCACAGCTGTACCATGACGAGTTAAATTGTTAATTGTGTGAGTGAGAAAGAGCTATGGAGCTATTCACCCTATATAGCTCCATCCCTTTAACAGTTCAGTTGAGGTCGTAAAATGGATCGCGGTAAGAGCTCGTGGTAGCGTTGATGTGCGGCCTAGGTGATGCACGAAGGCATCTAAAGTTAGACTTCTTTATCTCTCTCTCTAAAAAGAGATGACAAAATACTCGACAGTGTCATATTTCCGGCCAGCAGGCTTAGCCAAGTTGATAATCTACAATCGTTAACGCTAGTATAGAACTTCAAATGTATGGGAATGACGTCATCTCAATGTTAAGTCACGTGATCAGAACAAAAAATAGGAGGCGGTACCGATTGTAGAAAGAGATTCGAAATGAAACAGTCATAACTTGGCTAGGCCTGCAGAACTGTACCCAAAATTCATTTGTAGAATAAAACAAAATTTTAACGCGGTTAAACAATTTCTCCAGAACTAACATTCGTGATCGACGATGCAGCGCGGAACTCATAAAACCCGATGCCTGCGGAATGTGAGCAGAGCTGGGCGACGCGTGTTTGAATAATAACATCTCTTATTTTATAGCCCACCACGTCGCCAGTTCACAGGTTTGCAACATAAACCCTGCTAACAAAATATTAGCTAACAAGGACAGTAAGTTTTTGATATTAGAATCAAGTCTTCAAGTTAAAACTGTATTTTTATAGCCCATAGGCATCCTTTGGAAAGCTGTGTATGTGATTCATTAATGACGGCACTTTTGGCGCAGTGGTTAAGCAATTGGCTGCTGCGCTGCGAGTCGCGTCAGTCGCGTGTTCGATTCCCGCACGGAACCAATATAGAGGTTCTGGGTCTTATACGTCTTGTATTCATGAGTTCACATATTTGTGAACATATCCACGCTACGGGAGTAATCCCTAGTGTAGAGCAAACTTTTTTTTTAAATAACAAAGAATGAAAAAAGATTAAGATTTAATAAGTCCAACTCCAAATCATTTTATTTCACATAGGCCTGACATGGCCACTTATAAAATGTCAGAAGCTAGTGCGCGGTTCCAATTGGTAGTTTCCTATGGAGAAAAACTGACAAGAAATCTCTGAATCTGACTTAAAAAAAAAAATGTTTTTACGATATTTCAATATTACAATATTAATAGATATGAGAGGAGTGTAGACCGGTCAACTTTGTACCTAACCAAAAACACAAAGGATACAGTTATTATTTTTTTTTTTTTTTTAATTGATATAAACCAGCGCTTGACTGCGATCCCACCTGATGGTAAGCAGTGATGCAATCATTGATGGTGAGGCGCACTAGTTTATCAAGAGCCTATTCACTCTAGCCTTGAAGACACCTAAATTATAGTTGGACGGGAAGATCGCAGCAGGCAAATTGTTCCAGTCCTTCGATGTACGCGGTATAAACGACGAAGCGAAACGCTTAGTCCGGACCGTTGAAGTTTCAACAACGTAAGGGTGGATACTCGCCGTACGTCGGGTTGTCCGATGATAGAAAGGAGATGGCGGAATGAAGTCATGCAATTCCTGCGCACACTCTCCAAAATGCAACCTGTAAAATACCGATAGGCTGGCTACCCTGCGCCTGTGCTCGAGGCTTTGCAGACTGGACTTAACCAAATCAGGATCCCCAATTAGCCTTTTCGCACGCCTTTCCATTGAGTCCAAAGCTGCTAGATGGCATTTTGCAGCACCAGCCCATATGTGACTGCAGTACTCCACACACGATCGAACCTGTGCTTTGTATAACATTAGAAGCTGTCCCGGTGTGAAGTACCGTCGGACCTTTGCAAGAACGCCTAGTTTTCTAGCAGCTACCTTGGCTTTGGACTCAATGAACCGCCCAAAATTGAGGTCTGAGGAGATTTCAACTCCCAAGAGCTGAAGGCGGTCGGTGCATTCCAGGGATACATTCCGAAAAGCAGGAGCCAAGGTGAACGGGCTCCTTTTGGCGGTGAACAGACACGCTTGTGTTTAAGAAATTATCTATTAAATTACGGCGACATTTAGAGCTCTGTAACAAGTGCTCTTTCATTTATAGGAGACCACAGCATACACTAAGTAAACTAGGTATAAACAGTTGAATAAAAATACACGAAATAATTTTGAACTAAATATCAGACAAAATCATCTATTCAATTTAGAAAAATAAACAATTAAAAATGACAAATTTAAGTTTCCTGATAACTATAACCTAAGGGGTATTTCAGTCAAGAATGAATAGGTTACTTCTAGGCAACGACCACATCATCACTTACCATCAGGAGAGAGAATGGTCAAATGCCTACAAATAATTAAAAAAAAAAAAATTGTGTCGAGATATAAGAAAAAGGAACATCGGTTTACACGTTGTTATTTTGCGGTAGCGTAGATCTTTTTGTGCTTTGAGATCGGGAGAATTTTGACCAAGTCATAATGCTTTCACAAAACCTACAGAGTGTTGGAAGTGTCCCAGATTGGTTTTTGATCTGGGGACGTAAAATAAATTGTGACTGCTTTTCTGAGGCAGATAAGATGGGATGTTCATACTTAGTTTACCGACTAGTTTACTGCAGTCTACGACCCCGTTTTTTTTAGGTCTCGTCCGTTTTTCGTCAGTCAACAAGTGAGACAAATGATAAATGATATTTATTTTGTAAATAGGTTTAAAAAACACTTTTACACGTCAATTTTTTTTTTTCGTCATTATTAAACTAGATGAGGCCGGTGTTTCCTAGCTGACTACCCTGAGAAGAAACACCGAAACAAACTCAGGGGTCAAAGTCTCTTTTAAAGTCCATACAGTAAATATGTAATGGTCAATCACACATCACATCACAGAACCGTGCAGATTTGTCTGAAATGGTCTTTTGAAGAAAGAACCATACAGATTTGAGTGGACCTGTCCAGTCAGTGCAAGCATTTGTCAGTATTCGTAAAGCTCAACTCAGGACTACTAAGGAGCTCAACGACTTGACGAACAATACCAAGGAAAGGACATTTGGGTAGGCCGCAGAAAATACTCAAATTGCCAGACATACATTAAAATTACTAAAAAGGAAAAAAAAACAATCAACATAGTCCTCACGTTCACAATAATAAAAGGAAAATGTAATACTTTAGCAAAGTAAACATTTTTGTCAAAAATTAATAGAAAAAAAAAGTCTAATTGCAAAATAAAAATAATCTACAATATCGAATTGTAATAAATAATAAAAAGCACAATTAAAAATAAAAACAAAAGAAAAAATAATAAGACAACAGTTGCAGTGCGTACTGGAGCAGGTCAATCCCAAGCCTTTTGGTCCTCAACATAGTCCTTTATAGTGTAAAAAGCCTTTTGGCAAAGTTTTCGCTTTACAAATAATTTGAATTTATTAAGGCTTAGTTGTTGAATATGACTAGGAAGTTTATTATAGAAGTGTATACATTGGCATCTAAATGAGCCCCCTATTTTTTTCAGCCTGGTTGTAGGAACCACAAATTTGTGTTTGTTCCTAGTATTAAAATTATGAACATCACTGTATTTTTTAAACATGTTTATATTTTTACGTGCATACAAAATGTTCTCGTAAATATACTGTGAAGGTACAGTCATTATATTGATTTCTTTAAATTTATCTCTGAGGGAGTATCTGGGACTTAATTTATAAATAGAACGAATAGCCCTTTTTTGCAATACAAAAATTGACTGTATTTCGGCGGCATTTCCCCACAGTAGAATACCGTACGACATGACACTATGGAAATAGCTAAAGTAAACTAAACGGGCAGTCTCTACATCAGTTAAATTTCGAATCTGTCTAACAGCGTATGCTGCAGAGCTAAGTTTTTTTGATAATTTGTCTATATGTGGGCCCCACTGCAGCTTAGCATCTAGAGTTATGCCCAGACTAATTTATTTAAAATGTTCTGATCTGTCCTTGTAGCTAATTACTTTCTTGGCTAATCGATCTTTGTAGCAGTTATAAAGACGGTGTGAAAAACCCCTTTGATAATATTGGCGTTTAATGTATAATAATATGTAATAGTGATGATTACAGACGAGCAGCTATTTTCAAGAATTAGGCCGAACGCTGCGTTACGCGGGCGCCTTCGAAGTCCCATACATCCAGCCGCGCCCCGCGCCCGTTTTGCTACGTAATAAATTAAAGTTTTCCATCGACACGACTACACGCACACCGTTAAAGTTGAACTAGCGACACTGCGCAGGTAATAATCCGGTTTCTGCAACGGGGGCTGCCGCACACGATACACGCGCGACGTCACGCCACGGGTGCAAGCGCGGGCGCCCGCGCTGGCTCCCGCTGAACGCAGCGTTGGCCCTTAGGTATTTAATAACTTTATTCTAGTCAAAGTTTAAAATCTTTACTGTTACGTAAGATAAACTCTTATGCAACAGTAACCCAGCAGTAACCCTTCGATGGCATTTGCAAATATGTTTAGTATAATCATACTAGACAGACAACTGAAGTCAAGCCCAAGTCATATATTTGTTCTACATGTTTTTGGTTTCCCTTGATGATGATTTACGATAGATATAACATTTTGAGACATTAATATACATATTATTGGTTTTGCAGTTTATCATTAGTCTGTCCAGATTAAGGATGGCGATATGAAATCAATTAAACCAAGAATTGAATATATATCAGAAAAAAAAACTGACATGCAACGAGTTTTAAAGTAGTAGATATTTTGATTGCTTCATTTATGAAAGAAGATAAATAATCAAAGGCTACGGTAATTTAATTGACTATATAAAAATAACTTCCATTAAATCGTCATCGTAGAAAAGATAATTAAGACTTCATACTGGTGACACTTTAGTTGTTATTTATTTGCACAAAAACATTATCTCGAATTGACATCTATTGGTACCTGCCTATTATAGTGGAGTTTATACAGCAAGCTGACCAACTTTACAAACAATAATATTTTTTCTACCTAAGTCAGGTCGATTAAGTGACTAAGTCCTGCATTTATTATGGTGGCAATATTCATATCAGAGCTTTGTGTGTTTATTGTTTACAGGGTGTAACAGAAATAAGTCATTTTTTATACATTCTTTCTTCCATACTAATTTTGATCAACTGATGATAAGTTTGTACGGTAATTTCAATTTTATTTTGGAAATTGACTATACTTCCTGAAAGTTTTTCATTTCTATGGGTAGAAGTATCAACAATTTGACCATCCATTTCTGTTAAACCCTGTATAAGTAAAGCACAATACTCTATGTAAATTATTTTTCTCTGTTTTCTCATAGGACTACAAACTTATATTACAAAATATTGTTTAGCATTCATCAACTAACTAGTCCAGTCCAGGGTTGGTTGCCACGAACGCCTTTGAAAACATTCGCGGTGTAGGGGAGGTGATGATTTTTTTCAGGAGGTCTCTGTTTCGTATCCGACAGGCAGGAACGCCCGGGTGTCATCATTGTGCGGATCAGGACACGGTGGAGCATACGATAGAAGTCTACCACATTTAGGCGGAACTCCACCGTGTCCTCGTGGAGGCTGTCGGAGGCGGCGGTCTCTCACGTCAGGCCCTGGTTCAGGTCATGGTACGAAGCGACAGGGAATGGAAAGCAGTAAACCTCTTCTGCTAATCAGTAATGCAAGCGAAGGTGGTGGATGAAATCATGAGGGAAAGGAAATCCTCAAGCCTCAGTCGCCGCCACAGGAGACACTCTGGGCCTCAGTAGGCGCAGGCTTGCGGACGGCGAGCAACGGGTAGCTCACCGTCTACCCGGTAAAGACGATACATCGAGTTCCAAACGTAAGTTAAGTATAGTAGCTCTACTACAATTAGCTTTGTTGGTAATTCAGGTTCTCACAAACCTAGTGAGTAAGTAATTATGATGTAGAATATTGTCATTATGCCACGATTATCATCTTACCATAATTTTGCTATAAGCACCTTGTACCTTTAGGATTAAGACATTATTTATGTTTATTGTCACTATGAAAATTAAATAAAGTTATTTTTATAAACTCTCCAATTGTAGATACTAAACTTAAATCGCGCGTGGAACACAAAAAAATCTGCGTAAAATGACGGGGCCTAGAAGGGCTGATGCCTGTTGGGCGACCGTGTTACCGTGGGCGTGTGGCCCTGGAACGCAACGGGCCACAAGTCCGAAAGCCCACCTCTACAGTGGCTGGGAATTGTCCTACAAATCCCGATGCTCGTAGTGTCTCCTGTGGCCTCGACTGAGGCGTGTGTATATCCTCCCCTTTAGGATTTCAGCCACCTCCTTTGAAGAAGCACAAGTGAGTTTTGGTCAGTAAAAGTCTCGCTCCAAACAGAGCGGGAAAAGTAATTGAAGATTTCCCACCTAAAAATATAAAGAAGGAAGGTGTGGGTCAAAGCTCTTGGCTATGAGATCATTTTTCGTAGGTATAGAGGGTTCAAGAGAACTCTCATTATAAAAAATAAGTCATTAATTTCTTCAGATTTGTCAAATTAAGCAATAAATGTAAATGCATTTTAAAAACACCTTTTTCTTTTAATTACATTAATTTATGCATTAAAATATTTATAAAGAATACAATTACAGGTATTAACTTTATTGTACAAGAGGTGTGGCCCAAAAACATATTGTGTCCTGTCCGTTTTAAGTTCACAAAGAAGTAATTACATTTTATAATTAAACGAATGTCACTGTTAATTGGGCGAGGCGATGAAAAAGTGGGTGCTAGCGTGTTGATGTGTTTAATGCAAATATTGAACGTTGAAATTAAGTAATATATTAAAACAGTCACAACCGTTTTATTTTAGTTTTCGGTTAAAGTATTAATCTTTGTAATGAAGTTTTTGTTTTGTTTTAAAGTTTGTGTTCCTGTGTGACTATAAATGGACGACATTAATTTGTTGGTTGTATTCTTAATTATTATCGATACACATAAATAATATTGAAGTGTCTCTGTAATATCAAAATAATATTTTTACTATTACTTTGACTATTTACTATGCTTATGTACAAAAACAAAAATGCAATTCAGTCTGTCAGTCTGTCTGTTTGTTCCGGCCCATCCCCAAAACGGCTGGACCGACTTTGATGGGACTTCCACTGATAGATAGCAGATGTTGTAAGGAGTAATATAGGCTAAATTAATTTTAGAAAAAGAATTAGGGGCCCGCGCAAAAAAAAAACTTCTTGAAATTGCATCCATATGACATTGTGCTGTTTTACAAGTTTGACGCGGATGAAGTCGCGGGTACCAGTCAGTAAACAATGTTATAATTAACTAGCTTCTGCCAGCGGTTTCGCCCGCGTGAATTTAGGTTTCTCCATACAAACCGAAAAAGAAAAATAATCCCCGTTTCATCTCGTTAGGGGCTGAATTTTGGAAAATCCTTTCTTAGTGCTCGCCATAAAAGGAAGCTTTGTGCAAAATTTCACGTTCGTAGTCCCAGTAGTTATATGGCTGTGCGTTGCTATGTCAGTCAGTGAGTTTCTCCTTTTATATAATAGATAACAATTGCAGGAGTTCTATCCTAAACCTTGTTGGGTGTGACTAAGTTTCTTAAATTCCTTATAGTCCAGATACTATTCGAAATAGGTATTACATTGCCGACTTTGAAGTGATTGGTAAAAATTATGTAGTTTAAGTAAATTTTACTCAG
Source organism: Mythimna impura (assembly GCA_905147345.3). NCBI lineage: Eukaryota > Metazoa > Arthropoda > Insecta > Lepidoptera > Noctuidae > Mythimna > Mythimna impura. The sequence goes on along the minus strand of LR990348.1, from coordinate 10,613,153 downwards.
TCTTCTGACGAGAGACGATTAACACAACAGTAAAATATAATCAATCCCTTAGTGTCATTTTATTACTGATTTTTTTTTTTTGTTTTTAATCTATTTTTTTTTTGTATAATATTCGTACTATAAATACTCGCACTCGTAATAAAATGGCTTATCGAGATCGCATTTTATTTATTTGATGAATTTAAAACTATTTGAACATTAACATGATCATTTGACCATAATTTATTGTGACTTTATTGAGTACATTAGAAATAACTAAATATTATTTTTGATTGGTTTCTAATTATGTTGAACAGACGTATTTTTTTTTAAATTTTATTTTCCCTTATCAAGAAAATACTATGACTACGGTGGTCCAGCTTTCTACGACTGACAAGCTCTTACTATCATTTGACGTTTATCTGTTTAAAACGCATTTGAGAAAGAAGGCACTGTTTGATTAAGTATGTTCCCACTGAATTTCAATCCCCAAGGCGGTAAGTGAATTAAAATCGAATATGTGCTCAACGACAATCACAACTTAAAATCACGAAAGAAAAAACTGTTTGAAATTCCGTGTCATATCGAAAATCTTCTATAATATTTGATAAATTCGAGTTGATTGTGTGATTCGGCTTTGAAGGTTCTCTTCGGGGCGGCTTCGTCTTGAGGGTTTAGTGCTGGCGTGATGGATGGTCACCGTGAGAGTCACAACAATGGTGCGGTAAGATGGTGGCGAGATAGCTTTCGGCAAACCGCGGCGTCACCAACCGGAGATCGTATCGCACTAGTGCACAATGTGACAAGTCACTACGGACGGACTGGTGACGGTTTTGAGGAGTTGTGTTCTCAATGGTAGGTAGGTAAATATTTTTGGAGCTTAGCTACGTGTGTGGACGATTTCAGCAATGTGCTGCGTCATGTAAGTACGCTTTTGTAACCGGTTCTGCAATCTGTGTTTGTCCAAGGAGGCCTAAAATATGCTAAAATATATAAAAGTTAACGTCAATAACTGATAGAGTAATTATATTCTTCTTCCTAGATAACCTATTAGTGAGGTTTGCGAGTGTCTCTGGGAACGATCACTTCATCGTGTTCTGTCAAAGAGGTTGTCTATCGTTTCTTTTCTTCTTCTAAATACGAAGTACCTTGTACTGACAAACCGGTTATCTTCTCTCAGGTGTTACGAATCTTTGAAATTCATCATCTAAACATTCTTTATGAATCACTCTGTCTGTTGGTGAAAACCACATGAAAATCCGTTTGGTAGTTTTTGAGTTTATTACGGACTGACAGAAAAATGCAGTGGGCGGGGGGGAATTTGTTTTATAATATTGCTCATCATATCTCCCTAGCTGTTTCCCAACTAAGTCACCAACAGTCTAAGTGGATGCTGCTGAATACCCATGTTTTACATGGAGCGACTGCCCGTGCCCCTATCATACCTCTTAAACCCTAAAATACTGTGTAGTAACTTCTACACAATATTTTTTGGATAGACTGATGGTCAGAATTTTTGGCGTCCGACTACCTGTAATGACTGTCATAGATCTACGAAATACAAGCGGGACCAAGGGCTTTACTTGTTTTCCGAGGCACAGGGTAATGTCCTAGATAATCTTAGAAAAGTACTTGTGAATTGAAAAATTCACATTGGTACTTGCCTGGTTGCGAAACCGCAAACTCATGCATGAGAGGCCTAAGCTACCTCCCCCAACCAGTAGCCCAGTTGTTAAAGCACCTATGCTTTAACTATTGGGCCATCACAACTTTCGAACAAATAATAACACTGGGCAACAGTCATTTTGAGGCATGGCATGCTGAATACGAGAAAAATATCAGATTAGTTGAATTGACTCTAGTTTATGAGATAAGATTATTTTAACTATTTCACTGAAAGAAGGACAAAATAAAAAAATAAGATTACATATTAAATTACATATTAAAATATATATTTTTAGAAGCAGTTATAAAATAACGATAAAAAAAACTGAATACATATTATGCAAAACACCAACGATAAAATAAAAATTTATAAAAAACTTTTGCTGTAGGCTTTTCTATCATGTTTATGTTCAGGACAATCCCTTATTAAACTCCAGTAATATTATAGTCTGCCATCACAAGGTTTTCGCTTCGGTCTTAGTATCTTTCTAACATTGTTCTAATATCTTAATGGAACTGTTCTCCCTGTTCCGCGCTGTAATCGCCAAGGTTGTTCAGGAATCTACCAACTACCCAAATGTGCTAGCTATGTAAAAAATGTAATTGGATGATCATATTTGCTCCAAAGCGGATAAATTTCTAAAGCATTTCAACAACTGATTCTGGATATTTTGGTGCTTTGTGATTCCCCAAAAAATGTTTAACTACTAATTTAATACAAAACTTAGCCATGCTTCTGATCTATCATATGGCTTTTAAACTCTGTATCATTTATATGAGAAGGAATTTGCGGCCCATCAAATATGCCTGCTTTCAATTTTTCCATACTCAGGGCTGGATTTTTATAAGTAGTTATATTTTTTCTTTTTTCTTTTCTCAGAAGCCAGTTATAAAACAAAAGCTGTTGGGATCGTTAACACAAGACTTTCAAAACAAACTAACAATTTTAATGAGTATAATTGCAACTTAGTTAAAATAGGGCATGAACTGATAACCTTAAGGTCTAATATTTCATTTAACGGAAACTATTATATATCTACGTGAATAGAAAACGTAATTTGGTTAATATGCTCAAATTAGTACAACTTTGGAAGATAGATTAATATTTTTTTAGAATAATCGTGTTTATGTTGAATATCTCAAAAACCAGAGTCAATCCATACAAAGTAACTAAATTCATTTTGGGTATGCCTGTTGAAGGTGTTTATTATAAAAAACTTTTTACAAAAAAAAATACAACCGACTTCAATGTAACAAAAACACTGAAAAGTCCAAAATAACTTTAATTTCGGAAGTCGGTGTTGATATAATAGTTTTGCCTCTTCGTTATTTAACACCGACTTCCGAAATTAAAGTTATTTTGGACTTTTCAGTGTTTTTGTTACATTAAAGTCGGTTGTATTTTTTTTTGTAATAAGTTTTTTATTTTACTCTTTTTAGTTATAGTACCACTAAAAAGTACCCCTTATAGCCAGAGTGCATCTCATGACGATTCTAATAATCCCAAACACGGTTAGATTACATTCATTTATTACAGAGTTCCGGTGCCTAACTTTAGGCTTCATCATCAGATCAGTTCGATATATTCCCCCTCTTCTTTCAGTCAGTCATCGACTACACGTATAAACAATGCAATTTTATTTGTTACGACGGTTCTGCTGGGTCACCTATGAGGAGTTCTGTTCCATATCTTCGAAGTTCATGATCAGATCATAACAATATTTCTATGGGACCAACTCGGAAGCATAACCTTCTAATAAAAAAAAAATTGAATTGCGGTCCACAATTGACCGAGAAATCGGTGAACATACATAAAAAAAAATACATTCAGCCGAACATAGAACCTCCATTTTGAAGTCGATTAAAAAACCAACAACATAAAAAAGTTTTTACAAAAAAAAATACAACCGCCTTCAAAGTAAAAAAAAACACTGAAAAGTGCAGAATAACTTTAATTTCCGAAGTCGGTGTTTCTATAATAGTTTTGTCTCTTCGTTATTTAACACCAACTTCGGAAATTAAAGTTATTCTGCACTTTTCAGTGTTTTTTTTACTTTGAAGGCGGTTGTTTTTTTTTTTTGTATAAACTTTTTTATTTTACACTTTTTAGTTATGGTACCACCACTAAAAAGTACCCCTCAGCCAAACTTAAACACCTTATAGCCAGAGTGCATCTCAGGACAATTCTAATAATCCCAAACACGGTTAGATTACATTAATTTATTACAGAGTTCCGGTGCCTAACTTCAGGCTTCATCATCAGATCAATTCGATATAATCCTCCTCTACTTTCAGTCAGTCATCGACTACACGTATTATAACAAAGCAATTTTGCTTGTTACGACGGTTCTGCTGTGATCCTATGAGGAGTTCTGTTCCATATCTTCGAAGTTCATGATCAGATCATAACAATATTTCTATGGGACCAACTCGGAAGCATAACCTTACAATCAAAAAAAAAAAATTCAAAATCGGTCTACAATTGACCGAGAAATCGGTGAACATACATAAAAAATAAAAATAAAAAACATACATTTAACCGAACATATAACCTCCTCCTTTTTGAAGTCGGTTAAAAATCAATGTCGTTGTAAATTGTTTTTATTTTGTTCCAAAGTGTAATTATCCAGTACACATAATTATCTGTGGAAATTGATAGGCTCTACAGTGCCTACCAAGTCAGTCGTGTTGCTCAGTTTTTTAACCTATGTTCGCGTAGGTATAGGTACCTACTCTTCCTATCTTTCCATTCTGTAAGTATATTATCTTTGCCATGTAAATGAGCATACATTTTCACGTATTCTTCAGTTTAATAGACTGTACATTTCCTAGTCGCATTACGAGAGATCAAATCGTACCTACAAAGTTCAACTGTACCATTACAGATTTCCAATCGCTTATTATTCGACTCCATGGGCTAACTTATCGTCTCCACATCCTGTACCATGATGTATGACGTCATATATTATGTAATTATATCTCGAGGCTATATAGGAACTGGTCTAGGATCAGAATCATCATCAGACGGTACTGCGATAGCAAAGTAGCCTGATATCACGAACAAATCCATTTCTATGGCTTCCGTTCTATTGTTCCATAGATCTAAACAGTTCATTTTCTAGTTTATTATAAGTATCGTAATTTGGTTAGATAAAATATTGGTCATTAATATAACAACATTGCTCAATGGAGTGAAACCAAATCAGTTATTGTAAGAGAAAAAAGTTCGGCACATTAAACACTACAACATGTTAAGTTATAATGAACAACTGACAAATTGCCTAATTAGTTTAGGTACATTACACACGACTGAAGGTTGTCGAATGTCCTGATAGCCAAGGTGTGCAGTTAGAGCGGTACATCAAACGTAGGCAATGAAAGTGGCCGCGCGGGCAGCGCCGGATGCGCCAATTAAACTATCACATCATTCATTACTTTATTACTGAACGTCCCCCCTCGTCGCACCTCAATTACATGATCGTAAAACTTACTACATATTGAGTATACGCCACAGGTTTTGTCGTGTATGCTTTCTACGACGCTTTCTTTTAAGAAAGAGGTATTGAAAAGTTTTAAGTTCTAATTTATGACTGAATAAAAATCAAAACCACGTTATTGCATGAGTAAACAGTTGAAATAAATTGTATAGCGACCACGTGGACTAGCTAATTATTTATTTAAAATGAATTCAACATCCAATTTCAAGTACAAAGATGTCTCCAAATGATGTTTGTATCCACTTGTATCGTGTTTTCCCTAAAAAATTAAGCAAATAGAGCTTGATTTTCTTATATAAAGCTCAACACTCAACTCATGCGAAGTGAAAAAAAGCCGTTTAGCAATTTTATTTTCGCAAAGTTTTTAATATTAATTATCCTGCAAAATACCTGATTAGTGGTCAGCCGGTGGCGAACTTTTTATTGTTAATATATTATGGTGATGGTTTATTAACAACACAATGTAAACTAATAAACAACAAAAAAATACTTAAAATCATAACTTAACTATACCTGTTATGTGCACACCTTACTAAATATATATGAGAAATAACACACTAAGAAATAACAAACTAAGTCTAAAAGACTGAGACATAAAGAGAAAGCTTCGCAAGGTAGCTTAAAGTTATTCGACTGACACTTAGTAATGTTTATAGCTCACGTAGCGTACTCTAAATATGTTCTGACTCAACAGTTTCTGAAAGTTCACTCCGAGCGCGAGTGTAACGGTCAATCGACGCAAGCGAAAACTATAAAATCAACTTTGTTGGCATCACGAAACACCTAATCCTTAAGGTTCCGATGGTCATAAAGATAAAAGATAAAGATTATGTTATTTTCAGATCGATAAGAACCCTCGACTTGGAACTCCAAGGAAGTATGTAGTGCTAGAAGAAGCTAGAAGCTAGCAGTAATAATATATATGTCGTTGCCAGATCTTAGAAATGATCATTTCATGGTATGACCGACCATTTCATGAAATGGTGGCCTTTGATGATAATAGAACCTTGCCCGCTGACCACATCAAGATATGGGCAAACCAAATCAAAGAATACTCTGCGTTTAACGATATGAACAGCTAAACGCTGGACTTATCGCCATGATCATGGCGTGCCTAAAAGAGCTAGAAGGGTAAGCAGCAGTAATAATATATTTTTGAGAAGACACCCAGACCCGGAACACGTATCTATAGACCATACAAATATTTTTGTGCACGGGAATCGAACCCACAACACAGCGTGCAGCAGCGAATCGCTCAACCACTGCGCCAGCCGTGCCATTAAAGGCCGTGCGAATTGTAGTAAAGATATGGGTTTATATTATTTTGTATGCTAAATGTTGGTGTATGATTTCAACAACTTTCTGATCGTGGCGGTGTTTGTAATGAATGAAAAGTAAATAATACCTAAGTATGTACACAAGAAAATTAAATATTTACTATAGCATAGCATATAGTTGGCTCTATAATGTTCCCACTGCTGGGACTCAGGCCTCCTCTCTAGGAGAACGAATGGGCCGTAATCCACCAAACGAGCCCAGTGCGGGTTGGTGGATGACACATGTCTTCGAATTTTTGGTTCTAGGACAAGTTTCCTCACTATGTTTTCCTTTACCGTTTTGAGAGCAGTGGTGATGAAATAAATTGCACAAAATAATTCGCCTGGCCGGGTTTGAACCCGCGACCCACAACTCGTAAGTCGACGCCGTTATCACTCGGCCACCACTGCTCTAATATTATTATATTGTCTATATTTACTAACTATTTATAAATACTAAACCTAACCACGTACATATTAAAGATAACCCGTCCGGTAACCGTCCGGACTAAGTCCGAGCCGTCAACGGCGCAAAGTGAAGCTGGGCCGAAGCTTACCGGGGCCATGGATGGTCTTCTGAAAAGAAAACCCAGGGTTCTGGAACACAAAGGAAAGAAAGAAAATAGATGTAGTTTAAGACCGTCCAGCAGTGGACGTCTTTCGGCTGAAATGATGATGATGATGATGAGATGTAGTTTTAGTTAGTAATAGTCTGACTCGCCCTCCCGCTCCGCTCTAGAGCGAGATGGATTCATTGGATGATTCCCCACCTTAAAATAGGGTACTTTTGAAAAACTAATAACTATTAATAATAGGTATAAGTAAGTATTTACGCCAGGGCCTTTATTCCTGGGTATAAGAAACTAGGGTAAATACTTAGATTGTATGGATTGTTGTTTGATTGAATAATTCGACTTACCTTTATTATTTACTTAAGTTACCCTAAGTGGTAAGTTTCAATGATTTTAGCTCAAGATATAAATAATTGAAATGTTTCATCCCTTTTAAAAGTTTAATATCCAAAAATCCTTTCTTACTGCGCGTCTATAATAAAAAGAAGCCTTATGCAAAATTTCACGTTTCTATGCCCAGTAATTTCGGCTGTGCGTTAATATGTCAGTTAGTTTCTCCTACACAGATTATCTATACAGATTATCTACATAAAGTAGATAATCTGTATTATTTAAAAGTTAATATATATAAAATTACTAAAAAAATTTTTTTGGAATAGAATTGCTTTGCGATCCTCAGCATTTCTATTCGTAGGGGCGTAGCTCATGTGGCAACCGTGCAGGTTCCACTAATAATTACTAACTTGCAAAACTGGCTTGTAAGACTTTTAAGGTTTACGTTATAAAAAGTTTAGTTAGATGGATGTTCGAATGGAATAAGAAGGAAGATGTCATATAGAAATGTCGACATAGATTTTATATAGAAAACTTAGATGAAAGTGCTTTAATACTAAACAATTATAGTTAAATAATACCAGAAAAGGCTTTCATTGCGCTTCCCACCCCCACAGTACCTACAATTGAATCGCACTGTTTAATATATTTCCGTACACGGTTCGTAAATCGCCAACAATTAGCAACTTTGTTGTGGAGTTGCGCTTGGGCCGATAGTCTGCTAATCGACGATCGTTATAATAGCTGAATAATTTGTCAGACTAAAATGTGTTACGAGATGGATCTATCTGGTTTGCTATTAATCAAGAATGCCTAGGTACCTAATCAAGATTCCGACCATTGAGTTATGCTTTTACTTAATTGTTTTTAAAGTCATTCAGCGTTAAGGAATAAAAAGGTTCTGGAATTCATTCCTTCGGGTTATACGAGTAACATAGTAATAATAATAGATTATAACCATTTTATGACATGACTCACTTACCATAGGATGCTAATCCCAAAAGAACTGATTTACAGAACAATGATAACCTAGAGACCTTTAATGATTGCTATTAGGCCACTTAAAAATAATTATTCTATTGAGTTACACCTTTCTGCCTTACTCTACACCGTATATATGTCTGTATAGTATTTTTATATATATCTTTATATGAATAATTCTTCTCTGTACGTGTATTTGTCACCTAAGTTTGTCTGTTTGTTCTCGCTAATCTCCGAAATGGCTGGACCATTTTGACGGGACTTTCACTGGCAGAGAGCTAATTTTATAAGGAATAACTCAGACAGAGAATAACTTTTCTTTTTGAAAAAGAATTAAGATTTAAAATAACTTCTTGAAATTGTGACCAAATGGCATTGCGCTGTTTTACGAGTCTGACGCGAACGAAGTCGCGGGCATCAGTTAGTCGTTTATAATAGTTTTGATGTCAATCTAGTGACCGGCCCCAGCCTCGCATGGATGCAAATTGAATACACAAACTTTCCTAGTTTATCGCTCTTTATATTAGTGAACATCGCATCGAAATCCATGGCCTGGTTTAGAAGGACTAAGCGGTTATACAGCCAGACAGACGCGGAAAGCAACTTTATAAATAATTATGAAGAGACGCGAAATGTTGGTACTTTCCATATGTTTATCTCGATATCGATAGGGAATAATAATAATAATTTTATTCATTCAGATCATTGATCGAATGATTGGTAAAAAAATATCATCTAGATGTTAGTATAAATTAAAGAAAAAATTCAGACAGAAATTAGTTCAACCCTTGATGGAATACCTACCTTAATTTGATGAGACTCCCTCCCCCCCCCTCCAACAGATCTCTTGTATGTGATAATAGGTTCTTAAGGATCACATAAAATTCAACAACAAAGTTAAATAGCTTCAAAACTGCTAATTAGAAAGAGAAGTTTGATATGAACTTTGACGTCAAAGTACATCCGGCCATAGAAAAAGGCGACTTGGCGAGAGAGGCAGATATACCTATTTGTTATAAATTGCTACGTCTCGTTTGCTTTTCTGCCAATTGTGATATATTTTTTTACAGTTAGTATTCTATCTATATTCTATATCTATATGTATAATCTATATATTATATAAAAGGAGAAACTGACTGACTGAGATATCAACGCACAGCCGAAACTACTGGGACTAAGAGAGACTTTTATGATGTAAGCGAGCACTAAGAAAGGATTTTTCAAAATTGACCCCTTAAGGAGATGAAACGGGGGATTAAAGTTGTATGGAGAAACCTACTTTTACGCGGGCGAAGCCGCTTGCAAAAGCTAGTCTATATATATAAAAGGGAAACTGACTGACTGACATATCAACACAGAGCCGAAACTACTGGGACTAAGAGCGTGAAATTTTGCACCAGATTTCCTTTTATGACTAGGCGAGCGCTAAGAAAGAATTTTCCAAAATTAACCCCCTAAGGGGATGAAATGAGGGCTTAAAATTTGTATGGAGAAGCCCAATTTTCACGCGGGTGAAGCTTCTGGCAGAAACTAGTGTTAGTTATAAATTGTTATATTTCGTTTGATATAAAAGGGAAACTGACTGACTGACATATCAACACAGAGCCGAAACTACTGGGACTAAGAGCGTGAAATTTTGCACCAGATTTCCTTTTATGACTAGGCGAGCGCTAAGAAAGAATTTTCCAAAATTAACCCCCTAAGGGGATGAAATGAGGGCTTAAAATTTGTATGGAGAAGCCCAATTTTCACGCGGGTGAAGCTTCTGGCAGAAACTAGTGTTAGTTATAAATTGTTATATTTCGTTTGCTTTTCTGCCAATTTTGATACTGTTTTTAAATTCTTGTATATTTATTAATAAACTGGTTAGATAGCTAATATTTTTTTCATACATATTCCTTATTATAATTTAATCACAATCATTCTCCTAATGAATAATGCCTATTATTCCAACAAAAACCCTATATACATTACACCAAAATCCCAGTTTTTTTTTTTTGTGAGTTGGGTAATTATCCAATGATTTCTCCCGCTCTAGGTATTTCTCAGTTGCCCTTTGAGTTTCCGGACCACGGCCTGGGTAAATTTAATCTGCCTGATGAAGGTCCTCATCGGACATGAGTGTTTCACAAGCTACCTACCTGTTTCTGATCTGGCGAGAAAAAACGCTTGGGTGTAACCTTTGTGCTGATCGTTCGGAGCACATGGAGCAGCATAAGGAAGAAATTTGCCCCGTTTGGGTGGAGCCCCGCCGTGTCCTCATGCAGGCGTTCGAAAGTGACAACCTGAGCGTCCGGCCTTAGTTCAAGCACGGTACTGAGCGAGAGGGAATGAAAAACAGTGACCTCCTTCTGATTAAACGAATTATATAAAAATTGTCCTTGGTTTGATCATTTCTGCGCCCTATAGGGGTCTGTGGCCTATGCCTGGGTAACGCTGGCACCGCTGGCTGTTACGGCACTGACCGTACTATGCAGTGCCAATGCAATAATGATTCTGTTGAACCTTATATTACCATAGGTACCTACACCATCGGAGTAAACAATTCTTTGATGTTCGACGACCTTTAAAATAATCGTGCGGAGTTGTTGTGCTCATCCACTTAAACGCAATAAAGTTATTAATATTCTCATTTTTAATTACGATAAAAACATGTCTGTTGGAAGAACGTGATATAATCGACAATGGCCCGTTAATATGCAACAGATTAACATTCTAACTTTTAGTGTTTCATAACTACAGTAAAAATGTGTGGCATAAATGCCAATGTCATTTTTTCGTTAATTTAATCTAGTTGAAGCCGATTTTTCCTACAGGGCCTCAAGTCTGCTATTACAATACTGTCAGAATGGTCGATCATTGCTTTCATAATTGTTGATTTTGACAAGTTTGGTAACCTATTAATATAATGGTGTCATTATGACTTTCCAATGAACAACCACTGACACTCCATTGAAAGAAGTGGCATAGAATGGTAATCTCGTACTTATTGACATATGAACATCTGACGTATGGAGTAATCTGCTAAAATTTTGACATTTCCTTTGATTAGTGACCTACCATTAGAACGTCATTATGCAGTCATTGCTTTTAATAAGCTCGATATTGTCATTCTACCACAACTCTAGTACGAGACCATTGACTGATCAATTATCGATCATTTTGAATTAGCAGATTACGAACTTTTAGCAAAATGATAATGGGATCGTGTTGGAATGACGAATTTATAAAAATAACAGACTTGGGCCCCTGACAAGTCAGTGGAAGCATTTATTAGTATTCGTGTAGTTCAACTTAGGACTAGTAAGAACCTCCCGATGGTATTTTCAAGTATTATGAGTTCTACCAAGGCTGCGGGAATGTTCGAAAGAATTGCCACGGTCCTGGGATGCAAAGGGCAACTGAAAGAACACAGGTGGATTTTAGCCAGTAGGTAATAGTCTGACACTGTGTCTTGTTCTACCCAGAGTGGAAGAAGTTATTATCAAACCCCAAAAAAAGTATTATCAGATAAAGCTTATTATTTTTAGTTAAACTAACATACTATGTATTAAGTATAATATGTTTAATACTGGTTTTATCACACCAATGACAGCCCCATTTCTTGTCCAGATCGCGGAATGCGATAAGGCCACCCATTTTAAGTATGTGTTTTAGTTTCCTTTTGTAGGTATTTGTAATATAGTACAATAAAGTATATAATAAATAAATAAATAAGTAAAATATTTCATACTATTTGGAGGTAGACTACTGAGACATTTATTTCAAGAAGATATTTTCAAGAAAGTTGAATATCTTTTCTTAAAGAAACTGAAGCATATTTTTGCTTTTCGTAAAATAGACTTTAGTTCCAGCGTCAAGAAAAATGATTAGGTCACATTTGCTTCACATGCATTATATTATTATTAGACTGCCCTGTTGGTCTAGTAGTTACTGACCCAGACTGCTATGCCGGAGGTCGTGGGTTCGATTCCCACCCAGGACAAATGTTTGTGTGATGCGCACGATCATTTGTTCTGTGTCTGGGTGTAATTTATCTATAACATGTATTTAGAAATATACATATAAGTATGTTTATCAGTTGTCTAGTACTCATAATACAAGCTCTGCTTAGCTGGTGAATGACAGCCAAATCTTTCATATAGATGAAAGGCCTCCCGCTCTGTGTGACCCAGTAGTGGACTAGACGTAGTTGTGTGATAGTTTTGAAATATTATATATTTTATCGAAATATTATATATTTTTCTCTCTCCTAGAGAGGAGGCCTGAATCCCAGCAGTGGGAACATTAAAAGGCTGATTATGCTTATGCTTATGCTTATCGAAATATTCTTCAAACGCAGCTGCACCACATCGCCAATACTTAAGAAAGGTACTCTGAATGAAACTGATGCTAACAGATACAAGTGTTTATGAGCAGCACGCATTTATGCGGCATCGCCTGTGTCGGTGGGATCTGCGCCGGACGCCAGTCGCTGTCGCGAGGCGTGGTCGCGAGATGTTATCACTCCCATTAGCGGCCGTCGCGCCCAGCCACTATCTGCCACATCGCCACACCAACCACCACTATCAAACATCATAATTCACACATGCAACACACAATTAGTAACCATATCCTTTTTACATAAAGCTTATTTTAGAATGTCTCTTGATAAATCATAAAGGACCTTACTCAGACACTGACAAATGAGACTCATCTTTCTCTATTTTGTAATATTGTTCGATGTGATTTTTTCCGCGTTAGATTTTCGATTTGTATCACATTTGTAATTTGCGTGATTCGGCCGTTTTCGATGATGATAGGTCGAGGTCCCTCGTCAAACGTCATTATATTCGTCGGAGCTATTTGACGAGCTATTCAGGGAATGTCTCACCCACGCAACAGACTGGATGGGGCCTAATGCGTTTAGTATTGAATACAGTCTGATATCGATCTTGTTCGTAGAATTTCGACGGCTTTGCCGTAAGGAAAGTTTATACCATCAATAATAGCTTAAAGAGCTTGTCAGTGATGTGTTAGGCGTGATGTTTTATTGATTATAAAGCAGATACGCTAGAAGGCAGATGTGTTTCTTCTTGGATTTTAAATAGGTCAGTGCCTAGCCAGCAGCTAAAATTACTAACTTTTTGATAAAAATTCATTTACCAGATTACGAAATACGCTATACCACACAAACCCCAGACACAGAGAAGAATCAGTAAGTGCTCCGTTTTGCTTTATTTTTGCGGAACACTAAAAAGGGTCGCAGACACACAATTGTGGAGAGATTATTTAATGCTTTTAAGAATTTAACATGAATATCCCACAAACATCGCTTATCTTCTCATACATCACAAAGTTAGACGCTTTTCAAATTGGTTGAAGTGCAAAAATGCTGGTTAACTTCAGTTTTTTGCTGTAATACAGTATTATGGTGATTATACAGTGTTGCTAGATATTTTCATAATGAGCCGTCGTTATATGTAGGCGAGCAAGCGTGATAATTGTCGGCTGATCATCGTCCGAAACATCTGCTACTCGATTGCACTCATCGCCTACTTAACATGCACCATGCCAATTTTTTTAATTACTTTATAATGCAGCGCGGAAACCGCAAGGAAATTATTCGCAATTATCGATGTAATCGAAATTAAACGCAATTTCATGTTTATTTCATTGAACATTTAATAGAATGTAAATCAAAATCATCATTGTACATTGTTTGCTAGTAGCGAACGTAAGCAATAGTAATATTTTAATAGTAAGCAAGAGGCAACATGTTTTGATGAATATTTATGATACGTGCGCCTAAATTACAAGCAATGTTTCAATTTTATTTCAAGTTTGCGGAGTATTTATTCTTGTTCAATGCATGCGCTCAAGTGATTTATTTAGTTTTAGAGATGAATATTCTAGGGCTTAGAGATGAAAGAGAAAAGTTGGTTGTCGTAAAATATGTAGAATTGTTTTGTAGCACTATTGCTTCAGTGATCTTTACATTCCTGTTTATGCCCTGAGAATAGTACATTTTGATACAAGTGGAGAAAGTTTGTCATTGCGACCGAGGTGGAATTCTCCCGAGCCGCAAGCGAGGGCATGCAGCCAAGTGCTGCAGTGCCAAATTTTCACGTGTATCAAACGATGTTTTTCAATATACTCGTGGGGGTCGCTTAACGTCTAGCCTGATACGAAAAATACAATAAATTGTCGTGGGAGCGAGCTTGCGCACTTTTCTGCACTAGTACGAAAAACAGTAAATTGCGTGCCTAAAACCGGTAGGGATAAGAGCGGGTTTTTGAGTAAATGTATTGAAAAATATTTTTCGCAGTAAGACAGGTACTTTAAAACACCAAGCAGATATACTTACATTACTTCTGAATGTGCTCATTAAACCCGACCCTTTGGAAAAATCATAATAGAACCTTTTTTCGGAACAACATAGTGAAGTCCTAGTAGAAAAGTTGCAAATTGCTCAAAGTAAATTCTAGGGCTCGCCTGACGAACCGTGACTAGAGATCGAAAGTGAATCGATCGGGGTCAGGAGTGAATTCTACTCGATTCTCTTTTACCTTTATTATTTAACTGAATCACCTAGGTTATAGACTTTTGATAGAGCGCTATTTAGTTCTCTTAAAGATTTATTACAGGGTGATAGTAACTGGTTTCTAAGCTTGTTTTGGGGATTAAATACATAAATGTAAGGTGTTCTTGTATATGGTTATTGAACACATTGGTGCTTACTTGGGTTAGTAACTAATGTAATAAAACAGGCATGTAATTTACGATGCCATTGCACTTCCTTCCTACGTAGCGATATCATTGAACAAAGATCGATATCACCAATACCGGGTACGTCAAATAGCAACAATTTATGATTCGCGTAGCATACCCGAGCGCGGGCGTCGTGACCGGCCGCGAGCCAGGGGCGAGGGGGGGTGTTGTCGGTGAGAACAAAGAGCGCCAGTTCAAACGTGCCGCCGCGATGCCCGCTAATAAGCAATAAACAAGGGGGCGGAGTCGGGGGCGCACCTGAGGGATCACCTCGCGATGCTGCGTCCTCGCGACCCGAGTGAGCCTGCGCCAGCGCAGCCGCACACTCGATACAGATTTGATAAAAGTTATGAGCTTAGTGTTTAGTACCTGAAAACTATTTAGGAATCAAGTTTAAACACTATTTTGGAAAGAGTTTAAAGAAGAATATGTGTACCTAGCAATAATTACAGATGTCTGAAAGACTTTCTGATTTTTATTTATTTATTTATAATGTTAAAAATTTATAAAAATAAGTGTACAATGTGCGGTCTTATTGCACAGGGCAATTATTACAAATTATTAATTTTTCTGTTAGGATCAGTTATATTTTTTTCTTCCGACAATTTAGAATCCACATTTAGATTACGTAGCACCTGTAGTCACATCTAGTATAGCATAAGCATAAACATTCTAGTAATGTTCCCACTGCTTCGCCTCCTCTCTAAGAGAGGAGAATGTGCCGTAATCCACCACGCGGGAACAGTGAGTTAATCACATGTCTTCGAATTTTTGTTTCTAGGACAGGCCGGTTTCCTCACGATGTTTTCCTTCATCGTTTTGAGAGTAATGGTGATGAAATAAATTACTTGTTTGGGTTCGAATATCGTTACCATTGGGCCACCACTCAGTCACCTGTATGTAGGCCATCACAAATTCAGTAAAAATAAATGAAACAGTTACCAAGACTCGTTTTTCCATAGACAAGCATCGACGCTCACTTTTCAGAGCAATTAATAGGCAATAAAATGGCGTAAATAGCGACACACATTGTTGGCGCTGCCCGCCGTCGCCATTACTGAGACAAGTAAAACTCTCACGCTCTGTACAGTCGAACTCAACACGACGCCAATACTTTACTTACAATTTTGATCAGAGAAAAGTTGAAAATTGATAGAAAATCATACCTAGGCACTCGATACAACAAAAAACTTTTTACAAAAAAAAATACAACCGACTTCAAAGTAAAAAAAAACACTGAAAAGTGCAAAATAACTTTCATTTCGGAAGTCGGTGTTTCTATAATAGTTTTGTCTCTTCGTTATTTAACACCGACTTCCGAAATTAAAGTTATTTTGCACTTTTCAGTGTTTTTTTTCACTTTGAAGTCGGTTGTAATTTTTTTTTTTTGTAAAAAGTTTTTTATTTTACACTTTTTAGTTATGGTACCACCACTAAAAAGTACCCCTCAGCTAAACTTAAATACCTTATAGCCAGAGTGCATCTCATGACAATTCTAATAATCCCAAATACGGTTAGATGACATTAATTTATTACAGAGTTCCGGTGCCTAACTTCAGGCTTCATCATCAGACCAGTTCGATATATTCCCCCTCTACTTTCAGTCAGTCATCGACTACACGTATAAACAAAGCAATTTTACTTGTTACGACGGTTCTGCTGTGATCCTATGAGGAGTTCAGGAGTTGTGATCTTCGAAGTTCATGATCAGATCATAACAAAGAAAGGAAAGGAAAGGAAAGGTCCGAAATAAATGTTTATTATTTATTTATTTATAACAATATTTTTATGGGACGAACTCGGAAGCATAATCTTTCAATTAAAAAAAAAATTTTCAAAATCGGTCCACAATTGACCGAGAAATCAGTCAACACACCTAAAAAAAAACATACATTAAACCGAACATATAACCTCCTCCTTTTTGAAGTCGGTTAAAAAACTAAGTGCAGCTTCATGATATTATGACAGCTCACTGTATGACAATAAACCTTATTTCTAAAAGGCTGTAGGATCATTCCAAAGAGTTACGCAAAGGATAACTGAGCAAAACAAAAAAACATAGGTGGGATTTAGTCAGTTCAAGTCTAACACCGCTTGCTCCACCCAGGCTACCAACACCCAAGCAAGCTCCATGGAGATAAGTTGATAAATCGTTTGTCCCTAAATTCACTCTTAAAACACTCTCTGGATTAGTGAATATAGTTAGCGGTTTGTCAAATAAAACTGTTCTTTTTTTGTTTTTCGTCAATTTTTAGGGTCCCGTACCTCAAAAGAAAAAACGGAATCCTTATAGGATCACTTAGTTGTCCGTCTGTCTGTCTGTCAAGACTGCCTTCATCTCGGGAATGCGTGGAGGTATCGAGTGGAAATTAAAACCATATACGTTTGTTCCTTCTTTGCCTTGCGTTCCAGGGCCCCGGGGGTTCATTTTCACTTAACCATGGCCCCAGTTTTTTTATCGGTGGGGAAATCGCTTTATGACATCCCTCGCTCTTGGGCGGAGCGGGAGATAGTGTCAGACTTTTACTGACTAAAAACCCACTCCTGTTCCTCCGTTGCCTTTCATACCAGGGCCGAGTCTTCCTTTCAGAATCAGACCCTTGGCCCCAGTAGGCTTGGACCCTGCTGAGCCCAAGCGGGGCACACCTCCACCGTGAACTCTACCATGTCCACCGGGCGGTCCACACAATGGCGTTTCTTCCGCACACCATGGCCCCAGTAGGCTTCGACCCTGCTGGGCCCCTACAATTTGCTGACATCTCCTTGAGGCGCGCGTGGAACACTACGCGCCGTCGACGATTTGGGATCGGTCTGGACGGTTACCGGACGACCGGACGGCGTGCTACCCATTGCTCGCCGTCCGCAAGCCTGCGCTTACGGTGGCTGAAAATAATAATAATATTCACACAACTATCACACAACTCGGGATGATCGGGAAAATCGGGATGAGCTGGGGCGCGAATGCCATTGCCTTGCGCGTGCAACCGCCTCCTTTGCTAGCATTGCTGCTTCGAAGAAGGAGGCGACTGCCTGCCACTCCTCCTCGCTCCGGAACATGGCCTGTACCAGGGCGCGGCGCGAGAGGTCGTTGCCGCCGATCGCCCTCACGAGGACACGGCGGTGCTCTGCCCAAGCAGGGCACACCTCTACCGTATGCTCCACCGTGTCCTCCGGGCGGTCCACACAACAGTGACACCCGGGCGTTTCTTCCGTACGAATCCGGCGCAGGAACCTTCCGAACTTACCATGTCCGGTTAGAACCAGCGTCATGCGGAAGGTGAGGACACCGTCCCAGTCATTCCTCAAAGAGGGGACTTACGGCCATAATTGTGGCGTGCCCAGCACTGGGTTGCGACAGTCGCTGTCGCCCTTCCACCATGAGATCCCGCCGGAACTCTGTCTGCCATTTCGGCAGACAGAGCGGAGTTTCGCCCCGGCGTTGCATCTCCACGCGCAAATGCATGCGTGCATGAGTGCAAAGCCCGTTATCTCCAGATCCAACGGTGGTAGGCCAGCAAGGAGGCTGGCCGCTTCGTGGTAAACCATGCGGTATCTCCGCACTATCTGGCATGCGTTCAGCTTGGCCGCCGGTCGCTTTCGCAGCGACGGCGCCCATATTGAAGCCCCATAAAGGGCCATGGACTGAGCGATACCCGCGTAGAGTCTCCGGCAGGTGGCGTCTGGAACCTAGGGGGTCCTAGATTGTGCATGAGCCACTTGAGAGCAGCCCCAGCCCGATCCAGTTTGGGAGTCAGACGTCGGAAGTGCATATATTTAGGTCTGTGGGTCCCTTGAAGCTGTGTAAAAAATCAAACTACTATGTCGTCTTCAAAAAAAAAGATACGACCGTTTATGTCGCAAAAATTAAAAAACAAAAAATTCTGAAATTTGGCATAAATGTCTTTTATCACAGGTATAAGAATAAATCTGAAAACAGTAAATTGTTGCGTCACAAAATTTCTTTTATTTTATTTTGAAAAATATTCGAGATTCCATTCGGGAATTGAACTATTTAATTTAATGGGTAGGTTTGTACGGAACCTCAATAATTGAAAAATGAAGTGCCTCAATAATTGAAAATTTCCAAATCTGTCAGTTTACCGGCAATGTTACCTAAACGATATCGACAAACTGGAGAGTAAACGGGCAAAAAACACAACAGCGTGCAGCGAGCAGTGTGCTGAGAAATTGAACTTCAACTTCTGAGGTAAGAACCAAACTCCAAGAAGTTCGTCAAGTGACAGTTAGCACCAAAACCATAAAAAGAAGACTTAATACGGCCAGGATAGGGCGTGTTACCATTATTGAATGGTTCGGTTCAATTTTTGACGCTCACATCGAAATTGGAATGATGATGCTTGGAGAAAACTGACGAGTCTTGATTTTGTCATAAGCCAAAGATGGAAGAATCAAATCGTGAAGTCGAAAGATCCAGGTGAAAGATCCGCCCAATGTACTCGTAACATTGTTGGAAGAGAGCCTTATGGTGGAAGTTCAGTACGCATGGGGATGGATTTATATAGGAACACGCACGGATCGACACATTGTAGAAAACGAATCCGTGACTGCAGCACGGTAGGAACGTAACGGACATTTTTGAACAAATTGAGATATTTTTTTAATGCATGATTATGCTCGCCCCCTAAGGAGTATGTTTAAAAAAATTTTGAACTCAAAATTGCTTTGGTAAAAGAATAGAATCTAATATCACAAAGTTTTATTGAGGATTTAATAAAAGTATGCCCAGACAAATGCAGTCAGTTTTGACAGTAGAGGAGGTAACACTAAGTATATCAAAAAATTAAAATAATAAATATTCAATTTAATTTAAATGTTCAAGTTTCTCTAGAAAAGATATTACTTATGTCCGTTTAAATACGAACAAAAATGTTGGTCTCTAATTTTTTTTTTCGATGATATTGATCAATTTTATAAATAAAAAAAAATAAATAAAGACCCTTAAGAACTAACTGAAAGTAAACTAAAGTATGGCGTACATAAACTCTTCCATATCGCTTTCGACTGGTAATGTACCCATGAGACTAGCGGCATTACCACGCTGTATAGCAATGCCTATCCTCTGTCCAAGGTAAAAGCCAGCCCTTGGGCTACGCGAAGTGTCAACAAGGCGTTTGGAAAGGTCTTTAAAAAATTTTACGCTCTCGGACCCCATGATCCGAGAGTTTTAACCCAATCAGTTTCAACAATAATTAAATAGTTAAGTGTATTTTTTTAATGTAAATATTGATAACTTGCATACTGACCAAATATTTCTTTTTTAAATAAATCTCTATAAATACGAGTAGTAAGTTTTGTTACTATTTTGGTGTATAATAAAGTTTATTCTATTCTATTCTCTATGAGTGTATAGGTATTGCTACGAACAAAGTTTCGTTTACTTCGAGAGAAGGTACTACTATCTACTATATTTTTTTAGTCTGAATGTACCTGACTGTATCAGTTTTAATCGTTCTTGCGTGTCATCATTTATGCTGCAACAATCTGCACTTTTTGGGTAATAAAAGCCAGCTTGATAATGACTCTCATTTACTGTTACATTCTTATATAGGTACATTGAAAGACTTTTAATTTGAACCATTTTATGACTGCAGTGCAGCGGTACTTAATTAATTGCTGTTTCTTCTCTACCTTGTCTTCGCCACACACTAAAGCCCAAGTTCTGAAAGAAAATTTATCGCAAAGTCAATGCTTGGTCTAACGCGTGTTAGCTGCAGCGAATCGCATCACATGGTTTGAGATGTTAAGTGAGTTTTAGTCGAGTTATTTCACTTTTTAACTCGTCTGCCTTTGACAAACATAAACTCGTATCGCTGCCGCTGTGAACATAAATTTGACTCTCAGTTCAAACTTTAAAATCTTTTAAACAATTATGCGCCATAATATTGGATTTAGAATGACGTCACTTAGCTAAGTAGGTATGCTTTAGCGCCGATTCTCTTGAGCACTAACTAAACTTATTTTAAACAATCGATCGATCAAATCGATCTTACGTAACGTATAAAAAAAGATAGCAAGAATTTTACTCCTGTCAAATTTGTCAGAATTTCGTTTGCCTTATCATTTTAGATGTGATTTCAGAAAGTGTAGATTAACAGTTGGGTTGATTACAAAGAAGTGCATCACGTAAACTAAGTTGACAGGTTAAAATTTTTTGCTATCTTATATATTTTTTGCTATATTTTAACGATTAGTAAAAGAAAGTGCCAGCGAGCCATTGTCAACCAAACTGAATATATGTGGAAAATTTTGGCTTAATCGTTTAGGGCTAACTTTTTTAAAATTAATTTTCGAAATTTGACCTATACAAACATTGCAAGTTATAACTAGTGTAAGAAAACTAATAAAGCTCTTTCATTATTCCATCGTTGGTATATCGAGCTGCTGGACTGCAATTAGCCACTCCAAGCTTATTTAGACTATCTATTTTTTTAACTCACATAACCAAAGTTTTAAGATTCTACGCTCATCTGCCATAATGTTAAAATCCCCAAGTAGTCATCAAGTCTCAGACATTCCTACAAATAAATCGTAGAAGTCGGTGGGGTATTACCCTCTGCCGCCACCGCTACTCCGCCACGCTGGCCCATGCTCAACCGTCCAGTGCAGCGAAATGGGCCGTGATGGCCACGTTGCCGCCATTATCGTTATTATCGACCGACTACTCTGTCCGTCTGTCTGTCTGAATCTTGCGATTGCCTTGAGCTGTTTCTATTCGCGTAAATGTAAATGTGTTAGAATTTACTTAGTAAGCTCGCTATGAACGACTGTGGAGAGAGAGTTGTGTTGGAATATTTGCTGTTAAAATATAAAGTGTGAAAAGCTATGCCTGGTTCCTTAATATATTTTTAATTCAAATTTGATGTAATCCTGGTTTTGGACAATTTTTTTTGCGTGATCGGTTATCAGCTAATGACTTCTTCTGATCTAGGGTGGAGCGAGAGGGGGGG
Source organism: Mythimna impura (assembly GCA_905147345.3). Taxonomy (NCBI): domain Eukaryota; kingdom Metazoa; phylum Arthropoda; class Insecta; order Lepidoptera; family Noctuidae; genus Mythimna; species Mythimna impura. The sequence goes on along the minus strand of LR990348.1, from coordinate 10,591,092 downwards.
TGTAGGTGTAAGACTTTTACTAACTAAATAAAACCCACCAATATTCCTTCCGTTGCTCTTCGCGTTCTAGGATCACATGTTTCTTTTTCAGAAACTCTCCAAGGCCCTAGCGAGCATCGGCTCAGCTGGGCCCCTACGGTTTTGCTGACATCTCTTTGAGGCGCGTGTAGAACACTGCGCGCCATTGACGACTGGGGCTTTGTCATATGGTCATTACCGGACAGGCAGACGGCGAGCTACCCATTGCTCGTCGTCCGCAAGCCCGCGCCTACGGTGGCCGGTAGTTGATAAGGGGAAATATGTGTGCCTACCCGTACCTAGTACTAAATTCAATATTGACCATGCCATAGGTACTTTTTTTAGATGTCATCATTATTCTGAAAGACAGTTTCAGACGGAGAAAAACTGTTCAGTGGAGTAAGGAATTTTGTGAAAAGGGTCGTACCTACCTATAACATTGAAAATTTTCATTTTTAGGCTTAATACAGCTAAATATATTTCTAAAACAGCAAATTATGTCACGCATGTAACCGTTTCTAGATCATGAATAGAGCCTGGATCCTAGATCCTTGATCTGCTGTTAGAAACACTGAGAGTGTTCTCAGAAACACTTTGATATATTAAATTGAGAACGTGGCCTTTTAAAGTACAATTTGCACAACAGTGTTGAAAACAACTAAAGTATACGTTCTCTTGCCAACCACTCAGAGCCTACAATAGCGCAATGTTTATCAAAGTTCGCATTCGCACGTAGTTATCACAAGTAACGAGTACAGCGCAGTTAGGTAACCCTGCGGCGGTTAGTCTGTCCGTCTGTCGATCACACACGGTAACGACGTCTCCTCTCCGCGCCGTGCCACGGCTGCCACTCACCCACACGATAATCATGCTACTTTGCACCAACTACGCTGTCAATCAACGCTCTTACTGTGCCATGCTCTAAACACACAAACCCATACAAATAATGAACGTTAACTATTTTATTTTCACAACAAAACACAGCCTTGATTTTTACAATTCGCACAGGTGCCTCGCTGCATCACTCGCCGTGATATCGCCAATAACAAAGCAATTGTTGGGAACACCGTGACGGAGTAATTCGTCGTTTCCCTTGCTGGACGCGACGATTAGCCCACCTCTATTTACTTGTCTATCCGATCGCTAGAGCTGGCAGCTGACGCCGGACGCGGCTGACAGACACACACCGTTACAACATTGACTTAGAAAAACGTTTGCCACGGACAACCGTTGTGCCGATGCCGGGCTGAACGAGCGACGCAAACATCTGGACCGTTCCGCGATTGATGGGTGCGGTACCTCGGTAATAGTCCGTGAAGTGTCTCACCCGATGTTTACTTGTCTTTCTTTTCCTATTTGATCGAATTAGATTAGACTAGTCACGCTTCACGTCTCTAACCGTAAGCATCGCATTAGCTTGTACTTTAGGTGAATTCTGCACTTAAATGTTCCCACAGGCGCTATATGAGCCGATCGCGATCGCGCATAGGCCACGACCGGGCACAGGGCTCGCACGTGGGCACCTACAGCGTCTATCGTGCTTAATCACTGATAAATCTGCCACACCACGGGAACAATACCACTACGGAGCCCGACAAATGAGCACAATTAATGCCAATAATTTCAAACGTTCCGCCGAACATAAAACTCACCCCAAACAGTACAGCACACTCATATCTCGTGCTTTCCGATTCCTTTTAATCGATGTCAGAATCTAAAATTATTTTCCTTTCTGTGTTCTTGGGTTCTTCACGCAAGAATAGCATGAACAACTTTTATTTAGAAAATAATGCTCACCCGAACACTTCTCTGACAGGACATTAAATCCAGAAGGGCTTTCTCCGAACTAGTGTTTCCCTTGAAAACTAATCAGCGCCAGCCATTATGGGATCAGTCTCCGTCTTTACGTACGCCAATATATCTCTCGCGCTCCCCGGGCGAGGAGAGCGCTCGTCCCCGACGAATTAGCTCCGACAACGCCACAATAGTCCATAATTATGAAATGTGTTGTGATTCCAAAAGGATATGCAATTTTTCTCAGACTGCGAACAATGCGAGACGGTAATGAAAGGAGTCAATCAGTCGATGTCTGCGAAATACGCCCGTGCTAATTTATGCATCGTCCGGCGCGGGCAGAGCGGCCATTCTCTGCTGCTTTAATGTCTCTCACGCAGACACAAAGGGCGAGCCAGCCGCGTCAGCGCACGCTCAACTTGTAGCGATTGCTCGTGGGGTACTCTGGTATTATGTCAATGCAACGTGCAAAATATGAAAAACTAGAGTCATAGATATCGCGTTCATACGTGTGTCTTCCTCGCACGATACGTGAGACCTATACTTATATCCTAGCCTCATATGAATTTATAGCGAACGCCGTATTATTTACTAGCATTATACGCACAATTTGCGAAGCTGTCGCAAGGGCCAGCTATAATTTCCCGATGGCAGCAGATCCATCAATACTCGCCTCGGGCTGCGGCCGCTTTCAATTTGTAGGCCGCTTACATCGCCGGCAATTACCGGACGGACGGAAGGCCGATCATCATCGATATACGCGCTTAATAATGCCTAATGACACTTAATAAAGACAGAAAATAAAAGTGTGACGATTATTTATTAGCCATCTCGTAAATACTAACGGTTCGTAGCTGTGGTTAAGAAATAAAGCGTCCTTGATAGTTGATAGACGGTGGGTAAAGTGTACGGTTCATTTATAGAACTACCAGTTATTGTTTTATGCTTAAATTTATTGAAATGATTTTTGCGTAAACTTGCAATTGTACACCTGTTGCAAGATTCAAAGACTAAAACAATATGGACCCAACAAGTTGCTACGAGTTTTTACTAAACCATTATTTTCTCGACTTGGTTGTTCCGTAATAAATTCAATTTGGACACAATTGGGAATAAATAAATTCGTTTTTGCAGACACAAGTAATATAGACGGCAATAGAGGATTTAATCAAGCGTGAAACGGACGGACCATTTTGGTGAATACATACATTGCCGGCAGTCTTTCCTTTTTTGTGAAATAATTGGTAATCTTAAACTGTGTAACAGATTAATCTATGTTTATTTTAAGCAGTCGAGATGTTGGGCTGGGTTATTGAAACTTTATGCACTGTACAAACAAACAAAGGTGGACTTAATACCTTAGGCATTATCTATCGGTTGCTATATCAATTTTTGCTAAGTTTATCGGCCTGAAGGTAAAGACAAACTGATTCCACATAAAGGTACTTTATGAGCTCTTGAAATCAAATGACTTAGAAACATACTTGGCATACGCAACACTGTCACACGCATCCCATGTAACCACGTAAATTGTCTATTTTCAAGGAAATTCAAGAGTCTAAAAGTCATAATCTAATAATAAATAATAATAATAATGTATATGTCTCGTTAGTAATTAATTGACTTTGTGTACTTTCTTTTTATCGATATATTTTTTATCTATATGTGGAGGCTTGTAATTAGCGATTTGTTAATATTACAATGTTTATATATTTTTTTCTATTTGTCTGTGAGCCTTCTGTAAAATAAAATAAATAAATAAATAAATACGTAGCATATGTGGGCTCAATTTGTGTTTAGCTTAAAACTTGCACTCATGGAGGATTTAGCTCGCTTCTTGATTCCAAAATAACCCATCCCATATGAATGGAGCTTAGGACGACCCGTAAACGAAACTCCTGGGATTTTATATAACGCAAATCTTATGCCAGATTATGATAACGAGGAACATTTCTTCAAAAACAAGCACACTGGTACCTAATTACACTAAGCATCTAAGCTACCATTCATAGCAACAAGTTCAAGTAAACAACTTGAGTATTTCACCGCCATCTATCGGTAGATGTCTTCAGAATTCATAACCACAGGTATAGCACGTCCTCGGCTAGGTGGAGGAACAATCTTGTTGGGAAACCCATGCACCCAGCTTTGAAAGAGCTTCTATCTAGCATCGGACTTCGATAGACTGATGATGATTAGCAAAGTGTACAAACCTGTAAGCCTTTTTTTGTGGTAAATCATCAAATGACTTCTCTCGCTCTGGGTGGAGCGAGAGGCAGTATCAGACTTTTACTGACTACAACCTACCTTGTGCTCCTTCAGTCGCCTTTTATTGCCAGGGTTGCTGTGACTCCTTCGAAGAATCCGCAGCCCTGGCAGGCGTCGGCCTTTACTGGCCCTATCAATTTTACTGACATCTTTTTGAGGCGCACGGACTTGGTCTTTACCAGACGGCCGGACGGCGAGCTACTTATGGCTCGCCGTCCGCAGACCCGCGCCTGAAGTTGCTGGTAGTCGTACAAATCAGTAAGCTAGTTCAATGGTAGACTTTGTACTTATGAATATGAGCGCGTCGTTCGTCTTGTGATCGCACGCGCTATTGCCGCGCATGAGGCCCCAGTTTCGAGTCCCGGGTTAGGCTTAATGATACCAGGTTTTTCCGTCAACCAATTTCTCAGTAGCAGCTCAGAATTTGATTTAGTGATAGCTTATGCCCTTTGATGGCAAGAGGCTCGACTCGTATCACATGGAAATCTGTAGCTGACCCGACAGACGTTGTCCAGTCTTAACTATAAACTGAGTGGCAACCGAATTTTGTTTAAGATTAGCGAGACAAAAAGACGTAGATCACCTACATCCTTTTTTGTTTGACCTTCCTCCGCTTCTCCGTCCATTGAAGCCCAAGAGATCAATACTGCCTGAGTTTGCCCACAGATGTATTAGTCAGGGACAGGAGTCCAGTTTGATATAAGAAAATAAAACGACAATTAAGTTTCATTTCGGTTTATTAACACTTAGGGCTCAACCCTGATATGTGTCGCTACTTCCACGCGTTAGTCACATTTCGTACAAATGTTTTACATCACCTACATGTATACATAAACCCACTCCATTAATCTATAGGGGTAGATTAAAGCAAAAACAAAAACATTATGGTATATTGTAAAATGAAATAAGCCAGGTAAAGGTTGATGAACTTAATACTCTGAAATGCTATGAATTCTTAGACAAATAATAAATAATACTTATATACTAAGAATGCTTTACATCATAAAAATTAAGGTTCAGAAGTTTTAAATCTTATGGTTCCGGGAATATTTTTCACAAAAATCATGAGGACAGAAATGGGATGAGGAAATCAACTTAGTTCAGTTAGCATTATTGGGATTAGGTACAACGTTTTCTTTCTTGCTTTAATTGCGTTGCCTTAACAATGAGAATATTATACTATGGTAGATACAGCTGTATATAGATATTACATAATATATAGATTTGTGCAATTGCACAGGTATCCAAATCAATTTTATAAAGGAAGTGATCTCATATAAAACTTTTAACAACATCCTTTTCTTAAACTGGTTTTTGACTCTGATTGATAGAGTTAATAGATGATGTGATGCATGTTTCCGATTGATATTTTGATTTTGAGCAACTTTATTAACTTTGTGCTTATGTGTGTAGGTATATAACTGCATGATAGATTACCAGGGACTTACGATATTGCATTAGGTCATCACTTAGTTACTTGGCTCTATAAATAGAACCAAATCAATTTCTATAGATACAGGTTGCAACAATTGAATCGAGTAATTGACTACGTCATACAAACAAAACAATAAAATCAATCTGTTTTGTACCAATCAATATTAAAAACATCTCCTCAAAGTATGATGATCCAGTTTCCTACTTAAAACAACTGTAACCACAAAGGTTCATAAATATGCAAGTTAAACCCCATTAAGGTTATTGCTTGCACCCTCTCCCTAGTCATCCAGTCTCAATGATATTCCGATACAGAAGGGTAATTTGATGGTACATTTATCATTTTGTATTTATGATGTAGAACTAAAATTGTGTAAGTTTATTTATAGGTATGATTTTATTTCAAATGATCTGTGTCTGTTTTTTAAGTGAAATGAAGTAAGTACTAACAAATTATTGATGTGGTGTATCTTCTTCGAGACATACAAGTTTTTTTTTATTACCTTTTTATGGCAAGGAGTAGGTACATAAACATTAAATACGTAAGTACGACAACGTGAGCTTCCGCGACATATTTCTCTACTAAGACTTCCTCAAAACCTCTTATTCGATATAAACATCTAGGTGACCCATTATGTACAGTGCTTATCCTACAAAAATAATTTACTCAACCACTATACAGTACATACATTTTCATTATATCTTAGGGCTAAAAGTAGAATATAAATAGTCTTATATAATAGAATGTACACTCAAATACACTAGTACACTAAAGATAATACATCACTGGGGTTTGGAATTCGTCTCGGGAGACATAAATAAAGCAGTTGCTAATAACTTTACTAATAAGGACTAAACACATTTGTCAGCATCAATCCTAACTTGTTTGTGTTCGCGTCGATTTATTTCTTGTTTTATTTTTAACTTGCATGTGGTTTGCTGTTACAAGTGTATGCTAAAACAAGTCTGATTAATCCTTTATGCATGAAAAATACGACACTTATTCGATTCGATCGAATTTGTAGTAAAAATGCTGTTACAGATTTTATTACTGTTTTTTCCTTGACTTTGCATGGTTTTTGCGTTTAGCCAGTGTACAAAACTATTTAATTTTTGATACAGGTTAATTCACTTTGTCGGCCATTAGAATGTGGATGCATGATTTTAATGTTTTAGCAGTATTTGACAGTTAATATATCAAGTCAGGCTTCCGGTAAGCTTCGCTGAGGTAATCCATACTACGATAAAACTCTCAGTTCCATTTTACCGAGATCACGTCTATTTCAATGATTCCACATATTGACCAATTGAGATACAAAATTACATCACAATATCCACTAGAAATCAATTTGCGAATAATTTAAACAGCTACAAAACTTTACTCGAAAATTTTTGCCAAAAACATCCCGATCATTACTTATCTCTGTCATGTACGGTTAGTAAGTGTCGCAGTCTTTATTAAATGAAGAGAACCTTCGCACATTGTCACATTCGACAGCTGTTGTTGGAACAATACATAAAAAGAAATCGACTCAAATCGTCGAAGTTCGTCACAACGAATGTCGAACGCGTCTCTGAATCGAGATACAATCCACTAAGGACATGTTAGCATAAAGTTATTTTTCATAATATTTATATTAAAATAATGGAAATATTTATTTCTTGGAATGTTATGTAATCGAATCATGGTTTTAGTTATTTTTATTGAGACATTTTTTCTTTGGTTTATTATATCAATCATAATGAATAATGATGTTATTAACAATATAATGTTTCTCAGAGACATTGAAATATAAATGATAAAAGAAAATAAACATACTAATATGTGCAGGTAACTATTGTTAATTAATATTCATTTCACTCTACATTAATATTACTTTTCAATATTATACTTTCGGGTAGGAACCTTGAAATTATGTTTTAAAGTACACGATATACCTATCGACAACCTCTTAAACTACTCAGTTACATACATTCGTCTATAAGGTACTAATTTGAAACTCACTTTGAATAAAATAAATAGTCTTTTACTAGCCGATCTCATCATTCATAGTACAGTCAAAGCGAGTTACTACTAAGAGTTCTCGATGATGATGGAGCGGTCGTCACAGCACGTTTTCGTTAAAACCCGGGGCCTGCCACAAGCTAACAAATCCGATTTTAGCACAGTCTGAAGCTACTGAAGTGATTGCAATGACTTTTTGCAATCACTTCAGTTGGCCGTTCAGTGGTACAACTTCAATAGACTGGCTATAAGAGCCCATGGCAAGCTCTCATCCGGTTAAAGAAACATAGTCCAAGGAAGATCATCGTGGTATGTTCACAGTGGATGTCTGGGCGAGGGCGAGTGCTGCGGGCGAGACTGCGGGGGCGGCGCGTTGGGGTGCGCGGGGGGCGGGTAGGGGCAGTAGCGCAGCGGCGTGGGAGGCTTCTGGAGCCACAGGTCGTGGGGGAGCGCTAGCGGCTGCGGCCACGCGCTGGGCCACGCTCGCCCACCCAGGGCCAGCAGTTGGAGCGCGGCCGGCGAGCGGGCCCACGCCGCGCGCTTCTCCGCCTCTTCGTCAGCGCCCCCTGCGTACAGCCGCAGCGGAGACCGCAGCAGTTGCTGCTCCATCAACATCAGCTCCATCGGGTCTCTGTGAAGAAGGAACAAAACATACGTTAATCATGACTGTTATATAAGCATTCATATCTGACACGACCAGTAGTCGTAGGGATACATGTTTACATCAGGTATGGCTACCATAATTGGCTTAGATTTAGTAAGTAGATGCGGGAAGGTAATACGGAAATCGATTTGCACTTAAGACCTACGCAGCATTTCCAGTATCTGCAGACAGTTAACATCCGTAAGCTCTTATAAGAAATGTATTTTTGGAATAATATTCACATTGAGTTGAAGTTTGTATTCTGATAGTTATAAGTCCTATTTCGGTAAAGTGCGCGCGGTCGCGGCGAGTTCCGCGAACCTCTCGTTTGCGAGACGGACTGTTCGTTGGGTTTCATCGGTCCGTAGTCTATAAAACTGAGTTCGAGGAACGACACCGGCCACCGGCGGCCACGTGGCGATTTCAAATCTCATAAAACGTTACGAACGTCACACTAGAAGCTGTTATGTAAAATTCAGCCGCGATGAAATACGACGTGGTCAGCTTTGTTTACGACTCGTACGTTTAGCTTTGATTTACAGTGCCACTATAACTCCAACATTTGCAATAAGCAGAATCTTTAAATAAAACACCTACCTCCACATATTGTGTGGCAGGCATTTTTTAATACACACTGGCAATATGGAAAAGTGTTAAACAAGGAGTGTATCGCTGTCGATTGTTTCTGCGAAGCGTCTTTACGAGTAGTGTCGCAGTTAACGAGGCGCGGTGCTCGGCCGAGTCGCGCGTGAGTGCGGGCCGGCGCTGCGCCGGTGCGTGATGCCCTTTATCGGTTCCCGGAGGTAGCCGCGACCGCGCGACCGCCACCGATCACGCTTCCCGTTAACTCGCTATTTTCGCGTCTCTGCGAAACTATCGACACTTATAAGTGTGCAATAATGCGTCTTTCACGCCTGCTCAATAGAAATCTAGTTAGTGTTTGCTCCTTCCCGTTTCTGTAGGGGAACATTCTCGTTGTGCAGCAACTCGGAGATGTTATTAATAATGGGCTCGGTCTTGAGATACGAGCGTTAGTCCGAGAGCGGCAAATGAGCGTGACGACGCGGCGTGCTCGAGCTAAGCCTCAAAATTGGCATGACATCACGAGATGCCGTGTCGAATTTAATCTATCACCGAGCGGCGGGCTGCCCCGGGCGCCGGCGCGCTCTCCCCGGGAATTAAAAACAGGTAGTGCCCACACACGCTAACACATATTATAGATTTTTTTATTGATCTCCTAATTTCTATAAAAACGAATAGTAATAGCCGGTATTATTGTAGTAATAATCTCGAGTTAACCACAACGTCTCAGCGATTTCACACAATTTTATCACGCGACATTATCTCGACGTCAGTTTCACTCTGTCTCGTAGAGGATGGCTCTCGTAGAGAGAAAGCTTGACATGCCATGGTTCATGGAACAAGTGACTGTTTAATATTTGATATAATTATTTATCCTTTGCCTTCTTAACAAACATGTAGGTTTTTGAGCCAGTTTAAATTACCTACATGTGTGTGTAGATACATTACATTTAAATTTTTCCTCCGCTAAAGTTATTAAGTTAAGCCTCAGTTATTTTTTAAAGCTCTCAATATCAAAACATTTTAACTTCGTGCATAATTGGAGGTAATCAAAACTGAATGTTAAATTGTGAACTAACACATTCCACAACACTAATATCTTAAAATTTACACTTAAAGCTTTGTGTTACAAAAGGTCGTAAGTGGCGCGGTATTAGTGCTGGGCGAGAAGGTCTGTTTCACCGGGTGGTTATGTCGTTTCGGGTGCTGCGGGGGCGTTAATGGCGTATTTATTATGATCTCGGTATCAGCAGTAATAGCCAACACTCTCCGCCGGCAAATTACAGGGCGGCGGCTCTCAGAGGAGCCGATAGGCCCGGCCGGCGAGCGCGGGCGCAGCCTTATCGATATCTCGCGCCGACCGCTATCGATATTTGCCCGCAAATGCATAATGTGTCTATCTGATAAAAAGTGAAATATTATTTCCTTTACCCGTAATATTTTGCTTAATGCAGATTATTAGTGCACAGATTTATAGCATTTCCTCCGATCTTAAGCTTTATAAGAAAGAATTTAATTCTTATTATTCTACAAAGGACGGTTATTTATGGCGCTCATAAAAACATTTAAAGAATGACAATTTGATCTATTTGGGGATAGTCCTCAGGTTGCCTGCAGTAAATCACTCAGGCGGCTGACTCATTAGACATAAATAGCAATAAGTGTTGGGCCAACAGTTCATTGTCTATGATCGTGTAAGTAAATGTGATAGATGGTTGATATTTAAAAGATAGTTAACGTAACGTAACTGTGAAACACGCAGCAAGCCGCGGGCAGCACGCGGTTGTCGTTAAAGTTATTTCTAGCTCGTAAGTGAATCGCACGCAATTAACGAAGAGGTGCGTCCGAGCATTAATATAACTCCTCGCCGCTAAATATCGGCTCTGATTGAGCGAGGGGCGGATCTTATTAATTAATGGATGAAAAGCCGCCTCGACCACCACGCCAAATAACTCCGCCGTCCGATTCTCACACAATGGCAATTCATCATACTTATTGTCTGACGATTTCAGACGTCAGCGAAGGAAGTCATTAAGGCTGAGCGCCGTTAGGCGTTGTTTTAAATATTTATATTTATGAGTCGGTGTGAATTCGGCAATCAGAATAGAAAGTATTAAATAGTTGAGTGGCCGAACAATGCAAACGGAAGTGATTAGACGGCTTTTAAAATTAACCTACACTCGTCAAATCAAGTGGTGCTGGCGTAGGAGTGGAGTGACAGACAGCGGAGTGGCAATTCTGTTCGAGATTGTATCGATAGAGGTGTGCGTCGAGCGGAATTACCTGCTGAGCTATGCGAGCGAGCCGAGCGAGCGCACAGTAGCGCCCAGCCGACACCAATCAACGGAGCACGCGATACGCGGACCTCTAATTATTCAGCCTTTCATTCCGTTATTCGCTCGGGTGAGAGCGACAGGAAGTGTCACTCGCTATTAAAATTAAACACGTTAATTTTGACGCCTCTTAGTAGGTATTATGAGGCAATATGTAGAGCGTTATAATTGAGAGAGTCGATTTTATTGTAACTCAACAATTCAAAATTGTTTGCCCATTGAAATCGTATTATTTTAATTTAGGCATTTAAAAACAAACGATGTAGGTATTGCTATAAAGTTCAAGTCATACAAAATATCCGTCTTTGGATGACGCACCGTGGCCATGTGGGCAGAAAAATTCAGATCAAAGCCGGTAGCGAGTATAGCGGCCAAAGATACAGACTCACTGGAAGCGGTAATTGCACCGATAACATCTCGAATTAGCCGTCAATCACCGTCCGAACTATCATCGACGCGATGCTGTATCAATTAATACAAATCGGTAGCTACGCACTGACGCCTACGTCGATTACATTATTAATAGCTCCAATAATTCCGCCCGTCATGCTACTACTGTAACACAAAAAACCTTAAGAGCTAATGCGGGAGCTTTTCGTAAGTACTCATTTGAAAGTAAATCATTTCTTACTTCAAAGATAACATGGAATATATGGATCAACACATTTTTAATGTGTCCTCTTATATCATAACTTTAAACGTTGTCATCGCACCGAATACAAGAACATAAAAGCTACCACACAACCTTATATTATAATGCGTGTAGTGATCGTCAAATTGCTTTCAATATACAATCTTAAAAGGTGAATCGGTAATTGTTTATGCATAGTCAATTCAGCAGGTTGTTGCTAAAGTATAAACACGTGAGCGCGAACGCGCCGGTCCTCACACCGCCCCCGGAGAACCGGTCGCGCCGGACTTCGGCCGTATGGGCATCACACCGATGGCCAGATAATAGAAATGCGCTTTAATTTGTCGTTTAGGGCATAATGAGGAGCGAGCCCTGTGATTACGCGCCGCCGCCGCCGGCTCGGCCGCCGCTGACGTGAGCTGTTTCCACACACCCGCGTCTCAACCCGCCCCCGCCCGCAACCACGCAACCTCGAACGTGTTAACACGAAACTAAGGATACCTTCCTACTGATATCGTAAACGAACCACCTTGATATTAATAAAAATGCAGAACAGTAGGAAATATGAAGCGGTCTCTAGCTGACTCAGCTAAGGTCCAATCTTAGTCGTAACCAATATTGTCATCGTAAAATTTTATGCTGATTGGTGTGCTAAATATTAATTAACACTGTCATAACCTACCCGCGTTTAGCTATTATGTTTCATGTTTGGCATCGTAAGTGATGATAGAAACCGTGCTTTTTAACCATAACTTCGGATAGCAGGGATTGTGTAGTTTCGAAAATTGCAAACAAAGTTAAGCATGTTAACATGAAAATGTTAACATTTATAAGACAATTTTGTACGATTCCTATTCAATTTTTATACTGAATGATAAAGTCCCACATAAAGGCACCCTTACAAGTCCGTGGTTGTTCGTGAGTCGAAAGTAGTGGTCGGTCCATGGGAACGCCCGCCATTCCTCGAGGCACATTCTCGCCTCAGTCACCCAACACCTCGACTTAATGAGCAAAACACGCTATATTCTGCTAAATATTAATTTTTACATTTAATATATGGTTCGATATTATCTTCATCTTTGAGGCAGAATATCTTTTCGTTCTATTCATATTTCGATCATTGATCGATCACATTATTGTAATGAAAGATAATTTTTTGCACGATCGTAAATCACTTAAGATAGAAAGCCCGCAGGTTGATTTTATCAATAGGCACTAAAAAAATGTAAGGAGACCTCTACCTAGACTTAAAATGCTTAAATCAGTCATTCTTCTAAAATATGTGTAGCTAAAAGGAAAATAAGTTGTATGTCTTTAATGTCCCACTTACTAAAGAATGATACTCATTTTTTTATGGTGGAACAAGAGGCAGTTTCAGACTTTAACTGACTAAAACCCACCAGTGTTCCCGTTGCGTTCCAGGGCCATGGAAACTCTTGCGTACAATCCCACAGAAGAATGTTACTGTGGACTTACTTACCTTGTAGTATTAAAATAAATAATTACAGAAACAAAGGAACGTTAAAATTAATACTAATATATCGAGCCTTTACAGGAAGAACATCGTAAGCGACAATTTGTGTTTTTTTACAGGAATAAGTTTTCTCTTCCATAATTACAAAATATTTTTTGTACTTTGTTACTTTCTAGACTTGAAGGTGCAAATAAACTATTTTATATTATTTACTTTTATTTTATTACTTATGAAAATATGTTAATAGCAACTTCTATTAAATTAGTAGTTATATGAATAACTAATCACATTTTTTTTGGATGTTAGTTCTTATGTAATTATGATAATATATCATAATTAAAGTTTTTATAGGGAAAATGCATAAAAAAATTATCTAACCAGTTTATCAATCAATATACAAAATTATAATCCTGAATGTGAAAATAACATCAAAATTGGTAGAAAAGCAAACGAGATGCAATTTTAAACAAATATCATCGCCAAGACGCCGTTTTCTATGGCGACCGTACGAGTGTCATGGACAATGACGTCAAAGACCACAACATACTTCTCTTTCTTAATAGCAGCTTCGAAGCTTTATAACTTGATGAAGATATTTTAAAACTCTTTCATTTAGCTTTAATAAACAAATTATATTAAAGCTAAAAAATATTTAATTTAACAAATAAAAATTGCTTGTAAATTCCCTATTATGGAAGATAAAAAGTTCTTATAGAAAAAAATCGATAAAGTAATACCTATTACATATAAATACGTAGTAGGTTTTAATTCTGTGGACACGCCCTTCAAGGTTTTCAACGACTAATACCTTCTTACAAGGCGACAAGCCGACTACGACATAACTACTATAATTATAATAAGTCCATTGTAAACGTGATTTATTATGCACGACTAGGGGAAACACGTTCTTTATGGACCAATCACGTACAATATTGACTAATTTTGGGAAAATAACTTCCTGGCTAACCAAGTTACATAACATTACCTGCGTTGAGGAAATGAAATATATATAAACAATTAGCCTGCTGTGGTCTTCCCGTCCGATTATAATTTAGGTGCCTTCAAGGCTAGATTTCTCTTAATAAACTATACTGCGATTCACCATCAACGAATACATCACTGCTTACCATCAGGTGGAATCGCAGTCATTCATTAAAAAAATATATAGGTAGCAATGGGAAAAAGGACACAGTAGTTTATGAATGGATGACATATTCATTTAGTCGGAGACTGGTTTTACTATCCTCAGTTATACAATACCAAGAACACATTGTTAGAGGCCGCAATCAACACAATATGTTGTATGCATGTCACCGGAAAATTGCAAACGCCGTAAGATTGTAAAATATCGCGACAAATTATAAACTATTTTTTCTAAATAAGACACGGTTATGTTGAAAACTAAATGAATTTGTATACTTAATACAAAATGTTTTTTTTTTATAATATATCGAGAAATTATAATCTATTAAAGACTTATTAGGATCATACGAAGTCTGCAATTTTCCGGTGACATAATATATACAAATAAAAATCTGTTTTAAAATCTAATATAAATAAAAATCTTGTGTCACAGTGTTTGTTACCGAACTTCTCGGAAACAGCTTGATCAATTTTTATGTTTTTCTTTTTGTGTATATTTATTAGGTCTGAAAATAGGTCGCAGGTTATTTTTCACACTCCTACCCCCAACCCATTATTTTCTTTGATAATTTATATGGCAGAACCACATTTACCGGATCAGCTAGTAATAACGTACAAATATAAAAAACTCATTTTGTATAGTTTCGATGTTCAGATGGATTAATGATAGCACAAGTTTAAACCTTAGTGGTTTTTGGTTGCTATTTAACTTAGACTATCCTGTATTCTTTTGTATTAATAATCCGCAGGGCAGTTTTGTGGCGAACTGTTGGGCATTAGCAACCCCACGGACCCGATCTCCCGGGAAAATTATTGTTCTTCATCTCCGGCTTGCCTTTATTGGCCGGCCGTAGTGAACACTGACGAGGAACAGAGCTCCCACCTCTCTCTTGCCTTTATTGGCTGGCTTGAGTGGAGATTCGCAAGAGCAAACGTGCTCGGGAGAAGGATGTATAATCCAGTAAGGTGCTGGTAGGGATCTTGACCGTACTTCCGGGATTGTCTAGATAGCCGTGGTATACCGGTCCACTCCTTAAGCACCTCAGAATATGTTGCCCTCTTGTTGCTACGTCACTTCGTGCTAGCGACCGTTTATGGGGGCCCATTTATTGAATGTGCAAGTCACCCCCTGCCTTTTGTCGATGGATATTAATAATAATAACATTGTTTAGGCAGGGGCCATAGTCTTAACATAGTTCCTGGTAACCAGTCCACTTAAGACTCCAAAAACCATAGCCTTATATCTTAGTTTTCCATATGTCGCAATAGTTTCCCACCATAGCATAGTGCGTACAGGGATAATCACCGGTTCGTACCACTTTCCATTAAAAGTTGGTTTCGGCTCCTCGTACGCCTTCCAAAGGTCCAGGACCTTAGGGTGCTGAGATAAATAGCCGTAGACATGTTGTCTATTGCACTGGACAAATTTATCTACAAAATATGGAGTTTCCGAATTTATAAAAAAAGAGGTAAAGGAGGAAAGAACAAAAATTGAGGTATCACAGGAGCATCAACATGTGTTCCTGATGAAACCAGTATTTTTTTTCTTTTAGCTAGAATTTCAAAATTTTCAATCTTCAGTCTTCAGTTTCCTGGTATATTTTAATCGCACCATTTACTATATTTTCATACTTTGTAAATTTATGTGGTTACTGTGGCAAGTCTAGCAATAAAAGACTAAAACGGAGGTTATTCACCACCAAAAGAGCAAAACTATAGGTAAGTTTATTGCACCCACATCATCATTAACAGACCAGACGAGAATAGAGGAAAACATTCGTCTGATTGGTTTCCCACGTCCATCGACTAAAGAGACCATTGTTCTCGGGGAAAGGTGTCGAGATATCCACACTAGAAAAATATCAGTGTTAGTACCAAACGACTGAAGTAAAAGTGAATACAATGGCTGTACATTAAAATCTACGAGTTACGTCAAAAGAAATACTGGAAACTTTGCTAAATTAATTTCTAAATTACCAGCCATACTCCATGCCAACCATAATCTGTGGGAAGTTTTATTTTTCCCTTTTTAGAAAACTTTGGTCTTCATTGAGTCATCCTTTAATGTGTTTCTAGTATTGACAAGTTTGCGGTTTTGAATTTTATCTTCTACACAATTTTATTTATTCATATCACTATAAAACAACGAATTTCGTCATTTTTTTTTTGTTAGCCTATTCGCTCCGAGGCCTTCCTCCACTCCCATCTTTTTCTCCTCCTTCCAATTCCTGCGAAATCGGTCTAGTTTATCCCGCCATCTACTTCATGATCTGCCGCAATCCCGTCTCAATGCACAAAATTTGTGCTACTTTTGTGCCCACAGTTTGTCCAGACATGTTCTGCCCAGTCCCTTTTAAGTTTTTGCAGCCTTTTGAGCCAAATCAGCTATCCGGGTTTTGGAGCGCAGTAGTGTTTCGAACTACTTAGATTAATTAATATAACACCTAGGATACTGGGCTCCACTGCTCGTTGGCCAACTTTGAGTTTAGACTTCTCTTCATTCTAACTGATAAGAAATACCATCTTCTAATCTAGACTGCGACCAAAACAATAGTAGTTTTTATAAATATAAAAATACTAATTCATTTAGCACATACAAAACACATACAATAGAGTACTCATGTGCTACTTATTTCAAAAGAAATTCCCTCGGATTTTTTTTCCTATCTAGGTATCTCATCCAAAATTATATTCGACAGTTAGAAATACTTTGATGAGCAATAAGAAGCCAGAGCATACACGAATACACACTCCCATATATATACGATAATCCACTATCCAAGCATTTCCTACAATATTGTAGCTAGCAATATCTTCAACTTATTGGAGAATTTGTTGAAACTATGTATACCCTTTCATACTAGTTCTCGCAATTACTCCTCTCGTACTTTTATTCTTTATACTTTATCTTTCTTTATAATATTGATTGGAGACCCGACTGAAGGTGTTCCTGCCTGGGTTGCAGGATGCAACAAAAGAGTCAACCTACTCCGGGAAGGAAAAAGGCAGCTGAAGGAACACAGGTGAGTTTTAGACAGTAAAAGTCTGACACTCCCTCTCTCTTCACCCAGAGCTTGAGAAGTAATTTGATGATATCCCACACCCCACAAAATAACAAAAAGGTGTGTTAAAAATTAATATAACGACTATTATCATAATTGACACATTGAGGGTGTAAAACCTAGATGTTTCTTTGTCACGGTATCACACTAAAATATAACATAGTACCTATAGTGTTTATGAGGCATGCAAAACAGGGTATAAAGTTCTGCAAAACTCTGTTGAAATGGAAGGATCCTCCGATAGGTGTTGTATCTAGTTCGAACAACTGGAATCAATCCAGAATTTTTTTCAAGTTAACCTTGCTGATACTTTAGCATTGTCAGTCAGTCAGTCAGAAAAAATATGCTAATTGCACATTCCAAAGCGTACCTACTATCTCTATGGAAAAAAAATAATATAAGAATTATTAATTAAACTGGATAGTTGATTTCAAACGGTTGTTTATGTTCCAATTCTGCGGAGAACTCTGATATCGCGATGAAAGAAAAAAAAAGAAAGAAAGATAGAAAATGAATTTATTTTGTCACAACGCAAGGCGCACAAACAGTATATGTAAACACGAAACCAAACAAAAGAGAACCTAAAAAAAAATACAATTGTGTGCCTCACGGCTGCGCCAAAACAGGACATGTATGCGATGCGATGCAGTACTTTGTATTTTTAGTTCCAATATGGCGAAATAGATGTCGCTACAGTATATAACATGCTCAAAACGGATTATTTTATGGTTAGTGCTAATAACGTTATAAAGTTTTATGCGTTAGCCAGACATTAAAGAGTGATTAGTACCTACTATGACATCATTTTTAGCTCGTCTGTTGTCTACCTATAAACCCCAGCACATTAAATTAATAGGTGAGCTTGAATTATACATAAGTTATAATAATTTACATGATGACACAACTGCCTTACACTTCTGTAGGAATAGTTAGTTTATCTAAGTAATAATAATTCTAAAATAATAGGTATTATTTTTTCGCCTCTTCTTTCTAATTCTTATGAAAGACATCCAGGTCATCCCGCCATCTCCTTCTTGGTCTGCCACGGCCCCGAGTCGCTGTGTCAGGCATCAATTCTGTGTTTGACGGGCCCATAGCTCATCAAGTATGTGGTAGACATGTCCTGCCTAGTCCCCGTTATGTTTGACAGAAATATTAACCACAAAACATTTTGTTTTAATATTACTTTCTTGTTGAAAGTTTTAGAAATTATGGATTAAGTTTTTACTTTACGGAAGACTTGTAACCAACATACAATTGCGAACAACAAGTAAACCATTTTGTATCACGTCTATTGTTTCAGAATGACGAAAATGGCATGTACCTAATCTGCTATTAACTTGGCCGATAAAGACATAGCTATAAAAGTAATACTTATGTTATTCATAACAATCTCGGGCACATTGCTATCGCTTCACTCGAGGGCACGTCCTTGATACACCCTCAAGATTATTTTTCCGCCCATAATCTCATTCGCAATGTCGATTAACCGATAAGCCGGATAACAACAGCCCTAAATGTGCGCTCGCTCATTCGGCCGCTCATCCGATATCGCCGCAATCAGCGGAGAAACGGTTTTAATCTTTTATTCATGTTAAACCGTTGGCGGCAAATTGCAGGGCGGCGGACCTAATGCCTTTCAACTGTTGCTAATAACCTGTCAATTTATCAAACCAGCACCGTACGCCGCTTTAGACCACTTTAGCGCAAATAAACTAAACGTGCTGGACACTCATCACAAATTTTTGGAACGTTTAAGTATTGATGGGTGGTTAAATTTAATGATATTAAATTATATGATTTATGTTTTCACGTTAGGTTCGTATTTTAGGGTGATGGGTTGATTGCCATATCTATACAGACAACCGGACAGGCTCAACTTGATTTGCCAGATTATAGATACTTAGTTTTAACTACCGTATCAAAACCCTACATCCTAAAGCTCGGAGCTGATCTAGTTATCATTTGTTAGAACTTAAGAAACAAGGTGTGAAACTAGAAACTTGGCTTAGATTGGACCACACGAGAAAACTGTTTACAACTTGAAAGTGACCATCCTCATTATGGTGCTTCACTATAATACTAAAGTTTATACCAGTAATTACAATATACATTCCGTCATTTATGTTTTTCCAACCGTCCACCTAGCTTAGTTTGTCTCGTTAACTAACCCTATAAAATAAACCTTAAAACAAAGAATAACGTTACCGCGTACATCGAAGGACTGGAACAATTTGCCTGCTGCGGTCTTCCTGTTCGATTATAATTTAGGTGCCTTCAAGGCTACAGTGAATAGGTTCTTAATAAACTAGTGCGCCTCACCACCAACGATTGCATCACTGCTTACCATCAGGTGGGATCGCAGTCAAGCAAACTCAAATAAAAAATAAACAAAGAATTCTTTCTAAATATCAAAGTTGTTACAACTCACCTATCAAAATCCGTCAATCTCGATGAATCTCTGAACCCTTTCGCGAAGGGATTGGAGTCGATCTTGAGTTTGGTAATGAGCTGGTTCTGGTAGGCGGTGACGGCCGTGAAAACCGTCTCCGGGAAGACGAAGGTGCGATGCTGTTCCCGTGTCAGGTCCGTGATGGGCCCGCCCCCCTCCCGCACCTTCACGAGGTGGATGCGGGGCTGGTATCGGTGCATCGAGTTTAGGACGATCTGAGGAAAAAAACGGAAGGTATAATTTATTGAATCGGTAGGTACTTACTCAAATAGCCTTTTCCTGTGATTTTTTAAATTAACATGAACTTTCTAAGGTTAACTTGGACCTCACCGACGTTGCTGAAAGAAAACATCGTGAGTAAGCCTGGTCATACGAGCAGTGGCGTAGCCAGTCCTAATGGGGCCCCATATAATAACAAATAGATTAAAAACATTTTATTTTATTTTTAATTTTTCTATTTGACATTTTATTTTGGTAATTATTAATGACATAACTTTATTTTTATTTTTTATTTTTGACGTATCTTTTTTACTTATTAATGACATCAATTTTTTTTTTGACATATTATTGTATACTTATTAATGACATCAAATTGTATTTTTATTATTTTGACATATTATTGTATACATATTAATGACATCAACTTGTATTGTATTATTTTTGACATAATATTGTGTACTTATTAATGACATCAAATTGTATTATTATTAATTTTGACATCTTATTTTCTAATTATTATTATTAATGTGAACAAATTGTACAATTATTATAATTTATTTTTTTATCTGAAAATAAAACACGAATATAATTATTAAATATTAATTTAAATATAAAACTATAGTATATACTGATAGCAATAATAAGTAATCAGTTGAAATGAACTAAACGATATAAAACATATAAAATTAAATAGGTTCTTATATTAGCGCTCTTCCTCTCTCCTACAATTTATAATGTTGCTGTGCCCGACAGGGTCCATAATTGTTTCAATTTTTTATTATTTATCACCTGACATGTATATTATGGATTGCAATAAAGATTTGAGATTTGAGATTCATATCAAATATTTTTGCAGCTTTTTTGTACAAAATATAGGACCTATTTTAGCTCCTAGCCATAGAATTAGTGCCTTGAAAGGCCTTGAAAATTAAAATGAGCTCGTTGTTGGATCATTCTGAAGGTACTTTAATTGCTTGAGTTTTTATAGTCGCCTTACGTCGAAAAGGCAAGAACAAGCGGAGCGAGCTAAAATCTATTAGAACAGCCTATATAGATATTATTCATTTACGGCCTCCTATCAATAAGGAAATTTAAGATTGTAGATGAATGAACATATTACGAATTATGACACATGTCGGGCCCCCGTAGCTCGGGGGCCCCGTATCATTGATACGGCGGTAGCTACGCCCCTGCATACGAGTATACGTATACATAGCTATTGATACATATCAATACTTTCTGCCAGCGGCTTCGTCCTTCGTTCCCCAGTTCGTCCCAGGATAATGTTCTACTATTAGTAGAACATTATCCTGGGAACATATTCCCGGGATAACGTATTCTATGAGCTATTCCAGGACATGGTCTACCCGTGTACCAAATTTGATTGAAATCTGTTCAGCCCTGCTGTTTCGGCTTTATAATATTAGTGTGATGAAGTCTGATGGCACATCCTGAGCGAAAAGCATCGTCGTGTTGATTGTATAATGTCTTTGCAAAGCGAAGAAGACGCAATTAAATTATTAAATTAAAAATAAATGTTTAAACCGTCATAACATCTTTACGAAGAAACGTTTACATCATTACGATAATAATATGTTATTCAAGACTTTTAAATTAAAAGCCACATTGAACCTACACTTAGGAAGAATAAAAAAACCATACATATATTACACATTATATCTGGCCATTTAAAATTAAAAAGGAGATAATGATATTGTGGTTACTCGTGGTCTAGGTACAGACTCATTCACATGCATGCTAATTACAGATATTATCATTAAAGAGCTGCGTAATAATATAATTTTTCGTTAATTTTTGGCTTGTGCCGAAACCATATTTTCATATAAGATTTTACCTTACCTTAATAATCCAACTTTGCCTAAAACATGTTGGCCAGACATGTTCAACATTATGAAATTTACAGACAAACACTTGAAGTCATCAGTCACAAGTACCTGTACGTTGCAAGTTTTGAAACTAGGTAGATTATGTAAAACATGAAAGCAATTCATCAGAAGACAGATGTTTCGAATGATATCGCTGACGAAAGATACGTTGTTAGAGACGTGTGCTGAATATAATGATAACCACAGAGATATCAAGAACTTAGAATCCTTAGATATAACCATTTTATCGTCAACCGTGGCTCACTAGGGCTGTAGTGTAATGAGCCGAAAGTGAAGATTTTTCTCGCATTTCCATCGAGTGTTAATCAATGCCTATGAAAGGCGAGCTGAGAGTCGTTCCAGAGAGTACAGCTGTTTTTTTTTTGAGGTGGTAAATCATCCAATGACTTTACCCACTCTAGGGTGGACCGTGAGGGAGTGTCAGACTTTTACTGACTTTTTAGTCAGTAGAAGAACAACGAAAGCAATAAGAGCAAGTGTTTTTAGAGCAACTGAAGGGCACATATATGTGGTTTTCCCCACCTGTGTCCTTCAATTACTCTTTGCGTTCTTGGACCACGAGTTTCTTTTTCAGAAATTCTCCGTAGAAAGTAGTGCCATAAGCTTATGAATTAGTATCAGCTCATTAATTTATTATCTAGATATTCTAATAAAATTACTCAGACCCTAGATAGACGAAGTTAGCTGATAAAATGACTAGGCGACAGGCGTGTTACTAGCAGGTAATTGAAATAACTAGCTTTTGGAATTAATTTTACGCTCGTAGAGAATAATTAGTTTTACTATGAAATAGTGTCCATAAATTCTAATTTTGTTGCAGCACATAAAACCAGCAACCGCTTGATTTCTCTATACCTAGATTGGCGCTTACTTTCCGTTCCATGTAAATCAATCTATCACTTTCAAGTCAGTCATACTTTACTCGAGTTACACACGAAATCACTTTAGCTATTAATTAGTAAACTGTGCGTTATCTGTTTACTAATAACAATGTCGGTGATTTCTCATAATGCAACATAGTCCGTAATGAATGGGGTTATGTCTCGGCGATGTGACGAGTCGATAAGCCGGCCCGACGTGAACTGCCCATGGTTTTACTGCCCTGATGAGATAATTAAAGTCTGTAAATTAATTAATTTCACTGCCTAGTTATTTTTATAGCGGCATCGTGTTAATTGTGGAGGCAAAGGCGCCGATTCATTTTCGTTGTTAGATTATTAACGTGACTGTTCTTTCTTTATGGTTCGTATAATTACTGTATTAGTTAAATGTAAATGTATGCGTGGATTCTAATGTTTTGTGTTTCTATTTAAGTGTATGACTTCATTGGAATTTTCCATGCGTTTTGTCATGCCTACAATTCGTCAAGAAACTCATGAAAATTTTAAGAAATCCAGGGCTTTTCCTCATATGGTAACACTGAACAACTATCATTTACTGAGTACTACAACTACTATTCATAGCTTTGTTTTGGCTGATGTGCTTAAAGGTCTTTTATATTGAGTATTATATATACGAATAATTTCAAAGGGCGGCTTCCGTTTTCTTTTTTCTTGAGCTTTTCTTGACAAATTGAAAGTGTCAGCCGAAGACGTACCACTATCTCAATAAAATTCCTAGCAATATTAAATCATCAGGACATTATCATCTGGGTCAAAAAAAGTATAAACAGTAATCCATTATAGAGTGACAGAAAAGCTATTGAAAGCGTAATGATTTGGACTTGGTGGGCATCATTACCTCATTTCTGATATATGAGTTTATATTGACAGACTCAAAGTGTATCAAAGCCATAGTGCCACACAGGGAGTCCTCTGGAAATATCTATAGTTATATAAATACTTCTCAACATTGAAATCTATTCAAAAAGATCTTAACTACAATCAATTATAGTGTGTCACAAAAGCTCTGGATGGTGTGATGTAGGGCTTGAGCTCTGTAATTCCAGTTTTAACAAAGTTCCAGAATTCTGACTTATTATTTTTATTATTCATTATTATTTCTAATATCGGAATAAGTGTGTGCAAAACCGGAATTTGGATATCGAAAAAAAAAAAAACATATTAAGTACATAATTATGTTGTCTCTTAAGTAAGAGGAAAATGGACAGTTTTGATTTTGAAAGTATGCTAAGTGTGGAAATGGCAGTTTTCGAAAATGGAGACGATAGATGAATCTTACTAAATACTTCCAATATTTAAAAACAATACTACCAACTGGTGTCAAAGCTGAAGGCACCTTATCAGCAGTTTCATATACATATTTGTAATCGTATACAAAGTTCTCTAAAGGACGATAGCTTGAACGCACTTTCTTGAAATATTACTACCAACCAAAGTTGTAGATTAAGTTCTTAATTTCTCATTATAATTAAAGTTCTAAATAGCTATTTAAATTATTATATTGTTCCCACAATACTAACCCTTTATTTCTAATCAATTAATAAATAAATATACCAATTTATAGGTAGCTTCGAACACCGGAATTTCGGAATTCCGGAACTGAATTGCTTGATATTTAAACCCAATTCCGGGATTGAAAAATCCGATATTGAAGCCCTAGTGTAATAAGGCTTACTTCTAATATGAGTTTCTTGAAAGGCTGAAAGTACAAGCTTAAGCCACGTCACGTCGTTTGGAAAAATCCCAATTGACATCTAGATCAAAAAGTTATCAAAATCAATTCATTATAGAGGTAAAAAAGCTATGGAAAGAGTGATGATCTGGGCGTGGTGGACATCATTACCTCACCTCTAATATGCTCACCTGCGCCTAATGAATGGCGCCACGCCTTCATCCCGAGCTAAGGGACGGTATTCAGTTTCTGTTATAATTACTGGGATCTATGGGTAATGGGACTAACACTGTATTAAAATTTAATTTAAATTGTTTAAGTATTATAAATCTAAGTATTATTGAATGTTGAAAATACTTCTTTGTGTATCTGTTTAGTTTTCAATTAATTCTCCCGATACCTAGAAATATAGTATTAACATATTAATAAAACAAACTGCTCTAAAACTTAAAAAAAGAATCCTACATTCTTTTGTTTTTTGTAGACCAGTATTCGTAGCGCCTACAGATTGTCGTAGCGCTTACGTAGCATTGTCGTAGCAATAGGTACGTATTGTGTAAACACCTACGCTGACTAAAGGCAACGTATGCCTACATTCACTGTTCCTTTTACAAAAAAAAAAAACTAATTTAGTTACGATCACTGGTCCGTTTTCAAGACGCAGCTCGAATTTTGATTGAATAAAATTCAATTCTAGAGCTTTGTTATAGATGCACCCTTATCGTTGACGATTGTTATAAAATTTATGAAAGTCTCAAACAGTATTAGGTAGGTATCATTCCTACTCATGTTTTAACTGTTATTTAACTATAAATGAAATATTACAATACTGCTTTTAGTTGAAATGAGATTCTTTCTTTCTTTTCTTTTTTTGATATTGGATAAATGATAATGAAAAAAAAGATGGTTATTTTGCAAATAGATTGTAAATAATACTTTTACACGTCAATTCCTATTCGTCAATATTTAATTAACGAAAACGTTAATTTAAACTAGATGAGGACAATGTCATATTTAAATAGAGACAGGTAGACAGATCCTACCTAGACCTAGTTAGTTTTAAATATGAAAAAGTAAAAGAAAACAGAAATTAAATGCATAGAATATTAACCACAGACCCAACAATCACATGAATATGCAAAACAATACCAACATAAAATGATCATTTGAATACGTAAGCACCTGTAAGAGATCCCTACTTTCGGATAGCTACCATCTTAATTCACAGATATCTAGGATAGGTACCTAATAATTACGCATTCAATATACCGAGAGCCTCCGATACGACGGTATTACGATAGTTATACGACGCGATGGTATCACGTTCGGCGTAGGCGACGACATGAGCCCATCTGAAGGGATGCGGCGCGGAACAACCCACCCCAACTCCCCTTTATCAAAGAAATTTAATCTTTAACTTGTAAGGAATAAGATGACGTTTGCGGTGACGGTGAAAGTGGCGGATGGCTGTAATTGCGGTGGGAGGCGTTGGGAGGGTCGTGGGGAGGAGCGGAACATGGCCGACGGTGGGGGGCAGATGGCCGCGGAGCACCGACCGCGCTGGATGTGTCCGTCTGTGTAGAATAAGTATGAGCGTTAAACGAAGAAAAATATTTCTAATACACCAGTACGGTAGTACAGTCTATAGATTTTTTTGTTGATTGCATGTACAAATTGATAGTGTAACAAACCCTATAAAGTAAATTAGAAAATCTAATTGCTAACGATCAAATTAATAATGAATTTATAAAAAAAATTGGTGTTTTTTTTTAAAGCAAATTGTTCCTCCTGTAATATAAATATTGAATTGAATAAAAGTACGATTAAGCCTTAATTGATGAAACCAATCAACATTACGAACTCATTTTATTTTAATTCAGGTGTGTTCGGGTCGATTGTTAGTGCGTCGGGTGGCGGTGCCGGGTCGAGCCCGTCGGCTCGTCAATAAGCGTTGCGTCGATATTTCGATTAGCGCGCGAGCCCGCGGATTACGGCGGATTTTCGCCTCCGCACCGGAGCGCCGACAAATTGCCCCATTTGTACCTTACTCCCAACACTCGTGACACAGCCTATACACGCTATGTCTAAATAAATCCGACACCATCACCCGTTACGAACATCAAAAATATTTATATGCCACACAAAATGCGAAATATTGTTTTATTAACTGCCAATAAACGGTAACATGAGACGGGGAACTCTACGGTAGTGCGAGAGAAGCTGTTTAAATTGATAGGTATATGCAATAAAACCGATATCTAACGAGCACCTGCTTTAATGAATCCACATATAACTCTCGAACGATAACTTAAGAATGTCTAATGAATTAATTAAAATTATTAAAATTAATAAGGACTAATTAAACACCTATGAGTTATTTATAATTTACTTAGCAAATTACGTGAATGGATAGAACTATTAAAATCGTTATTAACAATGCGATATTTATCTATTGATTCATAAATGGTGCTCATTAAGTATGTATTAAATGGCCTCTGTCTGTGCAACGGTTAAATAATGAATTTATTTTAAACAAACAGCACGCGTCCACTCAATATGAGATGTCAACAGATTGAATCGAGGGCCGTAGGCGGCCACACTCGCGCACTCAACTCGAAACTGAACTTAGTTTTTCATAAATATTTAAAATGTATGAATGAATGAAGATGATCTATTTAAGGGCAAGCATGGTCTATTACCTACAATAATTAGTTATAGAAAAGCGAATCAGTTCATGAGTTATTTCTCTAGAGGTAGGTTAGGTTACAGACTTTACCTATACTCACAAATCATATCATGTTCCACCTCGAATCACCAATAAAATAAAGATAACTAATTAAAAAAAAATACTTATAAAAAACAAAATAAAAAAACGAAGAAACAAAACCAGACACACCGACTTCCGAACCGAAATAGTTTTTTTTAATATTTAGTTTCGTTCCTGAAAGTAGGCTGTATTTTTTGTAAAAACGACATTTTTTTTAAATAGTGAGTCAGTTGCTGATAAAATATAAATTCCTATAGTAATGATAAAATACCCATTACGACTTAATCTACACATTGTTTTGGAGTCGGCAAACGAAATACTTCTAGGTATTTTGTAATCGGTTAAAAAATAGTAATAGTATAAAACTAAAAAAAAATAGTATAAAACTGATAAATATGTACTTGACACAATTTAATACAAGTACAGCCCTGTAAATTAAGTAGGCACAAATAAAAATACAACATAATACGTGAGTATTATTCTGTTCTGAATCTAAATATTTTGCTAGATGCTTTTTCAACGCTCACAAATAACGCAAAGTTCCACCTCCAATCACCAATACAATAAATAAATAGGAATATTATAAAATACTAATAGCATAAAATTGATAAAGATATTCTAATAAGAAAGAGCTTAGAGCGCGACTGTACATGTGTCGTCGAGGTTAAGTCAACAGCGGCGGTAAGCCATGAGTAACGATGCTCTAAAGTAGCGGATTTCTTTGCATTTGCATTAGTTAGTGTTCACAGAGCAATCGGACCGTTTTATTATCGACACCACACTCGTAAATACTTTCATATTATTTGCTCACCGATTTTCAAATGTTTTCTTTTTTTCATAAATATCAGTACCTACTGTTTTTTTTTTGGTAAACATATGTTGGTCGGTCTGGACAATAAGTACCTGCTTAAAGTATTTTGTACTTCGATTTTCAGACATTTTATGTTTCCTAAATAGGATAACAAAAAAAAACTACTTCTGTGCGTGACTGTACAATACTGAATGAAAATATAAATATGTATTGGATAGAAATTAATAAGGATTAGATTGTGAGATCAAGAGAATATTAAAGATGCATATTTGACAAATTAATAGGAATCACATTAATGATAAATAGTTAATTTACAAATTCACACCTAAGACAAAATACAGTTGCTTTTCATACATAATGTATTTTTTAGAGATTTGTGTGTCCGACAGCGACCTATCCAGGTGTCAATTAATATATTTTATACCAATAGCTTTATGTGGCTCACCTACTGGGCAATTAAGTTAGTAAGTACGCATATATATTACAGTACCTACTTATAATAAGGCAAGCTTACATTTTATTACACAGTCATAATGTGAACGCACACAAAATCAAACAAATACCTACAATAATGTTTAAACTTTATACCTTAATCAATTTCATCTTTTATTGGCCGTAGCGTCTCAAGTTCACAAATTCATATGGAACATTAAAATAACTCAGAGGTACGTAAACGTTCATCATAACATCGGTGGCAGTAAAATATCTCCAAATAAAATACTCGCTCGTAAAGAGACTGACATCGGGAGTTCAATGAAAAACTGGTAAATCGTCATTTACCTAGAGAGGCGCGACGCTTCGCCGTCACCCGGGGAGTCACGATAAACGTCACCTCGGAATGAAAAAAATATAAAAGTTATATTAAAAAACGACCTCCGATTGAAATGAAGTGAGACGATGGAAACAGAAAAACAAATAAGACTACAAATTGAAGTGAGAAATGTTATGTCTGTGTGCGCGCCCCCCGCGAGGCGCAGCTCTCGGGTCTCGCGTTATGAACAGAGCTCCTTGCGGCTATCGTTACCGCGCGTGATTAATACGGCGAGCGTATCAGTGACGCCGCGTCACCGCGCCATGTGACGCCCATAACTCTGCCAAATGAGCGCGCTCCTCACGCCGCGCGGTGCTCCGTGCACGGTGCCCGGTGGCGCCGACCGTATTTGCATACAATACGTGGGACAACCTGTCCCTCGCTTGCGACGACATTCCATCATAACGTTGCCATCAAATCATACCCACCAATGATAATTTCAACGAATTCCTCACGAAAAGGTCATAAAGAATCTCCTTAATAGATTTGAGGTAGTTATGTTAGAAAACAATGCACAATCGCCAACAACTTTCAATTCTAGAAACTTTAAGTTCCTCTCGACGGCCGTAATAAGCAATATTTCATCGTAAGTATAAAAACATGAGTTTCGCGGCGTAAATACGTGTTGCTTAGAGTCATATTTTATTGGTAATAATTACAACGAACGGAGTGATTTATATATTAGGCTTAAGTTGCTAAATAACAAGACAAACCGTTTTCCCTACGTTCATAAAGTTCGTTGTTTAGTGCATGCTGGCAGACAAGAAAGGTGACAACAGACTGGCTCGTTCAATGCACTCACACTAGCAGAGATAAATCAAAATGTTTGCTTATAAAGCATAAATGAGCAAATCATTAGTGAACGTTGCTTTTACGCAATCAGGAACAAGTTAATGAAATTAAACTAAAATTAAATAATTTCAAAGTGCAACTAGACAACTGCGATTCACTGTTATTTTAGGTGCAACATCAAATTCAATCTTAAACAAAAATCGTTAAGACTTCAGGTTTTAAAATCAGATATATAAAGTATAAACACTACACGACAAAAACACAAAGAACATATTAAACATGAAATGCTGAAGAAGTTTCAGAGACTACCTATTATCGTAAACTTATAGACAGTCAACTATGACGTTAAAGGTTCTAAATGTTACAGCAATCGCATTTATTCAACATTTACAAATCTATGTATTAAGCAAGTCATTGAGTTTTATGAAAGGAAACACAGTGTTGTGTCGCGCTCACTGGGACTATGAAAAATATTGATTACTGTATTCTAAACCCTTTTTTGGCTGGGTAATCATCATTTAATAAGTCGCTCACTCTATCTAGAGCTAAAGGGAAGTCTGATTTTCACTTACTAAAACCCACCCCTGTTCTTTCAGTGGCCCTTTTCTTTCGAAGGTAGCGATCAATCTTTTGAATTATCCCGCAGTTGGTATTCCCAGTCCTCAGTTTTACTTTTCAGCAAATCAACGATTTCCATCATATTTTGATATCGAAGGAGATGGCATGGAAAATACGAGTAGCTCTTATAAACTAACAGGCTGGTTAGATAAATATACTTTTAAAGGATTATTCTTAGCATAAGTTTTGAAGAAGATTGAAAAAGAAAGATTTTTTTTAGTTAGATGAAATTAGGACAGCTGTCAAGCCGATATGGTTTTAATTTTACATATCCACTGCCTGGACAAGCCTTTTTGCACAATTATTTGCTGTCGTAAGTCCGTAACGGTGCACCTGACTGAAATCGTGCGATTTTTCCCGTTCACTAAAACTACGACATTATCTCAGAAATTACGCATTGTAGCTCCACAAACCCTATGCCATTAAATTGTTATAAATTAAGCTATCTGATTAAATAGGTTTCATTACAGTTTTACCGTTTATTATATTGTTAATTTGAAGTTGCAAGTAGAGTGAGCGATTTTTTTAGTTTTACGTACAAAAGTCTTCATATTTAAAAAAGAAAACTGGGCATGTGTGAGTCGGATTTGTGCCCTGAGGGTTCCGTACAAATTTTCATAAGTAAACAGTTCAATTCCGGAATGGAGTATCGGAAGATTTTTCCGAATCGTAAAAAAAAAATAGTGATGTAACAACCAATTTATAGTTTTTAGATTTATTCCTGTACTTGTGCTATAAAACCTTGCTTTATGCCAAATTTCAGGATTCTGTGTCAACGGAAGTACCCCATGAATTTTGATTTCGTCGAGAGTGTCAAAATGTACGTTTTTTGCCACATAAACCGAAGTATCTTTTTTTCTCGTTAACTTACAAGTTTGATTTTTTTTATAGCTTCATGAGTCTGCAGACTTGAGTATATGGTATTAATTTGTACTCGATACCTCCACGCGTTCCCGAGATAAAGGGTCTTGACAGACAGACAGACGGACTGACAACAAAGCGATCTTATGAGGGTTCCGTTTTTTCGTTTTGAGGTACGGAACTCTAAAAACATATTTTCCAAAAATATGGTTATGTTATATGTATTTTATATAAAAACACATTATTTTACAATAATAATCAAATAGAAAAAGATTGTCTCAGTTTTCCAAAACTCGTATCATATCTTTTATTTTAATACGAATGTGGCACCAATTCTTTTGTCTTCTCAACAGCCGTGAGTGATTATAAGTTGTCACAACGTATGCCCATAACAGAACCGTCCTATTTAAATAATAGGCTTAAAAAATACGAAACGAATACATAAAAGTGTCACTATAAAACAGAAAATTATTTATTAATTATAACATAAAATGTATTAGTTGTAAAAGTGTATTCGTAATAAATCTTTGAGAATACCCACCATATTTTATGTCATATTTCAGTGTTACAATACCTTGAGTTAAATTTACGTAAAATTGTGAGTGCAAATAACCGATTGTGATGTAAGTAACAGTTTTACAGCTTATAATTTGGTCGTTCGGTGGAAGTAAAGAGAGGCCCTAAGACAAGCTCTTAACTCGATGAAAAAACGACCTATAATGAACTGTTAAAGAGATGGAGCTATAAGGGTTTATTATTAGGCCTTTTTTTTTGGTTGAAAAATCATCAAATGACATCCCCCGCTCTTGAGCGGAGCGTGAGATAATGTCAGACTTTTACTGACTAAAAACCCATTCCTGTTCCTTCTTTGCCTTCTTTCCAGGGCCCCGGGGTTCTCTTTCGCATCACCCATGGCCCCAGTAGGCTTCAACCCTGCTGGGCCCCTACGGTTTTGCTGACATCTCCTTGAGACGCGCGTGGAACACTACGCGCCGTCGATAACTGGGGCTCGGTCCGGACGGTTACCGAACGGTCGGACGGCGAGCTACCCTTTGCTCGCCGTCCACAAGCCAGCGCCTGCGATGGCCGGAAATCGTAATCGGGGCGACCTAAATTGAACTGGGGATGGAGCTGTATAGTATAGGGTATATAGCTCTATCCTTCTTTTTCACTCGCACGCCTTACATTTTAACTCATGGTAGGGCCCCTGAGTGCAAATATGAGGTGGGTAGTTGGAAAGGCAGCGGCAATGGCGACCACTTCCGCCGTCTCGCCAACACCCACTGTTTATTACAATTGCCCTTATTATGACATAAACGTAATTCACGATACTCTCCTCTGCTAACATCACCACAAAGTATATTTAACAACCGTTAACCATATTTGAGTTAACTTTGTGTGGTTTTAATGATGCCAAGTTGGAGGTTAAACTTTATATGTAACGGGAAAAAGGAGCTACCTATTAAAATTTTATGCTACTTTTAATGGGCAAGCTTTAGCAAGTCGGGTGAGCAGCCTGTGTAATTCTACTCCTTTCTTCCTTTTATATATTACAAAGTCTGTACATTTCACTGTTTGATAATTAATAACGCTTCGACGACTGGTTTTGGATGAGACTTGGTAAGTACAC
Source organism: Mythimna impura (assembly GCA_905147345.3). NCBI lineage: Eukaryota > Metazoa > Arthropoda > Insecta > Lepidoptera > Noctuidae > Mythimna > Mythimna impura. Next base: position 10,558,263 of record LR990348.1, on the reverse strand, counting down.
GCATGGGTAGACCATGGCCTGGATCAAGACATAGATCTTTTACTATTTGTTCCGGTAAAATATACTACAACAAGAAATATATGTTTATTTATTTATTTAATCTTTATGCAACACAAGGTACAAAGGCGGACTTAATGCCTTAGGCATTCTCTACCAGTCAACCTAGGGTATTGGAGAGACAATATGGCAGGTGCATAAAAAAAAAGAAAATATTATTTAGACAACAAGTACCTATTACAAAATTATATATAAAACTAAAACTAAACATACATACTTAATTCAAAAAATATATACCTATACATACATACATAAAATTATATATAAATACACAGTAAAGGAGTTTTGAGATGATTCTGCTAATTGTGTAGAAAGTAAAGTAAGGGTGTGTAGTTGTGTAGTAAGTTGTGCTAGTTGTGTATGTTTCTTGTTGTACGGGCAAAACCGCTGGCAAAACTCATACTACATTGATCATCATTTCCAGAGTAAAAGGCTAGGTTTTCCAACTAGCTTTGGGTCGCCTTCCAGTGTCACCGGATGCGGCTGTCTATGTGTCTAGACCTCCACACGCCAGCTACAGTGGGCAACACGATGCTCCTTGTATAGACTGATGGTTAGACTTTCTGGCGTCTAACTACATGTAACGACTATCAAAGATCTACGAATTATCACCTTTTATTATTGTGAACGTGAGGACTATGTTGATTGTTTTTTTTTTTCCTTTTCAGTAATTTTAATGTAGGTCTGGCAATTTGAGTATTTTCTGCGGTCTACCCAAATGTCCTTTCCTTGGTATTGTTCGTCAAGTCGTTGAGCTCCTTAGTAGTCCTGAGTTGAGCTTTACGAATACTGACAAATGCTTGCACTGACTGGACAGGTCCACTCAAATCTGTATGGTTCTTTCTTCAAAAGACCATTTCAGACAAATCTGCATGGTTCTCATGTGATTTGACCATTACATATTTACTGTATGGACTTTAAAAGAGACTTTGACCCCTGAGTTTGTTTCGGTGTTTCTTCTCAGGGTAGTCAGCTAGGAAAGACCGGCCTCATCTAGTTTAAAAATGACGAAAAAAAAAAATTTACGTGTAAAAGTGTTTTTTAAACCTATTTACAAAATAAATATCATTTATCATTTACCGGGACGGCTTTACGTGCTTTCCGAGAAATGGGTCAGTAAAGTTCTAGATAAACTTAGACAAGTACATATGAATTGAAAGATTTACATTGGTACTTGGTCTGGTGGTCTAGTGGTTAGTGGCTCTGACTGCTATGCCGAAGGTCGTATGTTCGATTCCCACCCAGGACAAATGTTTGTATGATGAGCATGATCATTTGTTCTTGGGTGTAATCTATCTATATATGTATGTTTTTAGAAATATATAAGTATGTTTATCAGTTGTCTAGTACTCATAACACAAGCTCTGCTTAGCTTGGGACTAGACGGCGTTGTGTGATAGTCATGAATAAAAAAATAAAACAAAATTTGTACTACATTATGTTTTCTCATTTCTCTCAATTGCTAAATAAACGATGATTACCCGATTAAGTTGCGGCTAAAACCCTTTTTTTTTCGTTTCTCATGCCAAACGGGAGCGATCAAGCCCAAGCTCGGCCGATTCCTCTCACTAATTGCATGTGAGTAGAAACAATGAAAGCCCCCACTTCGCAGTAATTGAACGCAATCAACTTACTTCGCCGTATTTTCATAAGCTGAGGATAATTATGAAGAGATATCAGAACTTAACTGGCTAACATGTAGTTTCGCCTTGTTAAAAGAGGCTTCAGCAAATTATATTGTGTCAATTTTCTAGAATCATTTCCAGTTTACGTTGCTTTTATACGATCTTTATAATGACAGTTTTGTTACAGCTTATTAGTGGTATGTCTACTCGAATAAAGCTATTTATTTTGAACTCCGTTATAATAATAATCGAGTAGTTAGGAGGTTCCTCTCTCTGGAGCCCTGACAGCCGGTAGCTTGAACTCTGTTTCCATTAATACCGGTGGGCTACTATTTATTATATTTTTAAATGTTTTTATTTGAATATTTAAAAATATAATTTATACGTTATTTTAAATGAATAAATGGAATAATAATAATATACTTTATTTCGGATATAGAAAATCCATAATGTGTTAGTAACAGAAATACTTATACAACTAGGTTCTGTCTCTACTCGTGACACTATTACTAGCTCCTGCCAGCGGCTTCAACCGCGTCATAGTAGAAAATTATCCCAAGGGAACATACTCCCGGGGTAAAAATTATCCTATGTGCTATTCCAGGATATAGTCTACCCGTGTACCAAGTTTTATCGAAATCCGTCCAACCGTTCGAGCGTGAAGAAGTTACAAACATAAACACACAAACTTTAGCCTAATAGATTAGGAAGAATGAAGGATTGAGAAAAAAAATTATGCCTCGACTCTCAATTACATGGAACAAGGGTAGAAAGAAGATGAAGATCCAAACATCTACCTACTAGCATAATCAAGCTTATAATGTTCCCACTGCTGCTGAGTCTCAAGGCTCCTCTCTAGGAGAGGGATTGGGCCGTATAATCTGCAACGCGGGCTTATTGCGGGTTTGTGAATGTCACATGTGTCTTTAATTTTTCAGTTCTAGGATAGAGCGGTTTCCTCGTGATGTTTTTTTTCACCGTTTTGAGAGCAGTGGTGATGAAATAACAAAGTAAAACGCCTGTCTGGCAGTGTCTGAGTCTGGGGTCACCCATGACTCGCAAGTCTGGGCCGTTACCACTGGGGTACCACAGCTCCGCTATCAAAACTAATATTAACTAGTTAAAACTCTTTTTTGATGTCTAAACTACCTTACAACACTAGAGCAAAATTATCTTCATACATAGTATGACAAATAGGTAGCGTTTTATAATGCAGTTGATTTATAAGTTTTATCTATAAAATTGATAGTAATGTCAGTGTCACTTACGTTATGAAAGTTTTATGAGTACGATTGTATTGCCCGTGCATGCCGTTAGATGTCATAAGATGATAAGCTTGTTGATATATTTATTACATTGGAAGGGCGCTGGTATTTCTAACTTTTTATACAGTTTATGAAGATACCTATACAGCTCAGTGCGTATACCCCGCGTAGCTGTACGCAGTTTACAGCTTATGCATAATTATGATGTGTTTAATTAGGAACATTACGAAATACCACTTATATGTAGATGAGAGAAGATTAAAATATTAATAATACTTATAGTAAAATTAGTCGCACTGTTTAACGAGTGAGTGCGGGTGCGGAGACGGTTAGTGGACCCAAGGTGTATAATAATTACCGGTGTAAGGTACCTCCACACGAGCGCGCGCGCGCCGCAGGAGTCCCGCCGACGCCGAATAACTTATTAATTTATATTACACCTAAACTCATATTCACTACCTCCTCGACTCACCTGTCTAGCTTGTTTGTTTTATAATCGCCTTATTTCAAAATACGTTTAACGACGTGAAAATATCAACAGTAATTAAAAAACGCAAATGATCGTCGAGAATTGATGTTTGTCGTTGTTCATTAAGACGAGCGGTCGCCGGACGGCGTGGCCGGCGTGGTGAGCGTTTTATTAAATTTTATTGGCTTGTATATTCATACAACGGCTCGGACGCCGCTATAAATTAAATGGGGATTATTAATGAAAGTATTTCGCGGATATCGGTGCAATACGCGTGCGCTGCGCCCGTGTGCGACAGCCCTACCGACACAAAGTCACAAAGCCCAGCGACAACCGACAACCCTGTTAATGACGTCGGCTTTTTGGCTAATGACCGCCATTATCGTCTCACTGTCCACTCTCTAGCTGAAAAGTGAAACAAAGCACTTGCATCGAAGCTCTTCACATACGTAATTACCTTGTTTTACGTGAAAAAGCGTGTAATAAAGGAGATATACGCCGCTATGCACACATCTTAAGTGCAATATAATTGCTTGACCTACTTGAGTTGAATGTTGCATAAAATAAATAAGACCTAACGACATAATTCCAAGTAAATGGAATAAATTGTAGTGATTATATTGTGAATAGGGTGTGTGTGCCTGGGGCTAGGCGGGTTATAGACTGTGCAAGTGGGGACTCTGTGCAAGTGTATACTAAGCTTTAGAAGTTCTTGGTTGCTCGATGTCGTTGCCTGCGGCTGACAAGCACCGCGGGTGCTCACAATGACAACTGATATCACCCAACATTAGTTTGTCATAAAATACCCTAGCAGCTTTGACATTTAATGTTTCAAACTTTCATTACCACATAAATAAATTACGGAAATGTTATCAGGGATCTGTATGCAATCAACAGTCATTTTGTAAAAAGTAGTTTTATAACGTAAACAAAGTCGTTTCATTCGTAAACTTTATCGTGAAATTTTGCATGGCATTAAAAAGGTTTTAATTTATAGCAGAGACATTGTTAATTTGTTATCTAAGATTAAGATTTTGTAAGTTACTTAAATAAATAATTATATCTAGACCCTAAATCCACGGTTGTTGGCGATTTTCTTGCCGATCAAGTCACATTAATCAATAAGAAAATTACGGAATTTCCTACTGTATTTTACGGCAAACTATTTTAAAAGCTTCCTAAATTAATAACTGCCGTGTGCAATATATTTCTAAAAGTTGTGAAGCATAAATATCTCATTATTTAAGTAAACGACCAAAAAACAGTTCATTAATCATCACTACTCGTGCTAGATCGGACCACGAACTGAACTGGCAATTTACATAAATTCATTAATTTTCCGTTCGTTTCCTACTATTAACCTTGAATCCTAATCATTATTGTACACAAAACATATTTTTAAAACAGTAATAATTAATTTTCTTCATGATTTTGGAAGAGAAAGGGGGGAAGGAAAGCCTTTTAACATAAAGTGGGACAAACACAGGCTTGTAATCCTACTCATATTATAAACGCGAGTTTGTGTGTATGGATGTTTCTTACTCTTTCACGCAAAAACTACTGAATGGATTTCGATGAAACCTGGTCCATGGGTAGACTATATCCTGGATTAGCACATAGAATACTTATTATCCCGGGAGTATGTTCCCTTGGGATAACTTTCTACTATCACTCAGGTGAAGCTGCTGGCAGCAGCTGGTATTAATAACAAATAGCATTATCATTCCACATGACGAGAACCTTATGAAAGCTCTTAGCACAGGTCCTCGACATATGGAATTTAGACTCTGCTGTCTGCCTAAAGGGCAAAAGCCTCGACTACCATCTGTTGAAGCCGTCATTACACTCTTAATTTTGACTAGCCTGCTGGTCTAGTGGTTAGTGGCCCTGACTGCTATTCCGGAGGTCGTGGGTTCGATTCCCACCCAGGACAAATTTTTGTGTGATGAGCATAATCAATATGTATGTATTTAGAAATATATAAGTATGTTTATCAGTTGTCTAGTACTCATAACACAAGTTTCGCTTAGCTTGAGACTAGACGGCGTTGTGTGATAGTCGGGGAATATTATTATTATTATAATTCGCCTGACCCAGAAGGCTTCGATACGGCTCGCTTTGTGAGGAGGCTCCAGACTCTGGAGCCCTAACCACCGATAGCTTGGATCCTGCTGACAACACCGGTGGGCTAGTATTTTTCATATTTTAACTTGTTTTACCTATATTAAGTACTTAAAAGATTTTTTCATTCCTATTTGCAAATGTAATAAATAGGTATGATTTTGAAAGCATACAAAAACTATGTTCGACTGCCTATCAGCTGATCACTTTCCGCAAATATAAACTGGTTTGAATAACGAACTAGATAATGTAAACCGGTTTCTATTATATGTCTTTAGTAATAAATCTTCGAAGTCGGCAATTGCTATATTTTATGGCTTGAAGCTAGGTACAGGGTGACTTAAAATTCATACGCAATCTTTCAGGGGGTAAGAGGACCCATAAATATGAACAAATCATGAAGAAAAGCAAACCTAAAAACGGAAAAATGATCAACTGATCTATATGTCGTGGTCAGATCTTAGAGTTGAATACTTCATGATATGACCGACCATTTCATGAAATGGTGGCATTTCACGATAATGATGTATTGAACAGCTGATCATTACAATTTTATTACAATGTACTGAAAAGCCATTTTTTTTTTAATATAAGTTCATCGTTAATTCCATATTATCAGTTGATATTCAATAGCTCTCTCACCCACTGAAAGATTGTCAATGAATTAAAAGTCTCAACCTGTATACAATTCTCACTGGTGCACTTCTGAACCTCCACAAAGGAAAGTGCGTAGTTACGCTAGCTACACACTTTTAATTATTATTATTATTGAAAGTTATAATTCCTAACACCTCCAGCTATTATTACCATTATGTAATAGTAAATCATTCTAGCAAGTTATAAATTCTCTTTTATTGCCAACGAATATAAAATATTTGCATGTTCCTTTTGTTTATAGTTTACAAGTTTATAGGTGTAACAGGAGTGCTATCCGATAATAAATTGGTATCAAATTTTTTATTATATGTTTTGTAGATTAATGTAATTATTGTTAGTCTTTTTTTTAATAAAAACAAAGCGTCTTCGCAGTGTCTACAAGGGTCTACGTCGAAAGCGAAGGTAAAAACCAAAAAAAAGTATTCTGATTTGTTTACCGGTACTAGAAACGATTAACCTACTCAGCTACTTATCCACGTACAGTTTTAAATCTAAAAATAATCACACCGAGATACGACTATTTATAAAAAATCCTAGAAAATAGAAAACTAAAATAAATCCACTCATTCATACAGAGATAAATACACACAACTATGAGAAAGTAAAATATATTACATAAAGATTTACGGATTTAACACGCCAGTGTCGTTGGGAGGTCTTTGTGACCGGAGGCATATCGGCGCGGGGCCGAGCGCGCTCGTACAATCGCGATCCGTCATCGCTGCTCGCCGCAGTCGCCACGCTTTCGTGTGACCGTTCTCATGAATTCTAATAATCTGACCTCATTCCGACACACGATTATACCAAGCTTTTAAATAAACCCTACAAACATTCACAAAGGTCTCTCCTATTTATGAACGGATGACGATATCAACTTGAAAGTTGTGATTTTCAAGTTATGGAATTTTGCTGATATGATGCTTGTACATAATTAGAAAAGTTGTTTTTTAAATATCAGATGGTATTGTTCCCTTTATAAATAGCGTACAGTAAACGTAACATTACTTTTGTCAACAAAAAGGTGTAAAAGAACGCACAGTTTTCATGTCGGAGAGGTCCTTAGAGAAAAGAAAAACAACAACTGACCATGTAATGCACGCTATTGGACACAACACAACACAGCTAAGCATTTCAGGGTTACAGTAACCAGTGACGTGAATGCAGCATTTATTTTATTATTTCGAGTACAGGCAGTTAAGTGGCGCGCTGATGATTAATTCGTCGGTTCCATGGAGTTTTTGTTCCACAATTAGGCGGTGGACACGAACCGCCGTGTCGAGTTGCGTGGCCTATACATTGTTACCGATGTTAACGACTCGGCAATTCCAGTTCCGTTTCTGATAATATATTGCTAATTAGAAGTTTTATTTATAAATATTTTCGTGTATTTAGCTGTTTCTTCGACCGGAATAATATAAGCTTAGATTTATTGAGGGAAAACTTTAGTTTCGTGTAATGCCGGTAGCTTGAGTCTATTAATATTTATAGTGAGTTATTCATATTATATTTCAAGTTACTACATTATTCATTTTAAATATAAAACATTTCGTGGTTAGTTAAATCTTCCGCTTTGATATTAATTGTTCTTACACTTTATATTTCATTGTTGATCAAATTGCTTTTGAAGGCTAATTTTTAATGTCGGGGAAATCCTATTTTTTCCCACTTTTTTGGTAATTAATGTGAAAATTATTCATATTACTGTATATTTTAGCGTCCTTGCAAAATAAATTGAAAGTAGTAATTCAATGACTATTTCTGTATTTGTTGCTCTAGCAACCGTAAACCAGACGTTTCTATGATAAATACATGCATGCAGCTCACTCAAAACCCCGAATTTATTATTATACAACCTTGAACTCCCGACTTCGGCTGCTTGAGCACGTTATGTATATTAAAATAAGTTATTTAATTAAATAAGTCCACGATACGAGCCCGATAGCTATCGGTCTACTATGGGAAAGCCAATTAGGTGTGTTTTGGTGAGAGCCGGGCCATCCATCATATCGCCACGCCCCCCGGTTCCGTCCGGGCGCCCTCCGCCAACAAAACTTGAGTGCGTAACGTAACCTAGCATTGTTCAATTACATACAATGCGGTAATCTTTGCCTGAATTAAATGTATCAGCTCTTTTGGTATCGATGGAAAATCTAGACTATGCTACTGGAAAGTGATTTCCCGCAACGCTGTGGAAAGCAATTTCTCTTAAGTATTGAGTTAATGACTTAGGGCCTAGGATATTTTGTCAGAAGAATAAATATGACTATTAAACATATTTTCTATTCTATTATAAAGCTGTTAAACCGACATTTTTATTCCCCAGTTAAAAGTTATCTGGCTATTGTAAAATCAACCCTTAGTAATTTTTGTTGTATTAGTTGCTATGACATAGCAACTAATACAACAAAAATGACTACTGTACAGATATAATATTTTCCAGAAAAAAAGAAGTCGTCATCGTAGACTTGCAAAAGTTAGATAACGTGGACTTAACATGCCATGAATCGTCTATAGACCAAACGAAAAAGACCCTCCAGTTAGCCTCATTAAACAATTACTTAATTAAATTTTGTAGTCTAGCAATAAACTCAGATAGAACGTTACTATACACCTGCTTGTTTATACAATTACAAGACGTAAATACTTAACAAGTCTACGTTATAAGTTATTCATGACACGATCTACATAAAACGATAAAACTATGACAATAACAAACAACTAATTTAAAGTTCACTCTCATCAGTTGAAAATCAATTTACAATCGTGATAATATCGCAGTACTATCGCACTCTTCATAACTGTCATATTTCTGACTAACCTATGTTAAGTAAATATTGCGGCCAGTGTACGAGATCTCTGTGTTCAAGTGTGGCAAGTCTGGGAGTGGGTCAGGGCAGGCTGGTGGTGTGTAGTCGTGACATTTGCCTGCGCGGTGCGCACCTGCGCCGCGGAGGTAAGTAGCGGCGAGGTGCCGGCTGACGCGCGCGACATGTGCGACTAATTTGTTGCCAGCAACGCACTCATTACACTCTCCCCGACGTCCCTCGACGCCCGAGGTGTCGCCCGCACAACAAACAGCCAGTAATTCTATAAATTGCCACACGCACGAGGAAGTGGTCCACGTGTCACGACGTCATCTCAAAGGATGTGCGAAATGCAGGAAGCGTTTACAGGTTATTGAATGTTCTCTTCATTGCTGTTTCCCTTTATTTTATACTTTTTGTTGCTTTCATGCCGTATTTTTATGAATGAATCAGTGACATCAATCATTCCATTTCAGTATTTAATTAAATCCCACCAAATTATTTAAGTACTCATACAATTCGAGCGAACATATCGTTAAAACCATCTTTACATTGAATTGCAAAGGTGGCCAGTGTATAATTAAATGTTGACGGATAATTTATAAACCTCGATTTGCAGTGGCGCACGCACTCGGCTAACCCGTAGCCGCCGCCACAGCACGCCGTCAAGTAATAACACTAACAACCATTAGCTACTTTCTGGAGCAGAACCGAGGCGACTCCGATATACAGTTAAAATTGTAGTGTCGAAGACACGATTTGTGTAATTAGAATTACACGAATGTATATCACTTGTGAAACATTTAGATGGTACACACACTGGCCGAGCAGGCGCTCGTTAGCCCGCGGCGACACCCGGGGCGCACGTAAATCAACCGTTTTACGTCAACACTTTATAGCTCATTCAGACTAGGCCGCTTTATCACCTTGTTCTTAGCGCTGCAACAACCTCCACTCTCCCTCGAAACCGATACGTTTCACTTTGTTGTTTATAAATTACGACTGTAACAGCCTATTGAATCAAATTATGATTATAATCAGAGGCAAGTACCACGCGGTGCACACATCATCAATCATTAATTTCTAATAGAGCCGCGTCTCTATTTGTCTATCGCTATGATTAACGAAAAGCTTTTGACATAATAATTATTTTGTGACATCTGTATGTTAGGTGCTCACCTGTCCGCTCTTGTCCATCTCATTGTTGGTGAGTTTGACCTTCTCGAAGGAGACGACCTGCTTGCGCAGCTGGTCACCGGAGAAGGGCGAGTCGGGGTGCGGGTAGAGGCGCGCTGGCGCGGGTGGGTCAGCCTTGCCCGCCACCAGCCAGGAGGAGCGGTGGTAGGCGTAGCGGTAGCGCTTGCCGTCCACCGGCACCACGTCCAGCAGCACGGTGTAGCGCGCCTCCGCGCGGCACCCCGCGAAGGACACGCGCACCGTCGGGAACATGCGTCTGGTAAGAACAATAAAACACTCATTACAATTAACTACCTTCATTAAAAATAACTTACGTAAAATTTTATACAAGTCATAAATAAAAGGTTTCTACAGAAATTTTATTAACATTGCGACAAATTAAACCCACGTTAAAACTCAACTTTCAACTATAAATTTCCGAAGGGGATGACGAAACGGACCTCACCGCACTAATGACCTCATAAGAACCGACCGAAAACTAAATTAGACATTACGAAGACAAAAAGCTTATAATCCCCGAAAGTGTTTTACGAGACCAAAACACATGCTCGCAATAAAAAAAGATGATTAATGCATCTTTACAAAAACCAGCAGAGATCCGGCCACGGACGGTGACTTGTATAATTACAGGGTGAAACGCGAACTAGGAAATCAAACAAATATGATGTATTCGATTTTAATGCACCCCTAAATGGGCCGAAGCGCTTCCTGCCGGCAGGAACCGATAGCATCTCAACATCGTTTATTTATGATGTAGGTAGTCTTTCTTATTATATTTTTTATAAAATTTAAACGGCACTTTTGTAATTTCGAAGCCTAAACAAGTAGTCAGGGGCCTGTCAGATTACATAACCGTCAACTAACAATTTGCCTGTCAGCCATAATGCGATATAACGTCACATCGTCGTCAGAGCTGCGGTGGATTAGAAAAAAAACTTCTACTCGTTATTGCTGGTAAGAATTTGTGGAATGCGAGCAATAAAACCCAGGAGTGAAAGAATGAATTAATAGCAGTCATAAAACACGATGTCAAACCGATCTTCGAGGTAAGTGTTATATTATCTAACGACGAGGTATGAGAGTAGTCAATAAAACGTGAAGGGAGTAGTAGGTCGCAACCCACAAGACGCGAGTTAAGCGCTGGGCATAAATAAATGGTATTGAGGTGTGTTCGGAATGGTAGTGTCGTATCGATGGGATCAGTGGTCAGGTTTGACAATGCGAGGAGTCCTGTCGTTAGGCGCAGGCGACGGTCGCGCCACCCAGCGCGCCTGGGTAATGAGGTGCATCCATCATGGATAACAATCGATCGCGGCCAACAATTGCGTCACATGCACCTCCAATACTAATCGATTTTTTTCTCTTTAATCATTTTATACAGTAGGTTTTCATGTTTCCATCAGCTGTTTGTAAGACGTCTTGAATACTAACTCAAGTAGGTATAAGTGTTTCTTTCTTTATCAACAGTTTTCATTAAGTTATTTACGGAAAAAAAACGCATCCCATATAACCTGAAAATTATGTTTTTATTGTTTATTTTACCATTTCATGAAAAAAAAGTAATTATTACATTATAATATTTCAAAGTCATATTAATCGTACACCAGGAGGTTCAACAAAAGAGCAAAGTTTGCGCAACTGCCACATCGAGAAAGTAAGTGTGATACCTGACCTGTGGGCTTTGATATTGATTGAGTTATGAAAAGCAGAGAACTAACCTGCTTCTCCATTTCATTGAATATCCATGTACCTACTCTAAGTGGAAGAAAATAAAGTTTGTTTTACATAGTACTTCGCATTGGTACTTAACCTTCAATGTTTCCTGTGACCTTTCAGCTTATAATTAGGTACAACTTGTTAATGTCTTGTAATATGTAGCTTCAAGCAGTAAGCTGCAATTACCTGAAGTAACAATGTTCGCAAATGTGTTAGAATTCTGATCAGCTATTTATGTAGGTACTAAAGCAGAATCATAAAAAGCATATGACGTAACGTCTTAACTTATTAATAACGAAGGCAAAGCAAGCTAACAATTAAAGGGGTCTGCAGAGACCGAGGTAACGATCTATATTAATGGCGTATTTCGCGAGTAATAAAGTTGGTAGGATCGTCGGCGGCCGTCCGTCGGTCTCTCTCATTTACATAATTCATTAATAAACGTCGAGCCGCGATGCCCTCGGATAAGCTTAACAAAATACCCAATTGAATGTATGTATACAGACAAATGCGAGAACTTTTAACACAATTACTGTATATTATGTAAATAGTAGTTAGATCATCGCAAGAATAGATATAAATATGAACATTGAAATAGAATGTCTCTACAGGATATTACACATTCATAATACTTTAGCCTTCGACGTGGGAATTATTGGTTTTCTCACATATAAATAGCTCATCTAGAACTGATATTAATGAACATTCCGTGTCGACTTCTAGCTTTGCATTCATTACTCACAATGGCTAAAGTCAAACGCGTAAAATTTTAATTGCCAGAAATCGTTCTTAGATCTTTTAAAATGTGAAGATAAATTAGTCCACGACAGTATAAAATTAAGTTTTATTATAAGCATAATAGCATAGTATAATCAGCGTTTTAATGTTCTCACTGCTGGGACTCAGGCCTCCTCTCTAGAAGAGGGAATGCGCCGAGATCCACCACGCGGGCCCAGTGCGGGTTGGTGAATGTCACATGTCTTTGAATTTTTGGTTCTAGGACATGCCAGTTTCCTCACGGTGTCTTCCTTCACCAATTTGAGAGCAGTGGTGATGAAATAAATTACACAAAGTAGCCTGCCTAGGTTTGAACCCGCGACGTACCACTCGTAAGTCGGGGCCGTTACCACTCGGCCACCACTGCTCTCTAAGTTTTATTATATAGAATTATTTTCAATGAATGTCGGTATTGATCTTGTATTTGTAGGTATACTTTTTGTTTGCGGTAAGAAACCGCAAGTATATGACAAGGTACGCATGAAAGAAGGCTAATTTCAGCTGATTGAGTGCAACAATTACGCGTTACCGCATCCGGAGCGAGGCGCGAATATGTCGGAATATGTCCCCGTTCTGAACTTCTGTCGTTATTGTTTGTTTGTAGAAAATAAAAGTGGTTTCACAAACAATTATGGAGTATTGTATGCAGTTGACAAAAATTATGTAAGTAATAATATATTTATCATGAGTCACGCACGACGCGTCTGTTCAGTTTTGAATAAAAGAATGCTATTTATTTTACAAATAGGCTTTAAAGAACACTTTTACGCGTAAACTAGATGAGGCCGGTGTTTCCTAGCTAACTACTCTGAAAAGAAACATTGAAACAAACTCAGGGGTCAAAATCTCTTTTAAAATCCATACAGCAAACATGTAATGGTCCAATCATATGAGAACCTAGAAGATTGGTATCTGAGATGGTCTTTGAGGACTACCCACCTATCCAGTCAAGTGCAAGCATTTGCTAGTATTCGAGTAGCTCAACTCAGGACTACTAAGGAGTTCAACTTTTACTTTTGCACTTAATTTTAAGTGAATATCGTTATTTATACATATTCTTATTATAAAACAAAGTCTTTTACCACGTCTGTCTGCATGTTCACGATGAATTCAAAAATTACTGAACGGATTTTCATGTGGTTAACATCAATATACAGAGTGGTTAATCAGGAAGGTTTGGATGTATAATACAAGCATATTATAGAAGAAAAAAGTCGTGAATTTAAATGATTTCTGACTCCCGTGAGAAGCTAGAGCCGATCGCTAGTTATCTATAAAGGACATTTCACAGACTTCCTTTTACTCCACGTGCATTCGCAATTCTACAAAAAGGACAAGATTAGCTAATAGTTAATGTCCATAAAAAATACATGACTAGAGATAGCGACCCTTCAATTTCATACGAACTAGATACATGATCACAACAGCTGGTGCATTCTATATATTTTCAGCTATGAATATGCAATAGACAGTTGAAGACAGGTTTCATTATTTTACAGGTTTTCATTATACAGAACCATTAGTAATTAACCTAAAGTAGAGATAATTAAGTTATAAAGAAGCAAAAGACACCATGTATGATTACTCGATTACAAACTATGCACCAAAGGAAAATATTATCAGATTAAGTCTACATTATTTATTCTGTGAGTGTGACCTTTAATGTAATTGCTCGGTAAATAAATACAGTTTTATTGTTTGTGCCTCCTTTCTGGCAATAAGTCCTCAGTATTAATTGTCAAATGTTTATTTCAAATTAATATATTGGTTCCACGCGTTGCGTGAGCATTGAAATGGGTATTTATCTTGGACCATCTTTAGATGGCTAGAATTGTAGTTTGTTTTACTGGATGAATTATTTCATATTTGGCCTTTGCTGCGGCAGAATTTTCCGTATATATATGCAGAATCGGCCTAATATTCCCACTGCTGGGGCTCAGGCCTCCTCTCTAGGAAAGTGAATGGGCCGTAATGTACCACGCGAGCACAGTGCGTGTGTGTGGATGTCTCATGTCTGAACTTTTGGATGGTTCACGATGTTTTTCCTTTACGTTTTTGAGACCAGTGGTGATGAAACAAACTACACAAAGTACTCGTAAGCTGTTACGACTGGGCCAATTATGCTCTATTTTAATTTTCCGCGTTATGCATAAAATATTGATTCACTTAGAACTGGTTTACTGGATGTCAATATCGAACTAAGCTGGCATTCAACCGTGAAAAGCAAGATAGCGGTACCTATAAATACATATTTAACGTTTTGTGTTCGTATCGACCATTTTGCTTTACGATTTTTACGATTAATGATAATGCCTTGATGTCGTTCTATTCTTGAACCTCCTATTTCAATTATTGTTAGTAGGACACATTAAAAGCCACAAGAATAACAATAATCCATACTACTTAATATTATAAGCAGAGTCGGAATTAGGTAGATTTCGATTTTCGATTTTGTACAGCGAAAGAATAAAGTGGATAAGCCTCAAATCCCGAGATTAATTTTAAAAAGCAGATTTTTTTTATAACACTATCAGAAATATAGCAGAAAAAATTTCTTCCTGCATCAATGACGAGGAGGAGGAAGTGTATAAATTTGTTAATCTTACCTCAGTTGACGTAGAGAGATCTTTTTCAACGAAAAATACTAATAAAAATTGTATGTTAATTAATTATCTTTGTTTTATTTTTCTTATCTATCTCTGAGGTTTTTATTATTATTTATTTGTAATTTTGTTGGCCACACGGGACTTTTCATTAGAAATCCCGGGAAGATCCACATTAATATCAACATTTCCATGCAAGTACATAAATAACTCTACCTAATTCCGACCCCTGATTATAAGCAGGAAGAGGAAGCTTAGACTCCAAGGATGGACATAGGCTACTTTTTATCCGTCTTCAATTTCGACTTCGCACCCGCAATAACCAATATTCACGCGGACGAAGCCGCTGGCAGAAGCTAGTATTTAATAATCAAGAAATGGCTAATCTAAAACAGAAAATTGCAAACAAATTGTAGAAGAGATAGATAGACATTTCTGTTAGCGATCCCGCCAAACGCTAAGTACAAAATATGTGGCAATGAGACATTATCTGCGGAGAAGTCACGTGACAAGTGACGTAATAAGTAATGTCATCCCCATACATTTTGTACCTGCTTGGCGTTTGGCGAGAATGCTAACAGAAAACTCATTGGCCTAAGCCTGCAGATAGTCGCTGAATGATAAGCGCGTAAGAATATCTTGTAACCCAATAAAACCCCCGCAATATCTCTCTTGCAACCTTAAAAGGACAATTTGTCACTTTTTGAAACTAACGAACTAAATTTTCAGAAGTTTAGTATAATGTTATTATTAATTTAAATTAGATATATTTAGTATAAAAAGCGAGCGCATTTTGCCATTACACTAAAATATTGGCGAGGAAATTATGTAAAAAAACCGACCAACTGCGAGTCGTACTCGCGCATGAAGGGTTCCGTACCATCATCTAAACAAATTAGACACTATATTCCTTGCCTTCTTTTAGTTTTTAGTATTTGTTGTTATTATGACAACAGAAATAAGTTATCTGTGACAATGTCAACTGTCTAGGTAATGGACGGACAGTGGAGCCTTAGTAATATGGTCCCGTTTTTACCCTTTAGGTACGAAACCCTAAGAAACACAAAAATGTAAGAGAAAATAAAAATCAACGGGTAAGGCTGCAACGAATTCAAATATGAATACTGTCATGCTAAGTATAATATTACTAAACATTACGTTATTTATATCATAAGGTTATTAATCCACTTTCACTCACAGAGAGTTTTAGATATTATACGTGTACCTAATATCGGGTTTCACAAACGTAGAAAACATATTTATAATAGAAATTGATATCTAGTGATAAATAAAAAGAAACCGTCAACGGGTAATGTAATAATTGTACTAATAAACACAGACTGATCTGGGTAAGCATTGGTGTATACAGGAATACCTTGGTTCAATTTTAATAAGATATCTAGATGGGAATGGAAAATACATAAACGTATAGGTATATACAAAATTGTTTTTAGTATATGCGAAACCTGAATATAGTTTGTTCAGAATCAGTAACTGAATCGATTCCAATAATTTTTACACCACATCACAAGTTGTTGCCAAGTTGGACACCACCCACACTAAGTACAACACAGATCACGGCAGGTTATAGCGAACATTAGACACTAGCGCACAGCTGGATGCGGGAGTAAAACAACCCCTCAGTCGCCCGGGTGGCCCGGTGATCATGTATTTGTGCGGCCAACCTGGTAACATATTATGTTTATAACTTCGTGATTTTTCATCGTACAGTTATGAAACTTTGTACACAGATTCTTTACATAAAGATACTAGACACGTGTTTCGGGTTTCGTATATACTAAAACGAATGTTGTATAAACCTAAGAAATATTTATAATAAAACAAAAACACTTAACTAATTAATACTATATAAAACATACACTAAAGACAATAACGTCTAGCTAAAATATATATACATATTTGATATAATATATATATTATATCAAATATGTATATATATTTTCGCTTTATAATATATGCTTTTATAATCCTTGTTTTCTAAATAATCTTTTCTATTTTTATGCACCTACCATATTGTCTCTCCACCAGTCAACCTAGGGTGGTTGATTGGTAGAGAATGCCTAAGGCATTAAGTCCGCCTTTGTACCTTTGGTTGCATGAAGATTAAATAAATAAATGGGCCTCCTATCAACTTCAACCAATGTCCCAACACCTTTTACTACAATAATTTAATCGCGACCTGGTAGCCATACCTAGATCTTGTGATAGCAATTACCTGTGACATCGCCTGAGTACTAACAATAACTAAGAAATATTTAGCTTATAATTAAATGCAGGAAATTCTTCCACAAATAACTATTTAAATTTAAAGAACTCGTACGAATAAGCATTCCGATCAAATATCACGTTTCCGTGCCATCGCGATAACATTTCTTCCATATTATACAAGTGTTTGGTTCCGTTATACACCGATCATAAGGTGGTTTTTCCACTATATGTCGTAGTCGAATCAATGGGTGGTATCATTATGGACGATAAGATCATTATAACACAAACTTTGAACTTTTGAGTCTTCACACTCCGTTTGCCTTATCTAAATGGCTGGGTCTTTAAAAAAACTTGTTCGTTTACTGACATTTTGGGAGAAATACAATTAGCTGTAACAATATCCTGCTATAATTAGTTGTTTTCTTTTTTTCATACTTACAAGAATAAGTAGTCAAAAATGGGTAGTTTTTTATAACTATTCCTCAATTTATTCCTGTTTTTAACTACAACATAATATGCTTTTGTTTCACCAAAAAAAATAATTGTTCAATAAAATATGTTCTTCTGAGTGGTTTAAAAAAATAACCACGAAAGGGATGGCGGGGTCTTCTAATCTAACCTGCCCGATTGGGGGTGCCCCAATTCCTATAGCAATTGTAATAAATCCATTTATATTTGGTATACCATATATAATAATAATGGATAAGATTTTTGATCCTCATTATCCTCGTTGTCATTTTCTTTTTAGTTTTTTGTTTCCACCAATACCTACCCCACAAGTTTTAATAAAATACCGCCTTATTTTCTGCTAATTGCATAGCATGTTTCTAGATATAGATAACATAATTCAGATAAGTCTATTTAAAGATGCACCATTAATATAAACACAACGTTTACAACGGCTGCGTTCAATTTCGCAATCACATTAGCATTGCATAGCACTGTCATAAAGGACTACCTGACTAAACAATCAGCATTGTGGGAAATTAGATAATATTGAAATATTCTACACCATTTATAAACGTCATATTCAATCAAGTAATCTATTAATAAGACATGAATGCTGGCATCGAACAACTTACGAATATCTAATAGATCTTATTTAGAAACGGCGAAGGCATTGCGTAGGTAATTTATATCTATCCAATATCTAATCATTTACAATAAGTTGTTAGATATATGTATGTATTTATGAGTTGAATAGAAACATGACTGGTTTTCATGAAATGTCATCCACTCATACAGAGCGCGTTCGCACGCAACTTGGGTCATCGACACCGTGTTTATATGTTTATTACAACTTTCAATTTATACATATTCCCGTTCATTAATTCTGCAATTACTCAATTAAATATGTCCTAAAAAATGCCAAAAGCCTTCAATTTTAAAATCGTATAAAATAAGAAAGCGATTTAAGCTGTTGATCCCCGCATTAACGCCGGCGTTCACGCGCCATTGTCTTACTATTGTGTCTCTAATTACGCACTCAAAAGGTTAATGTAGGTAATCAAATGTCTTTAATTTCTAATATAGACACTAAACGATTTTTATGGACATGAATTCATTTTCTTAAACAAAAATAATTACTTCATCGGAGGAAAGTGTTCGGTAATACGACACCTATCAGCGAATGGTGTACAACATCGGTACCCGGTGTAGTGCGTGCGTCGCGTGGCGCGTGTCAGCTGTCTGTCGCTTACGCGTCTCGTTATGTCGCGCGTCGTCGGCGCCACGCGTCGCTCGCAGCGCTAATCTCGCTATTCAAAACAAAATATCCTGTTACTACAGACAACCTCGTGTGAAAATGAATAAAAAGTAAAATGGAAAAAATCAACAGGTTAGGAGGCCCGCATCAAGCGTCGCCACCGACCGAGCCTGAGAGAGCCACGCGAACTGTCATCTGTCAAACCGCCATTTTAATTCCTTTGTAAATTATACAAATTGACACTTGACATGTTTTGTCGTCTCCCGGGTAATCGTGCGAAATGGAACTCTCAGTTTATTACTTTTGTAAAGTGTCGGGAGGGCTCTCAAGTATATCTATCTAGTCATACGATCTCGGTTTATGTCTTCCTTTTGTTAGCTACCAATCCGTTAGCGTAGGTCTCTACGACGATATGTTTTCTCACATTTTTTGTGTCTTGATGATTTCTATAGATAAAAATAAGAGTGTAAGTACTCTACTGGGTACTTTATTATTTGAAATATGGAGCGTGAGATATGAGAGCTGTAAGGGTGATGAATCAGATTGCTATTATGCTGATGAGGTATATATATTGACACTGACAGATTAAGAAAGTTTCTCCGGTGAAGTTATAAGTTTACGATGTCGTTACACATGAAAAATAATGGAGACATAAATATTGTGAAAAGTGACGTTTAGTTAACGACCTCAAAGCAATGTGTATAAAGTAGCCGCGCGGCGGGGAGCCGCTCTACAGGGAAACGCTTTGCTAATTAAAAATTCTTCTTTGTTTTTGCGTCCAGATTGTAGTTATGCGAGAAATGTTTTATTGTTTAACACACGATAATTTACAATAAGTAAAGCATTAAGTGGAAGCGTGAAATTCTTAACTAAACTTGAGTTATTTGTGTAAATCAGTTCACGCTGGCTTTACGAATAACTAGTTAACACTACATTAAAATATGAATAGGAAATATAAAGCAGATAAATTACTTCAAGAAATTTTGTTGTTACTGATATATCTAAATATGAATATTGTTACGTACGTATCTACATATATCAAAGTTTTCCACTCTACGATTTAAAAAAAAAAATACTTTAAATAAATAATTCTACAACTTGCTCGATATAGTACCTCCTTGTATCTACACCATATTTAATATCTGAGTTTATCAAGAGCCTGCAAGGTGCTAAGGTGTACGCAGCAATGATTTAAGAGGCCGCATTAAACTTTTATTACACCGTGGCCTGTTCAGCTGGCTACGCGTTATTTTATTAAGACACCCCTAAATATAACCCCATACAACCGAATTTAGTTTGGAAGAATAAATATGAAACTAAGGATGGCTGGGTTGGTAATATTTTTATTGTAGCCAACGAACTTTAGTATATTGGCTTAACACGTTGACAACGGTACTCATTTTTGTATTATTTCCATTCCTGCAAAACGGGGTGTTTAAGGCCCCGTTTGAAAACTATTATTATGGCGGTAAGGGACTTATTAGACCCCTTAACGTTTAAGAAACGCTTTTTTTGGCATAAAATTTTATTCCTTCAGTGCGCCAGGAGGTCAAAGTGACCCCGAATCAAAGTAGATACATTATTGCATCCTATTTTAATAAAGCATCTTTCATATATTTCCTAAACTTAACCAAAATTAGGGTACCATAATGACAAATAACATCTGTGCACTTACTTATCTTTACTAATAAAAGTATTCAATACGCAACCAAATCAAAATGTTGTACGTCGATAACAAAGAAATAAAAGTTAAGTACTGGCTTAAGATAATATGTTCGTACTTTAGAGCTTAGTACCATTCGCAGTGTGTTTTAACAATTTAAATAAAATCTTATAATCATGTTATTTATTCTTAAAAATATGCCTTTTATGAACATTTTGGATAATAGTAATTATAAATTTGTAAAAAATATTACATAAAAAAACTTCAATAATAAAACAGTTTGTCAAGCGGATCGCCCTCGTGCTCTTTTGACGTTCCAAGTCATGTGCCAATATAAAGCTAATTAATATCGGTGGGCAATTATAGACCAGTTAACATTAACAAGGTGCCCTTTAATTATTATCGTTGTAATCTGACTATGACGTCGGGTTTACGACACTTCCGCCGGAACCCATGACTGGTCATAAAGTGGGTAGGTACACAATGCCCAATGTGCAACATTCACCCTCGTAAACAACACCACTACAACACAAATCCAACGGTGTGACTCCCGACTAAATATTAAAACACCGAATGACCCAATATAACTTTACATCCTCCATAAAAACTTGAAATAGGTTAGTGTTATTCGGTATGCAGCAACACTTAACAAACCATAGATTTATGCTTTTATAACATTGTAAGATAAGAGATCCATAACTTTATGAAGCGATCTCGGTAGTGGGTAGTCGCAACGACACGGTGCGTGATATACGATGCAATAAGCAATTTCTAAGCTACATCAAATGAATTTCACATAAGCAAAAACGTGAAATTGTAATCAAGACATAGGTATCCAATGGGAAATTCGTCGAGATGAACTAACTATTGTGGATGTAGTGATAAATCAGCGGGTAATGTACAATTAAACAATTTCTCATGCTCAACACGATCGCATCGACTCGCGTGTCACGTACTTACTGGCCTACTATAATTGTTGGTTAGTTTAGATATGTTTTGTGCGATTTCTATGGAAATTATAACAGAATAGTGGACCTACCCATGTGCGTGAGCGATTACTGCAGACAGGGCGTCGCCGACGCCGATTATATCCTACATATCCATCAATTATATCCAACATCCTACAACGGACTGACCATCACTACGTGATAGGTCGGCGGTCATTATTACAAACGTAAAGACGACATACGTTACCGAACCATGTTGTGGCCCAATTTACATGAAACATTCAAGTGTTATTAAGTGTAATGAAATCGACACGAACACGGTTACCATAGGATGTGTTTTTAGGGTTCTGTACCTAAGCAGACAAAACGGAACCTTTATAAGATCACTTTGTTGTCCGTCTGTCAAGACCCTTTTTCTCAAGAACGCGTGGAGATATGAAGCTGACATTAACATCAAATACTCAAATCTGCTACCCCAAGCAACAATGAAAAATTCAAATTTCTAAGTCAACGCAATATAAAGATAGGGCGAAGCAAGCTCTCAAAGCACAAGTATAAGAATAAATCTGAAAACTGTAAATTTGTAATTTATACGTCAGAGAAAAAACTTTTGCGATTCGGAAAAATCTTCGAGACTCGATTCGGGAATCGAACTATTTAGGTAAATTTGTACGGAACCCTCAGTGGGTCCGATTCTCACTTGCCTAGTTTTTTAAGCTAGCTTCAATACTGTTCGTATTTTTTGGAAATGTGAGGTTTAGCGTTTAGTAACGTAACACTCTATAGAAACAGACTCCGAGAAGAATCTCTAAAAGCAATATACAAGCAGATATGTCAGCAAAATCCAAGGAGGGGCAGTTGGGGCCGATGCCTGCTAGGGTTGCGGGGACATATTTTGAAAGAGTTACCAGCTCGCAAAAGGCAACTAAAGGACACAAGTAGGTTTTTATCAGTTAATGTGACGCTCCACCATAAAGTGGAAGAAATCACATGATGACATGCCATCTACAAAAAAAAAGACCTATAAAGGCTAAAAATAAATATTAAATTTTCTAAAAACATCACCTAAGACTCTATCTCAAACATTCCTTTTTGACTTACCTAAGAACTTACTCAGAACTTTACAGCCAGCTTGAAAATTACGATTGAACTAACTGTATATTAAGGTTCATAAAGGTCACAGCTTCAAAATAATTAAGTAATAGGTGTTGCATTTTGCTCATTTGCTCATTTACACAACACTTTAGAACGCGCGCAACACTGTAGCAATTACGAACTTTAAAATAGAGTTAGATTTGAGTGTTCGAAGCTCAGTCCCGCTCCGTCATTAGTCGAGAGAGGGTAGACATTCCGTCATTATCCGTGTTCATTATAATCTTGGGCAAGTATCTCGAGCGCCACCTCGGCTCGAGATTACGCTGTCGTAATTAACTGTTTTACACGCTCCCAATGGCTTCATTTCGCTAATGACCACCTCGACTCGTCCTTCTATCTGCACAATTCCAATCTCCAAGCCAATTTGTACCTTTCATTTATGATGTTAAGACAGATTTTCATTCATTCTGGATTAGCTCAATTTAACATCATTTATTGAGGAAACATCTTGCCTGTTTATTTGCAATAGTATAATCAAATTTCACTTAGACTACAGCTAAAACTAATGAAGCTATAACTTTATTTGTATCTAAGTTTTATGATGCTATACTTTATCGTCAACCATGATAAGATGACATCCGTTTTAAATAAAAATCTTGTTTGCTTGTTTCTGTTTTACTACTTATAATGTTGGTGTTGATTTTATTAAATTTAATCGAGTTATTCAGACTAGTGTCGATACAGCTAGTCTATTTTTATTCTTATAACAATTAAATAAAATAATTTTCAAATGAAAACCTTGTTTTATATCGAGATAACAATTATCTCGAATTTGAATTATTTTCTTCCAGTTTGTGAATAAAAAGAACATTACCAAGTCTATAATTATTATGATTTGTTAAGGAGATTTATCTTCAAATATTTTATTTTAATGTTTATATTGTCTCTAAGTTTTGCAGTACTTACTTAAATATTGTTAAAAAAAACACCTACAAATTTCTCCGTAATTTTGACAATCCTAATAAATAGAAATAAATAAATAATATCACTTAACCTTCCACAATCGTATCGTAATATTAAATTCTTAATTTTGATATTTCGGTATTCGTAACCATAGCGTAATGAACGCGTCTCTTTACTAAAATTCATATATCAAATTGTCTTGTTTTCCACTTCACTATTATATGAAGTTATACACTTTGCAATTGCAAAACAAGCCTGGCATGTGAATAGGTCTTATATTAGCATACATTCAATCAACTTCAATTACCGGCAACTATTTTAATTCCTTCACCCTGCGCCGCGGTCTTGTTAACAGAACATTTATCATAGGATCGCATTATGTTACCCCGTGTAATTACTATAAATATACAACAGCACTTCATGCCAGATGTATCTACTGCCTACTAACCTTAATCGTATCCTCCACAAATAATTTGTACGTTCTGCTGCCATAGAGTACCGCGATGCCTAGGCGGGCACTAAGAGACAGCGCTGCAGAGTTCTCAAAATTTTGCATGTGTGATTGTCACTTCCTTTAACGTCACAAAAATTGGTATGAAACAATTCTGACTATAGTTCTGTCAGCCGAAACTTTTGCTCAGTGCAATTACGTGGCCCACCCTTGGTTGACTAGAGACGTAGAGAATGACAAAGACGTGAAATCTATATTTACGCTGCCAACGTCGGCGCAGCTTTCCGAGCTCTACATTATCTGCCAATGCAAATGCGTATATATGTATAACGAGTACCTAATAGCTCTCGCGCTGCTAAAGTGGCCTTCTTGCTGTCAACAAGGCTGCAATTATCTCATCATCGTAACGTAATGTTCGCTGATATCTTGCACAATCATACCCACATTAAGTGTGATACGACTGCACTAAGTAGGGGCGCACTCTTGTAAATTAGGAGCGCATTTATTTATTTTATTTATACGGATAATTCAAGGATCTCGTATAGGCCAGTATAATCTTGAGATAGCAATCGTTAAATTTATTAGGCATGCTCAAATTGAAAAAAGGTTTAGGACTTTGCTAGTGAGTGTACAAATTACTTAGGTTATATTTACGATGCAAAATAATGTGTAAACATAGACCATGTTTGTTAAAACTATTCATTTTAAACACTTGGTATCTGTATAATCAACTAATTGCCATGCAAACAACACATGTCGTTATACACTTTTGATTACAAACATATTTATAAACAACCCACATCAAAATACCACTTGAGTATTTATTATAATGTCAGTATCGTAACGATATGGGTACTAAAGTGATTTTAAAATAACTACATTTATTTCTTAATAATTGTATTCACATTTATAAACTGCTAATCTGTTGGTTTTCTGTGTCGTAAATTGTGCTCGCGTCTAGCACATTTGAATATAAACGAGATCATAATATTCGGATTGAACTCGACTGCGCCACACTCCTATCTCATCATAAGGGATCATGCACACACCATTCTTTTACGAGGTTTCCATAACGACTTTGCGCTTCGAAGACTTTTACTGCCTTTATTATAAACTAACTGTGAACGAACAACCAACGATTTTTTCCCTGATTTGTATTATTTATATGACTAGGTAATTAATAAAATACTAATGTGAACTCTGATATATTTATATATCATTTTATTGCAATGCGGTTTGTTATCATAAAAAATGTTATATACACAATTAATTAATGCTTTCTTTCGTAATTAACAGTGTGGATGCTCGCGATAATGCATGGATTTTGTTATAAAACTGTACTGTTTTATTTTATAACAAGCGTCTGTGAGGTGTAAATTAATATGGCAGACCGGTTGGTGCGAAATAACAATAATTGTACGTCACTCCCGTTAGTTCATAACACTACGTTACATAATACTACGTTGTTTGCTCCTGCTAAAACTTTTTTTAAAAATTAAGATTTGGCTGTGACCGTTTGTCTAGCGTAGTTCGACAGTCTAGACGTCACGTAGCAGTAGCGTGTGCGCGTAGCAGCCGCGTAAGCGCGTAGAACCCGCGTAGCAGCAGCGTAGGCGCATAGTACACGCGTAGCAGCAGTGTAGGCGCGTAGTGCCCGCGTAGTAGCAGCGTAAGTGCGTAGCACCCGCGTTGAGCTTCGATGCGACATACGCCGCGGAAACACTGTATTGTATGTGTTTTCAATTACAACGTATGATAAATAGGAAAGACTTGTGATGGCATTATTGCAAAACAGATGTAATTAAATGTTACTTTAAATGATCTGAAATTTCAAATTGTCTGAAGTTAACTCTATTAACCGTTTCTATTTAACATTTTTTTTTATATATTATCAATAGCATACAAACATTCTACCTTAAAGACTCATTCATGCAAGATCATCCAACATACTAAATCTTCCTCTTTCATGAAATCCATCAAATTCAAAGCGGTTTAAATTGCAAATAATGTTCAGCTGTCATCCTTCTTCAAAGATGGGTTCAGACGGACGTAGAGCTTTCTACGGGTAACTGTACCCGTTGTAAAGCCGAGGTCACACTGATACATACGATGCCTCGTCCAAGTTAAATGAACCGATGAACGTCTATAAAAGTCAATAAGGCGTAACGCAGGTGCCATGCGAGACCGGTACAGATATCTTTAGATTAAACCCACGTGTGATGCGTTCTGTTCCTCTATCAGCCGTAAAGCTAATCCAATCTCCGATATAATTACTTAAGCAGCCTCTTATCTCGCTTTAACTTGACGGAATGAGTGTAATCTAAGCCATAATTATTATTTAATATCTCATTAAAAATGAAGTGCTAATGATAACTGTTAAAAAGTTACCTTGTTTGGAAAACCTGATCGACATCAGGATGATGAGGAACTTGAATACTGTAAATGTACGTCATTTAGGTTTATAAAGCATTTTTTAATTAAAAAAATGTAGTTATTTCAGTAATAGACTAGAAACTTAATGATCGTAATAAGAACATGAACATCGTAATTCTTAGTTGACATCTATTATAACTCAATACTACCGCAAATAATTACACTTTCAAGCACATAATTTTTAATAATAACTTAGTGCAACGTGCTTAATAACATTACGTTAATGACATTGTATGAGTTCTCAAACTCTTTCCGCCAATTACATGCATAAAACGAGTATTTTGTTGAAGCAGTGTAACCATGTTCCCACATATGCTCGCTCGAGATTGATATCACCACTTAACTGAAGTCAGCTGCTGATGTAATTAGCGATGCGACTCGCGACCCACTCCGCGAATTTATCTTACACTCCTTATATCTCAACGGGTCGGTTTTACTTGCTTAAGCTAATTGAAACTGGTGAAAAATTGCGACCACATACCGAGCAATTTAATGTCTCTGCCTCCAGGTACGTAAGAATGTAATTCAAACGATGCAATGTTTACTTTTAATCGTTAATGCTCGCCGGACCCTTAATAACCATAAGTCGGCCGGCCACAATAAACTAACGTCTTTAAAACAACATTCGTAATGAACGAGACGACCTTATTGATGTTTGTATGAAGACAGATAAATATCGCAAGCTGGTAACTGTGCCGAGACGCTTTACTTGCCGGTTTCAAACGAAACCTTTATGTTTTCTTGTGAAACGAGAATTGATCGTTTGCAGATTTATGTCGTAAACAAGACTTGTACAATTTGTTACTTTTAGGATAAACCGAAGAGTTCAACATAATGATTCGATTGTCAAATTGCTGTTTATGTGGTCCGAGTGTGTAGTGTGGCGCGGCCGTGCCGGACAGAGGGCACGCTCGTTAGTGTGACCGCACCATTATCGATGATGGATGACCACCGCCGGCGCCATACCGACACCCGACAAATTTAATTTAGATCACTAATGTTGTGTGCTGTGTATAGATAAAGCTATTATCGCGTTAAGGTGAACTATCTAACATCAAATAATATCATGCACGTAAACACCTGAAGGATCAATCGTTAAACCGTTTATGATACAGTAACCATTTACATTGATATCTAATAATCATTATCTGACGTAATAAAAAGCAATATTACACGAGGAGAATCATGTTTGCATCAATGTAGCCATTACAAAGTTTCGATAATTTCTCAAGCACGTTAACGTGGCTCCAGCGTACGCACATAAATTTTATAACGTAATTCCGTTTTAATGAGCACAAAATAACATTTACAGGTCGCTCGCGAAGAGATGTAAACTGCTTTAATTGCGCCTTTAGCAATCGAGCACCTTGGTCGTAGCAAGCGTCGAATCAACACCTTACATCCAAATTGGTACATAAACACAGCGCAATAAACAGGAGCCGGCGGTTTACTGCGGACTTTTAGTTTATTGAAATAATAATGAGTAAAAATGTGCGGCGCTTGCCAAAACACGAGATGTTGACGGTGGAGCAGACAGCGCCGGTAGACAGGTACCGTGGAGTATGTATGTGTATGACGGGGAGGCGGGTGGTAAATGCAGTCGGTCGGGGCGCTAACGGGCGCGGGGTGCGCGGGGTGCTGTGCGCGGGGTGCGAGGGAGGGTGCTGGGGAGCAGACGTCGTCGAGGAGCGTCGGAGGCTGCGATCGATGAAGCGCGGACACGCCTCGCGCACACCGCAGCCCGCACCCGACAGCCGACACTCATTGTTGATTCAGCCGCCGCTCCTTCGTCTACTATTACCCTAGTACACGATGCCGCAGAGTTCACCCGTAGTTCACCCGAAAGCTTTCTGGACGAACATTCATCATCTGTAAACGAGTGACCTTATTCGGGCAGTCCTACTCCTAACTCGACGGCACAGAACATCTCTGGACTGAATGGAATCTCATTTTATATTTTATAATGCATGTGAGCTGTCAAGACATGTTCCAAATGCGATGAGCGTGTTAAACGACTGTATTGTGATGGCCTGTCACTGCTTGGCCGGTGCCTTTGCCAGACCCTCGCCACGTCGATATTATCTCGCTTGACGGACTAGGAAGCCACTCGCTCCTAACATCCAGGCGGGAACACGAAAATAAAACAACTTAATCTGACATCAAACGATTTTTAGTAATCCGTTTCAATACATTTTGTGCCCCAAAACATGTTTAGATACTGTAAGGCAATCTAATAAATACAATTAACATTCTCTCGATCACTCGATTTGATTACCTACAATGACTACATTACCTATCTGGGTTTCAATTTCAATAGCGCTATCTTCTTGCAATAAAAATTAACATATTCTAATCGGACTGAACTATTATTGTTCATTTCTAATACAAAAAGTCTTCTAAAAAAGGACACAAAAACCAAACTCGGTTATCGGTACATCTGAAATCTTGTCAAAACGGTTAGTTAAGCGCGGGATCAGGCGACGATACAAAACGGGTGACGTGTAGTCGACCGCCGCGAGCGACTCAACCAGTACCCTACACACCAAGGTGAAAAAAACCAAAACTTCACTAAAATAAGGTCCATTCTCCTGTGTGTGCTATAATACCAAGTTTAAGATTACAATTTTGTGAGTGACGATCAATTTGAATTCCTCAGGACACTGATCCGTCACCGATAAAACACTCTAGCGTCGTTTGGTGACAAGTCAGTTGTGCACTTGTAATCCGGGAGATTAAAGACATCTCCATTAACAGTCCGCCCCGAGCGCCTTTGACTCTGTGATGAAACCGACAAGTTTTTAAATTGTGCTTAACACGCATCTAATTGCTGCATGTACCACTAATGTGCCGTTAATTTTGCCATAATACCGCTGACGGAAGCAAATTATGAATATTATATCTATAAATTCTTTTATCTTCGGGCCGCTCCTCCATAATTTATCATCATAAAATAATAACTGCGAGAGTTAAGCAGGTTTAATGAGGCATCAGTCAAAATTACCACGCTTTGAGGAACACCAACAAAGTCAGCGTAAACAACTGCTCCAAATGGTTAAATATGAGTACCTGGTACCTATGTACTTCTACATTTATTAGTCCCATGTAAGGTTCCAGTCGAGTTGGCAACAAGGGCTGTTCCGAGCGAGGGAGTGCGCGCGCGTGTGTGCTGAGCTCGTCGGTACGCGCCTGCAAGTGTGTGGGCCAGGCACAAGAATGCCTGGGATCCCGCATCCTGCTTGTGTTTATTTACGAAGTCGGAAGCATGTATCTAGTACATATTATCAAGGTACGCAAGCCGACAATAAAACATCGCCGAGCACCTAGCTATACAGCTGTTGAGGACATGGCCGGATTTGCGCACAAACTGTCGTAAGTCACGCGACAACAAGACAATAAAAACTTATCAAGCCTCTTATAGCTAATTAGGCGAACGCTTATTGCTATTTTACGCCACACGATAGGTATTTACAAGTCAGCGGTGTCACAGAGTTCATGACAGCACGAAAATACTACAAATATATTCATAGACTCCGAGCCTATTAAGCATTGTTGGATGAAATAGACGTCGTATACGACTTCATACATATTTTTGAACCCTGACACTGAACGTTGAAGTTAAATATTGAAATTAGGTGTTTATAATTTTTAAACCAACGGTATTACAAATGTTTAGTTGTCATTGAGCTCTAAGCGGCGTGATTGTTATAAGATAGTGTCACGGCACGTTGGTGCAGATTGACGTGACGGCTTGCACCTGTGTGTCCGCGATCTAATTCGTCCGCATGGTAATGAGCGGCCCGTGCGCCCGCGCCCGCGCTGCAGCGCCCGCGTGCAGCCGCACAGCGCTGCGTAACCCGACGCTACACCTGTCCCGATATGAAATAATTTTTATTTACAGAGCCCTCCGGAGATTATGAATATTTCGTAGTGGTATCGCGTCCGACATCGGCCCGCATATTATGTTACATCGCGGAGTAACCTATGACGACCCATAATTTACGTGCCGGACGTTCGCCTGCGCTCTCTCTACATTTTGGTAAATAATATTTTTACTTGACACCTTCCCTAGTAGTCGTTTGACAGTGTTATAGAGGTTTTTGTTAAAATCAAATTGAAACATAGACGGTCGTAAAATGAAAATGTATTATGTTAATATTTCAATAGGAATATAAGTGGTTAAATGGTTGAGCAAGAAGTTTCCAATATCCATTGCTATATCATAAATGTTATTGGTTGTAAAATAAAATTGACACTTAAGCGTTGTGTTGGTGATATGACATGATACATTCTTATAAGCAGACTTGAATCCATTACGTAATTATTAACGTTAGCCGAAAAGTGCTACACAGATTGAAGTGCTATACTTTTTTGCAACAGAAACGCATGCTGTTTTTTACACGTAAATACTGTTAACATCACTCGTATTATATATCAATGTAGCATTTTTCCGTCTGTGCAAATCAAAAAAAGACTTAATTAAACTCGTTTTAATTATCAAATCACACATTGAGAGCCAGCAGCCAGCCGTCCAGCACAAGGTTCTGCAACAACCAATAAATCATGTTCCACACACATCATAGTAATCCATACCGTGCCGTTTAGGGTTCCGTAGGCCACCAGAAAAAATAACATGATACTACACTGCATTTAATTTATTGAGTATGTGTGCGTTTTTATTGGTAATAAACCTATCTATATGATTGTAAAATTGCTTTGAGGTGTGAAATTAAATGCATGCAAGTTTAGGTCTTATTGCGTGGCGCAACCACTTCAACTCAAACTATACGGTACGTGTGTCGACTAGTAATATTTTAAAGTATAGCAAAAAGGTGCATAATGATGAGCAAGTGGGGGTTGCGTGGAGAGCTGGCCCGCGAGCCCGGCGACTGGCGAGGGTCATCAATCATGCGCCGGGCCGCCCCGTGACGAATGCCAAGCCAAACACCATTGTGACCGATGCCACCCACACGCGGGACTATCGCGAATACGAGTGACGTCACGACACTGATGGGTTCCGTAACTCTTTTCTTACATGACAGGTGGGTAATGCAATTGATACTTACCTAAGTAGAAATTAAATTAAAGTACAAGGCATTAGCAATCGCTATGACATAATTATTCTCTTACCAATTGCTTTATTTCGAGAAAGGTCATTAAAACTTGAATTTTGGCAACATAAAATGATTAACAACCGAACTTGCAAGATTAATTAGATCCTGAACTTTTATCGTATAGGCCTATCAATCTCCTTAAAAATCGTAGTCAAAATTAGTTGTTTTTGTAATGGAACCCTAAAACCATAAAATTTTGTCTATTGCAAAAAAGTGTATTGTGAGTGCTCATTGACACAATCTTCGGACATAGTGTTACAATACATTGTTGGTATATTAATGGTCCACCTTACGCGGAAGTGCCTTCGTAGAAACTCCCCCGTGGAGACCACTATCAACTATGTTGTAAATGGCCGATATTATTCACTGGAGCCTACCACACACGTGGTGGTATGCATATAATGGATTAATATTTATTCAGAAATAAACACTCTTCATAAATTTTGTGAAAAAGTGTTGTTAGGAATGCTTACTTTTGGTTTGACAAATTCTATTAATTCTGGCAGCTAATAACGCTACTTACGAACTTCTCGTAGATTCGATTAACAATTGGTTTCTCAAGCCAGGTAGTAGGTGTAATAGTAACATGGACGTTTACAGCGGTCATTAGGAGGTATGTTGTCAAAGAAGATTGTCCATGAAGTTTCTCGCACATTCTTCTCCATAGAGATCTATGCTTTGAAACGTGCAATTAGCACAATTTTTCTGACTGACTGACTTCTTGACAATTCAAAAGTGCCTGTAATTGGTTATTTGAAATAAATGCTTTGATTCTTGATTCTAATACGAAGATAAATCAATTTATAGACAAGTTCGTAGCATCCTGCTACGCAATCAGTGCTACGGAAATGAATGGCTCCAATGACAGTCGTAGCAGCTACAACAACATGTAGGTATGTAGGTTCCCTTTAGCAATTTCACCTAGGCAGGCACACATATTCATAACGTTGGATTTAATCGGCCTCAGTTCACCTCGGGGAATGTATGGGCCGCATGTGCAATTAATTGGCTTATCGTGAGTTTATTGATTCGGTAAGGCGATCCGTTTTAATTACCGCCATCGCTCATTTGCCGCTGATTGGCTCGCAACATACCTCAATATACTAACGCACTAGTTTCTAATGAAACCCGGTCAATTTCAAGATCTCTTACAAATGAAACTGCAATCAGCATAGCCCGCCTTTTCATTTTATTCGGTTTACTGTTTTAATTAACGCAGTACTCTTAAATTAACATTGACAAGAATTGCCAGCAAATAAATTCCACCGGTAGTTATGAATGAGAAAGCAAAATTGCGGGTGGTTATTTGCATTCTTTCTTTCATCGTTTCATGCATATTGTATATTCTCAAGGCATATTACTTGGTGCGCAGTACTTAACGAGGACGCAGCGTGTGTTTATAGTGTTGTCTGGCATTCAATTGACTTTCTAGGCGAATGCTTCCAAAACACAACTGTGGTCTCCGTCGTATTGTGTAATTTTGTATCGTAAAAAGGGTAACAAATATAAAAGTTGTTCGTTGAGCACATGTCGCGGCGCGGAGTCTGCTATTACAGCTAATTGACAGTCCGCATACGAGCTGTGTTTACTACGTATTTGTCACTTCCCCTTCGCTAATGACACGCTACGCACCTACGAGTGGAGGACCTTTAGAAAATAAACAAACACACTGATGAGTGCGACCACAACGACATGCCTCGCCTCATGGCGAACATCAACAATGAAATTTAAATGTTTTTTTTATGAAGGACTTTCTAAGTTATTTTAAACCTGTACTAACTTGTTTATGGTAAACAATTTACCCAAAATTATTACCCAGTGGTCCAAGTCTCAGATAAACGAAACAAGTGATAACTAATCCCATAATAACAAATTAACTCCAACCCTCGGCGTGAGGAACTGCCGCAAACAAAGTTATCAATAATCACGATTTGGTTAATGGCCCGGGGCGGACGACGAGTTCCGTACTACGGACTCATAATAAAGATATAATATCAGCGCACTCTCCCGAGGGTGACGAATTGCTCGTACGATTAACTCTTAAACGACAAATAGAGGAACTCCCTTCCCGCAGCCCTCCCGCTCGGGGGAAAACTAAGCCACGACTTCCGCTAATTATTCGGGGGAGCGGCTCGGCAAACATCGCCGTCCCCCTCGCACTCTGCGAGCCGATGCACATCTCCGCAAAAACTCTCTGAAAACCAAAATTTTCCCTTCTCCCGACGGGCGGTCATATTTCTTCCCTCTCGCTCCCATTAAACACGCCGTAAACGCTTTCCTTTTTTCACGCCCTCGCTCTAATAGAAAGGCAAATTACGAGCTTACGGGCGCGGACGGGTGGCGATGTACGAAACCGCCGCGGCCTGCATGCTGCGTCCCGCTCGCACCCGCCGGCACACCTAGCTCGGTGCTCCTCGGGAAATAGGGGTCGACTACGTGAACTTTCACGTCATATGTTTATACTGGTATCTATCATGCTACCACAACACAACACACGTAGCGCGACTCGCATCTAAATATCGATAGCTTTTTGCAACTACTCAGGAAATACCTCGTCGAAGATAAATAAGCTTGCGGCGAATATAAAAACAAGCGGATGACCTATTGAAAACTTTGGACAGTAAGCTAGTATTTGACTTGTTAATGATAAAAACATTTATTGGCATTTAAATAGTGCACATTCTTTGGCGATTAGAATGCGATAAAAAATGGCGACTGTTCTCTGTCCTATCAAGAGCGAGTGTTTTACAAGTACCTACGTCCGGTCTAACCGGTACAAAAATATTTTATATATATTTTTAATTAATTAACAAGCCTGGTGGTAATACACTTATTTAATCAAATGCCTAACTAATAGTCTATGAAGGTGCGGTTGTCTCAATATAAAGTCATGAACAATTTTTTATTCTAGAATATTATTATGTCAATCATCTCCGTAAAAATATAATTACTGCTTCAAACTGACAGATGTCAACGATGGTTAAAGTATTTCAAGAGTGAAAATACTTAAGGATACATGTAGTCCATAAGTACGTATTTCAGTCAGCAGTTCGCACCATGACGCCAGTAAGGGACTGTTTTTTTATTTCGTCGGTTTCTTAACCAATTCTTAATGTTATTAAATGTTATAAAAACGACAAACTTTTTTATTTTTAGGGTTCCGTACCAATAGGGTAAAACGGGACCCAAAAAATAATATTTTTTTATTAAAATATTTAAAAATATAATTGTATGTTATAATGATGAATAAACGAAATAATAATGATAATATTCCACAACTATCACACAACGCCGTCTAGTCCCAAGCTAAGCAGAGCTTGTGTTATGGGTACTAAACAACTGATAAACATACTTAAGATATATTTCTAAATACATACATGATGTATTTCTGTTGCTGCTCTAACAAAAAATACTTAAAAACAGAATAAAATAAATATCTATGGGGGCTCCCATACAACAAACGTGATTTTTTTGCTCGTTTTTTGCTATGGACGGTACAGAACCCTTCGTGCGCGAGTCCCGCTCGCACTTGGCCGATTTTTTTTTGCATTTAGTTCTAATATCCTACAGCAGAACTTAAACAGTCTAGAAGTTCTATAGTAAGGTACCTGTAGAATATTACTATTAAAACTGAAAAAAAATCTAAATCGGTTCATAAAAAAAACCGAAACAACCGAATTGAAAAGATTCCTCATTTTTGGAAGTCGGTTAAAAAAAAGTAGTTGTTAAAATATGATCTTTTTCCAACTTAACTAATACTTATTTGCTTAACAAATTAAAAACCAGGTCAAGCTAATAAAATTACGTAATAGTTAGTACCATTTTCAACTATTGGTTGACCTAATTTCGGACTAAAAATGTAGCCCTAAGACAAATAAATTAATTTCGGTAACTTAGAAAGCTTTGGACCTTAATACTTACTCAGTATCAAAATTGATTAAAATTACTTAAGGATGAAACTCAAAAAATTAAACCCTAAATTAGATTTATTTATTCACGTAAATTAAGACCAGATATAGCATCATCTATTCCTCCCAGCGGCAACTATCTCTGCATATGTATAAAATTTTCCTAATAAAGACGAAAACTTGACACTTTCAACAAAGCATTAACTCCAATTTTGATATCGAATATATCAACGTCAAAATATAATAAAGCGGTTATTATTTTCAGGCAGAACACAAGAGCGCAGGCTGTCAGCCCCTGACTTCCCGAGTGAGTCGTTGTACACGAGCCTTATACATGGTGGCGACAAAGCTGACGAGCGGGTCGCGTGACGTCAGACATTCGTCGTTGTATGCACCCCTGCTCTTGTAATCAACTCAAAGGCTTCATTGGCCAATAATGTCATTAAACCCAAAGTCTAGCGCATGAGAAAACACTGTCTCAGAACTTAGACGGTGCTTCAAAGATTTGATTCAGGATAAGCATCTTCAAAGCAGTTCAAATTAAGTACATAGTCACTAAAAGCTTAGGGCTGTACTCTATAAATCTATTTTAATATTTCTATACAAGATTATATATGACAAATGGTCGCTTTTTCTTTCTCCAAGGTTTTGATAAAAACACAAACTTGTGGTCTACCATTAAATGGCGTCTTCGATATCAAAGGTTAGTCATCCCAACATGCCCACTGCCCAACACTGACTCAATTGTTTCAACTAATCAAATTATAGTATTCGAGAGCGTGTCTATACTACCATGACGTGTACCAAATTACAAGTCAAACATCGGCGCGTCACAAATGTAACCTCCAGTTTCATGATTCGGTAATGAGCACGTGCCGTCAGATTGTGGCTTGTTCATACAAATGGCAGTCATTTTCGAGTTATCGACTTAACACCGCCGCGGAAATGGAAAATAATAACTTCATCGCTGGGCGGCGCCGGCGACACGTACGGATATAATTTGGACGCATTAGACGTCGTTTGTACCAAAACTTGCGCCATAGTGCGCGACTAGCTCATTATTGTATTATTTCGATTCGTTCCTTCGGCCATTGGCAAAGTGATTTGTTTTTTTAGTTTTCATTGTATCATTTGGCACTCATAAATAGGCAAGTAATGTACAAATTTGTAGAGCAACATTTTCCGATTTCACAACTACATTAAATCCATAAATCTGAATTTTGTTCGCAATCGCAGCTGTGGAATACGATAAACTACTTGATTGCATCAATTGCACCTAAAGCACTCTTAGTGGTATTACAGTTATTCGTTTATGATTTACCGTCACTTATCCGATGTACGTGACTCAAGAAGCCTTTAAAATCATATGTAGCATCTGCGAGGTAGTCAGTGACAGCGACATGTTACAACAACCCTTACTTCCGCGACATGAGCTATGATTACGTTTTTGTTACATCGACGGGCTCGGCCACCCCGAATCCACATAAAAATAATTTATTCTACCGAGGGGTAGCTGTGAAAATTTAACGCTCTACTTGAAAAAGTGACACCACATGACGATGTCTAATTCGACGTCTATCCTTTACTTTTTAGCTATGTGTGAGAGAGACAACACGCTACCCCGTTTTTTAGTTTACAGCCTGAAGCGACGTTTATGATTCAAAAAGTTCACGGTGCAACTGTCACGTGAATGGGATCGCTTCCGTGTGCGGAGTGCTGATCGGCTCGACACTAACGACCTCACTTAATTAGTAACTCGACAGATGACACACAGAACTCCTGCTAGGCCCACGTCTGTTGCTCTCAATCAACAGTCTACTTAATTGGTATTTACAAGTAATAATTCTGTCGTAAGAAAACAGTTAACTTACATTGACAAATTAAATATATACTAATGATACTTTGGGTAAATGACGTTGATATCGATAAACATGTGTGATATAAATCAATACAATGATAGATGGGGCAGCTCGGTCAATGATCAGATTCTGATGTGATAACAAGGCCACTTTACTGTAAGCAACTAAAAAAGAGCTGTGTCAGTTCCGGAGTGGCTGCGAGTGAGGTCGTGTCGGGCTGTGGTTCGTGTGGTAACGAGCAGCGGGTCGGGGGTCGCAGTCGCGGTCGCGGACACCTCACAATGGCTCGTTT
Organism: Mythimna impura; assembly: GCA_905147345.3. Classification (NCBI taxonomy): domain Eukaryota; kingdom Metazoa; phylum Arthropoda; class Insecta; order Lepidoptera; family Noctuidae; genus Mythimna; species Mythimna impura. The sequence continues at coordinate 10,520,316 of LR990348.1, read as the reverse complement.
GGTGCACAATGCCGCCCCCTCGCGGCCCACTTCATTACGCGTGTATTGTGCCACACACGGCCACGCGCACCTAGTGCCGAGTTGTGTGACTCCTGTGACCTACCCAGCCACCGCCGCCGGTGGCCTGCTAAAGCATTCTACATCAAGCGAATCTTTGTTTTTTATTTAAGCATACTCTCAGTACTAAAACTTCATTATCCAGAAACAGCAATTAATCTCTAAAAACAAATGATTAAAACAGTAACATCATAAAATACTATACTATATCATAAGTTATTGATTAATTTACTAAGAAACTTCTGGCGTTAAGTCGGTATTAATCAGCGAATTAAAGCTATCAATCACAATGAATCGACGTGTAATACGCCACAGCGCTAGAATATTAAATCATTATCTATTTAAACATCGAATGTTCGGCTAATAATAGTGGAGATAATATCTCATTGAGCGGTGTGAGTGGAATGGCAATGCGCGCGATTGAAGCGATCACAATGGGCGTAGGAGTAAAACCAACACGCGCCCGCGCACCGACCGGCGACCGGCACAATACCGAGCTCACAATGGAGGGCTAATTGTGCGACGACAGACTGATACCACCTCATTGTTACTCACGCCAAGAACTAAACTCGATGTTGTTATTATGCTCCTACCAGTTTCGGGGTCGCTTCCGTGCAATCAAGCCAGCTTTCCAAACACCTCTATCGACCTCTGGCTACGTTAATCGACGCGTAAAATTAACTTCAAAATTCGATTATGAGTGTACAGTCAAAAACATCAAGAACATATCTTCAATGCAACGTCAACGAGCCGTGAGATGAATGATGATTACTCTCTATGAGATTCCCGAAATCGCCGGCCGTTGTCCATGATTACGTAATCAATCTCCGTCGGCGTCTGCCGTCCGCCTTTCATCGAGCTGCGCGGGCGCATCACTCTCCCTGTATTCAAGCGCTTTTTACACCTTTTTTCGTAATTATTTAAAGTCGCTTATTATGTTTTAGGCGTTAATGCCTGTTAAATGACCACCCTCTTAATGATATTCCTCCTCTTAGTGTCTCGATCTCATTTTAAGTGAGGGTCTTGGTACTTTATGGTCAAATCGATTTTAAAGCGGGTGTTATGATGAAAAATTGCTCAGTTTTCGTCGAAATGCTTGAAGAAATTCGTGGGGTGTACATCATGAATTCTTGACGATGAAGAGTTTGAAGATAAATACGTGATGGTGGAATGTATTCGCGTCTCCCGGGTTGTCGGGCGCACAATCGGCCGGTAGCTGACAGTTCGCACCGGGAGCGTGGGCGCACCTCATTGTGCGCACATCTCATTTTCTCGCATTGAAGTCACAGCAACCAGTAGCTAATACTTTCAACATTAATCATTGTGGTATCGCGATAAGTTTATTGCGATCTTTTTATGTTTGTTGTTTCGTTTATTAAATCCGTTGGCTGTAGTTGTTGCTCGTTAAGAAACGCCATCTAATGATACTCTGTGTTTGTGCATACGAGCGATAAATGATTTATCGTTTGTGCATCTATGTAGGTTTTATTTATACTTTCCAATCAAAACAAAATATTAATTAAATATTCACTGAAGGAACAGTCGACAGTAAATAAGTGGTAACACGTGTGCTACGAAAATCATTCTTACTATTCCGACATAAGAGATACTGTCAATTAATCTAAAAATTTTGCGATTGACTGTACGTAAGAATATGGTAGGTACCTATTGCTTCTTAAAGACATATAAACCGACGGCAAAGTGCCAATAACTCGTAACTGTCGAAGTCAAAAATTTCCAGAAACTGAAATATTTTTTTAATTTTATAAGAAGTAAAAAAATTTTAATTTATTTATTTATTGAAGATTATTAACTTCTGATTTATTATTCTGCAGCATTATACATTTTATGATATTGTACTAGATAGATAGATATATTCTTTAAAAAAATATATTACATTAATATATTATATTATTATTCTTTGTTTTTTTGTAATACCATAAATTGACACATTGGTTTAATTAGGAAGTGTTTCCACAATTTAATTAGATGCAGTACCAACTCCTTCATCCGCATCGGAGATTTCACTAAAACATGCGGAAACACACATTTAAAATAAAGGCTCTAAAAAGTATTTTTTTCAAAAAATGTATGTTAGAAAGTATTGGCACTTCACCGTCGAAATACAATTCAACTTTAACACAATATTCTATGTGAAGTATTTCCACGAACTAATTTCACTGAGTATTAATTAATTCGTGTGATGAACATAATTGCGTTTTATTGCAACACGTTGGCGGCGCGGCTTGATCGAGTTATCGCGCGATCGGTGCGCGTGCGCAGACCGAAGAGTACCGATGATCGCCGAGCGAACACGAATGCACCTACCTCATCACCTTACCAATTAGGACTTACATTGATGAAAATACGACAAGTTTACGTGCAAACCGCCAATACTTCGTTGGCTGATTCTAAATTGCCAGGTAGTAGCGTTATTTAAAAAAAAATTTGACTTCAGGCTACATATTCTTCCCTCTAATTGCTCACCTTTTCTCGTTTTGAATTAAAAGTACTTAATTGGTATATGTCTAAAGTGCAAACTTATAATTGTCGCCAACAATATTTTTGTTATTTAGAATAAAAAGCTCAATAAAAAATCGTTGCAAAAATATATAAAACGTGGGTGCACAATGGTACACCTCTGCTTAGTATTTTGGGGGAACTGGCGTGCTACTATTTCATGTAAACTCAGTCTTTGATAAAATCTGACTATGCAAAATTCTAACAAAAAAAAAAACGAAAAAAATTGCGTGCGTTGAACTCTTTTCTTAAGCGGTTGCGCGAGAGTGCGCGTACGTCAAATTGAAAGGTGCATTAGTGCAAAATAACACGTAGCCACGAAAATTTCAATTAAGTTTAATGCACATGTCGGCATCCACGCCGCCCCCACTACCCTCAAACCCCCCAGCCCCCCCTTAGCTCCTCAAGCACGATTTATTAAAAGCGATTACGAAGCGAGCTAACCCGACGCGCGATTGACTTTGCACTGGCTTTATCGATGCCGATACATTTGATTCCCTAAAATATGATAACGTTATCCCCATCAACGGCTTTATTACAAGGAACAGGTGATTTAAGCGTTCGTTTTATTTTAATGTCTTGTAAATGTGGGCTGATAACAAGTTTTAATGTAGTTACTCAAAGAAAATGAATTTCTTATAACTGCTCTGTTTTTAGTTTAATGCAAATGGTTATTTTTAATATAATAATAATAATTATAAAATAGTAGAAAATTTAACGCATTTTCCCTAAATAACAGGGTTATTTTATGGCTTTTATTAAAAAAAAACTCCTACTTTCACCTAAAATTAGATATTTTCAAAATCCTAATGGTTAATAAAGCTACAGAACCCATAGTAATCACACAAAGCACACAAGACAGCCTCAAAAGTGATCGATATCTCAAACAGTTCGCCGTTAAACCCTATAAAATACAGTTGAATAACTTTAATATTCTCAATACGGAGGCACCTGTTAGGGCCGCCCTCGACAGGCAAAAACTGTATTATAACCACTCATAATCAACAGTAATCATTGACTACAATAACTGTCAAAACGGCACTAAATATTGTTTGTTAAATGCCATAAGTTTTGTATTTTTTTCAACGGTCCACACCTTGGAGCGTCGGGCGGACGAGCGGAGCCGCGGCACAAAGGAGTAGGTGCGGATCAACAGTGCAAGCCGGCCAGGTGCTAAAGGTTAACATTAATACGAGTATACTTGCTTACTTATATGTTTCCTCTTTAATATTCAAATGAATAACCACGCACCTTATAAGTTGTGTTTATTTTCTAATGATAGCCTGACGTACAACCTAAGTGGTGTTACTTAAATAGCCAAAATGCTAATAGCTCCAATTATAAATAACTAGCTTTTGTCCACAACTTCGTCCGCATTTTTTAAAATAGGTACTTAAATTAGTGCTTGATTGCAATCCCATCTGATGGTAAGCAGTGATGCAATTTCGGTTATACCGGATGCGAAGTGGAAACCAGATAAAAATTAGCCGATATCCTTCTTTGGGGTTCAAGTTTACTCCGTGCCAAATCTCATTAAAATCGGTTCAGTAGTTTAACCGTGAAAGTGTAACAGATGAACCAAGTTACTTTTACATTTATAATATTAGTATAGATTTCTGGACAAATCAAACGAATAAACTCTTATTAACTATGCAAAACTTATTTCTACAATAATTCCTTTGTATAAATAAATAAACGCATTTTGTTTCCAGAGTTCGTTACTAAAAGTGAAACTACAAACTATAATCGTTCCGAAAGGTCATGATAAAGTTTCAATCACTAGAAAACATAGTCTACCTGGTTCAGTCACGCACATCTTATAATGCATGGGCATCACGTCCGCCGACACACCGGCGGGTAATTGTCGAGGCATTAAAAACCGATAAAAACCATTAATACGACGGGCGATCGGTCAAATTGCGGATACCGATAATTTACGTAGGAGACGCCCCTCACACCGCGCCGCGAGATGCACTCCAACCGATAATTAAATGAACTACGACTGCTGTGCACATACTTACTAACGTTGGCTTGTATTTAATTACAAAGCTGAATCAAATATATGAATGAGAGCTCGTAATTATAAATGCGCCGAACTAATTGACAGATATTGATCGACATGCTACAGCCAGCGACTTCGACTCTGCAATCGTTAACGCTAGTAGAAAACTTCAAATGTATGGAAATGACGTCATCTCAAGCTCAGTCACGTGGTCAGAACAAAGGAACCGGAGGCGTTGCCGACTCGAGGTGACCGACGAAAGAGAATCGAAACGAACCGGTTGGAACTTGGCTAGGCCTGCAGGTTTCTCCATAAAAACTTTGAAACCCCGTTTCACCCACTTAAAAGTTGAATTTTCATAAATTCCTTCTTAGTACTCGCCTACATCATAAAAAAAAGCTTTGTGAAAAATTTCACGTTCCTATCAGCTCAGTAGTTTCGGCTGTGCGTTGATATGTCAATCAGTCAGTTTCTCCTTTAAAGATTGGCTAAAAGAATTTGGCTAAAAGAAAGAGGAACATGCGAAACCATTGATTGTTTTCACAAGAAGCACATGTACAGGTATTATTTGCAAAATTTCAAGTGAAGCAAGCAAGCAAGAACTAATCATTATGGATTTATTTGTAAGCGAAAGGTTGTCTGCACATTTTAAATTTCGCGGTAGAGCGCTCAGACATAATTTCAACACTGTTTTATTGTATGGATTCGCCGATGACGTACGATGTTGAAGTCAACCGCAAACCGATATTGCAATAACGTGGTTAACGATAAGCGTCCGACATAAAAAAGCCACGTTATGACCTAAAATTCTTTATATTCAAATATTTTGGACAAGTCATTGTCATGAGAGGTCCAGTGCTCATAAATCGTCCTCCAGTTAGCTCCCTCTAACAAAGTCCACTCGGCAGTAAAGTGACCGCTTGTAAATCAAAACGACGAATCGAAAAAATGAAAAAAGTAAATAAATCGAGACGAAGCCGACATTTCTCGTGAGCCACGCAACACTAGTGATGCGCTACTTAGTTGTACTATGGTACTGTCGATAAAATATCCTGTGCGTGTACCGCAATAAAAACCTAACTGATGCGAAACTTCCGTAATCCGATAAAAGCACGTTTATAAGAAATAAATCATTTTTACCTAGTTTATTTGCGTTGATCACAATAAATGTAAAAAGAAATACAAAACCTCTATCTCAGAGTCAATAACATTACGCATATCCATTCCAAATATTTATAAGCTTATAAACCTTATAATAGAATTAGGAAAATTTCGATAATAAAGTACGATATTTGGTGGTCCCGGGCAGACGGGGCAGACCGTATCGATGTGGAAAAGAACGGATTGTGCATCGCAATAAAAAAAGATAAAGCGTATTACGGGATGTCCGGAGATAAGGGCCACTTTATGTTTTCATATTAAGTTTGACATAAAAATGAACGCAGTAACACATTTTACTACTATTGGCTGCCTTTGTTAGTTTAACACTCGTCTTGTCGAGCTGCCCGTACTACTGTCCCACATTCTAAACCAATAGGTCCAACCAATCATGTAAAATAGTTTGTACCTACATGAATTGGAAAATTTTAATGGTAATTGAAATCTGTTTCTTGAAATTGAGATACGCTAGTACCTACTAAACTAATAAAACTGAATTCAATTTCAAATCAAGTTATACGATTACTGTTTTGACAGGTATGCTTTACTCTTTAAATTAATTTTATAAAACAACTAGCTTCTCCAAGCAGCTTCGCCCGCGTGAAATTAAGTTTCTCCATTTAAACTTTGGACTCCCGTTTCATCCGATTAAGGGGTGAGTAGTGGAAAATTTTTAGTCTTAGTGCTCACCGTCATAAAAGGAAACCTTGTGCAAAATTTCACACTCCTAGTTCCAGTAGTTTCGGCTATGCTGTTATGCATATGTTGATATGTCAGTCAGTCAGTTTCTCCGTTTATATATATAGATTACTGGATATTTTATTTTGTTGGCTTTTAATGTGACTATAATTTGATATTTTGTGCGGTACTTGTAACAATAAGATATCAGAACAACTCCCAAAGAAATTAATAGACAACGCATTGTAAAGCAATTTGAAAACACGCTCCGCCGCCCTCCCTTTGTAAAATTTGTCCCCGATATCCCGTTTTGATTGGACGGCCTGATTTATCTCTTGTTTAGGCGCACAGTGAAGATTACGCAATGTTGATCCTTTTTTATTTTAAAACAATTTTATTTCAAAAGCTATAACCAAAAATAAAGTGGCAAATGACGCAGAAGGTATTATTTTCATTTAGTAATAACTTTTGTCGACCGTCTATTTCGAACGCGTCATTTGAATTTTTATTGAAAGTCCCAAGCACGTCACATTTTTTTTTGTGTCTAACAAAAGCTATTTTTTTTTTTTGTTATTTTTAAGTTTAATTCACAATTTATTGTTTCAAGTATCAAAACTTGCCAGACGTGTATAGCAATAGGGTTTGCAGGGAGAGTAACAATGGAATCCCTTCCCCGGAGATTGAAACGCTCTCCGGCTACTGCCGGCTACAGTGATTTAGACTAACTGCACTTGTTGCGATACGGGGCCCTCCCCATCGCAGATAACATATGACAGGCGGCTAATACGAGGATTATACTCATTCCACACACTTGTTCCGACAATCTATTTTACCGTAACTGCGCTAGACCGCCGAGCTACAAGCCTGCATCAGCTAATGACACAGAACTACAGCCATTCCGCTAAGTTACTAGCTTGAAGTTATTTTGCCACGACACTTATGTTCGAACCTGTTCACAGCTCCTACCATGGAAATGAGATATTTTATCGCAAACTATAACTTCGCCTCGCAGGTAATAAATATTGCCATTATTGAATAAAAATATGGTCATAAACAAAATTCTTGGAGGCGAATAAAATTTTCAAAGCATGTTTTATAGATCTGGTTAAGATTTTTCAAGGACCTAACAAAGGTTTTTTATTAGTAGGCTGTTTGACGTGTCAATATTGCGCGCGCGCCTCTGGAGGGTAGTATGTCACAGGCAGCGGGGGCGCCGGGTCGCCGGGTGCTGGCTCCGTACACAATGCCAATTTTCCGCTCACCGCCACCGACTACGCAATTATTTAGATAAACCTCTCGGCGTGACTATAAAAACATCTTCCCCTCCCCCACGCAACGCTGTTTGTTGTCTTTGGGGCTTTGTGAATTTATAGCCCGGCATTACGCCGACGGTTAGGAAAAAATGTACTTTTAATTTATCTCGTTAAAGGGTTGAAGGACGGCCGGGTTCGCGAAGTAATTATTCCGGAATTGGCCACTTTAGCTGATGAATCCATTCTGTTGTACCCTTTATTGGGGGGCGATTGTGGAGTGAATTAATTTGTTTTTGACTCCGATCTCAACGGAGTGAAAGATTACATTATGCTGATGACTGTAGCAATTATTGAAATAATTAATTTTCTTGACCTTCGGGAAAAGTAAGCCTTGGATGAACTAATGCTGACTCTAATCTAGATTAGGTAAAGATTCCATCACAAGTGCTCATATAAAATCAATGAGGCCAATCTCGATGTAAAATAGCTTAGGTACCTTTACCTACCTAAATTACAGAAATTGTTAAACATTTAACTTGACTATCTTATTTTACATTTCAATAACAACAACGATCTTTACGAAATATCACAAATCACAATAATTAAAACGTGAAATAACAATCTTGCCATTGTTAACAAAAGTTGAGACATAGATTGGAAACGAAAACAATTGCCAACGTTAATTTTCAGAACCGGAATATTTAAGCTCTTAAACTAACTTCTCATAATTATGAAAAGAGACTTTGGAAACAATATTTTCAAATCATCAATGTAAAAAAGTTTAAAATTTCCTTCTGGCGAGGATAGGGCCCTACACTTTAGTCACAATCTGAAAGATCATAGAATAGGTATAGAAATAGCTTACCTGCCACTCTTAGTGATGATCATCTCGGTGCCAAGGTCGTGGAATTTGTCCCATAACTCCTTGGTCTCCAGCTGGCAGTCTACGGAAAGCAACTCCTCACAGTTGCAGGAGGTGGCAGGGGGCAGTGGCCGCGCTGGTGAAGGCGTGTCCCTCTCGCCTAGTTCTGATTATATAAAAGAACCATGTAAGAAATATGGCCAGCACAACTGCACATTCCAAGCGATTTAAATAAAAATCTTTAATCCATTGAGGATTGGCAGTTTGTAAATAAGATTAAGTTGAAATTCTAGCAAAAATATTGGCAGCCACCATCAGGGATTTGAATTTTGTCTTTTTGTTACATCAGCGCTTCCAGAAACTAGGTATAAAAATTACATCATAACATTGTCGACGACACACAACTAATTTATTCAATACTTTACATCCTATGCTGCCAATTAAATCAGTCATGAACCATTGACCCTCTTCTACAAAGAAATTTTAGAATTTTTTTTTTAATTATAGGCTCGCGTTTGACCACCATCTCACCTAATGGTAAGCGATGATGTAGGCGACGATGGAGCACGCTTGCCTAGAAGTAGCTTATTCACTCTTGACTTAAAGGCCCCTAAGTTGTAGCTACCAGGAATCACAGACTCCGGCAAGGAATTCCACTCCATTCATCTTTTTTTTTCTCATTTTAGCATTGGTAAGGTGGAACTGCACTTTTGACCCCTGACTGTAGAGTGACGGTATGGAAAAATCAGACGCATTAAATCTGCACGCTAAGCCACTTTTTAAACGTAGTAAAGAGTATCCATATTTTAAAACCAATAAATTCCTTATTTAAGCTGATTCTGCTGACTAGCACACAGCAAACTGTGTCGTTGAACCTACGTCAGAAAACCAAGGGTTCAACCCACAATGGATTGACTTCTTGTAGTGCTAACTTTACTCTATAAAAAACGCCGTAAACTTTATACGAGTGGTGTGGTTACCACGACCGTTGTTACAAAACCTATAAGCCTGTGTTCAATGAATATGGATGTCATATTACTTCATGCCATAACACGACTGTAATGGGAGGAAACGAGAATAGCGTGTTACAAAAATATAGTAACTATGTGACCTTAAGTTAAGACACAGTTTATATGGTTAGGATTTAAACCACCATGGTGGAAACTAGTCAGCGGAAAATTGGTTTTGTTAAAGTGTTATGAAGTTCTAAGTTTAGTTCATAGAGCTTGGTTCATCCAGTTGGGCCGATGACTGCTGGGTTACGGGATCGTCTGAAAGAGTGACGTGGCCCTAGAACGTAAAGGGCAACTGAAGGAAACAGATGGATTTTAGTCAGTAAAAGTCTGACACGCCCTCTGGTTCCACCTTAGAGCGAAAGAAGTCATTGGATAATTGCCCGCCTCAAAAAAGATCTTTAACCACCATGGTGGATTGTTCAAAATCTCTTATGGGCTACATCATCATTACAATACACATATCCTTGCAGCCGAACAACCACTGCTGCGCATAGACATTTGCCACATCTACCTCTGCTTCCCCATCTACCGGACACTCGTTGCTTCAGACAAACATACTCTTTATTATACAAATTACAGTAGCAGCTTAAAATTAATATAGGTATAACAATGGGCGGTCCTATCGCTAAAAGTGATTTTTACAGACAATGTTTGGATGGATTTGACAAAGAAGGAGAAAAGATACGCAGGTAGTTCGAAGAGTACTATTTACGTAGGTATATATTACATAATTAATAAATACATATATTTATTATATGTATTTATTTGCAAAGCAAACAAAGCAGAGACATATTATGTAGTTAATGACGTTCAATAGGGAGAGTAGTGTTCCTTGACCATATTTTAAAAAATTAGTAAAGCATTTTATGGGATGACTTCTTTGTGACAGGCTTTCCAACGCTATGCCTTCCGGTTCACGGACGCCACTCTTGAACCTTTTGACCCAATTGGCTTTCCTTCTTACGAGCAAGTTGCTCTGCCCATTTATTTTTCGGGCTATGTCAGTTACTTTGGTTCTCCAATTATTTTATTTGGGTCGCGCATGAGACATTCGAGTAGGTATAGCTCTCCACTGTCTTCTGAAAAGCTTTCAGCGTTCTGATAGAAATGGTGGTGCTTTCACCACCATCCTCATTAGTCTTTTAAAACATTTGGCTCATCATCATGAGCGATCATATTTCAGTGCTAAAATATCACAATTGGTACCAATCAATAAAACTCATCAAGTGGAAACTATGTTAAATTATAACTATACTGCCAATTAAATACGTTTTACCTTACGCCACTTTTATTTTATGAAAAAACAGCCCATCCAAAGATTGTCAGTCAGTAATTGCCATATGCGATAAGACCGCCTATTGTACACTTATTTTTATAAATGTTTGTCCTGTGATAAATTAAGGTGTGCAATATAGCGTATACAATAATAATAATAATATGTTATTTAATCGCATTATATTAAATAATTAACAAATAATCGTGTACCTACCTTATTATTATTAAATTAAATGAAAGCTTTTTTTATTAATGACGTAAATTTTAATTCATGTTTTGTGATTTCCCAAACCCAAGAAATTAATGTATAGACAGTAATAAAATAATTAAAATTTCATGTAATTATATGTAGGACAGTTAGTTACATTTAGACATCTACTTACTCAGAAATTTCTTTGTAATTGAGAGAACTTCTCAACACAATTTTTAATTGACAGTATTGTTAGTGCTTACCTAAAACTTGGTATAATAAACTACACTTACATACAATAAAATTATTAACTGCATATTTACAAGTCAGAGCTTGTTACCCAGCCACCTCTGCGGCTACATTATAGTTTTCTACATGCATTAAATCAAGAAGCCGGTGTGAGAACCGAATTGTGTCGGGCTGAGAAAGTTTGTTTATAATGTTAATAACACTTGTCTTATAACGACTTCAATTACTTTTTGTTGTACAATAAGAGCCGCTGCCGCAAGATGCACAAGTAAATTGCCCTGAGATTTTACGTTTATAAATAAATTGTCGAATAGGTTAAGGCCTTTAGAAGAGGATACTGTATTTTTTGCAAGAGTGAGTCCTTAATTTATGGTGGAGATTATTTCGGAACAGACCTACGAATAATTTTGTAAGGATAGCTTCATGCTTTATTGGATATCATTTTGAAGCCCACAATAAATAAATAAGTAACTAGATTGAGAGAAAAACTAAAGCCTGCCAACACATAATATAATATAAATAATTCAATAAAAGAATTCAGGACATTTTAGATTGAATCAAGGTACCTCAACTTGATTATTTTTATTGATTGATAGATTGATCCCAACCTAAAATGTCCTGAATTCTTTAATTGAATTATTTAAATTGTATTATGTGTGTTGTGTTGCGTGTATGTTGTGTTTGTACGTAAGTGTTGTGTTGTTTTTAGTGTGTGTTGTACGCTTTTACAATATTTTTTCTTGCCAACACCCATTCATCTAAGACATTGATTTACAAATTCTTTGGTAAATTAGTCTACCAGTGACCAGTGGCATCAATCTCATTAGTAATGTTAACACCCTAAAACACATATACAAAACACAATACATACCAGTCAATACTGGTCTTGTACAGTTGTCTGGCATTATGTTAATAATAATATTTTGGCAGTTTGGCACAGTCGTGAAACACATTATTGTTGTTTTATTTTTATTGTTTAATTTAAGTTGTGTGTCAATAAACCGGTTATCTTTCTTTCTTTCTTTTACTGACCAGAGGAAGGGGCAGGAGAAGGCACGGCGTGGTCGGAGGCGTCTCTCTCCCCGTCCGAGCACTCTTCCACGTCCACCTCCACATCCTCGTCCGGGAGGGGGGACCGGCAGCTGGATGCCGGCGAGCTGAGGGACGCCGGAGAACTCTGCCGGGATACCGAACCTGTAGAAAAGAAGGAGTTAGAAGTAGCTCTGTGGAGTTATGCACCTTTACATCGCATAGCAAATAATTATAACACAATTTTTTCGGACATGGACCTATTTACATTATTATCTAACAAATTTTGAAATAATGTTATCAAAAAATTAACAAACTTTTACTTATAATTAAAATGTAATCTAAATAAAATGTAATGTAAATACACTCGCGTGCCTGTTAGGTCTTATTAAAAAATTTAATAGGGAACATGTTGATAACGTTGTGAGTTACACATACACTACTAACTTTAGATACTAAGGATTATTAATTAAGAAACTGTGTAACTGATAGTTTTCCAAAAGAAATAAATAAATCAATAAATAAACTTAGTGAGTAATGTCCAATGGCTGGATTCACGAGTTGCATCAGTCGTTGGAAACAACTTCGACGAAGAAAAGACAAGAAAAAAGCTGTGAGTGATGATGACGGCCATTTATGACTAGTTAGCTAGTAATTAGCTATAGGAGATGACTGTGTTTTGAAAAAAATACTGTTATGGTTAGAATAATAACAGTGAGTAGTAATAATATGACTGTAATCTATACTTATAATAAATCTGTAGAAGTGAAAATTCTGTACATTAAAAATATCAAAAAAATAAATGGCAGGGGGGGGTGTTACTAGACCGACACCGAACCCCAAAATGTGATTTAAAAAAATTTTGTCGTCTGTCTGTATGTATGTCTGTCTGTTTGTTCAGGCATCACGCAAAAACTACCGGTTCGATTACGATGAAACTTGGTATAATTATTCTTTAATACCCTGGGCACCACACTGGCTACTTTTTATCCCGGAAAAGTATATACAATAAAAAACAAACTTAATTTTGCGGTTCGATCCCTAGGCCCGATCACTGTACCAACCGCAAATAATAAGTTTGTCGTAGGTTACGTCACCCGCAGTGGAGTTCACTAAGGGGCGCTGCACACGGCTAAAATACTATAATTCGGTCAATAAGTTTAGTTAAAAGGTAATCAATACATTCATTTGACTGTTAGGCGGTACGAAGTTCGCCGGGTCAGCAAGTTTTATTATATTCCTTTATAATACAGGGTGTACAATTATCTGCTTGAAATATATCATGCGATCTGAAATCGGTTACCGACTGCGAATACGGAAAATTACGGTTTCTAACTAGCTAAAGCAAAAACCCCTAGGGCAGTGAAGCTACAACCGGTATCAGAGAACTGGCACACAAGTTGGCTACTCTTCCGACTTTTTGAGGTGGGAATCCAATGACTTCTAGAGTGGGGCGAGAGGGCGTGTCAGACTAGTGACTAAATCCACACTTGTGTCCCTCAGTTGCCTTTTGTATTCTAGGACCACGGGTTTTCTTTTCAGATATTCCCCTTAGCTTTAGCGGGCATCCATGCCATGCAGTTTCTTGCACGTTTTTCTCCATAGAGATCTACGCTTTGGAACGTACAATTTAGCTTCACTTTTTTTTTGTCTGACCGACATTTTGACAATTCAAAAGTGCCTGTAATTGGTCTATTTGAAATAAACGTTTCTGATTCTGACTCTGATTCATCGGCCCAGCTGACTGACATCTCTTTAAGGCACGCGTGGAACACTACGCGCTATCGACGACTCGGATTCAGTTACTACCGGACCGGACGGCAAGCTACCCATTGCTCTACGTCCGCAAGCCCGCACCTACGGTAGTCGAAAATCGCCCTGCGACTTCCGACACCTGGGGCGTCTCCTGTGGCGGTGGCTAGGGTTTGAGGATGTTCATTACTCTTCCCTAGTTATAGAAAATTTCTATACTTAAATGTATTTACCCCGTAGGACACGGTGGAGCATACGGTAGAGGTGTGCCCCGCTTGGGCAGAGCACCGCCGTGTCCTCGTAAGAGCCATCGGCGGCAGTGATCTCTCGCGTCTTGCCTTGGTACAGGCCACTGCACGCGCGAGGAAATGGCCCTCACGCCCCAGCTCCAGGATGCCGATCCCGATTTCCAGCCACCGAAGGCGCGGGCTTGCGGACGGCGAGCAATGGGTAGCTCGCCGTTCGATCGTCCGGTAACCGTCCGGACCGAGCCCAAGTCGTCGATGGCACCACGCGCGCCTCAAGGAAATGTCATCAAAACCCAGCAGGGTCGAAGCCAACTAGGCCCATAAATTGTGTGAAAGAGAACCCCGGGTCCCTGGAACGAAGGCAAAGAAGGAACAGGAGTGGGTTTTAGTCAGTAAAAGTCTGACATGCCCTGAGGGAATCGAACCCACTACTTCTAGAATAGCAGTCAGGACCACTAACCACTAGACCAACAGGCCAGTCTGCTAATGCTCACCAACCTTGGGATTTTCTATATCCAGCAATTATAACAAAAAAATAAAACCTGTTATTTTTTAATTTGGGAGGAAGGTTGAACTACGAGTATTTATATATTTTATTATTTTAGTCTATTTGTATTTTATTTATTCTTTTTTTTTTTAATCTTTATGTCAAGAGTGAATAGTTTACTTTTAGGTAAGCATATATTGGTCAAACGCTAGCCTATGAATTTTAAAAATATTACAAAATTAGCTGGCAAACGTCCTTGTGCCATGAATGATCAAAAAATTGAGCGTACGTATAAATGGAAAAAATTGGGGGCGGGGTAAGAGGGTAAAATTCTTTACGACCTATTCGCATATCTACCAAATATACAAAAAAAGTGTGTCTAGTGCTTGACTGCGATCCTACCTGATGGTAAGCAGTGATGCAATCGTTGATAGTGAAACGCACTACTTTATTAAGAGCCTCAGCACTAAAATTTATTTAGTACTTGGTACTCTAGCTTTGATGACACCTAAATTAGAACCGGACGGGAAGACCACAGCTGGCAAATTGTTCAGTCATTAAAATCGGTCGAGCCGTTTCGGAAGAGTGCATACTCGTAAGTACCTAATCTTAATGATACCTATTTAATTCTAATTCAAATATTATTTATTCGTTGTGCACACCTACCACAGTGTAGCCTTTTTAACTCAAATGTGAATGAAGAATGCCTTATTGCTTTAAGTCTGCCTATGTACCACTATTGTATTCAGAGCCGTAGCGTGGACTAATTTATACGTAGGCGAAGGTGCATCAGTGTGGCCTTTTTCTTTCATAAATTCGAAAACAAAACAGTGACTATCGCAACCCAGTGTCACATATCATAAGATGAAATAGTGGTCAAACGCGAACCTATCAATTATAAAAAAAACCGCTTCAAGAGTCCTCACCTGTGCGAGGCCCCTTTGCACTTCACCCAAACTTAGCTTTTTTTATGTAGGAAAATCATCTAATGACAAATCGCGCTCTTGGGCGGAGCAGAAGATAGTGTCAGACTTTTACTAACTAAAAACCCACTCCTGTTCCTTTTTTGCGTTCGTCTTAGGGCCCCGGGTTTTACTTTTATACTACCCGTGGCCCCAGTAGGCTTCGACCCTGCTGGACCCCTACGATTTGCTGACATCTCACTGAGGCGCGCGTGGAACAATACGCGCCGTCGTCGACGACTTGGGCTCGGTCCGGACGGTTACGGTCGGTCAGTGAGACCCAAACCTAGCTACGCCACTGACTGTATTCAAAGTTTAAATACATAAATATACAATGAAGAAGCAGTAGTCTATAACAGGAACTTCAAGTGATGTGATGTGATTAGTCAAGCTATATACTTAGACTGGCCATAAATTTCGTTACACTTAAAAAATATCTTTTTTTTCTTTCTTTAAAAAGTGTTTTCTTCCTGGTTTTAAAAAGTGTTTTCCTTCAATTCATTCAAATATTCTATAGTTTCGACGTATGCCTACGTAACTTTTTCTAATAAATTAAAACGGAGTGGGGATTAATTAAAGACAACAGAATTGCTCGATTGATCTGCATACATTTCAAGTGGGAATGTTGTTACATTGTTGCATGTTAGCAAAAATGTTTTAAAACGCTACTAAAGCTTGGTCATCAGTCGTATGTTTGTTTGTCGAAATCCCTTGAGGAAAAAAAATCTTACCTCGTGAAATGAACATACCCGCTAAAACGTAGTCGCGTATCATTGAAGAAGACCTAAAACTTGGTGCTTACCGACGATATACGCGGCACACCTTAAAAAAGTCTCGAAAAGAATAAAAAGTTCACTTGCTCGTTACTGTCTATACAAGACATCCGTGCAACGAACTGGAGGTGGAGTGATGGTAAACACAAGGATACCAATTCTTCATATCGAAGAAAAAATGTTCACAATCGAGGAATGTTACAACAAGCAAAATGATCGGCTCGTGGCTCTAAAAATGCCTCTTAACTGGACAGTAGAGTCCTGCGTGGTCATCATGCAACATCAATAATGGTTTCCTGGCCCCCCAAGAAACCTATTATATAAACCTATCTTATCACGCGGAGTAACCAAGATCCACCTTTGTGAAAAAGAGGTGAAAACTTCAGCTAAAGTGTATACCGTCTTAGACGGCTTAGACCTAAAACCTCTTAAAGATAGCCTTTTTGATTTTATACCATGGACTTTTTAGCAAGACTCAGCACCCAGCCATGAAGGACGCACTACGGTTTAGCTTGTAGCCAATTTTCCGGATTTCATTTGGGCTGACGATTGGCTCTCGATTATTTCAAAACTTGATCCCCTGGACTAAAAATTATAGTCTGTCTTAGAGGATATGGTCTGCTATAAACGTCACAATAATTTCGAATGTTTGAAAAATTCTTTACCATCAGTAGTGGACAACTTTCCAATGAATAAGAGTTGATATTTTAGCAGAAGTAACTATGTGTTAATTTCTTGTTTAGATTCTCTAACACCAGTAGGCACAAAATTCATCATTTCAGCCGAAAGACGCCCACTGCCGGACATAGACCTCTCCCAAATGTCGCATCCACAAAATTATTTTAAGAATATTATATTCGTTTTTATGGAGTTATGATTTTTTTTATTTGTAACAGATGTAAAAAAATATGACCATATTAGCATATCTACAAAATATATTTAAGTTAGTAGAAAATTTTCACTAGCGCTGTAGGGTACGTAGTACATATATATCGATGGCTGTAGGCGTCTGTAGCACCAACCACCTAAAAATTTCAGTGGTTTAAAAGTACTAAACTACCTAAACTACCTAACTTTGGACTGAAAACCAAAGCCGCGAATCTAACTTTGTTTACTAACTGCAACATTAAACCTAATGAAACGAGGTGTTAGGCAGGTACAGCTCAGTATTGGCTTTAGTGATACAAAATGGCGACTAACTCTACGGCTCCACCAGCTATTTATTTTTCGTAGCTGGCTAATTAACAAGTTAGTTAGTCTAATTCACCAATACTTACCAATAAATGGTTTATTCATTACACGTAGATAGGTGGGTATCTATAAACTCCACCATCGTATCATCAGAGTTCGTTTCTTTGCGAAAAAAACTTATAAGAAATATTGATTTATTATAAAACATTGGGCAAAAATTATTTATTTTTTAGTACATAATTAGGAACTTGGTACTTTATTAAAACCTATTCTTCTTTTTAATTATTAACTAAATTGCAGTTTTGCTACAGAAATGGGAATTGATGAATTGTGTTGATTTAGATAATAGGTACCTATAACAATATTATGAAAAATAATTATATTATATAATAATTACATAGAGCTTTCTATAAAACAGTAAGCATGCTTGTGCTAAAATAAAAGTATAAATTAATAATCACTCGCTTACAAAAACCAAGGGAAAAATTAATGGTTTCTCATAAAATACAAAATAACACGGCACGAAAGTAAAAGTAAACTACTTATTTTTAGCACTAACGTACCTTTTGCAATTAAATAGCAATAAGGGTCCTGGGTGGGCCCCGTTATCTAAGTTATTAAAAGAAAACAAAATCGAGAGCAGTTACGTTGAGTTACTGACGATTCGGACACAGTGTCCGAATTGGCATATTTTTATTTCAATATTTTTTTTTCACTAACGATTCGGACACACACTGTTTAGTACAGTTAAATAAAAGGTTTTAAAATATAATATAATTATGGAGAATAAAAGCGTTACCAAAACTATTTTGGGGTGAATTTAAGGCGGCAACTTCGGGTAATAAATTTGTTTATACATATTATATTTTTAAACTTTTTTTATTCGACTGATACTACCTAAACAGCTTCAATAATTTTGGTGGTGACCGAATCGTCAATGAAAAAGTATTGAAAATTAAATGTGTTGATTCGGACACTGAGTCCGAATATATTGTGTCCGAATCGTCAGCAAGTCGTTACGTTATCTTTTTTAATTCGCCCACGAAGCGCACCGTACAATTTGGAACGCCATTTGTCTTTTTTTTCATCCTAACCAGTGCGACCAAGGCGCTTCTGAACATCCTAATAGATATTGATGTACGATTAAATCATTCAAGCTGTCAAAATAAAATAACAAATGGCGGTCGTTTGTTATACTATTTCAAATCTTTAAATTTAGGTACAATTTATTTTGGTAGTTCCTAAAATATTGTACGTATGAGGTCCAGTAAGATATTTATGATGAAGTTTATAGCAATAGCCGACTCTTTATCAGAAATTAGATCCTTTTGTAAAACAGATAAATGATAAGATTAAAAAGATGACTATTATTTTAATATCTTACAATTAATATCATATATGGCTGGGTTGTTACATGATGGTTCCTTGATTAAGCCATAAAACGAAGTCAGCCTAGCATGTCATTTTATTTTCATTGCGTTCTTACTTCAGTTATAAATGAATTGCTGGAATTTTAATAATTCTACTTAACATTTATTAGTAGTAGAAAAACAATAAATACTTACATCTATATTATAATTTCTTGAATGTTTGATGGATATCTTGAATCCAAGTCATCAAATTATGATGACCAATAAACCAAACAAGGGACTTTCTGGGTAAATTTCAGAAGGTACTTTCGTTGTTAAAACAAGGTATTATTTTGTAATCTACACTAAAACCGAAATCGAATACATACCTAACGCTTTTAAGAGTTATCTAAATATAATAGGTAGGTACATATCACAATCACACTAGGAAAATATCAGGCAACGCATTGACAGATAGTAGGTATTTAGAAAGCATTAAGCGAGAACTACACTAGACCGACGCACACGTGTAACACGCTGATTTGTACGTAGAACGACGTCGCGTGGCGTGGATTAAGTGTAGCTCTACAAGTCTAGTTGCTATTAAAATGTATGGAGACTGACGCGCCCAGGACCTCAAGTCTGCTATTACAATAGTGTCAGAATGGTCTATCATTAATTTCATAATTGTTGTTTTTGACAACTTTTGGTAATCTACTAATATAATGGCCTCATTATGACTTTCCAATGATCAACCACTGACACTCCATTGAAAGAAATGGCACAGAATGGTAATCTCGTATAAAATGACAAATGAACGTCTGACGTATGCGGTAATCTGCCAAAATTTTGACAGTTCCTTTGATCAGTGACCTACTACTGCCTAAAGGTCTCCCTTCATTCCTTCCATTATCTTTGGCTCTGTGCCACTTCTTCTTCCTTTCTTGACAACTTTATTGAAAGTTAATTAATAAAAGAACAATTTTTAAAATAACATCGAATTAAATCATGACGATTTAATATAGAGTATCTGTAGTACTACCACGAGCTCTTAACGCGATCCATTTTACGACCTAAACTGAACTGATAAAGGGATGGAGCTATAAAGGGTGTATAGCTCCATCCCTCTTTTTCACTCACAATAGTGAGGCCCCTGAGCATGGCTTTGCGACATCGGCAGATATACCGACTACATGCATCCACATGGGTAGACCCTCATACTTGCCTGCCAGAACTGCGGGAATGTATGAAATAGTCACCGCAGCTCGCAAAGGGCAACTGAAGAAACATTGGTAGATTTTAGTTCTCTCCGCTCCACCCAGAGCAAGAGATGTTACTTGATAAGTTCCCTATTAGTTGATAACCAAAAATAAAAAGAGGTAAGTATATTAAAGCGAATTATAAATAATAATAGTGTACATTTGTAGTAAATTGCGTGTCGGTACACTTCGGGCGGTGTCGGGCGCATTCGGTTCCACACAATTAATCTGAAATAACGAACTGACCCGTAACACGACTCCTGCGCATGTGCGCCTGCTCCCACCACACCAATTAGCATTAAACCCTTTTAAAAACGTCTCCAAGTTTATAGCCGGGTTTTAGTGTAATGTTGAATTGTTCTAGCAGCACGTTTTGATTTGGAACCGTAATTAACTGAATATAAACGTATTGAGTCAAGTTCGACTTTTTGAAAGCATAAAATGTTTGTTTAAAGACCAATAAATAATACAGAATAATAAAAAAAAAAAATTTCTTTCTTTCTAAAATGTATGAGTCAGCATTATTTTGCACAAGGAAGGACAAAATGCTGCAAGGTGTTTGATCTCTTGAAATACATCAACAAATTAAAGCATAATAGCATAATTAGCCTTATAATGTTCTTATTGCTGGGACTCAGGCCTCCTCTTTAGGAGAGGGAATGTGCCGTAATCCACCACGCGGGCCCAGTGCGGTTTGGTGGATGTCACCATGTCTTCGAAGTTTTGGTTCTAGGACATGCCGGTTTCCTCTCGATGGTTTCCTTCACCGTTTTGAGAGCAGTGGTGATGAAATAAATTATTATTACACAAAGTAATGCGTCTGGCTGGGTTTGAACCCGCGACCTACAACTCGTAAGTCGGGGCCGTTACCACTCGGTCACCACTGCTCCTCCAAATTACACACTAAGAAACTGAGTAACACCACTTTTAAACAACAAATGTTTATCTGTAGCTACTATTATCATATTATATCTAGTCTGTATTATCCCATTGCTGGACAAAGGCCTCACTCCATTGCTTCCATTATTCCCGGCATTGAGTCACTTCTTGCCAATTCTAAAAGAAGACATCTAAGTCGCCCCGTCATCTCCTTCGTAGTTCACCGCGACCCCGTCTTACGATTTCAGGACACCTGCACCCCTAGCCAAATTGATAATTTGCAATCGTTAACGCTGGCGAAATGTATGGCAATGACATCATCTCAACGTTAAGTCACATGGTCAGAACAAACGAATAGAAAAATCGTAGCAATTCATTTTGAACGATGTGAACTTGCACATCGTTCAAAAAGATAGAATGAAGTGTTATCGTTTCTACAATGTTCAACGCTATATCCTTTGTTATTGTAGATCGAGTGGCCGACTTAGGCGCGTCAACATGGCTACCAGTTTACCGTTTTCTACAATTGCTGACACCGAGGCGTTACCGATTGGAGAACGGAATTCGACACGAAACGGTTGTAACTTGGCTAGGGGGGCAGTTCTGTGTTTTACGGGCCCACCGCTTTATCGGCATGCGGTAAATATGTCCAGCCTAGTCCCACTTATCTAATCTATACCTACTACTATTAGATAAAATTATTCGTATTACCTGCAAATATTATTAAAATTTAGGGATCAATGCAGAAACATTAAACATAAAACTCTTTCTATATATCAAAACGATGGCGATGGTTTGGTTGAAATATATTTACTTAATACTAGCTTCAGCCGGTAATTAGTTGATAGGTATACTGTTGGGATAAAAAGTAGATACCTGTATATGCGCTATTCCAGGACAAGGTCTACCCGTGCGCTAAATTTCACCCAAATCTGTTCAGCCGTTTGAAAGTGAAGAAGTAACAAACATACAAACTTCTTTAAAACATTAATAGTATGATGTCTAAGTAAAGTTCGTTTATAACAGAAAACGGCAGTTATTTTCTATTGCTCTATATCCTTTTGCTGTTTCATTGCATCACTGCTTACCATCAGATGGGATCGCAGTCTAGCACTGGTTAATTGATATACAATTTTTAAAAAAACATAGTGAAACGAAAAGCAGCATCAACTGTTACAGTATTGATCAGCTCATTAGTGTTAATTTCACTTAACAATTCTCATGCAATTTTTTTAATGTGATACAAACTACTTTTAATTATTGAACTAGATACCTAAGTCACTCGTTTTAAGACAAACATAATATTCCTTCTCATCAGTACCTATGATGAGAAGGAATATTATGTTTGTCAGAATCAACAGAAAATTCATTTAGATTTACATAAAGCTTATTATCAGATTATAATATTTGCTCTAAACCGAATTCTAGTTAATTCCGATACTGTTATTAATTAATAGGTATGGAAAATGCACTTAATGGCCAAAATTATGGATATTAATAGTTAAAAATAATTCATAATGGACATAACTTGTTCATATTGCTTGTTTACCAAAATAAGTATATGGATGACTTCTTTGTTTTTGCAAAATGCTCTATATTCGGGTTCATCAATAAATTGTCCTCATTATATCGAACTAGATATATGATTAATTATTAATAAAAGATTATTAAACTATAGTATAATAAAAACTAATTATAAGAGAGTTAGAGTATGTTAGAAACATTATCTAATAATAAAGAGCTAAAAGCAAAAACTATTGAAACACAGCAGGATTCCTTATAAAATCTCCAAATTGTGTTTTGATCTACAGACTGTGCATTATAGCATTCTCCTAAACTGCAAAGCCTAAGAGTTTATTTTTTCTGCCCACTTCAGTATTTTTTTAAAGATTATAAAAAATTAAGATACTGTTTTTGGCAACTATGCAATTGCTCTCTGCTTACATTTTATTTTTCGCATCTAGAAAGTTAATCCTTTACATTATCTGATTGATCAATGTATTTGTAAAGGAATTTATAAACAATTAGCAAGCAGGTTATCATAACTAAGTAAGTGTTTAATTAGGCCTATGTTACCGGTGTGTGGCGGTGTTTGCGCGACGGGGCTGCGCGGCTCGGCGCCGCTGCGGGCCATGATCGCCGCGATGGAGAAGTCCGTCGCCCTCGTCTTGCCTTCCTCGGCCACCATCCTCTCGCCTCCGGCCCTCCAACACTCCGCGCTTTCCACATCCATGAAACAACTCTCAGTACCTCAGTCCAACACTAATCCTCACCCAACATCTCACCGATACCGGCCCGTACATTGTTTTCGTTTATGCATTTTCTTTCAGAGAATTTTTTTTACACCGAATTTATATTTTTCAAAATTTGACCGTTACGAAATTCTTTTCATTTTTAATTCGATTATTATTTTTTTTGTAATATTTTAAACAAAAAACCACTTTTCGAGTTAAAACCGTGTTAATGCACAATTAGGAATCAATTAAATCGACAGACGATCGTTAAACGCGTATTTAAATAGCAGTTGAAATTGTCCGTCGCGGTACACAAGCGAAAGCGGTACGGCGACTGAGCGCGGACTGAGCGCGGCGCGGGCGCGGCGCGCGGGGCGGGGCGGGCGGGCGGGGCCGCCTCCCGGCCAGCCACTGGCCGCGCTACCCGCTGTCACCGATACCTCCCCCTCCCCCCTACCCCACCCCACCCCGGACACCCCGACCACTAAGCTTTTCAATAACAATAAAAATAATAATATTAATTCCATATTTGCTCACTGACATTGTACGTGCGTCATCATAGAAAATAAATTTCAGCTTTTATAGTCGTTGACTCTATCAATCAATAAAACAATCAATCACCTTCCACTTTTAAATTTTATGAAACGGCAATCTATGGATTCTTAAACAATAAGTTTATTGCTCCTAATGAAACATTCAGAATGCAACAGTTTTGCATAAGAATGAATTTTCATGAAAATTGTGTCAAGTGAAAACGCGCGCGCAGTGACCGCGCGAGCGCGCCGCCCATAAAAACAGATCAGTAGATTAGAGCGAGATGGAAATAGAGTACAGTGGGCGTGCGCATGCGTTAGAAAGAGTTGATAGGATTTATAACATGCAACAAAGTACGCTCAAAGACATAAACTTATCAAAACTTAGCATGAAACTTTACAGAGCGTGCAAATAATTTGTATATTTTTTAAATGTTGTTTGTTTAACGTAATGTGCGAAGCGATAAATTTTTAACTGGTTTCTTACATTTACTTTCTTACATTTCATAAAACTGACTGCAATCACTTTTCATGGCAGACAACAAACTTATGAATAGCCAATAATGATGAGTGGGTAGTTTTGTATTATTTCATTTCTAGTTATTGAGAATATAAAATTAAACAGTTTCTAAAAAATATATATTTTTTAAATATTTAGGTATCTACCTACCTAATGGGTCACTGTTTTTTTTTTAAATATTTGCTAAAAGGTAGTTACAAGATTTAGTCGATTTACTTGCTTAGATATCAAATAATTTGTACCTAAAAATATTTTTTAAACTTACAAATAATAATGTAGATAGGCCTGTTGGTCTAGTGGTTAGTGGCCCTGACTGCTATGCCGGAGGTCGTGGGTTCGATTCCCACCCAGGACAAATATTTGTGTGATGAGCACAATCATTTTTTCTATCTGGGTGTAATTTATCTATAATATGTATGTATTTAGGAATATATAAGTATGTTTATCAGTTGTCTAGTACACATAACACAAACTCTGCTTAGCTTGGGACTAGACGGCGTTGTGTGATAGTTGTGGAATATTATATTATATTATTATAATAAAACTCGTGAAAGTAAAAAAAAAACTCTGTATGATCAGAACAACTAGATAATGTCTAATCTGGGTTTGTATCACTGTTTACAATTAGGTAAACATGGGGGATCGCAATCAAGCACTAGTTTAAACAATAAAAAAAGAAAGAAAGATGAAACGTTTATACCTACGTTTATATGAGGGACGTGCTTCTATTCTCACGACACACACACATACAAGGTACCTACTCTCTTGCACCCCTCGAAATATAGATACCTATACATCGTATTTTCGCTTGGAATTGTTAAGTTTCTCAATTCTCTATTACATATTTTAAAGTTATTAGTAAGTAAAACATATCTACTATTACTCAAGAGCTTTAACCCCTCGAAGGCCGATTGTACATACGTCTGAGTTAGAGTGGGAGTAGGTTGGAAGTTGGTTGATGGCTGAGGATAGACATGTGTGTGAAAAGGGAGAGGGAGGCCTTCGCCCAGTCGTGAGACATAATAAGCTAACTAACGTATAAATTAAATATTAAAAAATAATATTTTTAAATTTTCGAGACCGAGTGGACGAAATATGCCTCTGTCAATTTTTTTTGTACCTAATAATCAATTGTCTGTAGAAAAAAAGAACGTCTCGTGTATGAACTTTATTATTAATAAAAAAATAAACGAACTTGTAGAACTGAACTTTATAAATTTTTGTACGGTGAAACCATACACTAATAATGCAGTAATGCTTATTCGTGCATTTTTACCTCTTTTCACTAATTTATATTAGTCGAGCATTAAGTACACGATAGTCTTCGCGTGTGCTCGCTCCCTCGCTCCTTTGTATTTCTAATTCTATACCTTTGGCCCGCTAAATATATCTATTTAATTAACTATTTAAGCAGCAGTATAATTTCATCAACCACCTAACTTTTACATGGTCCTTCGAGCCGGATACCCAACTAAGTACCTATCTATTATTAAAATTAAACGTAAATATCTTTAGAGCTTAAAACAAAGCATTTTCTTTGATAACGGCCATCTACCAATTATCCAAACACAAAAGATATCTATTAGATATCGCTGTCAGCTATAAAACCCCCTTCTAGCCATAGATTTAAGCTTCTGTATTATAACTTCTGTATTATAATAAATAATGTGATATTTTTTACTCTACAATATTTTTTTTTTAATTCGTATAAACCAGTGCTTGACTGCGATCCCACCTGATGGTAAGCAGCGATGCAATCATTGATGCTGAGGCGCACTAGTTTATTAGGAGCCTATTCACTCTAGCCTTGAAGACACCTAAATTATAGTTGGACGGGAAGACCGCAGCAGGCAAATTGTTCCAGTCCTTCATATTCAATTCTGTACCTAACTTAGTAATTATTTTGTTTTAAAAATGTTTCATACTCACCTTTTTCAAATATGTAAGTCCTTTATTTGAAAAATGTGGGTAGACAAAGAAATTATATTGACTCTGTACCTCTAAATAGGCACTTTGTATGGACTCTGTATCTACCCAGTATTGTACCAAGTCGTGATTGGTACCTAATTTTATATTAGGTATGCAATTTGAAACGTTTTCATAAATGTTTGATACAACAACAGTCAGACAAGTGAAGGGAAAACAATATTACTCATTCCACTCCATTGATTTCCCACCTCAAATAAAACGCCTACCAAGGCTGTATTTATTCAAAATATCTATTTAAATTATAGCTAAAGAAATAGGCAAATATTAATTTGCCTTTTGTTATTTGTGTTTTGTTTAGTTATTTATTTGTTTTTGTTTTTGTGAGGAGTTTGTAGAGTTCTACAAACTCATTAGCAACAACTCTACTCAAGAAGCTTTTCGTTTTTATGATTGAAGCTAAAACTGACGCCATGATGGTGTGTGTGATTTAAGTATACACAGTGACCATAAATGTGGCCTAAGTACTAAAAACTTAAAAATAAAAATTAGCAAAGGAAGCTACACCAGGGCTTGCAACGACTACTTCAACAAAATGGATTTTTTTTTTAAACCAAGGTATTATTCACTTCTATTGAGACCTGTCAGGGCCTCCAAATGTAATGAGGTG
The DNA here is from genome assembly GCA_905147345.3 of Mythimna impura. Classification (NCBI taxonomy): domain Eukaryota; kingdom Metazoa; phylum Arthropoda; class Insecta; order Lepidoptera; family Noctuidae; genus Mythimna; species Mythimna impura. The sequence goes on along the minus strand of LR990348.1, from coordinate 10,493,244 downwards.
GTAATTTTGGCATGAAAGCATTATATGGAAAGGGTAAAAGAACGTGATTACAGTATCCAGAGATCACTGGAAGGACCAGATCATGTCAGACCACATTTACTGACCTCATTTAACAAGGAATAGAAAATAGAATATCTAAAAGAATAAAATTATCTTTAATTCGTTCACAAGTTGGGCCACATTATTTCCTTTAAGTAAATAAATAATAAATATAAATAATATTCCACAACTATTACACAACGCCGTCTAGTCCCAAGCTAAGCAGAGCTTGTGTTATGGGTACTAGACAACTGATAAACCTACTTATATATTTCTAAATACATACATATACTTATAGATAAATTACACCCAGACACAGAACAAATGGTCGTGCTCATCACACAAACATTTGTCCTGGGTGGGAATCGAACCCACGACCTCCGGCATAGCAGACAGGGCCACTAACCACTAAACCAACAGGCCAGTCAAAAGATTAAAGAAGATTTAAGTATATCTATGATATTTAAGAAAGATCACAATAAAGATATTCTTTGATGATTCTGACATGAATTTAAACGTTTCTAGGGTATACAAAATAAGTCGTCTTTCTTTTTTATTATTGACTAGCAACTGCCAGCGGCATCGCCCGCGTGAGAGAAGGTTTCTCCATACAAACTTTGGACCCCCGTTTCATCCCTTTAGGGGGCGAATTTTGGAAAATCCTCTCTTAGTGCTCGCTTACGTCATAAAAGAGCCTTGTGCCAAATTTCACGCTCCTAGTCCCAGTAGTTTTGGCTGTGCTTTGATATGTCAGTCAGTCAGATTCTCCTTTTATAGGTATAGGCTCGCACTTGACCACGACCAATCTCACCTGTTGGAAAGTGACGATGTGGCTGATGATAGAGCACGCTTACCTAGAAGTACAACCTAGGTTGTAGCTATCAGGAAACAGACTCAGACAGGGAGCCCCATTCCTTAACTGTATGCACAATTAATGTGTTCTCAAAACATTATGTGTGAATGTATAGTAAGTAGTAGTAAGTATGGGAGGCGTTTAAAAAATAATTAATTTCAAGAACTCATAGCCAAACAGTCCATGGGTAGTCCGAAAGGGAACCCCGGTGTCCTGGAACGCTAGGCAAAGAAGTAACATAGGTGTGGTTTTAGTCAGTAAAAGTCTGACACGCCTTTCCGCTCTACCATAGATCGGGAGAAGTCATCAAATGATTTCCTTAAAAAAAATACCCAAACTATGATAACCAGTGATCGGAGTAGGTAGATTGAATTGGGGTCATTGATCCGAAACGTATATATTAATATGGACATTCCACCGGAATTGAAAATGAGCAATATTATATTATTCATATTTTTTTTAACGGCTCATAATCACGATTTGAAACAACCCAACGACCAATCAGAACAAAGTATTATGGGTGATGCACTAACCGGTTATCAAAACAATGTGTACCTATGCGTAAATATTGAAATTTAAGTGGAACAATTTATAAAAAGTTGTGGTCTTATAAAGGCTAAAAAAACAATTATTAATGCTTCGATCGGAATTCGATTGTTTTTAATATACAACAGATAAATATATAATAAATTAATTTAGTTTTGATACCTTCCTTTAAATTTTGAATTGAGTAGTAATAAGTAATATCACTACCAACATTAACAATATTTAATTGAATCCGGAAATACCGGAATTACTTTCCGGAAAAATGGCTTATCCATGTTATTCTTTCTGTGTGCATTTATGATACAAGTACCAAAAATCAATCTACCTACTCCAATCACTGATTTATAACAAAAAACAGCGTGAACCAGATAATCATACTTACAATGAGAATAAAGTCGTACCCATTTCTGGAACAATTATCTACCTACACGAAACGCAGTTTTTTTATGGCCTTCGCCCCCACTCAATTGACGATAGACACGGTTTGCCCCGTTTTTCCACGTTCAAGTACATCAACCTAAGCAATGATCGTTTTCAGCAACAGATACAGCACTTCCGTATCAGCTTACAAGTTACTCTTCATACATAACGTGAAAACATTTGATGGAGTGGGCTCCATAACGTTAAATAATGCAAGCTCTCCGCGGAATGAGGACGCCTCAGACGTTTGTTCTCCTCGTGTGAGGAATGAAGAGTGAGGCTTCGTCTTCCTCACCCGTATGATAACGTGACATCAGCGGAAGATGTTGAGTACAGCTTGAATGTAGGGTTGCCTACGAAATGTTCAACAATCCCATTGCAAATTCTGAAGATCCAATCTACCATTTTTAACAAAGAGTCAACAGTGCCAATAGAAAAGTCTTATGCTTATTTTCGGCACATATACTGGTTTCCTGAATGAATGAATGATTTATGTATTTATTTGCAAGAATATAGGTTTTTTTTTTAGTGGGAAAATCATCTTATGACATCGCCCGCTCTTGGGCGGAGCGGGAGATAGTGTCAGACTTTTACTGACTAAAAACACGCTCCTGTTCCTTCGTTGCCTTTCGTACCAGGGCCGAGTCTTCCTTTCAGAATCAGACCCTTGGCCCCAGTAGGCTTCGACCCTGCTGGGCCCCTACAGTTGCTGACATCTCCTTGAGGCGCGCGTGGAACAGTACGCGCCGTCGACGACTTGGGCTCGGTCCGGGCGGTTACCGGCGATCTACCCATTGCTCGCCGTCCGCAACCCCAAGAATATAAGTAGGTAGGTAACAAGTTCTTAAGATCTATGGGGTTTCACTACATTTGGCATTTCAGCCGTAGAAATATTAAAATTTTACATCTTTACAATGCAGTAGGAACACATTTAGTTATTAGCAGTCATTTAAATTTTAATAACAATTCAACCAATAGATAGAGCACGAAAATTACAGGGCCTAGGTACGTATTGGAAATTGATTAATTTATCGCCTGCAAACTGTTTTCTGTCTGTACATTCAAAAATAAACCCATTTTTAGTCTAAAAAATAATTTGAATAAATTACAGGCAAATCTATCTAAACTAATATTATAAATTTTCGCAATCGGGCCAGTACTTTCAGAGATTACCTCCTACAAACAAAAAAAAAACAAACTTTGGTAAAGTTTATTTTTTTGTTTTTTAACCGATAGAAAGCTGCTTTATTCCTGAGTGATATAGACTATATTTTATGTACGCAGGCGAAGACGCGGGCAAGAGCTAGTTAAATATATCCTTGACCCATCTTTTCGATATTTTATTATTACGCCTACCAGCAACCTAGTAGCAGTAACATAGAATACCTACTTATAAATGATAAATGATAAATGATATTTATTTTGTAAATAGGTTTAAAAAAACACTTTTACACGTCAATTTTTTTTTCGTCATTTTTAAACTAGATGAGGCCGGTGTTTCCTAGCTGACTACCCTGAGAATAAACACCGAAACAAACTCAGGGGTCAAAGTCTCTTTTAAAGTCCATACAGTAAATATGTAATGGTCAAATCACATGAGAACCATGCAGATTTGTCTGAAATGGTCTTTTGAAGAAAGAACCTTACAGATTTGAGTGGACCTGTCCAGTCAGTGCAAGCATTTGTCAGTATTCGTAAAGCTCAACTCAGGACTACTAAGGAGCTCAACTACTTGACGAACAATACCAAGGAAAGGACATTTGGGTAGGCCGCAGAAAATACTCAAATTCCCAGACATACGTTAAAATTACTGAAAAGGAAAAAAAAAAGCAATCAACATAGTCCACACGTTCACAATAATAAAAAGAAAAATATTGTTTACAATACTAAGTAAACATTGATGTCAAAGATTAATAGAGAAAGAGAAAAAAAAAAGTCAAATTGCAAATTAAAAATTATCTACAATATCAAATTGTAATAAATAATAATAATAAAAAGCAAAATTGAAATTAAAAACAAAAGAAAAAAATAATAATAATAAGACAACAGTTGCAGTTCGTACTGGAGCAGGTCAATCCCAAGCCTTTTGGTCCTCAACATAGTCCTTTATAGTATAAAAAGCCTTTTGGCAAAGTTTTCGCTTTACAAATAATTTGAATTTATTAAGGCTTAGTTGTTGAATATTACTAGGAAGTTTATTATAGAAGTGTATGCATTGGCATCTAAATGAGCCCCCTATTTTTTTCAGCCTGGTTGTAGGAACCACAAATTTGTGTTTGTTCCTAGTATTAAAATTATGAACATCACTGTATTTTATAAACATGTTTATATTTTTATGTACATACAAAATATTCTCGTAAATATACTGTGAAGGTACAGTCATTATATTAATTTCTTTAAATTTATCTCTGAGGGAGTATCTGGGACTTAATTTATAAATCGAACGAATAGCCCTTTTTTGCAAAACAAAAATTGACTGTATTTCGGCGGCATTTCCCCACAGTAGAATACCGTACGACATAACACTATGGAAATAGCTAAAGTAAACTAAACGGGCAGTCTCTACATCAGTTAAATTTCGAATTTGTCTAACAGCGTATGCTGCAGAGCTAAGTTTTTTTGATAATTTGTCTATATGTGGGCCCCACTGAAGCTTAGCATCTAGAGTTATGCCCAAGAACACTGTATTATCTTCAGGACTCAACTCTTTACCTTTTATTAGCACACTAGTTTCTACTTGCCTAACATGAGGCATGGTAAACTTTATACATTTAGTTTTTTTTTCATTATGTAGAAGGTTATTTACATCAAACCAGTGTACTATTTTTGAAAGTGTTATATTTATATCGTCAGTAACCGGCTGCTGACGTTTAAGTTTAAACAAAAGTGAAGTGTCGTCTGCAAACAACACTATGTTATGGTTATCCTCTATGAGGTAAGGTAAATCGTTTATATAAATAAGAAACAAAAATGGGCCAAGAAATATACAAACTGTACTTAAAGATATGACTAAACTTCAAAGCCTACACCGAGGGTTTCATAGATTTCGACACCCCTCGCGAGATAGGGAAAAATAACAGCGCCACATAAGTATAAACTCCATCGTGTACGTATAGGTAGGTACTACGATACATACTCCACGCAACAAACACTCGCATTATTTGTGAAAATATGAAAAATACTGTGTACTTAAGAGGCAATAACTCTCTGGGTGAGGCATTAAGACGCATTATGAGCCACTCGGATGTTTTTCAATTTGGTGGAATGGCGTCTGCGGCGTTCATTTATGGCAATGTGTACCTAAGTTGAATGCTTCGACAGCGCTTTAGCCCGTGTGTCTGTGTCTGTCTCTCCACTCGCTACCCACACTCTCGAGTTTATTCCACTATGAACACGCAAATATCACGCCACCGCTCAAAAGTACTAGTTTACGTAGATATTGCAAAGTAACTCGGGGTTTATGCATTTCCAATTAGCGACGTCACTTAATTGCACATTGTTAGAAACGTCTCGATCTCAGATCAATTGTTAGGTAACTAACCTTCTCTGTATTCAATTATACTTTTGTTGCTGACATTTAAATTAGTTAAGTAGATAGCATAAAAACTAGTATTATGTTGGTTTTATAACCAAATGCATTAAACTGTTTTCCATTTTGTAAACTAACTAATCCTATACTACCGTCACAACAAAACACTGTTGCAGAAGAGCTCATAATTCATTCTCAAAATCAACACCATTGACAAGTTGATATTGAAAAAAAAAATAGGAAATAGTATAAAAATAAGCTGCGTGGAGTGAAAACACAATGAAAACCATTGTGTTGTATTGCGTAAAACGAAACGGCGAGGAACAAGACCGCTCTCGGCGCACAGTTTTTTTTCAATTCGAAAATCGAATGTCAAAACGTCAGTGAGCCTATGAAAGCAACCAAATATTAGGAGCATGTTGGGAACACACACGCGGCAGTGGCCACACAGGACGCCATACAGCATTAGAAAACTGCCGTAAGTTATGAGTTTTCGCGCAAAAAGTTAACGCAATCAAATCAACGACATATCGGTCACACGTCAACCGTGAAATGAAGTGTTCAGCCGACAGCCGCTCGCCTGGAAATTGGTTTTGAATGCGTGTTGAAATAATGATGTTCCAATTCTATTAGGTAACGTTTCAAGTTTTATTGCAAACAGCAATCCAATATTGCATGGTGAAAAAAGAGGTAGGTAGGCGATGTTAAATAATCCTTATGCAGGAAAGTCACTTTTCAATTCAGATTAGATGATATTACATATATTTATTTTTAATCTTTTTTATTTAAACTGAAATTTTATCACAATGTGCTCTACCCAATCTAGGTGCACATGTAGTTTCAGCATTAAATTATTGTAGTACTCTTAATTAAAAAATAGCTCGGTAGAGCTGATTACAAAATCGTGATAGACGACATAAAGATCAACACATTCTGCTTCTTATACCCCCTTCTATTCCTGTTTAGTTTCGATACTTTCTGAATCCCAGGTAGAGACACCTATACATACCCAGACTTCTGTAGTGCGTCTGTGTGTGATGGTGTGTGTGTGTGTGTGTATTTCCATCCGTATACTCTCAATAAGGTTTAGTTGAAAACCAGCGTCAGAAAACTACCAAGTAGTTGTCTGACATTTTCGCTGAACTGGACCTATTTGCCAAGGTTGCCGACATAGCACGAAGAATCGCCAAACTAAAGTGGCAATGGGCAGGGCACATTGCTCGCAGAACAGATGGCCGTTGGGGCCGAAAGGTTCTGGAATGGCGACCACGTACCGGAAGACGTAGCGTTGGAAGGCCTCCTACAAGGTGGACCGATGACTTGGTAACGGTTGCGGGAGTCCGATGGATGCGAGACGCACAGGACCGTTCGCTGTGGCGACGCTTGGGGGAGGCCTATGTCCAGCAGTGGACGTCTTTCGGCTGAAATGATGATGATGATGATGATGATGGACCTATTTGGCGCAACCGTCAGACACACAATGTTAGTTTTCTGTTATTCTTAAGTTTCAAGATGTTTGTCTACTCTGTGTGTATCTTTATGTGCCAAATAAAGTATTTTTCTCTCTTCTTTCTTTCTATGGAGTGAAAGGTGTTTTACTTCACTGTTTACCATCAGGTGGGATCGCAGTCAAGCACTAGTTTATATAGATTTAAATAATAAACAGCACGTACCTACCCTAGTCTATCACTAGAATATGATGACGATGCTCTGGGTTACGTAAAATAATCGGTTTTACTACAGAATAGAACGCGTTCTATATACAAATGGATATGTCTAATGTTCGAGATTTATTTATTTATTTAGGTTCACCCACAGCACATATATACACACACATAAAAACAAATCATAGGTACAGTTCTTATATACATGCCAATTACGGATAAACACAACATTTACAGTACACATGCCAGTTTACCGTTTAGTAGCTAAGTTTTTTGTACAATTGTGACACAAAACGAAAAACAGATTTGAGTACATTTAACGCGGAGCTGTAGAATACTCGTATCAACCTAAAAGCGTGTCATTACTGTGACTTATACCGTTGTCAATATGATATGTTGTGCAATGAAAAACACATTCAGCATTTTCGTGCCACTCACAAAATAAACTGAAGATTCACCCGTGACAAACAGAAAAACACCGAATACAAATACGACAAACTGATGTCATAAAATGTCATAAAAAATATTGCGCACATCGTTGGGTAAAAAGACTAAGAGAACATAAAAGGCTGTTGGTGGGGAGCGGGCGAGGTGAGCTGAGGGCCTGAGGAGCAACAAATCGCGGGCATTATAAATGACAAATGTAAGCTGCGCGCACGCGGTGTAGGGTTTCGCCCACCCGCGCGCCGGATTAGTTTCAGCTTACTTTCCGCTCCGCTCCCTGGCTGCACCGAAATAGCACTCGCCCTCTGCCCTTGACGTCTGACATGCTGATATCAATACTACACTGATCTTAACCTAGACTCATTTAGTGACGAATTTTGCCTTTTGGACGATTTTTACGTTTTGGAGCGTTTTTGGCGGTAGAACGTGACTTACTTGAAAAATAAGATTTCTAAAGAAACGATGAGGCATTACTATATCTTTATTGATGGATAGAAATTCGTCAGTTAAGTTATATTATTTAATAGCATACCTTCATGGTCATTAAGAAAACAACAAGAAAAACGCGACTACAATTTTAGCAGGAAATCTCGCTCCCAATTAATGATGGTGATGTCGTCTAATGGACATCTAGTTATGGGATGCTTGATGTGAATCTGTACATGAAGCAATAAATTTTCCAGCAAAGGCTAGTGAGAGGCAGTGTGACGTAAATCCGGTAATGGTGTGTCCGGGCCCCGGGCAGTGTAACGCGTGTGAGAGCGACAATGCGCCCGCGCAGCCGCCACAATGGCTGCTCTACGCTCGCAAGTAAACCTATTGAATAATTCTCACTTGAGAGTATTTAAGCTTTTATCGAGGTGCGGCCATAAATCGGTGCGCAGACGCTGTAATCCCCGCCCCCGCTGCGCCCGCGCCCCGCCGCTAGCTATAAACAGAAGTCAACGTGTTGGACTTATAAATCGTGCTCTTAACTATTGTATCTCACGCCACAATAATGAAGTTAGCTCGTTCAGGAAGAAATACGGGCACCACGTGGGTGGCCATTGCGGTCGGAATAAATCCCCACAGATTATTGCATACGAATGCGTTTAAATGATTTTTTGTGTGTAAGGCGGTAGTCTGCGTTGACACCCGAAGCTCCGCAGCCGGTGAAAGGGTCCCTGAAAAAACAAACGTTGACCGAGCGGCGCGGGCGCTCGGCGATAACGTGGCGACGACATGCCAGCCTCCACCGCTACACTCACCTCAGCTTTAACGATCTCGTCAATAACCGTAAAATAGCTTCTAATGACTAAATCTTCTAGGATATTGATAACGGCAGTCGTAAATTGTGGGGTTTTTTTAAATATCCTTTCAAATGGTGATTTATTCGTGGATCTAAGAATAAATCTGTGTCCTCTTAAAAATTCTGATTATGCAAAAAAAGTGTGTTTTAAGCGTGTATTACAGTCGCCGTTTTCATGAAATTAATGTTTGTATATTTTTAAACTTTCATCCTGGACATCACAACTGCGTGGCTCTATAATTATGAATGAAAAAAAACTACAGATTTTCCGACGATAATATAATTTTTTTTCATGATTTAAAAATCATTTTGCAAGCATAAATTCGGTTCACCCAATTTTAATCTCCAAATTTGAGTGAACCTTACTTCCTGTCAACAAAAAGACCATATTATTTGGAGTGTGCCCGTCTGCAAGGTTACCACATGTTTAGCGTAAACGTTAATATACAAGCAAGCTTCGCAAGCACGCCGAGACGTGAGAAAGGTCGTGACGAATGCTCACCATTGATCGCCAAACAGAATGCGCGTCAAAAGGCGTGCGTAATCGCCCTTATAAACAAACACTCGCGCTCAACACTAAAACTGATATATTTCACCAAACTTTTATATTCGTTCGCTCCAACTTAAAATATATTACTTTTTCTTTAGCACCTTTTGTATCTTTTAGTACCTTGTGTCCCCGCTTTTATGGGTGCAGGCGGTTCGTAAATCAATGTAGTAGAAGTGGTGTACAATCGTAAACAATAACGTTTCCCGCGGGGCGAGATGGCGCGAGCGGCCCGCTCGCACCTCGGCCGCAGGCAACGACTATCAAGCCTAGTTATCTAGACTCACTAATTATGGTTTTCAAACGTTTTTGCAATCTGAGTAATCATCGCCTTTGTTCTCTAAAAGCTGCTAAACTAAATGAGCGAATAGAAGTAAAAAAACAAATGAACATGAAGCTCAATAAAAAAGAAGATTCGATCCAAAATGACGAAGAGAGTAGCCCAAATAATATTAAGCCATAAAATTATTAATATTATTTTGACAAAGAAAACAATTTTCACACCGAGTTCAATGTGGACATTACATTCCCAATAACCGTTAATCCGGAGACGTGCCACAGTTATAAATTAAACTTTATATCATTTTTAATGACCGCCTCGAATGGTGTTTTGATTGCGGCCGGCTGGAGGCGTCGACAACTCGACACGATGATAAGGCGACAGTTAACGCGACACACAAAAAACCTACATTTTATAGCCAAAAAACCGACTCTCGCGCAACTCACAACGCAACAGCCCAGCCATCGACCACATAGACGCGCTTTTATTTGGATTCCTACATCGCGACACACTTCAGTTTTACGAGTATCAATAAAGCTCAACTTGACGGTAGAAGACGTTAATAATTTTAAAATATATGTCTAATACCTCGTTTTGTAAAGCATTATGGATTTCCACTCGCGACCATGACACGACCGCGCTTGAAAATAGCCGAACTTTTTCAGCAGTAAACAGCAATTAACTTTTCGAAATGCGGTTTTTGTTTGACTTTAGTGTGCATATCGTTGTAATTTAACGCTTATTGGTGTTTAAACAGCTAAATAAACCGTGAAACGAGGCCACAAAACGCGTAAAGACCATCGAACGATAACAAAAAGAGCGCCATTAATCTCTCATTGTGTGACGTCGGTGAAACGTCCCGTTTTGTTTGCGGACTCGTCCCGATTTATACGAACATCACTCGTTTACAGTGCGCCATTGTCCTTAAACCGACTGGGTGTGATCAGACACAATGAACTTTACAAATGGGGCGAAAATAACTGTCTATACATCATAACTGTGTACACAAGTCGTAAATTAAATGATGTGTTGCAATAGAAACGCAATGCGATGCATATCCTTTGGAAGTATCGGGCTGTTTGAGTAACTGATACAGGTTGCAGTTGCGTGATGCGACCAGTCTCGATTACAGTACAGATAGTATGAGTTACTTACATCGTGTAATTTGTCGGCATTAGCAAAGTGCTGAACATTCACTTGTATTTCAAACATTTTTTTCTAAATTCCGAACGCTTAGCACCGAGGGACCGTTCACTCATCTGCTAAACAAGGAAAAGAATTTGTAACTGTATGAATATGCTTTTGTAGTGTTGGTCCCACGAGGCGCGCGCTATGGAACCCGGGCCCGGGGCCGCCCGCTTCTCATGCTCCGATTGACAGGCCGGGCCGAGTGACGGCCATTGTCACGCTGACATGTTGACACTGTCAAACTTGACTTCTGTACGGATTCCGCATGTAAATCGTAAATACGGAAACATTACCCGCTTGCCTGACGCGCACAATGTACCGACAAATTAAATAATAGAATAATATAGAGAAGTTACCGTGCACAGCTGCCGTTTGGTTGCAAACGTTTTTGATGATTATTGACGTCAACGCAGACATGAAAAGAATAGTACATATATCACGTTACTTGCAGAACTTGACTTCAAACAGATAAACCGGAATGACAAAGTTTAATTTTAAAATAGCATTAACTTTTTGACAGAGGTACTACATCAGCACAAACTAAGTTTATAAAATTTCATTTCAATTTTTATGAAATTGTTTTCGATATCCCCTTTTTAGCAACAAAGCTACCCTTAAGCTATGTGTTGTACCTATCCCCTGTAGAATCTATTTTTCTATCTAAGTTCTAGATTGCGTCGAATCCTACCTAAGTTCTAGATTGCGTCGAATCCTACCTATATACATAGCGTTGCGTCTAGGCTAGGAATCGTCTAACGCAACACAAGCTGCTACGCAATCTGCCTACGTCCTCTACGAATCTACTACGCGATACATGCGCTACGCCATGCGCCATCGCCAGCACCACACCGCCGCGTCCTCTACGCATCCTCTAATGGTTTATCGACAAGGTATAGACTTCCGTAAACTACAGAATTTTATCTGTGCAACATATAAGTAGAGTAGTGTCTTGGAATCTAACTTATAGGTAGGCTGTATAGAATCCTAGTAGCATGATGCACACGCAGACACTAAAACCTAAATGATTCCATAAAGATAAGTTGTAAAAGTGATCGCCAACTTCGATATACTACACGACACACGTCATGGGGATAGTAATATTAAGTGCTTTTCTTTTAGGTAAAAAAGTCACTTCTCCCGCTCGGAGTGGAGTGAGAGGGAGGATCACACTTTTGTTGACTAAAACCCACCCGTGTTACTTCAGTTGCCCTTTGCGTTCCACGGCTGAGGTAATTTTTTCGAAAAAACCCACAGTTCGAATAGGTTGTTTATGATTCGTTACCAACTTACAAAAAGTTATTGTAGCTTTACTAATAAATTATAATTGACGATTGCTACACATTTTCACATAATTTAAAACTCCTTATTAAAAATATTTTAAAATACACTTTAACTAAATCTCATTCAAGTTAAACAAGAATTCGAGACGACAGTTTGAAAGAAAACATAAGTTTAAAATGAGCAAATGAGTATACGAGACGTGTTGCGCCCCCCGTGGTCAGTCACCCAGTCACCCTGGCCGCTCTCCTGCCGCGCCGCGCCTGGTGACAAACTGACAAACTGACAATTTAACTATTCACCTCTAATGTTGTTTAGGGAATATTCAATGGCTAAACAAACCATTTTATTTATGGCCGTGTTGTGCGCCCACAAAGAGAGCCTCGTCTTAAATTCTTTTTAAGCTGTTTCATTTCCGGACACAAAAACAAACCAAGTGTTTTGGTTTTGTTGTTTTGTCATTTTTGCATGGTGGTTTTTTTCTCAAGGTTCTTTGAGGAGCATGTGATCTTGAATTCTGCAAAGCGAACACTACCTTTATGACGATCACCAAAAATTAATGTCTTTCGTAACTTAATCGTCTCAACGAATTCAATCGGAAGAACACACAATACACACATTTATAAATTCACACCCTTTTCCCGTAGTAACTAGAAAACGGCACCTGCCACGATTTTTTATTTCTTAATGAGATATCAACAAATAACCCCTCCTGCTCTAGGTGGAGCAAGATGGAGAGTCAGACTTTTACTGACTAAAACCCACCTGTGTTCCTTCAGTTACCCTTTGCGTTTCAGGGCCGAGGTGAGCCTTTTTTATATTGATATAAACCAGTGCTTGACTGCGATCCCACCTGATGGTAAGCATGTGATGCAATCATTGATGGTGAGGCGCACTAGTATATTAAGAGCCTATTCACTTTAGCCTTGAAGGGCCTTGCCTTGACTCTAGTCTCGGATAGTCTCGCAGATACGTACCTAATATACTCGGAATCGTTTGTTCCACCATCATCTTCAGTAGAACAATGTCCACTGCTGAACATAGAAGTCCCCCGTTGTAGCTCTACCACTGGTATCGTTACTTATGTTACTCTTTGTTTTTTAGAGCATCAAATAACTTTTCTTGCTTTGGCTGGAACTAAAGGTGGTGTTAGGGTGTAAATCCTGACCACATTATGAGGTGTACAATAAAGTATAATGAATAAATAAATAAAGGAAGTGACAGTCTTTTACTGACTAAAAATTTGCGTTCCAGAGTCACGGTAACTCTTACGAACAATTTTCTAGCCCTGGTAGCCTTCTACAATTATAATAATTTATAATTATTCAGAGTTCAAACACTTACACTATGGTTTTTGTTGGACCGACAACACTTTTTTGATTTTATACAATTATGTTTTTTTTTCGGTGGGAAAATCATCCATGACATCCCGCGCCTTGGGCGGAGCGGGAGATAGTATCAGACTTTTACTGACTAAAAACTTACTCCTGTTTCTTCGTTGCCTTTTATACCAGGGCCGAGTCTTCCTTTCAGAATCGGACCCTTGGCCCCAGTAGACATCTGCTTGAGGCGCGCTTGGGACACTACACGCCGTCGATGACTTGGGCTCGGTCCGGACGGTTACCGGACGGTCGGACGGCGAGCTACCCATTGCTCGCCGTCCACAAGCCCGCGCCTACGGTGGCTGAAAATCGGGATCGGGATCCCGGTGGCTGGGGCGCGGGAGCCATTGCCTCGCGTGTGCGCGCGCGGCCTCCTACTTTGCTAACATTACTGCTTCGCAAAAGGAGGCGACCGCCTGCCACTCCTCCTTGCTCCGGACCATGGCCTGTACCCAGGCCCGACGCGAGAGATCACTGCCGCTGATCGCCCCCACGAGGACACGGCGCGGCGGTGCTCTGCCCAGGCGGGCCACACCTCTACCGTATGTTCCACCATGTCCTTCGGGCGGTCCACACAATGATGACACCCGGGCGAATTCCGCACGAATCCGGTGCAGGAACCTCCCGAACTTACCATGTCCGGTGAGGACCAACGTCATGCGGAAGGTAAGGTCACCGTGTTGCCTTTCCAGCCACTCCTCAAAGAAGGGACTTACCGCCATAATTATGGCGTGCACAAAAAAATTGATAAAATCGATTGATAATATCCATATAACTAACTGCAGCATCTCATAGGCCAATCACAAACAAAAACAATCACAAAACACAAGTGAAGTGATCGACCCAGGAAACATTGAACGTAATCTGTGTATTACACAAAGATGCGCGTCTATTGGGGGACGCCGCCCCTCCTATTAGCCTCACTTTATCTCCCGACTCCCCTCGTCTTTGTCCGCTAATCCGCCAGGGAAGTGGCTAAATATCTTGTGTAAATAAACATTTAGCCTGTAGCATTGTCAGGGGATGAGCGCTGCAACGAATCGGATTGTGTGGCGTAAGGTGACGGTATCATACTCCGTAATTAGTTTCAACTAAAGCAGGATTTATTGTTTGTTTGAAACTGATCTGTTCTGATTACCTAGGGGGTAAGACCGGTTGGAGTAGATGTTTTATTAAACGAATACCCTTGCTTGTAAACCATTTGGTTACTATTTCCAGGTTTTATTTTTATAAAAAAAAAGTAAAAAACTAAAACCCGACTACGACAAAAAAAAAATGACGCTGCAAAAGTATGAAACAAGATTTTCAAGATGCTTAAATAGACAAGGTAACTGGAAAAACAAGAATAGAACAAAAAGAAAAGCCGTAGTCACACGTTATTAAAGTGTTTCGATTATTACCTACCTATAACGTGTGACTACGGCTTTTCTTTTTGTTCTATTCTTGTTTTTCCAGTTACCTTGTCTATTTAAGCATCTTGAAAATCTTGTTTCATACTTTTGCAGCGTCATTTTTTTTTTGTCGTAGTCGGGTTTTAGTTTTTTACTTTTTTTTATTTAAAAGATTTTGGTGTTAAATCACTGTGCTTCTATACTATTTATTTTGGTATGTACAATTGAAGCCCTTTCAAATGATACCAAACACGACGTATTTATCTATTTTTTTTTACACAATACTTTTTTCTACTAGAGGGCGACACATTGAATTTTGATGATATTTTTTGATAAGTACCAGCGAAGCCCTTTCAAATGATATCAAACACCGTATACTTATCTTAACTTTTTTTTTATAACATGACTTTTTGTCCGCTAGAGGGCGTCACTTTAAATTTGAGCAATATATTGGAAATGTACAAGTGAAGCCCTTTCAAATGATACCAAACACGGCTTATTTTACTCCATATTTATTTTTAACACATTACTTTTTATCCGCTAGAGGGCGCCATATAAATTTTTGTGACACGTCACATAGCCTATGTTCAGCGGACAATTAAGACGGTTCTAACGATACCTCATACGTCGAGTTCCAATAAGTAGATTAGGAGCTATGAGGGAACAGATGAACATACTCACATACATACATTTACATAGCCTGTCAAAATCATAACCCTCCTTTGGCTTTGCCGTAGTCGGGTAAAAAGTATGTTATAACATCAGCTATCTACTAGTGAAAGACCGGTCAAAATCGATCCAGCCGTCTTGGAGATTAGCTGGAACAAACAGACTGACACAGACATAAATTTAAAACATTACATTTATGCTATACGTATCGAATATACTTTCGTAAGCATTTAGTAAAAAAATGTTATTTTGATATTACAGACACTTCAATTTGATTTATATGTATGTTATGTCAAATTACTGAACTTCCATTGTCATATTAAGTATTTCAAAAGAACGCTGGTCACTTTAGTCTCTCCAGTTACACTACACTAAACTCAGGCCGGGTCACTCTCATCCTTCTGTTTCCAAGAATCGTAGCATATTAAACGATATTTCAATATCTCACCGCAAGTGAACCGAAATGTTTGTTTCATATAATCACAAAATAAATCAGTGTCTGTTCTGGAAATGTAATTGCTTGTGACGGTCGAAGAAACATTCCGCAATATGAATCAGAACTGGCAAACGTAACATATCATCGAGCACGAAGAATTATCCTTATCAAGTATAGCTTAAGCCAGCGGCTTTGCCCGCATAAAAGCAGAATTATCCCATTGGAACATACTCCTGTGATAAAAAAAATATCCCATGTCTATTTTTAGGACATGTCTTACCTCTATACCAAACATCCAAATTCGTTCAGCGCTTAGAGAGTGAAGTTTTGACAAACTCACTCACACACATACATACATACAAACTTTCGTTTTTAATAAAGTGTGATAAACATTGTCTATGATGTAGAAGTTTCGAAACCAGCATCCTATTAGTTTTGTTTTTAATCAATACTATACTTACTACTTTTACCATTAGCTTCGCTCCCATTCCCGATCTTACAAAAATTGCGCTGTTTTGGGGGACAAAAAGTAGCGTATGACACTCAGTGATATTGGCGCTTTCACTCCCTGTAATTGGGTTTAATAGTCTCAGATATTATCTACTTTATATACATACTAGCGTGGAAGAGAGCAGTGGTAGCCGAGTGGTAATGGCCCCGACTTACGAGTTGTAGGTCACGGGTTCAAACCCAGCCAGGCGCATTACTTTGTGTAATTTATATCATCACCACTGCTCCCAAAACGGCGAAGGAAAACATCGTGAGGAAACCGGCATGTCCTAGAACCAAATTCGAAAACATGTGACATCCACCAACCCGCACTGAGCCAGCATGGTGGATTACGGCCCATTCTCTCTCCTAGAGAGGAGGCCTGAGTCTTAAAAGTGGGAACATTATAAGGCTGACTATGCTACACATACTAGCAATCCACCCCAGTTCTCTCATAATTTTTTTTATAAAAAAACTTCGGGTTCATTTATTGCTCTTTTTAGGAAAGAAAACCATATCAAAATCCGTTGCATGGTTTACAATGACAGCACACAAACAGAAAGGCAGACTCGGAAAGCGACTTTGTTTTATACTATGATACAAACATACTTTCCTCTTCATAATATTAAATAGTTTAGATAAACAATATCTGGGGCCTTACCAAAGTTGTGGAAGATTATATAAATAATAGATAATATTCCACAACTTTCACACAACGCCATCTAGTCCCAAACTAAGCAGAGCTTGTGATATGATTACCAACAACTGATAAACTTACTTATATATTTCTACGTTTTTAAGCTATTGCATAGCTTCTATCGAGGGCCTTGAGCGCGGGGACCGAATCCAGAAATTCCGTAACGAAAAAAACCTCACGCTCCCCACTCCGACGGGCACGCAGGTGTGACTTGAAGGCCGACAGAGACCGAACACCTATTTTAGAAAAGTCGTTAACGACCTGTGTGGTGCATTGGTACAGCGTTCTACCTATGTTATCATCGTGCCTCGAGTTCAAATCTCGGTCAAACAAAATAGTCTTTTTGTATTATAATAGATTATAGTAATGTTCTATGATAACAACTGAACATACTTGTAGCAATTTATGAAGTAAACAAGAAAGAAAAAAAATTGTTTTCTTATCGGTCACCACGCTCAAAAAGTGTAACTTGAATTAATATCAAAGAAAAAGAAATACTGCATAAATAAAATAAATAAATAATTATAATTGCATAAGTTGATACAAAATGCTATGCAATAGCTTTACCGCGGCAGTCCCCGAGTGCCACACTTATTTTTATTTTATTATTATTGATAGGCTCGCGTTTGACCACTATCTCAACTGATGGTAAGCGATGATGTGGCCGATGATGGAGCACGCTTGCCTAGAAGTAACCTATTCACTCTTGACCTATAGATAGGTATATTACACCCAGATACAGAACAAATGATCGTGCTCATCACACAAACATTTGTCCTGGGTGAGAGTCGAACCCCACGACCTTCGGCATAGCAGTCAGGGCCACTGACCACTAGACCAACAGGCCAGTCAAAGCAACTATACACCCTATATAGCTCCATCCCTTAAACAGTTCTGTTTACGTCGTGTCTCCTGACCTGCAGTAGTTCGAAGCCCAACATTCCTATTAGTTTTGTTCTTATTCGATACAAGGATGCTGTTACACGTAATAGAATCTACTACCGAAAACAAACAATAGTAATGGCTTGACGTGCGGTAACAATGGTAAGGATTATCATAGTGAGAGCAGCCGGAGTGCCAGACAGGTCTCCGCCCAGCGGACCGCGCTGCCACTCCGTGCCGAGCAATATGGAAATATACCCAGTGACTATCTTTAGTTATGCTCCCTACAAGACATTTACAAAGAGCTGTCTCATTAGACACCAGTTTTTTTTTACCTCTGCGTTACGTTTCACATATCATATGCGTACATTTGAAGTGCAACCTTGTCATGCTCATAGGAAGCATATTTACTCATTGTGGATATTATTACGTCGTAGTTCGCAAAGAAATGTGAAGGTGAAAAAAAGTCCGTAGCTAAAATGAAATATTTGAATTTAATAGTACATTTTGATACAAATGGAGAAAGTTGCGAGGGTGTTATAGAGCCGAGTGCTGCAGTGATAAATTTCTATGTGTATCAAACGACGTTTTTCAATACAATTACGAAGAAATAAATAAACGGGGGTTGACTGGCGACTCATGGCATACGCTTAGCGCTCAGCCTGATACGATAAATACAATAAATTGTGACGGAGGTGAGCTCACGCACTTTTCCGCACTAGTGCGGAAAACAATAAATTGCGTGCCTAAAAGCGGTAGCGATAAGAGCGGGTTTTCGAGTAAGTGTATTGAAATAAATTTATTGCTTGATTTGGCATTAAGATCAATCAAATCAATTTTTCAAACGGTGTAACAATAACCCCAAGCCTACATAAGTATATCTATTAGGTAAGACAAGCGTACCTACCGAAATACCTATATATCCATAGAACATGGAGTTTGCATAATATATCGGAGCCTAATCTAATATTAGACAAGCATCGTCGGCTCAGCCGATGACGTTGCACATAGCGAGGAAGGCCGGGCCGCATGCCTATTCATGAAGCGACGGCTGCGCTCGCCGAGCTCCCCAGACCCCGCCGCATTTGAATAAATACAATTAACTTGTTTGTTTTATTCAGCCCTCGCCCTGCCTGCGACCTGACCTTCCGGCGACCGACGAATTCCATATCAAAGTCAAAAACAAGCTCTGCGTTTATGAAGCGATCTCGTCGATGGCGGCCCTTGGTGAAATTGAAAACTATTTCGCTCAAGGATAATATTCAAATTGCGGCTAATGGTGATATTCGGCAGCGGGCGAGTCAAAGGCGCAGGCCGCGGAGCCCGCACTGTTATTATCTCAACACATCGCGCTCTCACCTCACCCATTCCTTTTTTAACAGACGCCTCCATCTTCTTCGTTCCCTCGGCGACCGAGCGAGAGCCCCGCTCGTTTATACTAAACTCGACTCGGGGGCGTACCTCTCACAATTTATCATTTAGCGTTGCCTACAGACATTATTTGAAACGCATTAAAATCGCGGTTGTGGAAAATTTGTCGGCATCGAAATTAGTACTCCTCTCGAAGTGCATAATTTATCGCTTAGGCCGCATCCGGCGCGAGCGCGATGTTTCTAATTAGAAATTCAATGACGTTGATGATCCCGAGCATTAAACGTCATACTGGAACCTAAATGGATTCCCAGTCACTTAATTATTAACTAACTTATTGGTGCTATAGTGCGATGTATGTAGGTAGCCACGGTGCAGTAGTCACTAGTCATCGCTTAAGATAATTATGTTATTTATGATTGCCACTAGACACTGTGAGTTATGAAGTATTAGAATTCAAATTAATTTCCAGAATCCGGTTAATTTTAATCACCAAGTGGTGATTATTAATTATTGAGCTTATACAAAGTTGTATAAGCTCACTAATTTCCTAACGATCCATATCTCGATAAACGCCATGCGGCTTATGGTAAGTAACTGTAAATTATATCGCTGAGAAGGTTTTGATGATATCATGTTACACGTATCTAAAGTTCAGATAAAAATTGCTTGCAATATGAGAAGGCGGAAGCAGTAATTTGAATGGAATCCTTGTGAATTTTGTAGTGGATTGATATTTCGTACTTTTCCTGTAGCTAGTTTTTTGTTATAAAGAGTGCGTCGGCCCACGAAGAAATAGAAAGAACTAGAAATTACTCCTTTATCACAGCTACGTTCAAAATAGATAGAAATATTCTTTATTATACACAATAAATAAAATTACAGTAGGATCTTAAAATTAATAGGGTGTCACAATGGGCGGTCTAATCGCTAAAAGCGATTTTTTACTGACAACCAAACGCCAATATGTAAACAACTCACATACACAACACAAGACATCTCTAGGCCATACAAATATTTGATCGGTGCGGGAATCGAACCCATGCAACAAGCATGGCAAGCAGCTTTTTCACTAGATATGAAATCACATGTTTCGTTCGTGCAGCTACAAGGAGAGCGCTCGCGAGTGGATCACGGCGCTGCGGCCGGCCTGAGGAAGCTGTCACGCGCGGCGCGAACACGTGATGAATATGTATCGGCAGGCTGCAGCGGCGCCTTGTAATTTGAGACTCGCCGGTAATTATTTACGTGAGAATGAGCCCGGACCAGCCCCCCCTTCCACCCCGCGCAACCTTCCCCCAGCCCCTCTCACCGGAACGAATCGTTGATTGCGCGCGAGTTGAGATGCCGCCGCCAGATTGCTGCTCACGCTCCGGTGGCCAGCGCTGCGCCCGCAGACGCGACGACTGCCCGCTCTGACAGAGCACACTTGTTATGTGGCTATACCTGATACGCAACACTCAACGGACTAGCTGTCACAAGCACAAATCCAGCTCCATTGCGAAAATATACGTCATTATAAATGATACACTCTACTAGTTTCTGGACTACCTAAACCAAGTGAATATAAAAATGTATTAAATCAAATAGCTCTACACAAAATATTAAAAGCGAATAAATCTTGATCATTATAGGCATGTTCCCACACGAAACTAAAATAAAAGAAAAACTCGTTGGCGTATCAAAATGTCTCATTTAAAACAGATAAATCACATCACATTAGCACGGCAATTTAGCACGAGACGACAATATAAGCGGAAAACCGATCTCATAACGAGTATTTTTTTTATTTTTTCAACAAACCTGGCGTCGGAGTGATGACGGTTGTTTTGACTTGTCCTGACATTTGCGTGTTCGAGTCCCGTGCAGACTCCGACAGTACTGGCCCACTCGACCGACTAAAATGTACTTACCTAACCGAAATTAATAAAATTTGCGAAACGACTACCTGTGTTGATCTCTTTAAAAAAGTTTCAGTAACAGAGTATCGCCGATGATGTATTAAATTACCATGTACGCACTATAAACCATTTTAATTAAATTGATTAAAATAACAAAGAAAATTGAGCTGATGACGACAATATTACTCATAAAATCAACAGAAAAAAACATAAATATTTTTACAGAGCAAAGTAATATAAATTGAAATTAATATATTATTATTTTACATTGCCCTTTATTAATATTTAACATATATTTAATAACACTGTGAATAGGCACATAGCTCACAAAAGTACAGTCAATGCCATCTGGCGATATAAATAGTAACTAAAAAGATATTGCTAGTGGCTACATGACTACTTATGGCAAGGCAAGTTTATTCGGCTATGAATCTCACACATGATATTGTTTTCATAATCGTTTAAAATTAATAAATTGACATGGGCACTTGGGACCACTGTGTTTGTTTGAACAACAAAATGTTAAATTGACTGCTTTCAATAAGTGGGCTCGTCGTGCTGGCGCGACCGGCGCCCCGCGGAGTCCCCTAAACACACACAGACCGCGGGGCGCCGCACCCTGCCCGCGCCCTGCACACTAATAACACCGTCTTTCCCTCTGTCATGCCTTATTTCATCCAGCCATCTCTTGTTTTTTCCATATTGTCGTTTTTTTGAGCTGTGAGCCCACTTGGAACATTAACAATAAAACGAGTTCCTGATGATAGTAATCCTTCATCCTCATTGTCTTTTGGCAGTTTCGTGGAATAATATATGTTGTGCTCTCGCGACTTGATATCTGAACGTCATATTATAAATGGCGTCGTTTAAAATATTTTAATACCCTCTACATCACGGCGATATTAATTTAGTACGCTTGAGTTGAGCGGTCGCGGTGCCACCGATGGAATGTTAAATGACGGATTACCGACCGCCGAGATTGAAAGATAACCAACCGCTCGAAATGTTGGAGATTCTATCATTGCCACATCTCGTAAGCTTTCTTTTACTCTACAATATCTTATGTTGATGTGGATATCATACCTCTAGAAAACTATCATGATATGAAGTTCAATAAGTTTCTATCACAAAATTTTCAATGCTTCCTTATTTTATCTGTATCGAACAGTTTGTTAGTAACCAAGGCAACTGTGAGCTCGATAGCAACGGTTGCCGTGAACTATGTAGTTGAAGTCTGTCTATTATCAAGTGCATTAAAGCGAAGTTATATTTCTGTATACTATTCAGAGTTCTATTTCTTTAAATAATGGTACGAATCACGGTAGACCTGGTGCGCAAAAAAGCTGAGCACCATGACTGCTTACTAGCACCGCTGGAAGAGATCGCGTTGCATCAGGAGAACATTGAGAAGATCGAGTACATACAGGACTGGTGTCCAAAACTTAAGATTTTGTTAATGCAAAATAACCTCATCGCCAAGATCGAAAATTTTAATAAGTTGAAAAACCTCGTTTATTTGAACTTGGCTATCAACAATATAGAAGTCATTGAAAACTTAGAAAGATGTGAATCATTAGAAAAATTAGATCTAACTCTCAATTTTATCGGTGAAATCGTAAGCGTGGAAAGTCTCACAGGTAACTATAACCTAATAAACTTGTACCTAACAGGAAATCCTTGCTCTGATTATGAAAACTATCGTGATTTTGTAATTGGTACTTTACCCCAACTCAATCACCTTGATGGGAAAGATATCGACCGATCTGATCGAATCAAAGCATTACAGAATCTTCCAAACATAAGGTCAGACATACTCTTTGAACAAGAAAACTATAGGCATCAGAGAAAAAACCAGAAAACCCGCCTCGAGCGGGAAATACAACAGAAATGGGAAAATGAATATAAAGACATGGATCCGGATGAAAGGAACAAGAAATTTTACGCAGAAAAAGCCGAACATGCCCCTGAAGTGCGCTATGAAATTGAAAAAATGCGTCAATTAAAACTAAAGAGTTACGAAACTGAGGAAAAGAAGGAAAAGAAACGAGTGTACAAGTTTTTTGCTCCAGATGGTAGACCGTACAATATAAACCAAGCAAAAATAGACTTTGTTTTTAATGATCAAGATCCTGAAAAGTATGTTTTGGATTTGGCAGTGTACAAACATATGGATTCTAATCTGGTTGATGTTGATGTCCAGCCTAACTACGTAAGAGTTATGATAAAAGATAAGATATTCCAGCTCCATCTACCGTCGGAGGTCGAGACTACGAAATCTACCGCTAAGCGATCACAGATCACTGGACACTTGCTCGTAACGATGCCAAGGTGTAACGCTGTTATTAAAAAGTCAACTAATCCTAAACAAGATGATAAGAAAGAAACTCAACTTCTCTGTGAACATACAGCTAAGGATTGTCGTGGACACAGTGGCCAAACTACGAGAGAGTATCTGGAAATAGGGCCAGCTGAAAATGTGTTAGATTTTAGTAAAATTACTCAACCGAGGCCGACGCTTGATTACATTGATCCCAGACTTAAATTAGTTGGAAAACAGCCTTCTCCAGACTTTGTTGACAACCCCGAGGTACCTGACCTCATTTGAATTTAAATTCATTCATGTATGAATTTTGTAGTACAAAAAAAATCAGGATAAAAAGAAAAAACTTTTTTGTCTATATACTCTTTATTTTTCAAGTTTTTTAATTTATTAGAGCACCAATTGAGGCAGTCTTATTTACACATAAATATAAGTAACTACATATTTAGTTTACCTTAATATAATGTTGTACTTTTGGTGTACCGGAATATGGAATATCTAAAATGTTTAACAAATTGAAAAATAAAATAAGGAATATTATATTAGCATAATGTGACTTATTTGTTTATTTTAAGTAGACCCATTAGATATCTTACATTATATAATAAATAACTTACTAGAACCTAATATTATTGAGACTGCACAAATTAATTATTGACTATTGAAAACGAGTAATTAGGAAATTCATCGTGTAAAATAATACATCAACATCTCTATTTTCTAAAGAAAATTTGAGGTTGTTGATAAAAAAGTTAAAGCTACACTTGAATGCTTAAAATAATTTAGTCATTCATTTATATTATTCAGTTTAGAATGACTTTACAAACACATAACATACAAAAATACTTCACATTGAAATAAAACTAGTTATCTATTTAGATGCCTATCTAGATTTGATGACTCTCAACAGCGTCTGGTGGCAAGCCATTGGACGCACTTGGCGGTGCAACCATGAACGACAGGAACCCATCAACGTCTCGCATTTCTTTGGACGTGAACTTGGCAGAAATTTGATGGCGACCAGCCCACGGTGGCGTCAGCTTATACTGAGCTGATGCGAATTCTCCTGGCGCCACATTCTGGGAAAAGGAAGAAATACGTAGGTAAGTAAGCTTAGCATGTATCCAAACATGATGTCTTGTGGCCTCACGCTAGCGCTACGCAAACGCGAAGTAGTTCATTAATATCAACACAGATGGCGCTATTAGTATCACTCGACACTATTTTACTACTACTGCCACATATCTATGACTACTGCATTAATACAGTATGGTCGAAATATCTTGTCCGCTCCGAACTTCGAACAATTGGCTGCGCAATAATTCTTTTTAAGAATTGTATTATAGCGAATGCGTATTGCGTATTGTTTCGAGTATACGCATAGTTCTTCAGAGTGGCCAACATATTTCTACCGTAAGTACTGTACGATGATTAGAGTTTTTCATGCGTATAAATAGGTACCTTCATTATCATTAGGTACTCTTTAACATATTGAGACAAAGGAAATCTAAAGTAGAATATAGTGCTCATTCCATGTATATCTCCATATAATAAATATGTAAATATTCGCCCGCGTGAAGGTACGTTTCTTCATACAAACTTTGTAAATCTAAATGTAAATATAAATTTTGTAAATCCTCTCTTAGTGCTCGCCTACGTCATAAAAGGAAACCTTGTGCAAAATTTTATGCTCTTCGTCTTAGTAGTTTCGGCTGTGCGTTGATTTATGACAGTCAGTCATTATCTCCTTTTATATTTGTATTTATAGATAAAGAATGGCTTACCTCATCCAACTGAATCTTAAGTTGCTTATCAAGTCCAGGTCCTTGAATGTAAAACTTGCACTTAGTGAGTGGGATGGGCAGTGGGTTCTCCACCTTGACGGAGACGGTGAACTCCTGATGGGACACTGGCTTGCCATCAATACTGATCTTGATATCAGGGTTACGGACTCTGAAGTCATCTTGGGCGAAGAAGTCAAATTTCCTGTCCACAATTGACGCTAGGCAGGCGATGTTGAAGGAAGCCTGTGAGATATAAGGATAATGTTAACAATATATAAATTACATAATTTCGTGTGATCCAATAAATTTTAGAATCAGAATAATTTATTCGTAAACATAGATCAGATTACAACAGAGTGTGAGGTGTTAAAAATAGGTAGATCCTCTATGTTTTACCCAGAGGCGTACAAATATATACAATTAACATTGTTTGAAACTCAAAACATGCTATGCAAATATTTACTAATTTCAACGAAAATGACATTGAACAAGAATTTAAATTTTAACGAAATTATAATGCTAAAGTTTATTATTAAGTTTCTGCAGAATGATTGCTTTACAGAAACATGCCATCATTTCTTATGGGACTGATCAAAAACTATATAGCTAAACTAAAATCCCTTCCTATAACTTTTGTTCCATTTTCTACTCTTCAAATAACTTCTCCAAATATTTTACCTGATCAACCAGCTTATTGTAGTAATCATCGAAGGTGACCAGCATCTTGATGAGCTCCTTGCCTTCTGGCTCCATCTTGAGATCGAACTCAGTCCTCTTCACTCCTTCGCCAGCAACTCCCGTGTACGTCACTGTGTCTACACGGAGGATACCCTTCACATGGTGAGAGTTCTCACTCGAACGATTTCTAATGTGTAGGACCTGAAATAAAAAAATAATATTGCTTTATCTAAATGTGTAGCTGGCCTGATAATGATATTGTCGTCATGAGCTACCCATTAAACTCTTCATCATCATCATCATCATCATCATCATCATCTTTCAGCCGAAAGACGTCCATTGTTAGACATTGACCTTTCCCAAGTATCTTCAGGTATCAGGTCTTGTACGTCTCTCATCCACCGGATGCCCACGACCGTCACTAGATTATCAGTCCACCTTGTGGAAGGCCTTCCAACGCTGCATCTTCCGGTTCCGCGGTCGCCACTCCAGAACCTTTCAGCCCCAACGACAATCTGTTCTGCGAGCAATACGCCCTGCCCACTGCCACTTAAGTTTGGTGATTCTTCAGGATTCTTCTTCGGATTAAAAAACTAAACTAACTAACTAAACTCTTATATGAATAAAAATATGTATGGCCAAACATTATTACGTATACACACAACCGTATCTTTGACTTGGTTACTCCTATTATATATATATATGTTCGAAATTGTTAGAGGATATAGAAAATAATCCATTTCTCTGTTATTATTTAGTATGTCATCATCATTTCAGCCGAAAGACGTCCACTGCTGGACATAGGCCTCCCCCAAGCGTCGCCACAACGAACGGTCCTGTGCGTCTCGCATCCATCGGACTCCCGCAATCGTTACCAAGTCATCGGTCCACCTTGTAGGAGGCCTTCCAACGCTACGTCTTCCGGTACGTGGTCGCCATTCCAGAACCTTTCGGCCCCAACGGCCGTATTTAGTATGTATATATATGTATATATCTAATCTATAATTAAATTTTTGTATTTTTTTTAAATATTTTAGCCAATTCTGGTACGATTTCTAAAATGTATTGTATATCTAAACATACCACACTAAAGTTCTGTCCAATTTTAATGTCGTCGTGTAGCTCGAAGTCAAAGGTGACATCATTGAAGGCGTCGTTGAGATAGTACCGCGCAAAGATGCTCTCCGACTTGCGTAGTGCCTTCTCCATCGTCATGCGTTCTTCACGGGATCGCTCGGGGTACTTGTATGTGTTCGTTATATCCTGGAATAAAATTCCATGTAAAGCATTTTAAGTCACAATTTTTTTTAAATACAAATCCTGGTTGACTGGAAAACCCTGGGATATACACAAAGTGATTTTTTGTATCACCATCTAAAATATTTCCTGAGCGTAGGTAACAATAAAAGACACAATTTATGCAAAAATAGACCCATAAAAATATATCAGCTGTTACCTAAGTTTTATTTATTTATCTATTAAAAATATACTGAACTGGCGTCTCTCAGCGGCTTCGCACGCGTGAAAGCAGAGAATATAAAGCCAGTTAGTAATAACGTAGCAATTTACTGGAATTTTTAAAATTGGTCCAGTAATTTTTGAATTTATTCAGTATAAACAAAAATACAAAATTTTCCTTTTTATAATATTATCACATATAGCTTCTGTGATCGGCTTCGCTCGCGTGATAATAGGTTTCTCCATACAAACTTTGGACCCCCTTTCATACCCTCAGAGGTGAATTTTGGAAAATTCTTTCTTAGTGCATGTCTACATCGTAATAACTATCTGCATACGCAATCCATTCAGAGGTTTGAGCTGTGCGATGATAGATCAATCAGTCAGTAACGGTTTGCGTTTTAAATATTAAAATATAGATTCTATTATTAATTATTAATGTAAATATAGATTTTGTTTTACCTACCTTACTTTTGTTGATACCGGAAAATATCAAGCCGTAGGAACAAGCAGCCGCGTGGAACATTTGTATTTCAGTTAAACAAGTAAAGTATCTGCCATGATACAATATACCTATTAATAGGTATAGTTTTTAAGGTATTATGATTTAGTTTTTTTTTTATATTTATCGTTATTTTGATTTTGTTTGTAATTTATTATTAATATTTTTTTTATTCTTTCCGCTTTGAAAGAAAGAAACAAAGAAAATAAAGAAAACATGTTTATTCTGCCCAAATAGACGCACAAAAAAATATAGCAATCTGTCGGGCCATGTGCAAACCGGGCATAACTGTGCTGCACTATAGACACTAGACAATAAACACAGTTGACTGATGTCTACATAGTCTGTGGTTGTCTACACAAAACAGTCTGATCTTACAGCTTTCTACTACCTTTTCATTAATTACTGCACTGACTCTTGTGAATCGTGTTGTGTCACACAGAACTTTTAATCGGTCAAATCTCTTAACTAATCCTGGGCCACCAAGATACAGGCTGTGCCTAGTTTGGGGTCACTTCTAATGTGTATCTATTTATTTTCTTCTAATCTGTATATTTCTTGGTTTTCCTTAAAAACTTGTGTGTGGTCAATAAAACATATTATTATTACCTAATAGCTATCCTACATACCTCGCGTTCCATTTTGCCAATAGTTTTAGTTGAAATATTCTGTCCAATAGAGACTGTGTCACGAGCCATCAGTTTAAGCGGTTGAATCTCTCCGGAATATTTCCATAACACCTGAAAGTGAGAATGCACAAAATTTATATTAGACACATCTTTCTTGAGCTATCATCACACCACGTACAGCCGAAATTATCCATGTGTAAGAGCAATTAACGACAAGACGCTTTATACATTGAGGCATACTGCGTGTAAAACCAAAAGAGAAATTATTCAAGCCACAATTGGCTAACGGACCTTAAAGAAGCTCATCTCGACACCGACATGGCACAAAATCGTGCTCAATGGAAGATGAAGACAAGGAGAGCCGAACCCAAATAAATGGGATTAGGTCTTACCAGAAAAAGAGGAAGTATAAGTCAAGCCACCCATATCTTTATTGGCCACGTGATCAAACTTCTCATTTTATAACTAAGCAACGGGAAAATAAGAGCCTCTAATAAACTAATTCGTCCTTTTTACAACGCCAACTAAATATTCTTACGCGCGAAGTGAACTCGGAATCGTAGTGCACACCGACACTGACAGGTTAAGTTAGAAGGCTAAGGTGGGAGCTCCGCTTCTTCTGTTCGTGGTTATTTTTTTTTTTATAACCACCCCGAAATAGTGGGTAACATAGTATCATCTAGACTTTTAGAGGTAAATAATGCTATTAAAAAGTCTGTTTAATTAGAACAAAAATAAAAATAAAATAGATTTAGGACTCTTAAGTACCTTATCAGCATTAACTTCGGCAAAAACGTAGGAGGCATCATAAGGTCTTTGCAGTTCTCCGTCCCTGACTGCTCTCAGGGAAGCCGGTCCGCATCGGAACACATCCTCAGAAGTCTCTTGTGGCGTCGAGTCCAAAGCCTGCCATCCACCATATTCTGGTCCCAAATCTGGACGATCGAACCATACCTGTGACAAGATAGTTATGTTATATTTTTGGGATTTGTAGAATTACAATTATATTTCTACTTTTTATGGAAAGGGCGAATGGTTCAAAGTCAGTAGTAATTTTAAATGTTAGTGGCATCTGCTACATTGAAAACATATTCCGCAATAAAAACCTACGACCTAAGTACGAACACCATAACAGTGGGCAATAAAGATTGAAAGTTAGAATGGAAACGTTTAAAGGTTATCTGGGTTAAGTTATTTATACCATGAATAACGAAATGAGTCATCAATCGATCTGAATTTGCGTAGGACGCAAACGCATGCACTTAGACACTATTTTAAGCATCGATAATAATGCGTCTAGTAGCAGTTCCCCGCGATTTGTTGCGTCATAAAAATTGCAATCATGCAAAATGCACGAAAATACACTAAATAATGCATTAAAGCTGACAAAAATAAAGGTCCCTGAATAGATTATACTGCACAAAAATACAAATATTGATATTTTTCTTACCTCATTCCAAACGTGATAGTTCCACACAGAGTCCTTGGTGAACTCCTCAATAGTGTTCCCTTGATCATCCTTGATGATATCGATGGTAAGACTTCCTTGACTGTCGTGAGCTGCATCGTATCCCGATACAGGTCGGCATGGAATGCCTAGAGCTCGGCAAACTGTAAAACGATGCCGCAATTTAAAAACTTATTCATAACTCTCTTTTACTGTAAACATCATCTTTCTAATATTGTGTACCGTTTGATCTTCGGCTTATTTTGCAAAGTATTGTAACTACACTTACTCGTCGTCAGTACACCAGCGTACACCCAACACTGTCCATATTTGACGGGCTTTTTCTTCTCATAATACTTCTGTAGGATGGCTAAGGAACCGACCCACTTGAGCGGATGTGTTCCTCCGCTGTAGTCCGACACTTCCGCAGCCCAGTTTCCGATGATGACACCGTTGTCATCTTGTGCGTTCACTGCTGCTGACAACGCCCGGCATGTGCGGATTGGGTCACTTCTGGCACGGCCTTTGACCTAAAAATAGAGTTTTGGTTAATAATTCTAGTAATAGAACTAATCCTGATTACCTATTTGCTAATATTCTAAAGATAAACTCGGATCTCTCCGCTTTTCTTATCTAGAAAGTTAAGGCAAAACTCGTTTCTAAGTGAAAATCTAAAAGCACATACCTTTCCAATTTCTCTGACTAGATAAAGTGCGCAGTCTAATATATCTTTCTCGTATTGCGCGTAGTTCCAAGGCGTCGGTTTGATACGATTATATACTCCTCTGAACATCAATCCTCCATCTTCTAGCACGTATTCGTCACGATGGCTGTGACCTGAAATCCCAGACATTCAGTTTTATTTTGGCTTGTTATAAATTAGTTCGTAACAGTGGACCACATTCATGATTTTGACGTATTAGAGAAACAGTTGATTTAAAGTTTCCGGTGTCGTAAGCGAACAACAACCTCGTGAATTAATTTGGGTTTTCATTCTTCTCCAGACGAAAAAAATCATACCTGGCATATACACGGTATCAGTCAAACACCAAGGGTTGAAGAGAACATAGATCGGCAAGGGATGTCTGTAGCTGAGAGAGCTGCCGCCACTAAGTCTTGTGTCCACATCAAGTCTCCAGGCCGCCACAATGCAGTCTGCCGCAGGAGTCACAGCTACCATGAGGTGAGAGTCCACCTGACCCTCGTATGTCGCACTCCAAGCTCCGAAGGTCTCAGAACCTTTCTCCAGCAACGGAACCGCCGCGGATGTTTCGTCTGATGGACCTCGTGTTTCAACATCTAAGCAACAGAAATATGGTTATATCATGGAATTATTTTTACCACTTACGTCGCCTTAATAAGCAGGTTTACGTAATATCACATTTGTATCGGTGTTCCAACACGTACCTAATTAATTGGCAAGATTAGTATGAGACACCAAATAGGTATTTTAAAATGAAACCTTGAATGATAACATGTTCAATTTTAGTATCAGTGTCTGTGATCTGCGATGGTCATGGTCATCCTCTTACAAGTTTTTTACACCGCCATAGTAATCTACAGACAAAGAGGGCTTATCTATAAAAACCCTGTTAAGCTTATGAGAAAAAAAAATTATTAACTTTTAGGCCGACCTTGGCCAACTCAAAATCATTATAAGACTTCCTTCTGAGTAACATAAATTCGTAGAATTAGGTTTGGCTAGTAGGACTTTAGGCCATGCATTCCAGTAAACCTGTCATGGACCTACCCACGACAACAGCAATAATTTTAATACAGACCTGCAACGTAGAAAATGAAGGAGACGGCATCTCTGCTAGCATCGTACGGTCTGTTCAGTAATATGTCTAGTTTGAAGGCCTGTCCTCGTCGCACGACCAGGCATTTGTCGACGTTCCTTGTCATCAGGTTAAACTTGTTCGTGTGGTGGTTCTCGCCATTTGTGTCGACACAGAAATCAATTCCCTGCACCGCAAGCACGCCCTGGCGCTTCGCGTCGACGACATCTGAATAAACAAACAGAAAATATGTTACAATACATTCAAATATAAGTAATACTTATCTTACGAGTAAAGTAGGTACAGGACCTGTTGCTGAATGATTGAGATTGACTCATTTAGGACCTTGAAAACTCATGATAATTTTTAGTTTACATCAAACCAAGCCAAGTTACATGACGTTATCTAATAGTCAAGAGAATATAATTTTAAAAATATACTAAATTCAATGGCTGTAATACACGGCTAAAACCACCGAATCCATCACGTTTTATCGTAAATATAAAACTGAACGCTAATGGATCATTATGAATGAAAACTACCGAACCACTATTTGTCATGGTCAAAAATTTTCGAGTCCAAATATTGGCTTCTAGCCAAAATGTCAATCTTACAATAACACATTAAGCAAATATTTCGTAAATAACAGTTAACTTTATTTTAGCTATTAGATTTGAAATCCTCAGTTTAATTGATACAAATTTATTGACGTTATTAACGTCAAAGATCTAACTCTAGTTTTGGCTTATAAAAAAATTTGTCACACCTAAACGCATCATCCATACGACTTTATAAATTTAAATTTCTTCTTTATTTTACTTATCATTTATTAGGTACCTGGCTGAAACGGCACATTCACAATAACATGTCTTTCCGTCCTCCCAAAATACCGGCGCCACAAGCTTCTAAGATAATTCATTATTTTACGATCACATTAAACTTTACAAATTTAAACATTACAATATCACTACTGTCCACACACGAACTTCCGTCAGTTTCGTTCACAACCGACCACAGTTCGTAGTTGCTAATTATATGAACAAACGTGTAGTTCTTTTTGCATGCCGTCATGAACTGCGGGCTGCAGCGTGAAACTCAGCAGCTAGTCCTACATCCAAGACGGACGGTGATGTCATAGTAAACAAGCAATGAAAAGCTACATCCAATTTCTGAGAAGTGAGAAACCGATTCTGTTCATTGACAAAACCAAGGCCTTACTCGTATCATTAGCATCTGACAAAATCATGCCTTAGACAGAGAGGTGATATCATGAGATTGTCAATTTAACTGCACTATGAATTCATTCCTAAAGAATTTTCTATTAGAAACTCATACTAAATATAATAAATTGAGATTGGATACTTACTAAATTAATGATTAGTCAAGGTAAAACATAGGTATTAAACGAGATACTATAATGTCCATAAAATAAGAATTTAATATACATTTGTTTACTGGCTATGAAGTCATCTGATAATTCAATATTATAATTATTACCTAGTACTTGTTGAAAATTCAAGGATGATCATAAATCTTAAGATTGTCCTGCACCTATACTCCATCTGTTTAGGTAATTAACTAAATGTAAACAATCTTGACATGTCTTTTATCTAAAAGTTGGCAAATTTTTTTATCTAAAAATGTTTACAATTTGTTATTTACCTATACCGATGTTTGGTAATTAACTAAATTTAAATAATCTTTGTATGTCATTTATACGATTTTTTTTAAATAAAAAATAAAAATATTTAAAGAAAAACAAAAACGCCCGACTGCGTCGAAACTAATTTAAAAAAATACGTAATCGATACACACATAAAACAAATCATACATTCTAATGCAGAACAGAACGACTCACAGTCGGGGCCCCTTGGGAAGATTTGATTGGTAAAATTTGAATGGGCCCCGACTGTGAGTCGTTCTGTTCTGCATTAGAATGTATGATTTGTTTTATGTGTGTATCGATTATAAAACTATTTAAATTGTGTAGTTATTTAGTATTACATAACAGAATTCTAAACTACTGGGCTTGTTTGTTTCTTTTTAGTTTTTATTTAAGTTAATTTTTTTACGTATTTTTTTAAATTAGTTTCGACGCAGTCGGGCTTTTTGTTTTTCTTTAAATATTTTTATTTTATTTTATACTTTTTAGTTACGATTCATTGACTTCGTTATAAGATGGTAAATTTCGCAATCTAGTCATTTCATTGAGGGAGTTAATATCGTGGGGATTATTAAGTAACTTGCGGTGGTCTAAACTACTGATGATTAGTCCCTCTAGAGACCTAACTCGGCTCAAAGCTACATATGCTTGACCTTTAGCAAAAATGCGTGAACTTAAGTCAACCACGGCTCGGTCCAAAAGTCCAAAGTAGTTCCTTGGAGCTTGTGTACAGTTACACCCCAGCACAATATCAATGGCAACATTTTACGCTCTATTTTACCCTGTCCGCGAAGTGCATCGAATTCTGTCGTCGATGGTTCGATTCTGACTCCTACTCCAGGAACATTGTTTTTAATTGCTTTGTCGTCAAATTCTATATAAACAGCTTGTGGCAATTCTCCGGGTTCCAATTGGTCCCTCCGAAGAGCTGGCCACTCAATTGTCCTTATAACACCCATTGCTCCTTTAACAAGACCATGGGTAACATTCAAATTTCTTCGTAACATAACTCGTGATCCTAAACCGATTGTTAAATATTTAACGATTCCTCCAGTTTTGTTAGGATCATCAGAAACATATACCTACATCTTTCGGTTTTTGACCATATGTTTTCAATTCTACTGATATATCAACTGCATGTAATTTATACAACCTAGTAGTTTTTGCCAATATAGTTGTCATCTTTTGCTTATGTTCATCGACCTGTCTGGTAGATGGGAAAACTCGAATGATTTGATTTACAAACGTGCATCAAATGAACAACGCCATCTATCGAGTTTGGTGGTAAACTTTTTTTTACCAAAAATATTTGTTCTTCATGCTTTTTCACTGTTTTTTTTTTATTTGTGTATTGTTTATACTTGAAATGAAAACTTAAATCAATAAGTAAGAAAATTAGCGAGAATTATTGTTTTGTTAAACAACTTTAAATCGTTATATATCCTAAACTATTATTTAAAATGAAAAATGATAAAAGGAACCTAAAGATGATTTTAAAATACCTATTCAACGACACCCCACTTGACATAGTTCATCGACTTTTTTTTTTCATTTTGACAATATGGCGTCTGGTTGTAGCTGTGGTGAATTTTGATTACTGTCATGTCTTTAGTGACACTCGCAAGGTTAAGACGAATCGATTGACGTAAGAATTATCAAAATCGGCCTACGCATTTGGTCTCTAGAACGCCACATAGAAACAAACATACATACATACATACATAGACTGATAAACACATTACCCTCCTTTGCGTCGCGCAGTCGGGTAAAAAGACATATCAAGATTGTTTACGTTTAGTTAACTACCTAAACAGATGGAGTATATATTGCATCATAAAACTGTATATTATGTATAGTGCACTATATACAGCTTTTTAATGCCTTTTATTCCTAAAGTATTCTATCACTTAGGTACTTATTTCCGAATCTTTCCAAATGTACCTTTACTCTTTTGCAGCACCTACAAATTGTGATTCCCCATCAGTATAAATAGTCGATACATTATATCAATTAACACTAACATTTGACCCTTTAATGCAGGTCAATTGAAGTCGCGCGATCCTTATTATATCATTTGATAACCATTGAGAAATCGGTTGCGAAGAGAAAAATATTGTATTGCTTATGAAGGTCAGTATTTTTAATTGAATGGGATTTGGTCTACATTTCAGACATCCAGTTAAATTGTCTCCTAAGCAGGCGCGTTTACTAGCTTTTTGCCTGGACACATCTGTTTAAGGCTCGTCCTTCAAAAAAATAATCTTCTCCGAATTTACACAATCTATCTATAATCTTAATTTGAATTTGAATAGCTCAATACCATTGACCTCACAAAGTTTTAGAGCTTGGTCGCTAAGCAACAACTTGAGCATACTAAACACTAAACAAGGCCGGTCGACTCCTTTCATCGCCCGTCTGGTAAATAACTTATTTGGTATTAATTACCACGTGGGATAGCAGACCTGCTATACCGGGATATGTCGGCCTTCGGAATAATCAGCGAATAATAGTTCGTCCCACTCACGCCGTTCACAGCGATCGCGTAGGCAAACGATAGGATGCTATGTAAGATGCGCTTAGATAACTATTAATTGAGACCATACTTGATGTTTTAATCAATGAAAGAGATCTTATCTTGTAATGATTCAAATGGCAAGTGCACGTGTGATGATTAGATCAGTATTTCTTAGATTCACTCTCAGTCCGATCTAGAATGATAGATATCTAACACTCGCTGAGAGGTCGAGCTGACAGAATTACAAAGCATCTGCTTAACTTCATAGAAGTTTTAATGACTCATGTTTTTTTTATTGCATTTTATACGCATTCCTTTTTCTTTTTTCTTCTTTGTGCCCATTATCATTATTTAGTTGCTCTTCGTATTAAACTCATGAATGGAAGCATTCGAATCCCACTATTTTTGAACACAACGCATTCTTATATTGTCCAGCACATAAAAGTGGGCTTATTCATTTGGCATTTAGTGACGTTATTATTGTGTTTGAGCAGAGAGACTTCCGAAAGCCCATCAGTTCGTCACAAATTTCTTCGTGTGTGTATGCAATAATTTAGAATTCATGGCTGCTTATTACCCCAGAAAATCATATAGATTTTACTAAACGGTACATTTTTATAGATCTAATAGAAACTATGATCTGGGGCCATGGGTGATGCCCTGAGGTCATGGGTAATGCAAAAGAGATTCCCGGGGCCCTGGAACAATGGCAAAGAAGGAACAGGAGTGGGTTTTTAGTCAATAAAAGTCCGACACTATCTCCCGCACCGCCCAAGAGTGGGGGATGTCATTAGATGATATAGATATTTCCGGAATTTCCAACCTGACCTACTTTTATTTTGATCGCTGCATCAACACCTGTCGACAGTAACTACATTACGATCTAGAATTATGATCGCGCGCACGAAATACGAACTTTTTAATTATTTCAGTCTATTTCAGGAATGAATCTCGGTTTCAATGACTCACTTACTACAAAAGAATTACGTAAGAACGGAAGACGATAGTCTACGCAATTTGGGTATTTTTTATTTGCTTGGTTCGTTAAGAAAACTTTGCGATGTCCGGATAACTTGGCAACTAAGTATTGACTTTGACAAATGTGGAAAAAATCCCACATCCTCAAACAGAATGTCATGAGTTCCCTTTGAGTCATGCCTTCTTTGGAGTCACCAATTGAGTCAATTACTTAACTATATTTTATTTTATTTCTTTTATTGGGGAAAAAACGATATTACAATATATATTACACTTATTAGTACGTATACAAAACAAAATCAATGTAATAATCACAACATTTTCCACATATTAACATAGAGGTATGCTATGATGGATGAGGACTAATGGGCAAGCTAGGTATTATTCTTGGAAACACTTTATATACGCAGTTACAAATTAGTCAGACATCAGGAAAAAAAAATGAGAAGTTGTTCAGTGCACTAATAACTTTACATCGAAAAGCATTTCTACTAAGCATAAATATGTCAATCTCTATGAAATGCTCATTGTACATTTGCGTGAGCCGTCGAAGTGGTGCACGCTTACCTGCGTTTGTTTAACTATAGTGTTTACATTTAGATTTAATTTTTTATTAAAGAAAATTTGCCCAGATTTCAGTGGGTCAGTAGGACATAGAGACAGGGTGTCAGTAGATAAGGCATGTAAAATATATTGTATGCTAACATTCATGTTCTTCTTGGTATTCATACAGCTATTATTAATAATTTTGCGTGACAAACGATAACACACGTACACAAGGCACACGTACATATTTTATGGAAGAATCAATTTCTGTCTGTAAGATTTTCGTTCAATCCTCGTAAATCAATACAGACATCGATTCGACCGAATCCTTTCAGAGATCGAAGTTATTATTGCATTTTCTTTGTTTTGAACGATAAATAATATTTTTTGAATCTTGTGCGTAAAATGAGAGTGTTGTATAATTTTCATGTCCAATTTACTAGGTACTTTATATTTATTTATCTACGATTGAGTGACACATTAGTGATGCTGTTGCATCTTCATTAGGTATTCGTGCGTGACTGCGTCGTGACCAAACCGAAACCGGTTACCTACATACATAATATATGCATGTAGGTAGCTACAACGCTAATCACATCTGTCTCTTTAGTATAGTAATCAAGAACAGTGAACGTGGTGGTGATGTTATTTTATGTGTGTATGTTTACAGCTATCAATCATTACCAAACCTTTAAAGTGAGAATTGTATGGACTTGGACGTACAGTTGTATGACGGATCAGCGCTTGCCAGTTCACCTTGGAATTGCATGTCATGACATAAGCGTACAGCCTCTATTTCTTATTCGTCAACTGGTTTAAGATATTCCTTTCGGCCTCGAAAGAGGTATGCAATTACTTATCGGCAATTATTTGTTTATAGTTAACGGTACCAAGTATGTATAAACCTACGAATCTCTTATATTTGTGACCTACATCTTAATACATCTCCAAATCCTGGGGTCCTTTGAAAGGCATGCCAGGGGCAAAGCCAACGCGTAGAGCTGTGGGATTCTTCGAAAAAGTTCCCGTAGCCCTCGTAAAGGGCAACTGAAGGAACACTATGGGTTTTAGTTATTAAAAGTCTGACACTTCCTCCCGAATGGGAGAAGTCATTTAAGAGATCATTTCCCACGTCAAAAAGGGGCTAAGTCAACGCGGCGAATTAAAATACGTCACCAACCAAGGATTATTCCTATTTACACGCTATAAGAGTTTACTCAACGACATCCCCCGTTATACCTACGTATATATTACTAGTCTGGGTTTTACCACTACAAGGCAAGCACCTCCTAATTTACTTTTCTCCTCCTCTATAGGTTTATCTAGGACTATTTCAGACCAATCTTTATTGAAGGCTCCTTCAATAAAGACTAACTGAACCGAAGTTCATCCCACTATCTCCGTCTGGCTCTGCCGAGATGTCACCCGCCATGTGAGGTAAGGGCGGGGGATGTCATAAGATGATTTTCCCACCGAAAAAAAAAAAAAAAAAAAAAAAAACCCGCCATGTGAGGTCTTATTAGTCTGCTCCTTGATCGTCTGACATACGGGTTGCAATACATGTGTCTAGCCCAATTCTATCTTGACATTGCTATTTTCCTTGTGACATCTATTTTGTTATGGTTTACATTCATCATCATCTTCCTGCCCTTGTCTTGTGTTATTTGGGGTCGATGCAACACGTTTTTTCTTCCATTCGATCCTGTCACCCGGCACGCTATCACTAACCCCCATTTTTTTCATATTAATACAATAGTCTACAAACTTTTAATACATTAGTCTACAAAAATATGTTTTTTACCCGACGACGACTGTAAGAAGGGTTATATCCACAGTAATTTAGTTGATCTTCTCAGACTTTGATTGCGTTATCCTTATACAAGATAATCTCTTGGTCTTACCGAAGTACTAGTGACGGTAATTATCCTACGGTAATGAAATCGGAATGAGGATATCCGCAGGAGAACCAAGGTTACCGACATAGCACGAAGAATCACCAAACTTAAGTGGCAATGGGCAGGGGACATTGCTCGCAGAACGGATGGCCGTTGGGGCTAAAAGGTTCTGGAATGGCGACCACGTACCGGAAGACGTAACATTGGAAGACCTCCTACAAGGTGGACTGAAGACATAGTAAGGGTTGCGGGAATCCGATAGATGCGAGACGCACAGGACCGTTCAGTGTGGCGACACTTGGGGGAGGCCTATGTGCAACAGTGCACGTCTTTCGGCTGAAATGATGATGATGAATGAAATCGGCACCTAACAACATAGTAGTAAGTATCTAATAACTAAGACAGAACTACACGTTTTTAACCAATAAAATCATGAATTAATGAATAATATAATTAATAATTCACAAATGTTTAATTTAATTAGTAATGGGGAAAACTCCATAAGGTAGACAAATCATTTAATACACTTTGTTTAAAGTAACATATTATTATGTTTAGTGGTAAGGAAATAGGTACATTGTATTTACTTTTGGATAACGTTGAATTTATACAATTTATTATTTTATTTGGATTACCTATTGTTCCTTCATCTACGTATTTACTCGTTAAACAATTAATGATGTGGGTAATGTGATGACGCTTTCAAAAATATTTCTCGTACTAAAATTCCTTGTTTTAAATTCTAACACCTAGTACCTACATCATTACGATTCTGCGGGATTGTCCGGAAGAGTCACCGCTGCCATGGAACGCATAGGGCAACTGAAGGAAACCGTGTGGGTTTTAGTCATTAAAGGTCTGACACTCCCTCCAGCTTCACTCAGACCGAGAGAACTTGTTTGATGATTACCAAAGCCAAAAAATTAAAAAGTACACATACACGCGTAACGACACTGCGGTGGTAGAGTTAAGACGGGAGAAGTCTATGTTCAGCTGTAGAGATTTTTCTACTGAAGTGATGATAATGATGGTAGCACAAACGGTTCCGAATAGTTTCCTAAAATTTAAAGCTTATAGGATTTTTTTTAATGTGAGAAATCATCATATGTCTTCTCTCGCTTTAGGGTGAAGCGAGAGGGCGTATAAAACTTTTAATAACTAAAACCCACCGTTTTATTTAGGTGGGAAATCATCCAATGACTTCTCGCGCTCTAAGGCGGAGCGTGAGGGCGTGACAGACTTTTACTGACTAAAACCAACTCCTACGTTCCTTCTTTGCCTTGCATTCCAGGTACCCGGGTTTTTCTTTCAGAGACCAATCCATGGCCCCAGTGACTAAAACTCATCTATGTTCCTTCACTTGCCGTATTTCTCCGACAAGTAAGAGCACCTGAGGCCCTACCACGCGATCCATTTAACGACCTATACTGAACTGTTAAAAGGATTGAGCTTTAAAGGGTGTGTATAAAAGGATGGAGCTAGAAAGAGGGATGGTCTTTCTCACTTACACGACGGACATTTTATCACGTTTATTGTAAGGCCCTTGTTCCTACCTACCTAGGTACTGTGGTATTGTTAGGATAATATAACTTGTTACTACTTTATATTACTTGTATATCCTAACGACTTGTAAGAAATTAATTCAGTACTATTAGGCGTATTAGGTTGGTACCTAATACATGCGTAGGCGCCAATGCAATGCAATGATATTCATAAGGAGGTATTCGTTTTTAATAGCTGTCAATTACGTCTGCTGGAATCTTGTTTTTCTGATTGATTAGATATACCTATTTATGTATTGAAGGAACATTTTCCTTCTTCATTTTTATTAGGTCATCATCATCATGTCAGCCGAAAGACGACCACTGTTGGACGTAGGCCTTCCATAGGGTTCCATAAAAATATGGAAAGACGTCGAATACAAGAAGAATAGATATTATCGAATAATTATCACTTTATGCAAACAGAATCATCCAAATTCCAACTAATAAATACTAGAACTATTAACATACTCTATCTAAAAGGGTCTACTATTGTTTCTTAATTTTAAAGTTTTTGTTCCCTTTCAACGCAATCCATACTCTATATACTTAATATTATAAATGTAAAAGTAATTTTGTTTGTCTGTTACGCGATTAAACTAATGACCAAATTTTGATAAAATTTGGTATGGAGTAAGCTTGAACTCGAGGAAGGACATTATTTCCAAGGGTCTGCTTCTGAAAGGAAGACTCGGCCTTTGTATGGAAGGCAACGAAGGAACAGAAGTGGGTTTTTAGTCAGTAAAAGTCTGACACACCCTCCCGCCCAAGAGCGGGGGATGTCATTGGATGATTTTCCCACCGAAAAAAAAGAAAGGTGATTATTTGCTATTTTTTATTTGGCTTCAAATTAGAATTCGGGTCCACAAAGACCGATATTCGTGGACGAAGCCGCAAGCAGAAGCTAGCAAATAATATATTTCATTACTAAACGACCAACTTTAGTAAATTCTTTATACCAGATACCAATCCAAGCATTGATATACCGGTATGTACTTACAGTGTAAACCAGTTCACAAACAGTAACGTTGGAATATCGAGAGACCTCGAGAGACAGAACAGGTTAGGCACCAAGTGATAATTGCTAATACAAATAGCTTCTGTAATCACATCTACGTAGTAAAGTCGTGGTGTTCAGAAGGCAAATTGTGTCCCCACACAGAAAAATACTGCTCTTCTAAAGTTACAGTAATGTATATTATAATTTTGTCAAAAAAGTTATTTCCCCCTGGTTATGCTGATTAGGTAAACTGGATTTGAAACACCTACGCCCCCCTAGCCAAGTTACAACCGTTTCGTTTCGATTCTCTTTTCATCGATCGCCTCGAGTAGGCCACGCCTACGATTCCTTTATTCTGACGTCATCTCAGCGCTCAGTCACGTGGTCAGAATAAAGGAATAGGAGGCGTGGACGACTCGAGGCAATCAACGATAAGGGAATCGAAACGAAACGGTTGTAACTTGGCTAGGGGGGCAGATTATAAAACTAGAAATCTCGTGTCAGTGTTTGTCATAGAACTCTTCCGTGACGGCTTGGCCTATCTATATGAAATTTTTGTGTACATTTGGTAGGTCTGAGAATAGGTTGTAGGCTATTTTTTACCCTCCTACCCCCACCCCCCATTTTTTCTTTGATAATTTATATGGCAGAAAAACGTTTGCCGAGTCAGCTAGTAACTATTTATATGCAAGATACACCTTTGTTTGGAAAGTGTGTGTCTATGCATTTCAATTTCCAATGTCATCGATTTCTCACAAAGCCAACAGTATGTTCAGTTCTCGCCGCGAGACCAGTCGACGAGTTTTATTTTTATCACACTTCAAAACGATGGAAAGCCATAAATTAAACTGTGTTCGCAATCAGGCTCGTTTGTTTCTGTCATATTTCAATTCCGAATTCTATCTGACTGACAGGAAAATATAGGTCAGAAGAATAAATTACCAAACGAAAATGGGACCTTGTTCAATTTCACTTGCATTTTCATTCATGTCTTATTCACGATCACGCGTGCCAATTTACTCTAGACAGAATAGTCGACATCGGCTGTACTTGCCATTAATAAAAAGAAGAATAGAATAGACGATCCCGACTGTTCTCTACGATACAGAAACCCACTATAAATAACACTCTCTAAATCAAGAACCTCCCCATAAATCATTGAAATTCAATTGTATAAGCTATGGTATTGTTGGTAAGCAAAGAGGAAAAACACTATCTATTTAAATATTTTAGTTCCTTTCCTTTTTTTGTGGTGGAAAATCATTAAATAACTTGTCTAACTCTG
Source organism: Mythimna impura (assembly GCA_905147345.3). Lineage (NCBI taxonomy): Eukaryota > Metazoa > Arthropoda > Insecta > Lepidoptera > Noctuidae > Mythimna > Mythimna impura. Next base: position 10,449,931 of record LR990348.1, on the reverse strand, counting down.
GATGGAACAAGAGCGAGTGTCAGAATATTTTTGTCTAAAACCCATTCACGGTATTCCTTAGGTATTAGTTAAAAATCGCAATGGTATATCTAGGTTTGGTTTAAGTGAATAGGTTTCTTCTAGGCAAGCGTGCTCCATCGTCGGCCACATCATCACTTCCCATCAGGTGAGATAGTGGTCAAACGTGAACTTATAAAAAGGTGAAGATCACCTTTGATCTTCACCTTTTTTTAAAAACAAAGATTCAGAAAGCATCAGTCTGTCTAGCGCGTAAAATGGACCTTTTACTTAGCATTCTTTTTAAATGCAATGATTATTTCTGTGTATCGTGCGTAAAAAAATTTTATCATTTCTTTTATTCATCACAATCTAACAAAAAGTAAACGAACAGTCAAGTCTACACCAAAAATCTTGACAGGTTAATTTGTTAACACCCTACACTAAATTACCTGCTAAACCTACGTCTGTATCTAACACTAGCTTCAAACAAAGGCTTCGCCCATGTGAAAATATATACCTTACGTCACTCAGCAATACAGTAGCATCCTACTGGTGAAAGAACTTTTGAAATCCGTCCAGTATCTAGTGTTTGCGTTTATTAAATACATTACCAACCCCAACCAAAACCAGCCAAACCAAACCAGTAACCAGTACCAGTAGTAGTGTAGTAGAGGTAAACAGTTCCCGCCATGCTGGTCTAAGATGGCGGTCAGTTAGATGTACTCCCGCAAGGGACAGTAGAGACCCGTCACTAGTTGACAGTCCGATTTGAGCTTCTCTTCAAGTCTCGCCACACATGATCCTTTTTATGTGTTATTACAAACAAAAGTATACAATTTCCTCTTTACAATATTAGTATAGTTTTTTTTTTAACAAAGAACTTGAACAATGAAACAATTGCACATGCATCATGACTTATGTCGTAATTACAAGTTGTAATACAAACCAAGTTTGTTTTAAGAAGTCAATGTTTTCAGTTGCAAACACTTTTCAGGTTTATCGTTGTAATAATGATTTGTTGTGTATTTAAATAGTCTGTGATTACTCTACTAATTAGATTTTTTAACAAAAATTGAGCGTTTTATAATTGCTTTTAGTTTGAAATATATAATTGTATTTGTTGGTAATGTACCTACTTTTTTGTTGTTTCAGCTTGTAGAGTACCAGTACCACAATACCACTACACTACGGTTTCATCGTAGTAAGTAGATAATATTTTATTCAAATTATTATGTTAATGAACCGATCACAAATACGTGTTATCTATTATAAAACATGAGGTAACACTTGTGCAAGTTAGTCAAAACACTACGTAGGTAAACTCATTATCTTAAATGTTAGCAGGGGTTTTTTATCATCAGTTGAATAATATTGAATTTATATTAAGAGTTTGTTTCATCACTCGTTTTTTATCTTGTTTATTTAAGGTGACCTTGACCTACCTTCAGGGTTAGAGGTGCCCAATCGAGGAGGTCGCGGCAACTCTTTGAGGTCATAGGAGCCCGATTTGCGGAACCCACAACACGCACACTGAGGCGGGCAACAGTGGGCCAACTTGCTCTTCACAGCACCCATTGCACTATCTCCAATCACTCACGAACAACGACATACACAATGAACTATAATCTCTTTCAACTCGTTTTATAGACCACTCTAATATCAATTAACGCACTAAAAAACGCGATTAGATCATAACCGCTTAAAAATTAAATGATCCTTTACACACAGTTTGCTACAATGTAAACAAATTATCAGCTGTTATTTGAATTAATGGTTTATCGATTGAGTAAACAGTCACTTGCGTAGCTCTTCGGAATTTAAAAGCTCGTTTGAAGGCTATTATGCGCGTGCGCACCTCGGCGCGGGATCAGTTCGTCTGCGCTCGGTCTCCGCTGGGCATCCTCGCTACCTTCGCTCGCGTGACCTCTTATCACAACCGCGGAATGTAGGGTCACGTCACATTAACGTCAGTCTTTCACAATAATCCTACTGAATCACAATTAAACCTAAACCCATCTACGTGGGAGGGGTTGTAAAAATCCCCTTGAAGTTCAATGAGTACATAAAATATGGAAAGTACCTGTGTTGGCACCTGAATTTTTCTAGTCACTATTTATCATTATGCATTCTTAGTGATGGAATTTTTTAGCCACCGTGACTGAACCATGCATCACGATGACGAAGGTACGTCAACCTGATTTAACGTATTCTGAAATATTTACTTACATACGTCTTTAAATAGTAAATGATATTTAGTTTGCAAATAGGTCATAAAAAAATATTTTACAGGTCAATTTGAACTTGTTGACCTGACTTGATATTTCTCAGCTGACTACTTTGAATAGAAAGATCGAAACAAACTCAGAGGTCAAAATCACTATTAAAATACATACTTACAGCAAACAAGTAATGGTCAAATCATATGAGAACTTCTCTTAAGAATGAGAACCATAAAGATTAGTGTCTGAGGTGGCTTTTTGAGGAAAGAACCACACAGATTTGTGTGAACCTATCCAGTCTTCACTGACTTGTCAATGGCATTCATCAGTATTCGTGTAGTCAGGACTACAGCTGAGGAGCTTAACGATTTCAACATTTGGACAGGCCGCATAAAACTCAAACTACCGGACATACGTTAAAATTACTGAAAAAAAAAAACAATTCACATAGGTAGTCCCCACATTCACAATATTAAAAGAAAATATAAAATAAAATTTACAAAATGTAATAAATAAATACAAAATAAAATATGTTAGCACTACCTACTCATTTATAATGGAATCAGATTTATGTTATGATGATCTAGTAGTTTAAAAGCTTAACTACTTGAGCATTTGGGTAGGCCGCATAAAGTAGGTACTCAAACTACCGGACATACCTACATTAAAATTACTGAAAAGAAAAAACAATCCACATAATCACCACATTCACAATAATAAAAGGAAATATAAAATAAAATTAACAAAAATGTAATATATAAATAAAATATGTTAGTACTACCTACTCATTCATAACGGAATCAGCTTCATATTATGATGATCTAGTAGTTTAAAAAAACCATGTAGATAAGTAGATCTTACCTGTACATTTTGATACAAGTTGAGAAACTTTGTCATTACAACCCGGGTCGAAATTCTCTGTGTTATGGAGCCGAGTGCTCCAGTGACAATTTTTTTCCACGTCTATGAAACGACGTTTTTCAATACACTTACGAAGAAATACTTTCTCTGAAAATGCCGATGCATTTTTGTTCATTTTCCACTGGAGAAAACTTTCCAAAGTTGCCATAAATTTAATGTTTTGATTTAGATGGCAACAGACTATCGCAAGCATTTTCTGGCTCAATCACAATATCTGGCGGCGTCGCGTAGCCTCAAAGAATTCTTTTTAAAACTTGAATTCGTAATTTTTTTTACAAATATCACAAATTAATTAGTTAAAAAGATTTGTTTTTTTTCCCCGCGCTTCACCTTTACAGGTTGAAGGAGAAGCAAAGGTATGAAATCACTATCCTAATATTATAAATAAGAAATTCAAATATTTTTGAATTTAGAACACAGATAAATGCTGATTTGTTGGTAAAAGCAAATTAATATATCTAATCACGTTTATTTACAATACCTATTCTTATTTATTTATTTTATATTTAAGTACACACAAAAAACGGAAAAAGATAATACTTATCAGTCAGTTTTCGAGGAAATGTATTGAACATTAAATTAATGATTGGTCAAAAGCTTTCCGTAACGAACGAGTACAAAACTATCAAAAAGGTTGTATTACATGGTTAGTAAGATGGTACAGGCAGCTTTACGTAAAAAATTTAAAAGCAAGCCGTATGTTACCAAAAAAGAAATGGAAAAAATATATCTAATGGCATCTGACTGGAATTTTAATCGGTTTTGGCCAGTTTTTTGCTATCTAACTTTCTAAGTCACTAAAGAGGCTGCATCAAATAAATTTTCTAATCTCGGGTCACAGTGTTTGTTAGTGATGGATTTTTTAGCAACCGTGACTTTGAAGCATAGTTCAAAATCACGGTTACTAAAAAATTACATCACGATGACGAGGGTATGTATATGGATCGCTAACTCTGAAATCCATATTTGATATTTGTGACTTACATATTTGACTTTAAATGGTAAATATATTTACTATGTTGCAAAATAAGTATGGAAAAATTCTTGTACAGGTCAATTTGAACTTGATGATTATTTCTTAGCTGACTACTCTGAGAAGAAATACCGAAACAAACTCAGAAGTTAAAGTCTCTATTAAAATCCTTACACCAAACAAGTAATGGTCAAATCATAATGATAACTATGCAAATTTCTGTGTCTGAGGTGGTATTTTGAGCAAAGAACCACACAGATTTGTGTGAACCTGTCCAGTCTTCACTGACTTGTCAATGGCATTCGTCAGTATTTGTGTAGTCAGGACTACAGCTGATTGAATATTTGGGTAGGCCGCATAGGTAGTTCCCACATTCACAATATTAAAAGAAAATATATAATAAAATTTACAAAAATGTAATAGGTAAATAAATAAAAAATAGAATATTGTATAATGGAATCAGATTTATATTATGATGATCTAGCACTTTAAAAAAATCCTGTTGGTATAGGTAGATATAATTTCATTGTGTAGATCTGTTACCTAATTAAATAAATAGAAAAAAAATGGGTCAAAAGCTTTCCGTAACGAACGAGTACAAAATTATCAAAAAGGTTGCATTACACGGTTAATAAGAAAGTACAGGCAGCTTTACGTGAAAAATAAAAAAGCAAGCCATATGTTACGAAAAAAATAAATGGATAAAAATATATCTAATGGCATCTGACTGGAATTTTGATCTGTTTTGGCCAGAAGTTACTAAAGAGGCAGGAACAAGTAAATTATAATTAATATAGATTATTAATTATTTTTCAAAAAGAGATAAGAACTTTTTTACGATTTGGTATGTAAGGAGTAGAGTATAGTAGGTTTTTTTATTCATATTTGGCCAAACTGCTGTTTCGATGGCGCTAAAACGATAATTTTCCCACTAAATGCCATAATTTAGTGTGTTCTAGGAGGATTATAGGTAATCGTACTTATATTTCTCTTATTATTTCAGCTATTTTACTGAAAACAAACTGATTGCATTACCTTCCTATACAGATAAATTATCATGTATCTATATATATAAATAAATTATCATTCATCTCTATATGAACTTGATCTTGTACTAAGCAGTGATACACGTGTGTTTTACCGACACGCCTTGTTCACACATCATACCGCGAATAAACATCATAGATAGTAAACGTTTGACAAAATAAAGTTACGCACGATTATGTTAATTTACTACAAAGATGACATCATCGCCTACATCTCGACACCCGCGATCTTCCTTGTACTTGGCTGAAGGAGGCCTTCAATGAACGCAATCAATTTTTTCCTTTTTCTGTATGAATGAACAATTAACCGTATTATTCAGTATTATAACTAATTTTCCAGGGAATTGTTGCGGTCAGTATGACGATGCAGAGAGCCCCACCATTGACGCATCTATACTATTCTACCATTTGACATTGATCTAATATTTCAATGATTTAAAATTTTCAGAGAACAATATTGTGTTTCAGCTAAGTTTTAGAACTAAGATCACAAATCAAAGCTCAATTTAAGAAGTGTTTAAGATAAAAATACAAGTTTAACATGATCTAAAAATGGCTTCTGAGTCACCGAGATAAGGCGACCTTGTTGGATCCCGTACGATTTACCTACTGTTATAAGAAGCATACCGATACCGTCCTTAATACACTACAATTGAAGCGCTTCATAAAAATAAATGGAGCTAATTGTATCGTAAATACTCCTTTAATTATACTGATCTATAGACAATAAATTGTTTTTTTTTTAGTAGGGAAACCACTAAATGACTTCTCCCGCTTTAGGATGGAACGAGAGAGTTTGTCAGACTCTTGCTGACTAAAATCCCGCCTGTGTCTTTCAGTTGTTTTTTTTTTTGGTCAAGGTGATTCTTTCAAACGTTAATAAATTGATGTGGATTGCTTGAAATCCAAACTAGTAATGTGTTATTTTCCTCTTTAAAAGAAAAAAAATCCTCCTCGGATTTCTTGTAATAAGTCAATAGTCATGAAAAGACTTTGACATACTTGAAGTACTTTGTATAAATATGTAATGACTTACCTATCTTCTTAGTCACTAAGTATTAAAAAGACGATAGAAGATTTTGTATAGAATTTAGTTGTCTACATTATAGATTTGCATTCTTGTTATTTTACGACGTTGTTATTATCCGTGAAAATAAACAATAACAATTTTCAGGTTATTACAACATTCATTGGAATCTATATAGAGTTACACTCGTTACACTCGCCAAAGCACGTTCCGATACTACAACAGCTAACATTCAATATCCAGGCAAAAAATAGAAATCCCAAACCAGTCATTGTGATAAACACAAGAAAAATATATCTGTATGTTCTTATGTCGGGTAATTGCAACATTGGTAAACAATCACACAAATACGACTCTGTTTTCTCATCGGTTGATTACATTATGTAAACCTTTAATGAGTTTGATTAGATATAATTACAAACCTTGATACAATACATGATAACTACTTACTAGCATTTTCATGACTTCTTCCTTCCTTGTACTTGTAATTGTGGACAATTCTGCCTTGCAACGAATAGCAAGGAAACTTGTGTGTTCCTGGTGTTAAATTATGACGATGGCTAGACCTAGAGAAATAATGACAAATATAAGATTTGACAGAAACGAAATGATTATAACCCAAAATTGGTGCCCTGAAATCGCACGACGTGGTCGTGACGTGGACGACTAGGTTACGTTCCTAAGGACGTTACCTAGGTAACGTCCTTAGGAATTGACAAGAAATGGCTCAGAGCGGGGATCAATGGAAAGAATGGAGGGATGCCTTAGACCAGTAGTGGGACAGTATAGGCTTAGATGTGTATAGTACATGTATGTATCTAAGTATATATTTATTATTGTATTTCTTTTCTATTTCTTTACCATAAAGCTGTACCTACCATGTTTCTTGTCAATTCCTAAGGACGTTACCTAGGTAACGTCCTTAGGAATTGACAAGAAATGGCTCAGAGCGGGGATCAATGGAAAGAATGGAGGGATGCCTTAGACCAGTAGTGGGACAGTATAGGCTTAGATGTGTATAGTACATGTATGTATCTAAGTATATATTTATTATTGTATTTCTTTTCTATTTCTTTACCATAAAGCTGTACCTACCATGTTATGTTTTTGCACAACCCTAAGGTCGACTGGTAGAAAATGCCTAAGGCATTAAGTTCGCCTTTGTATAGTGTTTATTACTAGTGCATAAAGTATTAATAAATATAATAATATAATAAGGTGTTAGGTGGACCGATGACCTGGTGTGGGTCGCGGGAATCCGATGGATGCGAGACGTACAGGACCGGTCATTGTGGCGACATTTGGGGGAGGCCTATGTCCAACAGTGGACGTCTTTCGGCTGAAATAATGATGATGATGATGAATATAATAAGATTTGGCAGTCCGAATCTAGATCTATAAAAATATGATAAACACCTATCGAACAAGGCTTCATTTCCGATGTTTGGCAGATTAAAATGTAATGTGTAGGGTTGGGAAAAGAGCGTGTTTTACAAGAACAGACAAGATTAACTGAAGTCATTCAGAAAGTTAATTAATATACCTTCTAATCTAAAGCTTATAAAAAAAATATTTGCAAATCGGTCCACAAACGACGGAGTTCTGAGGTAACAAACATAAAAAAAAAATTAAAAAAATAATGATGATAAGAAAAAAAAAATACAACCGAATTGATAACCTCCTCCTTTTTTTTGAAGTCGGTTAAAAAAATAGGGCTTGCAGAGATGAGCTCGTAGAAGGCAGATTAAGAAATAATGTACCTACCTACACGTGTCGCACATTTTGTAGGTCAGGGTTTTTCCAGGATACTTCTACGGTGCAGTTCAGACGATGCATCATTGAGTGTTGCACAATGTGATATTTTACTAATAAATCACCTGGTAGACACTAAGACCTATGTGGAGTCGTGCGTCACTAATAGAGGATAAAATAAGATGCTGCCTCGAAAATTGTAAGAGCCATTTCCATAGAGGAAAATAATATATCGGGCCATTTCACAGCTTGCGGGGATTCCTGAGTTCTAGTGTATAAAATGTAATGTTTAATCTAGGTATACTAATATTATAAAGAGAAAAGACTTGATTTTTTGTTTGTTTGTTTGTATGTTACGATTTAACTCAAAGACTACCGGACTGATTTTCAAAATTCTTTCACCAGTAGAAAGCTACTTTATCACTAAGTAACATAGGCCTATATTTTTTATTTTCACGCAGGCGAAGCCGCTGGCAAAAGCTAGTTACTTATAAAAATACTTTTTCTCTGTTGCCTTTGTTTGTTTCGATTCAATTGTTTCTGCAATTTGTTACATACAATTTGTTACATACAATTTGTTACATAAAATTTGTTACATACAATTTGTTACATACAATTTGTTACATACAATTTGGTACATACAATTTGTTACATACAATTTGGTACATACAATTTGTTACATACAATTTTTTACATACAATTTGTTACATACAATTTGTTACATACAATTTGTAACATACCTACAATTTGTTACTTACATACAATTTGTAACATACCTACAATTTGTTACATACAATTTTCTTTACTTTCATCGTATCATCATTCGATTAGCGATTGGTCCTACTCTGTTAGAAATGTGAATAGCTGTTGATCGTACCTACGTCTATGAACTAACGCATCAGCAGCAGCTAAGCTAAATTCGGTGGCAACTGGCACACGGGTAAACAATGATCCGGATTAGGATAAAGGATGCATTTTATCCGTGTAGTACGTAGCCTTGTGATAATTTCCGACTTTAACGCCGGCGAAATCACTTGCTTATACTAGTTTTCCTAGACTTCAAACAGGCGAAACTGCTTGTTCCATCTGCGTCAAAGCTTTATTTCAGCCGAGTTTATTTCAGCCGTGCGGTTTGGGATATCAATATATTTATATTTTCATAACAGCCACTTGCATTGCATATTGTTTGAATATTTTGTTGAAATATTATGCGAATAACATGCACATTATGCATTTCACGATATTCTCAATTTTGAAAGACGGTCACGGCCTCATAAAATGTACCTAGCCCCGACAAAAATCAGTCATATCCCAGTTTCTTTGTCGTTTGCAGTGTAAGGAAACTATGTTTATTGTTTTCGATTTATATGGCTAGAAAAAATAAAGGTATGGCCTCGAGTATTCCTTTAAACTTACTTGAATTTTTATACACTCCCACTAACTTATCCATCGTATTTGGGCTCACATGAGCACAGTTTATACATCACAGTTTATAATGTTGGAGACCATACGCATGAGGACGATTCAAATGAAATCAATGTATTTCGTCCGAAGAAATAAATGATAAATGATATTTATTTTGCAAATAAGATTTAAAAAAAAAACACGTTTACACGTAATTTTTTTTTTTTAATACCCTGAGAAGAAACAGAAACAAACTCAATGTCATACATTTGTGACCTTGTTTCTTTTTTAGGGTTCCGTAGCCAAATGGCAAAAAACGGAACCCTTATAGATTCGTCATGTCTGTCTGTCCGTCCGTATGTCACAGCCACTTTTTTCCGAAACTATAAGAACTATACTGTTGAAACTTGTTAAATAAATGTGTTCTGTGAACCGCATTAAGATTTTCACACAAAAATAGAAAAAAAAAGCAATAAATTTTGGGGGTACCCCATACTTTTTTTCATCAAACCCAATTTTTTTTTTTACGTGTAGCCAAGTAGCACAAAAGTGCTTTAGAACAGCATTTTCACAGTGCACCGTGAAATCATTAGCTGCATAAACTTGCTGTATAACAGCGTAGGCAGCGCATCTTCTGCTGATATAACTCTAATTTGGGCACAAATTATTCAGCACATAGCTGTATAAGAATTCCAATTATCAAATAATTGAATTATATCAACATCATATTAGCATTTATGTGTGTAACAGTCACCCCAAGAGCTGAAAATCGCCTGAATAACAAGACACATGTTACCTATAATACAGCAAAAAAGACGAATGTGTACATTATAAATGTTTTTACACAGTTGAAAGTACACTCTTAGCGAAATTGTGAAATGCAATAACTTTATTATTTATTTTTCTTTAATATGAACTGTCAATTTATTAAACATGAAGTGTTTGTGTTGTGCACAAGATCTCAAGTGCCATTTGTGGAAAATAAATATAATTTACGGTAAGTAAAACTTCGATTTCTTTCTATAGTGTCTGAAATCTTATTGGGGAGGTAACTTTACTGTGAAACACCATACATATACAGTTCAAAATTTTCACGCGCCCTCAAAATACCACTAAATACAAAAAAAATCTGACTTAAATGGAAAGTAAACAAAATAAATGTTATTGTTTTTTCTAAAGAAATTGATAAAAAGCTTGTGACGTGAAAATTATTTGTAAACCAAATCAATTCTAATCGAAATCTTCTAAAATAAACCAAAATAAAAAGATGAAACTTTTCAATAATTCACAATCACGCAGCGAAAATGGCGGATAGCAAGTGAACTGTTTTAATGTTAATTTTATGCTAAGGTCTGTACGGGTGTTCTCATGTGGCCTATAATTCAGCAAATAGTAAATTAGATAAGCACTTGTGAGAAACAAATCAGCCATGGATTCATGTTAAGAGTAGTAGTGGTTCACATTTTGCAATAGTTAACCGAAACACCACCTTTATGGATCTAAGCTTTTAGGGTCCCGCTATGGGTCTGCTAAAACCATTTTAATCCCTTTTTAGTAATATAATACCTACTCGACGACAAGAGATAGCAGTCAAGCGCGAACCTATCAAGAACAAAAAAAAAGAACAAGTACTTATTTAATTTGTAGTTTAGATAGGTAGCAGCTTCTAATTTAATTAAATAGATAATACACAAACTATTTAATTATTGGATACGTGACCAAATCTGTTATTTTATAAGTATTGTTAAGGACCAAATATAAACAGGTACTTACTTAATAATTATTATGTTCACAATACGTTTTTATTTGGAGATCTACAGGGTTATTTGTAAAACACTGGCAACCTCTCAGGATTATGTTAAGAAAATCATAAACAACAACTTTTGTTCTATGAATTTAAAAAATTCATCATAATTACATTGGTGGTCTTTGCGAAGCAAGCGATAATACAATAGCGGAGGGAAGTGGGGTTCGTGTGCGGGAGGCGTAGACGGGTACAGCAAAATACAGAGTTGAAATGTGTTAGAACAACGAAATCTTGAAGGTTTGTTTTTGGTAAATGTATTATGTTTTGCAAAAAGTCATAGAACAAAAGTTGTTGTTTACGATGTTAGTTATACAGTCCTTCAAGGTTGTTAGTTTTTTACAAATAACCCTGTATACTAATAACTGACATGCGACACACATCTATATTACTATCTATCTATATTTTACTTCATCTGCAACGTGATGCATGCAACGCGAGCCTTTACGAGCCCCACCGTCCCCTGAGCCCCGGGGGTGTGGGTGGAGGCGGGGCGTGTGATCGCTATGCTCGTTTTCTTTGTAGATCATCAGTTTTTCGCCAAATCGCAAGTGAGCCGGTCGTTATAACTGTTAGAAATCGCTTTAGCATTCTACGATAGATTAGCAACAGTTAAGAGTCGCGAATTAAACTATTAAAAGTAAACATGTAGTGCTATTTTGGTAGGTTACCTCTGTGTTTGTGTTATTGGCATTTGTGTATAAATAAATGTTACGTTAAGTTTAAGTATTAGGTAAAGTTGAAAGTTGTTGTTGTTTTAAGTGTTAGGTATAGTTTGTTTACTCAGTTTTTGTGACATCAATTTCCACGAAAACTAGTAAGGTAGTTTGTCTATGTGATTCTCTGTTAATACTATAATGTACTTATGATCTTGTTGTTATTTTTTTTTACAGAACATGCCTTACAAAATCGTTCAGACTATAGAGGGAGGTGTTGCCACTCTTGCAGTCGTTCCTGCACTGTGGGAAACCAAGGGAATTCTACGGTGGCCACCGAGAAGTACTAAATACCCCATGAAATTATTAAAAGATGAGAATTCAAGGCCTGGGCCAGGGTGGGATACCCTAAAATGTATTTTAAAAAGAAACAACATTCGGACCTATGAAGATGCTAATAGCGAACTAACTTTTATGGAACAAAACACGGATACAGATAATCAGGAAAACGAATATATGAGCTTTCCGGTTACATCTAAAACTTGCCAAGCAAAGAGAAACGAGGTTAACTTTGAAGCAATGGCTGAAAATTTGGTAAGATTTTTTAAATTGTTTGCTAGGTTTGGAATAGATATCTATTTTTGTTCTTTTGTAGGCAGTTAAAGGAGATCCGTAGTGGTAACCCGCGAAATTCATTTTTTCTTGTGTTTTTTTGCAATTTGCAGGTCAGTGTCAGTTTGTAACTTGATCAAAATATGATATTAACATAATTATAAACATAAAGTAATAAAAAAAATGAATTTCGTGGGCTACCACTACGGATGGTCCCCTTAGATAAAGTTGCGCCTTTATTTAAGGGGACCATCCGTAGTTCACGACATGCAACTTTTGAATCTGTAAGTAGTGGTTGCCTCTAGTTGATAAAATACCTTGTTTAAAGCTCAGAAGGTATACTTATTAATTCTAGGGAAACAATAAATAAAGTTCTCATGGGAAGAACTCTTTACGGGTGAAGCAGTAGGGCAAAACGTTAGTCTCAAAATATAATTAAAGTATCTGTCTACCTATTTTCCGTTGCACTTTCGGGTTAAGCAGAGCCTATCAGCTCACATTGAGACAGGCCGCGATGTTTGAACTTTGAAGAGGCCAGTTGTTTTGTGCTACGCAGCACAGTTTCGCAAAATACATACAATACGTTAGTACCTACGCTGCGCTGCGTCATTGTGGCGCGCTACGCTGGGGAGCCGCCCAGCAAGGCAAGGCAGCGGGACTCCGCGGGACGATCTTGAATTATCTCACCGAAATATGTACTTTTTAGTATAGTAAATAAAATTTTATATTGTTTAACGTTACAACGATCTTAAAAAGTGCACGCCTCGTTGTGTCTCGGAATGAGTTAGCCCTAGGTCACACTAAAGCTTTACCTTATTTCTACGTTTGCTATTTAATAAGATAAGATAAGATAAGATAAGATCATTTATTTGTATAAACATGTGTGTGTGTGTGTGTGTATTTATAGATGATCATTATTTTTTATTACAGACATATTCACAGCCTGGTGCGTATGAAGTTTCAATGAAAAATTTTGAACCAGTTCAGCAAGAGACCATACAAGTATTGGAGCAACAGGCGACAGTTCAAATTATTAGCTCAGAAAATTCTGACACTATGTTGTCAAATCAAACTCTTATTTTAAATAAACTAAACTTAATAATAGAAAATCAGAACAGATTTGGACAAAAATTGGCTTCGTTATCAGTACAATTAGATGAAACAAATGAAACAATCAGACAATTGCAACAAGAACAACAATGTAACGTTACATTACTAAAAGACGCGTCATCGGAAGAACGAGAAAGTTTTAGCTTGAAACCTATAGAAACTAATGAAGAGTTTGAAATGTTTGAGCTAACTCTAGCCGACAAGATGCACCGAAAAAAATTAATCAAATGTTTATCTACATTGTACTCATCTAAACCGGGTCGAGGCCAAACATGTGCCTATAAGTTAATAGATATTTTATTCACGAAGGAATTTTTATGTCAGTGCTCTTGGTCCGGGGGAAGCAAGGGAGAACACTCAAAAATACCGATGAAAAATTTCACGAACTTTAGGAAGTTCTTTTTTGAAATTATACGCATGTGGGATCCGAGTTTTACTGATGATCAAATGCTAATTTTTTTCAAACTTGTTCTAAGGAACGCTACCAAACGTAAATCTATGCAAGGTTTGCGAGAATCAACAAAACGAGTCCGTAAATCCAAAAAATTAAGAGGACAAGTAGACAACGCCTCAATAGTGCCTGAAGGTAATACAGACGGTGATAGTAACCAGCTTGAAGCCAATAATAGCATTAATACGGAAGAGCCTGGAACTGATGACAATAATGCCGAAAAGCTTAGAGATGATGATGATAATGACGCAGATCCAAAAGCTGGGGATGATACGGAGATACGAGACGGAGAGCCTAGAGATTAACTGTTAATTGACTTCTTATGAGTAGTTCGTTCCTAATATTTTTGTGACAATTTCAATTTGTTAAACTTCGTATTTGTTTTTTTTTTATTGTTTTTAATTGACTTCTCGACTAAATTTATTTTATAGAAGAACGCGTTATGGTTGTACAATGTACAACTGTAGGTACTGAAAAAAATGTGCCTCTTTTTAATTAGTCTGATATATATAGGAAATACACGAAATTTGTGTTCATCTTCTTCTTCCTGCCCTTATCCCATATTACTTGGGGTCGGCGCAACACGATTTTTCCTTCCATTCTGTCCTGTAACCCATCACACTATCATTAACTCCCTTTTCTTTCATATCACTCCTCACACAATCCATCTATCTTTTCTTTGACATCCCTCTCCTTCTCCATCCATCTAGGTGTATACTCAGACCTCTTTTAGTAACATGCGTTTCTCCTAAATAATCAAAATACTAAAATCCCTTCAAATCGTTTGTCTTAGTATGGTCATGCTTCAAATTACTCATGTGAAGCATGACCATACCAAGACAAACGATTTCCTTTTAACTTTTCAGTCATTGACGTCACTTTCAAACTTCCTCTAATATACTCATTTCTCACTTTATCCATTCTCGTCACACTACACATCCATCGTAATTCCATCATAAATTCGTGTACCTATAATAATAATAAATAAACCCCCTAATAAGACATATACGAATTTATCTATGCCATGTATTTTCCGTACTTGCAGAAGATGTTTTTAAAGAATATGATTATGTGTCAGGAATGATTAAACACAGCTATGAGCAAGATAATTTTTCAATGAGGAAAGAAAATAAAAGTTAAACAATCAATAAGCAATGTTGTATATTATTTTCAAACAGTATGTCCTAGGGGTATGAAATAGTGATATTCTTTATGAGGAATACAAACAAATTTACATTTTATATCTTTAGGATTTAACATGACCACACTAGTTTCGCAATGTTTAAGGCTATTAGATTTGTATATTCCAAATCGGGATGATTTTATTGAATAGGCAAACACTTCTTCTTTGTTATTCAACAGGAAACTTTTTATGGACACAATATTGTTAACTTCTTCAATTGAATCAATTTCAACTATATCATTTTGAACTGTTAAAAAATATCTATCTTTTTTTTTAGAAGACAATACAAAATCTCGAAAATTTAGAGTGCAAATATTTTTCTTACTCTTGGATATGTGTGGATATTTAGTTTTTCTTTTCTTTTCAAGGTGAAAATTCATCCCATTGTTATCCTCATCTTCAGTTAGTCTTTTGGCCACCTGTGACAGTGGATTTTTACCGTCTCTCAACATTCTTTTGATCATGTACAATTTGTTCTCAAACGGATATGCGCTAAAGGTATCAAGAGTTCCATACATTTCAACTTCTGCAGTAACATGTAGTAAATTGTGGACATTACTTGTTAATTATGCTGCTCCATAAAAATCTTTATAATTTTCAACAAAACACCTTAGAAGTTGTTCTGCCAGTGGTAACAAATATTGATAAGCTTTATTGGAACAAATTGCTATTCCACAGTAGAGTGTCAAAAAGTGTGAAAAAGCATTAGGATTTAGAACATCAGGTAGAATGACAATGCTAAGATAATAAAAAAAAGATCTAAATTCTGACGCTTTCCAATACGCTAAAGAATCAAGCCCTCGCACTGAACGATGTATCTCAGAGGGTAATTTACATTGTTTTAAAAAAATTGTAACCACTTCAGTATCACTCGCACGCCATTTTGTGATGTACTTTCCAAAGTTTCCGTCACGCCAGCCAATCAGTAATCTTTTCATTATTCCTAAATCAATGAGATGAAGGGAATCGCCTACTGGGAAATTGGTCACCATGTCAATTGGTAGACATAACAATGGCGAGTCACTTTTATGGTGTGCACCATATAATTTATTCCGGAACCCTTCATTAGTCCTTTCGGGACTTCCCGTGTCGGGGAATACAACAGTATGCGAAGTGTGTGAGTACTCTCCAACTGTCACACACTTTAAGCAGCCATGTTTACCATTGAAATTACAAACACCTGAAAAACAAGATTGTTTTTGTCATTCTAAATGTTATCCCATGCGGGTTTATCATCTAAATAGTCAGAGATTCTGTATCCTTATATCCTTTTTTTCGTTTAAGTTTACTTGTGACACCATTTTGGGTAAGTTTCGAATATGAACGGGAAGCAATAAAATATAATGAAATGACAATAAACAACGATATGATACAGGGAAGTGTTTCATTTTTGAAAATAGGTTCCATCATCGGACCACTAGACGTACGGCGTTGCGCCACCGGTACATGGTAGACATCCCACCCATA
Source organism: Mythimna impura (assembly GCA_905147345.3). Lineage (NCBI taxonomy): Eukaryota > Metazoa > Arthropoda > Insecta > Lepidoptera > Noctuidae > Mythimna > Mythimna impura. The sequence continues at coordinate 10,433,306 of LR990348.1, read as the reverse complement.
CGCACAAAACGTTTTAAGAACACATTTATTATGCGTACAGCCAAGGAGTGGAATTCCTTGCCGGAGTCTGTGTTTCCAGATGGCTACAACTTAGGGGTCTTTAAGTCAAGAGTGAATAGGCTACTTCTAGGCAAGCGTGCTCCATCGTCGACCACATCATCGCTTACCATCAGGTGAGATGGTGGTCAAACGCGAGCCTATCATTAATAAAAAAAAAAAAAAAAAAAAGGTACATATACTAATAATAATTTTAGTTTTGCGGTGCGGCAACCATTATTAGTCTTGAAAATGTATAGATTATGAAAAGGTTTTTAGTGTATAATCGTACCTACCTTTTATGTAAGCTCTGGCAGGTGAGTCACATATAAAATATCTAATCCTTATTGTAAATTTCCTTCCACAACTCTGAACATAAATACCGTTTTCAAGTAATGGTTTCATTTCATTAATAAAATCTTCCAAGTACTCAGTTACACTTTTCGGTTTCCCTGGTCCGAAATAAATGCCAATCACAAAAGGCCTCACGCATGGATTTTCGAAAATGTTGCACAGTATGGGCCAAAATTCATTCTTGGAACTTTTAAAAATTGGCAAACCGTCGAAGTTTATATTCAATGTAATATTTTCTGGAGCTTCATTCCAATTGAGCAAAATTTTTTTTAAAGGAATCAATATTCCGTTGTGCCAGTATTCACCTCCATTAATTTTTTTTAAATTGATGATTCTGGGCGACCCTAAAATGGTTCTAGCGTCATTGGGTAATGTATTTGGAACAAAATCATTTATTATTTTTGCTAGGTCATTCAAGGCTGTTTGTGCAATATTTTTTGATATGGCCCATTTTTTTATTTTTGATTGAAATTCCTGTCTTTTATCATGTATATCATAATCACTCGTATCTGAACTATCTGAATCGTTTTGACTATCTTGTTCATAATCATAAATATTACATACGGAACCCGTCTCGTCCAATATTCGATGTGCACTTGCTGACTCTTGGCCATAACTAATATTAGATTCGGATGAAAAACCCATTGTTCCATCTAAATCTAGATGCTCTTTTGCTAACTGGTGACCGTAATTTAATCCATGTCTTTCCACAGTAACATTACTTCTGGATTCGGAGCCTGAATTTTCTAAAACTTGGTTCACTGTTATGTTTTGACAAAGGCTCATTAAACTTCTACATTGTTTGTTTTTTCCCGCATTAGCTGTATTTCCATTTATAATTTTTAAGTATTCTGCATTAATTTTACGGCGTATTCCACCAGTTCTTTCTTTCGCTTTCCACATTTCGTAAAACAACTAAAGACATCAAGAATCTGTCAAAATAGCCTGGCGTAGAAGTATTAATTTCATGGTTACATATAATTCAATCAGCAGATTAAATGCCTACACAAGTTCAATTATTCAGCCCAAGACAGAATGGCTGCCAGGTTTGCTGCTATGTAACTGCATGAAAGTCCACTTTAAGTTGTGACTTGGCCTATATAAATGCTGTTATTCGAGTTTATAGTAAGACCTGACTAATAGGGTAAAAGTTTATCTGTATGCAGCATAAAGGATTAATTCTTTGTTAAATAACTTCACAAAGTAACTGCTGACGTTATAGTAGTTCTTATGTTCTCTCTTTTAATGTAACGGTTTTATAGTACACGCGTGGGTTTTTATTCAGTTTTATAGTACACGCGTGGGTTTTTATTCAGGAAACTGCATTATTTGAGTTCACAAACATGCGCTCTTGCAGCTGATAGAGTACTGTACTACTAAACGCTGAATAACAGTGATATCTGTGGCGTGTTCGTGGTGTTTAATAGATTTACAGTACAGAAGAAGGCATTAATGCGAGGCTCGTTTTTTTCTAAACAGCTGTTGCAGCCCGGGTGAACTCTAATAAGTCGGTATAAATGCTTAGATTAACGCTGTGGGCCTAATGTGAAAATTTATAATGCAGTTCTGTGCTACTTGGGGGGTATCTATGGATAGGTCTTCAAAAATGATATTGAGGTTTCTAATATCATTTTTTTCTAAACTAAGTTTGCGCGACAGACACTGCCAAAGTGGTAAAATGTGTGTGTCCCCCCACCCCTGTAACTACTAAAATAAGAGAATGATAAAACTAAAAAAAAATAATGATGTAAGTAGGTACATTACAATGCAAACTTCCACTGAAATTTGGTTTGAACGAGATCTGGTAAGTAGTTTTTTTTTTAAACTAATGACGTTTTAAAAAAAAACTACCTATCGTAAACCGCAATTTACCTTTCAAGTTTGTACGGAACCCTCAGTGCGCGAGTCCGACTCGCACTTGCCCAGTTTTTTGCTTGTGTTTCTCTTTTGTTTGTATTTAACATTTTTGTTCACCTTAAGAAGCCCAAAAAAAATTTTGTCTTCTGAAAGAGAACAGTAGGGTAAAATTGGGGCTTCTGCATCACTCGCCTCGCTTCGCTCGGTTCGTGATGCAGGAGCCCCAATTTTATACTCGATTGGGGTTTCTGCGTCACCCGCCCGCTTCGTGCGGTTCGTGATGCAGGAGCCCCAATTTTATATTCGATTGGGGCTTCTGTGTCACTCGCAGAAAGTGTATGGGCTCTCATACCGTAAAATGCAAGTGATGCAGAAGCCCCAATTTTATACACGTAACGTCTAACCGATCCAGCGCATTGTTAGCACTGATGAACGTCGATTGAAGTGTATGTGCTCTTATACTGTAAAAATGCAAGCAACGCAAATGTTTTGCGATATGAACGTTTAATTTATTCTTTATTTTCAAACTTTCCTAATATTTATAAAAAGGGTGGTCTTTAATAAAATGTATAAAATATACCGTACAGATTTCATTAAAATGTTTTCGTTTGCCGTTTGAGTACCTATAAAATAAATTAAAAAAAAAATATTGGATATTTAGGTGCGAGTTATAAAAGCTACGTCTTCTTGTTTGCAAATAAATTAGCTTATAAAATAACATCGCACTTGTATTCCCCGAAGTGTTTAGGTAGAGGGGTAAAATACATATAGCGGGTTATTGCAACATTAATAGGGTGAGCCTATTGTTATCAACCAGGCCCGAGGTTCAGACTCTGCTGAGAAACTTCAGATTCAAATCCCAAAATAACACTTTACTCAACTATTGGAGGGATCGAACCCAAGGCCTCATGCGCAGTAGTCGCGCTTGTGACCGCTACATCAGAAGCAGTCAAAAAGAACAAAAAATAATGATTGAATATTTATTTATTGTTTATATAGCTTACATTGCAACATTTTGTTATTTCTTGCAATATTGGCTTTACATAAGTTTTCTATTATCGTTGGAAAGTTACAGCTCGAAACGGACAAATTGCGGATTCTTAGCCATGTGTCCGTTGGGCGACTTAAACTGATCATTACATTTGTTTTGCCGCAGTTTGAGGGTCCACATATCAAACTACGAATCGTATTAGGCAATAATGAGCTGTGTTTGATGTGATGAACAGAGTCATCGAAATTTATATTATTAACGTTCAGGGATATGGGTTGTTTGATCAACTTCATCTTGCATATTACATCTATTTCTTATCATCCCTCAAATATATACTGCCGTAAAATAAATATTTGAGGGATAATAAGAATTAGATGAAACATAACATACACACATTAGGTATTATTTAAACATCGGCGTATTGCACATTGGACTTGCATTGCAGGTTTGGACTTGTGTATTATACTCATCCTTAAAAAATCATCTACATATTTGGCGAATAAGGACCAGTTCACACTGAAACCTATCGCGATGTTACGTGCAGATAAAAAGTCTGTTGCTTTACTGAGATGTGTGTAATTCATGTTAATAAGTTCGGTATCGCTATAGCGTTGTGTCGAATTGCGTTTCAGTGTGAACTGACCTCATCCTAAACTGTAATGTGAGTCTATTCATATTACACACCTAAAAAGTTCACCAGTTTTAGATATCTCAAAGTAAAGAAGTAGTTCATTTAATTGTGGCAACCATCAAAATACAGTCACTTCTGCTGTGGTTTTACATTTTTGAATTTTTTCATTTCAATTATAAAAGGTAAGTTTTTGCATACAAATCAATTAAAATCCATATTGATGCGCAGTTTATATTGACTTTATTAATAAATACGTTGTTTTTTTTTTTCAGTATTATGTCTCGTTCACCAACATACACCCCCACCATTTTGATTGATGATAATGAAGATCATGAACAATCCAGAATGCGTGAGGTATGCAGTCCCAATGTATTATATTACGAGTAATTTGTGTAAATTTATCTGATTTGTTTTCTTTTTGCTCATGTGTATTTTGTATTATTTTTTTTTACAGTGGAACTCTGCGAATCTCGATGATGGCAATCAGGTCATCAGGCCTTTCTTTTACTCTCAGGGTGATTGTAGCTCGTATTTTGAAAGCTTGGCAAATCGGCAACGTGAAACTGAAGAACTGGACAATAATCCGACAAATACTCAAGAACCAGCCCAGAAAAAAATAACAAGAAAGAGAAAGCGCTCATCAAGATTTTCATCATCAACATCATATATTGCTCGCCGTGGTAAACCAAATGATATAAGAGGACGTTATTTAATTAAATTGAATGTGTATGAACTAAAAGATTGTGAAAGTGAAAATGACTGTAACGATAGTGATAATGCAGTCATTTTCACTTTCACAATCTTTTAGTTCATACACATTCAATTTAATTAAATAACGTCCTCTTATATCATTTGGTTTACCACGGCGAGCAATATATGATGTTGATGATGAAAATCTTGATGAGCGCTTTCTCTTTCTTGTTATTTTTTTCTGGGCTGGTTCTTGAGTATTTGTCGGATTATTGTCCAGTTCTTCAGTTTCACGTTGCCGATTTGCCAAGCTTTCAAAATACGAGCTACAATCACCCTGAGAGTAAAAGAAAGGCCTGATGACCTGATTGCCATCATCGAGATTCGCAGAGTTCCACTGTAAAAAAAAATAATACAAAATACACATGAGCAAAAAGAAAACAAATCAGATAAATTTACACAAATTACTCGTAATATAATACATTGGGACTGCATACCTCACGCATTCTGGATTGTTCATGATCTTCATTATCATCAATCAAAATGGTGGGGGTGTATGTTGGTGAACGAGACATAATACTGAAAAAAAAAAACAACGTATTTATTAATAAAGTCAATATAAACTGCGCATCAATATGGATTTTAATTGATTTGTATGCAAAAACTTACCTTTTATAATTGAAATGAAAAAATTCAAAAATGTAAAACCACAGCAGAAGTGACTGTATTTTGATGGTTGCCACAATTAAATGAACTACTTCTTTACTTTGAGATATCTAAAACTGGTGAACTTTTTAGGTGTGTAATATGAATAGACTCACATTACAGTTTAGGATGAGGTCAGTTCACACTGAAACGCAATTCGACACAACGCTATAGCGATACCGAACTTATTAACATGAATTACACACATCTCAGTAAAGCAACAGACTTTTTATCTGCACGTAACATCGCGATAGGTTTCAGTGTGAACTGGTCCTTATTCGCCAAATATGTAGATGATTTTTTAAGGATGAGTATAATACACAAGTCCAAACCTGCAATGCAAGTCCAATGTGCAATACGCCGATGTTTAAATAATACCTAATGTGTGTATGTTATGTTTCATCTAATTCTTATTATCCCTCAAATATTTATTTTACGGCAGTATATATTTGAGGGATGATAAGAAATAGATGTAATATGCAAGATGAAGTTGATCAAACAACCCATATCCCTGAACGTTAATAATATAAATTTCGATGACTCTGTTCATCACATCAAACACAGCTCATTATTGCCTAATACGATTCGTAGTTTGATATCTGGACCCTCAAACTGCGGCAAAACAAATGTAATGATCAGTTTACTCTTACATGAAAATGGGCTTAAATTCCAAAATCTTTACCTGTACTCGAAAACCAGTTTTCAGCCAAAATATAGTTTTTTACGAGAAGTCATAAGGAGAGTACCTAAGATAAAGTTTTATGAATTCAATGATGATAAAGATGTGATATCTCCGAGTGAAGCTTTAAACAATTCTGTATTTATTTTTGATGATGTTGCTTGTGAAAATCAAATAAATATTCGCAATTATTTCTCTATGGGCAGGCATAAGCAAATTGATTGCTTTTACTTATCTCAAACCTATTCAAAAATTCCTAAACAATTGTTACGCGATAATGCAAATTTTCTTATAATATTTAAACAAGATGATGTAAACTTAAAACATGTTTATAAAGAACATGTCAGTTCTGATTTACTATGGAATCAATTTAAAGATATGTGTAAAACAGTTTGGAATAACCCATATAATTTTTTACTTATTAACAAAGAGTCGCCATTAAATAATGGAAGGTACAGAAAAAATTTTGATACTTTTTTCCACTTTTAATGCAGTTATAAATGAGTTTCACATAAAATAGATTTAGTATATTTTTTTTCTTCAACGAATACAGGTGTTGAAAATAACATGGAGAAAAACGTTAAAATGGAATTAATGAAGTCTGTGGACTCCATAAAAAGTAAATTAAAACAAATGAAAAATCATGAACATAAAATTAACTTATCGCTTGACAAAATGCTAAAACCTGTTACGGAGCCACTTAAGACCCTTGTTAATTCAAAAAATGATGAAAATATATTATTTGCGACTTCTGAAAAAAACGAAGCGGATAAAAATAATATAAACTCTCCCATTAATTGCAATAACTTTTACGATGCTGATTCAGATTCCATAGAAATCCCTAAAGATAAAGTAGAAGATTTAGAAACTTCATTAGAATGTGATGATATTTATGATATACAAGATAGCTTAAATATACCTTTTGGAATAAGGAAAGATAATAAAACTTTAATGATGGGTAACTCGGTGGTAACATTTTCTAAAATTGATAATTTGAATAACGATATGATGTATTTGATAAAAATCGGAGACAAAAGTTACAACTTAACCCCAGGACTCAAAGAATTATTACTTCGAAAGAAACCGGATTTAAAGTCAATATCAAGCAAAGATAAACTTGTCTATAAGGACATTTTATATCACACAAATGCTCATAAAAGAGATTTCAACCCTGCGGGTCAAATAAGAGGTGATAAAGGAACAAAATATCGTGAAATAATCAAACCTTTATTTTCTAAGGATACAAACGAGAAACTTCAAACAAAACTTGGAGGTAGCATTCCAAAGCTTAAGACATATAAAACCAACACTGATTTGGTATATTGGGACGATCCCAATGAATTGGTTGAGAGATTAAAATTATTAGTAGCATCAAGAGACGCTGGCAACACAAATCATGATAATGAAATTTTATCAATAATTGAAGAATTAAAAGAAGCTGGCATAATTAAGGAATAAATACTAATAATAATAAGCTTTTGATTTAGTATCATTGAGTCATTCGAACATTGACATATCTGGGTAATTATGTGTTATTTATAGATAATGACATATTTCAAAGTGGTTAAAAATACACTTGACTATCAAATTTAATATTCCCTTGAAAAATCTAAGACAAAAACTGATACCGGAAATTTCCTAATATGAGCAAAATAGATGTGGTAAATGAAATACATAAAAGCGCGAGGGTGAACTTTCCCCGAAGAAATGTTATTATGAAAGATATAGACGATCTATGGCAAGCAGACTTAATTGACATGCAATCAATTTCTAAAGAAAATAATAACTTTAGATTTATTCTTGCCGTTATTGACACATTTTCGAAATACGCTTGGGCATTTCCTTTGGAAAGTAAGAACAAAGATGCAGTATATAATACTTTTAAGATTTTACTGGATAAGCAGCGTGTTCCTAAGAACTTACAAACTGATAATGGAACTGAATTTTATAATAGTAAATTTCGAAATCTTATGCAATCTTACAATATTAATCACTATTCAACATTTTCATCCAAAAAAGCTTCAATAGTTGAGAGATTTATCAGAACATTAAAATCTAAATTGTACAAGGAATTCAGTTTGAAAGGTAATTATAATTGGGTCAATGAGACCCTCAATAGTGCCATTTATAAATACAATCACGCCTACCATCGGACAATTGGTGAAATCCCCGCAAATGTGGATAACACAAATAAAAAACGTATATTACAAAGATATGAAAGGTTGATAAAAAAAGTTAGTATGAAATGCAAGCTTAAAGTGGGAGATTACGTGCGAATCAGTAAGTACAAAGGAACATTTGAAAAAGGGTATACTCCAAACTGGTCAACAGAAATATTTAAAATTCGCAAGAAACAGAATACAACTCCTATCACTTATTTAATTGAAGATACGATCAGACGTCAACCTATTTTAGGAGCATTTTATGAACAAGAGCTTCAAAAAACAAAACATCCAAATGTGTATCTAGTTGAGAAAGTTCTTAAAAGGAAAGGAAATAGGGTTTTAGTAAAATGGTTAGGTTTGTCTTCTGCTGAAAATAGTTGGATCGATAAGTCGGACCTATTGTAGGAATTTATAAGCTCTCATATATATATTTATTGAGTGTTTAGACCTTGATTAATCAGTCTTAATATGTGTATTGGAGAGAGTAGTCTTCTTAATTGGCTTATAAATCATTTACCATTTGAGTTACATTTACCAGGGTATAATTATTGTGGCCCTGGTACAAAATTAATTAAGAGACTTACACGTGGAGATAAAGGTGTAAATAAATTAGACGAATATTGTAAAGAACACGACATTGCATATCAAAAGTCATCAATCTTAAAGGATCGACATAAAGCAGATTTAGTGTTGCTTAAAATGGCAAAGAAACGGGCCGCTGCCTCTGATGCGAGTGCAGGAGAGAAACTAGCGGCACATCTAGTAAGCAATGCTATGTTAGCAAAAATTAAAACCGGTGCTGGCCTAAAAACCCGCAGTAAAAACTCTCCGAGAAAAAATAAACCTGGAAAATGGATAAATAAGAAATTTAAAAATATCGTTACTAATACGAAAAAACATATAACAAAATTGAAACCAAAATGTAAGAAAGCGGCAATAGAATTCGCTATGGCTGCTGCTAGAGAATTAGTCGATCAATCGCCTATTAAGCTTCCTCGTGTTATTCCTGTACCAAAAACTGGTGGAGTATTACCATTAATTCCAATTTTTGCGGGATTGTCAGCAGCAGGTGCCTTAGCAGGCGGTGCAGCTGGTATAGCAAAAGCCATAAATGAATTTAAGATTGCGAAAAAGCGTTTTGCTGAATTGAAGAGACACAATGAAATAATGGAAGCTCTTTGCATTGGAAAGGGACTACATCTTAAACCTCATAATGATGGATTTGGAATATTTGTATCGAAAGAAAAAAACTAAAATATCGGCTACCCAAACGAGCCTTAACTAATTTTGACATTTTGAAGTATGGACATAAAATTCCTTATTTTCGAGGTGTCTTTATGAGAGATCAACTCCCTGAACGGCCTTTCAAAAAAGAATGTGGAGTTATGAATTTAGATAGTTCTGAAAATCCTGGTTCTCATTGGGTAGCCTATGCAAAATACAATGAATATATTGAATATTTTGATAGTTACGGAAATCTTAAACCCCCGAAAGAATTTATTAAATATTTAGGCTCTAAGATCAACTATAACTTTGAAAATATACAAGGCGATCATCCTTTTAATTGCGGACATCTTTGTTTAAAATTTTTAAAGAAATTTTGGCATAATCGTAGTAGAATAAAATAAAAAGGAAGTTCCAGAAGTGTTCAGTGTACAATTATGTCTTTAACAGTCACCATCTCTGGTAATAAATCAGAATTAGAGTCATATTTTCAACCACCTCTATGTTTATCTGGGAAATATGAGTGCGGGTTACTATACCTTTCAGTATTAAACTCAAAACCAAAGGCTCATTATAACATTAGCAATCCGCCTGTAATCAGAATTGAATGTGATTTAATACATGGTTCTTACTCTAACGGATTACCAACTCATGTTATTCATGAATTTGTAACTAGTACTGCTGAAAGTCAGCAATACATAGAAACACCTCAAAACGTTATTTACCTTCCAGTGAACAAAAATATAATTTCATCTATATCTATTAGACTTGTTGATCAGTTTGGTCGTTGCATTAACTATATAGAAAATATACAACTGCGTCTTCATCTAAGAAAAACAAAATGATAATATATAATAAAACCTCTTCAGTCAAAACAAAACGCCTTATTTCTTCTACAACCACTAAGGTGCATAGACGTAAGAAAAAAGTGAAGAAGTTGACTAAAATAAATATAGATTTTCTTAAAGCCCTGGGTTTTAAAGTATGAATATACTGCAGATCAACGACTTACCACACTTCGATACTTCAATTGAAAGTTATGAAGTCCATTCTTACAATCCCTACAATAACTGCTTCAGAGAAAACGATGAAATCAGAATTCCCATACACCAACAAGACATATACGTGCTACCATCAGCCAGTTCAATTTACATCGAAGGTCGAGCAAAACTCTTCGGAAAAGATGGAAAACCGATTGAGAAAACTATTACGTTTAGTAATAACCCTGTTATGTTCTTGTTTCAAGACATCAGGTACGAAATGAATGGAATTGAAATAGATCGCATAAAAAATTCGGGAATAACATCAACAATAAAATCATATGTTTCATTAAATGAAGCAGAAAATAAAGTTGCTGCCTTATGGGATTGGGACTTGAATGGATTTAAAAATGATGGTAACTTTAGCGCAGTAATACCTTTAAATAAGATTTTAGGGTTTGCAGAAGATTACAATAAAATTGTTATAAATTGTAAACATGAACTGATATTGAACAGAAGTAATACTAACTTAAACAGTGTTTTACTAACTGATGATACTGCACATTTCCAAATAGATATATCAAGGGTGCAATGGAGGGTGCCACACATAAAAGTGTCAGATCGAGAACGACTTATACTTTTAAAACATTTAGAAAGGGATAGACCTATTCAAATGGCGTTTAGAAATTGGGATTTGTATGAGTACCCATTATTACCAAAATCTACAAAGCATTCATGGTCCGTTAAAACTGCATCACAGTTAGAAAAACCTAGATATGTAATTTTTTGCTTACAAACTAATAGAAAAAGTAATAAATTGAAAGATAGTTCACTATTCGATCATTGTGAAGTAACAAATGTGACCCTCTTTTTAAATTCTCAATATTATCCATACGAACCTTTGGGCTTAAAGTTTTCTGAGAACAAATACAGTATATTATACGAAATGTATGCGAAATTTCGCCAGTCGTATTACAACTGTCCAGTAGACCCCTTGCTCAATCTAAAGGAATTTAAGGAGAAAGCTCCCCTGTTTATTTTAGATTGTTCAAGGCAAAACGATAATCTAAAATCTGGTCCAGTAGATGTTCGACTAGAAATTGAATGTTCAGCATCAATACCAGATAACACTACTGCATATTGTTTGATTATAAACGATCGAGTTGTGGAATATAAACCTCTAAGCAACATAGTGCGCAGGTTATCATGACTGCCATTGTTGACGTTCAAGGATTTAAAACAGAAGCAAATGAATTTATCATAAAAGAAATTGCTGTATTATGTGATAAAAAAACTTTGCTGTTTTTAATTAAGCCACCTTTTTCATATCACGATTTGACGAAACAAGAAAAGCGTCAAGTTAGCTGGATTGAACGTAACAGAAAGATATACTGGAGTGAAGGATTTGTGTCGTACTCAAATCATCAGAATTTGATTATAGATATTTTAAAAGACAAATGTGTTTACACCAAAGGATTAGAAAAAGTGTTATGGTTAAAAAATATTTTAAATAATAATAATGTTAGAAATTTAGAAGATAAAGGTTGTCCTAGTTTGAAAAGCTTGTACAAAAAATATGAACACTGTCATGATTTGTATAGTTGTATTTATCATGATACAATATGTGCTTTTAAAAATGTTATATGTCTTAGTAAATGGTGTGTTGATAATAAACTTTTGATATAATTATTTTCTTGTTTAATTTCTAAACTTATGTGCCTAAAACATATCTTAGTAATAGTATCTTTTCACTCCCAATCCCCCTCCAAAGCAAATCACTATAAGTTACTGCCAACAGTTATGCAATGTCATTATGCCTTAATAATTGTCTGTATCAAGAACTAGGAAGTGATCAGAAGATGTCTCAAATTAAAAAATACAATCCTCGATATGACATGTTTAACACATATAAAATGCGTGAATTTTCATTTAATCATTATTGGGCAACGGCTGATTCGAGGAGAAGATTGGTGATGGAAATGGCGGATGCTGGATTTTTTTATTGTGGAAATAGTATAAATGATAAAGCAGCTTGTTTCTCATGTGGAGGTGTTATAGAAGATTGGGAGATTTGCGACGACCCTTGGATGCAACATGCTATTCATTTTCCTCAATGTTTTTATTTAAACGCCGTGAAAGGACAACATTAAATTGATAAGTGTCTGAAACACTTACTCACAGAATGAGTTAACTTGCGCCTACTTAAATAATATTGACGTTACGTGAATAAAATTGGGGCTCCTGCATCACGAACCGAGCGAAGCGGGCGAGTGACGCAGAAACCCCAATCGAGTATAAAATTGGGGCTCCTGCATCATGAACCGAGCGAAGCGGGCGAGTGACGCAGAAACCCCAATCGAGTATAAAATTGGGGCTCCTGCATCACGAACCGAGCGAAGCGAGGCGAGTGATGCAGAAGCCCCAATTTTACCCTACTGAGAACTATAATCACATTCAAGAATCTCATCTCTTTCTGTCGGAATCTTGGTCTGAAATATCCAGTCTTCATAACTATTCTAGGCTGGGATAAAATAGCAGGAGTTGATGGTGAGGTCACAATTAATAGGTAAGGTTGGAACTCAACAATTGAAATAAATTGAACTATGACTACAGTAGTTAGAAATACAACAATACTAAGAACCATAAAAAAGTTAACCATGAAATGAAAAGCTTTTCATGTTGATGAAAAACTTTTTATTACCTACGGGAATATTTTTTGTTTTCTTTTGAGCTCATTGCTGCTTCATATTCAATTGTTTGTTGCTTTGATGAACTCAATTAAAATGTTTCACAATGGAAATACCCTTGTCCCTTGATTAGGATTAAAGTCAATGACCTATAATGTACCTTTGGACCTAAGTAGGTACTGTTGGTGACGATTCTCAGCTATCTATACTAATATAGCTGCAGCTATATTTAAATATGCATTCATACAAGTTCATATTAGTCACAAAATGGACTTTATGTTACTTGCATTATACCTACCTAGTCACTAAAGATGAGTTGGTGCAATTACCACAAATTGTTGTATATTTTAAAATGAAAATGGTGCAATATTCATTGGCATGGGTACTTTACATTTGAGTTTGAATGAAATTACGTCATTTGCAGTGAATGCTCTTTATTTTTGAGATCCCAAAAACACACAAACACAGTGCAAATTAGTATATAATTAAGTGTTATAAAGTTTTTGTTATATAATGATTACAATAGTTTTATAAAAACTTAAATAAATAATATGCAATAGGCAAATATATAAAAAGTTATACTAATCATAATAATTTCTTAACACTATACTCTTTCGTACAGAGTAATTCATACATATCAAAACAATGGCACTTGAAGCATCGGTTTCCTTAAAATTAAGAATACATTAACAAATTATATTATTATCACACAGTGAAAAACGTGAATGATCATAAAATTATATATTTTTTTGTTATTTTTCTTTTGAAATGTGCTGGTGATACAAACGACATCAGTACTTACATAATACTAAATTAATAAGATCCATTAAAAATCGCCAAGTCATCGTTATTTGGTATCAAGTTGTTGATTAGTAAACAAAGTATTCTAGATGCAACATTCGTACATTCAATAAAAAAACTCACAAAAAATAGTTTGGTCATAAATAAAGAATAACAATAATTGCCAAGTAAGTATGGCGTGGAGAGGACGTTTAAGAGGTGGTCTTGATGATGACGACCTCTTCTTCTTGAACATACAAATGCTGTTCTGGCGCTACGCAAGATACGTAGGAGCGGTCCATCTGCAGCGCAGGAGGAGAGGCAGGCCCCGGCGAGGTGCGCGGCGAGGGTGCGCGGGGCCCGGGGGCTAGCTAGCCGCGCACGTTCACCGTGGTGCAGCCGAAGATCTCGTCCAGCTGCCGCGACGAGAACGTCACCACGATGCGGCGCTCGCCATGTCGCCGTGGCACGAACTTGTCCTGGTAGTTCACGAACTCACCCGGCTTCACGTCGCGGAATCGTATCTGAAAGCAAGAATCCATTTAGTTGACCAGTTCATTTTCTTTCCAAAAGTTGCAGAGTTAACTATATTTACCTGTCTTGGCCTCTGTACTCCTGGTCCCTCGAAGGTGAAGTAACAGTCGGTAAGGTGAACATTCAATGGGTTCTGGAAGCTGAATGTCACAGCGCATTCTTGTCCTATGCAAGGTTGGCTCCTCACCTAAGGGTTGTTATCATCGGTGATTAGAAATTGAACAAGAGTACAAATATAGGATAAAATTTATTGAAAAGGTTAACTACCTGGACTTGCATCCTTGGCTTGTGTAGTGGGAAGTCATCCTCATCCGACCAGGCCTGACGAGTCTGCTTCACATAGGCCATGGCGTGCACCTTCACCATGGAGTGGTCCACTAGCTTGTCCATGTATTCCTGAGGTGTAACGTGCAACTTCAGAACTTCTCGCTGACCAGCGCGTACGATGAACTCTCCCTGAGCCCTTCGCAGGCGCGACGCGATGGCGCCCGTGTAGTAACATGACGAAGCCGTCAGCACGCACCAGATGGTACGATCTTCATGCGATTTGTTCTGTTGAAAAGTGTCAAATTATAAATAGTCCCATAGATGTTATTTAAACAATCCGGAAGGCAAATTATTGACTTATAATGAGTACTAATATGTGTACCTGAATATTCATCGTGCAGTCAAACGGCTGTCCATAAGGCACGAGGTCAATGTCCATAAGATCGAAGTAAACGTCTTCGAAATTGCGATCAGGGTATTCATAGTATTGTTGCAGGCGCTGGTAACCGCGACAAGAGGCGATAACCGCCAGGCGCTCCGGAGACGAGCTGTCAACCGTTTTGTACTCGTGGGTGATCTCCAACATGTCACTGTCGCCTTCATCATCGTCACGGTTCGGGTTTTTCGTAAGAATCTTGCGACCAACTCTATAAAAGGCAAGGCAAATCATTTAGTAACAAATACGAATCCTATATGAATCACCTACATCAATACGAATGCTGGAGTTCCGATTACAATGTACTCACTGATACTGGTTCGAAGCCATCCTAATGAATCCCCATTCAGAATTCTCTTCTTCTTGGAAGTGACAGAGTTCTGCGTTGAGCTGGCAGTACATGAAGGGTGTGTCATATTGGAAGCCAACCTCGCCTCGGCGAACAGCCTCAACGCTAGCAGGTCCGCAGTGGTATACAGCTTCAGCTTCCTCTTGAGGTGTAGAATCAATGATCTGCCAGCCACTGTAACCTGAAGTGAAAGTAGAAAAAGTAAATATAAACCCCGGTATTAGTTTGCGAGCACAATTTTGTATTGATACGAGTATTTCTGATACCTTGAGGCAAATCAGGTCGCTGCATCCATACATCATTCCATACGTGGAAGTTCCAGCAGGAATCATAGCAATCTTCATCAGGTCCATTTGGTACTTCATTGCCGTCGCGATCGAAATATTTGTCAACCGTGAATGTTCGGTTCGTATCATGGGCTGACACGTAATTGGTAACCGAACGGCAAGGAATACCTAAAAACAAGAAGAAATAATGAAATAATAACCTCCCTTTTTTGTAACCATTGAAAATATCAGATAAGAAAATACAGTACCAAGCGCACGGCAAATGGAGACCACAAGGCCGGAGTACACCCAACACTGGCCGTATTCGACCGGCCTGCCTCCATCAGTGAGGTAACGTTCCATGATAGCCACGGAACCGGTCCAGGCGTGAGGCGCAACACCATCTTTATATTCGCCGTCGTAACGTCCAACCATCAGCCCGTCATCGTCATGATTCGCATTTATCTAAAAGACAATAAGTAAGAAAGTTTAGTGAATTGCATGATACTTAATTATATCATAGTCATCCAAATTCCTATTTATCAACTTACCATCGACGAAATCGCCCTGCAAACACGAATTGGGTTACCGCGTTCAGAATGCTCGAGGCCACTTCGCTCCAACAAGTACATGCATGCCGGCAACACCACGTCATCAAACTGCCCGTAAATCCATTTGCGACCCTTAGGTTGACGCCAAGTGCCACACCAGATCTTTCCTTGCTCGTTGAGCACGTATTCCTTCCTGGATGATTCATTATCCATGTAGACGGGGTCCTCACGGCACCAAGGGTTGAATAGCATGTAGATGTCTTCGTCGCATTTGTAATCGTGGCGGTTGTCGCGCTGGCCAAAGCGATTGGTTTGTACCCAGCAATTCCATACGCCAACGGGAGCAGTAGCCGGCACATGCACTTGGAATGTAATCGTGTTACCATCTTGGCGCTGAATGCTAATGTCCCACCTATCCATATCATGGGCAAGAGACGCCAAGTTCTGCATGGAGCCATGGCGAGAACCATATCCACGACCAAACGTAGAATGTTGACCTGTGCCTCCATAGCGATCCATCATCGGACGGTCCATAGGTCCATGTGGGCTCAGAGGGCTGTGTTGCAGCGGCAATGGCTCGTTGCTGAACGAGCTGCGGCGGACTCCGTAAGTCGTAGTCTCTCTCATACCACTCATCGGACCCATCGAGCCCATAGTACCCATGGTGCCCATAGTTCCCATGGTTCCCATTGGCCCCATAGTACCCATGGTGCCCATGGTTCCCATAGTGTTCATTGTTCCCATAGATCCCATAGGAGCCATACTCGTGCTAGTGTCCTGCATGCGAGACATTCCCATACCCATGCCCATTCCCATCATGTCACGGGAATGCTGGAAGACGCCCTGCTGGTTGCTCCAGTTCACAGGCAGAACCACTCGTGTTCCTTTGGTAACGCTCGGTTTAGGACCTGTGACAAGATGTTAAACAAATAAATATATTGTATTTCAATAAATTACACAAAGTTTTTCCAAGCAGTTCATATGCACTTTAACTTACCAAAGCAGAATACGACGCGAATCATATCCTGCTGCTTGTCGTAGGTCCTGTCGAAGCGAACGGCAAAAAAGAAGTTCTGTCCCCTCCTTAGTACTGGATTCGGGAGGATGTTATCGTTCACCAAGTCATATTGTTCAGTGTGATGATCTTTGGAGTTGTCACGGGAATAGAATTCAGTTAGCTCCACCTTCAATGGCTGCTGAGAATAGTAACTCTGAGGAATCATCTCCATGGTGTCCTGGCGGCGGCGACGTTCATTTTGATCAGCCATCTTGCAAATCAAGTTATGAGTGTACTGCGTGTTAGGGCTGTTCCTCAACGAGTGCTTCATGCGGTGCAGCGAACCGGTGCTGTGCGAGCGTCCCGGGCGGTGTTGAGCAGTAGGCCCGGCACGCTGCATCGGCCAACGACGAGTTTGTCCAGGGCGCTGGCAGAAGCTGGAGATGTTGTAATAGGCAGAAAGCCCCGGAACATAATTCGAAGGCATTCCACCAATGGTCATCTGCTGCTCTCTCATGCAGCTCAGTGTGCTCATACCCGATGTCAGTCCAGTTATTCCACCCAAACCCATTCCAGTCATGCTGGATGTCATGCTTGAGGACATCCTGTCCATACTAGATCTTCTGACCATAGACATCCTTGCGTTAAAGCTGTACGTGTATCCAAGTATTCCAAGTCCCGATGTAGGACCTCACTGTGCTCCGGGATGACACCAGAGCGAATGATATCATTGGAAAGATTTGGGACCTTTATATAGTGCTCGTGGGCATAAAGGATCGTTCACCGCCCTTAGGTGTCAGTTGACAGCGCAGGCGCCGGAGGCACTAGCTTCTGGGAGTGCTATTGTCTATGTTCACTGACACGTGGTCAAAACAAGTATACCTCTCATACATAGAACTAGTTACTACGCTAACACTCCGGGCGTTACGACGTACAGTCGCGATGAGAAATGTTTTAAAGTAATGCAAATTGTATAAAGGTCGGATAAGTAATATTGGTTTAATGCCATGTGCAAGTGTTGAGAATTTAAAAACAAAGTGTATATATAGATTTTTAGTACTTGATTTTTAGAATTTATAGGTAAATGGCTAATTTATTAGGTACTTAATTTCTATTTTCATTACGCTTTAGGACGTCGCTGGTCCGAGCGTGTTAAAGTTTAAAAGTTTCCTAATATCACCCACACAAGGCTCGCTCCCTCGCTGTTAGTAAAATTTAACATCCTCCATATTCATATCCTTTAAGTTGTCTGACAACTGGACAATGGACCACTCGAACACTTTTGTACTTAACTATACCAACTTCTCTGGGATTGAATCCAGTCAACATGTTTCAAAATACAACACGCACTATTCTATGTTCACCTATTGTTTTAGATAAAACAAAGTAACGGACACTGCTACCATTTATTAGCAGAAGGCAACTTGACGAGTTACCTTTTGTGTTCAGTTTGACTTGACAGTTTACCACTACAAGCAGTAGGGTACTAAGAGCTATAATTTCGAGTAGATAGGTACTATTAGGTTCAACAACACTAGTCGTGTGTTGTCTTGGAGGCATCATAAACACCGTGTATTTATTTATTTATTTAAACTTCATGTACAGTAGTGGTACATAGGCGGACTTAATGCAACAAGGCATTCTCTACCAGTCAACCTTTGGGTTAAAAGAGACAACACTGTATCAGGCATCTGTGCACAAATGTTGTACCATGGATCCGATACATGATTCTGAACCTGGTGTGGAGCAAGGACAGGAAGTGGTGGAATATATCATCGGCATTTTCAGTGGTCGATTAGCCATGTAGCAAGCAAGAGTAGCAAATGCTACAGGCTCTGCGCATTAGGGGGCCCCGCGCATTAGGGGCCCCGCGCATCCAGGTATCCCGCACATGAAGGTAAAAAAAAACTAGTCAAAGTATCTATACTACATGAAATCTAAAGACAGTGTTGATCGAAGGATGTTATAGTCAATTTACTTCCGACTTTCGTCCAAGTAAATGTCTACAGAATAGATTAACTGAAGATCTGCTAAAATTCCCCCATTGTCGTACTTTTCACGCAACCCATCTTATAATCGCGAGGTTATTGGTGTTCATTGTAATTTTTACATAGACACATAAAATATAGACACATAAAATATAGACATACAAAATATGTAGTTTGATTAGTACCCTAAAAGCTTCGTTCAAGCTTATTCTTAAATAAAGGGTCTGGATAATAGGGAATTAAATGAAATTAACCAGTTTTAGCCAGCGGCTTCGCCCGCGGGAATGTTAGAATTTCTTTCTTAAAATTTATGACCTTCATAAAAAGTGTGCCTAATATTTTATTGTCCTTCTACAAGGTCTATGCTAACTCTAAAATTCATCAAAATTGGTTCCCGTAAACTTGAGTCGGGTGGATTCACCCCGGTCTTAATGACCAAATGATCCTAAGTCCAAATCAAATAAGTATAATTACAGCTTTAAACCAGGGCTATCCAACATGATCAAACTTCAATGCCTCCACAACCAGTACCTGTGAGGGAAATTATCAAAATTATCAGGAAGCTCTGAACAAAAAAGCACCTGACGTCGCCTTAATCATCCAACAAACGAGCACTGCGTATTACTAGTGAAAACTTATAAATGTAAACTTATAGAGAGCTATAGCTCTGAAACATTCACAATGCACCTCATCAGATGGCTTTAAGTCGCCCAGAGCAATGGCTATGCTCTGAGTTTCCTTACGTGATCGAAGTGGCAGTGAGCCGGGTACATTATTTGCAGAAAAGATAGTCAATGAGGCCGAAAAGTTCTGCAGGGGCGACCTGATAACGCAGCGTTGGAAGGCCAATAAGAGGACTGATAACCTGGTAAGGGTTGCGGGTCACACAGGACCTGTCGTTGTGGTGACACTTGGGAGAGACCTAGTCCAGCAGTGGACGTCTTTCAGCTGAAATAATGAAGATGGTGTTGACATATTGATGAGATCACATCTCTCGGAAACTTTATTCCAATCATCATCTAGGTTTTTCCAAAAGTACAATATTAATTAGTATCGTTTACAGAAAGTAATTTTGTTGAAGTATTAGAGTGTTATGGTAAATGAGGAAAATAGCGTTTATGTACAAATATTTAATTTTATTTAACTTAAAAAAAGGGGCCTTCGCACGTGGCCCCTTGGTCGAGTTTGCTACAGGCCCCGCGCTGGCTTAATCTTGCACAAGACTTGGCATTTCACTGATTAAAAAAAAAACTTTTCTTTTTTATTTTAATGTGTATAAAATCGTTATTCTAATCGACCCCGTTTTTTTTAATTAATACGAAATTAATTCGCTTGTTGTGCGTCGATGTCTCAGAAGACACGCTTGAAATGCGTTTTAGGTAGGTGTGGTACCTACAATTTACAATTTTCAATTAATTGATTGATTGTAGAATGGATCAGACGACATCGATCGACATTCAACCGCACGTCGACGATAGTAACAATGTGAACATTAACAACGTATTTATTCCGTAGCAGGTAAAAGCCGTTTCCGTAGTGCAAACATTATCTACCACTGACGTCAAGTTCGAATCTAGAGGGTGGAAACCCTGCCTCAGGCAACATGGCCAAGGGGCGCCAAAGCCATGTTGAAGAAAAAAAATTTCCACGGATTGTATCAGACAAGATGCTACAATCTTACTTGCTTCCCTCACCCTTCTTTTATTGCTTTCTGCATTAGTCAATAATCACCTAGAGCAACAGCTACCTATAATATATTTCTTTTTTTTTCGGGTTTCTTTTTTGCGTTTATACCTAAACGGGAACTAAAATTATAAATGATATCTAAATGATATTTATTTTGCAAATAGGTTTAAAAAAACACTTTTACACGTCAAATTTTTTTTCGTCATTTTAAACTAGATGAGGCCGGTGTATACAGCTCGTTTCTCTCGCTCTTACATTTTCTTAGACCTCAATTTTTTCAGGACTTAACTACATCGTAAAAGTAATTGACTTTCAAAGCGGGTAAGTAATATTTTCAATGCAATTACTCGCAGTACCTGCATTTAATATTTGAGAGGATTTTAAATTTTAATTAATGATGAAAGAGTGAAAAAACGCCACCAGTTTGGTCCGATTCGTAAAAATCGTAGATCCTGTGCTGACTGACTTGAAGTGACCTTTATGTTAGTGTAGGTATTGTGTCAACTGGACACAGGGTGCTAAAATGTTCATGCTCGCTACAATCGCTCCACTTTAGCAGGCGCTTTCTTGGTTTTTGCATCTTTTTTGCTTTGGGTGAGAAAGTTTTTCCCATTTTTGCATAAACAAGGCATTAGAAATTTTAATAACGACTGATAATATAGTATCAGTCGTTATTTAAATTTCTAATGCTTTGTTTCATCAGAAGGCTTCCATAGGTAAATACTTAATATTATAAATATGATAGTAACTCTGTATGTTATGCTTGCACCTGTGGCTTGCACGGTTAACTACGGAACCGATGTCAAAATCGGTTCAGTAGTTTAACCGTCGTATTTCATCAATGAAATTTGGTACTAAGTAAGCTTAAGCCCCGACTCGACTTCGCATCCGCTATAACCGACATTCACTTAAACTTAGTCGTAGGAAAAAATAATACTTAGAATAATTCAACTTTCATATGCCAGACTCTAGCAAATAGGTCTAGTCTTTTATCAATTGTGCAAAATAAAGAAAAAAAAAAAGCCATTAAAAACAAATATTTCCACGGCGACGTACCGGGCGACGCCACCCGCGCTGCCCGCTTGTGCACTAGACGTTACTAGTTTGCGTAAACTACACACTTGAGAAAGTTTCTAAAAATTGTTACTTTTAAAAACAAACATCAAAACCAACCAAACGTATATTTTTTTTTCCTTCAGATTCTTACGGAATAAATATTAAACAGAGCGAGAGGGGTCGGCCTATTCTTTTTTTTTTTTTTATTTAGACGTGGAGGGGATCAAAAAGTAGTAAAAATCGTCTTACGTAATAAATGAATGGCCCCTTAGGAGCGAATCCGGCGTCCTCAACTTCCGCATGACGCAGGTCCTCATGGGATATGATAAGTTCGGGAGGTTCTTGCAACGGATTCGTGCGAAAGAAACGCCTGGGTACCACCATTGTGTGGACCGCTCGGAGGACATGGTAGAGCATGCGGCGGAGGTGTGCCCCGCTTGGGCGGAGGACCGCCGTGTCCTCGTGGGAGCGATCGGCGGCAACGACCTCTCGCACTGGGCCACGGTACGAAGCGAGGAAGAATCAGGCAGTTAGAGGTCGCCTCCTTCTGCGAAGCAGTAATGCTAGCGTAGGAGGCGGCCGCAAGCGTGAGAGAACGGACTTCCTCACGACCCAGCCGCCGAGACTCCGATCCCGATTTCCAGCCACCGTAAGCACGGGCTTGCGGACGACAAGAAATACCCATTGCTTCTTGCATTGCGGCGAGCTACCCAGCTCGCCGTCCGGCCGTCCGGTAACCGCTCGGACCGAGCTCGAGTTGTCGACGGCGCGTAGTGTTCTACGCGCGCCTCATAGCGATGTCAGCAAAACCGTAGGGCCGAAGCCTACTGGGGCTATGGGTCGTCCGAAAGGTATACCCGGGGTCCGGGGCCGCAAGGCTAAGAAGGAACATAGGAGTGGGTTTTAGTCAGTAAAAGTCTGATACTCCTCCCACTCCACCCTAGCTAGAGCTAGAGAAGTCATTGGAAGATTTCCCTCCTTCAAGAAAAGTCTCCGAGACGACTGCGAAGTTACGCCATTGATTTAATATATAGAAGTATATGTAAAGTATAGAATGTATAACTCTGTATGTGTGGATATGTGATTGTAACTCAAAAACCATTATCAAATATCAATTCCGGCCTATTTTGAGCCATACTTTTTTGTAGACCTACACGCTAAAGAAAATTTTTAATGTAGCAACACTTGTGAATCGTCGCTTAGCAACAGTTTGTTGTTGATCAATAAATAGAAATGTCAAATGCCTGTGTTAAAATCTCAATAGTTTACGATTCTCATACTTAATTGTGATGAGTGGTACATGTCCTAGCTCATAAATGGATAGAAAATGGGTCTCTATAACCTGTTTAGTTATAATGTCAAAGTGCAATACGTGAGTTGCTTTTTTTCTCTAGCAACGTTTTTTACTTTGACTATCACTACACTAAATCTCATTTTACCGTTTCTCATAGCATATAGAGGCAGAGGTAAGAATTTATACAATAGTACCAGTTCTAAGGGTGGAGGGCCCAGTTTCTCGAACGCGTGTCATGACATTTTTACCCCTGGGGTTCTTTTCAGGCTTTTGGTTACGGTCCCACAGCTTTTACGAGCAACCAGTAATACACTTTACTTACGAGTACCTACTTGTAGCAGAAACAGATGACCACAGCAGACCTATTGCATGTGGTGAGACTAATGGAAAGTATGTAAATCTTATAAAAAATGAAGAGGACTGTTCAGAATTCCAAGTAGGTATAATGTGCATTTTTATACACATATGTACGTAAATAGATTCTGATATTCGTAATTAAAATTAATTTTCGTCATTTTTCAGGTGCAGGAATATGATATGAGTGGTGATGGCAAGATAGATTTACTAGATTTCAAACTCAATCTCAATTTGCCACAGGAGAGAACAATAACATCTTTAGCAATAATTTTAACTCTAGACTTTCAATTAAAGGTATTGTATTTTGATGACACAAGTTATCTTTCAGTCAAAATGCTATTAGTAGTACTTTGTTATTTTTACTGCAACTATGTCAATGACTAAACAATTTATTTTTCTTTTCAGTCAATTTGTCCCATGCACATGCAAAGTTTGGCTGTAGTAAACAAAGAGTTTGCAACACCCCCATCTGGTTTCAAATATTTTGCAGATCTTAAATTCTATCAAACATCTCATTTACCCTGCAAACAAAACCTAATACATACTAAATACAATTACTCCTTATTTAAATTTGATAAAAATTCTCATGAGAATGCAATAGATAACATATTGGAAAACTATTTCATGAGAGATGGTAAGATATTATAGATATATTTGAAACATATAATAATAAACAAAATGTCTTGTGACAATAATTTTACTATTTTTGCAGTTACAATACATACTAAAACACTTTATTCAAGAAGTCAGCATGGGCACACTGGCTCGATGGCAATACAGATAAGTCTCAGAGTGCCAGAGATGGAAATCAAATATACTCCAAGTTTGATTCAAGAACTGAAATGGGCATGGCCTCAATATCTTTCCCTGGTTGTTATCTTCTACTGGATATTTAATAAAATTAAGATGTTCATATTCTGTAACCGTTTAGTAATGGCATGGGAAATACAGCCTTGGAAGTTTAGTCTTGGAAAAACCAGAAATCAGCAGTGAAAAGAAATTAGTTCTTTCTGCCAAATAGTAGAACAATTAAAGGAATAATAAACACTTGTCTTCCTGTAGTAAATTATGAATGAGTGTTGTGGTGCCTGCTAACTAGGTAATTTTGGTTACTGACAAAAGTTTTGTTCTATTTATCAATTGTATTATGTTGTTCTGCAGTATAAACCAAATAAGTTTCAATATTATATGATATCAATTTAAACATTAAATGATAACCAATCTCCATTAACTATGAATTAAATGATTTTTCCAAAAAAAAACTACTTTTATTCAATTTAAAACATTTAACAAATATTTATACTACTTAAATATCTAAGTTTATTTTACAATTTACAATATTGATGAAAGTGTTCATGGGGTTAACGAAAGTGTTGAAAAGGCAGCTCCTAAGTCTTGTTTCTTGTCTAAGTCTGCCCTATTATCTTCAATAATAAAGGTTTTGGCAGAGTAGTCGTCTAGTTGCACTAGCAAGTAACGGCACAAATAATTTCCATATTCATTCTGCAACAAAAAGAAACATATATTATTGCACTTGTAGATTACATCTTTAAATAGTACTAGCGGTGCCGACAGATGTCGTGATGTCGTCCTGCCTGAGAACATTGCCACTGGTAGACACACTGGTATTTTCAAACTATCCAGGATTCCATTCAATTATACACACAAAATTTCATCCAAATTGGTTAAGCCGTCTAAGAAGAGTTAGATGACAAACACACATGAATTATAAAGATAAAACAAAGAAAGTCTCCATATCCAAGATTAAAAAAAGTAAATATGGTGCATAACTCACCTGTTTCATATCAAGTTCCACAACAGCTTTGTTCCTAATTCCTTTGATGTAAAACCTCATCCTCATATGTTTAACTCCGTCCTTCTCATAAACAGCATGGCTAACATGTGTACGTCTCCTTCTGGTGGTTTCTTCTCCATAGCCTTTGATTGGAGCTCCTAAGGCATCTTCCACTCTAGGATCCTGAAATTACAAAGTACAAAACATCTCACTATATAGTACAGTCTTATATCAACAAGGTTTTAAACAAAATTGTGATGTGTGCAATAACTACCACTATAGTGGTAGTTAGTGCATCTAAGCGCAGAGCACATTATCAGTCTCAAACTGAAAATAGGATCAATCCTAAGCCTATTGCAGTACCCTACTGTGCATAGGAAACTTCCAACCGGTGCCCCAACACTCATATATATGCTCCTGTATAAACAAAATATGACAAGGAATGACAAAGTGAACATGAAATTGTTTGGTTCTACTCACATTTTTACACTTTGATAATGCCTCTGAGTAAATGCTGTTAGGACTATTGCTGGAAAACAACTCCCTGAACACATAGTAAAAGATAATGCTAGTGACACCAGCACCCAATAAAATGACTCCTGTATATGTTGCAGTCTTAGTTGTCTCTTTGATTTTTTCCCCCAGGGGTCGAACATCTGTGGTTACTTCACTTCGTTCTTGACTCTTAGCCAAGCCGCTGTCCCTTCGGGTTGAATAACAGCGAACATAGCTAATCTTCGATGATTGTAATATTGCAGGAACACACTCGACTTTGGGAGTAGTGCGTAAAACTGTTAAAAATTTGGATATTATAGTCATAGTTTACACGCCACACTACTAGTTTTGTTTATCGGGAAAAATGCTCAGATGACTGAGAGGTTATCCTATTTATTTTTGTAAAAGTCAAGTTGCAATTGCATCTTGACTGGCTAATGTCAATAACAGCTGATAAGACTTTCACGTTAACTTTTTTATACTATTCCATTTATCAAAAATAAAAGATTGTACACATTGACCTATATTGTACGTATTATAATTTAATTATTCTAATAAGTGTAATAAATCCATATTCATATGAATTATTTTTATATTAGGTATCTTTTTTATGTACAGAGAAAATAAATTAATGATGAAAACTGAATTTAGGCCATTTTAAATATTTTTGAACGGAACTTTTTGTGTCAAACCGAAATTGACAAATAATGATGCATTCCATCCAAAACAAACATAGTATTTATAGCGTTTTATGGGTCTTGTCTCTTTCTACTGAACAAAAAATCTGAGAAGTCACATAATGCAAAAAATAGGCTACAACATACCTGAGACGCAGCTCATTTTTATCGATCGATTTGCGTTGCAGGCCTCTGTGCGTTAAATACCTAATTATTGTAATAAATTCTTCGGAAATAATGTAAAGTAATAATAAATATGAAGATTGTGATTCATGTGGTACTCTATCGCAGAATATTAACGTGATAGTTTGATATTCGACTGTTCATAATATCCACGAAACAATGGATTGGATAATTTCGGACGAGTTAGGGCTTACTGTGGGCCATCTGGTAGGATGGGGAGCAGCTGGTGCTATGATTATTGGGGGCGTTGCCCCATACATCCCACAGTATAGACAAATCAAGAGGACACAGGATGCTGAAGGGTTCTCTTTATACGTTTGTTTAGCCCTGCTCATAGCAAATACTTTAAGGATATTGTTTTGGTAAGTATCACGATCACGATGACTTCTTTTTTATAAGTAAAAACCCCATTAGGTATGTTTCATTATATTCATATCAGCAGCCTTTATGGCATCATCTTTTGCTAACAAATAACAAAATATTGCTGATATCTATTTGGCATGTTGATAAAACTGTTTTTCTGTTTACTAAGCTACAAAAACTATTGTAGTTTAGTAAACTAATTACTTAAGATTTACTAATGATATTAAATCATGATACAATGTGATCCCTGAAGAATACAGCTACAATACTGCCCATCCTCTCCACATCTTTCATTACCATGTTATATTTTATACTTATGAATGTTAATATCTGCTTATGCTATGCTGGTTTTCTTCTGTAGTCCCTATAAATTACTACCCTATTAGTTATAGTTATATTTTATCAATGTTTAAATAGTAACATTGATATCATTATACATTTATTGCCTATATACACTACAGTATAAATCAGCGGTTCTCAAACTTTGGCTCTAACAGAACCCTATTGGAAGGCAAAATATTCAATAGAGCCCTTAATTTAAAAAAAATAGTTTATGGGCAATATTTATTTATTTTGAGTTATTGTGATAGTATTGACTATTTCCTATAGATCGTAAAATCTAATGTGAGGTATGACACTGTTTTTTATAACAATTAAACAACAATAGAAATAATGAGATAAAAGTCTAAAGAGCTGTCTTTATACTTATTCCTCATTATAACCATTATTCACATGGAGCCCGCAAAGAGGCTTTGCTGAGCCCTAGGGTTCCACGGAGCACACTTTGAGTATGACTGATATAAATGATTAGATATATGACCTGTTTGATTAAAAAATTTGCCCATAACAGTGATTATTTAATAGTAAATCCATAAGATTTAAAAAGTTCTTAAAAATTGCCAGTCATCATGTCGTAATCATCATTCACTTCTTTACTAACCAATCACAAACTCCAACCAAAGCAAAATGATCACATGATTTACTTTTTTTAATGATTTAAAATGATATCATCATCTCCCTAGCTTTTCCCCAACTTACTTGGGGTTAACTCCCACTCTAACTAGATGTAACTAAATATAAAACTAAATATAAAAAAACCAAATTTCTACATGTCCGCCCGATACAATGTTATTATAGACTAAAGTTATCTCAACTCAGGTCCCCAAGATACAGGTTCTACCTAGTTTGGGGACCACCATCCAAATATATCTAGAATTACTAATTAGTAACAGACAATATTAATCATTATATAATAGTTTTAAGGTATTCTTTATTTACTGTAGCAATGAACACTAAACATTATTCTATTCTTATTCTTATTCTAATTTAATGTGTTTTACATGAAACAACTACCTATCAGACCTCCACAACCCAATTACTGGACAACACTATACTCCTTAGATAGACTGAATGACTTAAATTTGTATAATTACCTTTTTTGCAGGTTTGGTAAACGCTATGAGTTACCTCTATTGATCCAAAGCATAGTAATGAACATCACAATGTTTGTCATGATACACTTGTGTGTAAATGTACGGAAAAAGAACCAAATCATAAGAGCAAGGGAAAGAATATTTACAGGTTGGTATAAGCACAGTAGTTAGACCCCTACAAGTGTGATAATGGTTTTATTTTCATTATTATAGTTATCTATGATAAAACATTGCACTGTAAAATCTATATGCATTAACTACTATTTATTGCTAAATAAAACATTTATTTTACAAACCTTGTAGTTAAACACCAGTATATTTTAACCCTTTTAGTTTTTATTAGTTTTGTTTCTTGGTATATATCTGCTTTCTTTTTATTTCTCCTCAATCATATCAAAGATATGACAAATATTTGGTAACCTACTAACTTCCCTGTACATATTATTTGCTATAGATTATTATACTTTAACATTATTTTATGTTCTGTTTGGTGGTTGGTGTGATTGATGGTGAAATTAGGTGCAATATTCATGTTATATATACTGTTGTGTTGTGTGAACGGCTCAGCCCAGCCGGATCAAACGGCACGCTGGCTGGACCAGCGCAGCGGTATCGCCGGCGGGGAGAAGCCCCATCGCTTCTATGGTGAGTGCCAGCTGCTCTCTCCTCCATGTCATAAGGATTGCTGCAAATTGTTCCATGTGCAAGTCATCATTATGTTTTTGTTTCAGCAACCCCCATGCTTTTGACAATATTATTTGGAGTTTACAGTGTCTTTGTGTCATCATCTGGGATTCTGGGATTTAATTTAATTTTTGTCATCATCATTGTTTTTTTTTATCGGCTTTCATCTGTCCATTGCATGTTTTCAGTGTTTCTTAATTAATGGAAATGGAGTTCTATGTATGTAATAAACTAGCTAAATATTATAATTATAGTAGCTATTGATAGCAGCTTTTTATCACGAAGGTCAAATGTCATACCATAATATTTATATATTTTTACATTACACAAATGTGTAGTTAACCTCAGTTCAATGCTCTTATAATCATACAAGTTATTTGGTATCTAAGGAGTCACGACTGGGTCAAATTCGTGTTGGATATCTTATCTATTTATTTATTGATGTCATTTACTTCAGCATGATTTCCTATTTCAATGTAAGCATTGTGGTATTTATAAATGTATTAACAAATTACACTACTCACAAGATTAACAAGAATTATACCTACTTTGTGCAGTTTATTATGGTGTGGTTGATGTACAAATTGCATTTGCTATCAATAAATATAGAGCCTCAATAAAAATGATTTTATATTTATTTCAGATATGGAAAGGAAATATTTCTGGGCCTGGACAGACTTCCAGAGCTATGTAGACTGTATGTTGGTGTTTTCGGTGCTGGGCGCAGCGATCACCTACTTGTTGATAGAGTTCTCGCCGTTCGTGGAAATGATCGGGTTCCTCGCTCTGTTCACCGAGGCCATGCTTGGTGCACCTCAGATAGCCAAAAATCACAAAAACAAAAGTACTGAGGGCATGAGGTAAATATTTATTTATTAAGACTATGCACTGTAATAAACACTGTACAAAGGCAGACTTAATGCCTAACATCATAACATCATCTTATCATTCCTCTTACCTCCATGCTCAGTCGTAAGAGCGTTCTTTGGAGTTGGTACCTATATCACAGCTGTAACAAGATATAGGCTGTAAAGTACAGTATTATGTCGTACTGTTCAATAATAATTTAATTACTGCATGTTTTTATATATACTTAAAGGTTGCCCTTAATTAGCTGCAGGTACATATGTACTGCTTATTTTTATAGCAATCCATATAGATTCATCATCATCATCATTTCAGCCGATAAACGTCATACACATAGGCCTCCCCCAAATGTCGCCAGTTCGCACACAATGAACGGTCCTGTGCGTCTCGCATCCATCGGATTCCCGCAACCTTCACCAGGTCATCGGTCCACCTTGTAGACACCTTGTAGACGCAGTGTTGAAAGGTCCCCCTTTCAACACTGCGTCTTCCGGTACGCGGTCGCCACTCCAGAACCTTTCGGTCGGCCATCTGTTCTGCGAGCAATGTGCCCTGCCCATTGCCACTTAAGTTTGGCGATTCTTCGTGCTATTTTGGCAACCTTGGTTCTCCTGCGGATATCTTAATTTCTGATTCGATTACGCAAGGAACTCCGAGCATATTAGCCCTTTCCATTGCCCTTTGGGTGACTTTGAGCCTTCTGATGAGGCCCATTATGAGCGACCACGTTTCGGAACCATATGTCATCACTGGCAACACGCACTGGTCATAGACTTTCGTCTTAATTTAATTTATTAATTTATTAATAAGACTACAAGACAACATTTGGTCCACAATATCTGTTAGTAATTCTAATCTACGTTAGTTCTTCAGTTCTTCATCAAATATAAATAATAATATACGAAAACAATAAAATAAAATAGACTAATAAAATATTCAATAAATTAAAATGTCAAAATTACAATGTCAGTGAAATTTAAAATGCTTAAATCAGAAAAATAAAATAAATTAAAATGGTCAATAAATTAAAATGACAAATCAAATTTTCAATCATGATAAAAACAATTAATGAAACTAAAATTATTATAACAATGTTACCTGCCCCACGCCTGATTGACGGGGGCATGCAAGGCCTGCCAGTGCTGTATAAAGGGCCCGTCCAACCTAGTGGCAATGACGGCAAGAAGACTGTTGCTGCTGCCTCGCACTCTACTCGCTAACGATGTCGCCCTCTTGCGCATGCAGGTGTAAAAGCAGTCAGTGCGTGCCTCTGCGAACATTCCCGAAGCGCTACAGAAGCGAGGCAGCCGCAGCAGTGCCCTCAGTGCGTTATTATATTGCACGCGGAGCGCGCTGTAGGATTTCTGCGTGTATGAAACCCACAGGCTGCACGTATAAAAAGATGTACAATAGGCTCGAAACAAGGTGATTTTGGCTTCCTTGGAGCTACGGGCAAACCTACGGGCAATCATATTCGCTCTCACCGACAGCGCCCTCCTTTCTCGCTCAATATCAGCGTTGTCTCTGAGGTCAGACGTCAGAATATGACCTAGATATTTAAAACTCGATACCAGCTCCAAGGACACACCGCACAACTTCACTGGTGGAATTTCCGTCGGACATTTGGACCCAGCCTTGAAGACCATAAGCTCGCTCTTTTTAACATTATATTTTAGGCCGTGAGTAACGGCGTATGCTTCACAGATACTTATGAGCTCCCTGAGTCCCCCTATTGACGCACTCAGCAGCACCATATCATCAGCGTAGCTGATGTTGTTAAAACATACATCATCAACATGGCATCCAACATGGCGACCACTGAGCTCGACAACAAGATCATCGATGTACAGATTGAAGAGCGTTGGTGAAGTCAACCCCCCCTGCCTCACCCCGCACTCCAACCTGTACGAGTCCGACAGAGCTCCTGACCATTTCACATTATTGACCTGGTTCCCGTACCAGTACTGAAAGATCTTTACTATTTCTGGTGAGACTTGTCTGTCAAACAGCTTCTTCCACAGCACTTTGTATGAAACCAGGTCAAAAGCCCTAGACAAGTCGAGAAAACAGGCGTAAACCGGTGTGTTCCGATCCGTGTAATATCTGACAGCATGCTTTAAGCTCAATATCGCACTGTCAGTGGACAATTTGGACCTGAAACCAAACTGGTTATCGTGCAAAGATACTGTCCTATTTAACTGAGAATTAAGCACGCTGTCAAATACCTTAGCGATGACTGTTGCTAATGAGATAGGTCTGTAGTTGTTTTTATCGGAAATGTCCCCTGTTTTGTTCTTAACAATCGGCACTACGACCGTTCTCATCAACTCGTCCGGCAAGTAAGAATGCCGAAGACAAAATGTAAATAGCATAGCTAAAACGCGCGGCAGGTGAGGACCTGCATGCTGTAGATGCTCGATGCTGAGCCCATCATGTCCTGGAGACTTTCCCCTGGCCATGTACTGTATGGTTTTGGCAATGGCCGCAGCTGAGAACTTAACTTTTGGTTCCAGGATTGTACACTGTGGTTCAGCATCGATCACCTCAGACAATGGAATACTACTCGGGCTGACACAAAAGTGAGACTTAAAAACATTAGCAATCTTAAGACACTGTGGTATATTGAACGAGAAGATACCGCGCAGCTTCCCGAACGCTGCCCAGCCGAGTCGGATTCGACGGTTGACCTCTTTCTCGAAATTAGATCTACCCAACTGGACTGTCTGTCCAAGGTAGACGTAATCATCCACAACTTCGAGTATAGAGTCTCCGATCTTGATAGGAGTGGGTGCTACATGGTTGTTTATCATGACTTTAGTTTTGTCCATGTTCATTTTAAGACACACTCTTTCGGAAGCTCTACTGAGGTCATTGAGCATTGTGCTGAGCTCTTCCGTAGTCTCAGCCATGACTACTATGTCGTCGGCAAACCGGAGATGAGTGATGTACTCGCCATTGACATTAATGCCCAATCCACTCCAGTCCAGAACCTTGAAGACGTCCTCCATTGCGGCCGTGAACAGTTTCGCAGAAATGACGTCTCCCTTTCACCCCGCTGGAGGAGGATAGGTTTCGAGGTCTGGTACTGCAGTCTGACTGACATAGTGGCGTTTTCGTACAAACACTTCAGCACCTCGATATATCCATAGTCAATCTGGCACCGTTGGAGAGACTGCAGCACAGCCAAGTCTCGATCGAATCAAAGGCTTTCTCGTAGTTCACAAACGCTAGGCAGAGAGGCAGATTATACTCCTCGGTCTTCTGTATAACCTGTCGTAGCGTGTGTATGTGGTCTATGGTGCTGAAGCCTTTTCGGAATCCGCCTTGTTCGGGGGGCTGGAAGTCGTCGAACCTTCGCGCGAGACGGTTCGTGATGACTCTGGAAAACAGCTTGTAGACATGGCTCAGAAGTGAGATGGGCCTATAATCCATATAGATTACCATAAATATTTTCATTATTAAATGAAAATATTTATTGATAAAATCTGACATTTCAAGATTATTCTCTCTGTTGCTCAGTGATAGTGTTTGTGTGTGAAAGAATTGTCCAGTAGTTCTTGAGTTTATAAATTACAATCAAAGACACAACTCTTCTCTTTATAATATTAGTATACATTATTAGAGATTTTAAACCAACAGCTGATCATCATTGAATGATCAGTGCTGCAATCCAGAATGCAAGAAAAATATCATTTTTTATTACTATTATTAGGCTCGCGTTACCGACCATTAACCCTTTATTACCGATCTGTTGAAACAAGCCAATTTGTCTGTATTTCAGTGTTAGCATGGTGATAATGTGGACGTGTGGTGACGTATTCAAGACTGCATACTTCGTTTTAAGAGAGGCGCCTCCTCAGTTTTGGTTGTGTGGCAGCCTTCAAGTATCATTAGATGTTGTTATTCTCTTCCAAGTGAGTATTGTTGTCAAAATATATTATGACGTATTAATACAAGTTCCCTTTTCGCAATAGCTTGAGACTACGTCTTGGTTTACCAGTAAAAATATAATTTGGCAGCCTCGTAGGTACGCTACCTACACCAATGACGTAGTCTTCAGCCAAACTCGTGTTTTGACAAAGGAATAAATAACACTTGAGCGAATAAATATTCTACCTACTTTGTAATACATCAATGTTTTTATATAATGGCTGACTTGCGTACAGGAAACGCAGGGTGTATCTGGTCATGTCGCCTAAGATGATATAACCACATTGCACGAAGGGCTGACTAGCCGTAATACCGACGGTTGGCTTACAGATGGTCAGGTGATGACACTCTGACGATATCGGTTCGCATGTGGGTGCCCAGCCTTCCGATATTCAGTCCTCGCTTTAACACCGGGTTACCTACCTGTAAGGGGTGAGTGACGTACAAACGGGTCGGCGATCACTAGACAACTTCCATACATTTGCAAACGGGTGCAGTCGGCGCGATTGTTTCAATGTCATCCAAACGCTTTTGTGCCGCTTCTTCTTTTATTTGCAAGTTGTTATATTGTTTTATACATATACGTTTTTAACATTAACCCCTATTTAAGGTGCATGTTCTTTTTTTTTATTTCTAATCGTTCCAATTGGATATCTCTCCTGCATCGTGGGTTTACAAAATCAGATCTTACATTCACATACTACCAGACCCGGAACAAATATCTGTGGCCATTCAAATATTTGTTCCGAGCGAAAACCGAATCTGTGACCAGAAGCATAGAAACCAATCACTCAGCCACTGTGTATACCGTAGCAGAATAAATGGTATCTACAACACATTTTGTGGGAGGGGGAGCACTTGGGGACCTTCAATAAAATATGATAGTTTTGCCACTCACATCTACATACCTTCAGGGTCTCACACGATCTGAACATACTCATTTAGAAAATAAGTAGAAGACAAAGAAATTAGTTGCATCAACGAATCAAATCAGCTTGTCAACTCTACAGCTGGATATAGAACTGTCCTAATTTGCACTACACAACTGTCGGCCGTCCTTCTTGAACTGGGGCCTTACCATGACATGTTAAAGTATCAGGCGTGCGAGCGAGAATGAGAGATGGGTCTATACACCCTATATAGCTCCATCCCTTTAACAGTTCAGTTTAGGTTGTCAAATGCATCGCGTTAAGAGTTCGTGGTAGGGCCTCAGTACTATAATATTATACCTACTAAACATCTTTCAAAACCTTTACTAAAACGTCGAATAGCGGCGTCTCTCTATGTATCGTTGGTACTTAGTATTTCCAGCCACTGCCGATTTTAGGCACACACTCTTTTTTAAAAGTATATGTTTGTATGTATACTCTGTATAGTGTAAACACACTGCACTACGATTACACATGTCCTAAGCAGGTGTGAGTAATCGATAAGGATGCCGGGCGTGTCGATAACACCCGACATGGTCTATTTGTGAACCGCGTCATACTTAACAGATGCGTTACCTTGATAAATATAATCAGTTAAGTGACGTGTACCGATAATTAATTTATTGCTCAAATGCAACAAGGCAGTGATGGCAATGGCGCCTAAATTAGCCGCTGCAGTGTAGCTTTATCTGTTACGTGAATAGAGAAATATGGAAAATGATTTTTCAGTTACGCAATAGATGCCAAGAAAGAATTGTTTTATTAAGTACAAATGTATAATACTATTCGTTTGTGATTGCAGGTGTGGCTGTACCGCCACAACACGGCGGCGGCGAGGCGGCAACGCCGGGGTGATTAGCAATGGATAGAGACCGAGTTATAGCACCCGCCGGCCGATGCGCCGCCGCCCAGCGATAGCAGCGCGGCCATCGCTATCAGCGCCACCATCGCGATCTGTGCACCTTACACGGTACAACTGATTTGCCTTCCTTACATATTATGACGATAATCTCTACGGCATACTTGTAGGTTGTGTGAAAATTATATTCCTTAACATCCTAAATTCAAGAACGTTAAAATTGAAACGTATCTAAAGGATGACCAAATTTATCAATGGTGCGAAATGAATTGACTTTTGAAGCTAAGCCTCAGTAAATCGAAATTGGACATAAATATTAAATTGTAGTGGTTGCAATAATTCCTTAGGTAGACGGTGCTATAGGTTTGTGCCTAAATGAATATCAACGACGTTCATGAAAGATGTCTAGTGATGATGTTTGATCTATTGTTATTATAAAAGTGAAGATAGTCATCGATAGCTAATATAAATTAGAGTGACCAAAAAAAAAAACCTGTGTTTTTAAGGTGATTTAGCTAGTCCTAACATATAGGCGCATTGTAAGACTAAAAATGCTTGGTAGATTGTAAATGGTATGAGTAATAATGTTATTCACACCAGAATAGAAATTTAAACCTAGAAAAAATAATCAGGAGATACTAATAAATGCCACAAATATAAAGGTAGTACAAGCAAGCATTTTTAGCGTAGCAAGACGGGTTGTCGACTACAGCAATAATTCTTAATTTGTTGCTGTTAATAGGAAAGTACAATATTATCTATATTATTTTTATAAAGTGACTGTATGACTAGCTTTTATTAAACATGTCTTCTAATTAAATTAAACTATTAACACATAAAAGCATGTCCCAATGAAATAACTAAAATGAGCACTGTTTTTAACTTCCCTCGTATTCAATAAAAGTATATACTATAGCTTGTAAATAAAATAATACATTATAATTATTTATTCCAAGAAGTCAAACAATCAGTATTGCATTTCATAGCTTCGAGAGCTATGGGGTACAATAGTGGTTAGTGTAACTTCCAAAAAATTGCCAATTTAGATAAAAGTAAATATATTAGTTATACACTACAATATATTATGTATATTATATACTATACCTACTATACAATATAATATATTTAGGCAATTTTTAATGTATCCCCGAAGAACCAAAATGTCATTATTTGAGTATGGTTTCATGTTCGGTATTAAAAAAAAACATCGGGGTTTATTGAAATATTAAATGGCAGTGAAAATATTTATAGAAAGATTTTCAAAAAAAAAATAATGAATAGGTTGAATGCTTTGCTTCCTAAAAGTAAATGCGTCTACATTTTCTGCTTTGATAATGAAGTATTAAGTATATAAAATATTTACATTCCTCGATATTTTATTCCATGTAACCTTTTTTGGTACGTGTACACGAAAGTTTTGTAACAATTATAATTCAGTAAAAAAGTGTTCCAAGAAATCTTCTGATAGTGCTTCTAAATATTTACTATTTTGTAAAGTATAAAAATAGCCATGACTGTAAAGTATCTTCCTAAATTATTGTGTTAAGTCTTAGTATATCGTAAATTGCATTTGGGGCTTTGGATGTGTTTTTTATTACTAATCTAATGTTATAACAATTATTTTTAGACGAGTGAGAAAAATGGATTTTTTTAATAATAAACAGCTATTATTTACTCAAAGTTTTGTCTTGTACTACTTGAAGGGTTGTATGTGAGTATATACAGATGGATTACTTATTTGTAGGTACTATGTTTTTGTGAGCTTAGTATTAATGTTTTGTAATTCTTAAAAATTGTGGCTAATGTTCAGACGAATCTATACTCTTGTTCTTTTAATTATAGCAATAGAAAATCGTTTATTTTATGTTTATATAAATAAGTGAAATATAAAGTATTATTGTTAATGCAAACCCGGTTTTCTAACACAAATCTTTTCCGGCCAAT
This sequence comes from Mythimna impura, assembly GCA_905147345.3. Taxonomy (NCBI): domain Eukaryota; kingdom Metazoa; phylum Arthropoda; class Insecta; order Lepidoptera; family Noctuidae; genus Mythimna; species Mythimna impura. Next base: position 10,395,587 of record LR990348.1, on the reverse strand, counting down.
AAAATCATTTGACAATCTGTTAGTTTGTCAAATGATTTTGTTGGCCGGCATTACAGTCAGCCGTCATCGTTAGCTTGACAGTCTATTAGTTAAAATGTGTATTTGTCTATTAGTTAATTATGGCGTTAATTAATTAGCTTTTCAGAAACCGATTACCATTGTTGACAGTCATTGGAGTCACCATTATGTACAAATGTGTTTATATTTAGCATAATGTAGTAGAAAAAATGAAGTGCATTTTGTTTTGTGGGAACATATTCCTGAGTATTTGATATGTACTGTGTAAGAAAATTACATTAATTGAAGGGTGCTCTGTTTTACTATAATAAAATCAATCGCTCTTCATTCATGATTATTGTAAATCAGTTCTTTAATTAGTAGTTAGCTGCTGCAAACATTAGGAAGGAAAAAGAACTTCAACTCTTCATTAATGGTATTTGTGGAAAGACACCACAATTTTGCCAATAACACATGCAAAAAGGAAAAAGAAGACATTATATTTCATAATTGGAATGACAATATTTTTTCTCGTTTGCGTAGTTACGTATATATCAAACCTTTTTTTTTACTTTAAAACACTAAAAGCATTTTCTTCGGTTCAGGTTCAGTTTCAAATCGGTAGGTTTCAACTACATAGCTTTTTCGAGAGAGTCAATGAATGCTTATTCATTTTCACTAAATTTTATGTAAACGTCAGAACCCGACTTTTTGACTGCAGAAGTTCTTGCTATGTAGGTACGTATTTTTCTCTTCTATGAAAATTAACTAATATTTAATGTTAGATTTGGTTTTGTCTGCAAAGCAAATAAATCTTTGTTTTCCAAAGAGCTCGATTCATATTTCTTTAAAAATGTGTGATTTTAATTTTTTTTAACAGAACTAGTTTGACTTCAGTACAACGATACTAATATTGTGTTCCATACATAAATTATTACATCAATTTTTAGGGACTACATTGGCTACATTGTAATTGTAAATATTATTGTATTCAAATGACTAAAATGCTTCCGCCAATTGTTACAATCATTTTATCATATATATATTTTAATATATACTTATTCTTATTCATCATTGTGATATTGTACATCTTCTTTGTTAATGTATAATAAAGTGAAGATTCACTAACTATACAGAATAAATATTAAAAATAACAGTATATTTGAAAGTATAAAAATAACTATGAAACATGCAGTTGCGAGAGAGAGAGAGGTATATAAATGTGATAGAACATATCATATTTATAATGATAAACTTATAATTTCTGTTGTATAAAAGTAAATGAATATATTTGTCAATTAATATTAAGTAGATATTGTAAATGAATGAAATGTAAAGTAACCATCGTATGTTGTGATGACAAATGTACATGTAGGTATATGTTGTGATTTTATGAGTTACATTTTCTTAAATGAAATAAAGTTATATTATTTGTTAATCTTTTGCATTATTTCTTTAATATCAACTGCCCTATCTCTTAAAAATAAACTTGACTGGTTTTCTATCGTGCAATTTCAATCATTTCAACCGAAAGACGTCCACTGTTGGACATAGGCCTCCTCAAGTTTCGCCACAATGACGGTCCTGTCCTGTGCGTCTCGCATCCATCGGATTCCCGCAACCCTTACCAGGTCATCGATCCACCTTGTAGGAGGCCTTCCAACGCTGCGTCTTCCGGTACGCGGTCGCCACTCCAGAACCTTTCGGCTCCAACGGCCATCTGTTCTGCGAACAATGTGCCCTGCGTTTGGCGATTCTTCGTGCTATGTCGGTAACCTTGGTTTTCCTGCGGATTTATTAATGGTTTTGAATTATACTCAGAAATAATGGTTAATGAACCTAACAAGGTTGAAACAATTCAAGAGTTTAGTGAGTAATTCATACACTCGTTGCGCTATCGTAAATACGCGATGTCAAGAAAATAAAGCTCAGCAATCATCATAAGGGAGCTCACCCACTTCATTGAAGGTTGCCGACAGCAGCTAAGCCTAAAGTGCGAGTAATTGGAGCTCTATGTTGTGGAGGGTAGAGCGTCACGGGGTGTAGGGATGCGGTTGCGTGGCGAAGGGTGGATCGATGGGCACGGGAGGCAGGAGTGTGTGGCGCCCTCAGGCGGCGCGGCGCGGCGGCGGCAGTGTGCCGGGACGGCAGCGGCGCGCGGCCGTGTTCTCGACGCTCCGTGCTGCAGCATCCGACATCGAGGTGAGGACAGTGCACCACTTGATATCGTCAATCACTCGCATACGCACACACCCCCACATCTAGTTTGCGCAACACATTGATATAAGATTATGTGATCAAGTGCCTGAATTTATTTTTCTTGCAAAGTTTTAGATTGTGCGGAGATATTAAAGGGACTTTAGAGCTTTTTATTTATATTTTTATTTTATAGATATATAAGTAACAAAATTGTAACTATCTACCTACTTACATCTACATGCAGACACATCCATCATTCAACTTTCCTAAGTAATGAACAATGTTTTAGGTACCTACTCGTTAGGCAAATGGTAGTACTTAGGTACTCATACCGTAATGAAGCTCTAGGGAGTAGACAGACGGACCATAAGCTTACACTAGTTGGTAGGTACCCAAACCGAGAAAAGCTGTTGGTAAAAACACTGCGGGTTAAATGTCTAATGATCTTTTAAAAATTTTACTCCCAAGCCTTTTAATTAGAGCATTCAAGTTTCATACTTACACAAAAATAATTAGTAATAAGATAGGTACCTAAGCATTATCGGATATCTCCTTAAAGTTATGAATACTGGATATCGTAGTAGCTTGGTAGGTTCGCGTAGAACCGCCCGATATTTTTTGCAATTTCGATAAATTCGTATTTATTTCCAATTTAACGGTTCGTTTCAGAACAACTTTGTACAAAGTTCGTAAGCTGCTATAAATCGCGATAAGTAGGTTTATTTCGTTCCCCGCGCCCAATTTATTTGTTGTAGTAACCATGGTGAGTTTATGAGCTCTGTTCCTTGCGGCGATGATAAGATAAGAAATGATTTTACGAGGGTAAGGATTTTATATTCTTCCACGAATTGATTTTAGGTTAGTGTAGCTATTGTATGGCCCACTCATATTCCAAACACATAATTCCGATTAAATATCCTAACTTATTGAAAAGATGTCTCCAACATTTCTCACAGATCACTAAGTATCAATATAATAATACCTAGAGGAAGGTGGGGGACACCGGATAGTTATGGTAAAGACACAATAAATAAATCAAGATAATATTCATTGAGATAATCGATATCATAAATGTTTACCTAAGCAAGGGCGGATCCAGGGGGGGGGTCATGGGGGTCATGACCCCCCCCTGGGCTTGGTCCAGGACCCAGGTGGACCACTGATTAAAATTGTTAAACATAAAGTTTTTGTGTATTTTTTTGTCCCAATATAGAATTTATATAAGCACCTTCAATATTTAATTAATTTAAGAGCGGCAAATCCGAGGCATATTTTCTTTCTCCAGATATTTTGGATACACAGATATCTTGTAGATATTATCTAGGCTTCTATAAAAATCAAAACATAAACTTGTGTAAAACTAATCTAGTAAATAGTAACCTCTGAAAATCTGCTATTTTACGTGAACTTTGGCCCTCCATAATGCACTCATATATTAAAAATATAAAAAAGTACATCTATAGAAGCCTTGCACATTTAATCGAGATTCTGAATGACGTCAATTTTTCTCAAAAACTTTTAAGGATTTTCTCCGATAGCAAGGTGCTTTATTCCTGAGTGACATAGGCTATATTTAATGTACGCAGGATGAAGCTTCGTATGGTGTCGTCCGTATGGTGTTTGGACGTAAAGAATGGCACCATCCCATCTCTTCCCGGACATAATAGAGAATGGGCAGCAGCATTCTCTGTGCATTATAACATCAACACTGCGATCGCCAACCCGCCTGCCAAGCGTGGCGATTACGGCAAACCCCTCCCCCCCCCCAAAATGATAAGCAAAATTACAAAAATGGCCCCTAGTGCCCGGCAGCCCGTCTACCCTTGACTCCGGTAGCGGTCAAGGCCACGGCGAGGCAAGGGGTGCTAAGAATCACCGGATGGGATCCGGCTACTCTTTTAAAAAACAACGACTGAACCTGGCAACATATAACACGCGGACACTGAGGACGGACGAGAAGATAACCGAACTTGAGGAGGAATTAAGCTGGTTGCGATGGAGTATTATTAGATTATCTGAAGTCCGAAAACAGGGGGAGGACACGATAATTCTCAAATCCGGTAACCTGCTCTATTTCCGGGAGGGTGACCAGCAGTCCCAGGGTGGTGTCGGGTTTTTCTTCCACAAGTCCCTTGTGAACAATGTGGTGAAGATCGAGAGTGTGTCGACCAGGGTGGCGTACCTTATACTCAGACTATCGCCAAGATATTCGCTGAAGGTCAGACAGGTTTACGCCCCGACCTCGACGCACCCCAACGACGAAGTAGAGACCATGTATGAGGATGTATCCTGAGCCATGCATGATTTTAAGACTCACTTCACCGTGGTCACGAGGGACTTCAACGTGAAACTGGGCAAACGAAATGGTGACGAGCTGAGAGTGGGGCAATTTGGATTTGGACGTCGGAATCACCAGGGACACCTACTGGCTAGTTTTATGGAGAAGGAAGGCCTCTACATGATGAACTCCTTCTTCACAAAACGTGAGCATAGGAGGTGGACCTGGCAAACGGCCGACGGTGCGACTAGAAATGAGATTGACTTCATTCTGTCGACGAAGAAGCAATAATTCAGTGATGTCTCCGTGATCAATGCGGTGAAAACTGGAAGTGATCACCGCATGGTAAGAGGCACATTGAATATCAATATTAAGCTTGAATGGTCTCGACTCTCGACTGGTGAAGTCTACGCTCCGCCTAGCACAGATCCAGACCCAAAACTCCGAGAGCTTTCAGCTCGAACTCCACAATCATTTCGAGTGCCTAGGAAGCTCCGTGGACGAATATAACGATGGATTCGTGGGAACTGTCCATACGGTCGGATCTAAATTTTTCAAGACTCACTGTACAAAAAAGAACTAGAAGCTGTCAGATCAAACTCTCGAGCTTATGAAAAAGAGGCGTGAGATGACTTTGCAGTTTTCAGTCTTTTTGCGTGAAAGAAAGAAAGAAAGAAAAGAAAGAAAAACAGTTTATTTGCACAAACATGACACATAACTTAAAAAATAATAATAATGCGTGCACATATCGGCAGCTTAATAAACGTATCTCAAAGTCTCTGAAACGCAACCTTCGCCGATTTAATACCGAGAGGATTAAGGATGCGATTGGGCGGAATAAGGGCTCTAAAGTAGAGCCAGCTCACGAAACTGAAGACCGACGATGGCAGAGTCATATCCGCCAAATCGGAGCTTCTGGGAGAGATCGAGGCTTTTTATGGACAGTTGTACACGTTAATCTCCGAACCCACTGCAAATCTTGCAAATGACCCAAGAGCTAGATTGACTGGCCACTATAACGAAGATATCCCGGACGTCAGCCTGTACGAGATTAGGATGGCTCTGAAGCAGTTGAAGAACAACAAGGCGTCGGGTGAGGACGGAATTACGGCCGAGCTCCTGAAGGCGGGTGGAAAACCGGTCCTAAAAGCACTTCAGAAGTTGTTCGATTCCGTCATACTCGAGGGAAAAACGCCACAGGCATGGAGCAGAGGTGTGGTGGTACTCTTCTTTAAAAAGGGTGACAATACTCTGCTTAAGAATTACAGACCCATCTCACTTCTGAGCCATGTCTACAAGCTGTTTTCCAGAGTCATCACGAACCGTCTTTTGCGCAGGTTCGACGACTTCCAGCCTCCCGAACAATTCGGAGATTTCGAAAAGGCTTCAGCACCGTGGACCACATACATACGCTGCGGCAGGTTATACAGAAGACTGAGGAGTATAATCAGCGTCTCTGCTTAACATTTGTGGACTACGAGAAAGCCTTTGATTCGATTGAGACTTGGGCTGTACTGCAGTCTCTCCAACGGTGCCAGATTGACTATCGGTACATCGAAGTGCTGAAGTGTTTATACAAAAACGCTACCATGTCAGTCCGACTCCAGGACCAGACCTCGAAACCTATCCTCTTGCAGCGGGGTGTGAGGCAAGGAGACATCATTTCTCCGAAATTGATCACGGCCACAATGGAGGATGTATTCAAGGTTCTGGAGTGGAGAGGGCTAGGCATAAATGTCAATGGCGAGTACATCAATCACCTTCGATTTGCCGACGACATAGTAGTAATGGCTGAGACTACGGAGGAGCTCAGTACAATGCTCGGTGACCTCAGTAAAGCTTCCGAAAGAGTGGGACTTAAAATGAACATGGACAAAACCAAAGTCATGGTAAACATCCATGTAGCACCCACTCCTATCAAGATCGGAGACGCTACACTCGAAGTTGTGGACGACTAAGTTGACCTGGGACAGAGGGTCCAATTGGGTAGGTCTAACTTTGAGAAAGAGGTCAATCGTCGAATCCGACTCGGCTGGGCAGCGTTTGGGAAGCTGCGCGGTGTCTTCTCGTCCAATATACCACAGTGTATCAAGACGAAAGTCTATGACCAGTGCGTGTTGCCAGTGATAACATATGGCTCCGGCTCCGAAACGTGGTCGCTTACAATGGGCCTCATCAGAAGGCTTAAAGTTACTCAAAGGGCAATGGAAAGGGCTATGCTCGGAGTTTCCTTGCGTGATCGCGTCAGAAATGAAGATATCCGCAGGAGAACCAAGGTTACAGACATAGCCCGAAGAATCGCCAAACTTAAGTGGCAGTGGGCAGGGCACATTGCTCGCAGAACAGATGGTCGATGGGGACGAAAGGTTCTGGAATGGCGACCACGTACCGGAAGACGCAGCGTTGGAAGGCCTCCCACAAGGTGGACCGATGACCTGATGAGGGTCGCGGGAATCCGATGGATGCGAGACGCACAGGACCGGTCATTGTGGCGACATTTGGGGGAGGCCTATGTCCAACAGTGGACGTCTTTCGGCTGAAATGATTATGATGATGAGATGGAGTGATAACGCGTTTCGGGAGAAGACGTAAAAGAAAAATTGATTTTGTTATTTAAATTAAATCATAACTTCTTATGACTTGACCATGACTATGTGACCCCCCCCTGGCGCCAAAGCTGGATCCGCCCTTGTACCTAAGTACCTATACCTTATGCATAACAAAACTTTGATATGAAAATATTTAAGTTATCTAATAAATTAGAAAAAAAATAAACAAAAACTATGTATCCGATTTCACCCCATACCTATGTGTCAAACCGAATAGGCATTTTGTGTTAAACGGGTGAATGCCAAACGTCGCAGATCCGTTTTAGTGTTTTATTCCATAGTTTTAATATGTTCGACCAGTATAATATAAACCACGACGCACAAAACACACAGAACGCACAAAACATTTTGGGAACACATTCATTGTGCGTACAGCTAAGGAGTAGAATTCTCTGCCGGAGTCTGTGTTTCTTAACTTATCAGCATATTCCTATAGCTATCGGCTACAATATGGGGATCTTGGTTTCTGACGAGAGGATACTTCTGGGCAAACATGCTCCATCGTCGACCACATCGTCACTTTCCATTTGGTGAGATAATGGTCAAGCACTGTCGCCAGAGCCTGTCAACAGTACAAAAACCTTCCAGTTCATCAGTATTTTTGAGTAGCAGGGCACTTTCAAAAGACTTCTACTATTATTTTGATCTTCTTTACGTGATCTTCTAAGGAACTTTTGAAAGATATCTCATTCTGCCTTCCATCACAGAATTTATGGCTAAAACATGTCTGACTCCGACCATTGCAGCCTATTTGACTTTCTCACATCATAACAATGTGCATGCGACGCGCTTTCCGGGGTAACTGTTATTTTTAACTACGTCACTACTGCATGGCTGTACTGTTACCGTGACCGAAATGGTTGTGAAGATCGGGATAACTTTAAGTGGGGTTTATGTTCGTGGCATGTTGACACTCGCACTCTGTAAAAAAACTGGGCAAGTGCGAGTCTAACTCGCACACTGAAGGTTCCGTACAAACGTACCTACGTAATACAAAGTTCAATTCCCTCTCAGATTTTTCCGAATTGCAAAAAAGTATTTTTTTGTGATGTAGGTAGGTACTTAACAAAAAATTTACTGTTTTCAGATTTATTGCTTTACCTACCTGTGCTATAAGACCTTGCTTTACGCCAAATTTCAGGATTCTGGTTCAACGGGAAGTACCCTATACATTTTGATTCCTTTGAGAGTATAGAAATATACGTTTTTTTGCGACATAAACGGCCGTATCTTTTTTATTCGTTAACTTAGAAATTTGATTATATGGTTTTAATTTCAACTCGATACCTCCACACGTTCTACAGATAAAGGGTCTTGACAGACAGATAGACTGACATCAAAGTGATCCTATAAGGGTTACGTTTTTTCCTTTTGAGGTACGAAACCCTAAAAATTATCTAACTAAAAAGAAAAATAAATGAAATGCCCAAAATATCTACATATAAATCGATTGGGATGAAATCGGATAGTCGAAATCACCCCGTCTGTTTGTACCCTACAGGTACCATTTTTAAAATTTTAATAACTAACAGGTTATGTTTACACTCGTACTCGTAGCAACTATTATATATATTTTTAGAAGGCTAATAATATGTACTACTTAAAAAAAAATACAACTGCAAATGATAGCATACAGCTAAAATTAATGATAATATAAAAAAAAACAACTTATTAGATAACTTACCTTCATTTTAAATTTTTGTTCATAAACGCAAGTGCTGAAATGTTACCGTCGCGTCGCCGCCTTTTGCAACAACAATAAGTAAGCGTTTGCGCGTATTTTTCGACTAATTAGAACAAGACAACTATGCCTATACGGAGTAATGAAATAGCCACAGACCTGTCCAGTTTCACCCCCTATCCGATTTCGCCCCTCTTTCCCCTACCTATATATATATATATATATAAATATTGTCACAATATATACCTATCTACACATTGTAACAAATGTTACAATATGTTTATATTGTTACAATACATAGGATATTTAGCTTCCTTACAGTGCGATTCAATTGAACACAATAGGTAGGCAGGTACGTACTTACCTAATACACTGTGTAAGTACCTCTACTTCTATAGCTTACTAAGTAGAAGAATGTTAACTGTTATGTACAAAATTAATTAAAGTTTAATATGAATCAACAATACCTATATACGTAGGTTATATATTGTTGATTCATACCTACCTTTTCGCTTATTTTTTCCGGTTTATTGTTTCACTGCAATCATAACAACTTTAAATACAAAACTAACGATTATGTAGATACTTCAGTTTACAGGGAATTAGGTGCTCTCTAAATTAAAAAAAAAGTGTAATAGGTACCTATTTACATCTGAAACGTCATATTTCAAAAATGTCGATCATTTTTTATTTACAAGACCGGAACTGAAACTAGTAAAAATTAAAAAAGAAATATAAGGAGGTACAGTAGCTTTTTTTGTATCTATGTCTTACACTAGACCAGCAGTACCTTTATTTTTATTTTTTATTCTTGATAGGTTCACGCTTGACCGCTATCTCACCCAATGGAAAGCGACGATGCGGTCGACGATGGAGCGCGCTTACCTAGAAGTACCTCAATAAAACATAAAATTAAGTTCCAATCTCTTGACGATTTCCCGGAAAAAAATCAGTCGCTGATATTTCGGTGGTGCATTATTTTCAGGGACGTTATAATACTTACCTACCTACCCTACCCTTCGTAACCTCTTTACATAGTACTAGCTTTTACCCGCGGCTTCGCCCGCGTACACAAAATATAGCCTGTGTCACTCAGGAATAAAGCAGATTTCTCGGTGAAACAATTTTAGCAATCGAATCAATACTTTCAGAGATTACCTCCTACAAACAAAAAAACAAACTACCTCTTTATAATATTAGTGTAGATTTATTATAGTATAAATATAATAAAGTTTATTTCTGTCGTCTGTCCGTTTAATCGCTAATTCATACTAAACTACACATCGGTGTCACTAATAGCACAGAATAAGACGTAATAGTACTAATAGTAACTATGTAATAAATCAGCAACTGTTAACATTATTTATATATTTTTTGCCTAGGTCTTGGATACTCTATTCAGCTTCTTTGGTATATTAAAGACTGTTTCCAAATATAACTTCAACCCCCAATCCCAGTATAGTGTTAAATAAAACTTTTAATATATATTTTTGCAAATAGATTAAAATTAATTTTTAGATTTTACCAAAATTTTTATATATATAGATTTGCAGTATTCCATATTTGGTACCTATTTCATAATTAGATCCCTTTTTGTTGACGTAATTTTTGAAAAAAGAAATGCTTTAAATTAATTTTAAAAAAAAAAAACCAGACTGTTACTAAATTAAGCGCAAATGTACGGCAGGTTGTAATTACAAATACATGATTTAATTTATAAAACTTTTATGTTATTAAATCACGAAAATAAAATGGTAAGTATTCCATATTTGGTTACTTTCCTCTACCTAATCAATTTCGTGGTTTCTGAATAGTTGTTGTAATGAGATTAAAAGTTGCCAGGAGTAGGTAGATAAAGGAAGATCAGCATATTTGTAATACTTTCAGAAATAAGTCGAAGATGAAAAGGGGCCTAATAAATAGCTTTAAAACAATGAAAAATTAATAAACTTTAAAAATACAAACGAATTGAAAAGTATAATGTAACGTAAGCAACGAAAAAGGTGTGAAATCGTGTTTGGATTTTAAATATCGATTATTTGGAATACCTACTATGATACCGTTTTTAGGGTTCCGTAGCCAAATGGCAAAAAACGGAACCCTTATAGATTCGTCATGTCTGTCTGTCTGTCCGTCCGTATGTCACAGCCACTTTTTTCCGAAACTATAAGAACTATAGTGTTGAAACTTGGCAAGTAGATGTATTCTCTGAACTGCATTAAGATTTTCACACAAAAATAGAAAATAAAAAAACAAAAAAATTTGGGGGTTCCCCATACTTGAACTGAAACTCAAAAATTTGTTTTTATCAAACTCATACGTGTGGGGTATCTATGGATAGGTCTTCAAAAATGATATTGAGGTTTCTAATATCATTTTTTTCTAAACTGAATGGTTTACGCGAGAGACACTTCCAAAGTTGTAAAATGTGCCCCCCCCCCCCTGTAACTTCTAAAATAAGAGAATGATAAAACTAAAAAAAATATATGATGTACATTACCATGCAAAGTATAAGTAGTTTTTTTAATACGTCATAAATCGTAAACCGCAATTTACCTTTCAAGTTTCTACGAAACCCTCAGTGTACGAGTTCGACTCGCACTTGCCCAGTTTTTTTTTTCTTGTTATGTTCATAGTATATCCCCTCCCCTTCTTTCTTCAGTCAGTCATCGACTACACGGACGTCACTACAAAGTAATTTTTTTGTTACGACAGTTCTACCGTAATTCTATGAGAATTTCCGTTATCTTCGAAGTTCATCATCATAGCATAAAATAAAAATATTTCTATGGGACCAACTCGGAAGTAACCTTTCAATCAAAAAAAGAATTTTCAAAATTCCACAATTGACCGAATAATCGGTGTCCATACATTTAAAAAAAATACGTACAGCCGAACATAGAACCTCCGTCTTTTTAAAGTCGGTTAAAAAGAGGAGTTTGTTATTTAGTTTCGAGCGCGTTTTCATTAAAACTGTTTTTTGTAGGGAGGATAATTGCTACAAGTAAAGGGTAAAAAGGTAGACAGGTCTCATAACTGAAAAATAGTGAACTTATTCTGAGATCTAAGAAGTCTAAATTTTTTGCCAAGTCGTACAAACCATGCGAAGCAGGGGCGGGTCGCTTCTCGCCAGGTATCTAATAACCAAAGCAACATAAACAAATACTATTGTACCTAGCTACTTAGATACCTGCCATAACCAGACAGTAGTAGAACCCAGCTATGCCACAACATCGTGTCGTGATGAGACTAAACAGTGCTATATTATGATATTTAAAACCATGTGAAATACCTACCTATTAGCTGCCTACTTCTTGGATTCAATAAATAAGCGCGTATACCTAATAAGTAGGCTGCGGGATTATTCAAAAGAGTGACCGTGGTCCTGGAATGCAAAGCGCAGCTGAAGGAACACAGGCGAGATTTAGTCAGTAAAATCTGACGATAGTAGGTACCGCACTCTTCCAACAGACGAAATCCCGACAGATCATTTCCCGACCTGCAGAAGACCGACAGAACACTAAGTCGATAGAGTTTATCTCGAGATTCATTTGATCGACAAAACTCTAGATAGACTAACCACACTAACTGCTGACCTGTTCTGCAGGTCGGAAAAATGGTCTTTCGGGATATCGTTCATTGGGATTTTGTCTGTCGGACCGAATAGTACAATCAAGTCTGACACTCCCCTCGCTGCACCTAGAGTGGAAGAAGTTATTTGATGATTTCCAAACTCAAAAAACCCTTATAAGTGCTTGTTAACTAAATATTTATTCATTTTTATTCGTAATGGTTCTGAGATTCAAATGAAGTCCAAAACCACACAGAATTTAATTGCATACGAAATGAGTTATATAAACTTAGGCTCCTACCTGGTCTATCGTCTGACGGCTGCGTGTCTATTAGGTAGGTACCCAATTAGGTATACAGTTTCGATAACGAACAGAAATAACTACACTTTACATATTTTAAAACTTTTGATTCTAGAAACAATTTTAATCATAAGCCTACCGCGTATGGGTGTGTACCTACCTACTTAAGAATTTCTATAAAATGTGCCTCAAGTCCTTCTACATACATATTATTATGTCGTGGCCAGATCTTAGAATTGATCACTTAATGATATGGCCAACTAAAACTGGCCAGATAGTTTTAACGTTAACAATAATTGATGATATGTCAATCCTCGTTTAGCCATATAATTGATGTAGGATTTCCATGTTATTAAAAGGTCTAAAGAAAGTAGGCCAAACCAGGAACGGCGCACTCTCGGCGCGCGCTTGAATTTATACCTACGTCTCGGGGCCTCTTTTATAGGGCTAGTTCAGTTGATGTCACACGCGTGTTCGATCTGCCGCATGCCGCTTGACGCGCGCTAACAAAAAATATGTTCGCAATTCTACAGAGGTTTTATTATAAATATGGGCACGCAAAAAGCCAAAAGATACTGCATAGCATATGGGTGCATGACTATCAACAAAAATGTGGACTTTTCATTCTTTACTCTTCCAAAGGATCCCGAAAGGTAAGTAATTATAACATTTTCAACACTCTTAAAGTGGCTCTTATTTTATGATAATTATTATGTAGGTATAACAGGTAGGTTATTGTTGCAGTTTATAGACACGAGGACGATTCGTGTTCCTTTTCGTATCATCATTTTTCGCTATTAAGTAGATTCGTAATTTTTTGCTGGCGCGGCGGCCGGCGGTAATGTTTTTTAAATAATCGTGTTCACAATATTACTAATCGTGAATTACCTACCATCTTTTAAAAATTACCTACGAACGCATAGCCGAAACATAAAATAGATACTTAGGTAATTTTGTGGCCGAAATTAACAAAGTTATATTACAATATCCAAGTACCTACCTAGCTACCAGTTGACTTTACTTTTTATTACCCGACTACGGAGGGTTATGATTTTGACAGGCTATGTATGTATGTGAGTTTGTTCATCTGTTCCCACTTAGCTCCTAATCTACTTATCGGAACTCGACGTATGAGGTATCGTTAGAACCGTCTTAATTGTCCGCTGAACATAGGTTACGTGACGTGTCACAAAACTTGATATGGCGCCCTCTAGCGGACAAAAAGTAATGTGTAAAAAATAAAAATGGAGATAAATACGCCGTGTTTGGTATCATTTGAAAGGGCTTTACTTGTACATTTCCAAAATATTGTTCAAATTTAAAGTGACGCCCTCTAGCGGACAAGAAGTCATGTGTTAAAAAAAATGTTAAGATAAATACACCGTGTTTGATATCATTTGAAAGGGCTTCACTGGTACTTATCAAAATATATCATCAAAATTCAATGTGGCGCCCTCTGGTGGACAAAAATTAATTTACCATTATTAATTAGAAATTTTAAATTTAGCATTTGCAAATGGTACTATAGAAGCACAGTGATTTAACACCAAAATAATTTAAATAAAAAAAAAGTAAAAAAACTAAAACCAGACTACGACAAAAAAAACGACGAAACTAAAAGTATGAAACAAGATTTCCAGGATGCTGAAATAAACAAGGTAAAAAGAAAAGCCGTAGTCACACGTTATTAAAGTGTTTCGGTTGTTACCTTTATCGTGTGACTGCGGCTTTTCTTTTTACCTTGTTTATTTCAGCATCCTGGAAATCTTGTTTCATACTTTTAGTTTCGTCGTTTTTTTTTGTCGTAGTCGGGTTTTAGTTTTTTTACTTTTGTTAAATTTGTTTAGTTAGACAATTAGATACCTAACTAAATGTAAACAATCATAACATGTCTCTCTATAAATACATTTTAAAGTATGGAAATTACTACTTAGGTACATGTAAATCAATTTTATCTACCATGTAATTTTATCTACCATGTAATTTTATCTACTACGTAATTTTTTTTAAAAAGTTTGAGTAAAAAAACCTACTACTAATTTCGCATTTTACGAAAATATATTTCGTAGATAATATAGGTACATACCTACTTTAAAAGGCATTTCTTATCAAGAATGTTTACATTTAGTAAAGTACCTACCTAAACAAATGGACTCACGACCTTTTTTGGTGGAAAATCATTTCTTCTCCCGCACTATGGCGAAGCGAGAGGCATGTCAAACTTTTACTAACTAAAACCACACCTATGTTCTTCTGGTTGTCCTTTGCGTTCTAAGACCAAGGGCTTAGCCCCTGTTGGTTCCAATGGACTATAATGACTTTGTGTCTCACAACAACTCACAACCCTACAGCAGAAGCGGCTTGTTCAAAGGTTCATAACGGGCATAATAAAAGAAACTCTCGTAGCGCGGACTTACGGTGCATTTTGATTCGTTACGAGCGCCACTGGATCTGGTAGGCTAATAAAATCAAGGTCGTGTCCGTGCCGTGCAATGTATTATGAACATTAGCGCTGTTGTTATTAGGTTTAAATTCGTATGTTTGCTATCACGCAGTGCAATTTCTGTACTTGTACTATTTCTTATTCTGTGGCCAAACGAAGATTGAAATATCATCAAACTTTAACGTTTAAAACGATTTGGCCAGTATTACTTGTCCATTTCATGAAGCAATCAATTTCTTAGATCTGGCCACGACACATACGTATTTATGTATAGTAAACTATAGACCGCAGCGTCCGCAGCCCACATGCTTGTCGGTTGCTTTGCATAAAAGTATAGTCGGCATCTATAAAAACTGGCACTACTTTTTATTCGAGTTACGTGCAAGTGCTAACGTGACAATATTTAAATGTTTATTTTTAACAAACATTGTTGCGTGCTTGGAGTTCTTCCGGGACCACTACCAACAGTACCAACATCACTAAATCGAAACGGTTTGGCCAAATCGTGACTGATGTTTTTATACGATAAATACGCAATTTATGCACAACGTATTGTTATTCTCAGGGAATTGCACATGTTTGGAATATAATTGAATGTCTACCTAACTACCTACTGATTTATTTCTCATGACATGTAGGTATTAGGTACTTACTTGTGGTATTGTCCTTTTAACGCTATCTATAGGGCTATAGGTAAAGTTATAAAAACAAAGATGACGCACAGTTACCATCGATGTATTTTACTTTTACTTACGTGGGTACTTAGATAAAAA
Organism: Mythimna impura; assembly: GCA_905147345.3. Classification (NCBI taxonomy): domain Eukaryota; kingdom Metazoa; phylum Arthropoda; class Insecta; order Lepidoptera; family Noctuidae; genus Mythimna; species Mythimna impura. The sequence continues at coordinate 10,379,735 of LR990348.1, read as the reverse complement.
CAAATTATTAAAAAAATATAATAGATATTATATTTTAGGAACTACTTTTAACTAACTAACATCAATTGAATAGTAAATGCTTATTAGTTTTGGTGCGAATGCAAAGAACTTAAAAAACAAACCAATATAATACAGTAGGCCTATAAAGACCTCCAATTAAAACGACCGCGGCCTGCCGTGCCTACTGATTCATCAACACAGAGGCTAAACTTTTAGAAATTTTACCCCAATAAGGGTAACACACCTGAGGGATCAAAGTTTGTATGAAAATCCGTAAAGTTTTTGGTATAACCAATGAGGATTTGTAGCGGATTTTAGGATTTTTGAACATTTTGTTCCTGTGGGGATAATTTTTGGAATTGTTAATTTTGTTACAGACATTCCTGAGAGAGATAAAAAGGGGGTCTTTTAACCCCTCTCTAGAATGTCTTTTACAAAATTCAAGTCATTGTTGAAATGAAATCAATACAGTCAACCCGTAGTAATTCCGTAGTAATTCCATATGCCAATAACATTGTCTAATTGATTGTCATGAATATGTTTACTTAGCATAATTTGCAGATGCTATAGCAATAATGACATTAATTTTATTAAAAACCCTCCAATAACTGTTTATGCATTTTATTGTTCAATTCACTTAGTCCCTTATAACAAACTAGCTTCTGCCAGCGGCTCTGCTCGCGTAAAAGTAGGTTTCTCCGTACAAACTATGGACCCCGTTTTACCCCCTTAAATGTTGAATTTCCAAAAATCCCTTCTTAGTGCTCGCCTACGTCATAAAAGGAAGCCTTGTGCAAAATTTCACGTTCCTAATCCAAGTAGTTTCGGGCGTGCGTTGTTATGTCAGTCAGTCAATTTCTCCTTTTATTTATATAGATATAGATTTGATCTTACTATTTATATTATGTATACCTAATTTAGCATAGTATGTAGGTATGTAATTTTTTTTTATTATAATTATGGTACTTAATCCTTTTCGAAAACGACTACAAAGTGTCGGTGGTAGTATTCTCCACAGTCCGATATAATCCGAAACAGCCTTGCAAAATAATTACCGGATTACCAAAGCCAACTGTGCAGAAATTGGTTCAATTAAACTCTATTCATAGAAAAAGAAATGGAACAAATATTTTCGATTATTATTCGAGACCTAATAAAATAAGAGACATCGGCTACACGGACACCGGTCTTACCTTAATCGCCCATGTTCTAATACAAACTGTTCGAATACCCGAATGTAACAGTAAATTTATTGAACTGTGGATACCGTACCTATACAATCAACTCAATTTGAAATTAAGTTTAAACGGTCTGGTAGTTAAATATTCTAATACCTAACTCCTTCTGAACTTTTCTCAGCAAGGCCATGATATGATTATAAAACTAGGTAAATTTCCCGTTGAATTATAAACATAAAGTACCTTGCGTCAAGTTGCGTGTTAGGGTGACCTTTCAAGATGAATTTTATATTCTTAGGTACGCAAAAGAAAATAAAAGAAGGTACCTACCAGACATGATGGCATCGCGTATATGTATATTCTAAAATTGAAGCTAAAATTGAATCGAACGAGACTAGATAGGTATTTACATTATTTTTACTGACCAAGTCTAGACTATTTAGTCTGTTGCAAAATATCTAATCGATAAAGCAGATATAGTTAAATATTTTTATATACTATGAAATGTTTTAGATTACAATAATGTCATAGTCATGTTAATCATGGAAGATAGCCAAGTAACGTATCTGCTGAACAGTAGACACATAGCTCAGGTGAATTCCGTCCACTCCAGTTTCATTGTGATGTGATGAACAAACACAGAAACAAATAAACAACAAAAATAATCATCTTTCATTAAATTTAAATATCTAACAGCATTAAAACAATAGCCTTCAGGAAGCGCCATTTTGTTTCGTTGTAATAAATATCACTAAGCGAATCTTAGCTATCTCAAGATAATAATCTTCAGATTCTCATTTCGCTGATGCTGGTGAGAGAAAATGAAATCTATAAAGCCTTTGAAATCATTGTCTTTGAAACATATCCTCGAGCTTTAAACAGTGAACACCTTAGGTATTAAAAGATGTTGATAGTAAAGCGTCGTTGTCGTAATACGAGTACCTACCTACTTATTTCAATTTAGTTACAGGTACAACAGCATTGAATTTCAATAAAAGAACTTTATTGCGAATAGGTTACAATACAGAAATCAAATGTCACTTATAAAGTAGAGGCGAGTTTATTATATCGTTTTAAATTGGGTAGGTAGGTATTTCCCTGTTTATCTCAGTAATATTTTTATGACATAGCAAATAACACTAATAAGAAATACTTTACTGAAATTAGTACAAAATTGGTTATTAAATGAAGCTGTAATTTGCATTATTTTTATTTTACCTATAAGGATGAGTGGAAACATCTCGCATCTCTTTTAAACGCGCGTAAATTTAATGGCGGTGACGTCACATTGCAATCTTATTCTGTTATTAGAAAGTTTCCCCTTCCGCCAGATTTAATAGGTTTAACTTCCTTAATTTAATCAGATTGAAATATTCATTCTATTTTCGATATATAATAAAGTTATTAATAATAAAAACAAAAAAATAATTAAAAAAGAATGAGTCAAATACTCAATTGTCCCTGAGGAAATTATGCTCTCACTAGGTCTTCCTTCCCACGTCTTGCAAATATGCATTGATAACTAAGCAGGTATGTATGCCTCGAATCTCGAATTTCTTCAATGATCAAATATTTTCAAACAAAGAATTGATAACAATGGTTCTCTTTACCAGAATGTGTATATAATACTGTAAACGAACAATGAACTTCTGTGAATCCTGCAAGCACTTGGGTATATTTTGACGGCACGTATCTGCGACATATTTTTAAACTTGTCTACAAGCTTTAATATCACTGGAACGCCCATTATAATGAAGAGGGTTGGCATTCCAACGGTGCAGATCTCACGACGACGCGACGACCGCACATTTTCATATAGAGAGCAATACATCTCATATATAAGTGAGCAGAAATATTTAATTCTTCATTTCAGTCCTAACAAAGTTTTATTAGTAGCAAATTAAATTAGGTTCATATTTTTGCTCATGACTGTAGTTCCTTCACAATGCGTGCACAGCAGGACTGACTTAACCCTGGATAGTAAATGTTGTTTCATTACAGACGGTTTCAGAAAGTGATTTTAACTACCTTCTGCGGTATTTGTGCCAAGCAACCTTTGCTAAGAGTAGGGTCTGAGTCTGTGATTATCTGCGAAACTGGTTCGCATTCTTGCTCTAGAGCTGTTAGTATCACTCACTAGAATTTACGTTTTTATACTTGATTGTTATACTTGTGGCGTCATTTTGGAAATCATTTTCGATATTCTCCGTGACGTTTAAAAGCTCGCTTATGTAAGCCTATTTATGGGCATCTACCGCATTGCATTATAGAGGGAAGCAGGATTTTTTTCAATCAAAGTAATTTTTTTATGACCGTAGATTGTTCCTAAAAAAATTTTTTTTCCTTACATTTTTGATATTTTTCCGTACCAATTTCATATTAAAGCAAATATTGTCTAAAATGTCTTTTCCGAAAAACCAATTAACATGCAAATGAACGAGATTACACGTACTAAAAATAAATATAAAATCGTAACTCATTCTGTCTGTGTTGTGGAGGGACATAAGTGGCGGGGTGGGTGTCACGCCCGCTCCCCGTAGTACCCGAGGCCTTGCAACCTCGCGACAGCTCATAACATCGAACAGGGCGACTCTCCCCTACCGCCATTTGTCCACCACGACCACGTCTCGACACGATTTCCCGATGAACGCATATTTTATTCTCGCAAATCTCACAATGGTTTCGTATATGTTTTACCTACGTGTTCACCTATTGAATTAAACGAATATTATTGAGTTTACCTAGAGTGTTCGCGAAACCGGTACCTATCTCTATTACTGTACTGTGCGTTGTTTTAAATGAAAGCTATTTCAGCAAAATGGATTATTCCATATTTAATTCCAAATCATCCAATAGCAATTGATCGACTATTATCTAGAATTCTAAATGGTAGTGGTAATATAATGGTATAGTACCCTTAATTTTATCAAATGGGTAAATGTCATTAAGTCGTACTCTCAGACGTCACGACAGTAGCTTTACCGCAGCTTAGCCGTAGCTGTACCGTAGCATAGGCGTAATGGCGTAGTAACTCCGTCGTAGAAGCGTAGAAAATAATTTGCCGTGGCGGCACTGAAGCTCGGTCGTAGCAGCACCTTAGCAGAGTCGTAGCAGCATCGTAGCTGTGTCGTAGCAGCACCGTAGCTGTGTCGTAGCAGCACAGTAGCTGTGTCGTAGCAGCACCGTAGCTGTGTCGTAGCAACACTGTAGCGAAGTCGTAGCAGTATCGTAGCTTTGTCGTAGTAGCGCCGTAGCTGTGTCGTAGCAGCGCCGTAGGTCTGCCGATGACTGCCGTAGAACTCGTTTAAGCACTGTAATTATAAATATAATAATAAGACACCTATTTCATCAAAGGTATTTCTATAAAAGATAAGATAAAGCCATATGGTAGGTAGCATAATCTTCAGTTGCATAAACTTAAGTATTTTTCTTTGAATCTCATTGTAATGTAAACACGATTATACAAAGGCGCTGCTTGCTTAAATGTTCATATTAACAAAATGTTATGAGTTTACTGTATGAAACTTCCCTAAGATATTAAAACTTCCGAACATACTTTCCAAATTCTCGCTGCGACGTCGGAACTTGGAATATACTCATTTCAGTGTTGCTATCTTATAAACAAGGCAACAAAGTGCTTTGAGGAAAGCTCGAAGCTTCCTCGGGCGGTGTAAATTTTCCTCAAGTCTCGCCTTTCTCATCCTGTCCTGCTGCTAGTGCAAGTCATAAAAGCTCTCGGCGGTCACACTCACGTATAACGGAACATAAAATCGTCTACATTTGCGAACACCCTCTATATGACACTACTTATGCTTATGGTGTTTATCGCATAAAATGAAGCTCTAAGTATTTGAAGCTATTGCATACTATTTCCACTGAAATGGAAGAGAAAAACAGTTAAGGTACAGTTATAAGTACTCGGATGAACTTTATAAAATTAGGTAAATAAACTGAACATTTATTTGACTTTCACACAATCACATTTCAGTAATAAAATCGATCGATATTTACGTAGTTTTTCAAACCTCGGTCCTCACAAAAAGTCTTTAAGATAAATACGCGTTTTTATCTAACCATTCATAAATAATTTATAAGGTTGAATAAGATGAATCGAGCAATTAAAATAGGAATTAAGAAAAGTTAAACTTTTCTTTTCAATCAGTTTATAGTGTTATATCCGTCATTTAGATATGATCGACATTTAGCCCTTGTCCTTTTTACACGACTTCCCAAAAAGGAGTGTTATGTTTTTGGCATAGTGAGTGACATCTCACTTGATCTCACTATACCATAAAAAAAATACATTCAGCCGAACATACAACCTCCTTTTTTTTAAGTCGGTTAAAAAAGGAAGGTTTTCAAAAACTAGCTTCTATTGTGCTCTGTTGGTAACTCATCGTTCAAATTCATTTGATCATACCAAAATATGTACCTAACTAAACATCAAGTTGTAATGCGCCGACATGTCTCCTTGTTGCAGTATTTGCGCTTACGTATTCTTGTCGCCAAGAACTAAACAAATAGTTTTACTTACTTTGTTGCATCTTTGTAAGTTGAGCATTCCAATTAGCATCTAGAACTGTATTTAGCACATAATAATAATTATTAGTCTCATGTAGCACTCCATACCCGGAAATAATTGCGAGAGTAGTCTGACGCATTATGTCCATGTTAAGTAATATAATGCGTAGGAGGTCCTACTCGTCGCTTAACCAGCATTCAAATCTAACTCGTACCTAACTTACGCAATACTACAAGTTATTTTCATCACAGTATATCCTATTGAGCCTATACTGTGTATCATTCTTCTGAGTAATTGTAGTCTGAAGTGCTGATTTATACAGCTTGTTGTCTTTAAAAGCATATCTAGCCAACTGAATTCATCTCAGTGCTATATGCGCGTTAGGGGTCTGCTCTGACGTCATTTGCGGAGTGGAGGTCGCCTGTTATCGCCCTCCCCCTCCTCTCCTCCTCCTTGCACCCTGCCACCCCTAACTACCCTCGCATCTCTTCAACATCGGAGTTCCGTTAATGAATTCGCATTAATTGTTGGTGTTGTGTCCAGTTATTGAAATACCGAGTGGAGAGAATCCATCGAGTTACCTTTCTACAGTTTTGTGATGAATGTAGATAAGTTTCGAGATTTATTGAATAGACTGTTGTTTCAATCACTGCCTTTTGACTGAAGCAAAAAAGGTGGTTCTAATCCGTTGAATCTGGGTTTTTAACCATTAATCTAAAGTCTGGTTTTTATTGTTCAAACCAACTTATAAACTCGTGCAATTTAATGCCAAGTCAAGGTGAGCGACTGGCCACGAGTCTTGAAACTGGCTTCAGATCCCAGTTCGTCAGGCGACAGCAGATCACCGCACACAAGCAAGAATATGTTGGCATTTCAGTAGGTACAGCTTATGAATTTAACTATAAATAACAATACCTGTTTCCACCTACCACTTTGGTTTCACAGTAAATTACATTTCACGAGGAATTACTACGACCGGCGCATCAAAATAAGCAACCTCTTGGAAATGGAATGTTTCAGGATTCGGGACATTAGGAATTTGCGTAGGAGGTCGCTACGAGCAGTAATCCTCCCCTTTATTATTTTAACATTGTGTACGGACATATACGCTAACCAAGGTTTCTCTAACCAAGTATATTTCAACATCAACCATTTCCAAATTCATAACACTTTTCGAGTTTTCGTCCTGTTACCAACAACTACGTACAAAAAGATTAAATATTTTATGAAGGAGTTCTATTTAAACTTTTTGCATTAACTACTTTCGCCTCGGTTGCAATATTAACGCTATTATTATTGAACTTTAATAAAACCTTTATGTCCCTCCGTTCTTTAATTCTTATGCAGTTTTGTGGATTCTGCTCCAGTTTTATAGATAACCATTTCTGTCGACCATTTCTAGTTATTGGCAAAACATTCCAAATACGAATTAGGGTTCCGGAACGAAACAAGAAATTTCGTCATAAGTTTTAGTAGTCAGAACACGAGGGGAGCGAAGATATAAAATTCTACAAGGGGTCGCACGCTTGAGAAGGCGCTTAATCAATCGATTTCATTGGGATTCATTATAGGGGGCAGGGTGTTCTTGCCTTGTAGGTACTAATATAGACACTGCCTATTGGAAGGTCAGTTCTAGATCAAAATATTTTCTCCATCCTTCAATTCTATGAATAAATATGTCTTTGTTGACATTGGTGGCCTATATTAATTTTTTTTTTCAGACCCAATTTAAGATCCTATATTTGTATCTATCTACATGACTTTTCAGTATAGACTTGAAGCGCCGTACCTAACTGTTTAAATTATAATCTATTACAGGTTTTTTGAATCGCTACCGCATTCTTTTCTTGTTTTATAATTAAATACGTACTTAATTATTATTACCATCTTAAAATAACTCGGAATCACTTAAACAAATATACTTACCTACTTGCCTTCTAAAAATAATTCGGAATCAATTACCAAATATACCTGTTTGGGAGCTTGTGCTATAATATACCTAAGTAGGTACCTGCCCACAGTCCACATAAGAAGTTACTTCAATTAAAGTAACGTTTAAGCTTGCAGAATATAGCTTTCGTCCCAGAATCATAAACGTACAGTGAATCAAGATAAGTAAAAAATATTCAAATGCAGCAGTGTACCTACTTTGTAACCAACTAAAACTGCCCTATAAAGCGATATAACTGCCCCTTCCAGTTGTTGATCCCCATAAATGACAGGAAAGGCTTTATAGATAAATATTATATTATATTATTACTACCTGTCCCCTACGGTTTCACCGTCTTTGGTTAGGTACTGCTCCGCTTCTGTGGGTCGCACTAAAATAATTTTTCAATTTGAACTAGTAGTTCTTGACATTAGCGAGTTCAAACAAACAAACTTTTCAGCTTTATAATATTATTATAGACTAGCGAACCGCCCCAGCTTCGCAAGGGTGTTCCAAAACTTTGAAATTCACAGTTTTTTTTTCTTCTATAATATGCATGGATTATACACATAAACATAAACCTTCCTCATGGACTCCTCCCTGTCTATTGGTTGAAACCACATGAAAATCCGTTGTAATAGTTTTTGAACGCGAACATATACAGACAGACGTGGTGAGGGAACTTTGTTTTATAAATATGTAAGGATTAACATCAAGGATCGAGTCGATCAGGTGACTCGTTCTCCCAGGCTTGGATATTATACATAATAATAATAGATACATATTTATATAATTGGCACACTGGTCTATAAGCAGCGCTCCTAGGTATGTAATTTTATCTACCTACTAGCTGTTCACCGCGGTTTCACCTGTGTCTAATGTGCCTTTGGTTACTGCTCTTCTTCTTTTTAATCGCAGTATGATTTGATATAGCCTATAGCCTTCCTCGATATATGGGCTGTTTGAAACATCTATTATTTAATTATTGTGCACACCTTTCCCAGTCTTGTCTTTTCTAACCCAAAGGTTTAATGGTAGAAAATGCCTTGTTGCATTAAGTTCGCCTATGTACCACTACTGTACATGAAGTTCAAATAAATAAAATATTTTTTTAACTCGAATCAGTGCTTCCTGAGTTCTACGTTCCAAACAAACTCTTCAGTTTTACAATATTAATATACTATACGAGTAGGTATAGATTAAACTAGTAGAGGTATTCCTACTTACCTACAGCTATGTTATCCTGTTTATCTAGCCTCAAAGTAAAATAACCAGTAATACAAGAATGCGGTTTCATATAGACACGAGCAGCAAAACAATATCTATTAGTATTAGATAGCAGATAAAACTTTAGCTTCTTGTCTCTACTTTCCTAAATTACTCAAAACCTTTATTGACGAGATGGACGAGTCCTTTATCGTCCCACTCTGGATGGAGCGAGAGGCAGTGTCAGACTTTTACTGACTAAAATTCGGGGCGAGACTCCGCTGCCGCGACAAGTCGTGGCATGGCAGAGTTCCGGCGGAATCTCATGGTCGAATGGCGACAGCGACTGTCGCAACTCAGTGCTGGGCATGCTATAATTATGGCAGTAAGTCCCCTCTTTGAGGAGTGGCTGGAAAGACCTCACGGCATCCCCACCTTCCCCATGACGCAGGTTCTCACCGGACATGGTCAGTTCGGGAGGTTCCTGCACCGGATTCCTGTGGAAGAAACGCCCGGGTGTCACCACTGTGTGGACCGCCCGGAGGACACGGTAGAGGTGTGCCGTGTGGTTGAGCAGAGCACCGCCCGTGTCCTCGTGGTGGCGATCGGCGGCAACGATCTCTCGCGCCAGGTTTTGGTACAGACCATGGTCCGAAGCGAAAGACAATTACGAAGGAACTAGGAGTGGGTTTTAGTCAATAAAAGTCTGACACCGCTCCACCCAAGGGCGGGAGATGTCATTGGATGATTTCCCACATAAAAAGAAGGTATCACTACCAACCTAGGATTTCTACGCAAAATACACACCCTAGTGATCCATTCTCTTGATTTTATTTTAGGAATTCCTCTATTAGAGCTCTCTAGCAAAGTGAGTGGTAGCAAATGACAAAGTGATGATAAGATCTAATTATGGTATGAGTTCAAAGACTAGAAACCTAATCTAATTGACATAGCAGAGTGGCTTTCATTATGCCTACTAACGCGGTTATGTTTGTGCCATAGGTGATATAGAACTTTGGAGATTATATCGCCTTCCGAAAAAAAATCACATTGGTAGGTAATCGGTATATATCCTCCGTAATATAAACAAACTTAATGGTATCCGCCATCGATATATTAGAATATAAGTCGATGGTAACCGCTAACTCTTCCTAAATCAGATAGAAAGAGTAATAATCGGGAAAGCTTTTTGTGTATAGGTAATTTCTTTCTTTCAAAGTCAAAGTATTTTATTTGTTGAACATAGGTAATATGGTACATGGTATAAAATTTGCGTTGTATCACTATGTTTTGCCTTGCAAGGCGTACAAATTAGGCGTAAAAATACTACAAACTAAATAAAACTGTTTTAAACAAGTAACGTCGTAAACAAGATAGAATAACAAGTGGATCGGACATTTTTTATTTTATGCTTCCATCTAAAAACTCGTTGATAGAATAGTAAGCCTTTTCAATCAAGAATTTTTTAAGTTGCGATTTAAAATTGTTTTTCGTTGGTCATGCTTTTTAAAGTTTTTGGGAGTTTATTGTAAATCTTTGGACCCATGCCGAGACAACTCTTTGAGAAAAGTGCAGTATTGTGTTTTTTTTTTATTTTAGTGTGCTTTGGTGACGTCTAGTATTAAGTTTTTCAAATTTAGACAGATTCTCCTTAACAAATATTGAAATTTCATAAATATAGAGGGATGGAAGCGTAAGTATTTTTTCAACACACTTGCTCAGAAAGTGACTCTTATTGCACTGCACTTAGGTACATAATGGCACACGTTACCAAACTGTGACATTTTGATTACCATTACGCACTAGTGCTATAATGTAGTTAAAACCTTTTTGTTCTACCTCTTTGTTCGCAAAACAAATTTCGAATTCGATCAAAATTCCCTCAATAGTATACATAAATTAGTGTCATAATTACTTATTTCATCCAATTTACAAGTTAAAATGGACAAATTTAACTTGTACAAACGATTTATTTCATAAAAAAACATTAAGTAAATAAATCGTACATTCAAATTTTTTTTTTTTTTTTTGTGTCTATGGCCGCCATTATAAGATGCGCGCGGTTTTTGGCGATTTTTTTATTCCAGTGAAATTCTGTGGCTGTATTGATTAAATACTACAAAATCATTAGAAAATGTTACATCCGTATTCTATTGTCACTACAAAAGACATTATCGTAAAAACTTTTCACGCAAGAAAACATAAGCGTAAGACTAGGCAGTATGATCAAAATACCTTAGCCTTCCTCGAGGGGTAAATTAAAAAAAAATATGCCCCGCTTATGAAAACAGATTTTTACCGCCATGTCACAGAAAATTTTACTAGTTTTACTGTTGTTTTCTTCACAAGTGTATTGAAAAACGTCGTATGACACACGTGAGTAATTAATGATTACCGTTCTTGGCTCTCTTAAGACCCTCGCCACGGCTCGGGTCTAAATACCGCCTCGACGGTAATCACTAACATTACACACTTATATCATAATGTACTATTAAACTAACGAAAAATGGTTTGCAACTTTCGGTGGTTTTTAACAAACATATGGCTCGAAGACATTGTTTTTGGGCCTTAAATGTCATTTCTCTATTCGTAGAGTTGCCCCAAAATATTATGCCGTAACGAAGAGTTGTGGAGACATATGCATGATATGCATTAAGGACAGTATTACGATTTGCAACCTTATTCAAATTGTGTAAAGCATAACAAAATTGATGAATTTTTTTATCATATTCTCCATGTGTGTATTCCATGTCATGTTTTCGTCTAGCCAAATACCTAGAAATTTAGTTCGTTCCGTTTTAATAATCTTATTTTGATCATAATTAATGTCAAGAGTTTTAGGATCAGTTCTTTGTTTAAATGTCATTATTTGAGTCTTAATTAAATTAATCTGTAAATTGTTATTATTTACATTTAAATTTTAATAAAACTAAATTGTTATTTTTAAATATTATAAATAATTGTTATTATTTCAATTTGCACCCGTGCAAACCCTGGGCAGGTCAGTAATTTTAACAGATATTAGTAGTCACGTAAATATAAAATAGCCCTTAATCCAGAATCAAATTCTACTAAAAAATACTATAGATATTTCCCTAAACATAAGCCTTATCATGTCTTATGTATAAATCAAGTGATATCCTAAAAAGTGTCGTGTATGTATTTTGAGCGCGTATTGATCGGCTGAATTTGTTACCGACCCCACCAATGAGCCCTTTAGTCCTGCGGGACATAATCATATCGGGCAAGTTGCCAATAACGACCAGGGCCAAGGTCAACTCAAGGACACCACAGTCTAGAAATACCAGTCAACTAATATAAAATGCTACAATACTCTTTATTAATTCTAGATGCGTACGTAGATACCATTCATATTTAGTTTATTAACGTCCATTTTTTTATGAAGTATTTTAGTTTAGCCATATTTTTCCACGATTTGAAATAATCCGGTCTGCAAGCTGAAAATAATAAGCAAAATCGACCCACAATCCAATGATAAATGATACATTTCAGGCGTTTTCAGGTCGATAAGGATAGATTAATGGCCTTTCAGATCTATTGAAAGCTCCAAGTCCAAACAAATACATTATTTAGCATTCCATTTTATAGAATCTACAGGAGAATAGGCCATTAGTTATGCCATTTTAAATAAGATTAACTTGTAAAGAAAAACATTTTAATTGATTTAGCAGCTGCTGAATGTTCAGTGAAGATCAAAGTGATATTAATTAGGTAGGAGCTATAAATCACGTAGGGCCTTGGTTGGCTGCATGTAAAATGTGTCTACTCACTGAAAGCTCTAGATAGTACCTACATAGTGTTATTATTTGTTGGTATTACAAAATTTAAATAATTATAGTAGTAGGTATTTATACAATATATTATTACTACGAGTACTTATGTGTTTGCTTGGTCAATGAGACATCTGTTTTGGTTTTTCGCAAAATCTACTATTTTTCCTTTAAATAAAGAGTAAGAAATAATGATATAAGAATTAGTCATAGTGTAACACAAATATTTTGATAACGAGTCATTCAAATCTCAAATTGTATCTTCTTTTAACAGTGAGTAACGAGACAAAGCGATGACGAACTTCTGAGAAATTAAAGGTGGGGCCACTGGATCAGCGAACTCTGGGAACCTCAAAAGTTCCTGTTGTGCTGGCGCAGCTGTCAGCGGCACGGTGCGGTGATACGGTCATTGTGGGAGTGCAGCGTCGGCCGGCGGTCGTGCGGACATGCGCGGCTCGCGGCGACGCTCTGTGACACACGCGTCCGCCGAAGTGCGATAACCGACCTCCTCCAGCCTGCCAAGTTTCGATTTCATCGACGCTCTCGCCGCGTAGTCGCACGTGCGTTGCAGCAGACGCCGCACATCACGGACCCTCGCCGTGCGAGACGCTTCGAGTGATGTAACACATGCCGAACACTTGAACGATTACTGCCTGCACACAACTCCACGGACTCCATATTCGAATAAAATATTTTGACGTTTTCGTGGCATGCCGCGTAGACGTCACGACAGACGTGCTGAAATAAAATAGTGAATTAAATAAACATCGTGTGAAAGTTAAATTATCGTTTTGGAGAGTTGAGTGCAGCGATAGAAGTGTAGTTAAATTAGTGCAACATGACGTCCCGGTCAAAGGAGAAGGTGGCAGCCGCCTTCCGCAAGCTGTTCCGCTCTCCCGAGAAGCTGGACAATGATGGCGCAGGCCCCAGTGGCTCTCCAGCACGCCGAGGTCTGCTGCGGCGACACAGGTACCTATTTACTTTAATAAACATGCATCATCATCCAAATATATTGTCATTAGTACCAGTTGAGAACAATCATTCGAAATCAGTAGAACATTCGAAAGTAGAGAATTTCATAAACAAGCAGCATACAATGTGCAAATGAGTCAGCGATACCGATGGCAGCGGACGTTGCGAGCTGTTGTAACATCAGTCTGAAGTAGATGTTTGATAACAAGCGTGGCTAGTCACGTAGTCGTTCAGACGTTCATTCACGGTGCCCCACCGCCATCGCCGCGGGACCAGCATGTCATGTCGAACAACAATCACTTCTTGGCAAACTCTTCGGTTATTTCATAACTAACATTAATTGGTTCAAATAACACATATGGAGCTCGATTATGTGCCGAGGGTTATGTATTCAGGAAAACATTATCTTCTTCATTTGCATAATCATAGACTCAACTCAAACAAGCCTAATTGTTTGTAAACAACGTTAATAACAGTAGTGATTTTAGCGCTAGAATGAGGGTAGATAAGCGTTATGATCGTACCGAAATACATCGATTACACTTGTTATTTTTTTTAATAACTTAATAATTCTATTGTATTGTAGAGTTGGTGATGATAACATGTGATATGGAACCATTTAATATTTCCACAAATTGAAAAAAAAAAGCTTGAGGTTTTATAAGCAATCCTTAGGAACTCTCAATAAAAAATAAAAAGATTTAGGTATAACCCAACTGCCTGTAACTTATATCCTTCGTATAACCAAAACTCTGCTAGTCCATAATGAACACGCTACTCAGTATCTTATTGTCCAAAACTCATTCGTTTTATCTGAATTACACTCGAAAAACTCCCAATCATACAACCGGCCTTCGAGTAACTTTTATGCTGATAAACAGATTTAGGTCAAATAAGCTTCAAACAAAAATATTTTTAGACAGTACGATGATTGCCCTACATCCGTTACACTACGTTATACTATAATATTGAAAAATCTGCTACAGTTAAGTATACTGCAAATCATATAACTAATAGACATGAACACAATCAAAGTCCAGAAAAAACCGTTATAAGGTTTCCTATAAATTATACAGTTTTTTTAAGATCAAGGCACTAATTTGAAACACGCAAGCGTTAGTAACACATTCAGTTAAGGTCAATACTAACTAACTGGGTATATCATCTACACGGTTGAGTGACGACCTAATGTTAAAACAAATATAACACACGTCAATGCCGCTTAAACTTGGCAAGCTGCACTTGTTCGTTAAATATTGAAAAGCGCCTTTACAAAGGCGAAGGTCGATAATATTGTCCATCATAATATTGATTCGGGTACCTTTTAAGATAGTTTAGACTAGTGTTAGGTATGAATTTATCAAACTTCTGAACGACAAAAAACTTATCGAACTCAACGGTAACAGATTAAGTATTTATCAAGCGTTGACAGTGAAGCTGTAGAGCACATATTTTCCTTTCACTTTCATTCAAGTAACAATAGATAATTAAGTATGTGGCCACTTGGAAATTCGATTCAAAGTCTACGTCATATTTCGTCTCCAGTGGCCGACAAACAAAGGCATTGTTTACATACAGAAGCTCACGGGCACCGCGAGTATATTGTATTATCGACGCTACAGCTACAATGACTGACGTATCAATGCGGAATATCGCAACAAAGAAGTCTCAAGCAAAAGGCCACACGCAACCGCAACGCACCGCCTGTTTATCCAGCCATTGTTAATTATGACACACCAATATAAACAGTGATGGAAGAATAAACAAAACATTAGCGATCCATTAGGTGCCTGTCATCTGATTAGATAGAACTTGGTATTAATAGTCAATATACATAGTTAATCAGACGATGACTTAACACGAACTTTTCAAGAATTTGTATTGTTCAATATCATTAGGGACTTTATCTTTAGCTGTAATCATTAATATCATGGTGTAGTTGTGGTTAATAGTCGTGACTTTTGTACTTGGGTTGTATTACTCAGTAATGGTCATCACAATAATTAAGTCTGTCACTCACTGTGTTTTAACTGTCATGAGTTATTTCTCTAACAAATCGTTCTCTACCATAATACAGATTAATCGCTCAAATTACGGCATAAAACTATTTAGCATTTTCCTTAATTGATCCTAACGCTCAACACACAGTGCTTATTAATGTGCAGAAATGCAGAAGTCTTTATTACATTCACTAAGTGCAAGCCAATTAATTGCATCCGCTAATTATGTTCGATTATGAATGGTAAAGTAAATGAACATTTAAATGACTGCGGAACTGGCAATAACATGTTTCTTATGACGTTCAATTTGACTCATAGCATCCTGGTACTACTCGTAAGTACGTATTTTATATGGGCATCGACATTTAAGAGGTTTTCAATAAACCGTTCATAATAACATTATAACTTTGAAAGTACAATGCATACAATATGATGTGGCACTAACATTTTATGACAGTGCATTTTAAACCTAACTTTTCATAGTCCTCGAATTATGCAAATGTTTTTTATTTGAAATATTGTTTGAGTGGGCTCACCAAAACCTCTACCCTCCATAAGTTCTACAAAAATGACGCCTCTGGTATGAGAGAGTACGACTGCAAATAATTCAACCATAATTTTTTCGGCGTCCCTTAAGTGACAAATCTCTTGCTTGAGTCTGACGGTGTCTTAGCACAAAATTATATAACACGAATTCTTGCTATGTTGTTGCTAAATGTTGATCGCTTGAACTGTGTATGAAATTACTCAAGTATTTGTAATGGTCCCACGGTGGTCGCTTCAATGAAGTTATCCAAAACAATTTGCGAATAAATGATTTGAATTTGAATTTGAATTTTGAATTTGAATTTAAATATTGCCTTCACTCTTCTACCTTGGTTTAAAAATCTTTTTTGCAATAATTAATGAAAGCTCTCACTGACAGGTAACAAGTTTCTTAGAAATGTTTAAGCCTATAGAGCCATTTCAGAAAAAAAAACTCCAAATCGCTTTGTTGCTTCGTATTTTCTAAAATACCTACTACTTTATACTAGAGCTTTTGTGTTTGCCATCGGTCAAGGCATCCAATATATGCTAAAATCAAGATTCTAGAGAGATCTTCTAGATTCAAGAAGGTCCCAAAACAGTCCCTTGGTGAACTCTTTTGTCTGATTGTATGTAGGTATCTAAGTCCGTATGTCAGTGGATCTCGCAGTTTTGCGCCATGACGTAAGTATTTATTGTTATTCTAATGTACCTTTTTTCGAAGGTTCTGCCAGGCTTGTTGTGTATTGTATCATGAACAAAGTCAAACGCTTTTCCCGATTCCCAAAAGCCTAAAACAGTTTATTTTAAAAGAAACTGATAGAAACCTGGCAGGTCCGTAGGGTACGCACCTATATGAAAATATTGGTTATTCTCAGTAACGGTATCAACTATCTAATACGGACTCCAGCTCCGGTTGAACCAGACAAACAACTGGAGCTAGCTGCTCGCCCACTTTATTATGTCGTGATAATGAGGGTAAATTTAAAGCGGCGGATAGAAAGATACCGATTTTCATTACGCGAATACATAAAGATACCACAGATAAAGATATAACAGATTACGTATACGACAAAACTAAGGAAATGATTATGTTAGAGAAAGTATCTTTTAAGTACGAAAGGGAATACAAAGCCTATAAGTTTTTTATATCGGAAAGCAAGTCGTCACTATTCCTTGATAGCGGTTTATGGCCTCAAGGAATCATATTCAGGCGATTTGTAAATTTCAAACGCAAAATAGCGAACGTCGAGGCGTCGCCGTCGCCGCGTCGTGCCCGGTTAAATAACATAGTGGATGGATAAAGACAACTTGTACTCATTGGTTAGCTTCAATTGTAAAAGTGTCAAGCGATCGGTAGACCATGTCAGGCAATTATGTCATACCTCTGATATAATAGCCTTGCAAGAAACTTGGCTACTGCCGAGTGATTTACATTTTTTAAGCGACATTGATCCTGATTATGGCTATGTCGGGACGTCGGCTGTGGATACAACGACGGGTATGCTCGTTGGCCGGCCGTATGGTGGAGTGGCGATATTGTGGAAGAAGAGCGTCTTTCAGAATGTGTCTATAGTGGAGTGTGACAACGCTCGCGTCTGTGCCATTAAAGTGGAGTTAGGGCAAAGGTCGTTTTTAGTGTTTAGCATTTATATGCCTACTGATTGTGTCGTGAACCTACCGGAATTTACGGATTGTCTTGGCTTGGTAAGTGCTATTATTAAGAATGAACATATTGAGACAGTTTATTTACTCGGGGACTTTAATGCTCATCCAGGCCAGTTATTTTTTAATGAGTTGAAAGACTTTTGTGTGGAATCTGAGTGGAAATGTGCCGATGTTGAATTACTCGGACTCTCAGCTGATACATATAGCTTTGTAAGTGACGCGAATGGGTCTAGACGTTGGTTAGACCACTGTCTAGCTACGGAGTCGGCTATGCGAACTGTTGTTACAGTAGAAATTAAGTACGACGTCATGTGGTCAGATCACTTTCCTTTGGTTATATATTGTAATTTGAATTGTATTAAACCTAAAATAGCATGTAATAATATTGAACAGTGTAATAAAATACGTTGGGGTGAGAGAAAATCTGAACAAATCGCACTATATAATAAATTATGTAATGAACAATTGAAATTAATTGATTTTCCGAGTGAGCTAAGTGAATGTTGTGATTTCTCTTGCGATGATGTGGAACATACCTATATTATCGACAAAATGTATGACGAAATTGTAAACATCCTAGGCCGAGCAGCTAATGATAGTTACTCTTATAGTAATAGGTTACGTAAGCAGAAACCTGTAGTAGGTTGGAACAAATATGTCAGTGGTGCTCACCGGGAGGCCAGGTCTAAGTTCCAGTTATGGATGTGGTCTGGCAGACCGAAGTCGGGTCCTATTTGGAGTGAGATGCAAGAAAGCCGTAAAATTTTTAAAAGCCGGTTAAAGTGGTGTCAAAATAACAGTGACCAACTTAAAATGGACATTCTGGCAACGCATCACGCCAAACATGACTTTCGTAATTTTTGGAAGTCTACTAACAAAGTAAACAGTAGGCCGGGCTTACCTGTGAGCGTTGGTGGCATTACTGATCCAAAGAACATAGCTGAAATGTTCAAAAGCCATTTCACGGTAAGTTCACCATTGGGACCATCACATTCGGGACATGAAGGTGTGACTCGGGGGCAGGAGCTTAGTGTAAGGTTTACGGCCAAAGATATTAAAATGGTTATCACGAACATGACTCGAGGCAAGTCTCCTGGCCACGATGACTTGAGTATCGAGCATCTTAAATATGCTGGCGTCCATCTTCCAAGGGTTCTCGCTATGTTTTATTCCCTATGTCTAGGACACTCATATCTACCTCCAGCTATGATGCGGACCGTGGTGGTACCGATCGTAAAAAGTAAAACTGGAGACATAAGCGACGCCAACAACTATAGACCCATCTCTTTGGCTACAGTATTGTCTAAGGTTCTTGACAGTCTGCTTAACTCACTGATGAGTGGCTGTCTTGAGATACATGACAATCAATTCGGATTCAAATCGGGACTCTCCACTGAGACAGCTATTCTTTGCTTGAAGCAGACTGTCAAGTACTATACTGATCGCAAAACGCAACTCTATGCTTGTTTCCTCGACCTTTCGAAAGCTTTTGACCTGGTTTCCTATGATATCCTCTGGGATAAGTTAAGCGAAACATCTCTGCCAAGCGAATGCATTCGAATTCTTAAATATTGGTACGGGAACCAGGTCAACGTAGTTCGGTGGTCGGGGACGCTGTCTGATCCATACAGGTTGGAGTGCGGGGTGAGGCAAGGGGGGTTGACCTCACCAATGCTCTTCAACCTTTATGTAAACGCACTCATCGAGAGGCTGAGTAGCACGCATGTCGGATGTCATGTTGGTGGAGTTTGTGTAAACAATATTAGCTATGCAGACGACATGGTGCTGTTGAGCGCCTCGGTTTGTGGCCTGTCTAAGCTGCTCGGTATTTGTGAGGAATATGCTCTCAGTCATGGCCTGCTCTATAACACCAAGAAAAGTGAGTGTATGGTTTTTCGAGCCAGAGGCAAGTGTCTGGATAGTATCCCTAGCATTAAATTAAATAGTGTACCGCTAAGAAAGGTTAACACCTTCAAATACCTTGGACATCTGGTGACCTCTGACTTGAGGGACGATACTGACATAGAGAGGGAACGTAGGGCGTTGTCTGTTAGAGCGAACATGATAGCTCGCAGGTTTGCTCGATGCTCGAAGGAAGTTAAAAACACTCTTTTTAGAGCATATTGCACCTGTTTTTATTCGAGCGCCTTGTGGGTTAACTATACTCAAAAACAGTACAACGCCCTACGAATCCAATACAACAATGCCTACAGGGTGTTGTTGGGGCTGCCTCGGTACTGCAGTGCGTCGGGGATGTTCGCCGAGTCACGCATTGACTGCTTCTATGCGACGATGCGGAAACGGTGCACATCCTTGGTGCGCAGGGTCCGCGCCAGCTCCAACACCATCCTGAGGATGATGGCTGAGAGATTTGACTGTCACTACATTAACCATTGTTGCATCGTTAATGTAGTGACTATATAAATATTTTCATAAGACTTTAATTGGAATAATTTATTTTACGAGTAATTAATTTTATTTTGACATGGAAAGGAAATGAATTGAATTTTAATGTAACATAAATAATTGTGTATCTTTGTGTGTATTTGTGTAAATTGTAGTGTTTTTAATATGGGAATAATTTCCTGACAAATAAATGATTATTATTATTATTATTATATTATTACTTCACTTTCAAATCTAAAAATACGTCAAGTTTATAGGAAATTTCCCTATACCGTTTATTTCGTATGCTGGCTGTGTGGTCTATCGATTTTAATATGAATTGTTAATAAATGTTAGTTTTGCAAGGTCACCGTAGTTGTTATCTTTAACCTTTAAACGTCTTTAGTTCAGGTTCAGTGAAGGCTCTTTGGATATTTCGAACTCCCATAAACAGCTTTAAAAATTAAGTTAGTTTACGCATTCTACCATTATGAAGTGGGTATATGTCCGTTATCTAGGTGCCTACATGACCGCTGAGACTTTTCTTGCGGACCTGTCCATATGGCAACATGATATTTCCTAATACATAACAACGGGAAACTAGAGAGCTTAAACAAAACCTCTAAGTAGGTATGGTAAAATATTCTTACCTCAAGTAAAAATAACATAAAATATTATTCAGTTCAAAAGAGACACGAACTGCGTAGTGGTATGTAAGTGTCCGTTAAGATAAATAAAGCGGGCCTGGTTTTAATTGTTTATATAACACACTTTTCATGTCGGAGTCAAACAATTATGCAGAAACTATTTTTAGATTGAAAGAGCAGCTTATCGCTGGGCTGGAAGTTGTTTACGTAATCTGTACACTTATGTACCTATATACTTTGAATAAATCTCGTAAGTCGAAGTCATTGACCTGTACGAGTCGAATATTACACCTACCACTTTATTGGGAGGCAATCCAAAATCACAAGGCTTATTTGAATATTAAATTAATTATTGTGCACTCAAATTCATTTTGTATCTACTTGTATAATACATATTTAACCGTTGAGGTACAAAAACTCCGGTGATTAATCAAAATCAGTAAAGGCATGCGGTCGACCCAGTTTCGTTAAACATTCACTGTTTTGTAGCTTTTCAATTAGTTACTTACACAAAAACATGATTAACTGAGACGTTTCTTGACTAAGTAGGTAACCTTTTTGGCAAGTTTTTATGTAGGTTGCACGTTGAAATGAATAGCGTCCGAGTAGTGACTAATGAGTAAGCTAGGAGAACTCATCATTAGTAAAAACCGCAAGTAGAGCAAAACGTATCGGTTAAAAATGAATATTATTTTAAATTGAGCCCGTGTAAATAATAATTCTTCTTCATTTCATGAGCGTTTTCCTAGTATGAGTAGACGCCGCGCGTCGTTTCACTAATTTAATGCGAGGAATTAATATGTCAACTCTTTTTGTTTTACTATTGAAATCATACAAATAGCTAGTTATTTATTTTCAGCGAAGTTTTGTAGAAGAATTAATTACGTGCTGAGGCCATACCACGAGATCCATTTGACGACGCTTGCGTGCGAGCGACAAAGAGGGATGGAACTATACACCCTATATAGTTATATCCCTTTGACAGCTCAGTTTAGGTCGTTCAATGGAGCTAGTGGTAGGGCCTCCTGTTGTGATAACTTGACGCATTGATTGACAGCGTTCGTTGTGAGAACTGCACAAGCAGCATTCCGCACACAAGTGCATTCGCATTGAAAATACCTTACTGGTTCGCATACTAACTAGGGCAATTCATTCAATGAATTACATTTGCATGATTCCTGTAGCTCTTTGTTGTTTCTAGATTATAAACATAAAGGTCTTATAAATCATATGAGGCATCATGTTTACAATAAAAACAAAGCATTCGACTGGAAGTACAAACATACACAACATTATTTCATCAGAATATTTATACCTACCAAGGTTATGACCGATGGCGTGTGGGTAAGAGACAGAGCTATACAGGTTGTCTAGCGCCATCTCTTACCCACACTGGAAATAAGAATGAAACAATCTTACTTTAAACGTCATGGTACAGAGAGTGTGTGGTCGTTTCTATACCATTACAACTCTTTACTGCAGCTAGACAACCACAACAATATACTGCACGCGACTGTAAGCCATCGGTCATAACCTTGGTAGGTATAAATATTCTGATGAAATAATGTTGTGTATGTTTGTACTTCCAGTCGAATGCTTTGTTTTTATTGTAAACATGATGCCTCATATCTTACTTTGAACGTCATGGTAACCCTAGATGTGTGAAAGTTCCTGTTCTAAACAGGCTCTAGAAAAGACATTAGTGTCTACGTACCAAAAAGGTACAGATAATTTTTGACTGTACGGTTAGTGCAGTGGTTGAATGATTGGCTGCTGGTGAGTATCTTCGTTGCCTTTCATACCAGGGCCGAGGCCCGAGTCTTCCTTTCAGAAGCAGACTCTTGGCCCCAATAAGTATTGGGAGATCTGGAATATTATCCTTATGATGATATTCCAGATCTTCCATTAAAAACCACTTATCTAAACTGTTAGAAAAGACTTTGTGGGTAGTTTTAGTAGGTAACATTCCAGCTCAAAAAATGGGTGTAGAAAAATAATTTGAGCTAGAACTGTCGTTTTTAACTTTGACGTTCAAAAAGATCTAATTCATAGATCTTGAACCTATTGTGCTCTTGCAGGAATGAGGCTTTTTTTAAGGTTCGAAATCATCCAATGACTTCTCCCGCTCTACGATTGATGATGCGCGAGAGCGTGTCAGACTTTAACTGACTAAAACCGCACCTAAGTAGGTTAAGACAAGAATGTGATTAGAGGACGACTGTAGAGTCGGTTTTGGTCAGTTTAGGCCAAAAAAGTTTCGGTTTCGTCCGAATATTTGGCTCGATTGAAACTGGCATCTTTTAGCTGACGTGACGGTTGTGATAGATACTTTGACTCGTTCATATTGCGTTATAATAATTTATGTAATCGTTGATTTCATCGATTATTTAGTATTTTATAAAAGTTATAACTATATGATTACATAATTCCCTCTTCTGGAGAGGAGGCCTGAGTCCCAGTAGTGGGAACCTGATTATGCTATGCTATGCTTATGCTATATAATTAAGCATAACTGTATCAAAATAAAGTTAGGAATACCTGTAAGTATCGAAATAATATTTTTATATTTTAGTCAGTTATTCGGTTGTCAGGTCGGTTTAGGTTTCGGCCGAAACTGGAAGGGATCAGGGATGCCGAACATTTGGTTGCCTACGGTTTCGATTTCGGCTGCAAATCGTTTTTCGGTCGGCCACTAAATGTGATTGTGTAAGTTGAACACGATGCTTATCATAGGTACTCACAGCAATCGCAGGCGAATGACGAAAGGATCACTTTCAGAACAACTCTGCTAGCTTGATGAAGGCATGTTAAATGACGGGGTAATTGAGTAACACAATTAATGGCAATTCAATGCCTTTCATTTTGGCAATCCAACAACCTTCAACGAGTCCTAGATTTTGTTGAGCAGATAAGTTTTTCAACAACAAGAAGCAATATAGTGAATACGGCATAACAATTTTCTTCAAAATCATTTACTTAGACACCCCGTCTACTTACATTCAGTCCATTTCTTCGGCAAAAACATAGGAAGCGAGAATGTAAACACTCATGACCCTTGACATTGCCACACCAGTATTTAGGGAAATATCTACATATAACAGAGTGCCTAGTGCGAGTTTGTATTACATTAACGCGATCGACACGATTAGTATTACATTGACGTTCGGCGCTCCGATTGGCCCGATCCAAGCTCTTGACCAATCAGAGACGATAAATATTTCGATTGCGTTAACGTAAAAACAATTTGCACTAAAGCTTCAGCACCATTGACAATATCAGAAACGGTGTGAGTATTTCATAATGTGGTACCTACCTACCTACCTACTTGCACCTGCCACGGCTCTTTGTGTGAAGTTCCTGCCCAGGTTGTAATATCCAAGGTGTCAATGCACGTCATAGCACTCGCAGCACAACGCCTTGACTACTGCAAGTCTGCAACCTGGCTGCCAGCTTCGATATTTACTAGAAGTAACTCATACCGACTGTTGGCAATTTACACGACATTTATCGCTGTGTGGCGGTCATTACCCAAGGCGCTGTGAATATATTGCCAAATACCGGGTATCAAGATATAGCTAGGTAGGAAATCTTTAGGCGTACCTTCTCATGTGATAATTATATCTATTAACTTCTTTTTATAATTAAATAGATACCTACAATCCCTACCTGTAACTACAGATACCTATGTAGCTTTGTCAAATAGCTGAAACTAAGCCTAATTTTAAATTGGACAGCAGTTGAATCTTTGAAGTGACATACCAAAAAAAAAAAATTACAAAATAGTCTCTAGTTCGATTTTGATATAAAATAAATAGCATCATTGGATTTTTCAAAAATCGATAGTCCTAGCCAGGAACCGAGGCCGTAGATTAAAAAACACACTGTATTACACTATTAGATAGTGTCGTTAATTAGATAGAGTTAATAATTTTTGTGTCTTTAATTTTCTTGTTTCATTGTAACTTCAATTGTTTGTATCAATTGTTTTTGTTCCTAGAAAACCTGACGATTACCGACACCATAGAATGTAGGTACTACCATGTATAGTCATTTTAATACAATCAAAAGTAGGTACCCAAAAACCAACATTATTATATAACAATAATACATAACACAACTCTCTAGTATTTCCCTATCTATCTACATACAAAATTATGGCCTAGGCACACATGTGAGTGCGCTGAGTAAGAGTTGTTTATTTAATTTACGTTAACGCGATCTAAACGTTAACCGCGTTTGGCTTTCGATTGGTTACGAGATTAGAGTGAGCCAATCGGAGCGCCGCAGTGCGACTTACCCTATTGAAAGACTTTTTCATGAAAAACCCATGAGGTTTTCTAAAACCTCATGGGTGCTCATGCTCATTTGATGACTTGAAAAAAGTGGCGATATGTGAGAAGAGAAATGCACACTGATCGACCGACAAATAAATAAATGTCCTACTTACATACTGCGTACTTAATTAAATTATATTTGATAAAAATATAAAATGAAACCATTATATAAAAATGAAAGTAGCTTTTATTATCAAGAAATTATTATTTATTCGTAACCTAAAAGGCGATTACTGCTCTGTTTCTTGATGTCTATTTTTAGAGGTGCACGGCATCCACTATTTATTTCTCATGGGTGCTCGAGCCTTCAGCTCCTTCTAGCACCCACGGAGTCGGCGCGGCGCCCCTGATAGCCATAGAGGGCCATCTCCCTCAAAGACTATACAACATATGATCCCCTTAACGTAAATACAACTCGCACTAGGCATTCAGTTCAGTTTATTCCCGTTAATAAGCATAAGTCTCAGGTATCTAGACTTCGAACTGGGGCTGCTAGGTTCTATGCAGACAATTTTTAACGCATGACATGGTTTATGACTACTTATATGACAATAACTAAATCGGACACACAACTACAAAATCAAACTCATTTCTTGTTAAATATTATTTAACTGGTAACAAAATGATAATAAGCTTGTTATGACTGAAGTTTGATAGAGTTATCAGTCACTGTTTATGAGTTTACTATCCATTACCAATGGATAGTAAACTCATAAACAGTGACTCGTAGGTAGGTATAGGTAGGTATGCTATGTATTATACCAACAATAGGTAATATCTAATATCTAAAGAATACATAGCAATGCATGTAGGTCAATGATATAAATAAACCGAAGAGTGTATGATGCGGGTTTACGCGTGACCACAATCACTATACTTGTTTACCGGACCACACATTTATATCTCTCTGAACTGACTGACGAATGAGTTCACTGAAATGAGCACTAAAAACGTTTGAAGTCTCACTATTTAGTTGCCCAATGCCCATTTATAATTGTTTTTTCCGTATTGTGCTAAAAAGCGAAATAAACATGGTTAATGACACTTTCCACCGTCCTAGTTGTGTCCGTCAATCTGACGTCCACCCACGCCGACATTTATCTATGGTCTCAAAAAACTGTACATAATTAGAATTCAAATTAATTATTTTTATTTTTATTCCCAGAGACGGTGTAAGTCCTGCAGAAGCAGCAGCTGCAAGTCTACCAGCCAGTCCGTCAGCCACAACCCTCGTCAAGAAAAAGGCGGGAGGAGCCAGTGAGGTGCGCGAGCGAGCCGCTGCTGTGCGGACGCGCAGGCTCATGAAGGAGTTGAAGGAGATCCAGCGGATACAGAACAGCCGGCCTGATCCTGTGTTTACGGTGAGACATACATTCAACTTTTGGAAAATAAATTATCGGCGCGAAATTATGCGATTTATCATCGTCCATCACTCCTATGACTATCCCAATTCATTTAGCGGCTTCTTCCTTTCCTTTTAAACGATTGGCTGTTAACAATTCATTCAACCAGCTAAAACACGCGTCTGACATTTTGTCACATTAATTTTGCGTGCCAGAATTTAGGGTCATCATCAGCGGCTTTTAGAAAACCTCATGGGTGCTCGTGCTCAATTGGTGACTCGAAAAAGTGGCGAAGTGTGAGAAGAGGAATGCACACTGATCGACCGACAAATAAATAAATTTAATAAATTAGGAAAACATCACATAGGTACGTTCCTGGTCCCAAACTAAGGTTTTCCCTTGTACTATAGAAACCAGGAACAACGAAGATACCACAAACACCCAGATCCAATACAAATATCTGTTTCATCAACAAACATTTGTGTTGGTGCGGGAATCGAACCCGCGACCCTCGCGTCTCAACCGGCGCTCTAAACCACTGCGCTAAACGGGTCGTCGGGTAATGAAAAAACACCCATCTCTAAAAGGCGATTACTGATCTGTTTCTTGATGTCTATTCTCAGGGGTGCTCGGCACCCACTGTTTATTTCTCATGGGTGCTCGAGCCCCCACGGAGTCGGCGCCCCTGGTCATCATAGGTATTACGATAGACCATACCTACTAGTGCTTATATTTCTAGCAGAAATACTTATACATTTACTCTTTTCAAGTAACAAGTCTAAAAATATCATGTCTAAAATTATTATCTTGGGCCTGATTTATAAAAAAAAAAATCTTAATATATTCACTATAACAGGTTTTAATTCATTTTTTTTTCTATGGAGAATTTAAATTTAGAATCCGCTAATCAGAGCACATAGGTATTTACCAAGTTTTATAAATAAGTTTCCCTATGTTTAGCTATGTTAAAACGTACCTAGGTACTTACTGTCCAATTATGAATTGAGTTATGTTACTGTTTGTAGCCTGCTTTCTACGTTAGGTATCTACTTATTAATAAAGGTAGGTGCAAACGTAGCTGCAGAAAGGTGCGAAATAAAAAGCCATCAAGAATTCACAATATTATGTGTCCCTTCGTCCAGCATACTCACCATGGAATCCTGATATTTCATGAATGTCAAAAAACTGTTCTGAAATAGTGCTAAATAGTGCCCAAAGGAAAAAAATAGTGCTCTTGTACTTGCGAAGTTATAGCCATAGTTCGATGAGTATGCTGGACGAAGGTTTCGCCCAGCATACTCACCTCCGTCCGGAGAATCTGTATACGCTTCAAACATAATTCATACTTCAAAAAATAGTTCCCAAATAGTGCCAAACGGTGCCCAAAAAGAAAAAACAGTGCTCGAATAACTTCGGAGTTATAGGCTTCGTTCAGTGAGTATGCTGGGCGTAGGTTCTACGCCCAGCATACTCACCTCAGTGCGCGAATATCGAACGAGCTATAGGTACAATTTACGTCTCAAAAAATTGTGCTTGAAATAGTGCCCAATATCAGTCCAATTTTTGCTTGACTTTTGACCTAGAAAACCATTAAATTTGATTGTAAACTTCTACATACATTACATTGAGTACAGTCGAATACAATATTATTAACTTTCTTTCTAACAATTTTTGTCTTGTGTAAATTATTAATTGTCTATGTAAGGGAGTATTTACTTTAGAATCGCAATATTATTAATTACACATTATTTTAATAATACTTTATAATAATATGATTAAGCCTTCGCGCGTCGCATGGGACCCCGGTAGCTAGGAACAATGATTTTATATATTTTGTCTAGATCACGGCGCTTGAAGGATTAAGATATCAAATGAAGTAAATCATGCATGAAAAATAAAGTTGCTGTTATTAATGCTTACATTACAACTGACAAAATTATTCAAAATAATCATTTTCCGGATCAAGGACGGTACCACAACGTTTACGGAATTGACCTGTATTCCTCATGTGATAAAGTTCAATATAGTGTGGCAGTAATGGATGCACGTACGGTCAATAGGTATGGGGCTTACGACGCGCGGCGCCCGCGACGCAAATGAATATGTTTATGTTTAAATACTAGATGGCGCTGCCCTAACATCTTACGATTATTAGACAAGACTGATCTGTATTTTGAAGGTGTTAAGGGTCCATTTTGTGTCACAAAGCGACGCGCGGCGCCCGCGACGCAAATGAATATGTTTATGTTTAAATACTAGATGGCGCTGCCCTAACATCTTACGATTATTAGACAAGACTGATCTGTATTTTGAAGGTGATAAGGGTCCATTTTGTGTCACAAAGCAATCGAAACGAACAAGCGCTTCTCAGTTTCTTTGTTTGTTTACTTCGTCGCACATCATTATAATAACGCCGGCTTTTGAGTTTGACTACATAGTGGGTTGCAAAACCAAACAATGTGTTGGTGATGTCATTATTTACCTATATAAAATTGTGTATCTAGTACGTAATCAATATAGGAGCTGCACCCAAATCAGTAAGTATATTTCAATTTATAATAGTGGCATTTAACTAAATTGATTTTACACTCATTCATTAATTGCACTGTAAAACTAGGTAGCAAGCGAGTTGTTTTTTACAAAAACACGTTCATTTTTTCGTTGAATATGACACTGTACACTTAAAATTAAGGACATGCTTAAGAAGTTTTAAAAATGGGTACCTACTTAGTTACTTTTTTAAAGGTTTGATGTAGGTAGGTACACACATAATAACGTAATGTAACTTGTTTGTTTATCTAATTGGATCTCAAATACCTATTTATATACCTACTTCTGCGGAGGCCTGGTTTTATCCTCCAATTCTACTGGAAATGAAACACTGTCTTATTTGCTAGGATATAATTTACTTTTCTTCAATTTTTTTATTACAAGCTTGTCCTCGTTACCCGTCAGGATCTGTTCTCGTCTTAAGTTCACGTTAGTTACATTTCAATATCGAAATAGGTAGAATCAGTCAGCGCGAGCGTCGGTAGTAAGTATAAACGTAACTATAGAATTAACACAGATGTATTTTTTAGATAATATGACGTGAAGTGAAGACTATTACCGATTGTCATCCGGCGAATGCACTTAAACTTTTAAGTGTCGTCAACCTATTCATCACATTTTCTATGGGAGTTGTGACTTCGGGAAATCGTCTTCAGCCTCGTGTTTTGCCCCTTCGCTATTTATAATAGAAATCACGCTAAAATAATGGAAAACACGTAAGTGCTTAAGTACCTTTAGAGGAAGGCTGGAGCCTGTCATACCTATATTAAATTATTTAAATACGTGTTATTTTCAGATTATCTTGAAGACACAATGTTTACCACGTTAGAAGACAACTTTTTCTGACTCGTACTGCGTGAGCGGTGGGCCCCGTTATGTTTTTTACATCTATAGTTGGTATTTTCAGGTAATATAGGTAGTATAAGTACACAAGTGTTCATAATGTTATTGATGTTGATTTATATGTTAGTTAGTTAGTTGTTATTTCATATTATGTTAATATTGAAAACAAATGGCATAATAATTTGTGATAATTCTTGTGAATCTAACGACATGGATCAGCAAGGAAAACGAGGGCCTAAACCAAAGGTTTCATTAGAAACGCAAAAATTAGTAATTTCAGAATTCAAAGATGACTTTTTTAAAAATATTCCTTCCGCAAATGACTCAA
The DNA here is from genome assembly GCA_905147345.3 of Mythimna impura. Lineage (NCBI taxonomy): Eukaryota > Metazoa > Arthropoda > Insecta > Lepidoptera > Noctuidae > Mythimna > Mythimna impura. The sequence goes on along the minus strand of LR990348.1, from coordinate 10,349,513 downwards.
TTTATAAACAAATTCAAACACGGTTAAATTACAAAATGAGTATTAAATCAATCATATTAAGCATAAAACGAAATTACGAATACTTTTTTGGTGTTGATAAAAAAGAAATAATTCGTAATAATGATTCTAATTTGATAAATCAAAAGTCTACATCGTCATCAAACGAAAGCATTAATAATAGTGTTTCGGAGAACACCAGTACGCATACATTTTATATGGATACAATAACTTGGGATAGTATTAAGCCTCAAAGGTATTTTTATCACCGAAATAGCAAAATCGCCCCTGGTAGTCTGTATAATGTCAGACGTAAATTAAAACCAAACCAATGGACTAATGTAATTCAAATGCATCTATGGAAAGAAATAAGATCTTTATGCACTTGGTGTTTTAAAAATAATATTGTGAAAGACAATTACGAAATCAAATGCACAGGATATTGTAATCAATGTCACGCAAAAATAATTATAACAACTAACTTAGAAACGGAAAATTTAATTAAACTAGAATGTTGCATAATTAATGAAAATAAAAAGTACTCTCATAACACCAGTAAAAAAAACCGATTACGGTATTACCAAATAAGGGAATTAGGTGAAAAATTACAACACGAAGCAGCAGCTTCTATAAGATATAAATTAGCCTCAACTTTAATGAAGAAAAATGACAAGGAACCTCCAGTATTGCCAAAATTACAAACACTACATCGAATTAAACATGAAAATAAAAAAGTTGATGTTTTCCATCCCAACCCAATATTGTCACTTACTTGTATGTGTGTTTCACCACCTTTTGATAAATGTGTTAGATATGTTTCTGCTTTTCCATTTTATACATTTTACTGGACGGACGATCAAAAGAATTATTATAAAAAATGCCAAAAAGAGTATAATTATATTAGAGTTTCTATAGACGCAACAGGTTCTATATTTAATAAAAATCTTCGGCCTGTCGTCAATGAACACACACAACTATCTCAAGAGTCGCAAAGTCCTATATTTTTGTATGTTATGATGACAGATACAACCGTTAAAAGTAGCGTGCCAATTTCACAGTGTATATCAGAAAGTCACTCTTTAGATACTATTGCTAGCTGGTTACAATCTTGGTTGGCTAATGGAAAACCTCCAAATGAAGTAGTAACTGATGATTCCGCAGCTTTAGTAGGTGCGGTGGTAAAAGTATTTTGTGGTTATAAATCCACCTCTGACTACTTAAATACATGTTTTAATATTTTAGAAAATAGAACCAAAAAAATTCCAACCTGTTATGTTCGCCTTGATACTTCGCATTTCATAAAAACATTGTACAATCAAAGTATTTTCAAAAATATAGACACTAGAGTAACAAAATTTTTTGTTGATTGTATGATTCTGATTAAAAAATGTGTTTCATACGGAGAGGTAAAGAAAATTATAGAAAATGTTTATATTATAGCAAATAATAAACACCGCGGCAGTAGAAATGGAAATTTAACACGGTGTGAAACGGCGATTTTAGAATTAAAAAACCGGATCAAAACTAATTTGCAGGAATGTGAAATACAAAATGTAGATTCGGAAAATCACGTTCCAATTAAACATTCTTTATGGGAGGGATTAGATAAAGAAGAAAACCCGCTTCTGAAAATGTATAAAGATCTTGAGGAGAAAGAAGATTTAATTAAACAATTGTGTGATCAAGAAACTGAAATCGAAAATATTTATTACTTGCCGGAAATAAAGGACACTTTGATTAGGATTCTTAAAAAACTTCCACTATGGGGAAATATAATGATGACTTATTTTAACAGTAATTATTGTACTCCAACCAGTTCAAATGTAGAAAGTTATATGAAAGACGTAAAAAAGTTATTTTTTAAAACAAATTCAAATAAGTACCGCGTAGATGAGTTTATTATTAAACACGAGCCTTTGATAACCGGTTCCATACGCTTAGCCAAAAGTGACTTGATTGATGTTCAAGAAGGAACTGAAAATAGTCGATGAAAAAAAATTAAATAAGTGACCATAACACACCACAAATAAATACTCTCGTCAATGATGAATCATTTTATGAAAACTCAATTTTTAGGAGCGAACCAAATTATATTGAAGACTGGCGGGGACTGGTGTCTAAACAGAAGAAAAATAAAAAACGAATCAATCGTCGTACAAAATTACATATTTTACAAAACGGCAGTGTTTCTACTTCAGGAACATACAGATTCACGTTTATTAATACGTGTGCTTTTGATTCCGTGGTCCAAAGTTTTTCAATTGCATATTTAGATAGACCTAATATTAGAAAATATATCAATGATAAAAAAAACGATCTTTCACAACTGACCAGAAGTTTGATCACGTATGACAATCTAAAGAAAATCACTAAGAAGGCTAGAAAACCAAAAGATATTTACACTACTCGTTCTAAGGTATTGGCTAAAATATATGATACTGTGGAATCCGATTTTAGTAGTTGCAAAAATTGTGAGTGTAATGTAACTTTTATAATAGATAACATACAAAGTTATGGTTTTTATAGTGCTAATAGATACTTAAATTGTACAAACCAGAACTGTGAAATCAATAAAGGTTCTGGCACAAAATGTAGTTGGATTCCAATAAATGTAAACATATTGACGACTCAAGGTATTGGAGCCCTTAATGAAGCTCTATTAGTAAATGATACTGAAAGGAAATGTAAATACCAATTCTGTAACGGTAAAAACGCATACAAATATGAAGTACTAGACTTCGTATTTATTGAAATTAATACTTCAATTGAAATAGAAATTGATGAAATTCCTAAAGAGATCATAATAAACGGTGACACCTTTAAAATTCTGTCGGTAATAGATTTTACAAATGGTGAATCAGGACGCATGGGGCATTACAAGTCAAAGTGCTATCGATTGCTAAAGAGAACTTGGAACTGCTATGATGACCTTAGTAAAAAAGTTTGTAGTAATTCCCAATATACTGTACCACACTGCATTATTTATACGCGAATGTAAGATGAAGATCGGTCCTAACTTGTTAGTTCCTATTTTGTTATTGTTTGTTTGTTTTTTTTTTGTTCTTGTAAAAGTTATTTTATTAATAACTTACAGAAATGTGATTATAAACTGTGATTGTTAATTTGTAATTACTATAGGGTATTTAATATTAATAAAAAAAACGTGATTATAAACTGTGATTGCTCAATTTATACTTATTTGTAAGATAATTTTATTGTGATTAAAACGTTGTAGCAGTAAAACAAAGTACAAGTACCTACGTGTTATATTTTAGAAAGTTTTACCAATATTTGGCTAAACATTTTTTTATATGTATATTATATACAATATTAAAACTACAATTTTTTCTATTTACATTGATTATATTATGAATGTTAACAAAAGCTGTGAACTAGTTAACTAGAATTCTGATTACTTTGGCCCTTTAAATAGTAATAAATAACGTAAGTAATTAAAAATGTTTTTTATTGCTAAACCTTTCATTGATGAAACTATTGGAAAGAGTTTTAAAAATTTGTATAACTATGTCACAGTACTAGTTTTGACTGGTTATAAGTTTTGCCTGCAACATATATACAAAAAGAAACTGTATAATTTCCTTTTTACAATTTTTCAAGATATTAATTTTATTGGCTGCAAATGACTGTTTTTATTCAGACAAACACACAATGCAATGAAGTAATAGACTTCATTTACGCTTAAAGTTTCATTCATTTATTATTATTTATAAAATATATAATAATGCATTTAATCGAAAGTTTTTGACATGTGAGAAAATACCATAATTATTTCCAATAACATGAAGTCTACAATTAGAAAGTTTAATATTTTTGTCCAAAAACATGTGTCGACGACTGTACCCCATTTTACGTTAGTATGTAGAAGTTTACATTAAAATTTAATGGTTTTCTAAGTCAAAAGTCAAGCAAAAATTGGACTGATATTGGGCACTATTTCAAGCACAATTTTTTGAGACGTAAATTATACCTATAGCTCGTTCGATATTCGCGCACTGAGGTGAGTATGCTGGGCGTAGAACCTACGCCCAGCATACTCACTGAACGAAGCCTATAACTCCGAAGTTATTCGAGCACTGTTTTTTCTTTTTGGGCACCGTTTGGCACTATTTGGGAACTATTTTTTGAAGTATGAATTATGTTTGAAGCGTATACAGATTCTCCGGACGGAGGTGAGTATGCTGGGCGAAACCTTCGTCCAGCATACTCATCGAACTATGGCTATAACTTCGCAAGTACAAGAGCACTATTTTTTTCCTTTGGGCACTATTTAGCACTATTTCAGAACAGTTTTTTGACATTCATGAAATATCAGGATTCCATGGTGAGTATGCTGGACGAAGGGACACAATATTATGGCTCTCTTTATAATAATATTTATAAATGCTACCGAGTCATCTCCGTTACTAAAACAAAACAAAACGTTTGAAACAACTTTTTATGGTTTCTCTTCGTTAATTGGTAAGTTACTCTACCGTTTTGATGTACCTGTAAATGTACCTAAAACATTTGCTTGGTGCCTTCACTTCAACCAAATAAAACTAGAAGGATTATCTACAGTACCTTTTCTACATGGCACGTTAATATTCAAGGCCTTCAAACGCACATATATTACGAAAATTAAGTCATAAATCTTAATCGTTCGGGTAGTTGTTAATTTAGGTAGGTACCTAGGTGTCTTAATCATCTTTCAGTATTATATGATCATCGTCATAACCTAACGAGGACATGCTTCCCTTCGGTCGGACTTTTTTCCGATAATGCGGTCGACGATGGAGCACGCTTGCCCAGAAGTAACCTATTCACTCTTGACTTAAAGACCCCAGAACAACCTAGCACAATAAATGGGTTTCCAAAACGTTTTCTACATTGTAGGTACTAATTTCTTATTCTGTGATATGGGTGGGATGTCCACCATGGACCCGCCTGTGGCGCAACGCCGTACAAAAAATACGTCTAGTTGTCCAATAACGGAACAGGCTTGTGCAATTCCGATGCATACTCCGATTGAAATTAACCAACTGGCAAGCAAAGCAACTCTGCGTCGACGCTCAAGACTTTGGAGCCTTGACTCAACGAGTGCATCATTGCCGATTATCTTCTTGACTTGTTTCTTAATCGACTTTAGCGCATCAAGCTGCTATTTGGCAGATACATCCCAAATATGAGTAAGTATGTATTTACACGTACACAATCGAACTTGCGCTTGATAAAGGTTGAGCAGCAGTGACCGTGTCCCTACCCTACCTAATTGTGATAGACGGTAAGATTTTGAAGATTAGGGGCCTTGGAAAATATCAGACACGTAAATATTCGTGGGTTATCATCACAAAGAAGAGTTTACCTCTTTCTGTCATAATGGCAGGTTGTTTAAATAACTTCTAAGTAAGTATGCAGACGTATAGGTAACATTTTCGTCATGGTCTCTACTATTCATCATCATCATCATCATTTCAGCCGATAGACGTCCACTGCTGGACATAGGCCTCCCCCAAACGTCGCCACAACGAACGATCCTGTGCGTCTCGCATCCATCGGATTCCCGCAACCTTCACCAGGTCATCTGTCCACCTTGTAGGGGGCCTTCCAACACTGCGTCTTCCGGTACGCGGTCGCCACTCCAGAACCTTTCGGCCCCAACGGCCATCCGTTCTGCGAGCAATGTGCCTCTCTACTATTGCTCTTCTTTAATTAATATAAATGTTTGTTGCAGGTGGAACTTGTAAATGATAACCTGTTCGAGTGGCACGTGCGCCTGCACCAGATCGACCCGGAGAGCGAGCTGTCGAGCGACCTCCGCGAGCTTCACATTCCTCACATACTGCTGCATCTGATATTCCCAGAGAACTTCCCCTTCGCGCCGCCTTTCATGCGGGTAATCGAACCCAGGATAGAGAAGGGCTTCGTCATGGAAGGTGAGGCTTTAGACTACGTTCATCAAATTCAGGCTTAAGTCAACAGAATTTAGCGGATTCAAGTGCAGAGGCCCTACCACGAGTTCCTAACGCGATCCATATTGCGACCTATACTGAACTGTTAAAGGAATGGGGTTAATATAGGGTGTATAGCTCCAACCCACTTTATCACTCGCATGCCTGACATTTTAACACGTCATGGTAAGCCCCCAAGGTCGACTTTGTCTGAGACTACAAATAAATCGTTAATGTTTGTTTTTGTCTAAGGTGGTGCAATTTGTATGGAACTGCTGACCCCACGCGGCTGGGCTTCCGCGTACACAGTAGAAGCTGTGGTGATGCAGTTCGCGGCGTCTGTGGTAAAAGGGCAGGGCCGAGTGGCGCGGGCGCCGCCCAGGCCCTCCTGCGAGTTCACGCGCCGCCGCGCTGAAGAAGCATTCCGCTCGGTCGTCAAAACACATGACAAATACGGTTGGGTCACACCGGCACTCTCCGATGGTTGAGCTGCTAAGGTACTTCATCCTAGTCTTTTACTTGCACATAATATAGTACCGAGACATTGCTTCTGATATTGACCCAAATATGTAAGTCCTCACGACCGACCACGAGCTACATTTCATAAGAGCATCATTTATCAATTTAGACGACGACGTCAACGAATTGGAGAACTCTTGATAGAATTACTTCACGTGTCGGTACCTAGTGTTACAAGCTAGATAGTTTATCTTGTTTTTACTAACATTTATGTTTTCTTTTTGCAGTTTGAGCTGGTCAACTATAATGCAGAAAGGATCTCCTATAGTTATTTTTCAAGAACAATTTTTAGTCGTAACTAGTGCAAATTTTGATAATGCTCTGCTCTGTGTAATTAGTCTATATCATCTTATATCAGTCTAAAATCAGTGGAGTGTTTTATTCGAAAGTTGATGTAAAGTTTAGGGTGGAATGGGGGCGATGCAATTTTATCTCGTGAAGATAAGTTTATTATAATAGGGACATACTAACATAACATTGTCACAAAGTGCGTTATACTATACATGAGCACCTAAACACGCCATCCTATGGTATTCTCTAAATGTGTGGTACCTATAAAATCTCTTTCTATAAACAAGATCGATGGTCACGACTGCCGCGACTGTTCGTGACAGTTCGTGACCAATCATATAGCAGACTTGGAGCCAACAGCAGTGCAAGGAGTTTGGGAGTGAAGCTGTTACAGACAATGTTGGATTACAACAATTTTTAGATAAATGTGGTCTCTTCATGCATTTCCCGTCTAGGTGTGTAACTTATTATGTTGTGCCAAACTCGAATGCTCTTCGCCTGTTTGTAAAGCTAAATGTTTTCGAATGTTCCCATTAAATTTTTTAAATATTTAATTCCGTAAGTGCTCTAATTAAATCTTTAATAAAAATTGAAAATAAAATATTTTGCAGATCAAAAATATTGATGGTTTTAAAGGAAATGTTTCCGTCCCAAAGTCATTTAATCATTTTGATAATATTAGAGATTCGTAGTTTTTAAAATCCACCAAAATGATTCTAAAGTATGGTAGTTGATTTCATCTTTGATCTATTCTTTGTATTTACCTATACAATACCTGAAATATATAAGTGTTCTTGTATGTAATACCTACTAAAGCAGTCTAGGCTCTGCATGCTTTGTGTAAAGTCTGTAGTAGTAACACTGCAGTTATTTCATGAGTACTAAAATGCTCAAATTAGTTAATAATTTTAAATTGTGAAATGAAAGGCTTGTGGTAAAATTAATGTAAATTAGGAAAAAAAAATAGAAAATTGATGTTGTTAATTTGTGTGGTGAACCAAAGATGTTTTATTTTTATGTGAACTTCATTCAGCGCAAATATGTGTAAATTATACTTTGACTATATGTACAATGTTATAGGTGTAATAATAAATACCTGCTCAAATTATGACTTGATTTTAATTTAAAAACCTTGCAACACCCTTTGAAAGAATCTCATGGAGATTCTCATTTAACACATTACAAAAATAAAAATGCAATTTTCATAGTGATACAAAGTATTAAAACAAACAACTTTTTAAACACTCTGCCTAAACAAACAATAGCAATATAATGTGCCCAATATCCTGAATGCAGTTTTAGATCATAACTTTTTTAACAAATAGTAAATGCTGTACAGGATTGCTTCTCGGAGATTTGAATTGAAAGAAATGCATACAGTGTAATCACTTTATACAAGACATGAAAAATAAAATTAATTATAAATATAAGATGGAAACTATCACAAGCCAGATCAGAGCCCCCCTCGCAGTGCCAGTACTAAGTGGAGTACTGACCCTCCCTGAACTTTGTAGTCCTGTGCTGTCTTCTCATCATTCCTGGAAATAAAGACAGCTGTGTTATAAAAAAATGTTTGGATGGTCAACATACTTGCTATCACAGGTAAGCCAGGATTAACTGGCAGTGGCATAGAAGCATGGTTATGGATGTTGAGGCAGCTTCTAATATATCTAGATGCATGTGAATTCCAGTATTTTCAAGAGGAGGACTGCTTATGCTATCTCAACAACCCAGTAAGTGGATAACACAACAATCCTTCAGACTGATGGCAGATTTTTAGGCAGTAAACACTCTTAACAAAGACTGGTCATTCTGGATAAAGTCAGTCTCAACACCATTAAGGTATTATTCTGGTATCACACTAAGTAAGAAATTTGGCACTATATATATAGACCATGTCCCAGAATAGTACATAGGATGCTTTTATCCCAGGTAGTATGTTCTTTTGGGATCTTTTTTGCCGTCCAAATGGGCAAAGCCACTGGCAGAAGCTAGTAAATAAATAAGTTTTAAAACTACATTCCAGCTATGAAACAGATTTGAGATCATTAAGTACTTTTTTGGATGTAAAATCTAGATTTTATTAAAATCAGACTTGTAGTTCTGGTAACAACAATCATGAATGCTATTTTGAAGCCTAATTGGTTTTGTATAAACTGTTTGTAAATCAATTATTCCAGTTTTCTAGTAAGTGGTTAGTGTATTGCATGCAGAAATTGTTAAGACTCGCTTATCCCACAGGTTTTTTCTTGGCTGCCATAATCACAGCTGTAATCACAGCAGACCTGGGTCAGTTGAAAATCTCTGAGCATTTTATCATGTTATCTGAGATCTGAACTAAGCACACGCTTTAAGAAAGTATTATATTTTTACAGCTACACTGACAAAACGATGATTACATCGTATAGCCAAAATGGTAACAAAGAAACAAGGTTACAAGAATACATACATTTGTTTTCCGGAAAATATAAGACGTTGTTGCTGTGGCGGAATACCCTCTTTCTCTTCCACTCTTTCTTTAATCCTTTCTACTTTATCTGTAGGTTCTATGTCTATCTCGATCTCTTTTCCAGTAAGCGTCTGAAAATAAACGAGGTTAGGAATTGTAAATAAAATACCTACAACCATTTGTATCGTCTGTAATTTACCTTACCTTCACTTTGATCAACATATTGGTGGATTTTTTGATTAATATCAATAACTAAACCACTAAAATCAATGTTCTTAGCAAATAATGCGCTTTATTTCGGCACGGTAAAATATTTTGTCACTATTTTCTTACTAATCATTTGACATAACAATTTAAAAGGTTGACAGTTGGTTTGACAATTTACAATAAAAACCGATTTTTTGGGAAATATTCCATTTCCATGCATTCCAATCGGATTTAATCAAACTATCACTAGAGTACGTCTCTAGTGATAGTTTTATTGATTGATCCGCACAAAGTTTGTGCCACAAACGACAATAATAATGACTACGACTTTTTCTATTTTTAATAAATTAGTTATTTTTTATATTTATTACAATAAGCTATTTTTCAAATTAATTGAAAATAGGTATAAAGGTGTAACAATGTTCAAGCCAAGCGAGCGATCACTTTCCTTGTGATTAGAAAATAGTTATTTAACTTACTGCTTTTGCTAATGAAAGGCGTCCGCGTTCTATTTATTGACTTCGTTACGCACTGTTCCGTTACACAAGTTTACTTGACTTCAATATTTCGCCACAAATTAGGATTTCTACACAGTTCCTATTACCAACCAATACCTACCAATACCTACCAATACCTACCAATACCTACCAATACCTACCAATTTTTTTGATAAATGATGTCGAACGAAAAAGAAACTTAAAATTAATTATTGGAAGAATAAAATATTTTAGGCGATTTACGATTGTTATTGTCTCTTGCCAGGGACTTAAAAACACCTTCATAAAGGTTACAGAATAATAAGTGTTACATGTTGAATTGGTAACAGAATCAAATATGTAACACTTATAAATGTGTTTTCAATGTGTTAACCCAAAACACTTACAAAAGTGTAACCGTAACATATCTGTAACAGATATAAAAGTGTTAACAGTGTTAATAAGTGTAACAGGTAAAAGCAGCGTTGCCAAATTTACAATGTACTTTTTTATGGTTAATAAAGCATTAGCTCCTAAGATACAGGATCTTCTTAGTTTAGGAGTCAGGGTATTCAAATTAAATTGACTGTTGTATTGCTTGTACTTTTTGTACTTACATTTGATGTCAAATATGTACTTTATATTTTTAAATATTTCACAAAAAATTAAAAAAAAAAAAAATATATAAAAAATAGTGTCCCACCGGTATCGGGAACAGGGTCCAAGCTACCGGCGGTCAGGGCTCCAGAGAAAGGAACCTCCTAACGATACGAGCCGTGTCCAGGAGTACCGCTTTCTGAATCAAGCCCTTGATCCAGCCGCCTAAAGCGATCCTCCTAAGGTGTTGGTCGAGGCTCTTGGCTATTAAGCCATTGGCAGACACGACTATCGGTACAATGATCGCTGAGTCCACATCCCACATGTCGACAACCTCGCGAGCCAAGTCAATATACTTGATTTGTTTATCTTTCTCGGCTTTCACAAGGTTCTCGTCATGCGGAACGGATATGTCAACAATCATTGCACGCCTCTAGCTTCGGTCTACCACCACTTTATCAGACTTATTGGCTACAATAGTCCTGTCAGTGATGATGGACCGATCCCAGTACAAAGTGATATGACCATTATCAAGAACTGGGTCGGGCTCATACCTGTAGTACGGCACTTCCGATTTCACAAGAGAGTATTTCAGAGCAAGTTGCTGATGGATAATCCTGGCTACAAGGTTGTGTCTATGCAAGTACTCTCCGTTAGCTAGACGAGAACAACCAGAGATAATGTGACGAATTGATTCTCCCGGACGGTGACATACCCGACAGATGTCAACCGTGCCGTCCTTTACAATAAATCTCCGGTAGTTATTCGTCATGATAACTTCGTCCATAATTGCACAGACAAAACCTTCGGTTTCCCCAAAGAGGTCACCGAAACGCAGCCAGGCTACGGACGCCAATTGGTCTACATCGGGCCCGTGAAAGGCCCGGAAAAAGCGTCCGTGAAGTTCCTTGCTCTGCCATACTTCCCTGCGATCGTTAGTGTCAAGCACTACCTGTTTGCGCCAGTTCTCGTTAGCCAGAGAGAGCGGGGTGAGTCCCTTGTCCACTGTCACTACATCTCGATGCATACCCACGTCGGTAGCTAGGAAATATTCCCTGAGACTGCATACCTTGCGGTTGTGTAGGGTCTTAACATTTAAAAAACCTCGACCTTCACACTTCCGCGGGATATACAGTCTCATCACCGACGATCGTGGGTGATGCATTCGGTATGCAGTCAGCAGTGTGCGGACCCTCTTATCCAGGGCGTCAAGTTCCGTTTGAGTCCATTTGAGTACGCCGAAAGAGTACATCAATACTGACCATGACCCAACCGTTGAAGGCGCGCACCTTGTTTCCGCCTGAAAGAAGACTATTGAATACCTTCTTCGGGCGTCCAAAGAAACGCTCCTTCAACGATTGCTTCATGTCAGTGTTATTGATGCCTAGATCTTCCGACATACCCAAATACTTATAGGTTTCGGTTGGAGAGGGATCTCAGGTTTATGGAATCCGTGAGTTGAGTGCCCACGGATTCCACAACCTCCCTCGTTTTACATGCATGACCGCACATTTGTCCACACCAAACTCCATCCCGATGGCACTACTGAAGGTTTCAGTTACCTTCAGTAGCTCCATCAGTTGCAGATTGTTGGGGGCAAAAAGTTTCAGGTCATCCATGTAAAGTAGGTGAGATATTACCTGACCACCTCTCTTCAACCGTTAGCCTAGACCTGAATTCTCCAGCAGTGTGCTTAGAGGATTCAAGGCTAGGCAAAACCAAAGTGGACTCAAACTATCAACTTGAAATATACCTCGCTCGATCCTTACAGGTTCGCTATTCCTCTGGATATGTCGACATCCTGGATAGCGGAGGACCGTACTCCATTGCCTCATACACGACATCAGGAAGTTGCGTAGTGTTGTATCAATTTTATACAATTCCAGCACCCTCATGAGCCATGTATGAGGAACAGAGTCATAGGCCTTCTGATAATCTATCCAACATGTCGACAGATCCTTTCGGAAACGTCGAACCTGTTGGCTAATGGTCATATCAATGAGGAGCAGCTCCTTAGTACCGCGGCACCCGTTCCTAATCCATTCTGAGAAGGTGACATGATCAAAATTTTGTCATTATGACTATTAATTTTGCTTCTCAGTATGGATGTAAGAACTTTATAGACCGTCGGCAAACACGTGATCGGTCTATAATTTTTAGGCTCCGCAGTACTACCTGACTTATGGAGCAGGTGGGTTATTCCTGTTGTTAGGAACTGGGGTAGCGACCCTGACTCTAAGGCAGACTGAAACTGATATGCCAAGCGAGCGTGCGATCTTGTAAACCACTTAATCCAGAAATTGTGCAGCCCATCCGGCCCTGGAGATTTCCAGTTTGGCAACGGACAGACTGCACGAGCTACATCTTGGGGGCTAATGTCAATTGCCCCTATTTGTGGTATTGGATCGCACGCACGCTCGACCTCTCGAGTCCAGTCACCCTCGGTGTGACTGACAGGCACCGACCAGATGCTGCGCCAGAATGAACTCATGGCGTTATCATCCGGGAGGCGCGCATCAGTCACACCTTGGTCCGGTCTCTCCCAAGCCCACCTTTCATTACTCCGGAATGTGCGATTCTGGGTGTATCGCTCCACCCGCCGCTTATACCTGCGGATACGGTTTGCCCATGCATTCACCTTCTGCTTCAGGAAGTCGATGCGCTCTGTGACACGGGACATATAGTCTCGAGGGCTGATGTCAGTCCCCGAAAACGCCCGCCTCACAAAGCGCATCACTCTTGGGCGAGTGTTGCCCTCCCTAAAACAGATTAGTTTGCCGATGAGTGCTCTGGCCCCACCAATACGACGCTCGATCCTGCACTGCCAAGCCGGCACGGCTGGTTTCGGTCGTGTAGCTACGTCACAGTTTGGAAACTTGACGTGAGCTACACGACATGCCGCAACAGCTGCGCAGTACATTATCGAGTGTGTATCAGTGAGATCTTCGCAGTCGTCAAAATAGTTTGACAACTGCAAATCCAAAAAAATGTAGACTCTGAATTTTTATTTTATTTAGATGTGTATTGTATTAGAGTACTTTTAAATTTAAAATGAGTGACATTAGCTATCTAGATTTTTTTAATTTACTCGCAAAGTTTAATGTTACAGCTATTTACTATACATGGCTATAAAAAAAAATCAAAAGCGACCGGAATCTTCCAACTCCCTCAAAAATTCTCTAGTTCGCTAGTGATGTGCCACATGCTATAAAAATCTTTTTATAACTTAAGACTAATGTTCAAAATTATGATTTAAAAAAATATTTATGCTTAAATGATACCTGAAAAACCTATTAAAAATTTTATCTCACTTTTATAAGGTAAAATCTGTCTCGTATCTCTCTTTTTGGGTTTTACTAGAAATTAAAAAATCCACAGGACATGAGAAGTGTTTAAGGGTCTGAAAGGATAGCAGATGACCCCTCCCGTCGACCTTTTCAATTTGGCACACGATGCACCAAACACCCTCTATATAACTAGAGTGCCTATTTCTCATGACAATTCCAATAAATGTAAAATATCTGTGAACGGTATTGGTTTTATTACGAGGCATACTTTCTGTTACTTAGTGTATTGTAAGCAAGAGATGGTGACTTAAGATAAAAAAAATAATGGCGTGTGCGTGCGATCGGAAGTCGGAATCGGAACTAAACAAAACAAATATAATTATGTTATGTTTAATGCGTTAGTATATGTGTACTGAAGATCGTCGTAAGCTTTACAACGCGCGTCTTACACTCTTACGGCCGCCACGCGTTGTTGCCGTACTGTGCAATTACTTATTACCTTATACCTAAAGCTATACTAAAACCGATTATTTCAGTTACACATATTAACACTTATTAACACATATAAAAGGTTACAGTTTGTTTCGGTAACATTATTGTATCGATTACATTTAAAAGTGTTTTTCTGTTAAAACTGTTTTAAAAAACAGTGTTAAAAACACTTAATACGGTTACAGTTTGAGTCCCTGTCTCTTGCATCATCTCTAATCAGATCCGTTCGGAAATTGACAAATTGACAACTTGTCATTGTCAATGTCAATTTAACTCGATTTGTGGATTTGTGTTCAATACAAACTCAGATTACAAAAAAAAACTTTTTAATTTATTAAATCAATTAATGTTCATTTGCTTAACAAACTATAATAAAAATACTGTGAAAATATGTCACAACTCCAACCAATATTTAACCGATTAGAAAAACTTACCCATGCAGGTAATTCGTTGTCACATTGTTTTCGTATTATTTAATTTTGTTTGTACGATATTATAACTTTTCTTTTCTTCTCTATTTCAGAAGGGCATAGCGAATTTGTTTCGCTACTCAAAGATATGGCTATAAATGAAAACAAATTTATTTCAAATGACTCTTTTATAATGTTGAAGACGTTCTTGCAAAAGATAATCAATGCTATAGACGAACTTGCTGCTGCACTTAACAACGATGAAACTATTCTAATCAGTGTTAAAAATCAGAAACTTTTACAAACCTGTTTTCAACTCGTAACATCTCTTGGTATGTCACCATGTCTGTTACCAGGGCTTGGAATAAAGTTGTCAAAGAGATGTGTCACCGGAGCTATACTGCCAAAACTTTCGTTAACTGATGAACAAAAGTATGAGATGCTTGTAAGTTGTACAGATTTTATCACAAGAAGTTACTGTGTCTCGGCCCTTAAAGCTGTAATCATAACTCTGCATCTCTCGGATTATTTGGCAGCATTGATACAGTTGTCATTTGCACCATTTAAAAAACCTGGTACATATAATAATTTTACTATGACTCTAGAAATGTATGATAAGCTCAGTGAAGATAGGAAAAAGTATATTACTATTTATAATCATCTTGTGAATAGTTGTTTTCAGCCTATTCTCATGAAGGAACTATTGGTACTACAGAGTGGTAAAGAGCCATCTCCCCCAGCTTTTGCTAAAAGAGTCATAGCAAAGGAATTGAGCCAAAGATTAATAGCTCCTGGAGGTCTACTGAGCTTAATCAGATGTTTTATAGAAAGTTATGATATTGACACGGGATTGGAGTGGAAGAAAATTGATATGATTTGCAGGATCATAGCAGCAAGACATGGAAGCGGTTCAGAAAATGAATATCTTTTTAACATTTGTTTTCAGTTGCAAGAGATACTGTCTTTACATAATACATATTATTTAGCAGCAGCTGTGGCATGTGTGTTGAATTTGAATGATAAATTCCCTCAGGCAGAACCTGTGATTTTGTTAGTTAAACAAGTATTCCAGACTTTTGATTATAATTGTTTAACCACAACAAGTAACTTGCCTGGAACTATCATACTGACCCCTGAAGAAGTAGAGCAAAAAATAAATGTTCTACATGCATGTGTGTGTTCTACCAAGTTGGATTGGCCTGTTCAACTTCTCATACCAAACTTATATTTAATTTATTCTATTGGAGTAAAATGTACAAATCATGATGAATTGAAAATCAAATTGAAAGATATTGTACTAAAAAGTTTAGAAAAACTAAGAAAAGAAGAACTTCTTGGTATGATTAAATCATTTTTATTTGGGAAAGATGTTTCTACCCCAGGCATTCTAGTAGAAGAATTTGATGCTGGTGTTGCTGTAAAATCAGTGTCAACTGGTGAAGATTATGTGAAAGAGGAAGCTGTCATATACTTTATGGAATTATTCAAAAGCACAACTGATGATGCATTAGTTACAAATGTATTTTCGATAGCTTTAAAAATACTAATAGACCTAAATGACAGAAGACGTAAAATAGGAAATAAAGAAATACTGTTCAGTGAAGATGATCCTATTTTAATTAATGAAACTGATCAACGGTATGCAATCATCCTCCAGTTACTTTCAGAAATATCTGCTTCACCCAAAATTGTGAATTCTTTAAAAACAAACCCCATGATTGTGTCCGATTTCATTGAACACTTTCTATTGAAACAGAATATTGATGTAAATGATGAATGTGTCTCTATTGCACTGGTATTACTCAATACTATTCTATCAAATTCAGACAAAATAGATGATAAGTTTAGCAATATAATACCAGTATTAAGAAAAATAGGTGAGAATGATTCAAGCTTGAACAGTATTTTGTGTAAAGAAGCACTGTCCCTGATATCTCAAGAAGCTCCTCAGAAGGAGGACACGGCATGTGAGAAGGCAGTTGCTGGTACATTTGATGAGCTTCTGCCAGTTAGAGCACATGGAATCATTGAACTTACAAAACTTATTGATGCTGGAGATACTGAAACTATTTCTAAAAAACATTATATATTTTGCATCTTTCAGGTAAATATGATTCAAGTTAATTTTCTATTATGTACCTGTTAGCCACTTTTTATAAATATTTTTCTAATACTTTACTGTCAATATTTTTGCAGGAACAGCTAAAAGATCCAGACTCCTACATCTACTTATCAGCTATCAATGGTCTGGCATCATTATGCACACACTGTACTGAAGATGTGTTACAAATATTATGTAAAGAATTCTTACAAGGGTCTAGCACTATGGAGCAGAACATTGTTAGAACAAATGAAAGTCAAAACAAGGATGCAGAGTTGAGAATGAAGATTGGCGATGTTATTGTAAAAGTGACCAAGAGATTAGGTAAATATTAGTTATCTTGTTTTAAAAGTTTGTATACAGTCCCTATTTATCCATTTCTGAGAGGTGATAGGTTCTTCACACGTAAACAGTTGAAAATGTTGTTGCCTTTACTATTATAGAAAACTAAAGACTGACGCACATTTGTTTCGTTTTTTTTTTTGGTGAGATGTTATTAATATCTTTTTTCGCTCTGGATGGAGGGGTATCAGAATTTTACTGATTAAAACCCACCTGTGTTCCTTCATTCGCCCTTTGCGTTCCAGGGAAGCGGTAACTTTTTCGAACATTCGCGCAGTTGAGTAAAAAAATCTGAGTTTTAGGTTCTGCATTTCAAAAATTCTCCTACATCACTTTCAAACATTTTATAAAGATAATTGCATACTACGATAAATGGGCGGCGGTCGCCTCTTTCTGTGAAGGAGTAATGCTAGCGAAGAAGATGGCCGCCGAGACCCCGACCCCAACTACCAGCCATCGTAGGCGTGGGCTTGCGGACGACGAGCAATTAGTAGCTCGCCGTCTCGTCCGGACCGAACCCGATTCGTTGATGGCGCGTAATGTTCCACGCGCGCCTCAAAGTAATATCAGCAAAACCGCAGGGCCCTTTTTTTATTAAGGTGGGAAATCATCCAAATGACTTCTCGCGCTCTGGGTGGAGCGGGAGGGCGTGTCAGACTTTTACTGACTAAAACCACACCTGTATCCTTCAATTACCCTTTGCGTTCTAGAACTACGGGTTTCTCTTTCAGAAATTCTCCGCAGTCCTAGTTAGCGGGCATCGGCCCTGCCTTTACATACTCTTTGCTGCTGGGCCCTTACGGTTTGCTGACATCTCTTTGAGGAGCGCGTGGATCACTACGCGCTGTTGACGACTGGGCTCGGTCTGGTTAATTACCGAACAGCCGGACGGCGGGCTACCCAGGGCTCGACGTCCGCAAGCCCGCGTCTACCGTGGCTGGTAGTCGGGGTCGGAATTACGGCGGCTAGGGCGTGAGGACCTTCGTTCCCTCACGCGTGCAGCCTCCTCCTTCGCTAGCATTACTGCTTCGCAGAAGGAGGCGACCGCCTGCCTTTCCTCCTCGCTCCGGATCATAGCCCGAACCAGGGCCCGACGCGAAAGATCGCTGCCGCCAATTGCCTCCACGAGGACACGACGATGCTCCGCCCAAGCGGGGCACACCTCCACCGTATGCTCCACCGTGTCCTCCGGGCGGTCCACACAATGGTGACACCCGGGCGTTTCTTCCGCCTGAATCCGATGCAGGAACCTCCCGAATTTGCCATGTCCGGTGAGGACTTGCGTCATGCGGAATGTGAGGACGCCGTGTTGTCGCTCCAGCCACTCCTCAAAGAGGGGACTTACAGCCGTGATTATGGCGTGCCCGAAAACCGTAGGGGCCTAGCAAGGCCGAAACCTACTAGGGCCTTGGGTCGACTTCTGAAAGGGGGACCGTGGTCCTGTGACGCAATTCGTAACTGAAGAAACAGTTATGGTTTTTGTCAGTAAATGTCTGACACGCCCTCGCAGTCCGCCCTAGAGCGAGAGAAGTCATTAGATGATTTTAAAAAAATACTACCACGCTCTACACCGCACTTTTTCTTTAATGCGCTGTGCCGCGGCTCTTTTCATCCGTTATGTACGCTTAGCTTTATCAGGCCTGGCGCACTCCGCACTGTAGGCATAAAAATGTACCTACGCGGCCTTTCTTGCAAGGCCAATTCAGTTGAGTATCACACGCAAGTTCAATCTGCCGCTTGACGCGCGCTAACAAAAATTATTTTCAAATTCTTTGTCGAATATTCTATCGAGTTTTTATTTCAAGTATTTGCGACATTTTTCGTGTAAAAAGTCAATGATCTTCAAGATCACTCAATATAAGTAGACCTTCCAGTACCTGACCCTCCCATGACCTGTCTGCCTTACTAATGCAACGTCAACATATACTGGAATTACATCTTACAAAATATTAATTATTATTTCTATTATAGTTGTCAAAAAATAAAAGGCCCGTTTTGACATCTGTCAAAACGAATACTTAAATACGCAAAAAGAATACTCGCAATATATTCCACCATATTATTTAACGCGCCAAAAAAAATTATGTATTTTTTTAAAACACTGTAATTAAGCTGTTGATCCCCGTATTAACGCCGGCGTTAACGCGCCATTGTCTTTCTATTGTGTCTCTAATTACGCACTCAAAAGGTTAATTATTATTTTATTGTTTCTTTCAGTTTCGTTCCAAGTTACATTCTAGGGTATTTCTCAAATGTCAAAACGGGCCTGTTATTTTTACCCGACTGCGCGACGCAAAGGAGGGTAATGTGTTTATCAGTCTATGTATGTATGTATGTATGTATGTATGTATGTATGTTTGTTTCTATGTGGCGTTCTAGAGACCAAATGCGTAGGCCGATTTTGATAATTCTTACGTCAATCGATTCGTCTTAACCTTGCGAGTGTTACTAAAGACATGACAGTAATCAAAATTCACCACAGCTATAACCAGACGCCATATTGTCAAAATGAAAAAAAAAAAGTCGATGAACTATGTCAAGTGGGGTGTCGTTGAATAGGTATTTTAAAATCATCTTTAGGTTCCTTTTATCATTTTTCATTTTAAATAATAGTTTAGGATATATAACGATTTAAAGTTGTTTAACAAAACAATCATTCTCGCTAATTTTCTTACTTATTGATTTAAGTTTTCATTTCAAGTATAAACGATACACAAATAAAAAAAACAGTGAAAAAGCATGAAGAACAAATATTTTTGGTAAAAAAAGTTTACCACCAAACTCGATAGATGGCGTTGTTCATTTGATGCACGTTTGTAAATCAAATCATTCGAGATTTCCCATCTACTAGACAGGTCGATGAACATAAGCCTACTAGGTTGTATAAATTACATGCAGTTGATATATCAGTAGAAACGAAAACATATGGTCAAAAACCGAAAGATGTAGGTATATGTTTCTGATGATCCTAACAAAACTGGAGGAAACGTTACATATTTAACAATCGGTTTAGGATCACGAGTTATGTTACGAAGAAATTTGAATGTTACCCATGGTCTTGTTAACGGAGCAATGGGTGTTATAAGGACAATTGAGTGGCCAGCTCTTCGGAGGGACCAATTGGAACCCGGAGAATTGCCACAAGCTGTTTATATAGAATTTGACGACAAAGCAATTAAAAACAATGTTCCTGGAGTAGGAGTCAGAATCGAACCATCGACGACAGAATTCGATGCACTTCGCGGACAGGGTAAAATAGAGCGAAAAATGTTGCCATTGATATTGTGCTGGGGTGTAACTGTACACAAGCTCCAAGGAACTACTTTGGACTTTTGAACCGAGCTGTGGTTGACTTAAGTTCACGCATTTTTGCTAAAGGTCAAGCATATGTAGCTTTGAGCCGAGTTAGGTCTCTAGAGGGACTAATCATCAGTAGTTTAGACCACCGCAAGTTACTTAATAATCCCCACGATATTAACTTCCTCAATGAAATGACTAGATTGCGAAATTTACCATCTTATAACGAAGTCAATGAATCGTAACTAAAAAGTATAAAATAAAATAAAAATATTTAAAGAAAAACAAAAAACCCGACTGCGTCGAAACTAATTTTAAAAAATACGTAAAAAAATTAACTTAAATAAAAACTAAAAAGAAACAAACAAGCCCAGTAGTTTAGAATTCTGTTATGTAATACTAAATAACTACACAATTTAAATAGTTTTATAATCGATACACACATAAAACAAATCATACATTCTAATGCAGAACAGACCGACTCACAGTCGGGGCCCCTTGGGAAGATTTGATTGGTAAAATTTGAATGGGCCCCGACTGTGAGTCGGTCTGTTCTGCATTAGAATGTATGATTTGTTTTATGTGTGTATCGATTATAAAACTATTTAAATTGTGTAGTTATTTAGTATTACATAACAGAATTCTAAACTACTGGGCTTGTTTGTTTCTTTTTAGTTTTTATTTAAGTTAATTTTTTTACGTATTTTTTAAAATTAGTTTCGACGCAGTCGGGTTTTTTGTTTTTCTTTAAATATTTTTATTTTTTTAACGTCTTAAATGGCCTACCACCTTTTAAAAATTACATATGAACACAAAGCTAACGCACACATAAAACCAACAAAGTTATATCCACTTCATTTTAATTTCATTTGTTTAGATACCTAACTAAATGTAAACAATTTCTTGACACTTATATGAGATGATTTTCTAAAAATACATTTTAAAGTACGGATATAATTACATACGGTACAAATCAATTAGCTACCTATCTACCATATAATTTTAGAAAATCTGAATATAATTATATGTTATAAAACGTAGGTACCTATTTCACATTTTTCAAAACACAACTACTAACCCTATAGCGGTCTGTTCAAAGGTGCATAACGGGCGTAATAAAAGAGATTCGAGACGTGGACTTAAAGTGCATTTTGATTCGTTACGAGCGCGACTAGCCCCGGTAGTCAAATATAATGAAGGTCACGTCCGTGCCGTACAATGTATTATGAAAGTTGAGAGCGTTGTTAGTAGGTTTATATTCGCATGTTTTCTTTCGCAGAGTGAAATTTCTGTACTTGTACTATTACTTATTCTGTGGCTTTATGAGTATCTACTGATTCTTTCAACTAATCAACGTATTTCGCATAAAATTATTACAAACCAATGTGTGTAATTGTTATATAACTTGTTGTTACAGGTGAAATGGCAATAGTTCACAAGAATATCCTACTGAACACGATGCTGTGTGCAGTCAATGACAGTGATCCTCTGATCAGAACATCAGCCTTGTCAAACCTGGCAGAAATCGCTCTGGTGCTACACTACAGGATAGGAAGTATTATTTATGAGGTAAATATCTCTTCAAAATTGTATTAATCAGCGCAAAATGATAAGATAGTTTTTTTTTTTTCTATTTTTCACAACAAACCCTTTTTAATCATTACCCATGATAAAAAAATAGGTAACTACCTAGTCCGCCATATTGGATGTAAAATTACGTCACTGAAGGTCTTTTTTACATTGCATGGGTAGGATGACAGCAAGACGAAAATATATCTTTAGATGAGAGAAAAGGATAGGTAGCTACATTGTATGAATCCGACAGCTGTCACTTGCACTATAGCAATTGTAGTTCGCAAGATTTGAAGTACATACAAACATTGCAAGTAAAATAAAATGTTGTACAAAGGAGTCTTAATTAGGATTTTTTACTTATCCTGAAATATACCTTATTGCTTATATCCTAAACTGTAAACTATAAACTGGGGGTACGCGCGAGTACATCTGTTTATGTCTGTATCGATATCGACAATTATATTATTAACCTAGTATATTATTAAATTTTAATAAAAAATACTCTGTAAGATTGTAAGGTCTTAACTATTTTTTTTTTCAACTTGTTATAGGTGCTGTATTGTATTTGTAGTATAATAGAAACTGACAAGGCTATAGAGTGTCGAAGAGCAGCAGTCATGGTCATATCCAGCTTAATCAAAGGTTTAGGCAAGGAGACCTTATTACAACTGAAGGATAATCTTCTTCCCATATACAGAACACTTAAGAACCTCTACAGAGATAACGATGAGGACACTACTGTTAGACTTCACGCCCAAATAGCTTTGGAAGAACTAAATGACATTGTCAACCAGTTCCTTTTCCCAGAAGTAAATATGGAAAAACAAATATTTGTACTGGACGAAGCACAAGATATGTTCGAATAAAAAACCGTGAGTTTCACATTATTTGTTTTATTCACACTCGTTTTTTCCTATTTGTATTAACTTAAAATTAAATTCAACACAAGCGGACATACGAAAAACATGGAATTTTGTTTAACTACATACTTTTACTGCCATTATTAAATAGTTGAACATAAATATGTACCGAAAAATTAATTCCAAATTCATCAGGATCCATATGCCCGCTCGTAAGTCTTAAATATAGGATAGTCAATAATATCTATGGCAATCATAACATTGTTGTTAGTGATCCAAGTGCAAAACAAATACTGGCCACGAGAAATTAAAATGCCAATAGTTTCTTCGAGTTAAACTTATCAATAAATATTTATATTTTTACGTATCTATCAGGAAATCAGTAATCGGCCATCGATTTTCATGTTTTCTCATTTTAGATTTTTATTTACACAACATTTTTATTCAGATTGACATAATTTTCAGTTTAGATAAAACGTCAATTTTGTCGTACTGACCGCGTACCATACAAAATGTGCACTTACACCTAACAATTAAATTATAGCAATCACAATAGTATTTCAAAATAATCACGCTTCGGACGTATTATCGCCGTCGTTAGGTTTTTTAGGGGTGCCTTCATCTTTTTCTGATAGCGAAATAGAATAAACGGAGCTTTTGTCAGAGAATCTATCTCTATTCCGCCTGCTGAAGATCCCACTGCGCGCCAGAGACGAGACCGTCGCGATAGAAATGTTGTCTCTGTCAGCTTGCGGTACCACTTTCCATATTAATAGCGCGATGCCGCCAAACGCAGCCACTACTAAGAACATGACCAAGGTAACCTCACCGAACGCGCCTGGAATAATAAATCAAATATAAGGAGGACGGCAATAAATCATAATCGAATCAGTTTTGAAGAACCGTTTAGACATACTTTGTTGTGACTCCTCCTTCCTTGCTTCGAGTCTGGCAGGCTGTAGTTCGTTGTAATCCATGTCCTGATTCTCGTAGGGCTCGACAGATCCGCTGGAAGGTTTATGCTGGTGAAGCACGTCTCCAGGGTTGGATTTTGGCAAGTTGATGCCGGCTCTTACAGTCAGAGTCTCAGGTTTATAGGTACAAAGAACCAAGAATCTGAAAGAATTATAGACCATAAATACTCGAAACAACACCTAAGACTGCATTGTTCACATAACTATTTCCAAACCTACAAATAATGTACACAAACTGTAATATTTGTAGGTTTGGGTATAGTTTGTTGGTTTGGATCAATTCTAATTTGAACTGTGGAGATGCCATATTTCTTACCGTCTTGTGCTATGCGTAAGAATGGGCAGATTCTCTTGCACGATGACGTAGGTAGCGACCGTAGTGTCGTTCACTTCGGAGCCGCACTCGTCGTGGTGGATCCGCAAGATGTACGCGTCCTGGGCGCTGTTAGGATTGCCCTGGATGGAGCACCGCTCGGGCCCGCCATCTGCTGCTTCCACTGCGATGCGACCTCCGAAGAACGGGCCCGTAGATACTTCAACTTCACTTGCGTGTGGTAGGCATTGTGTGGCACGAGCTGAAACTGTCAAAGGAATATCGTTTAACCTTGATATGACCCTGCATGGCACTAGGGGCCTTACCATGACGTATTACAAAGTCAAGCGTGCGTGCGAGAAAGAGGGTTGGAGCGATACACTCTATAGGTCTTTTTTATTTGTAGGTAGAAAAATCATCCAAAGACTTCCCCCGCCCTTGCGGGCGGAGCGGGAAGACGTGTCAGACTTTTACTGACTTTGTTTTGTTTTATAAAATTCTTTATTGATATAAAATATACACATAATTGTAAAACTTACACATTAAGTCACAATTCAGTCTTCAAATAATAACACTTGCAGACTATAGACGCCTTTTTACCCGACTACGGAGGGTTATGATTTTGACAGGCTATGTATGTATGTGAGTTTGTTCATCTGTTCCCTCATAGCTCCTAATCTACTTATCGGAACTTGACGTATGAGGTATCGTTAGAACCGTCTTAATTGTCCGCTGAACATAGGCTACGTGACGTGTCACAAAAATTGATATGGCGCCCTCTAGCGGACAAAAAGTAATGTGTTAAAAATAAATATGGATTAAAATACGCCGTGTTTGGTATCATTTGAAAGGGCTTCACTTGTACATTTCCAATATATTGCTCAAATTTAAAGTGACGCCCTCTAGCGGACAAAAAGTCATGTTTAAAAAAAAATTAAGATAAATATACCGTGTTTGATATCATTTGAAAGGGCTTCGCTAGTCATCATCTTCCTGCCCTTGTCCCATCATACTTAGGGTCGGCACAACATGTTTTTTTCTTCCATTCTATCCTGTCAACGGTCATGCTATCACTAACTTCCTTTTCTTTCATATCACTGTTCACACAATCCATCCATCTTTTCTTTGGCCTCCCTCTCCCTCTCCACCCATCCACATCACAAGGTCACAAGGGCTTCGCTAGTACTTATCAAAAAATATCATCAAAATTCAATGTGGCGCCCTCTAGCAGACAAAAAGTATTGTGTTAAAAAAATACGATAAATATGTCGTGTTTGGTATCATTTGAAAGGGCTTTACTTGTACATACCAAAATAAATAGTAAAGAAGCACAGTGATTTAACACCAAAATCTTTTAAATAAAAAAAAAGTAAAAAACTAAAACCCGACTACGACAAAAAAAATGACGCTGAAAAAGTATGAAACAAGATTTCAAGATGCTGAAATAGACAAGGTAACTGGAAAAACAAGAATAGAACAAAAAGAAAAGCCGTAGTCACACGTTATTAAAGTGTAATTTCGATTATTACCTACCTATAACGTGTGACTACGGCTTTTCTTTTTGTTCTATTCTTGTTTTTCCAGTTACCTTGTCTATTTCAGCATCTTGAAATCTTGTTTCATACTTTTTCAGCGTCATTTTTTTTGTCGTAGTCGGGTTTTAGTTTTTTACTTTTTTTTTTTAAGTATTAATGCAATCAAGAATGTAAATTTTAAAACATGATATAAAAAATAACTTAAATCCATAATGCTTAAACATATGAAATCATTGCATTGATTCCATAATTATAATTAGGGGGTAGAACTAAGTTTAAATACGCGCAAGCGTAAATGTTTACTGATTAAAAACCCACTCCTGTTCCTTCTTTGCCTTCGTCCCAGGGCCGAATTTTCCTTTCAGAAACAAACCCTTGGCCCCAGTAGGCTACGTCCCTGCTGGGCCCCTACGGTTTGCTGACATCTTCTTGCGCGCCCGCGCCGTCGACTACTTGGGCGCGGTTCGGACGGTTACTAGACGGTCGGACGGCAAGCTATACCCATTGCTCGCCGTCCGCAAGCCCGCGCCTACGGTGGCCGGATATCGAGCGTGAGGGTCGCTCCGTCGCGCGTGCACGTGCGGCCTCCTCCTTTGCTAGCATTACTGCTTCGCAGAAGAAGGCGACCGCCTGCCTCGCTTCGGACCATGACCTGTACCAAGGCCCGGCGCGAGAGATCGTTGCCGCCGAGCTCCCCCACGAGGACACCAAGCGGGGCACACCTCTATCGTATGCTCCACCGTGTCCTCCGGGCGGTACTCTATAGGTATAAGCTCCACCCCTTTAACAGTTCAGTTTAGTTCGTCAAATAGACCGCGTCAAGAGTTCGTGGTAGGGCCTCAGGGCTCCTAGTATGACGCGCCAATGACTTCGCTGTGAAAAAGAGACGGATTTTCGAGTCTGGTTTGTCAACAGTAGTACTTACTAACTGTGAATATGTAACTTGAAAATTGTTCTAGTGCAAATAAACTGGATTTTTTATTTGCCTACAATATACATTATAAAATAATAACTTAAAATGATCTCTTACATCCTTTCGTGGGTACGATGATAATTTTCGAGCTAATCGATTGTGGGTCGGCCAAATCTCGAGCGTCTCGCCGGACTGGCCTAACTTCGAAGGAGTACGTCGTGGCCATCCGCAAGCCGATGATACGCGTACTGTACATGCGCCCGCGCCTCACACCGGGCGGCTGGCTCGTGGTCGTTGATGCTTCTGTAGTACTAGTCGAAGGTTTGGTGGATTTTTCTTCTTCTGCAGTGTCGATCACCTTGAAGTCAACAATTCAATATTAATAATAAATCCCAGGCTATCGGACACTACGATTACAAAACAGCTTTGTTGGCAACCTTGACTGCAATAAAGCTGATTGTAGCTTAGCAGTGCGGATAATGATGTCAACGTAAAGCTCAATGTTTAAATATAATCTGATTCAATAAAAGAGAAAGGCTACAAACACTGGCAGCGGTGCTATATTAACACGTAAATACAGTAATGACTAGCGGGCATGTTCCTTGTCACAGTCACGCCGCAGTCACGCTCACCGCGCAAACCCCGGCCCATTATCTCCCGTTTTGGAGTGCGAACTCATTGCCATCATATACTATTGTAGAATGTCATAGTTTTTAACAATTATATTTCACACGACTTTGCCATATTGGTTATATTAGTTCTCGATAGCAATTCAGTACCTTCGTCCTGCAGCGATATTGTCCCCATGCTTGCAGTTCGCAGTAATGCACTTGAAATGCCAAAACTTTCGGTCGGTCTTCTTCATCGGGCTTGCCGTACTCCCATCGCAGTCTCACGTCGCGAAAGTCAGGCTCACCAATCAGATGCAGCACTTCTGTAAACCGCAAGCATAAAAAAATGTAGACATTCAGTTCCGATAACAAATAAGGGGTGTTTATCGTTACGCTCGGATTGATCAGCGATGCAGCGATCCGGGCGTGCCATTAACCCAATGACTTGCTCACTGAGCCGTTGTTGCTTCCAATAATTATAGTATCATCGATGTAATAGGATCTCCCTTGCGCTACTTTTACAAGCTGGCCAGTGTGTGCAGCGATATCTTACGTTACGGATAGTTCAATCATATTCAGGCCCCGGGCGTGTGGCGCATCATAATTTATGGAATTAGTTCACTCATCACCTAGTGAAAGAGTAAGTAGGCGGTAGGCGACTAAGTAAATAATTTCTACTTGAAGGAAACCACTCGACATCACTTATAATGATTGAATAAACAATGCTTCGGTATACCAAATAATTCGAGAAGCGTCTACATGTAAATCTCAACACATAAATAAATTGACAGTATTTTTTGAGTAAGTACCTAGAGGTACCTACCTACTTACATTAAAATATTCGCAAATAAACATTCGTCCATTGAGGCTGTAGCAGTAAGTAGGTAGGTAGGTGGATATGAGAATTTTAACGAAGGCTATGCAATGCTTTTCCACCTTTTTCTTTGTGTGTTTATATGTAGATGAACATAGTTATATCACAGTATATGATATCGTAGTGAAAATAATATAATAAACTAGCTTCAGCCAGCGGTTTCGCCCGCGTTAAAGTACGATTTTGGAAAATCTTTAGTGCTGGCTTACGTCATAAAAGGAAACCTGCAAGATTTCACGGTCCTAGTCCCAGTAGTTTCGGCTGCGCGTTGATATGTTAGTCAGTCAGTTTTTCCTTTTGTATAAAAGCCCTCCCCCCAGGGGATGAATTTCATTAAAATACGTAACTCGTCTTTCATCAATTCTGTTAAAGAATGTTCATGCAAAATTTGAAGTAGATTCGACCAAGAAATCACGTCCCATACAAATGTTGCCCCACTTTTTCACTCCCTTAGGGATAAAATTTCGAAAAATCCTTTCTTATCCGATGCCTATGGCATACAAAAAACAGCAGCTTAGACTGTGCGTTGATCCGTCAATCAGTCATTCAGGACAAAGCACTTTATAAGTTGTAGGTAAATAAATGAGTGAAAAAATCTATATTTACCGAAACACACACACAACGTTTACACCAAGGTGACAAAAGTGGCAAAAGAAAAAAAAAACGTATTATTAGAGTAATTCCTAAATTACTCCTGTATCGTGGGTGCGTTCGTGCGTTCACAAACATGTAAACTTACATAAGTACACAAAACACACAGACACAGATACACCTATCTGTAGATCATAAAAATATTTGTCCAGAAATCAGAAACGTTTATTTCAAATAGACCAATTACAGGCACTTTTGAATTGTCAAAATGTCGGTCAGTCAAAAAAAATACAAGTGAAGCTAAATTGCACGTTCCAAAGCGTAGATCTCTATGGAGAAGAACGTGCAAGAAACTCCCCATGGACACTCTTTTAAATCATATTATGAGTTACATAAATCTTGGTTACATATTTCTTGTCGCTTCTAATATGTGAGCACAATGTAGATAAGTAATAATAATTAAAATAAAAAAAAACTAATTTAAAAAAATAAAAATTGAATTAAGTCACTGGCAGCTAAGAGATGACCAGTCTCAACTGACGGTACCCGTTCACGAGCATGACGCGTGCATCAGCCCCACTCAGCTCAACCATTTTGAAGGGAAATAAATGACCCAATAACACGTGCCGCCATCAGCGTGTCCCATGCGGGAATCGAACCCGCGACACAACGCAGCAGCCAGCTCAATCACTGCGCGTCAATTTGATAGAGGAACTTATTTATTTAAACTTCATGTACAATAGTGGTACATAGGCGGACTTAATGCAACAAGGCATTCTCTACCAGTCAACCTACAACCTTACCTTATTCTAAAATATAGGTGCTTGATAAAAAAAAAAATATAGCGCATTTAGGAGGAAAGTGTAGCCGTGGATTTAGTAGACTGGATTTTGCGGCGTTATTAGGTACTGCGAAGTTAACCGTAAGGACCCAGTAGGGCAGTGTGGGAATTTTATGAAGTACCGTGGTCCTGGGACGCAAAGGGAAACTGAAGGACACAGGTGGGTTCTAAGGAGTAAAAATCTGATACACCCCCTCGCTCTATCCTAGAGATTTTTTTTTAAATTATTTTAGAGTTTTATTGTTCCTTGTAGGACATAAATCCACCCATTGTACTGAAGGAACAATATCTACAACATTAATTTACTAACAACCTAATAAGTTATTTTACAACTCTATCGGCTACTGAGGGAGTCGGTGTTGAGGCTGTGACAGTAGCAGATGAAACATTTTCGTCATTTTTGATAATGGTCAGCTAAAGCACGCTGAATGACTTTTATATAACCATCCTATTAATGTTAAACTTTCTTATCATCACCGACTCCTTTCCACATCGTTCCGAACATACTCCATGAGCAAATGTTGCACGTCCTCAATTTTGCCACAAGTTGTGAAATTTGGTGAGTCTATCTTCTTCCCCTGGAGAAGTCATTTGACTTCCCATCTCATAAATGGTACTGCAAGGTTGTCCATGTGACTAGATTGAGAATAATCAAAGGCGATATTATCTTCCCCTAGTGACGTAGACTTGTAAGGTGGTTATTAACTACAATTAAATAATTTATAGCGATTAAATCGCATTCCTCCGGTCGCGTTGCTCGCAGGGTTTATTGACACGTATTATAACAATTAGCGAGATATATAGTTATTTTCCCTATTATGTAATAGAGCCTTAAAATATTAATACGCCTTTCCGTACAAGACCAGTGGCTAGCTCCATAAAATGGCGTAGGTACCTAAGCATTTTTGATTTAATAAGGAAGAATGTTGTTAGGAAATAACTCGAATGAAAAGCCGCTTGGTACCTGTATTTGTGGTAGGCACTTTATTAGATAGAGATCTCTCCATCTAATAAAGTGCCTAAAAATACACGTATCTACAAAAGAGTGTGGCTATCTAGCCACACTCTTTTGTAGATACGTGTATTTTTGTAGTAAGTAAATAAGTAAGTAATGAACTTGCCAGACGTACATTTTAATATTAAAATGAAAAAACCATAATGTAGGTATGGATATTATTGTTATGGTCACCACAGCTTAATCCTTTACGAATTCATGATGATTCATTACATACAGCCTCATTTTAAATACCTATGAAAACGCACAAAGAGAAACGAGGCCAGTTCCCAAAAGTAAGAATTTGTTATAACGTTCCAAATACCTTCAAGTCATAAAAAGAAATAAGAAGTCAAAATCACATCGTATATTTGGTTGACTTTATCATTTGGATGCAGATATATGTATATACCTACGGAAAAGTTTCGTTCATCAAAACAAAGAATGGTCCAAATAATGTGTTAAAACATTATTTTTCATAGGTAACTAAATGGACGCATCGCCCTCGATCGCAACAAAACCAGAAATTGTTCAGGCCTCGAAATGGAATTGCAATATCATTAACATTTTTATTTTACCACAATATTTAAAAACGGATGTGGCCTCGCGACTCTCTGAGAGGAAGCGCACGGAACATCAGTATTATACTCTAAACATAATCGAAAATTTATTCGCATGTATGATGAATTTCGAGAAAAGCTTAATGTATATCAATATAAAGATTTGCTGAAGTCCGTATAGCATGGGCGAAACGAAGGAAGAACCAGAAATATGGCAGAAATTAGCCAGAAACCTGAACGAACTGATTGAAAATATGTATTTCATGCCGAAAAAGACAATAATTATGTACAAACTATACGTAATTACCTACATTACATAAATCTGCGTGTCGTGATACCTACATCATTATATAAAGTAATGTTATGTGGTGAGCATAATGGCACAGATTTGATGGTATGACGGATGCGCAGGCGGCGGGCATGACCCAACGACTGGACCAGAACGATCATTGTGGCTGCTGGCCGGTACAATACCGAGCTACTAACAACCAAGGGAAACAACAAACTTGTTTTCAAACAATCAAGTTATTTTTTTTTTTATCGATTATTACCCATAATTTTCGACTCCAAACAATATATAAATATAAATATCGTACACTGAGAGCAGTGGTGGCCGAGTGGTAACGGCTCCGACTTACGAGTTATAGGTCGCAGGTTCAAACCCAGTCAGGCTTACTTTGTGTATTTTATTTCATCACCACTGCTCTCAAAACGGTGAAGGAAAACATCGTGAGGAAACCGGCATGTCCTAGAACCAAAAATTCGAAGACATGTGACATCCACCAATCCGCACTGGGCCCGCGTGGCGGATGACGGCCCATTCCCTCTCCCAGAGAGGAGGCCTGAGTCCCAACAGTGGGAACATTAAAAGGCCGACTATGCTAAATATCGTACGACAATTATCTATGGGCAAAGTCAGCAGCATTTGTTTGGATATTGTTGTCCAAAGACAGTACTTGCCTAAAGACGTAATCAGTAGCAAGTGTAAAGAATCGAAAGTAAAAATGCAGTTATGCTAGTAATTAGCGAAACGTCTCAGCTTTCTTCCGAAAGCGGCTGTAATCATCACCGAGTTTTTTGCTCCTCCTATTCAATGCATAATACTATGCGACTTTTTATCATGTGTACTCTACACGTTAGCGAACGGAGCATCATCTAGGTCTATTTTTACACGCTTCTCTTTATAATAGTAAAGTACAGGAAATGCGTGAGGGGCTTGTTCATTGTGTAAGCTCTTTATGTAGATATACCTTCAGCAATGTCTTCAACAATAGTTTATAATTGATGGCAGTTTTTACCACAATCTGGTTCCGCTAACATAACTCTTACGAGCTAAACGACATCAACTGGATTGCATCAAATAAAGTTATCACTTCCAGAAAAATCTACAATGTTTTGGAGTGGTTTTATATGTTGATGAATTTGTAACAGTGAGTCATTGTGACGAGCGAGTGGCGCGAAACGGCTCTATCCAAACAATACGCGTTTCACGCGTGATGCTCTTCCTGCCGAGCTTTATGGGGCCATCTGATTTCATGGTGTCAATGCAGCACCGCTAACACAGACGTGAATTCACATCGGAATTAATGGAAACTGCATGAAATGATTAACATTCGAGATTTTTGCCAACTGGGTGGACATCTATGTTATCTTTACTGCCTACGAACTAATTTTCAGGAGTAATTCGATTGGTAGAAACGGAGAGATTTCTCATCAAAATGCAGGAGCGTTGCTCGAATTAGTTAAACCGATTTCCATAATTATATTATCGGCCACTTAACTAACCTTCTCCAAACTAAGTATACCTATAAGATGTCCCTTAATTCAATTCAGTGTAGAATATTATGTCTGCCATGCATACAAAAGCAATAAAAATACAGCATGGTCAATGATATGCATCGTTGCGCGCACGTTCAAGAATTCCGAGATCCGATTGTTTTTGGTTCGCGATGCAACGACAAAAATAGCGACTATTCTACTGCCACCGTTTAGGGTTGAAGAAAGAAGCACGTTTTTTTATTCGAACAGTAGGTATAAATTGTATTGGTATTTTATGGGCAGCAGAAGTAGTTATATGTTAACTACTGAGAATGCTTAGAAATAAATCTCAGGCTGGACATAGAACAAGTTATCTTGATGACATTGTAGTACCCAGTGCGTCCACCGAGATTCCAGCAGCCGCCGGGCGTTATTTAAGTAGCCTGTAAATATGCCAGCAATC
This sequence comes from Mythimna impura, assembly GCA_905147345.3. Lineage (NCBI taxonomy): Eukaryota > Metazoa > Arthropoda > Insecta > Lepidoptera > Noctuidae > Mythimna > Mythimna impura. Next base: position 10,316,238 of record LR990348.1, on the reverse strand, counting down.
TGAAGGATCTCTGACATTACTCTGTTGCGTTCCACCTGCATTAGTGTATAATTTGCAATTTGTAGCAATTTCTTCATATAACAGCACAGAAAGGAATATCTTCATAACAATAATGTAACGACTCAGTTGCTTGTTACAAGAAACTTAAAAGGTCTGCTTTCGTTTAGATGGCATGTTCAACGAGAGTCTCGAGACCCTTTGAATTCGGAGAAACGATGTAAACCTATATTCCATTGTGAGGCGTGCGTGTATAATCACCGTTTTTACCGAATTCATTTAAAAGTGACCCACTGACAAAAACGCGCGAACAGAACAAAACAGTCTATCTACTTGGTACTTTTCGAACAAAACAGACAACATAACAAGTCCAAAACATTGCTAAGCTACTGATGAAATCGAGGGCAGATGAAATGGAAACACACGCGACTAAAGGTTAATTTTAAATGCCAATTATCTAACTGTAGCTGCATTATGTGTTTTCTTATAATTTGAATGAATTTTATCAAGTAATCAAAAAGTTTGCATATAAGTATTTTAATTATAATGCTAACGCTACATAAATAGCTAGAAATTGAGGTGACGATGTCTTTTATAATGTCGTTGCTAAGAAATTTGGTCAGATTTAAGTAGCGTGGAGTAATGCATTTTAATTTTTCTTTTTATCTCAACCGTCTAATTACTTGTTTACTCAAAGTAAAGCTTTTGTAATTATTTAATTGTGTGGGCATTAGAGCGAGAAGCAGCGTGAAGTGTCTGGAATACTTACTTGAAAAAATAGTTGCCATAGCTGGCAGCGGCGGCACCGATGCGCTGGCGCCGTCTTCGAATTAAATGGTTTAAGTTTGCTAACAAGATGTAGACTTCAATATTTTTTATTCGTCGAACATTGTAAAGCCTAGCTAGGGGTCAGCAGTTGGCATTTGAACAGTTGTTTCCGTTATGTGTGCACAATTACTGAATGCGACGGCTGAGATTCGTGCCCTTGGTTGACCCTGCGTAACATACCTACCGATAGTCTACTTACACGACAAACGTGACGAGACATATACATTGCGCTTTAAGTATATATTTTAGGGCATGCCAAGTATGGTGTCTGATTGCCTTAGAAGTTCTAAATGTTTTCCCAAGTTCAAATTATCCCTATAGACCCTTGTAGATACCTTCCTAGCAGTATAGGTAAAGGTGCTTATTTTTAATTTTTTGATGAAATATCAACAATATTTAGGAGCAGGGGTACCGTCCAGTGGTAACAACTTTCGAGTTGTAGGTCGCGGGTTCAAACCCAGCTAGGCGCGTTGCTTTGTGTAATTTATTTATATATCCAAATTGCTCGTTTCCTATCGCGAAGAACCGGCAAGAAACTCCATAGAACAGGCAAGAAACTCCACAAAACCGGCAAGAAACTCCATAAACTCTCCAAATACTCCATAATTTCATTACCACTGCTCTCAAAACAATGAAGGTAAACATCGTGAGAAAACCGGCATGTACTAGAACTAAAAATTCGAACACATGTGACTTCCACCAATCCTATGAACGCTATGCTAGGTAAAATATCTAAAAAAAAAAAAAAAAACTGATATCAGTGATGCACGCTTACCTAGGTACTCTAAACTTGATGTAAGGTGCTATGATGGCCTTAATGTAAAGGAAGAGCAGGTATAATATCTAAGTAGTTAGAGACCATCAACTTACTTAAGTTTTCACTTTAGTATTGAAGTGAGATTGGACCTGTAGGTAATGTTGTACACAATATATTTATCTCGTTTACTAGTGTTTAAACAAAAGCTCTTTTAGAGGAGAGAGATTTTTATAAACGGTAAACTGAATAACGCTACCGATTCATAAATAAACTTGATTTAAGCTCTTGTTATTAACATCCAAGAATCATGAAGCTATATCTGCAATGCTTTAAATAAAGTCAAAGACATACCCATTGACGGAACTATGCAGATTTGAACGAAAGCTATGTGCAGGCGCCATCGTGAAATACCCACGGGTAACGGCCACTCGATCGCCAATAAAACGAATAACCGTTTATGGTTGTGCAACTGGAAGAGGCGAAGTGGTTACCTACCGTTCCCAAGAACTTTTATGGATAAACCACTGAGATATTGAAGGTACTTAAATCCCTGTGGTAATGAAAAGCCACAACGCTGTAACGGACCTGTTGTTAATCCAGTGACAGCCATTACATGGCTAAAATCAAGTCAAGAGTTTTTATACACAGAATAAATATCTTATTAATAAGATCTGAACGTTAATTCACTGTCTGCAAAAGGCAATTTAAGTGGGTAAGGTACCTAATCGAAAATGGCAAACTTTAATAAGGCCGAAGAGCCGTTATCGATTGCAAATCGGTATTCTACGCGATGACGAAGAGGAACCTAAATTACTTAATGTGGTAGATGAATGTGGGTGGTGATTTTCTGATTTGGTTAAACGAGTATACGCAGAAGGCTCTGTTGGCGACCAATGAACACTAGAACTCTTAGAGCTACATCAGGCTATATGCAAGTTAGCTAGCCACGCTGCACCCACCAGATTTATGTTAGAGGTGTACGTGCATCCGTGTGCAACGGTAGATATTGCTACACTATAAATAGTAAACGGACATATCGAACACTTCTATATTAAATTAATTTATTGACTTTTGCCCGCAACTTTGTTAGCTAGGCCCAGCACAGTTTAGTAAGATAGTTTGATGAGTTCAGATATTTGATCAAACCTACCGAAAGGAACCGGAGAAGGATTCCAAAGAAAATATGGTAGCTTTTATGATGAGGGATATATAGGAAGTCGAGACGGTTTTATACTCAAGTAAATTAGAATAACATAGAATACCTTTTAACAGAAAACAACATAAGTACCTAGTCATTAAAGGATAATCTTAAAAAATTACGTAGAGATACTAAGCTCGGCACCTAATTAATATCTCAATAGAAAATAGTATCTTCTTATCTCATTTGTCTGAGAAGTGACCTGGACTTGGCAATACATATTTTCTATTGCGCTTGCGTCGTGGCTCCACAGAAAAGACCTGCGGCGATCGTTCACTTTGGTTGGAACCTTATCCGCCGGTCAGCACATTTAGTCCCCCATTCTGTGTCCGCTAATGACTAGGCTCTATTGATAGCCAAACTGTAGCCTATCATTATATATCATTAGCTTTACTGTTCCATTACTTTACAATATCGTTACCTTCATTCATTTTAAATAAAAGTCTGCAGCCGTATGTTCCTAATTTAATTTATCTTACAGAAATTAATAAGATTTATTTATGGTAGGCATCGATATAAAAACGTTTACATAGGGCATTGGCTTCAGGAAAGCAGACGGTGTCGCGCACGATTTCGTAAAATTGAATAACTGGAAAAGCCTTTGTGGTACTAGTGCGAGTCGAAATGGTAGTCAAGTCCTTGAATCTAATTTGATAAAATTCCCAAATCACTTTGGGATACTTACTTAACTTTTGTTAAAGGTGTGGTCGGACTTGGTGCAACGTACTATCGCTAACTTTAAATAGATATTTGTAATTCTTGTATTTTCAGAATAATTTGACCGGTTTCTGCGTGGGTTTCTGTGACATATAGCGCACGTGAGAAATGAAAACTTAAGTAGCAGTAGCAGTCAGTTAGCGTTAGTCAGTTCTGCTGACTACACGACTATTCAATGACTTAGCAAGTTCGAAGAACGAGACTGGCACTTTTAATATTAATATTACGACAAATGTTATCGTCAGATCTAAAATGAAATTATCAGCTAATTAACGTGACGTGCAGTCAAACACGTTCAGTGAAAGTAGTTTCACACTTGGCCCATTTAGCGGGTCACCGTCACAGAACAAGAGCAAAACGATCATGCGTTTCGGCGCGACATTTTTCTCGTTAGACCATAGAGATCTAAGAAGCTCATTTCATGGAGGATTACATCGAATGTGGCGGAGAGGTTATTAGAGCGGCATCACGTCGGGTCGGGGTTGTCGCCGCGAGTTCGCGACTCACATGCTACCGTTATCGCATGCTAATGCCGACCGCGAAATGTTCCACCGATGTAATGACATGCACACTATGGAACCGCGCCTGCTCACCCAATACAGACACGTATAGCGTTACCATGCCATAACGATACGCCAAAATTGATTGACCGGTAAAAATTGCTCTGCCAAAATTTCTGATGAATATATTCGGTATTTCCGCGGTTGAATGTGTTATGGAATGGATTAAATGTTTTGCGGGTGAGCCATATTATACCGTTCTGGTACAACTTTTGTAGACCACGAAATAAACAGTAAAATGTAGGTGTACGTATGTATGCCATGAATTTTATTCATCGATCTAATACTACACTATCACCTCGCACTAATATTATAAAGGTGAAAGTTGGTATGTTTGTATCTCTATAAATCCTTCATGCTTAAACGGCTGAACAGGTAAAACAAGTCCTGGACATAAATAGGGGATAGGATTCTTGTTATCCCTGGAGTATACAGCTCCCTTGAGACTCATTTCTACTTTCACTCGGGCTAAGCTACCTAAGAAGGTGCCTAAATGTAGACAATTCATTATGACAAGCCAAAAGTTTTAGTGGCTATAAATATTGCATCGTCTCTATTAAATTCTACAAATAAGGGCAGAAGATGTAAATCACAGCTAGTTGGCGCATCGTTTTTGCCATAGTTTGCACTGGACACGGGTAATCCATCATAATGCAAGTTGGCGAGCACCGAGCATTAGCTGGATCCGAGCTGACGGTACCTATGATTTGGCTAAGCGCGGTCGCTGCGCCCGCGGCGATTGTCTCTTCTTATCGTACAGCACTTTGTTGCTAAGAGTCAAGCTAGCTCTATTGTTACTCAAGTAGAAGCAAGCTCTTGGAACTGCCTATCTTTCTATTCCATAGCGATCCTGCCTAACAATTACAAAACAGTAGAATTCAATTCGTTACGAGTCATCTGTCATTGTCCACGACCTAGATACAAATGCTCAAAGATTTTAGTAACTATCAATCGAATCAGTCCATGTCATGTAAACAATGGAAATAAATAATGTAGATTGCCGATTACAGAGGCATAATCAGAAAAAGACGAGTACTACAATATCGTGCTAGTAGGTACCAATTGTTCTGTTGTGCAGTTAATTTGACCGAGGCAATCTCGGGAGATGGTGAGATAAGCCGTGCAGATGGGCCGTGTTCCCGCTGCGGCTGCGATCCGTGACATAGATAACAGTAGACAGACGTTTCCTACCAGGTTTGAATATGTCCCACCACACGGAATACGGTTACATGGTAATTATGTAGGATGTTGCTCCACCGTTACCATAAATCCTTTATCTCTCTAGCCGTGTATAATAAGGAAGGCTATGTTATGTAGTCTCGATTGTTAGCTTTCAATTCAAATTCAAAAATATTTAAGTTCACATAGGCCTAAATGGGCACGTATAAAACGCCAGAACCTTCACAAAGAATATCGACAGAAGGTTATCACACGTTCATCTTCGCGGCTGACGTGAATTACATGAGTGCCGTTAAGATTATGGTTGCAATAATGTGGGAAAAGTGTGAAACATCGATAGTTTGCGGTAAGTGAACATTGTTGAAGTCGTATGCGCTGGAACAGACCAATGTTGCGTAAACTTGTGCATGCGACAGATCGTATAATAGTCTCGTAACTCGACACGCAGCTGCGTCCTCATTGCCTGTACCGTACCTTTTTTGTTGGCTCGGTGTGATTTATTTAGATTGCAAGCTGTATCAACCTCCAGGTCACGTCAAAGATGAAAACATTAAAACTGGTATAATTCAGCTGACTAAGGCAGTTAAATGCTAATGATACAGAGCACTGAAAATAGATCTGACTGGTCCATAGAATGATTTTCAAAGCGATCTGTTCTGGTTAAATTCTGTGTCGCCTGGATCCAAACGCCACGGTGCGATTCGACAAATAAGGTGTTTTCTTTTTTGGTCGTGATTTCGAACTCTGAAATTGAAATTATTTACGGCGACAGTTGCAATGTTAGCTAAAGTCGAACGCACGCGACGCGACGGAAACTTTCAATGTGCGGCTTAGAATTATTTTGTGGACTATACGACCACGATATAAACCGCGGTCACTCTCAGACTGCATTGTTTCTGATTCTGTTTACTGCAGTGGATCATAAACTTTTGCGCATTATAAAACTCGCGATAAGCTCCAGTAAGTCCTCTTAAGTGCAAAAAAATATTTAAAAATGTTGAATACAAGTATTGATACTGGCTATTTAATTATTTATTGTTTTGGGACACAATTAATTAAATATTACGATAGGTGCCTGAAACTGTTACAACTCAATGATTGTTTAGTTAATAAATATGATGTCATGGATCTGCTGCTGAAAGCTCAACCACAGAATAAGAAATAGTACAAGCTCAACCTTTTAACAGCTTGAGCTAACATTTAGTTCACCAAAAACATAAATGTGAAATAATGCCAACATCTCTCTAACGGCTTCGTTTATATTTACATACCTAAAAGAAGTGACATTTAACTGAGTATGAGTACCAAGTTTTCTTGATGTCCCATAATGATTTAAGGGACATCGATACTTACTTAAATTAGTAATGTTCGTTGTTACTATAACAGTGTGACTTTGGAAGTTATTATTATTACCCACTAACTTGAATCCAATTTAGTCAAGCGTGTTTTTAACTGACTTCAAAAAGGAGGAGGTTATATGTTCGGTTGAATGTATGTTTTTTTTTTTATGTATGTTCACCGATTTTTCGGTCAATTGTGGACCGATTTTGAAAATTTTTTTTTGGTTGAATGGTTATGCTTCCGAGTTGGTCCCATAGAAATATTGTTATGATCTGATCATGAACTTCGAAGATATGGAACAGAACTCCTCATAGGATCACAGCAGAACCGTCGTAACAAGTAAAATTGCTTTGTTTATACGTGTAGTCGATGACTGACTGAAAGTAGAGTGGGAATATATTGAACTGATCTGATGATGAAGCCTGAAGTTAGGCACCGGAACTCTGTAATAAATTAATGTAATCTAACCGTGTTTGGGATTATTAGAATTGTCATGAGATGCACTCTGGCTATAAGGTATTTAAGTTTGGCTGAGGGGTACTTTTTAGTGGTGGTACCATAACTAAACAGTGTAAAATACAAAACTTTTTACAAAAAAAATACAACCGACTTCAAAGTAAAAAAACACTGAAAAGTGCAAAATAACTTTAATTTCGGAAGTCGGTGTTAAATAACGAAGAGACAAAACTATTATAGAAACACCGACTTCCTAAATTAAAGTTATTTTGCACTTTTCAGTGTTTTTTTTTACTTTGAAGTCGGTTGTATTTTTTTTTGTAAAAAGTTTTGTAAACCTGCTTGTTCTTGTTGGGGAGACAAATGGTAAATCAACATCACTAAGCATATCCATTAAATGAAGAAGCGTTTTCTACGTTAGGTAGGTAACCTACACCATCGCCAATAAATAAGTCTCTGGTAACATCTCGGCGAAGAGAGGCCAGAAACAGAGCGAAATGGAAGATCGTTGAGGAGGGTAAGAAACACAAAGGGTTGTAGCTCCAAAGGAAGTAAGAAGAACGCTATTTTTTATGTTTGTTACCTCATAACTCCGTCGTTTATGGACCGATTTGCAAATATTTTTTTTCCTCTTTAAGGATATGCTTCCAGATTGGTCCCATTTTTTTCAAAATCCAGTTCTGATGATGGAATCTATGAGGAATCGAGGGAACTCCTCAAAAATTATAGGCAACCCTATGGTAATTTTAGTATTTTCATCAAGAACTTAAGCATTTACAGTCAAAAAGTAACATTTGATGAAGTGGAATTGATGAAGAAGACCAGATATGGTCAACGGAACTTCATACTCAAATAGATATCACAATGAAGATATAGTTAAGCGACTATGACAATACAAACAAATGAATGATTCTGAGTCTAGTCTAGTTACGTTGAAAATGGTATCATCGAAGTAATCTGATGATGATGATGGAGCCGGAAGGTAGGCACTGGAACTCCGTAATTAATCAATGTAACCTAGCCGTGTTTGGACTTATTAGAATTGTCATGAGATGCACTTTGGCTATAAGGTACTTTAGAGGATGTGGAACAGAGAGTAAAGTCCCGAAAACCTCCGTTGAAAAGGGAGGACCCTCCGGTCACCAGTTTGGGGGTATGTGGAACAGAGAGTAAAGCCCCACATACCTCCGTTGAAAAGGGAGGATCCTCCAACCAGACGGGATGTTATGTCTGGCGGGCTACTGCCCGATAGATGATTTCGGGCTGTTCTATATGTTCTAATCGCGCGGAGAACTTTGATTGCGCGATGCAGGATTAGTTCTTATGTGACGCCATAGATTTCGCTACAGTACTATCGAACTGATCTGATGATGGAGCCGGAAGGTAGGCACAGGAACTCCGTAATTAATCAATGTATCCTAGCCGTGTTTGGGCTTATTAGAATTGTCGTGAGATGCTCTTTGGCTATAAGGTACTATCGAACTGATCTGATGATGGAGCCGGAAGGAGGAAGGTAGACACAGGAACTTTATAATAAAACAATGTAACCTAGCAGTATTTGGGTTAATTGGAATTGTCATGAGAAATAGGCACTCTGTTTATAAGTGTATCGCAACTAAAAAGTGTGAAATAAAAACTTTTTAGAAAAAAAAAATAACCGACTTCACTAAAAAGAAAACACTAAAAGGATCAAAATAACTTTAATTTCGGAAGTCGGTGTTAAATAAGAAACAAACAATACTGAGAAACACCGACTTCCGAAATTAAAGTTATTTTGATCCTTTTAGTGTTTTCTTTTTAGTGAAGTCGGTTATTTTTTTTTTCTAAAAAGTTTTTTTAAACAAAGGATGTAATTTAAAGGGTGTAATTTAATATACTTATGTATAATATATGTCACCAGTATTTTCGCACAGACTTAAGCACTACAATATCTCGTGCGTACTTGGTTAATCTCTGTTTGGCTACCGTGATCAAAATTCGGTCCGGAGTCGATATCCGTGGTCGGGAGGGATCATCATACCTATGTCAACGGAAAATTGCAGACTCTGTATGATTGTAATAAATCTTTAATAGATTATAATTTCTCGATTAAAAAAAAAATCCAAAAAATAATACAACCGACTGCAACGTTAAGAAAACACTAAAAAAGTACAAAATAACTTTAATTTCGGAAGTCGATGGTTTCTCGCGATATTTTACAACGGCAGCGGCGTTTGCAATTTTCCGGTGACATATAGGTCACCTAAAAACCTCCTCGTAAACCTTCCTCGTTTATCGTTATTTCACTTAAGTATCAAAATCTGTTGCGTGGTTTTAAGAAGTAAGCGGAGATTGGTTCCGGCAAACGTTGTTCTGCCATATAAATAAAAAAAAAAAAAAAAAAAAAAAATAGATGTTGGCCGATTCTCAGACCTACTCAATATGCTCACAAAATTTCATGAGAATCGGTCGAGCCGTTTCGGAGGAGTTCAAGTTCGAACACCGTGACACGAGAATTTTATATATTAGATTTAATTAGCCGTTATTGTTTATGATAAACAGTATTTTTAACTGACTTCAAAAAAAAAGGAGGAGGTTATCAATTCGGTTGTATTTTTTATGTTTGTTACCACAGAACTCCGTCGTTTATGGACCGATTTCCAAAAATTTTTTTTCTCTTTATAGGATATTCTTCCAGATTGGTCCCATATTTTTCAAAATCCAATTCTGATGATGGAATCCATGAGGAATCGAGGGAACTCCTCAAAAATTATAGGCAACCCTATGGTAATTTTGGTATTTTCATCAAGAACTTAAGCATTTATAGTCAAAAAGTAACATTTGATGAAGTGGAACTGATGAAGAAGACCAGAAATTGTCAACGGAACTTCATACTCAAATAGATATCACAATGAAGATAGTTAAGCGACTATAACAAAACAAATAAATGAATGATTCTGAATAGTTACGTTGAAAATGGTATCTTCGAAGTGATCTGATGATGATGATGGAGCCGGAAGGTAGGCACTGGAACTCCGTAATTAATCAATGTAACCTAGCCGTGTTTGGACTTATTAGAATTGTCATGAGATGCACTTTGGCTATAAGGTACTATCGAACTGATCTGATGATGGAGCCGGAAGGTAGGCACAGGAACTCCGTAATTAATCAATGTATCCTAGCCGTGTTTGGGCTTATTAGAATTGTCGTGAGATGCTCTTTGGCTATAAGGTACTATCGAACTGATCTGATGATGGAGCCGGAAGGAGGAAGGTAGACACAGGAACTTTATAATAAAACAATGTAACCTAGCAGTATTTGGGTTAATTGGAATTGTCATGAGAAATAGGCACTCTGTTTATAAGTGTATCGCAACTAAAGTGTGAAATAAAAACTTTTTACAAAAAAAAAATAACCGACTTCACTAAAAAAAAAGCACTAAAAGGATCAAAATAACTTTAATTTCGGAAGTCGGTCTTAAATAAGAAACAAACAATACCGAGAAACACCGACTTCCGAAATTAAAGTTATTTTGATCCTTTTAGTGCTTTTTTTTTTAGTGAAGTCGGTTATTTTTTTTTTGTAAAAAGTTTTTTCACCAAATCAAGAAGACTTCCCATTGCAAATTACAATGCTGGGGTTAAAGCTAGAACAACAAGCCGGTGAACAAAAATAAAAAGTACCTACATACCAAAGACATTGCTACATAGATACCTACAGCTTAGATAGGTTCATCTTTACTATCTAGCCTAAACTTTTGCGTTGGGGGTGAAGTACCTAGTGAGACACTTTCCATATCGTCATCCTCCTCCCCAATCTAATCAATCTTCATCTCAGAGTTCGTTTCCTTTCGTCCCAGACATAGCATCTTTCACAAATCTTTACCATATCGACTGCCATCTATATAGAATTGTATTGCAAATAAAAATCTGAATGAAAAACAATTGACCAGCCGAATATACCCAATCTGAAACATCGAAATCCGTCCATTGGTCGCGCTAGCTAGAGCATACGATGAGCGACACGCATTCTTTACGTAGAATTTATTGTAACATCATGTGCTATGCTTCAGAGTTATTTTTATGAAATCTGATCCACTGTGCTTATTAAGGAATTGATTAACTTTAAAAAAAAGAATAACAACTGTAACTTTGTTACCTAGGTAGTTTTATTGTAATCCTGATGTTACAGGATCGCCTAGAAATGAATAAGGCACGAAAAATAGCAGAACTTGAAGCATAGCAGCAAAATTTAGTAGCATTTAGGACCCATAATAAAAAGGGACTGCGGAGACGAATCTACTAAGGACTGAATATTTAGACGCGAGGCAACGTGTGCGATGTTAATTTTAGAGGGAGGGAGGACAGATAGAGGGTAGAACACGGTTCAAAAAAAGAATTGCTGATGTATGATAGACGCTTACATGTACAAATTATTATCTTATTTCATTGTAAATAATTAGTTATCAAAATACATCTCACCTTCATTTGCATCGATTTCATCAATAGGAGACACAACAGAAATTCGAAAAATTATTCCTATCAAAAATAAATGTGTACGGCAAACCATCATGTCCCGATTATGAAAGTATAGCAACACATTAATTTATAATTAAATAGAGACCGATATGGATAAAGTTCGCGGGAAGGTTTTCGCGATTGCACAGGCGCCGGCGCTATGAGCGTACGTGCGTTTGCGCTGCAGTGGCCACCGAGCGACTAACCAATAACACCGCGAGACGAGTTACGCTTTTGGATGGGCACAGTTACTCGCAAAGTCGCGACCTCCGTGCTTGAAAGGATTTGAAGTTCAAAACAACTCTTATGATGTGTTACTGAAAAACTAAAATAAAAACAGTCCCTGTGGAGATGCTGTAAAATACAAATATATATTTTATATTATACCTTGTATTTGGAAGTTATGTGTCCCAATTATTGATAGATATAGATACAGCCTACAGGATTGAATTTATGATCAAAATAAGAATCAAGGCACAAACAACATAAATAAGTATTCATGAGAAGGTATGGCAACTTTGTATTCATAAGGGGTGAAAATAAGTACCTATAGGGTAAAACGCGTTCGTAGAAGAGAAAGGGAGGGGGAGTCCGAGGAGCTAGGCTCTTGTGAAAGCTGTGGGTTTGGTAGGTCTGCAAAACATACCTAATACATAACATGTTCATATACCTAATCCTCTAAACTTCTAAGCGATTACCGCAGCCACATAAAAGGGATAAAATACCACCAAAAATAACTATGACCAATAACATCTATTACGTAAATATATACCAATCAGCAAAAAAATCCCCCTCCTAGATAGAGGAGGCCTGAGTCTCAGCAGTGGGAACATTAAAAGGCTGATTATGTTATGCTATGCAGCAAAAAAAATTAAGTCGGAAATGTGTTACTTGGTTATTTTTTTTAACCACCTAGAAATTGGAGCCCCGCAGCGGCAGAGCTCTCCGTCAACTGGTCCTTCTACAACATTAGGGTTTATTTACTATTTTTAGGTAAGTATATAAGTACTCGTAATGATTTATCTGGAAATAATTTACTTAAATAGGATAAAAAGATGTTACTTAATTAAATGTCATTTTATATTAAAATTCTGTTAAATTTTCGAGTTGCTGACGATTCGGACACAATATATTCGGACACCACCAAATTTATTGAAGCTGTTTATTACAGTTAGATAAAAAAGAAAGGTTTTAAATGTGCCAATTCGGATACTGTCCGAATCGTCAGTCAGCCAAATTTTTGGTGGTTATTAATTGTTTTTAACCGACTTCCAAAAAAGAAGTTTATCAATTCGGTTGTATTTTTTTATGTTCGTTACCACAGAACTCCGTCGTTTATAGACCGATTTGCATATTTTTTTTCCCTTAAAGAATCAAAATCCATCCATGAGGAATCGAGGGAACTCCTCAAATATTATAGGCAACCATAAAGTGATTTTGGTATTTTCATCGAGGACTTATGCATTTACAGTAAAAAAGTGACATTTGATGTAGTGGAACTGATGAAGAAGACCAGAAATGGCCAACGGAACTTCATAAATAAATGGTTCTGAATAGTTATGTTGAAAATAGTATCATCGAAGTGATCTGATGATGATGATGGAACCGGAAGATAGGCACCGGAACTCCGTAATTACCTAATCAATGTACCTATTCTAGCCGTGTTTGGGCTTATTAGAATTGTCAGCTAGCAGTCGCTCAAATAACAGTGTTTGGGTTAGTTGGAAATGTCATGACAAATAGATAGGTACTCTGGCTATAAGTATATCGCAACTAAAAAGAGTGGAATAAAATTTTTTTACAAAAAAAAAACCGCCTTCACTGAAAAACACTAAACGATCGAAATAACTTTAATTTCGGAAGAGTTTCGATCGTTTTAGTGTTTTTTTTTAGTGAAGTCGATTATTTGTCTTTTTGTAAAAAGTTTTTTTTAATTATACAATCATAATTATTAAGATAGATTGCTTTAAATAGATAGCATCACAAGTGTAAAATTGGTATTTAATTTTAGTGATAATTTACTTTTTTTTTTTGCTGTTACATTTTACTAGACCTGGTGGTTAGGTAAACATAAACACATAATAAACACTGAAGGAAACTGTAGAAGACCGTAAAATTTGTTTTTACTGTCTTTGAGACTGCGTCGACTGTTTCAGAATGTGATAATAGCAACCTAGTATTTAAGTACGTGGGGCATATCTACTAAAAGTTTCTGGATCATTTTCTTTTGTTTGATTGTGGCGTCCTTTCGAAGATTGTGTGTCGCTATCAAATTCGTTTAATGATTTTTTATGATTTTCGTTGTGGCTTAAGTCAACAAGAGAGTTGCCAGAGACTTCAAATTCACAGCTCTGTGTATTCGTGGTTTGCAGAATTCAGACGTGGACGCGCGGACGTGACCATCTCTATGACGAGGTACGTGAAGGTCGGCGACTATGGTAACAAACTCGAAAATTGACACCGTACGACAACTTATTGAAACTGACAAAAAAATTAGTTGCCATCAAATTCGTGCTTTGTTAGGCATTGGAATGAGCCAAGTGCAAAACATTTTACATGTGCATCTGAAGGTTCGGAAGCTTGGCACTCGATGGATACCTACCACATTACTTAACGGAGGACCAGAAACGACTGCATGTCCAGTGGCGCCTTAAAATGATAAAAAAGTTTAATGGAGGACAGTCTTTGGCTTCCTATACCTAATATCTTTGAACCCGAAAGTAAAAGCCAGTTGATAGATAGAGTGGGTATAAATAGTCGAAGTGTTGGTAAAAAATGGTTGCTTCTCTTTTCGTCAAATCAGTACATTACACTACAGTATCGCTTGAAGATCAAAAGTTAGTGACTGCAGTTTGGTACGTCAACACTTCCTTTTTTTTTCGTCTTAGAAAAAGTTCGCGAAAATCGTCCTCGAAGCAATGTACTCCTCCACCACGACAACGCATCCTCACATTCCGATAAGGTAACAGAATTACAGAAGCCTATTTGAAGGCCTTAGATGTGGAACTGATGACGCATGCGCCTTACAGCCCGAACCTTGCACCCTACGAGTTCTATTTGTTTCCAAAAATTAAAGACCAACTTAGAGGCACAAGTTTTACGAGCCCTGAATCAGCGGTGAATACGTTTAAAGCCATTGAAGAGAAGACTGACTAAAGAAAATTGGTCCAACTTTTTGCATTCACTGAAACCACTGTACACAGTGGTTTCAGCGAATGCAAAAATGAATTAATTGCGAGGAAATATACTTTGAAAAACAATAAATGTATCGTAAGTTTTATATCTGGTCTTATTTATCAGAATCCAGAAACTTTCAGTATGCCCTTTAAGTAAAATAATATTATATTAGTTAATACAATACTCTGCTCCTGCAATGCTGCTGTAGAAAATATCACTCAATGATAAGTATTCTACTGGTCTAAGAATTTTCAGAATCGGCCCAGTAGTTCCAGAGATTACTCCTACATACAACGGACGGTGAGCAATGGGCAGCTCGCCGACCGGCCGTCCGCTAACCGTCCGGACCGAGCCCAAGTCGTCGATGGCACTTAGTGTTCCACGCGCGCCTCATGGAGATGTTAGCAAAACCGTAGGGACCCAATAGGGTACATTTCAACATTCTCAAAGGGATCAAAATTCATAGGGGACTTCCCGTTGACCCAGAATCCTGAAATTTGGCATAAAGCAAGGTCGAATAAATCTGAAAACTGTAAATTTGTAGTTACGTCACAAAAACTTTTTTTAACAATTCGGAAAAATCTTCGTAACTCAATTCGGGAATCAAACAGTTTTCATAAGTAAGTTTGTGCGGAACCCTCAGTGCGCGAGTCCGACTCGCACTTGCACTGGTTGTTTGGCATAGATTTACTTAAGTAAGATATGTACCTACAGGCACTGGTGCTATTTACTAACAATTTTGAAGTAGAGACGCCGATTATTTTGCGCATGCGTGGTAGTTCCCTTCTGACATTCAATGCTCGGCAAGATCTCAGCAACATATGGATAAACAAACAATAAGTACGGAAATTGTGAATTAAAACCTTAAAAATAATTGAAAATGGGTAACCAGTTCAAAAACGTGGCAGTGATAGCCTGCCTGAAAACATTTCTATTTGTTTTCAACGTTGTGTTTTGGGTAAGTTCCATTTCTTTTATTTTTGCTATACCTACGTATTCAATTTATCTCCAAAAAGGAAAAAAATAAAGTTTAACTATACGTAAATAGGTGATAGGTACTTACTTAATTACCTAAATAATATTCCTTCTATGCGTCCTATAAAAAAATGTAAAACACCTGTTCATTCATCTTTTTTTTATTGTAAGGTTTTTTCTGTATCCAGCTGTTAGCCAATTTCACATCTGCGCTCCGTTAATTGATTAGTTGAGTGCGATGAGTTTATCCTATTGAACTGTAATTTATCTAGCTTATTACCTAGGTTGCTACGTATGAAATATTTCATTTCAAAACACAACACGCAGAAAGTTGATGCTGCCCATTCTCCCTGACATTAAAATTTGCCACAATATTACCTATGTATATCAATTACAAAATTACTTTCAAGCATAAGCGGCCTTCAATATCACCCAAACAAGAAATAAATTTAAAAAGCGCAAGTGTTTGTACCTACTTTGATAGAAATCCAAAGTGAAATCAGAACGTGCACGAAATATTTAATCCGTTTAGTATTGCTTGACAAAACATACGCCTTTTAGTTTACAGGACTCCTCCTCCTGCTGGTGGGGCTATGGGCCGAGTTCGACCTGCACAAGTATATGGAACTGTCGCCAGAATTTTCGGGAACAGCTCCTCACGTACTGATCGGTATCGCCTGCCTCATCGTCCTCGTTAGCTCGATTGCCTTCTCCTGCATCATCAAGGGGCAACCGGTCCTTCTTTACATCGTAAGTGAAATGTAGATACCTACTGAACTATTTCTGACACGTGAAATCGGAGTCAACCTTCCTCATGTTTCTTCTTCATCTTCATCATAAGTCTTGAAGAAATATTCTCTGATTGATTTAATCCTGTGAAAATCTCTTCTTTCAGTATGGTGGGTTCCTGGCGTGTATCTTCATGATGGACGCGGGCGTGGGCGTCGCAGCCGCGTGCTACCGGAACACCTTCGCCAAGAGTCTGCACGATGGCCTCACTCAAACGATCACCAACAATTCTCCGCACAAAGCTAACTTTGATTTCGCTCAAAAGAACGTGAGTGATGACAAATTACATTTTGCTAGTTTTACCTGTTTCCTCCCTAAATCGATTCCACTCAGTAGTTCCACTTATAAATTACTAGCTGACTCAGCAAACGTTGTTCTGCCATATACCTAAATTATGAAAGAAAAAAATGAAGCCGTCCCCACTCCCCTTAGAAGGGTAAAAAATGGCATACGACCTATTCTCAGTCCCATCAAATATGTATCATAAAAAGTGGTCAAACCGTTTCGGAGAAGTTCGTTATCAGACACTAAAACGATATTTTTATATATTACATGATCCGCCAATAAATCAGATTTAGCGCATCAGGGGCTTTACCATGACGTATTAAAATGTCAGTCGTGTGAGCGAGAAAGAGGGATGGAGCTTTATACACCCTATATAGCTCAGTTGCGGTCGTAAAATGGATCGCGTTCAGAGCTCGTGGTAGGGCCTAAGATTAGAATAATTACAGTTGTCCATTCATGTAGGTCTCTTACCTACTACGGTAAAAGTAGGTAGGTAATCTACTCTCAATGTTATGTATAAGTCTGTGTCTTATTCTATGTTACATTGTTCCCTAACGTTATTTTTTCACGTCTCTCCTCATCCTTAATTAAATGCCTCTCTCTTGTATTCAGCGGCTAATTAACAACTCCATGCGCGTGTTTAACAGTTGCGGTGCTGTGGCGTATCTAACTACACGGACTGGATAAGACTGTCACCACAGAAGGTGGTCCCTATCTCGTGCTGCCTCGACCCCAACGACTGCGTCACGGCCAATTACAGCGACGTCTTCCAACAAGTAAGCAACGTTTGAAAACGTTTTAGCTATACTATAGGTATGCCTATACAAGGAGAAACTGACTGACTGACATATCAACACGCAGCCGAAACTACTGGGACTAGAGCGTAAAATTTTGCATAAGGTTTCCTTTTATGTTGTAGGCGAGCACTAAGAGGATTTTCCAAAATTTTCCCCTTAAGTTTGTATGGAGAAACCTACTTTCAGGCGAGCGAAGACAGAATTTCAGAAACTTGTGATAAATAATTAACTGTTTTTTTTTAAACTTAGGTAAGTAGGAAGCAATAACTATCACGCCACTTTTCTCGTATGTATGTACCTACATAAGCAAAAACGCTTGCTAAGTAGTAGATACTTGTAAGCAATTGACAATGCTCAGTTGTTTTTTGTGAGCTTACGAGCTCGCCAATACATATTCCCTCATTTGGTTTTTAGAGGCTGTACCTACCTATTATGGTCATTGAACTTGTGTTGCAGGCGGCATTGCAAGTCTTCAGTGTCAGTTTGGTATTTCTTAGTATTTACTAATGTTCTTATACGTAATGTGTTGTTTACAATACTTTGTGTGTCAGGGCTGTTATGCGGTGATCTCGGAATACTTGGAAAACAACATCGACCTAGTGGTAGGCGTCGCTATCGGCACCGCACTCCTCCCGCTCATCGGCACATTACTGTCGTGCTTCCTAGCCAGTTACATCAAGAAATCTAAATACGACGTGGTCAACTAAAGACAAGACTACTCTACGATCACCTACGACTTGAATACGAATCTCAATTTTTTCTAATCTCTTCTCGACTGACGCTATCCATGTTGGACATATTTGCATTTTTATTAATATTTAAAATTATATAAATTATAAATATTTATTAGAATTTTATTTATGTTTACATCTTTAATATTGTAATTAAATCGATGTATTCTTTACAAATATTTTAAGCATAGTCAGTTTTTAAATGTTATTAATATATAAATTACTCGAAGCAAAGCATTTCATAGTTTTATTTCTAATATTTTAATAAAACCCAGACGATAATGCAAAAATATTTATATTCTCATAATGTTATACTTATCAGAGTATACAGTCTTATGATAGTTATGTACACTTGGGTAGTTTGCACTATACAAAACTAGGAACAAGTTTGGAACATAATTATAACTTGTGTGCATATTGCAGAGAACAATGTGGTAACTAGTAACATAATCATTGATCTAACTATAATTCTGTTACGTTAGTCACTATCAGAGCTATTCTTATCATCCTTGGCTTCAGCAGCCTGCTCCTGCTTGTAATGCCGGTATTCCGGCTTCAACTCCCACATGTTCTTGTGTGGATTCTTCAAATTATAATTACATACTTCTTTCAAAATCTCTTTAAGGTACACAATTGGTTGTCTAGTAATCTGAAACAAGAATACCATATTACTGTACGCGAAGACTAACCCCCGATTTCTGATTTAAGCATTCGAAGTTGAGAATTACTCAAACTCTACTTTGCCCTGAAAACGTGTCAAAATTTGGCAGTTAAGTATGGTTTGAGACGTTCTTAACTCAAAATACTCAATTCAGAAATCCGCCCTTAATGAATAAATAATTATTATAACATTATTCTTTCTTTCTTTATTTTTTTAATTTGATGATGAATCTTTCCTGATAGATCTTTCTTGTTAAAAAAACGTTGCAACACATTAAGAACTACACCTATATCCTGGGTGGTGCAATCACAATCTAAACTCATATACACAAGACACCCAGGCCTGCCCCCCTAGCCGTTACAATCGTATCGTTCGCGCCGAACGCCTCGAGTAGGCCACGCCTCCGATTCCTTTGTTCTGACGTCATCTCAACGCTCAGTCACTTGGTCAGAACAAAGGAATCGGAGGCGTGGCCTACTCGAGGCGTTCGGCGCGAACGAAACGATTGTAACTTGGCTAGGGGGGGCTGAAACCACTATCTGTAGGCCATACAAACAATAATGTTCCTTGCAGGGATCGAACGCGTGACACGCAGCGCAAGCAGCTAATCGCTCAACGACTGCGCCAACCTTGTGCATAAATTATTTCATAGTTATTTTTAGGTCGCGTAACTGATATAACATAAATAAAACCTCTCTTAAATATAATTTCTCACTTCGCAACATACTGCGCAAGGCCACTTCTCATGAAGAGCTCTTTTGTTAACTACTTTTTTAGCTCTGGTCTGGTAAACAAATAAGAAAAGAAAAAATATCTTCATCAACAACGAAGTCATAAAGCTTCAAAGCTGCTATTATGAAAGAGAAGTCCGACGTGGTGTTTGAGGTCAAAGGCAATGACACCCGAACAGCCGCCATAGGCGTCCAGTACACGGTCATGCAGGCGTCAATCAATTCCATCAATCAGGAATGATGTTTGAATGTCGGAATTTTAAGGCGTCCATTACACGATAGGTTTTGCTGTCAGTTTTGTCAGTCTATGTTTTGATTGACGAAAAACCTACCGTCTAATGCGATGATTGACGTTTGCATGGTACTGACTGATGAAAACCATCATTCATGATTGATGGAATTGATTGACGCCTGCATGACTATGTACCTTCTGGACGCCTATGGCATCCATAACACGATAGGTTTTGCTGTCAGTTTTGCCACAGTCAAATATTTTGATTGACGAAAAATCTACCATCTAATGCGATGACTGACGTTTGCGTGACGAAAAACGTATGGCGATAAAATTCTGTCATTCAAACATCATTCATGATTGATAGTTTTGATTGACGCTTGCATGACCGTGTCGCCTATCGCCATTAGGGGTCCATTACACGGTCATGCAAGCGTCAATCATCGCATTTCACGGTAGGTTTTTCGTCAGTCAAGATATTTGACTGTGGCAAAACTGACAGCAAAACCTATCGTGTAGTGGACCCCTGAGGTTTTCGTCATGCAAACGTCAATCATCGCATTAGACGGTAGGTTTTTCGTCAGTCAAAATATTTGCCTGTGGCAAAACTGACAGCAAAACCTTGTGTAATGGACGCCATAGAAAACGGTATCTTGGTGAGAGACAGATATATTTGTTTAAAATTGTTGTCACATTTGCATTCCTACCAATTTTGATATTGGTTTCACAATTATTATTCTATTTTGTATATTTATTCATAAACCTTGTTAGTTAACAATTTTTTTTTCATGCTTATTATCTATTTATTTCATTACCACTGTTCTCACTATGGTGGAGGAGAACATCATGAGGAAACCGGCATGTCCTAAAACCAAATTTTCGTAGACATCTGACCTCCAACAACATGCACTGGGCCCACATGGTGGGCTACGGCTCTTTCCTTCTTCTAGAGAGGAGGCCCGAGTTCCAGCTGTGGGAACATAATAAAGTCTGAATATGCTAAACTACTTTGCAACAAACCTTTTGTAAATCTTTAATATTGTAGTACTGATGCTTTTCAAATGCAGCAAATAACATATTGAGGACTGCTTCTTTGTCATCCCTGGCTTTCTTTCCTTCAGCCATCTTCTTCTTCATATGGTCAATCTGAAACAAACAATTTATGATTCAGTTTTTACTAATGATACAAACAACAGGTGGCAGCTCGATTGACAGGGACATCCCACATGCCTGATAAGATTATTACTATCAACAATATTATCAGTCATCAATACACTGTGTATTGATGACTGATAATGCCGAATATCTAATGTCAACTTATTAGTGTTATAAATACTAGTGATAACAATGCAATATTCTAAGTACAGCTTGACCCAAAAAACTGGGATCTCAAGGAACTTAAGATTTTTTTTTATAACATAACATTACATCAGTTCAAATCAGTTTTCAAGTAGCCAGGTTTAAAATGATTTTGCCCTATTTATACAGGGCCATATCATGCCATGGAAAAAAGTGACAAACAAACATGTCTCAACCCGTTCAGAGTAATGTTACTTTAATTGTACACCACAACAAAACAGTTTGTAACTGGCTATCTTAACTAATATTGTTTATTTCTTTGTAAAAGTAAAAAATAATATTTGTAAGTTGCTCAATAATAATAAAAAAAAAAAAACAATATTGCACCTCAGATAAAATAGGGCTACAATTTGAATAGCCTGGATAAACGCGAAAGCAGCACTGGATTTATTGCAGTATTAGTAAAATAATTATGATATTAAAAAAAAAAAAAACATGAAAAGACCTAAAGCAAAAATATACACAATAAATTCTAGCCATCACAATTTCAACTAATAAATACCAGTGAAAGTTTGAATATTCATTAATTAACTTTTTATTCATTAATTAAATTAAAGGAAAAAGTAAACAATGAGATCTAAGTTTCAGCTATTTTATGTGTAAGCATAAATAGCAATTTTTGAACTATTTCAGATTAATCACATCTAAAATACTGTAACAATATAAAAAAAAAATAACATTTTACTAGAGAAATGCTGAACTATTATAGTTCATTCCAATCCTTTAAAATATCATAACTTGGATCAAAAAAATATAAATAAAAATATCTTACTGGTCTATAAACATGAGAATGACAGCGATGTACTTTACGCCACTCCATCCATATTTTAGTCTTTGAGTCCATCTTTTCCAACACTACATGTAATACTAATATAGATCAGCTCAAAGTCAAAACTGTCTTAGTCATGTTATATTAAAACTCCTTCTAGCAGCAAGTTTTAGAATTACAGAATAAAGATAAAAAAAAAAATATAGAAGATAAAATATACAGACATATGTAATAGATAATAATTATATCAACACCCGCAACAAACAAGGCAGTAATCTTGGATTGCAGTACAATTTGAGTAAACACCATAGGCATGTTTGTGGAATAAGCTACACAACAGTAATAACAACGTATTTCTAGCATTGACGCATAGATTCATTTTTCAGTAAATATTATACTTTTCCTGTAAACAAAATTCAAACACGGCACTACCAATTTTTGGTTCATTCTGAAAAATGACTAAATTAATGTAACAAACTTGTTTGTTATGGGTGTATACTATGTACTTATTCTGTATATTTATTCTAACTCAAAATAGTTTTTTTTGAGCTCTGAGAATAGTTTTATACTTTTATCAAAAGTGCCTTATACAATGGTGTAAAGCATAGAGAAAGTAGTCAACCACTATAACTATATAATATAGATTATGAACAACTTTTGACTTACATTGTGTTTATGGTCAGAAACTGGTTTGAAATTCTGCACTATCCGGTCTAATTGTTGCACCTGTCGCTGAGGCATTGATGCTTTCCTGATAGACTCTGACTTCAACTTGTAATAAGTATTATCAGCATAAGGCCTACATTCTAACTTCTGTACAATTCTGCCTTCCATATAAAGCTTCTCTGACTCAGGTACCACTGCATCAGTGTTAGATGCTGAAAATCAAAATATCATGATAAAAACTTCTTACCATAATATCATAAACAAATGCAAACATAAAAACAATAATAATAGCTTTGCCACACAATACATACGTATCGCATGTGAAAATACTCCTAAGGACTGTCTTGTTACATTCGACACGTCAAGACGATGTTCCTTTGGTATATTTTGTTCTCCAGGCTCCTTGAGGCAAAGTACAGCCTCAGACAGTGATAATTGCACCTGAGCTCTCTGTCCCGGTGCTCGTGAGATCTTCAACTTGCCTACTTCGATATTTCCTGGTGCTTTTTCCCATTTGTTAGCTATGTATTTAGGAACTTTAACGAGCCAAACTCCCCGGCCTGTATTCGATAAGTCCAATTCTCGGTCTATATGAGGAAGAGCAGGTGGAGTAGTCATATTAAATTTTGCTCTTTATACTTTCCTGTTATAAATAAATAGTGCAAAAAACTTATTTTATAATCACCAAGTTTTACAACCATACAATTTAATGTGTACTGAGTCTGACCTGTACTGACTGACACTAGTGACAGTTGACACAACATTAACATGTCAAATTTGATAAGATAGTTTTTTTTTGTTCACCCAATTTGGGCCGGTTAAGAACTTAGAACATATTGCCTCGTCATCAGTACTTAACATCTTTTTTGATTTCTATTAGAATGCGGGTGAAAGTCGGTGCAACACATTTTAATGTTTTTTCGCAGTATTGTGAATTAAATACTGGCTCGCTAGAGTCAGTATTCTCGACAAGCTTCGTTGAGGTAGTCAATACTTACAATAAATTAAATTAATAAATTAAGCTTTATTTTACAGAGATTGAACCTGTTACAATGATCCCACTTATCGTCCAGTAGTATAGATACTTGAGATACTAAACTATACCAATTTCACATTACAATATTCACTAAGATTCAATTTTTCTTTTTATTATCTTGGTGTACAATAAAGTATATAATAATATAAATTAATTAATACAGCAACTATACGCTAGCGATTATGTAAAAACAGTAACGTGTGGAAGTTACAATTAACAGTCGCTGACACTGAATTGTCAAATCTAAAGAGGCATAACTTTTATAGGCGTCTTGTGTGACCGTAGGAGCCGGTCACAGGATTCGAAATTCAAATGAAAGTTTCACTCCTGAAAACTGTCATCATATTATGTGCTGAATTGTGACGACGATAACCAAGTATTATGAAAACCTTTCTTTTAAAGGAAGGAAAGAGTTGCACGAACGAACCAGTCGGGTTTTAAATGGTTCGCAATTTTTCACTTGAACCGCGCAAACACTACCCTCGTATTATAAATTATGCATAGAATTAAACATAGGGTGACTGGTAATTAGTGACCGATACTTAATCACATGATTGTGCTCATGATAACCAACAACTTTTACCATGGGAACAAACCTGAAATCGCGAAAAAAAATCAGCCTTTCAGTACATTTATGTTTGCCTAATGTACTGAACAGCTGATATATTTTTCGCGATTTCGGCTTTGCTCCCATAATAAAAATTGTTTGTTATCATGAGCACAATCACGTGTTTAAGTATCGTACACTAATTGCCAGACACCCGATGCCGATGAATGTTTTCGCCCCCTATCCCTATATTTACTATACTCTTTGGTTTTCGCTATCGTGTGGGCAGAAAATGGTTAGTGACTAAACTCACTGCGTGTAGACCTAGCTTAATCTGCTGAATTATCCATACTAATATTATAAATGTGAAAGTGAGTGTGTCTGTTTGTATGTCCGTCTTTCACGGCAAAACGGAGCGACTAATTGACGTGATTTTGTAAGTGGAGATAGTTGAAGGGATGGAAAGTGACATAGGCTACTTTTTGTCTCTTTCTAACCCCCCACTCCCCTAAAATGGGGGTTGGAAGTTTGTATGGAGCATTCCGCAATTGTCAAGGTAGAAAGCTAAAAATTGGTATGCGGACTATTTGTGACTAACAAAAAAATCGAGCATTATTTTTTTTTGGGAATCTGCCCCCAACCCCTCAAGAGAGGGGGTGAAATTTTATATGGGACTTTAAGCAATTTTCAAGGTAGGAAGCTAAAAATCGGTACACAGACTCTTTGTTACCAACGAAAAATACCTGCCTTATTTTTTTTTTTCGGAAATCTTCCCCCATCCCAGAAAATAGGGGATGGAAATTTGTGTGAGACTCTCCGCTTTGTAAAGGTTCTATGATTTGAAAAAAAAACAACTTTCGAAACATAAATAAGTGTTACTCATGGATTCCGATAGATGGCGCTGATAGGTTTCTGAATCGCGCTAACGTTGTGTGCTCTCTATACTTAAGTCACAGAGGACATTGAATATATACATTGAATATAGGGGTATAGAGTATTCAGCCGACTTCAACGTCATGCGCCATCTGGTGACTAACGACACAACTAATTGAAATTTGTACGCGACGCGTCTATAGCTATGCGTATGTAGGTATAGCATGTATAGCTATACCTATATATAGCATGTATAGCTATACCTATATATAGCAGTTCCTTTTGTTTCTTCAGTTTTATTGTTTAATTTCGTTATAATGAAACACAAAATCGAATATTACAAAGCTTTATTAAGTTTATACAAACAATACATACTTAGAATTACATAAAGCATAATAAGTGTAGATAATAATTACAGAAACTAACCAACAGAAAATCAATGCAACTATATCTCACAAAATAAGTAATTTTGAGTATCACAGGCATCACAGCACAATACTACAAAATGAAAACTTGTTGATATAATTTTATAACAATGTTTTAAAATTGTTTGGAGGAAATTATTGCAATTGCAAAGAAGGCAACAATAATGTCTTCTAAACAAAATAATGTTTATATGAAAACAAACCTATATGTAAGCTAAATGTTTGTACTAAAAAACATTGCAAGTTAAATAAAATTAACTTGCAATGTTTATTTAGTACAAACATTTATTTATTTAGGAATAACTAACAGTTTACATTACATCTTATAAATTAACTTATGTACATGCTACAAACGTGCAAATCACATTATTATCCACGGCATATTTTATTTATAATGATCATTAGAAAGAAAATGATATTATATTATTACTTAATTAGCTTATTTTTTCGTCTCTTGCTGTAATACATTAAAGCCTGATTCTGAATCTCATCACTCGAATCAACATCTTTGGTTGTGCTGGTACCATTTAATAATTTGTTGGTCCACTTACACCAATTGTGGGCAAAGAACCTACTTGAAAAATCAAATATAAATTCTATTAAGATTTTTTTGTGGCGACTACACTGAATAAATTGTGTATCTACGTTGATATACAATATGGTTTTCATATAGTTTTTTAAATTTTCAATATGACTTTTATTTCTTAATATATGGTGCAGAATATCCTGGATCTCTGAAAAACTTTTTGTTAAATTTTCGTTAGGGTAGCATAGGTATCTTTTGCCTTTTATATATTCCCTGTGTTGCAGGTACCTGTTTTTAGCTGGGTCATCTGTATACAAAGATACTTTGCAGTCACATATTCGAGCTGGCCAATTATTCTGGGGTCCCTTTTCTTTGTTTCAAAATTAATTATTATATCATCATTTAAATCATTCAAATCAACTTCGCAGGTATGCGCTTCTTCTTTCTTATTTTTTGTGAAAAATAACTCATCAAATGATTCAAATATGAAACAAAAATCTTCTTCACAGTTGGACCCCACAGAATAATTGCTGCTCATATTATTTACAAGCAAAGAAGCAAATGCAGCTTCAAACCCAGCACAGGTGGGTGAGATATTTCTCACCCCATGACTACGTATGCTCCCAAAAAAGTTTTCAAGAGGATCTTGATTAAAATGTCTGCACCAAAAAGATTTAATTTTAAAATCGTTAAATATTTTGTCTCTTAAAATGCCCATATTTTCAATTGTTTTAATCCAATTAGTTATTGATGGTACGGTACCAGCATTCCCCTTTGACGCCATAAATGTCATTGATTTTAAGATAGTTTTCGCTTGCACCCAAATTTCTGTGTGTTTTGAATTAGGTGTTACATTTCTTAATAAATCTTTCGCAGACCGAATACCTGAGTTTTTCATGCTTCCATTTAGGGAGTCAAATAAATTATCAATAAAGATAATGAAATCAGCTGTATCCTTTGTCTCCTCAGGTAGAATGCCATTCTCTGAAAAGTGAAAACAAAAATATGAGTTATGCACTTCGTAGGGTATTGAAAAAGATAAAAACTTTATTTCATCAGTTGAAATTAAATGCATTGTGGGATTTATTGGGTCGTAGTTCTCAGGGAAAAAAATACTTAAAAGATTTGCCTCCAGCAATATAAGCATAATCAGCCTTTTAATGTTCCCACTGCTGGGACTCAGGCCTCCTCTCTCTAGGAGAGGGAATGGACCGTAATCCACCACGCGGGCTCAGTGCGGATTGGTGAATGTCACATGTCTTTGAATTTTCGGTTCTAAGACATGCCGGTTTCCTCACGATGTTTTCCTTCACCGTTTTGAGAGCA
Organism: Mythimna impura; assembly: GCA_905147345.3. NCBI lineage: Eukaryota > Metazoa > Arthropoda > Insecta > Lepidoptera > Noctuidae > Mythimna > Mythimna impura. The sequence goes on along the minus strand of LR990348.1, from coordinate 10,288,804 downwards.
GTGGTGATGAAATAAATAACACAAAGTAATGCACCTGGCTGGGTTTGAACCCACGACCTACAACTCGTAAGTCGGGGCTATTACCACTCGGCCACCACTGCACTCCAGCAATATACCATCATATAATTAAGACAACAAACGGGATGTGATGTTTGTAATAAAAAAGCAAATACATATATAGATTATTGACTTACCAGCTAAATATCCCATGGTTTTCCCAACAGTTTGGTTAAACAGTTGTGAAGCATATTTAACCTTCATTTTTGGTATTTTATCCTTGTTGCAGTGATTTTCTGTAAGGTTTTTTATTATCCTTAATCCCTTGTATGTTGGATTATTTTCATACAACTGCATAATATGCTCCCATTTTGCCACTTTTACTTGACCATCTATTTTAAATTTAAGATTTTTAGTCAATAAATTATTTCTCATCCCTTTCAGGAGATGAGGTACATCATACAGTGGAATAATTTGCTTTCCTTCTATTTCAAATACAGAATTATTAAAGTCAATATTTCTTCTTGCATAATTTCTTCTTGTTTCTTCAATCAGGTAATTTATGGCACTTGTATTTGATGTGTCTTGATCACACACTGTGGCTAAAACAATAAAGCCAATGGAGTGGAGCTTCTTTACTACTTCTTTTATTTGTACTGCCAAGATCTCTTTTGGTGTACTCCCAGAGCAAAATGAGAAGTAGATGGGCTGCTTATAGTTCTTTGTTACACCCCTAATCATAAAAACTAGGACATGATCTGCTATTTTTCTAGTAGATTTACCAGTGTGGTTTACAAAACCTGATATTCTGTCTTTCCTTTGATTATAATAAAAATGTGGAGAGAGTGCCATCTCATCGAACATTAATATACACAACCTATCATCATATTTCATTTTCTCAACTTTTATTTTTAATTGTTCGAAAATGTTTTCATTAATCCCTGGTTTCAGAGAAGCTCTAGAAATCATTCTGCTTAGTGTGACAGGAGATGGCAATACAAATATTTTGCTTAACCATCTGTAAGCTCTTGGTCCCATTTTATAAATACTGAGGGCCATAATTTTCTCCTCTTTTGAAAACCGTCGTGCCATTTTAGGTTTATTAATTTCTCGAAACTGCATAACTGTGAAAATTGCAGCCAATGTTTTAAATTTCTTTAATGCCGCTTGAAATGCAGTATTTGTGGAAAGTTTCCGAGCTTTCCTCAATCTCATCTGGTAGGAGTTATTCTTAGTTATCAACTTTTTAATTTGTTTTGCCAAGTGTTGTTCATTGCTGACCACTTTCTTGGTTGTGTCTGAAAGGAAATGATTGAAATATTTACACAAACCTTCAGTGTAAAACATACCTATTCTTGTTTTCCACCAAGAGTTTGTATTCTAGCCAAATTAGCAGTGAAAAAATTTGATTGAATTTAAATGATTAAACCGTTATTCTAACCCATTTATTATTGTATGTAATAACATAAGTTTATATTTTGATAATTTTGATGCAAAATAGAATGTTAAATACTTACTTCTTTTGCTACTAGCAGCAGATTGCTCACGTGGCAGTCTTTCAGATATAAGAATTTCAGCAGGAGTGCTCCTGGTTCCTTGGTTTGTTACATCCATGAGAGGTGGTCTTCTAATGAGCCTGAATCCTGTAAATGTAAAGTTTTTTTTTTTTAAATATATTTGATAGAAATTACAACATTAACTAGTCAAGGAGCATAGCCAGCATACAATCCCTATTACGGTTCGCTTCTGAAAGGAAAACCTGGGGCCCTGGAACGCAAGACAAAAAGGGAATATAGGAGTCGATTTTAGTAAGTAAAAGTCTGACACGCTCTTTCGCTCCGCCCAAGAGCGCGAGAAATCATTGGATGATTTCTCACCCAAAAAAAAGTACCTAAGCATTTGAAGTTTAGTAAAAGGAATATATATATTTACTAGTTTTGATGTTCATAAGCATATAAATAATTTGCATCACATAAAAAACAAAAAAAAGTAAAAGGAATACAGAAAGTCAATAGAAATATTACAGTAAAATTTACAACGCGACCGAAGTAATGACATCACGTACACACTGACACTGACGCACACACACACACTCTCGCTTGCCGCGATAGCACTACTAACTCTTGAAAGTTTAGGATAAATTTGGATGTGTTCCGTAATACCAAAAATGATGAATGAAAACTTAATGTTTTTTATTTTTTTTTTTCTATAATTTGTAACTTGATAATATAAACTATGTTCTTACGGAAAGAATATTAGAAATATTGTTGTTTATAATATAGAAAAAACCAAATGAAAACATGCCATTTACGCTACAAAAATATGCGAAATAAAATACGCTTAAATTTCGTTTTAGGTAAGTATTTAAAAAAAAGAAAGATGTAGGAACCTAGGTAAATATTGTCTTAATCCGAATATCATCATAATATGGTGGAAATATGCTCCATCTGCAAATGATTTTGGTATTACGTTTGTATGGATAATTCAGCTTTCGCCGTCGCCTTAAACCGTTATTCTAACCCATTTATTATTGTATGTAATAACATAAGTTTATATTTTGATAATTTTGATGCAAAATAGAATGTTAAATACTTACTTCTTTTGCTACTAGCAGCAGATTGCTCACGTGGCAGTCTTTCAGATATAAGAATTTCAGCAGGTTTGCTGTTTCCTTGAATTGTTACATCCATGACAGGTGGTGGAAGAATTTCAGCAGAAGTGCTGCTGGTTCCTTGGGTTGTTACATCCATGACAGGTGGTGGAAGAATTTCAGCAGAAGTGCTGCTGGTTCCTTGGGTTGTTACATCCATGAGAGGTGGTAGAAGAATTTCAGAAGGAGTGCTGCTGGTTCCTTGGTTTGTTACATTCATGAGAGGTGGTCTTCTAATGAGCCTGAATCCTGTAAATGTAAAGTTTTTTTTTAAATATATTTGATAGAAATTACAAAATTAACTAGTCAAGGAGCATAGCCAGCATACAATCCCTATTACTATACATTATAAAACAAAGTCCCCCACCGTGTCTGTCTGTCTGTTCACAATAAACTCAAAAACTACTGAACAAATTTTCTTGCGATTTTCATCAATGGATAGGGTTATTCATGAGGAAGGTTTAGGTGTATAATTCATTCTGAAGTTCCTATGGGAACGGGAAAAATGGGATGTACAAAGTCAAGGGCAAAAGCTAGTAAATATAATTGAATTTAAATTTTAGTTATTATTGAAATATATTTTAAAAGTTAACCTTATTATTTTAGAAAAAGCCTTTTGGTCAGTGGATACGAAACGGGGCACTGAGGAAAGTCAAGATCATATGCAGTGTCCCCCGATGTTTCCCCACCCTTCTACTCTCACATCCCACCGGATCCCGAAGGCTTGATTAGGCATTGTTTTTGTGTGAAATTTTTCTAATCTTTCTAAGTCTTTTTTGTAGCAAAAGTCTTTTTTCCTCAGTGCCCCGTTTCGTACAACCTTACCTGGTAAACAGAGTCGAGGTATGGCATCAGCACTTAAGAATTTGCTTCTCGTGTGGTACTGAGCCTCGAAATGCAAATGACAAACACGGCGGCGTTTAAAAATCATGTCATTATCCAAGGCCAGAACTGATCCTCCAATATTGTAAATCCAGGTTCTAAAGCGTTCAGGTTCCTTGTTGGGGTTAGGAAATTTGTGGAGGATTTCCTTTTCTGAACCTAAAAAAAGATTTTGTTACTAATAAGATATATTTTCAGAACTAAGTTTTGTATGATCATTGACAAATAGTACAAATAAAGTCAGTATCCACATTTGTCAGTATCGTTATCTAAACAACTTAATGCAGTTTTTACTACCATATAGAATGTTTTCAGGAAGGATAGAGCATAAACTACTTTATATTATTATAATATAAATTATCTTTAATTTTATGGGATAATGTCTTTTCCTGTTTTCCTAGGGCTATGCCTTTTTGACTGACGTAAGTGTATGAGTACCGGGTCAAACGGGGTAAATAGGAATGCATGGGTAAATCGGGACATAACTTAGAAAGGGATTTAAGGCTGAATTATTAATAGTTTGTTGACAACAAGGACGCATAATCGTTAATTCAGTAAAATGAGCGTAACGAGAAGAACATTAAGCACGTCTTTCACTTGAATCCTTTGTCCCTCAACAGTCTTAAACAAACCCGATTATTTAGAGAAAAGTAAAATAAAAACTTACCACAGTTCGGTACACAGCATTATTTTTCTGACGACATTATTGAAAATCGGAGTCCAATAAACACCTGAAAAAAAAACAAAAAGATAATTAATGAAAGTTTAAATATATAATATCCAATAAATTAAATAAATCATTTTGGACTTATGAGCATTTTGCAGAACCATGAACTTATTAACTTCATTCGTTAGAGGTGAGAAATGGGGTAGTGGATTATTTTTTGTGGAAAAGATCATAAATGATGTTTTTGACGTGTTACTAGTTAGCAAGTTATATTTTAGCCATTCGTTTAGTAGATCGAGGTCTTTTTGCGCGTCAGATATAATGTTTTGTAATGACTTGTTGAAATAAAAGAGGCAAGTATCGTTTGCGTATAGTGTTAGGTGCCCTTTCAAACCTATTTTATCAATGTTATTAAGGTATATGAGAAATATTAACGAACTTAAAATTGAACCTTGCGGACAGCCATATGTTATGTTTTGTATCGTGCTTGTGAAGTTATCCATTTTAACTACTTGTTTTCTGTTTTTTAAATAAGAAGCGAACATACTAAGGGCGCTGTCTGAAATACCTATATTGTTTAATTTTTGTAGTAGCTTTTTATGGCTAACTGTGTCATAGGCCTTTTTTAGGTCAATGAAAATACCTACAGCAAAATTTTTCTGATCAATATTAGTTTTTATTTTTGTTATCAAAACAATTGAGGCTGTTAGGGTACTTGATTTAGGGCGGAAACCATATTGTTGATCAATCAGGAATTTTTCCTTAGTTAAATACGCGTTTAAACGGTTGTATATGACTCGTTCGAATATTTTCGATATCACAGGTAGGACTGATACCGGTCGATAGTTGCCGGGGTCAGTTCTACTCCCAGATTTGTAAATAGGACTGACCCTTGCAACTTTAAGCGAGTCGGGGAAAATACCGTGACTTAAGCACATAATAAATATGTGCTTAACTCACGGTATTTTCCCCATGAGAGTCTGATAATCTTTCTGCAATTATATTTTTAAGGGATTTAATGGCTTTTGTGCTGATATCCTCTAAACCTATACTACTGTTGCTGTCGAAGTTGTCAATAATTACTAGATATTAATTACTAATTTTTAGATACGTTTTTTAAGTGGGATATGATCCAGTGACTTCTGTTCTGGGGAGGAGCAAGAGGTTGTGTCAGAGTTTTACTGACTAAAATCAACCAGTTGCCCTTTGCGTTTCAGGACCATGATATCTTTTCCCAAAAATCCTGAATGATAAAGGTGGCATCTCAAAGTAGGTTGAGATGCCACCTTTATGTTCATATAACTTTTGAAATATTATAACAACAAAATCGAGAATCAATTGAACAATGTTTTTAAAGTTACTACTTAGTAACCATATTAATTTCATTAACATACGAGAAGTGGTTCCTCAATCCATTGTGACATCAAGAATCCCCCCACGACTGTCCATGCTCCATTGGCTGCTGCAGGAGAAGATAGCCGCTGGGGTGTTTAAGCCACCTCCTTTGCATGCACCACTTTTAACGTTTTACTCAAATTACAGATCGAAAACACCCACAAAAAGATATCCCCAACAATATTAAGAACTAGCTTCTGTCCGCGGCTTCGCGTAAAGTACATAAAATATAGCCTATGTCACTCAGGAACAAAGCAGCATAAAAAATTTTCACAAATAGAAATTCTAGCAATCGGACCAGTACTTCCTGAGATTACCTCCTACAAACAAAAAAAAAATAAAAAAACAAATTCTACTTCTTTATAATATTGGTGTAGATATATAAATATTAGGGACCTAATGACAGCATCAGCGGACGGCACTGCCGTGGCCGAATACTGGGCCACGCAAGGAATTTAACTAGTTTTGACATCAATATGCTAAGAAGAAGAAGAAGTGTAGATAAATATAATTAGTTACATACCACTGAGACGACTGTGTTCAACAGTTCCTATTGTTGTAGCGCGATAAGAGAAGAAGCTTCTTGGGATTGGAGTAGATAGTGAGCTATCTGGAATCAATGAACTTGTAGGTACTGAAAAGCAAAGAACGAGATTGTCATAAAAAAAAAATGAACTGAAATTAAATATTTAAAGATAATGTTACCACTGCTGGAACATAGATATACTCTCTTTAAAAGACAGTGGGCAGCAATCAACCATTCTGGCCCAGTAAGTGGTTGGTGAATTTCACAGTTTCCCACACTCTTGAGAGCCATGGTGAAACCATAAATTGCCCAAAGTAGAGGCATAGCCCATAACCAACAATTTGTACTTATTAAAGCATAATAAACAACATACTCATGTTTTAACCTATAAAGGACAGGTCAAACCAAAATTTGTGAAGACTTTCAAAAGTTATTATAATATTTGTTTAAGTAGGTACCTGAAATATTTTCTGTAGGTAAAATCTAGGTGGGAACAGCCAATTTGTTAAGTCTATTATTTGCATACAGAAACTGCTTCTCATAGTGCCAACAGCAAATCTTCAAGTGTTTTGGACAGTAGCACTGTCTAGACTCGCAATATCACCCCAATACTCTTCACCCAAACTTGGAACTTTTCTGCAAATGTTTCAGGATTTGGCAAGTAACATACGAGTAGGTACATCTGAAAATATACAGACAACTTTATTGGAACATCAGGCCATGAAAAAAGGAGAGGTTTTTCCCAATTTTACTGGGTCTCGCTTCCAGTTTAACGGGTTTTAGATAAATTGGGTAACATGATGTAGTGTCAGAAATTCTGACTTCTAACAATCAGACAAATCAGATGTACAAATCACAGCTGGGACCAACATAAATCTTTATTACCTGAATCCTGACGTTTTTGTATATGTTGTGGTAGGCACGTTTGGTGCTATAGAGGAAACTCACTGGAAGTGGAAGCATGCAAATTTCTGAAAAACAAAATGGCAAAAACCATTTAAAAATAAAGCAAGCGTGTTTAACAACTTCAAGTTTCTTGTACACAGAATAATATTATAATAGTATCAAAACAAAAATTTACTAATAACAAACCTTTCAGTGGTTCGAGGCATTTAACAGGACTCTGAATACTCCTTCTGAGGAAACCCATTTTCTGAAATTAGACAAACAAATCAATTTCAGTATCCATAAAACTAGATTTCAGTTTGAAAAGATAATTTATGTTACAATTGCAAATACTTTAATCCTGTTCCAATTGCTAAACTTTTTGTAGTTTAAGGCTGCTTTTCCACCAGAGATGTGCAGCTATGCTGCAAGGATGTAATAGCTATGCTGTGAAACTATGTGACCGTATCCACTGATACTAAGCTATGTAGCAGAGCGAGTAAAATGTGCTATGAAGATCTCCCTTAGCTCGAACTAAGCAATGTATCTATAGCAGGGAAGCGGCACATAACTACACCACTCGCGACCATTCATAGCACGCATCCATAGCAGTAGGTATAGCACGCATCCTTCCATATAAAAAACATATCTTAGTTGAATCCGTTTCCACCAGTGCTAAGCTATGTGCACCAATATGATTGGTGGATATCAAACGCATCCATAGCAATGTAGCATAGCACATAGCACATCTCTGGTGGAAAAGCACCCTGTTAGTAGTGTTGAATTACTGTGACAGGGTCTTTTATGGCCATTTGAAAGTTAGGACTTGAGTTGTAGAACCTAAGACTAGAGTGAAGGAAGTTTGAAAATTAGCCAAGCAAGAAGTAATAATTTGATGTATATTTACCAGCTTTTTGCTAAAATGCTATTCCACTCAAAATATCATCTTCAAATCACACATATCTTGAGTAATAAGGAAAAGATAGGCTCTACCGATAACTCTTTTCATTGTTTTTGCATTTCATCACTTAGCGAGTCTTTTACACGGCAAATGGAGCAAAATAGCGTCATAACACGTAGATTTATAAACACAGCACTCGTTTGTCATACTACATTTTTTAACTTTACTAAAAACTAGAAAATTAAATAGAGATAAATGACATAAATAAACAAATTGTGGAATGGCCGACGATGACGTTCCTTTACCAAAATAATTTATAGGGTGCCAATATTTCACTTGAAGTATAATTTGCAAACCACGTAATAATTTTACGGAAAATCGTCAATTAAAGAAAGTAATATTAATTACAACTAAACTTTTTCTTTCCGGGTGGTAGAAACAAAAATAATTTCACTAAACAATGTCAGTTTTCTTTGGCGTTATATTAAAATGCGTGTAATGAAACGGATACTTATTTGGTATTTGGCAGTATTGCTATAAAAATATATAAATATAAAATTCGTATTAGTTTATTTAATTTCGTTTATACTAAGTTTATATAGTTAAAATTATATACATCTTCAGAAAATATTTTGTGAAATTTTTAAAATTTTATCATCCATGAAAAGGGTACGGGTACGCCATCTGTTGAGCAACGACCGAACTAAACCCCGAGCCTTTTGGTCCATACAAAATAAAAAAGTACTAAGTGAAAAGCCCCAGTGCGGGCATCGGCCCGCGCTTCACACTATAGTGTATACGGTACCTATACTCTGTTATTTGACTATTGATTTGCTTTCGATTTTTGGTTATTCGTGTTTACCTTTGCGATTTGGTATTGTTGTCTTGGTTTGGTTTTCCGATTTCCGAAAACAAACTTGGCCCGGCCCGAGAGATCGTTGCCGCCGATCTCCCCCACGAGGAGTCCATGACTACCTACTTACTATTGTTTTTCTGAAATTATTTCGTTATCTGACTTCCACGCGGGCAAAGCCGCGGGCAAAAGCTAGTTATTTAGAAATTACGAAATTATTATTTAATTCATTATTTTGTGCTAAAGAATTAACGCTTATCTCCAGATGTATTAATTTTTAAGATATATATTTTTAAGAATACTGGAATTGATAAACAATTTATGTAGTTGTACTAAACTTTTAGTTGGAAATCCGCAAAACCAAGAGCACCGGCTCTTAGTTTTGCGGATTTCACTTCTTTTAAAAAATCTAATAATTAAAAAATTAGAAAAAACGACTGCCGTGTCAAAAAAATAAACTAACTAAAAATCAAAAAACAAGATGTTTGGTAATTTATAGAAAAGTGAAGAAAGTAGTCACTCGTTGACTAAACACGGAATCTCGGAAACAACTTGATCTACCAAACTGAAATTTTCATCGCAGTCGGGGGACCACTGTAAAATACTTTCTTATAGTATAATAAGTTCTTCACTTTTCTATAAATTCTATGAAAAATTTTAACTGTTTAACTATTTATCACGGTTTATGAGATACAGCCTGGCGACAGATGTACAAACAGACTGACTGATCAGTGGAGTCTTAGTAGTAATAATATTGTTTTTAGGGTTCCGTTTTCCCCTTTCGGTACGGAACCCTAAAAACAAACAAAATATTTCGCTACTCATTGATTGCAGAGATACCTAGTTTCCTATAGGTTAGGGTACTTATAAACAGTCTATGGTCTTGTAACAACGCAACATGGTGAATCCTTCAATATTTTGCGTACAAACTTTCATTACAGTTTTAGTGTATGAGAAAATATGTTCTATTAATAACAATGATATGTTGGTTCTTGTTTGCATGAAGTGTTAATTGTGTATAGGTATGGAAACTCTTCGTGTGCATGTTCGACTCGCACATGGCTGATTTTTTATATTAATAATATTAGTTGGGGTTTCGTAACTAAATTGCAAAAATGAATATTTTTTTACTCGACAGTTTCGATTAACAGTGTGACATGTTTATATTTTTGAAACCTACTCGTCTAATCCAAGACGATAGTCAAATTCATTAACTGATTATAAAATAAAATAAAAAATTGGGTGAGTGTTAATTTATTGATCATACCCACCACATTACATTTTTATATTTTTTCAATAACCTGTTGATGTTACTCGGGACGATGCAAGGATTCTAACGATACCTCACACATGTAAATCTGTCCAGTCATTCAGAAGTTATGGTGGAATAAAGAAACTCTCATACAATACATACGTACATCCGTGAACCCTGAAAAATAACACTCCTTTTTTGGGGCAGTCGTGTAAAAAGCATAAACGTCAATAATGTAAATGCCACTTTATAATAGAAATAGGCGCGATCTCGGTAAAATGGAGCTGAGAATTTTATTGTAGTATTGGCTACCTCGGCGAAGTTTGCTGAGAAGGCTAAATCGATACATTTGCTGCCAAATACTACAAAAAAAGAAACAACTATGATATTCGAATACGAAAGACATTATTATTGAAAACTTACATACATACATACATATTCAGCCTTTTAATGTTCCCACTGCTGGGACTCAGGCCTCCTCTCTCTAGGAGAGGGAATGGGCCGTAATCCACCACGCGGGCCCAGTGCGGATTGGTGGATGTCACATGTCTTCGAATTTTTGGTTCTAGGACATGCCGGTTTCCTCACGATGTTTTCCTTCACCGTTTTGAGAGCAGTGGTGATGAAATAAATTACACAAAGTAATGCGCCTGGCTGGGTTTGAACCCGCGACCAACAATTCGTAAGTCGGGGCCGTTACCACTCGGCCACCACTGCTGCTGCAAAACTTAATACGCAAGAAAACATGGACGAATGATTAGGCGATATGGTCGAACGGCTATAGCCTTCCCTTAGGGGTAAACAGAAAAAAAGTAAATGCCACTCTTGTCAAATTTGTCGATAGGGTATTTTGTAAAAAAAAGTGTTTTAGTTTAGGTTTCTGTGTTTCTGCTTATGATGTTTTACAATCGTTACTACATTTCTTAATTATATTCTTCGCTTTCGCAATAGAGTAATGTGAAATCATGTTTGGATACAGTAAAGAGGCAGTAAGAGTGAAAGTCAAGGTTTGTATTGTGTTGATCAATTACTTTTATAAATTAAAAGTGGAACATCTGTGTGGTTCAATATTGTTTCTCATTTTATTACAAATGTTACTTCTCCGTTTACTACATTTACAAGGTCTATGTTTCTATTTAACTTGAGTATCAGTAATCAATATCTGGGAATTCCACTAGTAAAAGTATGTCAGAATTACCCATTGCTTGGAAAATTATGAAAGTTTCCATCAAAGTGAGTCTGTGTTTGTTGCTAATTTTTTTTTTTTGTTCTTATAATTATTAAGTTTTTTTTTCGGTAGAAATGTGAGGGTAAGCTTCAGCCTGAGTTAAGGAAGTTTTCAGTGGACCCTCAAATAACATCTCTGGAAGTGTTACAAAGCATTTTGGTCAAAGCATTTGATATCAAATCAGATTTTACACTATCTTACCGAACTGCTGATGATTATGGACAAGAAATCTATTTACCTCTTCTCTCTGACTGGGATTTGGATGCAGCTTTTCTTAAGTAAGTTATATGCCTAACAGTCATTACTTAGGGTTTACTGTAATACAGAAGAAAATACTAAAAACAAGTAATTGTGATGAATGTAAAAAATGTAAATGAACTCATCACTCAGCCACAGATGTGAGGAGAAAAACATTAAAAATAATTATTACTTACAAAAATTAAAACATTCTACGTCTTCACAAACTATCTACCAATTTTAGGGCACATAATATAGCGCTCACACAGAGGTCAGAACCATGTGTGCAGCTAAAAGTGGATATGAGACCATTTGCGGAAGCTTCCGAGGACTGGGAGCCTCCAAGTGTGAGTCAAGCAGCTCCAGCAGTTAGCCAGATCTATAATGAGCAGCCAACTGTGGCACCTGCACAGCATCAGGCTGAGAAACTGGAAATACAAACAGGCTTCCAAGGAATGATCATGAACCAGGTAATACTGTTTTCTTACAGATTTATAATATTTATATTATTATTTAAAGAAAATTTTTTTTTAGTTAGTCACTTATTGCAAAATTGCAATTTTTTTTAAGATTTGTAGGCTAAATGCTGGAAAATGTAGCTTACATCTAGTACACATTACTCATTCATTGTTGTGTGTTTTATACTATAATAACAACTGTATTGGAATTGTATTGTAAATGGCTTGTCTCAACAAATCCACATCCTAGCACATTTGGGCTCCTTTTTTTTAAAAAAAATTTTTGATAGGTTCGTGCTTGACCGCTATCTCACCTGATGGTATGCGACGATGCGGTCGACGATGGAGCGCGCTTACCTAGAAGTAACCTATTCGCTCTTGACTTAAAGATTCCCGGGTTGTAGCCATCAGGAAACAGATTTCGGCAAGGAATTCCACTCCTTAGCTGTACGCACAATGACTGTGTTCCCAAAACGGCTCTCTCTGGCTGGTATAATGGTATTTTTGTAATTAAGCCAGGATATAAACATTCCACGCTAAGGTAATAGAAACTAAATAAGGCTCTCAGAATATCATATCCATTTTGCAGCAGGCCGTTTTGTAATCACGCTTCAATAAATTAAAGGATGGATGATAATAATTTGTATCCTGGCTGATATCTGTTGTGTTTATATTTTCAAATACACTAACTGAATATAGTATGTTGAGTCATTAGCTGTCTAAATAATTCTTATTTGTGGCAAAGTCAAGTGTAGTGATTATGCCTTCAGTTGAGTGTTATGCAGCAGTTGCAATGCAATTATTTATTTTATTCTTTATTGTACACTACATAAACAAGAAATACAGGACAAACATTAAAAATAAGTGGACAATGGGTGGGTGGCAATTGTTATTTTTTAAATGCTGGAAAGTAAAATATCTAAACTGCTAGTTAACAAAATTAGAATGGCCACTTAGACCCTTTTTTACTGATTTCACTTTCAGTTTTTAAGTTACAATCAATAAAATGTAGGTAGCTAGCTAACCTTGACCATCTGACAATGACGACAATCGCATTCGAAAATTCTGAGGTCGTATCTGTCTTTTTATCGTGATAGTAATGTGTTCATTGCTTTGTGGAGCAGGGGTCAGTCAGTATGCTAGGCCAATTTATGATTTTGCATCAAATGCCTTTTTTTATGTGTGAATCTAATTACTTCTCCCACTCTGTGGTAGAGGGTGTCAGATTTTTTTACTGACTTAATCCACACCTATGTTCCTTCAGTTGCCCTTTGCGTTCCAGGACCATGGGTTTCCCTTTCAGAAGTCAATAAATGGCTCCAGTAGGCTTTGGCCCTGCTAGGCCCTTACGGTGTTGCTGACATATCTTTGAAACGCGCGTGGAACACTACGCGCCTTCGACGATTCGGGCTCGGTCTGGACGGTAACCGGAAGACCAGATGGCAACCTACCCATCGACATCCGCAAGCCCACGCCTACGGTGGCTGGTAATCGGGGTGGGGGCCCCCGCAGCTGGGGCGTGAGGATGTCCGTTCGCTCACGCGTGCGACTGTTTCCTTCGCTAGCATTACTGCTTCAGATAAGGATTTGACCACCGCCCATTGCATTACTGCTTCAGATAAAGATTTGACCATGGCATGAACCTTAACCAGGGCCTGGCGCGAGAGGTCACCGCCGCCAATAATACCTTAGGGTTGAACAAAAGTTTTACTTATTATTTTTTCATAAACTATTTTATTACCAGGTTGAAAAGACATTCAACATGGTGACAAGAGCTTTGAACTTGTATGATGATCCAAACAACGCACCGCGGCCGCCGCTGAGCGACATTGAGTTTAGAGCATTCCTAGATGCTGTTGGACAGATCACTAACACCTCCAAACTAAGGGAAGTCATCTACTGTGGAGGCATTGATCCCAGCTTGAGGTTGGTTAACCTTTTTTTTTTATTTTTGATAAACTTTCATTTGACCACTCTTTCACCGGATGGCAAGTGATGACATGATTGACGATGAAGCATACTACTAGCTTTTTCCATGGTTTCCCATGACTGACATCATAAAACTGCAATTTTCAGCATATTATAAGGTAGGAAGGTATGACACTCGGCTTAATAGTGAAGTGATTCTATAGATGCGTGAATTCATAAACTCAAACCACTTCCACCGACACTCTTTTAAATGATTAAACAGTAACAAAATTATGGTAAATGTAGAAATTGTACTATGTATGGGAGTATAGTCTATTTTAAAAAGACGTGAACGTTAAAAACACTCCGGAGTAAAAAAATCCGATAAAAGGTAACTAGGTAATTGGTTCCTATTTCTAGTAACATAATTATACCTTTCGTCTATTTTACTATAAACATTAAGAGTTTTTGTGTGTGTAAAAGTCATGATGCTACGAAAGTAACTAAAATATCTCGCGGATTTTTATTACAACTTTAGTCTGCCGAACTTAGTCTTTCCGCATGACATGATAAACGAATATTGTAGCCTTGAATCAAACGTTGCTATGTCGTCGTTAAAGTCGTTTTATCAACAAATTCTATTTTCTCGTTTTGTTTATTGTCACAATTAGATAATTCAATCCCGCATCAAAATAGGAGGCTCGCCGTCCGACCGTCCGGTAACCGTCCGGACCGAGCCCAAGTCGTGGATGGCGCGTGCTGTTCCACGCGCGCCTCAAAGAGATGTCAGCTACTGTAGGGGCCCAGCAGGGTCGAAGCCTACTGAGGCCAAGGGTCTGATTCTGAAAGGAAGACTCGGCCCTGGTACGAAAGGTAACGAAGGAACAGGAGTGGGTTTTTAGTCAGTAAAAGTCTGACACTATCTCCCGCCCCGCCCAAGAGCGGGGGATGTCATAAGATGATTTTCACACCGGAAAAAAAAAACATCAAAATAGGAGGGAAAAAATAGTAGGTAGCAATTCCGCGGGCTTGGGATTTTTGTTTTAAGGAACGATATACCTAATAAAATATTTGACGCAGCATCTTTTGGATTTAGGAAAATATTAAATTCAAATGCTGTGGAGGAATCCCTAGTCATAAGAGTACTTAAACATTAATTATATTCCTATAAATAACTCCCACAACACAAAATAGAGTCCAATGTCACAAGTTCCATGGAA
Organism: Mythimna impura; assembly: GCA_905147345.3. Lineage (NCBI taxonomy): Eukaryota > Metazoa > Arthropoda > Insecta > Lepidoptera > Noctuidae > Mythimna > Mythimna impura. Next base: position 10,273,745 of record LR990348.1, on the reverse strand, counting down.
AGTTGTTATCACGTAAGATGAGGCTGTGCTGGCTCTAATAAATAAATAATCAGAACGGGGCGTAGTCTCAACCAAAATTTTCTTATCCCTCATTTCAGATCCCGGAAAATAGTCAGAATCAGTAAGTAACAGGAGTTGTTTTTCCATTTAGAACTAAATTATTATCAATAAACCAATTCAAGACCTACTCCTGTGTTATTTTCGTACTTGATATTGTTAGTCTGTCTATTTTTCTCCAAAATTAAAGAAGTCAAACAACATGATATTAAGTTTGTTCTGCAATAAATGAGATAAATCATTGACATAAACCAAAACAAGAACGGACCTAAAATATACCCTTGGTGTATGTCCCTTTTCACGTTTAATCCCGAGAATTTTACACCGTTTATCTGAAATAATTACTGTCTATCATTCAAATAATATTTTACTGAGCTGAAAGCTGCTTTTCCTACTAATGCTCAATGTTCAGTAGGAATGTTTCATGTTTTATGCAGCGAAACGTATTAGACAGGTTGCAGGAAATGCCTATAGTATCTTGCGCCACTTATTACGCATTAAAATTCGTTTAAACAAGGAGACACCAGCATCAGTTGTTGATGAAACCAAACTGTATCGTGCAAGATGTAGTGCGTGTTATAAATGATTGAACATTTGATTTAACATTCTTTGTCACTATATCTCATTAAATCTGGTGAGACTCCGTGATCCACACACAAATTATATATCAAAGCTAAGTACGGCGCTGTAGTCTTGATAGACAATCCCTATATATACCGATCCTCAGTCAATTTAATCTTGATTTGTTTAAAAATTACTTTATTGCTTTGCTTTACAAAGAAGTATCTCTTCAGATAAAATTTAATAAATATGTAGCAATTTATTGGGAGTGCTTATTTTAATCTATTTGTTACTGGCCAAACCCGATTTTAGGATGAACTAGTTACGTCTAAGCCAAACCCGCGATATTAGTCCAAGAGTGAGCGAAGCGAAATCAGAAGTTTAGGGCTCCCCGACACAGACAGGTTAAATCCATATAATTATAATATAAAAGGAGAAACTGACTGACTGAAATATCAACGCACATCCGAAATTTTTAACAAAGCTTCCTTTAATGATGTGGGCGAGCACTGAGGAGTTTTAGAAAATTATACTTTTAAGGGGGGTAAATTCGTTTGTATACAAATATTTCTTTCTAGTTTCAAGTATATTGGTACTTGAAATTTAGCACAAATAATAGGTAACCTAAGAATATAAGAAAAGATTTTCGTTATTTAAAACTACCCCTATAAAACGATTGTTAACGGTGTTGAAAGGTTGTCTAAGAGAGTCATATTCTTTGGGTTAATAAACTTAAAACTTGGCACTTTTAATCAACATTATTATTTTTTCAAAACTGCCCCCAAAATAATTATAAGGGTGGTTAAAGTTTTTATAAAAACATTCTCGCGAATAAAATCACTGACAAAGTGCTAGTTATGTATAAAATGCCCACTTTCCAAAATCGGTCGAAAGGCAATGTACAGTAATTTTTTCCTTCATAAATTGAATGGATTTTTCAATATATAAAAAATTCAATCTGTCATAATGTTGCATAACTTTGTCCAAATCCGAAGTAGTGGTCAAGTGAAGGTAAATTTCGTGCTATAAGTAATCTTAGTTTATTAATGAACAATGTTTCCAGTAATTTTGAAGGAATTGACAACAAGCTAAAGGGCCAGTAAGATTCCACGACTCCAGGGTACTTTGTAGGTTTAGCAAAGAAGCTAAGTTTCAAGAGCATTGCAATGTATGAAGTTGTAAGGAAAGTTACTATTATAGTAGTATGGAATATAAATAATAGTGAAGTTTTAATTTCAGAAAAGTTGTGTGGAAACATATCCTCAATGTTTATCCTGAGGGTATGACCGGTAAAGAGAGAATGGACTACATTAAACGGAAAGCGAATGAATATTATGCACTAAGAACAAGATGGAAAGACTGTATACAAAAAGGAATGGTCAGTAGAAAATATGCAGTGGCAGGAATATTTTGTCTTATTTATTTAATTACAATCTAAGTTATTTGTGCTATTTACAGGTAAATGCTGACTTAGCTTATGTGACTGGTATGGTTCGAAAAGACGTCTTAAGAACTGACAGACATCACAACTTCTATGCTGGCAGTGATGATAACCAAAATATAGCTTCTCTCTTCAATATATTGACTACGTAAGTAGGTTACAAAAATGATATTTATTTAACTATTTATGTACACACATAATAATAAAAGAAAAGAAGAAGGAAACAGAAGAATAGTACAAAGGTGATCTTATTTTTAAAGAAATCTCTTCCAGCATACCTGCGAAAGGAAAGTTGGGGAAAATAGATTTAGGGTGTTTTTAATATCGTGCGGATTTCATCACGCATGCTGGTTTGCACCGCATGCAGAAAATATCAAAATGCACAAAAACGCGTCCCGTGTGCGTATTCCACTCATTACAATAAATACTTGTATGAAATGGACATTTGCGGGAATTACGCGTGATGAAATCCATACGATATTAAAACCACCCATAGACACCGTGTGTAACAGTAAAAGGAAAATTAGTACACACAAAATAGTTAATAATGAAATAATACAAAATGCAAAAAAGATAACAATTATAATCATACACATATATATCACAAAAATGCTTATTAATATGCAACTATTATCTATTTGTCTTTCGTGGCAAAGTCCAATGCTGACTATGAAACTGTTTCCATCCGTAGGTACGCCCTAAACCACCCCACAGTAAGTTATTGTCAAGGCATGTCTGACTTAGCGTCGCCATTACTTGTGACGATGGGCGACGAGGCACATGCGTACATATGTCTGTGTGCGCTCATGACGCGCTTGTACCCCAACTTCCTGCTCGACGGAGAAGCCATGACTGTAAAGTTCACGCACTTGACCGAGTCCCTGCAAGTTTACGATCCTGATTTCTACAACTACTTGAAATCCCAACAAGCTGATGACTTACTGTTTTGCTATCGATGGCTGTTGTTAGAAATGAAACGAGAATTCGCCTTTGATGACGCTCTAAGAATGCTGGAAGTATTGTGGGCATCTTTGCCTCAAAAAAATCCAACAGCCGAATTATGCCTCAAAGAAAAAGAATTTGATCCGGCGGTGGAAATAGACGACGATCCACCACCTTTGAGTCCACTGATAAAAGCTCCCAGAGAAAATGCTTACACTAAATTATGTGCTATAAGAAGACAGAGTTCAAGTTTTAGCCTCGCAAACGTCAAAGCGCCCAAACTTGCCACTTGCAAACAAATGAATCACAGCTTAGACGAAAACGCAACACGTAAAGTAGTAACTAACTCTTCACTTCGACACTCAAAGGAGTTTCAAAGTTTAGATGATAATACGCTACAAATGCAGAAACCGAAGTTAGATAGATATGAGACAGAGAAAAATAAAGAAAACAATTTGTCATCTAAAGACTCCAAACTGCAAGCTAGGAGAAGTATGAAAAGTGTTCCCGAGCACGAAAAATCTCCATCGACGCAAGAGGCTCATGCCACCGCGTGGTCCAGTACTGGGAATTTGATGAATGGGACCTCACATGGAGATGCGAAAGACACGCCCTTGGGAAACCAAATAAGATTACTACGAGATAAGATATCCGTACATAATAATAAATTTTTTTCTTCACTTGACAAGCTTGATTCTGAATCGGTTGTTAGCATAGACCCCTCTAGTAAACCGAAAGTAAAAATGATAAAAAATTTAAACGAGTTTCTTAACTTTGCTACCGGAAGTAAAGTAGGCGCTGTCACGCAAGAAAAATTACAAAGAACACACTCAGTTATCGAGAGAAGTTCGAAGGAATGTCCAAGAATAACTCTCACTAAAACATCTCTTGATGATGTCAGGGTGCATAGTAAAACAGAAAAAGTTAGTAAATTAAATAAGAACATTTATTCTGATACAAATGATGGCAGCAGTCCCGATGACTCACAAGAGTATTACCCCATGACAACATCTATGACTAGAGAATTAAGACTTGAATTAGAACATTTGGACCGGCAAGTTTTCGGGCCTTCATATATAAACAGGTGTAGTATGATGTACGACTCTCCGTCAGACTCAACTAGTACTGACGACAAACTGACACACGATTGTACCGAAATAAAACAAGACCTTAAAATCATTGAACCTACAGAAACTCGACCACAACTATTAGAAACCATGAAAAAGTCGCCCTTACTTGAAACTGTTAGGTCTAACGCCAGAAGCGCTGAAGATATTTATTTGTGGGAAAATCCATTGCACAGGAATACGCCGACGACACGAACGACAGCGAGTTGTCCGCAGACGCCTGACGAACAGGCGGAACTAGATTTCGATGGCGACACTGGCGAAATATTTGAAGAACATTCTGGTAAAAAATCCATTACACCAATAAGACTGTTAAGAAAGAACCAGTCATTAGAGCCCCAAGAATTATGTCGAGATACAAAACATTCTAATAACCATTCCAGTGGGTCAGAATCTTCTGACAAAGACGTTGGTGAATCGACAAACGTAGACACCGTTAAAAATAATCTGCCACATAATTCCAACGCATCGAGGTCGCAAAAGTTCTTCTCAAGTATGTCACAAGAATTAGAAAATGCCAAAAAGAACTGCGAGTCCCTATTAAATGCCAAACAAACTAATCTGCACAGTGTTGCTTCAACTATTAATAGTTTTCAGAAGAAGTATGAGGTGTTCAAACCTCCAATTCAAAAAACTGCTAGTGTTTCTTCAGTAACCAGTGATGGTTCAACTAAAACTAGTATAAGCAGTCTTCCACCCCCGTCCGTGTTCGGAGGTGGGAATCCATTCTTGATGTTCCTTTGTTTGACTGTCTTGTTGCAACACAGAGACTATATTATGAGGAATCGTATGGATTACAACGAGCTCGCGATGCATTTTGACAAAATGGTTCGTAAACACAACGTGAACAGGGTACTGAACCAGGCGCGACAAATGTATGCTATATATTTGAAACAGCAAGCACATAAGACTGGAGATATAACTACTTAATTTAAGAATGAGATCTCTTCTAATAATTTTATTGCTCATAAGGTATAAATTTGGTCATTATAATTATTGTATGTATTAAATCACCATTAGGGTAAGTATTACATTGTTAGTTACGACCTATGTAATCTCAATTTACTGTAAAATGGCAATTGCAGTTTAATTCACGTGTCCAGCTTCATTGGTAGAAAATATAATAAAGTTGGACCACTAAATTAAAAAAAAAACGCAAGTATAAAAGATCAGCAAGCACAGTGTAGGTGTCATTATTGCATTCTAACATCTCAAATCCAACCTACACTGATTGTCTTGTTCAGTAGCATTCCGTTAAAGTGACTACCAAAATGATGTGCATTTCAAATCAATTCACCCTTCAGCCTTCATTATACCTATAGTAGGGGAAGCCGGGATGCTAAATTTGCAGTTACTAAAGCGTCATGGGAACCTATTGGATTGTGAAGATTAGGTTCTAAAACGAAAAAAAGTCTATGACAAGTTTACATTTTTAGTAAGGGAGAGAGCGTGTAAGATTGTCAAAAATATAAAAAAAAACCGTTGCAGGGAAATACTCGAGCGCGTCAGATATTCATAGTGTATACGTGCTTTGTCTTTGTGATAACTGATAGGTATTGATCTGACGATTAACTAGTGGGGGGTGGCCGTAAAAAGGGGAAAAAAAAAAACAAAAAAAAGTTATTCGAGCGTGTCAGATATTCAGAGTGAATGTTAAGTGAACTCAAAAAAGTGTCCTATTTAAATGACTGATATTTAAGTGTAATAAAAAATGTGACCTTAAGATACTCGATCGCATCAGATTTTTATACAGAGGGTTCAACTTGATGTCTTTGTGTCGCCCTCAATGATAATCTGACAATTATATGGAGGGGTATGGTTAATCTGAGTTTGAAAAAAATTACAAGCAAAAAATTAATAATAAAATAACCAAGCGACGTTTCGAAAATGTAAAAATGGTACACTGTAGTATGGTCATTAAAGATTAATATGAATTGAAGTTTGTTTAAAAAAGTTAACAGTTTAAGGGAAGGTAGCCGCATACAGTTTTTATATTGTCTTATAGAATTTTCTCTGGTATCAATATTTCTATCAATTAATCAAAAACTAATAGTCTTACTATCTGACTTTATATAAGAAATATGTGATTTTTGTAAATACACTTGTGCGGCTTTCTGTAAAAGTAAAACAAAAAATTAAAAATATATGAATGTACCCCACATGCGGTGCACTCTCATACAGGCTATGTGGCAGATTCATACATACGAAAAAATACATACATACACAAATTGAGCGTGACATGTTTAATTATTTATCAATATCAAAATGTCAAAATACAATGTTTTCGAAAACAAAAGCAATTAGTCTCTATAGGCACATAATACTAGAGTAATAATCAAATAATACTAAGTAAAAAAGAGAATAAAATAAATGTAGGTAGTTTTTCTTTTTATGGCATTGAAGGAACTTAGTTATCCTATCTTTCTGATCAGTCATATCAGTATTAAAATATCTGAATCCTATTGCTTAATTCTTTTTAGTAGTAGTATCAATAATCATTCATATATACAGTATATTCATACTATATGAACCCCCGCTTACTGCTGTATGAACCTACCACATCACTAGAAAATGAAATAAAAATATTCCTAAAAAAAAACCAACAACACTTATATCATTATTCACGTATCAATTCACAAATTTGATTATCTTCTAAATAAAATAGTACTGAATTATCTAGAAAACAGCTTTCATCAATAAAAAGATGTTCAAAGTGAGGTTATAAAATTAATTAGGCGTGGCCGAATCACTCCGTGTCACCTCGTCAAGAGACACCGACTACTGTCAAACTCCGTGAGCCAACACACATATAAATAAGCTACGCATACACGCATAAGTCGTTCATTTGATGTGCGCCTAACAACAGATATCTCTAGTGTACGAAGGTGTCCCTTGTATGAATCTGCCCCACTTCTCTACTATCAAAATTCAACTAAATTCAATTATTTTGGTCGGCAGAATCATAAAGACCCATATTTTCCATGGTGGGACGGTCACTCTAGGCGCGGAGTGGGGAATAAACAGTTCTCAGCATCTGTACGCTTCATCCTATGTCGCTGGTTTTAGCTACATCGCCCCATGAAAACCGTCATGTTTTTCGGGACTTCCTTCAAAAAAAAAAAATCGCGATCGACAACTTCGTGATTCGCCCATTTCCTTACGCCACGCTCAAATTGTTAGATTATTGGAATATATACTTTTCTGCATGTACTCAACTTACCTTGTCTTAATCTGACGCACACGAGTTTATCCGAGGATCGATTTTTTTTTTACTAATCTGACGGGCTGCCCTCAACGCACCCTGCTATATTTAGGGTTCCTATGTGGTTGGGGTACATTACAGGGTGCAAGGTTTCTCCCCATATGATTTTCTGACGCGCTCCAGTAACATGCAAAATCCCCACTTGGGCGCCCCTACTACTATAATAATCTATCAAAAGTGCAGCAATATTATTATTGAATCTGTAGTTTTTAGTCTTACATATTATATTAATGATAATTCCAAAGAGCCTTTATTTGATAAATAATTGTGATATTTTATTTTTCTTTCTATGTACTTTACGACAATAATCAAAAGCTTTTGCGTTAATCTATATACTTAACTCTATGTTTAATTTGCATTCCGTGATGCATAATCGTTTTATATATGAATTAATATAATTATAATTCTTTATGATCCTAAAAGTATTATTTTTGTATTATAGTTGATGAATCTACAATCTTATCCGTTATTATGTCAGAATTCTAGTCCTTTCTTAATATTATGCAAACACTCTTCAAAAGTTGCTTACTGGCCTAGGCATTTATATAAACATTATTTGTACTTAAAATGATTAAATTCCAAGTGCATATTCCATTTTAATTGAATACTGATGGCAAAAATCCTGCAATTTAGTCATATAAATAAACAATTAATGAAAACCAACTTGTATTATTTATTATGCCTTGTTGTTAACGAAAGTCTACTCTAATATGCTTTTCCTATAATTTCCCATTTGGCGTATTCGGCCAGCAGCACCACCACGATACCAGATGTCGATTTCATGTTTGAGAAGCTTGTCCTGATTTCTTCAAAACTAAATATAAAGGCGGCGGGTACAGACTTACGAAATGTAACACGTAATGAAAGCATCTGCCGTCCATATTGTCGCAATGTAACAGAATTCCTATAGAGTGGACGCCTTGCGCGCATGAACATTTCAACTCGTAACAACAGCAAAAAACAGGAGCATTTCAACTCGTGCGCGCCGCGATCCGCCATATTTTGTCGGTTTCTTTGCCGAACAGATTATTCGTATGGACGGGTTGTGTGTGTCTGTATTAGGGCTTTCATCCCGGAAGTCTCGGTCTCGAAAATATCCAGATACTCGACGATCTTTTCCTATTTTCAAAACTCGAGACTGATACCAGCCTCCAGTCTGGGGAATAACGAGACTTGAGTAGATTAAAAAAAATCAACTATACCGGATACTGTACGGTACGACGCTACACTTAACAGTAGATCTTCTTCTTGGTCATTTCACTTTTGCCAGAGTGGTCGTGGTCATCACGAAGGTAGATCTCCGGAAGCCGTTAGGATACGTTGCACAACTTTCCGCCACTTTTGCCTGCTGGCAGTCATCCGGACGCACTCGTTCAATGGGCCGCCAAGAGCCGTTATGATTTGGTCAGTCCATCGCATCGGTGATCTGCCACGCGGCCTTATTCCGTGCACCTTTCCTTGTATAGCAAGGCGTTCGATGGAGTCACCTCCACGTTGACAAATATGGCCAAAATACGACTGCGCACCAGCGTAAACCGGCGTTCCTTGACGCCCATTCTTGAGAATGGAAGCGTTTATTGTTTGAAACTCGGTTGAAGAGACCCCGGGCATTTTCTCCAGCACCACATTTCCAAAGCGTCAATCTTTTTGGTCTCTGTCTGTCGTAGGGTCCATGTTTCAGCGGCGTATAAAAATATGGGAAACACTAGCGTTTTGACGAGCCTGGTCTTTGTGGCCTTTTTTATTTTTCTGTTTCTCCATATTTTCTTGAGCTTATCCATTGCCGCTCTGGACAGAACCATTCGTCGGTTGATGTCTTCAACACAGTTTCCCTGATTTGAGATTAGAGCCCCAAGGTACACATAAGATTGTACAACGTTGCAGTTCGCTATTTGCGTTATGTATGGTGAGGTGTACCAGTAGAAATCATTTTGAATTTTGGTCTTCAATAATTAGATTTCCAGAAAAACTCTTTAACCGTATTATAGAAAAGTAACAAATGCACTAAGGCAAGTATTTTGCTATAATTGAACAATCCTACTCAATTAGTTATCCTTTCAAACTCTCAATAATAACGAAATTACACTATCTTTCAAAAGTATTATACGAAAGATTAAATAAATCACTGAATGAAAAGCCATCTCTGATAGCTGTCTAGCAAATACAAGTACTCAAATCAAATCAAATCAAATCAGTTTATTGCAAACATGTTGTACAGTAGTTGGAATAAAAGTTACAGTTTCAAACATGCACCCTGTAAGGGCACTGCAAAACAAATAAACAAATTTTCAATAAAACAAAATAAAATACATTTCAAAATTCACACATTTAAAAAGGAAAAGCAAAAATTATTAGTAGGTATTACAAGTATCAAAATAATGTCAAATCAATTTAATGTCAAAATAAATATAAATGTCAAAATAAATGGAAATAAAACGAAAATAATAATAATAAAAATAGTAATAATGAATTTGTATAGTTTAATATGTACCTGCGCTTATTTAATTATTTATTTGTCTTTTTTTTCTTCAAAAAACTCTTTGAGTGTGTAGTAGCACTTCTGGTTCAAATAAGTGAACAATTTTGTTTTAAATAAATTGAGTGTTTTAATTTCTTTTAAGGACTTTGGAATTTTATTATATATCTTGATACACATTACATAAGGGCCTGTATTGAAAATAGATAGCTTTGAAATCGGTAATGCTAGATCGTTTTGGTGTCGCAAATTTCGTGGCTGGGTGTAATGATCCCTACTTAAGGGGAAAAGTGACATATTTTTCCTGACAAAAAGACATATTTCAAAGATATACAGAGATGTGAGCGTAAGGATATTATGTTTTATAAAGTGTGGTCTACAGCTGTCCATACATCCTATATTTGTTAAGATGCGTATGCATCTTTTTTGTAGCTTGAACAGTTTATCGGCGTTCGTACTATTACCCCATAGCATTATACCATAACGGAGCCAAGAGTGCGCGTATACGCTATAGGCTGCTTTTGCAGATTTGAAATCCGTAGATCTTTTCAGTTCCGATAGCGCATAAGTAAACCTAGAAATTTTGTTACTTATGTGTGCTATATGAGATTTCCAGTTTAGGTTCGTGTCAATGTTAAGTCCCAATAAATTGAAATTATCCACGCAGTCTAATGTAATGTCATTAAAGGTAAATTTTATGTCAAGGGGTCGTTTTTGGTAAGGTCTGAATTGCATAATTTTTGTTTTAACAAAATTTAGTTCGAGATTGTGTTCATTTAACCAAGTAGGTATATATGTCAGATAGAATTCGATGAATGTCATTGTGAAGGGTCAGATTATTTGAGCAAGGAAAGACAACAGAAATGTCATCAGCAAATAAAACGCATCTATTTTTTTAGGGAGATCATTTATATAAATAAGAAATAATATGCATCCGAGTACGCTACCTTGTGGGATTGATTTATTTACAGTAGTCACTCCCGATTTAACATTAGCGATTTCCCCAGTACAATGATTGTATAGTGCTCAATTTCTACATATTGTGAACGATTTTCGAGGTATGAAGTAAACCATTTATGAGCTATGCCACGTACTCCAAAACGTAATGGGACAATGGCGTAGCTCACTGGTTTTGTTTTTTATCATTGATAGAATTTCGTAACAAAGTAACAGATCCTAAGGTTCTGAAATCACATACTTAAGCTGTTTCATGATTTTTACGTGCTCACTTTAAAAAAGTAACTCGTCATTGTCATTTTTCTCAATTGTAACGACGGCAGAAAAAAAACAAGATTGAAATACTGTTTTTAATAATGTTCTTTATTATAATCTTGTATTGATTGCCTAAATGCCGAGCATTTAAATATAAATCTTTGTGTATGTATCGAGTTCGAGACTGAAAGCCTTAGGCTGCTTTTCCACCAGAGATGTGATATACAGCTATGCTGCAAAGATGTAATAGCTATGCAGTGAAACTTCGTGACCGTTTCCACTGATACTAAGCTATGTAGCGGTGCGAGTAAGATGTGCTAAGAAGATGCGTCGCCGCAAAGTAGCTACGCGAGGAAGATGCCCAGCTCGAACTAAGCAATGTATCTATAGTAGGGAAGCTACACCACTCGCGACCATCCATAGCACACATCCATAGCAGTAGGTATAGCACGCATCCTTCCATATAAAAACATGCCTTAGTTGAATCCGTTTCCACCAGTGCTAAGCTATGTGCACCAATGAATATGAATGGTGGATATCAAACGCATCCATAGCAACGTAGCATAGCACATCTGTGGTGGAAAAGTACCCTTAGTCTAATGCGGAACGCATGCCGGAAACATGCGAGTAGGTACACGCTCGGTTCATGCGCGCGCTGCGTCCACACTTATGAAAATAATGCTCCTTTCATGTTACATTGCATGTTACACCTTAAAATTAGTATTCTGCAAGATAAAATAAGTAAGCAGAGTTCAAAATTCTCCAACGTTTTTAACACCGTTGATCACGACATCCTTCTGGCTATCTTGTCTCAAATTGGGGTTTCTTCGTCGGCAAAGAATTGGTTTTCATCATATCTTCGTGGACGTCAGCAAGCGGTACGTGCCGATCAGAATTTTTCTGACTGGTGTGACCTGCAAACCGGCGTTCCACAAGGCGGTATACTCTCTCCACTCTTATTTTCTTTATTTATTAACTCCATCACAGCTATTCTCAAATGCTCTTTCCATCTGTATGCTGATGACCTACAGCTCTACGCGCAAACTGACATTGACAACTTTGATGACTGCATCTCCCTACTAAATGCTGACCTCCTGGCTATAGCCGACTACTGCCGCTTATTTTTGGCAATACAGTCATCCCTCTCTCGCCTCACGTTAAAGACCTAAGTTTATTTATTGACGATAGGTTAAGCTGAAATAAGCAGATTGCTCAGGTTAGCCAGAGAGTCACCTTCACGCTGCGGTCTCTCTATAGATTCAAAAATTTCCTCCCGTCAAGCACTAAAACTACTTTAGTACAGTCGCTTGTGTTACCTATAATCAGTGGCGTGCCAGATACCTTTAAAGGGGGCAAGCCAAGGAACCTTGACTTATCTACTACCTACCCAAGTACCCATTTACCTAATATTTCGAATAAAAAAAAACTCGCGCTATAATCCGCCGTCACGTATCATCAGTGCAAAATCTCTTGCTGTAATGCTGATTAATTGCTACATTTTCATTTGTTATTAATAAGATAGAAATTAATTATACATCATACCTGTATCATAAATGATTTAAAATATGTAAGAGCCATCTATTGATATTTTTTGGCAACTCTTGCTCGCTCACAACAAAATTCTAGCTGGCTACTTCTGAATAATCCACTAGATGGCGCACAAAGTAGTAATCAATGAAATCAATCATTTGTTTACGATATATATGTAATATAATTAGCATAGCAAATACTCACAATTTAAACAGCCATAGAGTATACAACAGCATAGCCGTTCTTCGTTTCTTTATCACACACTTAGAAATTTCATCACATAACTGTCGAGAACACGGATATCGGTCGAGAAATAGAACCAAGTTTTTGTTCGCGGTTTACCAAAACTACACAATGAAATAACAGCATTTGAGAATTCTGATGTCTTTTCATAGCACCAGCGAAGTTATTTAAGTCATTATAACCTGATGTATTCCAAGCATTCTTATCGTTTGAGAAAAATATGCAACACGAATGAAACTGCCTATGTGATTTAGTTTTCTGAGAAATATTCAAATCAGGGGTATGTTTAGGCGAAGTTACGAGATCATATTTATCTCTAAAAGTCAAAGTCTTTACCTGGCCAAGTATTTTTTCCACACATTTTAATCCGTCACAAGGAACAATTGCATATGTATTTCCGAATTCATTTCAAAGATAATAAACTTTAATCACTTCAAAACAAAGTAAGTTACAGTAATAACTAATCATAAAACTTTAAATGACAGAAATCAAAAATCTTTGTTAACAAAACACACGTAAAAGTAAACACGATTTAACCGCTCAAAGCAAATTTGAACTAATTTGTTTGCGGAACTTTTAAGCGTCATAGATAGAGGGCGCCTCGGAATTTGTATAGTAAAAGTGCGCCTTGTAGTAAAATTCATTGATCAAACATTTCAAGCCCGGAATATTTTAAAGAAAAAATGTTCGATTAGTACTTGCACACAGTATCAAATTTTACTCACACAGACTCACATTTTTATGTTTTTATAGGGAAAAGTGAGATGGCAGATCAAGCCTCATAACAAGCCTTTGCGCCAGACAGAGGCAGCAACACACTAGTGTTCATCTCTTTTTTTTGTTAAGTGTTAGAGTGAGATCGGAGAGATGGCGCTCAGAGCGGCAACATTACCTAGGTATCGTGCGTGAATGAACACGAAATGGCAACAGCGCGTAAAATTAGAGTTTTATTTAATTTAATTCATTTGTTGTGTTTTATGATATAGATGACTGTGGTGTGGTGAGGTATTATTTTCACATCAAGCCCGGCTTTTTAACTTGTATTGCTCGCACGTCGCTGCCTATAATTGACTATGCTGATGTTTGTTACTCTGATCTTTCTCAAGAACTTCTAAACAAATTGGATCGACTTCTCAACAACTGCATTCGCTTCATATTTGGCCTTCGTAAATATGATCACATTTCTTCCTACCGTTCTCAGCTTAAATGGCTGCCTATCCGTCACAGGAGATCCCTCAGATCCCTCTGCATGCTCTTCACCATAATGAACGATCCTTGTTCTCCTGATTATTTAAAACAATATTTTAAAGTGTTGGGCAGTTCTCATAATCTTAACCTTCGTGCATCCAAAAACATGCTCCTTCATATTCCTTCTCACCGTACTGGCTTTATGTCCAACTCATACGCTTCCCCTTGACATCAAAAAAGCTGAAAGTAAATTTTCCTTCAAGCGTAAAATTCGGGACTACTACTTGAAGTCTTCTCAACCTTAGTTCGGTCTTCGTCGGAATTATTTGAGGAATTATTATTAAGTTTTCTTAATGATTTGATATTTTTTTTAGTATTTATTAGTGTATAATTTTAGCATGGGAGCATGTATTTTATTATTATAAATAACTTATTTTTTATTTTATTTTCTGTTTAACCTTTTGAGTGCGTAATTAGAGACACAATAGGAAGACAATGGCGCGTGAACGCCGGCGTTAATGCGGGGATCAACAGCTTAAAGTATCTGTTATTTGTTTATTGTGCAAACCTACCACAGTCTTGTCTTTTTTAACCCAAAGGTTGACTGGTAGAGAATGCCTTGTTGCATTAAGTCCGCCTATGTACCACTACTGTACATGAAGTTTAAATAAATAAATAAAATTAGTGCTCCAGTAGTCCACGAAATATACCTTGCTTTTTCTGGAGTAGCAATTGATGACTTTTCATGAAAAGCTCTATTTAATAGGGTAGGTAAGACTAACTAAGAGAGTTGTATTGATGATTTTAATGATTAATATTCCGTAAATAAATACGAATTACCTACGCCGTCAATCATATTCTAATACAACTTGACACTGATGTGCAAAATGCAAAAAAACTTAAGAAAATTTGAATTTCGCGAGTTATCTTTGAGCATCCCCGATAAATGGTTAATTACCACACACATTACCGATACATAACATTACCTGTTAGTGGTGGGTCTTTGTCGAATTTTAGACGGACGAGACGTAACCGTTTTGGCGACGACAAAAACGGTTGCAGAAAACGGTCGTCGTCGCAACTGGTTTGAAGACGGAACTATCGTTGAGTGAAGTAGTTGCAGAAAACGTTCGTTGTCGCAACTAGTTTGAGGACGGTAATAAATTCTGTACTCGTCGCGTCGTCGTTTCAATACCAGATATTACAATGAAAAATGAACTTTATGACTATAAACATAAAATTCATTTTTCATTGCAATAACTGGTTTTAAAAACGACGACGCGACGAGTGTGATAGTTGAAGCAATGGATTTTCGATCTTATTTTCTTACCAGTAAGATAACAATTCGCATACAGTAATTCGAAGACTGGTTTGTGCAACGAAGACTGGTCGCAGGATGGAAAACGGTTGTTACGTTGCAGAACAAAAAACAGTCTTTGAAACGAATATCACTTGTGACGTGACTTCTTCGCAGGTGTAATGTCAACTCATTGCCATACGAGTAGGTACATTTTTTACAGTAGCGTTTGGCGGGAAAGCTAAAGAAAAGTAATTCTAATTTGTATAAGCCTGCAGTTCCTTTCCACGTTTTTTTCTGGTAGGTACATAACCAAGTCAGATCTCACGTTTCGTTCTGTGTAGGTACCGTAACAAGTAACTGAACCAATTTGTAGTACCTAGTAAAACCATTTGAACTATTCAGTCATTGATGTGACCAATTACGATTACAATATTGTATGGCTAAACTAAACCATGCATACTTTCACGTGGCTATCACACAGCAGCATCGCACATTCTTAACCCTGAATTATCATCAAGATTCCAGCTACTTCAAATAACTTGTTTGCCTTTTCATCAGCACTCAGGACGTTTGCTAATAACTAATGAGATGGCGGAGTTCTTGAGGAGTACGGAAACCTTCATATGCCATTCCTACTGCTCCGAGCAGTAGCAGTATGGGGCCGAGTCACCCGCGTCCGTAGAAGAATACCCGACAAGTCCCTACACGTGGTTCCCTGGTGGTGCTAATGAGGTGGCATTAACTGGTTCGACCGTTAGTTTGCGACCACCCACTGAGCAAAGACCTGGTCGTGTTCCGGTATGATGTTCAGTGCAGTCAGTCTAGAGGAGTTGGGTCGAAATAGCTTTTCCAACTCAAGCAGACCAACCTGGCTCGAGCTGATATGGACGTATCGGGGTCTAGTCGCGGAGGCTAACGGGATCTGAGGCACGGTGCGCCGCTGGTCGACGGTATCCTCTGTAAGAGAATGGAACGGGTGCTTAACAGGAAGCTTCTGTCATACCTAGAAGCTAACGACATCCTCAGTGAGCGACAATACGGTTTTCGCCGAAATCGGTCTACAGGGGAACTTCTAGCGTATCCCATACACATTTGGAGCAAAGTCATTGAGAAGCATGGGGAAGCGCTTGCTAGGGGAAGTCTCCCTTGATATCTCGAAGGCTTTCGACAGGTTCTGGCACGAAAGCCTTATTGCTAAGCTTCCTTCCTTCGGTCCTTCCCACTGGTTTGTGTGATTGGATCGCAGACTTCTTGAGGAATCGATCCATCAGAGTTATTAATGGCTGCTCGTCCGGTAAAATGGATGTTAATGCCGGGGTCCCTCAGAGGTCGGTACTCTCGGCAACACTGTTCTTGCTGCACATAAATTACCCGACGACAGCACTGTTGCCGAGAGATACGTGTCCGACGCACGAGCTAGTGGGTCACAGATCCAGTCTTTCCGGGAGGCTATAGTTGAACGCTTGAACACTGTCTACGATTGGCGCGATGCCAATCCGGTCAAGTTTAATGCAACTAAAACCCAGGCGTCTTTTTTCCGCTAATCGGAGTCAATTCCACCCGGCTCCATCTTTCCGAGGTGTAACCATGCCGATAACAGACCACCTTGAGCTTCTTCAATTTCGGCTCATACATTGGGGCAAAGGCTCAACTGGCTGCAAAAAAATTGGGGATCTTAGGAAGGTGAGACGGTACTTCACGCCGGAACAGCTGCTCAACTTTTATCAAGCGCAAGTTCGATCGTTTATGGAGTACTGTTCTCATCTTTGGGATGGGTCTGCCAAATACCAGCTTGATACACTAGAGTCGATTTAGAGGCGAGCCAAAAAGATCATCGGCAATGTTGCACTTGTCGAGTCGAAGGTCCAAAGCCTTGGGCATCAACGCCGAGTCGCTAGCCTGTTGGTTTTCTATGGTTTACATTTCGGGGAGAGTGCACTGGAATTGCACAATCGAATTCCACTAATTCCGTTCCATCATCGGACCACTAGACGCACGGCGTTGCGCTACCGGTACATGGTAGACATCCCACCCATACATACGAATCGTTTTGGGAACACATTTATTGTGCGTACAGTTAAGGAGTGGAATTCCCTGCCGGAGTTTGTGTTTCCTGATAGCTACAACTTAGGGGTCTCACATCAAGAGTGAATAGGTTACTTCTAGACAAGCGTGCTCCATCGTCGGCTATATCATCGCTTACCATCAGGTATTGTGGTCAAATGCGAGCCTATCCACAATAAAAGAAAATGTACTTATCTGCTATAATTTTGTCTAAATATCTGTTTAGCAACAAATCTTCCCAAAATGTTTTATTAGAAGAGTATCGCTCATTTTTTTATAATTCAAGCCAGACATTAGGTAGGTACTTCTTTTCTGTTTAAAAAAAATAAAAAATGTGTGGGATTGTTGAGTAAGAGTTAGTATTACCACAGAATAAGAAATAGTACAAGTACAGAAATTGCACTCCTTGCTATCAAACATACGAATTTAAACCTACTAATAACAGCGCTAATGTTCATAATACATTGCACGGCACGGACACGACCTTAATTTTATTAGCCTACCAGATCCAGTGGCGCTCGTAACGAATCAAAATGCACCGTAAGTCCGCGCGACGAGAGTCTCTTTTATTATGCCCATTATGCGCCTTTGAACAAGCCGCTCTTGTTATAGGGTTAGGACTTGTGTGTTTTTGAAAAATGTGAAATAGGTACTTACTTACGTTTTACTACATAAAATATAATCAGATTTTCTAAAATTATATGGTAGATAGGTACCTAATTGATTTCTACCTATTTACTTAAATCCATATTTTAAAACATATTTTTATAAGTCATCTCATAGAAGTGTCAAGAGATTTTACATTTAGTTAGGTATCTAAACAAATGAAATAGGTAATTAAAATGAAGTGTATACATAACTTTGTTGGTTTTGTATGTCGTTAGCTTTGCGTTCATATAATTATAATTTTTAAAAGGTAGGTCGTTTAAGACGTTATTATACATAATAATTAACATTTTGCAGTCTATGTTGACCTTGCATTAGTAAGGTAGTCACTAGTACTGGAAGGTCTACTTATATTGAAAGATCTTTAAGGTCATTGACTCGTTTACGTGAAAAATGTCGCAAATACTTGAAATAAAAACTCGATAAAGAATTCGAAAATAATTTTTGTTAGCGCGGGTCAAGCGGAAAATCGAACACGCGTGTGACACTCTACCGAATTTAGCCTCGCAAGAGAGGCCGCGGGCGTAGGCATATTTCTATACCTATAGTTAGAAGTGCGCCAGGCCTGGTATTACCTTGAATTTACGATCATATTTGAACAAAACCCTACCAAATCATAGCGGATTAATATTTTCGTTTTAACACCTATTAAATAAAATAGGGCCTTGTGAGGCCTGGGATAGGATAATGACATATTTAATAATACTCTGTGACACTGCCATCGAATCCAGCACTCGGATTTTAGCAAGTATGCATACGTCTACGAGCCTGTAGATACTAGAGCTACGTACATCGCGTCTAGATG
This sequence comes from Mythimna impura, assembly GCA_905147345.3. Lineage (NCBI taxonomy): Eukaryota > Metazoa > Arthropoda > Insecta > Lepidoptera > Noctuidae > Mythimna > Mythimna impura. Next base: position 10,254,871 of record LR990348.1, on the reverse strand, counting down.
CTCTCGCGGTTTCCTCACCGGAATGGCAGCGGCCGGCAGCGTAAAATAATTTTAAACTTTATCTACATACTTAAAGACCAATATCGCTTGAAAAATGGTCGCGAGGTCGCCCGCGGTGCCGCGTGCCACGCGCTTCTTTTTGGTAGTTCTAGCCTAGCGACTGCCGGCCGCTGCCATTCCGGTGTCACTCCGCCCTAAAACGCGACGTATTCATCATTATACGCTTGGTGTCGACGAATCAGTATAACGACACGACGGCACCGCCGCTTCGTCGACAGAGTTTCATAGTTTTGTATGTAAGCTTCACGCAGGCGTACACCAAGCGTATAATGACGAATACGCGTCTATGAAGAGCGCTTCGGGAGTCGATATGATCTGGCGCCATTGCTGCGGCGTAATATGCGTGTGTTTGATTCGCTATGAACCGTAATATCTTATAAAAGATTAGCCATATGGAATCTGCAGACTATTCGAATATAAACTTAAAACGTAGGAAATGGATGAAATTTTTGAAATATTTTGTGAAGGTCTTTCTCATAATTTATTACTTTCCATTGACGGTATGTACCTAATCCACAACACAAACTCGATGATAATTGACAGAGGCCTTTTCATAAAAATCGCGAGTACGAACGCGCATAAAACGCGCCATCTAGAGACGCAATGCAAATTATAGCGCACGAGTGGCTACGCGCGTAAAACGAGCTATTCGGACAGGCACTTAAAGTACACTAACTAACACTACCCAAACCCACAAATTTTGATAATCAAAAAATAAAGAATGTCTGAATGGCTCTGGAATTTTACCTACTCGATTAAAGAAAAGAAAACAAAGTATGCGGAATTTCCGTTCTAGGCTGACTATTTTACCAAGAAATAAAAATATTTATCTTTTTGTGTAATGCTGCTTTATTAGATCACGAAATAAAAACGTCTAAATGTTATGAACTCTGATCAAAATTAACTGGCGAAAGAATACTGATAGAATATTAGTGAAGATAAAACAAAAAAAATATTTTTTTAAATTGGTAATTCCAAACAACTTCACTTGCTTCACCAACTTTAACTTGTGTATGTATAAAGAATATTTTCTCTCTTTTATCGTTAATACACATCGATGCCACTCATCACGTCTGTGATGTTTCGCCAATTAATTGAATGTGACGTTTTAATTGTATAATTCATGACTACAGTTCAAAATCCCAGTTGTGTAATCAGTAGAATTAGTGTAAATAAACCATAGTTAAAAGTAAGTCGATTAATAAACTCATCCTTCGCTAATCAGACCAACCATTAATGATATGAAATTATGCAATTATCATTCACAATGCAAGACTATTTTAATAATAAATTAATCCGTAATCATACATTTTTTATCGGAGAGTGTCAGTCAAGTTTAAATATTTTTTTCGGGAAGAACAAAATCATAATCTTGTAGAGCACTTGTTAATTTTATTTGTTCTAAATCCTTAGCGCGACATTCACTAACTTACTGACTACACAACAACAATAACAGATTCAAGTCTTTCTTTTTTCAGTCAACATATTTTCAATTTTTTTCTGCTGTCTACAAATCTATTTTTTATCGATTTTAATTGGCCAGCAATATAATATGAAAGCACTAAACCGGTTTATTTTCGTTTACTTCCTCTTGTTGCCACCGCCACCAGATAGGATGATAGCAATTCGCATGAAGATGTTCAGGATGTCCAAGTATACCGAAACAGCACTGAAACAAAATACTGAATCAGCCACATGAAGCAAGTTTTAATTATGTTGTCGACCAAAGAAAAATAAACGATTTTCTTGAAAAAGTAAAATCACGTTGTAGAACAGTGCCCGCCCCGGCGCCCCTAGTGCGAGTTTCTTTTATATTAAAACGATTGACACGTTTATGACGTTCGCCGCTCCGATTGGCCCGCTCCAAACTCTTAACCAATCAGAGAGTCAAACGCGGTAGACGTTTCGATCGCGTTAACAAAAACTCAACACGCACTCAGCCCACTGCACTATGGAATCGTATGATATGACCTACCTCTTCGGAATTTTCATCTACTCAAAGTACTAGGTATTTAGAACTGTTATACAGTTAAGCAGAACCCTATGTGTTGAGCAGAGCCTACAAAACCGCACCACATTTAACATTATTACGCCTACTGCGTATGCACTATGTTGAAGCTGTTTATCATTCTTAAATTTATTTAAAGTAGTCTACCAAAACAACAAGTAACCAATCAATTCAGTTATACTATGACCTGTTTATGCAAATAAAATTAACCCGTTGGATGCGGGAGTGCAGATCTACGCGAGACTTAAAGGCTTTTGAATTGTTTCTTTCATTACGAAAGGTTAAAAGTACTTACGAGTTTATCGGGTCATAAGGATGAGGTCCATACATGGGATGCACCTCAGCTTGTTTTATAATACCCTGTGTGTCGTATAACAGGAAACCGCCGAATACTATCAAACCACCATACAAACTGAGCGAATACAGTCCTGAAACCAACAATAATATTTTTATCCTTAGCTTGGATAACAATAATTCTAAAATGAAACATGGAGCAGCTTGTAATAGTAAAAGTCCATTCCACTATATGTGTAGAAAAAGATTTCGTTTATAGAGCATTGTTATCCCTTTCTGAAGCTCCGACGTCGAGCAATAGGTAGCTCGCCGTCCGGCCGTCCGGTAAGGACCCAGCCTATATCGGCAAAACTGAAGGAGCCCAGTAGGGCCGATACCTGCTCGGGCTGCGGGAACGTTTGAAAGTGTTTCTGTGCCCCTAGAACGCAATGGCAAATGTAGGAACATAAGTAGGCTTTAGTCAGTAAAAATCTAACACCCTCTCGCTCCACCCTAGAGATTTTCGAAGCTCAAAGTGTTTGTTGGTACATTGATAAGTAGGTATGTGTATGTGTTTATTAGATGATTAATCCTCATCTGACAAATATTTGTTGACTAAGATTCAAACTTTCTTAATCAATTACTAATTAAGGATCAAAACGGAAACTCAAGTACCTGCTCCAAGTGCAGAAGCTTGTGGTACGAACATGCTGGCCAGTGAGGCAGCGAATACGGCGCCCAGGCCCATCGCAAGCGGCGCGCGCATGTTCAGGAATTCACCCGATGGCGCGCATATCGCAATCGTGCTTAGTCCGCCCACGACACCAGCTGTGTACCTGAAAATAATTTTAGTAAAAAACTTATATCTGCCATACAAGGAAATAATTAACAATACTTCGTATGAATCCGAAGCCCTTCGTGTCGTTCACCCTAAGCCACAAATGAAGGCTAACATATGTTTTTTATTATTTTATCAACCACAAGACACTTTAACAAAATGATTTTACCAAGCAGCTCTAGTGAGCACCGCACCGCCAAGGAAGCACATGGGTGCAATGACAGCCCCCATAATGCCAGTGTGTACTACCCATGCCAGCTGTTTAGCACCTAAACCTGGCGTGTATTCCATGCCTCGTACCACCATACCGGAGCCAATCATTAATCCCAGTGTCATCACTATTGACTGAAATTAAATAATAGTACATTATACATTAATCTAACATGAGAGAATATAATTTTGTATGATGATCACACATGTAGTAATGCAGATAATGACAGCTTTCACCCTTATACATAATTATGTCACTGGAAAATTGCAAACGCAATAAGATTATATCACAAGAAATTGTAAACTATTTTTTCTAAACAAGACATGGTTACGTTGGAAATTAATGACTTTGGATGTGATTTATTGTGTAGAAAATGTTTTTTTTTCATAGTGTTTCGAAAATTTATAATCAAATAAAGATTTATTACAATCATACAGTCTTAAATTTTCCGGTGACATATAAAAATTATCAGGTTGACAAGTACGGCCAGGATCTGCAGAAGTACATTATAACTGTGATTGTTAACTTACCATCCACCCATTTCTTGCAACTAAGTTTAATAACGCAGGTGTTCTAAATACTGTGAAAGCACTGCCAGCAGTTATCATAATGGAACCAGCAATGTATCCATATGTGGCCCTTATACGGTCTTTAACATATTTTGGCCAGCAACTGAAAACATAATAAAATTAAAGATCTTAGTAGGAAGGATAACTAATTTATTGTTTTTCTTTATAATATTTTACTAGCTTCTGCCAGCGGCTTCGCCCGCGCGAAAATAGGTTTCTCCAAACAAACTTTAGACCCCCCATGTCATCCTTTAAGGAGTTGAATCTTGAAAAATCCTTTCTTAGTGCTTGCTTACGTCATAAAAGGAAACCTTGTGCAAATTTTCAGTCCTAGTCTCAGTAGTTTCGGCTGTGCATTGATATGTCAGCCAGTCAGTTTCTCTTTTTATATATAGATAATAGTCTTACATTGGAGTGATAAAATGTTCTCAACTAAAAACTTTTTTTTTATTCAGAGATTTATAAAAAGTATATTACTAGCAGTTTTAAAAAATTCAAATTAAAAATGTTTTTATTCCACACACAAGCTAGTACACTATAATATAATTTAGATTGGTGGGTTTTTTAGTATTGGTGGCATGAGTAAATAATTACACTATTTTTAAAAAGCAAAAGGTATGACCATAGGTGTTTCGTAATATTTGAAGGTTCCTGTGTTATTATTGTTGTTGGTAAAAAGTGTTGCAACTTACTATGATTCTGTACAAACACCAGGCTTCACTCCTGATCCATAATAACAGAGTGCTGCTAAACCCATGGCGGAAGCTCCAGCCAGTGCACCTTTTCCCAAGCTGAAGGCTAAAGAATATAAAGTTGGAAGTTAATTTAACGGAATCCCAAACAACTTGGACCCCTTAGAAAACTCTTAGCGTGCATATTAGCTTAGTACTTCCAAAAAATAATTAACCTGAATTTTCATTATTTAATGGATTTAAGGAAGCTTAATAAATAGCATTTAATGAATACATTTTCAATAGTATGTTAACCCCCAGGCAAAATGCTGGATACTATAGGTATATTATATTACGATTTAGATATTCAATAAAACTAAAGCATAAAAAAATCTCATCTAAAATGAACACAATAAATTGTTACATCATAGAATAGATAACTTTTTAAAAATATATTGGATAATATTAAATTTACCATTGGGTCCAGCAGGTGCCATCATTTTTGACCATATTGAGGTATTTTGAACTTTTTCCTGAATTATTCTGGAACGAGGTTCTCGAGCATAGTTTCTGATGATAAAGTTTTTGGGAACGAAGTTTCTTGGTATTGGAGTTTGCAGGGTATGGCCTACGTTAAGCGCTGAACGCGCAAGGCACATACGCGACAACATGATGCAATCTAGGAAAAATAAATACAATTATAAATCTAATAAAAAAAACAGCCGAAAAAGCCTTATCAATTTTGTTTTATTATTACTATTCAATGCGCAACTAATATTATGAATTTAGCATTGAAATTACGAAAATTTGAGATGTACTCACAATTTTTGTAGCAGGGATTGATTTTGAGTTGATCCTAATTTTCCTATGAAACGTCAGTCAAATTTCAAAACAGTGAAAACAAAGTACTGCGTTTGATTTCAATTACTTGACAGTGACATTGAACACTGTTTGCAGTGTTGCCAGGGCTGCGTTCAAAAATAACCAGAGTATGAGAGTAGCTTCGAGTTGCAACCCAGAGTCTTCTTTTATAACTCGAGTAACTACCCTAGAGTTAACCCATTATATTCGGGGTTGTACGGTCCCGGGCCCTCACACATTTAAAAATCTTGACACAATTTATAGGTACTCCGTTGTATCCCTAACTCGGTGATATCAAGAAAATGTAGTTATATAAAAACATATACGGTTCGATCATCACTAAAACAGTGTTGGCAACAACCTTGTCCATTCAGCCTTGCGTTGTTTGAGGTTGGAGGAGTCTCTAATGACGTCATTAGAGTAAATATTCTACACTCGCATTTTTGAACGCGAACGTAGAGTTCAACTGTCAATGTCAAGAAAGTTTCATTTTTGGCTGCATACACAACCTACCCTGCTCGGATTTAGAGTTAACCCAACTGGGTTAACTCTAGGGCAGCTACTCGAGCTATAAATGAACGACCCAGCCCTGCGTTCAAAAATGAGATTAGAGTTAACTCTAATGACGTCATCGGGTAGATACTCTAAGCTCGCATTTTTGAACGCTCAACTGTCAATGCCAAGCAACTGTCATTACACCAACCTACCCTGCTCGGAGTTAGAGTTAGTTGGGTTAACTCTAGGGTAGTTACTCGAGCTATAAAAGAACGACTCTGGGTTGCAACTCGAAGCTACTCTGTTTATTTTTGAACGCAGCCCTGGGTTGCAACTCGGAAGTATTTTTGAACGGTTAGAGTAACGACCCTACCCTACTCTGGTTATTCTTGAACGCAGGGACAAATGACTGCGTGCAGCCCTGTGTTCAAAAATGAGATTGGAGTTACACTCCTACCAACTTATCTGTGAAATGGCGAAAATTGGAACTACGGCCGTCATGTTAAAATGTCATTCGATTGTCAGTGTATACTACATTCGGGTTCTCTGGTTGTTTTGTCGTGATGTGGCTGAATTTATAAAGTTAAATATGCCGAAAGCTATTAAAAGTGATGCTCGAAACATTATTCTATAGGTTAAAACCTTCTTTGAAGAAGAAGCTCGGGCGGGGTCTCCGATTATTCAAATATACTTAATATACAAACGAATTTCGGCAGCGACAGGTTAGTGTTGTCAACTTTCTTGTTATAAATTACCCGATACTTAACTAATTATTTAAGTCCACGAAATATTCGTTTCTATTCTGCTGCAGGTTAGCGTAACGGTAATGTACATCTAATAGGTAACCTGCTAAGTGAGTGAGCAAACTAACCTGCCAGATTTCAAATTTCTACTAACATTTATTTTATTATCTTATATTTCAGGTGTGAGTCAAGGACTAATTTCAAAAATAGTTATGGAAGTGCACGCAGCAGAAGAAACTGGTACAAAAATTCGGACACCAGGCAAGGAGAGAAAACAGTGGATTTGTGCATGTTGCTGATTTTGACAGGGGTGTTATACGGAGGAAAGTACATGAATTTTATTCTGCTACAAAAGAGGTCCCTACTGTTAAAAAGCTTCTAGAGGTCTTAAAGACAGAAATAAATTACACAGGACAGCGAAAGAGTCTGCGAAAGCTGCTTAACAAGGTGGGATTTCGTTTTAAAAAATCTCAATCCAATCGGAGGGTTCTTATGGAGCGTAATGAAATATCAGCTTGGAGAGCTAAGTACTTGCATGCAATGGATAAAAATAATAAATCTCCCCAGCCCCGGCCCATAATTTATTTAGATGAGACCTATATTCACTCTTCACATACATCGTGTAAATGTTGGCAAGGAGAGGGTGAAGACGGAGTAATTGAGCCTGTATCGAAAGGGCAAAGATATATTATTGTTAATGCGGGAAGAGATACTGGATTTGTTACAAATGCACTACTTGTGTGTAAGCTGTTGATCCCCGCAATAACGCCGGCGTTAACGCGCCATTGTCTTTCTATTGTGTCTCTAAATACGCTACTCAAAAAGTTAAATCAAACACAAAAAGTGATTATCATGACGAGATGAATAGAACCAACTTTAAAAATTGGGTTATTGAAAAACTTGTGCCTAATTTACAAGAGCCATCCATAATAGTGATAGATAGTGCTCCCTATCACCGTATTTGTGTGAATAAAGTCCCAAATACGAATTCCTTAAAAAAAGATATACAATTATGGTTGACCCAAAATAAAATTGACTACGGAGAGAATTTGACTAAACCCCAGCTTTTAGAAATAATTAAGAGAAACAAGCCTGATCCTGTATAAGAGATTGAAAAAATTTTAGAAGACAATAGACACAAATGTTTATATTTACCACCATATCACTGTGATCTCAATCCCATTGAACTCATATGGAGCACAATGAAAAGAAAGTTGCTGATGTAAATATTGAGCACAAAAATGCTGAAATTTCCCGCCTAGTTAGAGAAGCTTTTGACGCTATTACAGTTCATGAGTGGGCACAGCATTGTAAACACGTTCGCAGGTTAGAAGGAGAATACTTAAAACATGATTTGTATTTAGATAAACCTTTTATTATAGAAGTGGTAAGTGACACTGAAACCGAAAGCGATAGTGATAAGTGGTACGGAAATAAGCGGAGTATGGCCTCACAACCAGGATGAAGTTGTGTATGCAGGTTCATCTAAAGATCAAAATTACTGTAAAGGAACCTGGTTTTCAATAAATCATTGTAAAGCAATTTGTTTTTACACTACACTACCACTAGGTACCACTGCTAATTATAATTAGTCAAATCTGGTGTTAGGGGTTACGTACGGTCATAACTAAATGCTAGACATCCAGGTACCTCTTGCAGGATAGGTACCTCCTTAACTTCGCATTAAATGAAAGTTGTATCCCCCCCTGTTGAACATTTTATCTGCTGAATTTCCACTTCATTGGATTACTTTTTAGATAAAGTCATTGTTTATTGCTGAGAGACTAAACTGATAGCGTACCTACGTAACTGTAAATTATCATTTTTTTTTTATTTATTTTATTATTTTTATATAGGTATCATTGTTTTTAATTTGTAAAAACTGTAATTCTTATTAAAGGATTATGTCTAATGTGAAATTTCCTTCTTGAATATTTACTCAATTTTGGGCACCTTATATTAATTAGCAACACTGAATCGACGGTGCCGTCCTCTTTCAGTTCACAGATAAGTTGGTAGGACTGTAACTCTAATGACGTCTTCGGGTAGTCTATACTCTAAGCTCGCATTTTTGAACGCGAACGTAGAGTTCAACTGTATGCCAAGCAACTGTCATTCCTACCGGTTTACACCAACTTAACCTGCTCGGAGTTAGAGTTAGTTGGGTTAACTCTAGGGTAGCTACTCGATATATTACCAAAGTACTCTGTGCTACTCGAGTTATAAAAGAACGACTCTGGGTTGCAACTCGAAACTACTCTGGTTTTTTTTTATGGCAATTGAGCCGGTTTCGACTATTCTGCCAGTGTCACGTTGGGACGGTGGTCCAGTGGGTGTAACCGTTTATGACTTCTGTTGGTAAAATGCGTTTTTTAATTCCAGATAATGATTTGACAAGTGCAAATGTCAAACTCCAGAAATATGTTGCCTGCTTTTTGATAAAAGTGATGTCGCCAAATTCGATTTTTCATACCGGTTTTTTAACAATAGAACCTTTAAGGAAAGTAGGACTAATACGGTAGTGTTTTTTTAGTCTAATATGAATTGAAAATTAAAATAATTGATAACACTCGGCCTTTTACTTAGGCTAAGATCTCGTGAAGCGGTTTTCACCCATGTACGCCGCGGTTGCGGGCCTGTTACTTCTGTAGAATATATATGTAAAAATTAAAGCACATTTCACGACGCGTTTTACGGCCGCAGTGTTCGCGGTTGTTTGTGGTACACGCTGCAACGGCGAGGAACTAGTAGAATCACGCGGGCTGCGGTAACCTGCAACCTCGGCGGGTAGCGCCCGCAAACTCTGCGGTCGGTTAGCGCCCGCAGTGGCCTTCAGCGGGAAGAGAAATCCGATGCACCCAGAACTTTATAAGCCTTCTGTTTTTAATTCTTATGTGAAATAAGTAGAACGCAACGGCTCGTTTCTGGTGTGTGTCCATGGCGGTTTGGAGCTCAACTGATAATTAACCGCCCGTCTTGCAATTGAAAACTTACAAAAAAATGATTGAACAGGAAACTGAAGATAATCAACTCGAAGTTAAAATGCAGTAGGTACAGGTACGAATATGAAACTTACACTGAATTACGATAAAAAAATATTGCGTAGGTTCAGAATATACTTAGACCCATACCTAAAACTACTTCCTTTTACCAGGGAGTTCCAGTTTAAAGACGTCCCGACACTATTTTATGTCTCGTTTACAAGAGCAGGACAAGACAGTCGCAGTTTATGCTTTAGAATTTAAAAAGTTATCATCATTGGTCGTCAAGCTGTAAATACAAATGGCTGCATTACAAGAAACTGACACACAATTCGTTTTTATCAGTACAATACGAAAATAGTACAAGAATAGGACTTAGTATGTTTTTACAATTATCTATTATTAGTTTTTAAACCGAAGTCATTATTAATAGTACCTATTAGTAGAGTCGTAATAATGTGTCGGCAAAAATATCAGCTTGAGTAATTTTATATTTTCGTCTGGATTATCACCAAATAGAGACGAAAAAAATAAAATGACACAGTTTTTGCTAGTGTTTCAATTCTTAAGCTTCAATTACATTTTATTTTAAGAGTTAGACATTTGTATCTACCAAATTACCTTCAGAAAATACAAAAACGACCATAATTAGTTGCATAAATTTAAAACGAAATCATTTTTACGAATATTTTCGGCTTTTGGTTCAATATCGGTTGAGGTACATCACTGTTTATGAAATGGAAAAAACATGCAACATTCGAATTGTCAAATCATTATCTCTAATTAAAAAACGCACTTTAGTGGCGAAGGCTTAACACGTGCTTTTCCCAGTGCTACGAATTTTTTCGATTTTAGTGAACATCTGTGTGTGAAACTTGATCGAGACTGTTCCTTGTGTGTGCGTTCTTGGTTTAAGGTTTGTTTTTTGTTTGTGATTGTCCTATATAATTCTCCAAAATGAACTCGAAAAAGCCTCCTGACCCTGACCCCCCCGATGAACTGTTTGATATTTCCCCTAGTGTGCTTACCGTTACCCTCCCTCATGTCACTGAAGTACCCTCGCAAGACAATATGGATACGGAGGCTCCTAGTCGTAAAAGAGTCGCTGGTTCACCCCCTGCGACTACTAACATACCGCCAAAAATGGCAAAAAATTTAACCGGCAGATTAACATACATAAAGAGAGACAACCACCCTACATTGTTCATGTTTCTCTTAAAGATCAACAGACTTCAGGCACTGTGTTGCAACCAATAAAGTTTGGTATGTTTTTGACGAACAATAACGTCAATAATGTACGTCTGGACGGGATCAAACGCATAGGCAGAAATCGTGTGTCAGTGGAATTTAAAACACACCAGGATGCAAACAGTTTCCTCAATAACACAATTTTGGGAAAAAATTGAACATTGCTGCAATCCCTCAATTTAACATCACACGAATGGGCCTCGTTAGGGATATACCGATTGAGTGGTCGGAGGATGAGGTTATCCAAAATATCCAGGTTCCGGAGGGCTGTGGCTCTGTTATCAAGGCCAGAAGGATGAGCCGTAAGGTTACCTCTTCTGGAATTGCTGAGTGGAAGCCTACTCAGACTGTAGTTCTAACTTTTGATGGACAAGTCCTACCCAAACGCGTGATCAGCTTCTACTCATCTCTTCCAGTTGAGAGATACACCTACCCAACTATCTTATGTTATCATTGCTGTCGCTTTGGACACACTCGCACCTTATGTCGATCGAAACAAAGGTGTTTTAAGTGTGGTGATAACCATCCAGGTGATGGATGTGAAACCACCCAGGAATCGAGCTTCTGTGTTTCGTGTACTGGTAACCATTTCGCGAATGACAGTGCTTGTCCTGAATTGGGACGACAGAAGAGCATCAAAGCTCTAATATCAGAGAAATCAATCTCATATGCGGAAGCAAGTCGGGTATTCCCTCCTGTTTCCAGATCATATGCTGAAGTTTCTAAGTCTTCTCCTCATGACAAACTTAATGTAAATATTTCTCAATCCCCATCCTCAAGTCCCATACCTGTAACCCAGAAAGCATACCGTAAAACGGTATTTTTGAAACCCAAGAGCCACGTTCCTCTTTCACCTGGCTACAATAGACAAGTTTACCATGAACTTGCACAAAATTACTCCTTCTCCCCTAGTAGAAATGGTTGTGCCCTACCAACGGAAGTTGCAGAGCCATTGAACTATGGACAAGAGAACAACTCTAGAAATATACTAGATTTCATTAGCAACATGTTAATGTCCGTATTATCTAGTCCGACCCGATCAATACCTGACCACGTTGCCTCAAAACTGACCTCTATCTTAAATTTTATCCACGATGTTCCATCCCCTGATATTCCTTCAGTGGAACGTGAGGAGTATTACTCCCAGAAAATCTGACCTTACCTACTTGATTAATAAATTTAAACCATCGGTTTGCGGCATTGCCGAGACATGGCTCTTGCCTGATAGCAATTTCAGGTTGCCGTGTTTTGGCAGTGTTCTCAATGATAGAGCTGATTGATATGGGGGATGTGCTTTGCTCATCAATAGCTAAGTATCATACTCCCAGATTCCTCTAACCTTTGTTAGCGACAACATAAATGTTGTCGCTGTTAAGGCTGAGGATATAAATATTTTTTCTTTTTATGTTGCACACCCAAAACTTGAATATCTTTCAGTAATAAAAAATTTGTTATGCAATGTTAGCGGTCCATTACTGGTCATGGGTGATTTTAATTGCCACCATTATCGTTGGGGATCGGACACTTGTGATAACTTTGGCATAGGTTTGCTGGATGTATTGGATGATCTAGACCTCTGTCTCATCAACGATGGCAGTGCTACACGCAGATCGGCTCCTGGGCAGAGCAATAGTTGTGTTGACTTTCTGTTCATCCAATATATCCAGTCTCCTCGTTTGGCGTCGCTTGGATATGACCTATGGAAGTGATCACTATCCCATCATAATTGAATTCCCTTCCAAAAATATCCCCATTAAAGCCCTCTCCCCCCTTTTAAAACACCAACTTAATTCGGCAGACTGGGACTTATATTCCAAAATTGTAGACTCAAGAATATCCTCCCTTCCAAAAGTTGACACTCACAATGCCCACGAATGTTTCTCATCCTTCTCTTCCACCATTTCCTCCACAGCAGATGATTGTTTCCTGCCCAAAAAAACCCCGTCTGGTAGACTTCCTCCTCCGCCTTGGTGGGATAGGGAATGCACTAACATGATCAAGGCCAGGAATAAGGCTGAAAAGACAGTTAACTGTAATATGAACCTGGATAACCTCATCGCCTTCAAGCAGATGTTAGCTAAGTCCAGGAAATTCTTAAAAAAAAAGAAACGTGAAGGTTGGTCAAAATATTGTAGTTCGCTGAGTCCGTCCACACCCGTCTCGACAGTCTGGCGGAAGGTGAGGCACTTCAGAAGCAGTCTAGCACCCGTTTCTTCCAACAACATCCCAGAGGAACTGGGGTACCAGTTCTTCTCAAAAATCGCTCCAGCTTATGTTCCGACCGCGGAGGAGTGCAGTAGTGGCATTGATGATGCAGACGACACTGCCGACCCAATGAACATGCCATTTAGTTTGGAAGTATTAAAATCGGTTCTATCCCATGTCAGAGACTCCGCTCCGGGAGTGGATGGATTCACCTACTCCTTTATTTCTAAAGCTGGTCCAAAAACTCACCAATATTACCTGGACTTGGCTAACTTCTGCTTCACTTCCGGCTACATTCCTAAAGAATGGAAGGTTCAAGTTGTTATCCCGATATTAAAACCAGGCAAAGACCCTAGTGATCATTGCTCATATAGACCTATTGCTTTATCGTCCATACTCATAAAACTTCTAGAGCACTTGGTTAAGAATCGATTAGAGTGGCTGGTGGAGAACAGGAGGCTGCTCCCGGCGACTCAGTTCGGCTTTAGGAAAGGTCTGGGCACAGCTGATAGTGTAGGTATCCTCACTTCAGCGGTCCGACTAGCCCTCAGCAGGAGTGAGTCTGTGGTTGTTGTCTTCCTGGACATATCTGCTGCCTATGATTCGGTCCTCCTCCCTAACCTCAGGCAAAAACTGCACGAGCTGAGAATCCCGGCTAGGATTTGTCGTATTATAGGTAACATCTTTACGAACCGCATAATTCAATTGAGAATACCTGGGGCTGACTCTGATCAAAGAACGATCTGGAGAGGATTACCTCAAGGATCTGTTCTTAGTCCCCCACTGTATAACATCTATACAGCTAACCTATCCTCATCTCTCAATTTTGATTGTAAAATCCTTCAGTATGCTGACAATATTGCTTTAGTAGTCTCTGGCAGTTCCATTCAGGATGCCGCTCTCTCAATGAACGTCTCTCTGTCCTCACTAAATCAATGGCTACTCGATCACGGTTTGCCTTTAAGTGCGCCAAAGAGTACAGCTGTAATTTTTACCCGCAAACGTTCCGTACCCCCAGTAGATATTAGTATTGATGGGCAAATCATTCCTGTCAGGGATAAGGCTAGGTTTCTGGGAGTAACTCTGGACTCAAGATTGTCCGGGATTGACCACATAAACAACACGGTCAAAAAATGTGAACGCTCTGTGTCGGTCCTTAAGGCCCTGGCCGGGGTATGGTGGAGAGCTCACCCCTATACCCTCAAACTGGTATATAATGCGTTGACAAGAAGCGCTATGGACTACTGCAGCTTCCTCATTGAGCCCTGCAACAAAGAAGCGCTGAAAAAATTAAACAGCATTCAGGCCAAATGCTTGAGAATCATCATTGGAGCCATGAAATCGTCTCCCATTAATGCACTTCAAGTCGAATGTGCAGAACCGCCTCTACACCACAGAAGACAGTATTTGGCAGACCATTTTCTATCTAAAGCTTTTTCCCTTTCATCCCATCCCTTACTCCCAATTTTAGAGCAAATCGACCTTTCCTATAATTCCCCTTATTGGAACAATAAAACAGTTCCCCTATTGATAAATAGGTATAGAGAACTTAAACGGCTCTCAGCGCCAATTTGTCAATATCCAATCCTCCCGGTCTTCTCCTCCGCATATGAGGCGATGTACTTCGAACCAAAAGTCGTTATGGGACTGGGTATATCAAAGAATTCCCAAAATGCAAGAGCCGACATTGAGTTAGCTGTTAAACGCTACTGGGAAGGGTGGAATTTCTTTTTCACGGATGCCTCAAAATTGTCTGAAACCGGAGGTACAGGTGTGGCAGTTTATTTTAGAAACTCAAGAATCGCTTTACTTTTTCAATGTCCACCAGAATCGTCAGTTTTTACAGGAGAGTGTATTGGGATTCTTGAATCCATACACTACATTATATCCCATCAAATAACAAGATCAGTATTTTTTTCAGATTCCCTTAGTAGTATTCAGGCCTTAAAACAAAATCAATTCCATAGTAAAATCGTTGTAGATATTAAGAACTTGTTATTTGAATGTTCCCAAAACGGCTTGGACATCGAGATAGCCTGGATCCCCGGTCATTCGGGTATTGTTGGCAATGAGTGCGCTGATTCGTTAGCAAAGTATGCCACATCGAATCCGGCTGATCGAAAGCACTATGTGGTTCATAACTACGATTTGCGGAATGGTGCCAAACCCAAGTTATTTAACTCGTGGACTCAACATGGAAGACGACCTCCAAAACAAAGGGCATCTACTATGCAGCTATACAGCCCGAAATCCAACGTAGACCTTGGTTCTTTAAATGCCCTAAATTGTCGAAGAGGACTGTTTCGTCACTCTGTAGACTGAGACTTGGTCATTGTTGCAGCCCAGTGTTCTTGAGTAAGATCCATGTTCGGGATAATTCCCTTTGCGAGTGTGGACTTGCGGAGGGTACTTTAGACCATATTTTCTTCTCCTGCTCCTTAAACAACAAATCTTTCGATCTATACCAAAAAATTGCCAAATGCAATATTCCTCTCCCAACCAATTTTCATTCCCTTCTCTCCCACTTCTCTCCTAAATTAATTAATATTTTGGCGACATTCTTAAATTAATGAAAATGATTTAAAATTTTAATTGGTGTGTAACGTGTATTTAATTATTCTATTTATAGTAGTTTATGTGTTTTATGTAGTACCCATTTTTTTTTTTTTTTTAGCTAAGTTTTATTATATTATGTGCCTTTACTAACACTTGTGTTTGTCTTTCCAGTTTACTAACATCTAGCACGAAGAACTACTCTGGTTATTTTTGAACGCAGGGCAGTAAGCGGCGGGAATGACAGTTGCTTGACATTGACAGTTAAACTCTACGTTCGCGTTCAAAAATGCCATCTTAGGTCAATGAAAAATGCGAGCGTAGTATCTAACCTGATGACGTCATTAGAGTTAACTCGAACCTCATTATTGAACGCAGGTGAGGTGGCAAACTGTCACTGTCAGTCACCGCGTTCCGAATTACGATTACATCGCCATGAGCGTTCACAGCATAGATTATACACTTATAGACTGGTTCACAGCGCTAACAGCCGTTCCGATTTAGTTTTGCTGCTCACAGCGTTGATATCGATATGTCAATTCGGAACGACCTGTTGTCGCGCCAACAGTGATTTTGACGTGATTTCATTGAGTGGTTTGGTAGAGATTCAACAATAAGCTTTGTTAACAAGGTATTGCGCGTGTATTTGACACCCGCTAGGATAATTGTGTTCTGTGATTGTCTTGATTGGTCAGTTTATTCTATAGCTCTCTCCATACATTTAGAATAATAAAATAACTGGGCTTCAAAATGGCTATGGAACCCTATTTTTTCATCGAAATGCTTTATAAGATAAGAAGTAACTAAGAACTACATAAACAAACAATATTTTTAAACTGTCACTTTTGACAGCGCTCTCAGTGATATTGCATCAGAGCGTAAGCACTGTTAACGCAAGATGGCGTCGATA
Source organism: Mythimna impura (assembly GCA_905147345.3). Lineage (NCBI taxonomy): Eukaryota > Metazoa > Arthropoda > Insecta > Lepidoptera > Noctuidae > Mythimna > Mythimna impura. The sequence goes on along the minus strand of LR990348.1, from coordinate 10,238,245 downwards.
ATGACGTCATGCATGACGTCAAAAAATCATTTGTGGACGGGCTCACGTTAAAACGGAACGACTGTAAGCGCGCTCACAGCGCTGATAGTTCATCTCGGAACGCACCGAGTGTCGTATCGCCTATTATCAACTGTCAGGGGTTTTTGGCGGGATTTCTTCGAGTGAAGTTCAGTGGCTGTTTTAATTATTCGCAAATTAATTCCTAGTGGATATTGTGATGTAAAATTGGTGTTGTTTTGTATCCCAAGTGTCTGCGCAACTGGAATAATATGTGGAATCATTGAAATAGGCGCGGTCTCGGTAAAATGGAGCTGAGAATTTTATTGTAGTTTTAGCTACCTCAGCGAAGTTTGCTGAGAAGGCTGAATCGATACATTTGCTGCCAAATACTTCAAAAAACATTAGAACTTGTTACACCTGCATTCTAATGTAAAACAAAAAGAAACAAAAACTGATGACTAGGCAGCATGGTCTCTGACCTTAGCCTGTTCCACAAGGAACGAAAAAAAAAAAAATTATCAACTGTCAATAGTGTCAATGTCAATCAACAAAAATTGTTTATTGGGAAGCACGTGGGTTTTCTCTTGGTTTAAAAATAATTTTCTTACTTTGTGAGTATAAAAATAGAGAATGAAGAAAATCAAAGCCCCAGTTAGAGCTTCTGAACAGTCAGGTTACTATGCTATATAATTTTCACTATAGTTAAATCAGTATTTTATACTATTGAATTGAATCTCTGGTCACCACACCGCTTCCTCTTGCTATATTAAGTTGTAATAATTATTGAGCTGAATATTGGACAGTTATTTATTTCTTCCACAACTCCTCATATCAGCATATTATAACAAACTTAATACAAGCACTGAACTATTGATTCAAAGCACGCCTTTATAATTTGCTATGAATGGAGAAGTATAGCGTGAAAAATAACGATGATTTTTATGTCATTTTTACAGATTCTGAAGAAGAGCTCAGCCCTGAAACCCACAAGAAATCCTTGGAAAAACTTAAAAAAACAGATCCTGACTTTTACAATTTCTTGGAAGAAAATGATGGAAATCTATTAAATTTTGATGTGGATTCGGGTGATGATGCATCAGATAAAGAGGATGGGTATGAAGATGATGATGACAAAGTTCACAAACCAGGCCCACTCAGGGCCGACAGTGATGAAAGTGACTTTGAGGCATGTATTTTCATAATGTTATGTAAAAACGAAATTATTTTGATGTGATAAAGGTATTCATGATTAAAAAGTATTTCCATCCTTTTAGGATGAAGAGGCAAAACCAGTTCGAGGAAAAATCACCTTGAAAATGGTTGCACAATGGCAAGCAGATCTACAAAATGAAGTCAAAGTCAAAATTACAACACTGACTACAGTCATAAAAGCTTTCAATGCAGCCATGGTTAGGGCCACCAGTGAAGATGGGGCCTCGGATGGAGAATATAAAGTTGAAGGTATACATTTCTGATAAAAAGAATTAAGCCTTTCTGGATTTTAGCCGTTGCTGTCTGATTTGTTTTTGTACTTTGGGTTTTTATTTGCTTTCTGGAAGGAACAAATATTAGAATGCCCAAATATAAGTAGTTTCAAGTACCTATAGTGTGATACTACTAGTTTTGTTTGATAGTTCATATTTTTACTAAAAGAATTAGTGGAACAAGACAACATAAAAACAGTGTAATTTGGAATAGAATTAGTGTATAAATGTATACTTTTGTTTACAGGTTCATCTGTCTTCAATGCTGTCATACAGATGTGTGTCCTATATTTGCCAGGTGCCATTCGAAAATATCTAGGCATGGAACAGTCTGGTAAAGACCCTCAGAAATGCAAACATTTCATTAAAATTAAAACTCACTTGATTTCATATCTTGGTGACTTACTGAAGCTGCTTGGAGGAGTAACATCAGAGAATATATTGACCGTGTTACTAAAACATTTGCATCAAATGTCTATTTATGTGGCTTGCTTCATAAGGATAGCAAAACAAGCACTGAAAAAGCTGTTAACCTTCTGGAGTACTGGTGAAGAGACTGTGAGAGTGTTAGCCTTTTTGTGCATTTTGAGGATAACCAGAAACCAGCAACCAGCTTTACTTGATCTCGTGTTAAAAGCCATGTACTTGACTTATGTTAAAAACTGTAAATTCGTCAGCCCTTCTACTTGGCCAGGAATCAACTTCATGAGGAGATCACTAGTGGAGATGTTCTCACTAGATCTGAATGTGTCATATCAGCATGTTTTTCTTTATATTAGACAGCTGGCTATTGTCTTGAGAAATGCTATTGTTGTACAAAAAATTGAAAACCGTCAGGCTGTTTACAACTGGCAGTTTGTGAATTCATTGCATTTGTGGGCTGACTTGTTGGGAGCTACGTCAAATAGAGCACAGTTACAGCCATTAGTCTACCCCCTGGTCATGATTATTACTAATACAATTAAACTTGTACCAACACACCAATATTATCCTCTGAGATTCCATTGTGTTGAGATATTGGTTAATCTTTCAAAAGAATCAAATACCTTCATGCCTGTTTTACCATTCCTTATTGAGGTAAATATTTGAAATGGATTGTATATATATTACAATATCCACACATTTCCAGGTCAGTGTTTTGTTAGGGTTGGGAAGTATAATTGTATATATTTTGTATGAAGTTTTTCACTAAGTTCTGTGACATGTGCATGCAAGGCTGTCAAGTATGTACTAAGAACACTTAACACTGATGGGACTCTAAACCAGAGATGTGTGGATAGAGTAAAACTTAATAAGTATTGTAATAATTGTTTAAAAAAATATATATTTATTTTCAGGTTTTAACAACTTTCGACTTTAATAAGAAGCATAAGAAAGTCTCAATGAAACCATTAGATTTTTCATGCATTTTAAGGCTAGCTAAGTCTCAACTGATGGAAAATGGATTCAAAGACTCAGTCATAGAACGGCTGTATGGCCTCATGTTAGAGTATACAGCCAATGAGTCGCACACAATTGCCTTCCCAGATGTGACACTATTAGCAATTATACAGGTACGTTTTGTTTTTTACACTAATATTATAAAGAGGTAGTTTGTTTTTTTGTTTGTAGGAGGTTATCTCTAAAAGTGGTCCGATAGTGAAAATTTTTTAACCGATAGAAAGCTGCTTTATTCTCCCTAACCTGATTTACACAAAATAAAATAATTTTTTGAACAAATAATCTATACCTCAACACACTCCCTCACTCTTTGGCCATTCTCATAATCCATTAGGTATTTATGTATGCCCAAAGATGCGCAAATTAGCATAAAAAAATATGGAAGTTTCGATGCTCATTTCTCCGAATTCATATATTTTTTACTGTTGCTGCCATATTGGGCTAGATAATAATGATGAAACAAATCAATGTAATTTTTTATGTGTTGATATTACACCGTCAAACAGAGGTGTAATTGCCATGCTACGTTTGTGGAAGAATAACCCTATGGTAGAGCATCTTTAACCTGTAGATATCTATAGGTAGGTATATAGGGAATAACGGAAAGGTTTGCCTTCGATATTTACAGACTACTGAAGAACTTCTTATTTATGTACTTGGATAGATACCTTATTTATAAAACGCTCAATATTTTATAATCTATGCGGACGCTAGCGTTTAACCTAAATGGCGCGAAATCACGCGCGAACGCCGGCTTCGCTTGGGGTTTGAGCGGTTTTTTTTTTTTTTTAATTTGGTAAATCATCCAAATGACTTCTCGCGTTTGAGATGAGGTTTGAGCGGTGGAGATGCAACTCGACTACATTTTTACTATTTTTCATAGGTACAACCGCTCTTACGCGATTATGACGTTATTACACATTTTTCGTTAGATATTTTGGAAACACAGTATCTTGTGGATATTATCTAGGCTTCTATTGCAATCAATTTATAAATTTGTGTAAAACTAATCCAGTAGTCTTCTGAAAACCTGCTATTTTGCTTGAACTTTGACACTTCATAATTTACCTCTACGGTACGGACCAAGCGTTTCGCCTCGTCGTTTATACCGCGTACATCGAGGGACTGGAATAATTTGCCTGCTGCGGTCTTCCCGTCCGATTATAATTTGGGTCTCTTTAAGGCTAGAGTGAATAGGCTCTCAATAAATTAGTGCGCCTCACCATCTACGATTGCATTACTACTTACCATCAGGTGGGATCGCAGTCAAGCACTGGTTTATAACAATTAAAAAAAAAAAAAATTAGAAAAGATCAAAAAAGTATAACAATAGGAAGCCTTGCAAATTTAATCAAGATTCTGAATGACGAAAATATTTTTCAAAAACTTTTAAGGTTTAAAAAAAACACGTATTTTCTGGAACAAGTTTTGTAATATATTTGAGGAAATCACGAAATTACCGAATGCTAACAGAGTTTTCAGGCGTTATCTCTCTTTTTTCGCGTTGCATTTTCGTCAAACATTGCGTTGTACAGAAATTGCACTCAGTGATAGCAAACATACGAATTTAAACCTACTAACAACAGCGCTAATGTTCATAATACATTGCACGGCACGGTACACGACCTTGATTTTATTAGCCTACCAGATCCAGTGGCGCTCGTAACGAATCAAAATGCACCGTAAGTCAGCGCAACGAGAGTCTCTTTTATTATGCCCGTTATGCGCCTTTGAACAGGCCGCTCTTGTTATAGGGTTAGGACTTGTGTTTTTGAAAAATGTGAAATAGGTACTTCACCGTGCCGCACCCCTGACGCCTTACTCACCGTTTGTACAATACCCATATTGATATTTTCAAATTTATTTATTGTTTCAGTTAAAACAGTTCTTAAAGACTTGTTCTGTATCTAATTACACAAAGAAAATGCGCCAGTTGCTTGAGAAAATCGAGGAAAACTCTAAATTCATAGAACGAGAGAGAGCCAAAATAAGTTTTTCTTTGAGTGAAGATAAAATGGTTGCAGCTTGGGAAACCAGTATTAGGACTAAAGGAACACCTCTACAAACATTCTTCGAGAACTGGAGTAAGATAAACAGGATTCAAAAACGTAAGAAGATCACCAAAAATGATGAGATTGCCGGTGAGCTGCCCAAGATAAAACGGGTTAAGCTGTCTAATGATTCAACACAAAATATGCAACCAGAACATAAGGGGCCGGTGGAGCTGTTCCCATCTGATGACGAGGAAGAGGGCGATCACTTCAAAATGGAAGACGACGATACTCCTGCTCCGAAAGTCAAAATAACAAAGAAGAAAGAAAAGAAAAACAATAAGAAAAAACCAGCCAAGAAGAAATCAATAGAATTTGAGGACAATGCAACTGACGATAAGGGTGATATTGTACAAGAATTTAGTGTAAATGACTGGTAATAAAACTATCATTGATTAAAAATTATCTTAATAAACCAATACAATATAATAGGTAAGTAACCAATAAAATAATAAAATCACAAGACAGAACAAAATACAGATCAGGGTGAATCAAGCATCCCCTGCAGAAAGAAAGTCCAGCGGACCTTTGGTGTTGATGGCTCATAAGTTTCAATAGTGAGAGTTCCAGTGGGTAGTTCTTTCCATCCAACAGAAGGTTTTTCTGCCATGCACACTTGTATCTTGACATCCTGTGAAGTAAAATAAAAATACTTTAATGCTAATTAAGTATGTGATGCTTGGCATTGGCAAAATAAGTTGCACCGAAGCCAAATCGAAGTGAGGAAATAAGTATTTTTACTGCAGGCTTAAAAAATAATTAGTGACCGACCGAAGCACGATTTGCAGCTGAAACCGAAACCGGTACCGAATGTTCGGTTCCTCTTCCAGTTTCGGCCGAAACCGAAACCGATGCGGTAACTGGAAAACTGACAAAAAATAAATATAATATTTCGGTATAAGTTATACCTAACTATATTTCGATATAGTTATGCATAATTACACAGTTATTATTTTAATAAAATACTAAATAATCGAATAAATCGACGTTTATTAAAAAAACTATAACATACTGAGTGCTCGGCCACACTGGAAGCGCGGGTGCGGGGCGGGCGCGGCGGGGCAATCTCAAACACAAGAACTTCCTTTGAGTGACCACAGTGGGCACGCGGGCGCGGGAAGCGGCGCGGACTGCGAGACGCGGAACGTGCGCGGGTACCTCTCGCCATTAGTGAGTTCATACAAGTGGCCACAGTGAGCGCGCGGGCGGCAAGCGGCAAACTAGTTAGAGCCATGCTAGAAGTAATATTTATCGATGTATCGATATTTATAAAAATATTAATATCGGCCTGGATTTATCGAGGAAAAGATATATATCGGTCAAACTTTCCGAGATTTTCGGTCTTATAATAAGAATTAATTTAGTTCAGTCTAGGTCAATAATAGGTAATACATAGTAATTTCTATACAAAAATCACATTATTTTACTATTTGAGAATCTGTATAAAACTTTTTCTTCTTCCTGCCCTGGTCCTATATTACTTGGGATCGGCGCAACACATAATCGTATTAAAACTAACTAAATAACAATAAACAAATATTTTGAAGACCAATTATGTTTTACTTTCAATATAATGCGTGAAAAACTAAATAGACAATACAGTTTTTTTCCCGTTCATTCTTATATTTTACGGCTTTGAATTCATTTAAATATTCTGCTGATAAATAAATTTTGAAAAAAAAAATCGTTTTTGATACGATTTTCGATATTGAATATTTTGTATCGATATATCGATGTATCGGATCAAAATATATTGACTAAAAATTTTCATAATATATTGAAACAAAAATATCGATATTTTTTCAACAAGCCTACTTCGGACAAGCACTATCACCCGCGCCGCTGCCCGCACCGCGCTGTCAGTGTGGCCACGCAAATCGCGCGCGTTGCCGCTCCCGCGTCGCTACCCGCACCGCGCTGCCACTGTGGCCGAGCACTTAGACGAACGAGTCAGTCAGTGTTTAGGTATCTATATCACAGCCGTCAGTTCAAAAACGCGTTTCGGTTGAGCCGAATATTCAGTCCATTTTTGGTCGAATCCGAAATTCCAGCCGAATCCAGTATTTTTTTCAGGATTAATCCGAAACCGAATCTTCGAGCTTTGGTCGGTCTCTAAAAATAATGTTTTAGTTACCTTCTTAGGTCTCATCGGCTCAAATTGAGTCCTTACATAGAATTCATTTCTGTCAACATATATTTTAAACATTCTCGCATCATCAACGAAAACGTTTTTAAACAGAATTTGCGTGAACCCTCCGGCTTTTATTTCGTATGGACCTTTAGGACTTGGTTCTGTTCCAGTTCCTTGTATGTTATATCTGTAAAGTGATATGATTAGCATACTCTAAAGGCCGAAAAATGGTCAAAATAAAAATATTTGTTGAAGCGGCAAGGAAGTACATGATCGTTAATGTTACGCGTAAAGGTAACATTACATTCGAATACAGGTAGCACATGCATGACACGCAGCCGTTGCTTGCATCCGCAGCCGCGAGTGATTCCGAGGCCGGCTGCACGTGCTGCCAGTCGCAAATCGCTACGATTCAATCCAATATGAGCGCTATCGGCTCCGAGTAGCGATTATTTCGGACTTGTCTAAACAGGTTGGAGTGACGTAACTACGTGCGCATCGACCTGCGGCCGCAGCAATACTGGTATGCGATCGGTTGCGGCTGTAGGTCGCGGCAACACTCGCAGCCGAAGCTCGGCAGCAAGTGCGGCCGCAGCCGTGTTCGGAATGATTTTCACAAAAACTCATACTACTACATAGAAAACCAGTCGTGCAGCTGCAGCCGGCTTCGTGCAGCCGCCGCATGTGCTGCCTGCATCCGCAGCCTGCAGCCGAGGTTCGAATGGCACTTTTATATTGTCTAAAAGAGAATGAGCGTTTTACACCCAGGTGTAACAAGTTGTGGTGTGTCATTTTGAAGGTCATAATAATTATATTAGATGGGACCAACAATCAAACATTTGCAGACATAGAATTTTAGAACGTACATGATCTTTTCAATTTCATAACTTTCATTTTTGATTTTTGATCGTTATAGACAAAAAATCTAAGTCATTCTGTGGTGAACGGAGCCTTCGCTTCGTTTCTGAACTCTCGTCTAGAGTGAACGCACTAATCTGAGATAAGGATATCAATAGAAGAGTTGTTACTAACTACTGCCAGCAACTTTTGCCGAGTGAAAGTAGAAAATTATCCCAAGGTAATCTACTCCCGGAATAAAAAGTATCCTATATGAAGGACATGGTCTACCCGCGTACGTACTAAGTTATATCGAAATCCGTTCAGCCGTTCGAGCGGGAAGAACTAATAAACATAGACACACGCTCACACACTCACAAACTTTCGCCTTTATAATATTAATAAGAATGATATTCAATATCGTTAACTTACACAAATTCACCAGCAATGGGAGAGTTGAAAGAAATTTTACAATTTTGAAGACCGAGCTCCGTTGGTTCGAATCGTACTAGAAACTTCCCTTTCTCAAAGGGGCCTAGTCCGTATTCTTCTTCGGCTATTATTGATGGATGAGATACCTGTGAAGAGTCCAATATGTATAATTATCGTCTTGTTAAATATTCAGATTTTTTATTCTTTTAGATGTTGGTTTAGGTACAACTCTTTGATTATATACTTGTCTAGATAGAGCAATGCAAACATACGACGCGCTAAAACTGTCTCCAATGGCGTGACATGTGCGAGTACCGCACGTGTACTTATTGTCGCCAAACTGTCAAGGTGTGCGTGTTGAGGGATGCCTGCTCCAAATTATTAACTTTCCTTTTCTCCATTATTTATTACGAAGAAAGTTTAACAAAATAGGTTGAATGAAATAATTATTTTGTAGATTAAAGAAAGAAAGAAAATACATTTATTTAGCACAGGCTTAAAGACACACAATACTCCAGTTACATGTAATTACATAAAACCAACAAATAAAAAGTATAAAGTCCGATGTAAGGATATAGTAGGAATGTGTGCCTCGTGGCTGCACCAGACAGGCCCAATTCAGCAAAAATCTGAAACCCAAAATATTAGAAAAAACTAAGAAAAAAATTTTTAGTGCATGGCGTCGTTTCATTTTTTTTTTGTAGGTATAGATAAGTTATCATTTACTGATCAAATAAATAATGTAATTTTTTAAGTTATAATGTTTTCCTGATCGAAAGATGATGTAATGATATTTGTATTTTGTCTCCCATAGTTTCGCCAAATCTCCCTAGTAATAAACTGACAACACTGGCTAATCAGAATGACATACAAAAAATCGTTTTTTCTATAATAATAGTGGTTAACTATCAAAACTTACCGATGAAAAGTGATCTTAGTGTTATTATTTCGTTTTCCCACATAATTACGGCACAGTCTGACAGCACAAACCGGCATAATTAATTATTTTTCATGAGCACATTATCCTTAGTTGTTTCAAATGACACTGACGTAAGGGAGAAGCGAGTCTACTAATTTTAGTAGACTTTTGCCGTTTAGTACGGTCAATGTGGCATCTAGACAAGTAGATATATAATCAAAGGTACAACTCTACCAGCCAATACCTGACCTGCCCAGCATTCAAAAGTGGCTACACATAATGGAGTACAATGCGTTCCAAATATTCAAATCGAAAAATTATTATGGTGAGCAAAACAAGAATTTTTTTAAATTTAATTTATTTACAAACTGTGAACGAAAAATGTTTAATCAGAATCCAGTGTTTAAATTTTGTTCATCTCTGAGTTCTTCAATCTTGCTCAATTTCTTGCGATTTGACAGTATGACTTGACGTCACAACATGGCAATCGATCATATAGGTATATCAAAGAGTATGTAACGCTAACGCTTTATTATTATATTCTTATTTGGAACGCATTGTTTTCTAGAATATCTACATTATCTAAAATTGTTATTTTTCTATTTTCGGTATGTTTAAGTACATAATTATAGTCATTAACTTTTTACTAAAATCTACAGCCAAAGATAGAGAAAGATAAATATCTATAATCATTCATAATTAATATTTAGGGGTTTGCATTTAATACAAGATAATAACCGTGCAACTGAAATCTGCCTTGGCGTCAGTCTTGTTCTGCACTCGGAGACGGATCGGAATACTAGATCCTAGCTCAGTTTCGTATTCAAAACTTTTCTCTTTAGCAGGCAGACATTTCAATAATACTTTGTAGACAAAAGTACCGACTAAAATATTGGATACTTCTAAATAGTCCGCAGTATCGCCAACCACTAAAGGTGAATATGTCATATTTAAAGTAGCCTGAAATAAATACGCCGTATTATTAAACATGATTAGGTAGGTACGTGTTGGAATAATAATGGTTTGGTTAACTAGGCTAAGGTATTTACAGATTGTTTAAAATATATTATCTATATATATAAAAATGAATCCCTATTTCCCTTGGTCACGCCATCACGCGTGAACGGCTGGACCGAATTCACAATTTTTTTGTTGTGTTTGTTATTGTCAGGACTTCAGGAGAAGAATCTTATGAAAGAAAAAAATAAAAGAATTGGTGGTAGAGTAGAGTTATGTAGGTAGAGCAGCCCCCCTAGCCAAGTTGCAAACGATAAACGTGAACGCTTAGTAATCTCCAATAGATTTTCAACTTTATACCTAATAAAGTTGAAAATCTATTAGACTACTGAGCGTTAGCGACCGGAACGAACGAAAACACTATGTAATCTTCAATAGATTTTCAACTTTATATCCAATAACATAAAGTTGAAAATCTATTAAAGACTACTGAGAGTTTACGTTTATCGTTTGTGACTTGGCTAGGGGGGCAGAATAGAGTAGTCAGTTGACGGGAGCGAAGCCGCGGGCAAAAGCTAGTGTAGGAATAATAATAACAGGTTTAACTTCCAGATTTTTTTTATCCGATACAATGAAATGATCCTGACGCGGCGTTTCGCGCGGGTTATTCGATTCCATTGCGATGCAATCCCATGCATTAGGTACAATTGCCACTGCACGATTTCGCCCGAAAATATCAAACCAACTGATCGCATCCGCTTCGCTTCGCTCACATCGGACCTACGTGCGGTTGGTCATTTAGGCCATCGCAGATGATGATGCAGCATAGAGTATCTATAAATTGTTCCAAGGGCGATCTCGATCGCGTCGAATTGCCTACGTGGGACACCGTGTTAGATTACGTGACCTATATGAAACTGAAAAGATGATCGATTTTACCATGAACTTCTTGTAACTCGAACCGCATCCGGCAAAATATTTACCCGATAACATAATGCCAAAAAGCATTAAAAAAAGTTAAATGATTTGTAAACAATTTCTCCGTACGACCATATTACCAGTTACCGGAAGACGCAGCGTTGGAAGGCCTCCCATAAGGTGGATCGATGACTTGGTGAGGCTCGCGGGAATCCGATGGATGCGAGACGCACGGGCCCGGTCGTTATTGCGACACTTGGGGGAGGCCTATGTACAAAAGTGGACGGCTTTCGGCTGAAATGATGATGATGACCATATTACCATATTAAAATTACCTCCGAATTTCCATTGATTCGCAAAACGTCAGGACATGTCAGTGTCTCACAACTAATGTAATAGTCAGCATCTTCGGCCAGTGGATTCTTAATGGTAAGTTCGTTTTGTGCCATCTCACGCGCACGGCATTCAAACGACAAGACGTCTACTATAGGACTCGAAGTTACAGACACGTTGATGTTGTAGTATTGATACTCACGAGTCAGTTCGTTTGTAAACAAAACCTACAATCAAATATTTTATTTACAAACTAGGCTAGATAGTTACTTAAACCTGCCTACCTTTTTTGGGTTGGAATCTGGTTGGTGTGTCAGACTTTTACCGACTACGTGTGTTTCTTCAGTTGCTGTTTACATTCCAGGGCCATGGTAACTCTTTCGAATATTCCCGCAGCCCGGTACCTACCTACCTACCATCTAGTTTTATACAGTAGGTAGGTATTTAGATAGGTAGGTAGCGACTTCCGAAATTAAAGTCGTTCTTAGTTGTGCTACCCCGTAGCATAAACTAAATAGTGTCTAAATTCTATAGTAAGTTAGTGAACCTATAGAATATAACCACTAAACCATATAACATAATATATCCAGAGTACCTACATAGGTACCTACATCTCATGACAATTCCAATAAGCTCAACTACATTTATTTTTTTATTACGGAGTTCCGGTTCCGGTGTCTACCTTCCAGCTAAAATAATTTCATATATATATTATAAATTTATATATATATATATATATATATTATATTTGGCTTGCGCAAGTATGATCACATATCCGATTTTCGTACGAAACTCAAGTGGCTTCCAATACGTCTTCGCCGGAACGTACACATCTTGTCTCTGCTCTACAGTGTTCTGTTCAATCCTAAAACCCCCGCATATCTTAAAGAACGTTTCAAGTTCCTTCATAACACACATACTAGATATCTTAGGTCATCGGAAAACTTGGGGCTAGAGATAAATAAATAAAAAAATAAAAAAAATATATTTTTTATTTTTTTTTATTATAATATTTCTATGGGACCAATTCGAGAGTGTAGGTACTCGTTCTAACCATAAAATCGCTTTAAATCGCCTGTAAAATTTGAAGTTTTCTCGATTTCTCCAGGGTTCCATCATCAGATCTTGACCTGATGACTGTTGGACCACCTGGGAAGTAAACCCTTTCAAACTAAAACTAATTTTCCAAATCGGTTCTGGCGTCTTTGAGTAATCGGGAAACAAAAAAAACGATTCTGACGAATTGAGAACTTCGTCCTTTCTTGAAGTCAGTAGTAATAAAAAATAATACGTATACCTTTGTTTTTAAATATTTTTAGGGTTAAGATTGTAGTTAGGGTAAGTTGTTGAAAAATATATTAACTACTATATAGAGTCTAACCAGGAACACATAGTAGAGACTCGAATGAAGCAGACCTATCTAAAAGATTTCTTTTTTAATGGAGGTAGGTAGTCATTGTACTGACTTTGAATTCCATTTCACACTCCTCATAACCAACGAAGTTCCACCTGCACGTGGCAGCAGCTTCACCCCATGTTTTTATGATTTCTGGGCATTTGATTTCGAAGTAGCCGTCGAATTTTTCAGGAATTATCCTCACCACTTCCGTTGAGATTCTGTACGACTCGGGGAACTGAAAAGAGTTATCTTATTCAGGACAAAAATATAGAGGCAATGGGTAAGTTTTATTGAGTGGCATAATTAATCGATAACTTTCTATATCGGGAGACACGGCAGTGCCCCCGCCAAGCCGAGCGCGAAGCAAACACTGCCGTACCATCCTTTACTGGAACCATTTCGCCGCATTTTCAGGCCCCTATTTGAGAACCTCTGGATAAGACCAGAACGCAGAAATTTTCGTCATCCAGTAAGCTGTAATCACATACTTAAAATCTAAAATTTCAAGTCTGTAGGTCATTTAGTTCCGAAGTTAAGCAAAAGCAAAGTTTCGCATTTATGGCACTCACTCACTCATGATCATCAGAATAGAACTAGTACTTCCCATAAAGTCAGAGAGCTGAAATTTGGTACAGAGTTAGGGTTTAATGGCCACATAAAGGGAAAACTATAAAAACTAGGATAATCGAAGATCTGGAGTACCTGGTGATCCTGATTAGAAAACACAAGAGCCCAACCAAACTATTAGAGATCGACATACCGCCTTTACAAAAAATATTCGACTTGGTGGGCCGCTTCATTTGATGTCAAAAATCGAAGGTCTGAAGTATCTGATGAAGAACTCTCAGCTGTATTAGAGATATGGTAATGCCCCATTCTACTATTGGTACATAAAAAAATCGACTGTCATTGCAAAAATCAATATGCCCACGTTTCTACAAAAAGAAGTGAAATCCCACCAAAAACATTCTGTAAAAAACTAGCCAAGTCTCGATGGAGCTGCTTGTTTATCTCTAAAAAGTAATGAAATCTAGACAAAGCGTGCCAAGTCTAAGGTTCCTTACTGCGACTTCTTTATTATTATAGTTACACAAGGGTATACAAAACCAGGTGCTCCATGACACCTTTGCACCAATCTGTCGCCAGAACCGCTACCCATTGACGATGGAAAATTGCCACTTGGAAAACGTATTGTTCAACGGCCAAGTCACACAACATTAACTATAATAATAAAGAAATCGCAGTAAGGAACCTTAGACTTGGCACGCTTTGTCTAGATTTCATTACTTTTTAGAGATAAACAAGCAGCTCCATCGAGACTTGGCTAGTTTTTTACAGAATGTTTTTGGTGGGATTAATTTAACCGATTACCTAGATTGCAAAAGCACGATTGTTATTTCACTATTAGGGATTCCAATCTCGCACCGTTTTTTCCGGGATTAGGTACCTACTCATGCTGGGCTCAGACGACGCGCCCTTTTTTGATTAATTAGAACCAGCACAGCCCAGTAATATGTGATTTTAACATCTTTCCATTGAGTTTTCTATAGATTTTGTATGGAAAATAATTATATTTTCACGTATTGGAATGTATTGGAAGTGCGCAACGGATTATCAGAAAAAATAAAATTTCAATATTTTATAATACTAAAAGAAGCTACATACTATTAACTTGTAGGTAGGTACCTCTAAAACATCATTATCAATTGTTAAAGCTAATGATTAACTTGTAAGTAGACTACACAATTTCAAAATATGTACTTATTAATTAATATTATCCCTTTATTTATTTTGATACGTAATTATTGGATACAAATTACATTTTTAAATATTGTTATAACGAAAGCATATAGGAAACAATAAAATAAATGTTTGAAAGAATATGCTTTGAATCGGTCTTGTTGTTTTATTTTGATCCAATCGTGTACCGACAGCTTCGACAGATGGTTGTCGAGGTTTTTGGCCATCAGGCTGTTCGCGGTCACAACAGTCGGTACAATGATAGACCGCCTCATTCCACATGTTGAAAACCTTGTGTGCTAATTCGAGATATTTCATTTGTTTCACCTTCTCAGCTTTCACAAGATTCTCGTCATGCGGGATGGTGACATCGGCTATCATTGCGCGCAAATCGGTCTGTCATCATTATACCCAGTTTACCTATTGGCTACAAAGCCATGGACAACAGGGTGAGTCCCTAGTCTACTGCGACCACATCTCGGTGTATAGGTACCTACATCGGTTTTAAGTATTCTCTGAGGCTGTACACCTCGTGGTTGTGCAGTTTTCGCGTTTAAAAAGCTTCGATCTCCACACTTCCGCTGGATGTAAACTTTCATTATCGATGATCCTGGGTGATGATCCTGATGGCGGGTCCAAACATTGCTGACCGCAAACCGGATGTTTGCGGTCTGCAATGTTTGGACCCGCCAATCTAGAACGTCTAATTCGGTCTGAGTCCATTTCAGTAGGTATTCCGAGAGATGCGCACCTTATTTCCACCAGACAGAATGTCTTTTTTAGTCACATTTTGTTCAGATCTCTTCTGGTATTATTATCTCTTTATTTATTTTATTACACCATACGAAGTATCTACTTATCGTCATGGTTTTGATGTGGGATTGGTTTCCCTACTCACTGTATAAGAACTTCATGAACGTGTTTCCACACTACGATACCACGAGTGTCACGGTGTGTCATTGATGAGCAAAATGTCAACAACACGCCCGCCGCACCGCGTGATAGGTAGGTACAACGGTAGCTACACCACTGCTACTTATAGTTACATGCTTTTAAAAGAAATAATATCTACTTGCAAATATTACCTAATCTACATTTTAATACTGCAATGTACCTATACATATAAAAATACCTCGGTAATATTGTAAACGAGTAACGCTTCAGTGTGGACATCCTTGGCGGGTACACTTATGTTAATGGTGCCATTAGGATTAGGTTCCATAGCATTGCCGACTAATGCGACGATTAATGCAATTTCACCAAGAGGCGAATATAAAACTTGGCTCTGGGGAACGGAAAGCAAGATAAGAATATCATTAAAAGGTACACAGCAAATAAAAATACAAACAAAAATATAGGTGAAAGCTTACATCATGTCTGCCGATACGTTTTGGTTTGAAAATGACGGGAACATCTACCGTTGAATTGGGTTCAACATGAAATTCTTTCCAAGTTTCGAATGGTCCACCCGGTATTTCAGAAAGAATTAGCCACATGTCGTCAGTTCTGAAAACGACAGTAAATATGTGTAGAGACGGTAGAGACAACAACCATACAGTAGGTACGAGTAACTGGGTATAGGCTGTATGGTCTTTGAGTGGGAATATATTACCTACCTACTCCTTAGTTGATTTAAGTTAAGTAAATAATTTTCTAAACTTTTAAATGTCTAAACTTAAAAAAATGTTCGGATTGAAAAGACAAAACTAAAAAGTTCCAAACAGGACTTTTCAAGCAGTCTGATGTAGTTGGCGGCTGTAGTAAAGTTCAATCTTAGATTTTTATGCTACCAACAACTTATGCCAATGAACCTCATTTGCATCAGCACCAAAATCCATCATGCCGATTAGGCAAGGCAGGGCGACGGCTACGGAGCGTGCCAAAGAAATAAACACACGTAGCCCTTCCGTGCCTTGGAAATAGAAAGTCCGTTAAAAGTTGTTCCCAGATAAAATTCGTAAGTAGGTAAATCTTTGTCAGTCGTTTCGAATAGTCGGAAGCAGTGCCGTAAATAGGGCGGTGTCAGCGGTACCCAGGCACAGGGTGCAGACCCTGGAGGGACGCAGAAATGATCAAACCAGGACCTAAGTTTTGTAATTTGCTTGGTACCTAGTTACCTAGTAGCAAACGTAGTATAACTATTATTATAGCTAGGCATGCAAGCATTAATGATATCATCCGTCGAGGTCTTGTCACCGCCGGGGCGCCAGCTGTTCTAGATCCCAATGGCTTGGCACGCGACGATGGAAAGAGGTCAGACGGGATGACCATAATGCCCTGGAAGTTAGGTAGGCTTTTGGTGTGAGATGCAACATGTGTCGACACCCTTGCGCCATCGCATCTTCTGAGTACGGCAGGCTGTGCTGGGGCGGCTGCTGCAAGTGCAGAAAACCTCAAACGGCGTAAATATAATAACCTCATCGAAAGTTATATGTTTGAGCCGTTTGGGGTTGAAACACTAGGGCCATGGGGTCCGAGCGCTCATTGAGTTGTTCGTGATATCAGCAAACAACTGGTCGACTCTTCGCGTGACCAGAGGGCTGGGCTTTTCTTCGGACAACGAATCAGCATTGCTATCCAACATGGCAATGCTGCCAGCATTCTGGGCACTTTTCCCATTGATATCGATGTGGATGAATTTTTTGATGCCCAATAATTTCTTTTTCTACCCGTTTGTACATATTATTATGTTTAGTTTATATATATTCCTATTAAGTTATTAATATTTATTAGTTTTGATGTTCCTTAGATCGGTAAATAAAATAGATTTTTTTTTAAATAAACATAACTTTATTTCAATTTATTTTTAAAATGGTTTATCAAAAAGTTTCCTCCTTACAAAACATATGAATTGTACACTATACAAGATAATTATTTAACATTCATGCAAATTGAATTAACTAATATTTTATAGTATGACGAAAAACGTTCCAGGTACTGACAACCCCTGCTTCTTTTAGGTTTTTAACATGAACACTAGTAGTATAAGTAAGAACTAAATGATTTACTTAATTAAAAACCTCATAAATTCAGAAGATGGATAGTTCAAATGAATTCATTTAAGTCTAACAGTTGGTATATAACTTGATTATACAGGGTGTTTGGTGCATCGTGTGCCAAATTGAAATGGTCGACGGGAGGGATCTGCTATCATTTCAGACCCCTAAAACTTCTCATGCCCTGTGGAGATTTTTTCATCGACTTTTTATTGTTTTATGAAAATAAGACCCAAATTTTTCATTAAAATACAAATTAAAAAATATATAAAGCGTGGACCGTTTTGTCCAAAAAGAGTAAAGATTACATAAACGCTCCACGCTTTCTTTCATAATAAATCGTAGTAAATATTCAATAAAGATGATTACCTACTTATAACGATTTCGCATAGGTATTTATTTATTGTTCATCACGAACTGAAATTGTTTATGTTTGTTTACCTGCGATCTAATGAAGATTTGGCAAAGGGAAAACTCTTGAGTCATCAAACTAAATGTCCGAATTATTTTGTAATTTTTAGTGCGTGCTAAAAGCGTGTTTTTTAGTTTTTTAAACTATTATTTTTATTTATAGCAATGTAGCCATAACACGAACAGCTTTAATTTAAGTCCAAAACATTGCAAGTAAATTAAAAAAAAAAACTAGATAGCTAGTGTCACTAATTTGAAATTTAAAAGTAGTCTGACACAATACACATATAAATAAAATTAAAATTCAGAGTCTACGACTTATATATTATTTTAAATTTGAATTTGAATGAAAAAATTGGGTCTTATTTTCATAAAACAATAAAAAGTCGATGAAAAAATCTCCACAGGGCATGAGAAGTTTTTAGGGGTCTGAAAGGATAGCAGATGACCCCTCCCGTCGACCATTTCAATTTGGCACATGATGCACCAAACACCCTGTATATTATATATATAAATTCCTATTCCTAGTACTTTTATTATAAAGTGTACCCTAACACAACCTTTTTTAACTTCTGTCTAATGCTATCGCGAACAGAGTATATGTCTGTATGATGCGACGCAAACGCATCAAGCACCCCCGCCACCCGATCCCTACTCCCTTCCGCTATTGTACTATCGTTTGCTTCGCATAGACTTCGTAATATTTAGAACGTTCAATTTAAATATTTCTATTTTTGTATGAAAATCTGATGAACGAAAATATAAATTTTTAAAAGTAGAACAAAAGTCGTTGTTTATGATTTTGGTACCATAGTCCTGAGAGGTTGCCAGTGTTTTACAAATAACCCTGTATAGATGAAACATACATTCATACTGCACATGAAGTTAATAAATATTGGCAAGGTCCGGATGAGCCTGGAGATTCGAAATCAATTTCTCTTGGGCAAAGATATAGTTCATGCAGGTTGGGACGGATTTGTGGAAAATTGTTTACTTGTATATAAGAGTAAAGTATTTCAGCGGATTACCCTCATGACATGAATCGAGATAATTTTACCAAGTGCATAAAAGAAAAACTTACCAACCTTCTGTCATTGTGCTAGATATTGCATCCTATCATAGTGCACGCTTAAATAAGCCTCCAAATAGCAGCGACAAGTAAAAATATCTAGTCGGGTCTAAATACTGCCTCGGAAGATATACTACATTCATTGACTGTTAGGCGGTACAAAGTTCTCCGGGTCAGCTAGTTTTGAAATCAATTTTTAGTCATATTCTTTATACCTACCTAAATTTAATTTAAACTGCACATTACATCTATTCAGAAATAGTAGCTTCTCTTACGTGGTATCCTACTTATTTATTTTATCATTTACTTATATTATAAATGCAAAAGTTTCTAAGGATGTATGGATGTATGTATTGATGTTTATTTATTACTCATTCGCGCAAAAACTACTAGACGGATGAACTTAATGATAACTCAACTTAATGCAAAATAATTATTGCTTATAAGCTATATTTTTGCAGTTTCATAACGTGAGAAAGTCCAACAAGTAGGATAATTTTTATTAGAGGGTGGAGCCGCTGGCAGAAGCTAGTCTAACATAGTTTGAAAATATCAAGATGTCTACAAGGTCGCACTATAATGATAATGACGTAACAATGTTGTCAACATAACAAAATAGTAGATTATGTGACTAGGGGATAAAACAGAGTCTTTAAGTCGCGGGCGGTATGTTTAATTCCGAACGAAACGAAGGTTGCTAAGTTTTAATCAATCAATATAATTTATATAATTAACTCCCAAGCATCGCGAGGGAGTTAATATAGAAACTGAGTGAAGTGAGGAATTCAAGCCGCCCAAGACAAAGACAGCTTTTTTATTCCCGTGTTGGATACTCTATTTTTTACACCATCAATTAATTAAAAGAAAATTAACTAAAACAAATTATTTACATATTAGAGAAATATAAGTATTATTTAAAATTTAATCTTAACTATCACTCGACATGTTTTGAGGTTTAAAATAAACAAAATTCACTTCTTTAAGATCTATAGTTTTAATTTTCTGTAACGCTCCCGCGCTTTCATTACTTTTTTTAGAGACTCGTCAGTAGCTACATTATTTTTTATTGTTATTAGTCAATTTGATTTTTGAATAAACTTATTTGATGCACGTACATTTTAATTCACATATATTGTTTTTTTTTTTTATTTCAAACCAAACTGACGTTCCAATTTCAAATCTGATTATTCCCTAGGTATCGCCCATACTACATTATCTCCCTAGGGATATAAAGACTTGCTATAAGTGATGGTTGTATGACATAAAAAAGGTCATTAGCGCCCAGTAGTCCCTGTAAATACTGGTATACACCTGCATCTGCTTGGAGTCCACTGCCAGTCCTTTCATAGTTTAAGGAAAAACATATGCAGATAAAGGATAGACATTCTGGCAGGATGATAGGTCTGAAACATTAAACCGGGAGTAGGTACATAAAGATGGGTGTTGTCAGCGAGGCAGGCCTAAAAATCGCTGGCGTTATGAACTAGATTTGTTCCTGACAGGTTGATCGGAACATATAAGATTTATCTCTTATCTTTTCCGATGTACCTGTCAGGAAAGTGGAGGGATAGTAACAAAATACTTTTTTGAATACTTACGGATTGGTGATCATGATATAATCGGTATGTTGGTCACGTACAGGACATTCCATGTACAATGTTTTATTTTCAATGTTGCCCATATCAATGCACGTCGCATATAGAGCCAATTCAAGTGGCATATAGTTTTCTAAATTACAACTAGCCTGGAACATGATGTGTGGATTCAGTCAACAAAAAAGTTAGGTTTAAATACTAGAGAAAATTAATTTTGCAAAATGCAAGACAGGTTAACAGTGCACAGTAAAGCCTGCGAGTTCATGTAGTAGGAGACATTTGTCCCGTGATTCTGTTGCTCGACAGCTACGGGTCGCGAGGCTTGAAGTCGTGACCTCTATGTCCCGCAATAGTCGCGTAGTTGCCCGACAAGCTTTGAATAGTGGGGACGAGTGTCGTTTTGTGTTCCGCGAAACAGCAAAACGCGACACCACCACACACCACACTGGTCCAACGATAGCCTCCTCGGACACAGCCTCGGGCGACGTACCTACTAATCCCTACTGGGTAGTGTGAACAAGGCAAATGACGAGCGATATTGTCCCACAAAGTCGCAGAGACATACCACGTAAATTCCTAGTGAAAACGCGGTTTAAACTTAAACCGTGGTCAAAGTAATCTAAGCTGATACTACAAATGCTATAAGATGGTGCGGGTGACAGCTGTCGGATTCCTAAAATGTAGTTACCTATCCTTTTCTCTCATCTTGAAGATACATATTTTCGTCCTTCTGTCATCCTACCCATGCTATGTAAAAAAGACCTTGGTAGAATATTAGATAAGTATAAAATACAATTTATATAAAAAGTAAGAATATGATACTTTTTAGGACCATTATGTAGACTAATGTAGAATAGAACCAAAGGTATTATATAACAGTACTTAATACGTACCCAAACTTTAATGAATGGATTATGGTTGAGCGGTCTGAACGTTATGGTAAACGAAACGTTGGTGTGGGCAGCGATCGTGCCGAATTGCGGGCTTATCGTGAACTCTTCCGATATCAATGGTTGCCACCAAAACCTGGACAGAAGGTTAAAATTATGTATTTATATTTAAAAAGTAAGTCAGATGTACTATTCATTGAATAGATATAAAAATTTTGGTTAGAAATTAAAATAAGTCAGGGATCAGATTGTTTAATTTTTTAAAATAATAGCGTTTAAAAAATGTGGATTGGCGAACGACTTTAAAAAATTTAGATTTACTTAGTGATTATATAGGTAAGTGAGTTCCTAAAAAGATTTTTGTGGGTCGGTACTCGCAAGGATCTAGCAAGGCACGATGTAGAGTGAGGCTATAATCGAGTGGCGTGCAAGGACTGAAAGAGGATCGAAGTGTTGGTGGCGAGATGACATTGTTGCCATTGCGAATAAAACCTGAATCAGGTTAGCATTGGAGCGATGGAATTGGCAAGCAGAGAGAGGTCTCTATACTAGATACCCAGTTGCCCAGCAGTTGATGAAATCAGATACTGACAGGGATATGGACACTGATGGTTATTTATGGATTGATTAGTTCTGGATGATGAGTCTATTGAGGTATTATTTACCTTGCCCCAAAATCTCCTTTATTGAGTAGCATTACTTTGAGTTTCTTGCATCCGCGTTTTCGCACGCGGCCAAACTGAAGCGAGTTCTGACTGAAGACCAGATTCATACCGGTGGCACAGCCGCTCAGACTGACCAGAGGTCGCTCACAATTCAACACTTTCATGTTTAACTAAAATTGAACGAAATATAATTTGAAGACCCAGTTTCATGTCAATCAGCTTGTTTGTGTCAAATTAGAGTTATTAGATAGAAAGAAAGAAAGAAAGAAAATATGTTTATTTGGAACACCATGATAAATTAATCAACAAATAATTGATTAACAAACTAAAATTAAACATAAAAAAAATAAGGAGAAATAAAACTTAACAATAACAACATGTCTCACGGCTACGCCAAATAGGTCCAGTTCAGCATAAAGCCAAATAACTACGTAGCAGTTGCCTGACGCTAGATGGATATTATTATTCTTTTCGTCAGAACCGCTTTCTTACTTATTAGGAAACTTTCAGTACCTAGCGTAATCAGCCTTATAATGTTGCCACTGCTGGGACCTAGGTAGGCGTCTAGGAGAGGGAATGGGTCGTAATCCACGCAGGCCCAGTGCGGATTCGTGGATGTCACATGTCTTTATGAATTTTTGGTTCTAGGACTTTAGGTTTTCTCACGTTGTTTTCCTTTACCGGTTTGAGAGCAATGGTGATGAAATAAATGACACAAGCTGATGTGCCTGGCTGACACCCAGCCAGGTATATCAGTTTCTGCCAGTACCTAAGTTTAATAAAAACTTCTATAAAGCCAATTTGGAAATAAAAAGAAAAGAAGGTGTCGTGCAATCATCCTGATACCCAAGGGCGGATCCCATGACCCCCCCGGTCATGGGGGTCATGACCCCCCCTGGGCTGGGTCCAGGACCTAGGTGGACCACTGATTAAAATTGTTAAACATAATGTTTTTATGTAATTTTTTGTCACATTATAGATGTCCTTACATAAAGACATTCAATATTTAATTAATTTAAGAGTGGCCAACCCTAGGTACATTTTCTTTCTCCAGATATTTTGGATACACAGATAGCTTGTGGATATTAGTGGCTTCTATAAAAATCAAAACTTAATTTGTGTAAAACTAATCTAGTAAAGACCTCTGAAAATCTGCTATTTTACGTGAATTTTGGCCCTCCATAATGTACGCTTTTTAATATATAAAAATATAGAAAAGTACATTCAGTCAGAAAAGTATCGGGAATGGATGATTTGTTTATGGTCCCAAATTCTTGTTTTTTTTTTTGTTGTTGGTAGATTGGCACAACTGTTTTCCATTTTGGCGCGGAGTTTGAGTTGCATCTGTTATTAATATTAAATACAGTGCTGTTTTTAGTTATACCATATCTAGTGTGTATTGCGAATTTAATAATGGAGAAAAACATCGAACAAAGAGTTTGTCTTAAATTTTGCATTGCCAATGGAATTTCGTGTCCGGAGTCACTGAAAATGTTACAGAAGGCCTACGGTGAATCGATTTTTATCAAAAACACGTGCTTATGAGTGGTACAAAGCGTTCAAAAGCGGTCGAAATGTGATGGAAGATTTGCCTCGCTCTGGTAGGCCATCAACGTCTTCAACTGAAGTTAACATCGCAAAAGTGAAGGAAATAGTGACTGAAAATCCTCATTCAACTTTGAAAGAGATAGCCGCCGAACTTTCTGTATCTCACGAGTCGATTCGTACCATTTTAATTTATCATTTGGGTATGCAACATGTTACCGCTCGGCTAGTCCCAAAAGACCTGAATATTCTCCAAAAACTCAATCGCATGAGAGTCGCTGAGGACATGCTAGAACGAGTCAATTTTGACACAACATTCATGAAACGCATTGTTACTGGTGACGAGACATGGGTTTACGAGTTTGACATGCAAACTAGTCAACAAGCTTCGGTGTGGCGCCTTCCAACTGAACCGAAACCGAAAAAACCACACCAAATTCGATCAAAAGTCAAAGTCATGTTGACTGTTTTCTTTGATTATCGCGGTGTTGTGCACTCGGAATTCTTGCCGGAAGGTCAAACGGTAAATAAAAAATATTATTTGAGCGTTATTCGGCATTTAAGAGAGCAAATTCGACGAAAAAGGCCAGATTTGTGGAAAGAAAATTCTTGGATTTTACACGATACCGAGCTGTAATAGTGCATTGAATGGCGAGGGTCGTTTTTTTGTTTCGTTCTTTCTATGCAGCTAGCCACAGTCCTGCGAATTTCTAGGGTTGCAATGCCGATTAGTGGATACAGCATTCGTACCGGAGTCGGCATAAGGCAACCAGTGGCAATTGGGCACGTCTCATTAAGTGCTGTATCCACTATGTTAGAGTGGGCGGAGCGATTCCATACTGGACAGGCATATTCACCAGCGGAAAAGCGGAGCGCCATTCCAGTTGTTCGCAGAATTTGGGGAGACGCCCCCATCTAGTGGATGTTAGGCGACGTATCAGGTTGTTTCTCGTATGCACCTTCCGCTTAACGTTTTTGCAATTCTTTTTGTAGTTGACAGACCTATCCAGAGTGATGAAGAGATATCTTGGATGGGGGTTATGAATGATTGGTACCTCTTGCCATGAGATATTGAGCATTCAACCCGCTTGTCTGTTACAAAGGTGAAAGATGCACATTTTTGAGAGATTTGCTTTAAATGCATTAGCAGTATAATACTGACTAAGATCTGAGAGAGCTGTGGTAAGGTTGGCAATCTCCTCAAAATCAGTGGCTTGGCAAGTTAAAGCCAGTTCGTCTGCATACAGAAAGCGGGTTGTGTTAGGGCTCACCGTAAACGTTAAACAGCAAGGGGGCTAGAACACTATCTTGTGGCAGTCCAGTTTTTTTAGTTCGCCACATGCTTTTTTCGTTACCTTTGAAGTAGATGGAGTGATAACACGTTTCGGAAGAAGACGTTAAAGAAAAATTGATTTTGTTATTTAAATATAGGTATTTTTTTAGTACAGTACATACATCGATAAAATAGTAGGTATTTTATTAATGTATGTATTTTTACCCGTATCTATTATTATCAAAATTAAATCACAACTTCTTATGACTTGACCATGACTATGTGACCCCCTTCCTGGCGCCAAAGTTGGATCCGCCCTTGCTGATACCTAATATAGAAACCTAGCAACCATGCAATCAATTATATTTTTTTATAGAGAATTAATAAGGTATAGACTAGGTACTGAAAGTTATTTAATGGAGACAAAACAAAATGTCGATATACCTGAACGTTGAGGGTTTTTATCAAGCCAACCGGCTTGAACTGTATCTTCACAGTCACTTTCCCGTACGGTTGTATCGTGCTCTTATTTGGTATTACCTTCAGAGAGGACAGCGCGTTTTGTATGTCCATAGCGATTTGGTTCCGAACTTGATCATTTTTGTATGTTTGCAACATTTGTACTCTAAGAAGTCATAATAAAGCGGAGTATTAGGTAGGTACAGACTTACAGCATATATCTATATATATAAAAGGAAAAACTGACTGACTGACATATCAACGCACAGCCGTAACTACTGGGACTAGGAGCGTGAAATTTTGCACAAGGTTTCTTTTCATAACGTAGGTGAGCACTAAGAAGCGGTTTTCGGAAATTCAACCTTTAAAGGGGTGAAATGAGGGTCTAAAATTTGTATGGAGAAACCTATTTTCACGCGGGTAAAGCCGCGGGCAGAAGCTGGTTATCTAATATAATAAATTGTCTATTTTTCTATTTATCTGAATAGTAGTCTTCCTAATCGACTATCGATCACCGCGCAAATACACATTCGTTCGTCTCGTTCGTATGTGAAGTCGCGGTTCGTGAAGTGCTTTCTATTAGGATGGCGTCCAAGCGTTCTGTGCAAATCGCAGTTATTGAAATCGTGCTAATTAGTTATTGAGATCGCACGACACGCACATAATTAATAAAATTACAGAGTATTTACCTCGATGGCCCTGCATCGGACTGATGAGCAGACCCCCCAGGACCAAGACAAACACTGGTAGTGTCTGATTTCGTAGTGTCTTCCACGACTGGGTACATTTCTCTAAATATGTACGTGGCGTCAATTGGTATCTTACTATGATTCATTACTTCTATTGCGCGTATAAACTTTTCTCCCACTTGTACGTGACCCATGTCAAAGTTCTTTTGACAACCTTCGTAAAGATCAAACAGGAGAGGAACACCTAAAAAACAAGTAAAAAAAATAATTAAGTGCATTATTATTTATACATACAGGGTGTTTGGTGCATCGTGTGCCAAATTGAAATGGTCGACGAGAGGAGTCATCTGCTATCCTTTCAGACCCCTAAACACTTGTCATGCCCTGTGGATTTTTTTTATCGACTTTTTATTGTTTTATGAAAATAAGACCCAAATTTTTCATTCAAATACAAATTTAAAAAAATATGTAAGGCGTAGACCCTGAATTTAAATTTTATTTAGACTTTTATTGTATTAGAGTACTTTTAAATTTAAAATTAGTGACATTAGCTATCTAGTTTTTTTTCATTTACTTGCAAAGTTTTGAACTTAAATTAAAGCTGTTCATGTTACAGCTATTTACATAGCTATAAAAAAAAAACAAAAGCGACCGGAATCTTCCAACTTCCTCAAAAATCTCTAGTTTATGTATTTGTAAATTCTTTAGAATTGTGAATGAGTCACATAAGACTAACTTGCAAACAACGCATTGAAACGGCTTTCAATACAATTAAGGAGGAAATGCGACTTCGTACAACAACTGTCGAAATACGAAACAGATGTTGAGCCTGCATTCACAACAGAGGTGTTGGCCTCATTTGAGCAGGATTTGTAAAAATTATGAACTAAAAGTTAAAAAAGCAATTTCATTTTTTTTATTTCTAGTAAAATCCACGAAAAGAGAGATACGAGACAGATTTTACCTTATAAGAGTGTGATAACATTTTTAATAGGTTTTTCAGGTATCATTTAAGCATTTTTTTTTTAAATCATTATTTTGAATATTAGTCTTATATAACTCGATTCACAATTCTAGCGAATTCACAAAGTTATAAAAAGATTTTTATGGCATGTGGCATATCACTAGCAAGAGGATAAACTAGAAAATTTTTGAGGAAGTTGGAAGATTCCGGTCGCTTTTGTTTTTTTTATAACCATGTAAATAGCTGTAACATGGACAGCTTTAATTTAAGTTCAAAACTTTGCAAGTAAATGAAAAAGAAACTAGATAGCTAATGTAAATAAAATTAAAATTCAGAGTCTACGCCTTATATTTTTTTTTTAAATTTGTATTTGAATGAATAATTTGGATGATGAAATATTTTCATAAAACAATAAAAAGAAAGTTGGATGATGAAAAATTTTCATAAAAAAATAAAAAGTCGATGAAAAAAAATCCAAAGGGCATGAGAAGTGTTTAGGGGTCTGAAAGGATAGCAGATGACCCCTCCCGTCGACCATTTCAATTTGGCACACGATGCACCAAACACCCTGTATATTGTTTTTTAATGATAGGCTCGCGTTTGACCACCATCTGATGGTATTATTATTTATTTATTATTATTATTTGAAAAAAAAAGTATAAACAAGACGAACCTTCCCCTTTGATAATAACATTTTCTTCGCAGAGTGAGTTCACCCAAAACTGTAAACTGAATTCATATTTTTTAACTTGCTTCGGTCGGAAGTAGATCGCTATTTTCAAACGCTTGCCAGGCTTGAGATTCGATACTTTTTCGTATTCTACGAATAGTTCCGGTATACTTGGGAAGTTTAAGTCGATACTGTAATTTTAAAGAAAATATATTCTCTAAGTTTAATTCTTCGTAGAGGCGATCGGCAGCGGTGACCTCTCAAGCCGAGCCTTGGTTCAAGCCTTGGTCCAGAACGAGAGGGAATGGGAAGCGGTCGCATCCTTCTGTGAAGCAGTAATGCTAGCGAAGGAGACGGTCGCACGCGTGAGAGAACGGACAACCTTACGCTCCAGCCCCCGCAACAGGAGACGCCCCAGGATGGATGAATACGAGTCTACGAGCAATGGGTAGCTCTCCGTCCAGGCATCCGGCAACCGTCCGGACCCAGCCCGAGTCGTCGACGGCACGTAGTTTTCCACGTAGTACGCCTCAAGGAGATGTTAGCAAGGCCCCAGCAGGGTCAACACCCAATAGTGCTACGGGGAATTTCTAAAAATGAATCCCGCGGTCCTAGAATGGAAAGGGCATCCAGTTGCTCTTGCACACAGGTGTGGTTTTAGTCAGTAAAATTCTGACACGTCCTCCCGCTACACCCTAGATCAAGAGAAGTCATTGGATAATTTCCCACCTCAAAAAAAAGTAAGTAGGTAAGTACCTTTTGTTACCTTTTTTTTTGTACTCTTTTTATTAACAACAGTAATGAACCAAACAGTTGAGGAAAATGAGTTAGGCGTAGACCTAAATAAGTACCTACCTATATAAAAACTATAAATAAAGGAATTTCTTACATGATGGGCACTTTGTCATCATTAGTAAAAGCAAGGTTTCTCTTGTAGGTATAATCCGGTGCATTGATAAAGCACCTTGAAAAATCAAACTCCATAAACGAAAAATGATACAAAGGCTTTTCAATTTCTGAATGAATGAAAAGACTGTATTCCGGTCCGTCTGAAATCTGGATGGGGAAAATAACATCCAGTCAAATTACACATAAATACTTCTTATATCTACCAATTTAAATAAAATGGATGTTCTATTTTCCGGACGACTCGAAAAAAAAAACAATGACGAAGACGATTAGGAAACTAATACAAAAATGCATGCTATGTTCGATTTTTGTTGATAACTCGCAGACAGCCAAACAGGGATTGACAAGCGCTTTTTGGCGACATATATGGCGTCACATAAGAACTAATCCTGCATCGCGCAATCAAAGTTCTCCGCGCGTTTAGAACATATAGAACAGCCCGAAATAATCTATCGGTCAGTTGCCCACCAGACATAACACCCGTCTGGTCGGAGGATTCTCCCTTTTCAACGGAGGTTTGCGGGACTTTACTCTCTGTTCCGGTTTTTATATGTCAGTTTCGATCCAAATCCCAGTATATAAAGTATTATGTCTAGCACATAATTAAGTTATTACCTACCTACTCATTTTATTTTTTATTTTATTTTATCTCATAGTGCTTATACTGATCGGGTAATATGTGTAACGTAATGTGTGTGGCACACATTTTGAATTTTTGACTCCCCTAGCCCCCGTGCCTTACGAATATTACCCGTGTTTCCAGTGTCTTAGAATGTTATGTACTTAGCTCGTGAAAGTATCTTGCGCATGTACTTATGCGTGCGTAGTTGTTGCTACTACACACTGCTTCTAGCTACAATACATTGTAGCTAGAAGCAGTGTGTAGTAGTAAGAACTTTCGAATCAGTATGATTGGATTGCGACTAAACCTTGTACGTACAGACAAAGTGACCGGGAATGCCTGGACCGGCACTTGCTTGACGGTAAAATACAGAGTACACTCCACTTCATTTCCGGGCGTGACATGCCCGCTCTTAGGCTCAACCTTCAGCTGCATGTACTTCTTCACGTGCGACCCGTTGTAACTCCAGTCGAAGAAAAACGTTGCAGAACCATCGTTTTTAATTATAAACGGTATTGTTCTTTCGTATGTTGAAGCAGTCTAAATTGAAAATATAAATGAATCGTTATTGAAAAATTTAATACTTAATCTATATTAATTAATATTATTATAAAGCTAAAGAGTTTGTTTGATTATTTGAACGCGCTAATCTCAGGAACTAATGGTTTGAATTGAAAAAAAAAACAAAATAGTTATCGAGGAAGGTAGGTATTATAGGCTGGGCTGTATAATATCATGTGTCAATTGCGGAGCAGTAGACAAACACGCGGGTAAAACCGGCAGAGACCGCTAGTACAAATACATATTATAAAAAGAAAAATACCTACTCTACAAATACTACGGAATCAATGGCACACGAATTCGTTAGCAAATGATATCTTATTTCCTTTCATCTTTAGTGTGTAGGAAAAGGAAATATCAAACAAACCTGATCTAAATGTATATTGGTGAAAGCTTCACTGTTAAGTATATGTTCTTGGCCAATTAAATAGTAGGTGACTTTAGGCTTAATGGAATAGCTGAGCGCGTTCACGCACAGCGTTAAAAACTTTGTCAAATACGTCACATTACAGAATATTTTAAACGACAGTGGCCCATCCTGGATAGGAGTGTAAACAATGCTAGAAAAACAAAATTTATCATGGTATTACTTAAAGGAAAAAAAATCACATAAAAATACCAAAATAAAGGAAAATATTACCTTATTGGTGTTTCAGATCTTGCTTTCAATGTCCCTTCATTTGGGCGGCAAATAACAGGCGTCTTCCCAGACTCGTTGCACAATGAATTTCCTTTGAACTCAAATTGCAGGTCTTCCGTCTCGTTGTTCTTCAACATAACTACGTTTGTCGACGTGAAGCCAACTAGAGAGTTCCGTATGATAAGAATTGTTGGAACGATTATAACTTCAGGCTCTCTTACCAAACCAACAACCAATATGTTCATGAACAGGTTACGATCTGGTATTACAAACCTCCATTGCGACTCGTAATCCTATAAGGTTAAGTATATGTTTACATAGTTTACAGCAACAATAAACTTTTAAAAATAATTGAAATGATTAATCAACAATTAACTTTTAAAAATATCTGGTATTACGTCACTCGCCTGCCGGTTTGGCTGCATGTACCTACAACCGCTGGACACAACGCCTCTACATTAAAGGTGCGGAAAGTGGTAGTCAGTCGACTTAGACGCATAACGTGAAAGCTAGTGCGAGGAGTTACGGGAGAAAATTTCCAGGAAGGACTTGGGGGAGGTCTTTGCCCAGTAGTGGGTACTTACCCCAGGGGCAGTAGGACAGAACGTGAAGGTGACCTCGGTGGACGTGCCTCCCTCGACGTATCCCTTCAACTTGTTGCAGTGCATTGGTATGAGCTCCGGTTTGTCAGACAATATCATTTCGAATATGAATTCGTACGGTTCGCTAGTCGGGTTTATCACATTGAATGTTCTAAAATGATTAAGGGTTTTTAAGTGTCGAATAAAATAAAATGATTATCTTGATTTAGGACAGTTTATCGTGTGCAAAACATTTATTTCTCTAAGTACCTACTACGGAGCATGATCAATTAACGTTAGTGTTAATGCTGCACACCAGGACACCTGAAAAATGACCCTTACTGCTACGACATAAGGCACTGTCAAAGACAATTAGCTACCATATTTGTGCGATAGACACCATAACCTTGTTATTTTCAACTGTTAGGAAATTAGGCTAGCAATACAAACTTTTTGTAACATCCGGATCCCAAAACATTGAACTCTAATACAGTTAAATGTGGAGGTAGCGTTACTCCTACGATCTTTCTCCTGCCAGACGTCAAGTAATCGCTCTCTTCGAAGTCCAAGTGGAAGTAAGGTATCACTGAGCGCACCATTATCATGCACGTTATATTTTGATCGTACGGATCTAGATTATCTGAGTACAAACGTATAAAACATGTCATTAGCAATACTATCACTATTAAAAAATAATTAATAAAATAGTTGTAGAGTTTTGGTTACCTATAGTACTTTTTAGCCTCACTCTGTAGTCAAATGCGTCAAGAGGCGCAAATGTGACTTTGAAAACTGTGCGCTCTTCAGGCTTCAGGCAATCTTTGGCAGGTTCTATCGAGAACGGCAGGTCAACTTCGAACCACGTGTCGACACTGAACCTGCCCTGATTATTACTGAAGAGCGTAACATTGCTGGGATCTGGTAAAGAAATACAAAAATCTTTAAAATAGGTTTATTTTAAGAAAGATAGTATTTCTATTTATATTAGGTTATATTATTTACATTTCAATACTTCAATTGAACATAAGATTATAGTAATTTTTGTAATTTTATAGGTAGCTAAGCTATACCTACCTTTTTCAGGCGGAAGGTCATTCCCGTTTGTTGTAGTACCTGTGCACGTATTGTTTGTGTCTAAGAACATGGCGTCCTCCGACAGTATCTGATAATGACAAATTAACTATTATTAAAATACCACGGACGTCCACGATATAACCGGCGCCTGCGCGGGTCTCGATCTTTTCTCGTAGCAGAGCTTGGTCGGGGAACCCCTAAGTCCACTTCGCGTCTACACCGTCACGTAAGGAAGAGTGCTTTCCGCGCTATTTTCTTATGAAACTCTCTTTTACACAAACAATAAGTCGCTCAGAGAAGTTGGTGCCTTAAAAGGTGAGGACCCTTTATCTATAGAGAACAGGTAATATAGTATAGGATAACAAACCTGAGAATTTCTAAATTCATTTTTGTCGATTCTTGCTGGAAATTCATCGTCAATTTGAAAACTCCACGATATTTTCATCGGAACATGACCGGTGTTTTCTACAGTAAATTCGAAATGTCTTGTCTGAAAATTATAAAACGAAATGCTGACATTATAATAGGTATCAAAGTACATATATGTACATATTTTAAGTAGTATTGTCTGCCAGTGAAAGTAGAAATTATCCTAACGCGTACGTACCTACTCCAGGGATTAAAAATATCCTAAGTTCCTTCTTCAAATATTCAATCTATCTATATACCAAAGTTCATCAAATTGGTTTAGCGGATTAAATGTGAAACCGTAACCAACAGACATTAGGGGAAAGGTGTACGAGATGATCAGTGGAGGTGAGATGATCCTTTTTAATTGCAAGAAAACTACTGAAGCCATCTATTTTTTATCGACTGTACTACGTTTTCCCCACTGCCCTCTTACTACAGTCAATCGTAATGGCGGCATGAGTGACAACAAAATTTCTTGTGTTCAAAAATAAAAAATCCGTGACGGTGATCTAGGGTAAGGTTGACTTTGAATTTATGTCAAATGTGTTCTAGGTGGTCTAATGCTAAACCCATTGTATTAGAACCTTTGTTAAATGTTATAATTTGATTTTTAATGGTTATTGTTGATTTCATTAGAGGATAAGTTATCAAACACGAAATAAAAAAGCTAGTGTTGGGGTAAGATGATTACGTACATAGTGTACAAGTTAATCCGTGCGGATCATCTTTAACCATTTGTATTTTAACAGATTATAGATTCATGTTTATAACTATTAAAGTATTAATTATAGGTATCTTATTCAGATTTCATATTTATATCGCGAAACTGACTTTGGGGTTTAATCACTTATGTGTATTAGGTATTTTGTATTTTAGAGTAGGTAAATAGTATTTTTAATAAAATAAGACGAATAGTTTTACCTGATAAATAAACGTATCGCGTAATTCTTTTTTCTCCTTCAAAGTTGAAACGTATTTTGTGTATTCAGTTTGTGCTGAATATACTATAACCATGTTTATTTTCCCTAGGAAACTCTCCGACGCTGGAATAGTTTGTTCATCGATAAGAGTTTCACATCTTTCATTAATGCTTAAATCCCTGAAAAGTATTGAATAAGGATCTAGTATAATGGCAGAAAATAATGTGGAAATTTCAACCTTGGGGAAGCATAAGGTATCGCCTGCACAAGGGTTACTGGCTATCATGTATTGACTTCATTATAATTTAAGGATTTAGGTTTTTGGCAAATATGAGGAGAACTTTCTTCGTGTTTGCATGCGGGCTCCTGACAGAACTATGTGACTACACAAGAAGCAGAACGAAAAAGGTTAGCGGTAGGTATTAATATACTTAACTTACGGGTTGTGATCAAATTGGGTAACTATTTGACGATTATCCCAAGTAGTTCCTTTTACATCAAGTGTGAGAGAATCATCATTAATTGCCACTAACGCACAAGATAGATGCTCCTGTCAATAAAAAGTATTATCAGAAGTCATTTACCAAATACTAAAAACGTAAGTGGAAAGCACCAATAATTCTTACTTTTCGTATCGTAATGGGCTGAGCAGAGAAGAAAATAATCTCTAGGTCCTTTTCTTCACCGGGGGAAATGTATCCTATAGACGGTTTTACGACTAAGAAGTCTGGTTGGGTCCAGGTAAACTTATATACCTTTTCAGAATTATTGACCATCACAACTGATCTTCTTTGTAAGGTGCATAGTTCACAACCACCTGAAATAAGCATATGTAAATTCAATTTCTGTATTTTTTAAAATTTTATATTTATTTTTTGAGGGATAATAAACAGGTACAACATAAAGCTCATGCATATAAATAACACTAAGTAGGTAATTATGTTGCAGCCAACTGCATTATCCACAGATTAAACATAGTGGTAATAGGCACATTGTTTGCCACTAGATGGACATTATTGTACAATGTACATATTAAACACTATAATGCTTGCTCAATATAAATAATATATTTGGTGGAACATTTGCATATAAATAACTGAAATCAACAAGAACAAATATAGGTATACCTATAATATCAATGACTCAATTGCTACTGAGAAACTTTTTCATAACATTTGTTTTAAACTTGAATTTAGAACATGCAAATAATATATATCAATGTCAATGAAATTCAAGTTGTAAGATTCCGACATTCTATGGATATTACCTACTGTATTTCAATAGTTTAACTTGAATTACGAAGACTAGCTTTTAGTTATGAAAAAAGGCCCAGCAAGTCAGATAGTAACTGTGGACGTGTTAATGTTTGTTTTCCCAATACATAAAATCGGCCCAGCCTTTTCCCAACTAAGTTGGGTTCGGCTTCCAGTCTATCCGAATACAGTTGAAAACCAGTATTTTACATGGAACGACCAAGAATCTACTATCTCGATTGATTACGTCAATCTCAAAAACGTACCGAAGAGTACGATACAAAAGGGTATGTTATCTCTTTCTACTAATGTGTCCATAGACTAGTTCGTACAACGGGTTATTCTCTTTTAGAGAAGTTCAAGACGTTATTAATATATTATATATTATTATAGACTTGTATATTCAAAAACTATTAATTAATATGTATATTATATAGGTATATATCGACCGTGAAGTACCAACACCTCCTAAATATATTTTTTCCTGAAAATCATAATTTACCGCTATGAATTTAAAAGTGCTTTTCCACATGTTTTAGTAAAATCTCCGAAGTGATTTTTTTGTTCCAACTGCAATAAATTAAAATGTGGAAATACCTCCAAAATAAACTGTTTCTGTTTCTACTATTCTCGTATCTAACATAAACCAACGTCCCTATTTCATGGTTACTTCCAAAGGATACTATGTAATAACTTCTGGTTTAGTTATTATACTGCTTTAATATATTGTATTACATATAGTAAAACACTGTAATAAAATAAAATATATTAGTTCATTAAACCCCGTGCGAACGCCGGCGTTCGCTCGGTCATTGTCTTTCTATTGTGTCTCTAATTACGCTACTCAATAGGTCAGTATAATAACTAAACCAGAAGTCATTATTATTCTCAGTAAATTAATTAATTACAAAGTTTTGACTTCTTAATAAATTAAACTATTTTTTCAAGAATGAAGATATCCGCAGGAGAACCAAGGTCGCCGACATAGCCCGAAGAATCGCCAAACTAAAGTGGCAGTGGGCAGGCCACAATGCTCGTAGAACGGATGGTCGATGGGGCCGAAAGGTTCTAGAGTGGCGACCGCGCACCGGAAAACGCAGCGTTGGAAGGCCTCCCACAAGGTGGACCGACGACCTGGTCAGGGTCGCGGGAGTGCGGTGGATGCGAGAAGCACAGGATCGGTCATTGTGGCGACGCTTGGGGGAGGCCTATGTCCAACAGTGGACGTCTTTCGGCTGAAATGATGATGATGATTTTTTCAGGTTTCACTGACAGTAAGGAGTTACTGATACTTTGGCGTCGATATATAGAAATCTGCAGCATCAATTAATATAAAATGCTGCAGTGACAACAAAAATAAGAACAAGTAATTTGCTTAACTATTATATTATTAGAGGTAAGAAAGGGACGCACACTACATCTTTCTCTTTGTCTTGCCGGTACATTTTCCCCTTTTGCTTGTCAATAAAAAATATGAACTTAATGTCAATGAAAATAAAGTACTCTTTAGAGTTTGTATTATTGCTTCGTAATCAATCCAGGTTATCCGTAGGGTATATAAGAACCATGTGAACGACGACCTATCTAACCCCCACAACCCAGAAATTGGGTAACAAGCACCTCCTTGACAGATTTCCTGGCTTGATTGACTTGGCCGGACTATCCGTATCGTCGACCAACTTCTTAAAGTGCTATTCGAGGCCTGTGCCTGTTCCTCTGTAGGAATTGCAGTAGCAGATGCGGTGTCCTAGGGCAGGTGTGTCTTGGCGGTGTCTTTGGACATTGCCAACGTCTTCAACTCCCTGCCCTGGAGTAGCAATAGGAGGGCATTCAGGTATCACCAGGTGCCTGACTAACTGTCGTGTGATCGAGGCCTACCTGACGGTCAGGTTCATCATCTATCCCGGTCACCACGGAGAGTGGAAACGGCGAGAGATGTCGTGCGGTGTTCCGCAGGGATCGGTACTAGGATCGCCCTTGTGGAACATCGGATACGTTTACGTGCTGCGTGGCGATCTCCTTGACGGGGTCAGCGTGGTCTGTTACGTAGACAACACTTGGGTCCTGGCGCAAGGAGAGTCTTACCAGGCGGCGGTCGAACTAGTGATACGCGGGGTTGCGACAGTCGTGGAGAGGATCCAACAGTTGGGACTCGAGGTGGCACTGCACAGGTCCGAGGTCTGAGGCCGTGGGCTTTCACGGCCCTTGAAACGCGCCACCCCTGGGTTCACAAATAACGGTAGGAGGAGTTCCGATCGGCGTCGAGTCGACGATGAAGTACCCGGACTGGTCCTCGACAGCCGATGGAATTTTCGAGGAACATTTCCGACGTCTGGCGACGTCTGGTTCGGCGAGCAATGGGTAGCTCGCCGTCCGACCGTCGGGTAACCGTCTGGACCGAGCACAAGTCGTCGACGGCGCGTAGTGTTCCACGCGCGCCTCAAGGTGATGTCAGCAACCGTAGGGGCCCAGCAGTCGAAGCCTATTGGGGCCATGGGTGATACGAAAGAGAACTCCGGGACCCTGGAACGAGGGCAAAGAAGGAACACTTTTACTGACTAAACCCCACTCCGGGTTTTAGTCAGTAAAAGTCTGACACGCCCTCGCGCCCACCTAAGGGCAAGAGATGTCATAGGATGATTTACCACCTTAAAAAAAAGAGGAATCGCAGTATTTTTAAGATGGTCACCCATCTACAGACCGATCTCCATAAATATTGCTTGACCTTGTCGATCGACCCGTGCGCCTGTTAATATTTTAGCCACGAACAACCGACTTAAAATAAAAATGTATTATAATAATAAAGCTTGTGATTTGCATGCCTTAAGGTGTAACAGGCTGTGCTATACTTTCAATAAATTTATGTAACTAATTACCCATATTAGCAAATAAATGATTATGAATAAAATTATGAATTAATCTATATATATACAGGGTGTTTGGTGCATCGTGTGCCTAATTGAAATGGTCGACGGGAGGGGTCATCTGCTATCCTTTCAGACCCCTAAACACTTCTCATGCCCTATAGATTTTTTTTCATCGATTTTTTATTGTTTTATTAAAATAAGACCCAAATTTTTCATTCAAATACAAATTTAAAAAAATATATATAAGGCGTAAACTTTGAATATTAATTTTATTTAGATGTGTATTGTATATTTTTATTAATTTACTTGCAAAGTTTTGGACTTAAAGCTGTCCATGTTATATATACATATATATACACACAGGGTGTTTGGTGCATCGTGTGCAAAATTGAAATGGTCGACGGGAGGGGTCATCTGTTATCCTAGTTTTTCCTTTTATATATATAGTTATATAAATATAAAAGGAAAAACTGACTGACATATCTACGCACAGCCGAAACTACTGGGTTTAGCAACGTGAAATTTTCCGCACGACTTCGTTATATGATGGAGGTGAGCAGAAGGGATTTTTGAAAATTCAACTTTTAATAGATGAAAAGGGGGAAATTCGTTTGTATGCAAAATTTTATTCCTTGGGCCTATGTTCCTGAAACATAGCGTAAATAGTAACTCAAGTAAATAAAAATGGTTTTCGTTATTCGTTCTTTTAATCTACCCCTATAAAACGATTTAGAGGGTGCTTAAAAGAATCTTATTCCTAGATTTAATAAACAAAAAAAAAATCAATAATTTAATCAATGTTTCAATAATTTATTTAATCTAATGTATTTAATTTAATTTATTTATTATGTTATGAAAATTTTAATTTTAATTTTATTTAATTCTATAATATTACTATGGGTTAATATGCCTGAAATAAACGATAAATAATAATAATAAACTTGTATAATAATAAAATAAGTAAACGAAATAATAAATATATTTGAAAATCACTTTACCAAAATTTAATACGTATTTTAGAAGAGAATTTTCCAAACTCGGCGTATCACTTCGGTCCCTCAGGGAAATGGACGACATTTTAGGTTTCTTTTCCTTCGATTTTCTTTTGTCAATACTAGCTTTACTCTTTTTTTCTACTGTAGACGCAGTAGACACGGTCCTGTTCATGAACAATCAACTTAATAACGAGCTATTTTGCATAAATGTGGGAATGTTCATTAAACAGTTTTGATAAGGGTCCATTTTAAAATAAGTAGTAAAGGTAGCCATACACGCTAGGGTATACCTGACAGGTTTGCCTATACAGTTGAGTTCTAAAGGTATACCAAAGCGTGTATGTTGCGTAACTGTGCAGGTTTCCACACAAGCTTACCTGACAGGTATAACTGTGCAGGTAAACCTGTCAAGTATACCCTAGCGTTTATGGCAATTTGATAGCTTTTGTCTAAAAAATATGTCAAAGGCCATATTTATACTTTAGTTAAAAGTATCTGACTATTGAGAAATCTGCTTTTAATCCCCCTTTAATAAAAAGTAAAAGGGGATGGCCAGTGTTTCCTATCTGTCCACTTTCGAGAAGAAAAATATTGAAACAAACTCAGACGCCACGGTTTCTTTCAAAATCCACATTTTATCTTGGTACCGTTATATGAGGATGGTGCAGATTATGTCTGATATGGTCTTTTGAAGATAGAAACATACAGAAATGAATAGACCTGACTAGACAGTGCACACATTTGTCAGTAATCGTGAAACTCAATTCTCAAGAATAACTTAGCAGTTCAACGGCTACATGATAGACTGTTTGTACATTCTTTTTGGAAAACAGAACGTGTAAAGTGCTTCAAGAAACAGGTACAAACCCTTCTGTAGATGCCTTATACGCATCTAGGTCCGTATCCATGGGAAGCATTTCTAAGCCGGTTAATATGACGTCTTCCATAAACGATTCCCCTTCACACACGATCTAAAAGAAAATAAAATGTATATAAAGAAAGCAATCAAAACAATACTGATAATTATATCTGCTCATGGACTGGTTTTTCTATTTTTATTCTTTTTAGGGTTCCGTACCTAAAAAGGAAAAAAACGAAACCCTTATAGGACCCTATAGGTCACTTTGTTGTCAGTCTGTCTGTCTTTCAAGACCCTTTATCTCAGGAACGCGGGAAGGTATCAAGTTGAAATTAAAATCATATACTCAGGTCTGCGGTCCCTTGAAGCTCTGAAAAAAACAAACTTGTAAGTTAACGAAAAAAAGAAACGGCCGTTTATGTCGCAAAAAACGTGTATTTCAACACTCAAGGGAATCAAAATTCATAGGGTACTTCCCGTTGACCTAGAATCCTGAAATTTGGAACAAAGCAAGGTCTTAGAGCACAGATATAGGAATAAATCTGAAAACAGAAAATTTGTTGTTACGTCACAAAAAAATAATACTTTTATGCGATTCGGAAAAAAATCTTCGAAATTCCATTCGGAAATTGAACTATTTACATCGTTAAGTTGGTACGGAACCCTCAGTGCGAGAGCCCGACTCGCACAGTTTTTTTTTCTATACAAAAGCTGTCAAACCACAATTTGTAATCCAGATAAAGTTATCTGAAGATTGAAAATATTGATACGATCACAAATGTTAACTTGTAGAAAAAGCAAGCAGATGTCATAAGCATTAAAAGTATAACAAAATATTTATTTACTCGAAATAAAAAAAAAATGCAGAAAAAAGTCCGTAACTATACTTACAGTAAAATATTCGTAGGGATTCTTTGTAATCGTCATATGCACTTCACAACTGCTTCGACCCTTCTTTATTGGATTGTAATACACATATAATGTTATAGTTTCTTTTGTTTTCAGAATAACTTTCATTCTCAAGTTGGTTTCAACTGAAAAGTTATGTCTATTCAATACATTTCAATACTTTTCATTTCATAAGGAGTCCAATTTCAAATCTTTGTACTTATGAATAAAAATAAACAATTAGCGCATGTATGTAAAATAATCACTTGAGATCGGATTGACAGATCTAGTAGATTTTGTAGTATTTTAATTGTCAGGATAATATTTTGTTTTTAAAGAATATTTTTGGAAAACTCATCGGAAATTAATAGCATCCATGCGAAGCCAGGAGGTTCCCTAGTTTTAAAAATATAAAATGCTGTTACCGTTATGACCATCTTGTACCACATGACTTTCTTCTGATACTGGAGACAACCAGAATATAGGTCTATAGGTCACTTCATCCATAAGCTGTAAGATTTCTAAAACGACTACACTTGTCACTGAAGATATATTTTTAAAGGTAATAGCTTTGTTACTAATAGAACCCAGACATGTGACTGGAAAACGGAGCAAGGCAATTCTTTCGTGCCTCAGCGGAGGTGATACCAACTCTATCCTAGGAATAACACCTTCACCGATAAGACATATCTTGAATGACTGTTCTTGGTTGTCTAGTAATTTTAATTTTATTTCTAACACCGCACGATATTCCTGAAAATATAAATAGTTAAAGTAGTTTTTTTATTTTTATTTTGCCGTTGAATTAGTATTTTTAAAGCTGCGAGTGAGTGTTGATTTCCTGATTGGATGCCGCCTAACGCAAAGTTACATAAACAGGCAGCAAATCATCAGATTATGATGAAATTGTGAGCTTTTCATAAAACTTACGACTGAAAACACAGATTTGTTTAATATTAAAAGGAAATGAATGACAAATCAAATGTATTCACTACGATTTTTGAAGTGATAACGTACGCTGTGTGCTTTCATAACAACAAACTTTAACTAGAGTTTGTAGCAACTAACTACCAACAAACTTTTACTCAAAAGTTGTATAGTGATAGTATGCGCAGTGACTACTATAAGAATCATCGCACGTACCTCTAGCGCATCTGGACTGAAAATGATTCCCAGATTTTTATGCAACAAAGGTTCAATGTGTGTTTCATACTTGTCCAAAGAGAATATCTTTGAATTGGAATTTATTTGATGGTGAAGTTTCATGCTGAGAACACATGAAACAAGTCCATTATTGTAAAGATCAATATAGCCCGTGTGACTGGAATGGATGGTGACACAGAAAAAATGCAATGTCACCGAATTCTCCGTAAAAACACAATGTGGCGATGACTGTAAACAAGAAAAATGTTAGAAACACAAATGGAATACATAATAACTGTCTATGTAACGCAATAGGTAGACGTATAGTCAGTAGCAAACTTTACCTCTGGAACTTTATACTCTGATAGGTTTTTAACAATCAAATGTTCTCTAAATGTTGTCTCAATATTCCATAGATCTAAAGTTGGCATTGCGCCCGTGCCCACCAGCCTGAGCGGCACCCCGTTAGCCTCGGCAGGGCACGTGTCACTTATAATGAAGTTGATGGTTTCTTCAAACTTGCGCGGTGCTGTCGCGAAGAATTGTATCTGTATGGTGCGACTGGTGCCAGGAGGCAGCAGGTTGTCTTCGTTCATTATGAGGAAATTGCCACATTTTAACGGAGGGTTTCTAATTCTGTTAAATTCGTAAAATTGCATTGCTTTATTTCATATTTGTTTTTTGAATCAAGATAAAAACACTTATGATTCATGACATACTTAGTGGATTTTTCTTTTGTAGGTGGGGGAGGAAGAGTTGGGTCACGATCAACCTGGTAATCAGGAGGTAACACTATTTCGTAGGTCACAGGGCACTTGCTTGTATTATTCAAAATAACCTCCCTCATAATACCAGTACCAACTGCTATTATATGGAAATTCAATTCGCCCAACGGGAATAAGGTGAACCTACAAATACATAAGTTAAAATAAATAAGCATCATTTTATTGTTATTTTGCAGCTATTACATAGAATAGGTACAAACTGGTCGAAAAAAAAAATTCTGATTGTAGATTTAGTTACCTGAAACCAATAAAATATGCATATGATGTAAAAAAATAGATACTTATGTCTTATACTATATATTATCGGATATTTATATATCGGATACTTATATATTATCGGAATCGGGAGACTTGTCAAGCAAGATCGGTAAAACACACTAATTTATAAGACGCAGTGTCTAAATCAATCAAGTTTAAATTGACCCAATAACAGCTTAATAGAACAGAAACTTACGTGTTATAAAACGAGGCAATGGTAATGCAGACTGGGAACTTGGCCACCACAACCTGGTTCTTGCTGCCGTCGAGCAACGAGCAGGTGTAGGCGGGCACATTCACCAGGTTCATGGAGGTGGTGGGCGTGCACTCGAACTCGATAGCGGTCAAGCGCAGCGTGGCTGGGATCAGGCCAGTCTCCGGCATGCACTCGAACGAGCGGAGCAGCGACGGCTCCGGAAAGTTCTTCACCTTTTTTAACCTGATTAAGTGTTTTATTTCATCTAAATACATAATTTTGTCCGATGGATGCGAGACGCACAGGACCGTTCACTGTGGCGACGCTTGGGGGAGGCCTATGTCCAGCAGTGGACGTCTTTCGGCTGAAATGATGATGATGATGATGACATAATTTTGCACTGGGATTTCAGTTCTGGGTAGTTGTTCTAAAGCTAATGATCGGGCTACACCCTCATCTTAAATACTTGTGCATATTTTGCCATTGATCTAATTTGAATATAAGCGGCGGGTCACAGTACTACGCTTTTTTAGAAGGTTCTTCAGCCGCCCCTGGATTTCGTTTCTATTCGGCTTGCTAGTAAATCAATATATCTAGTAAAATCAATTTATACTGTCTGTACAAAGACACAAGTATCGGTACAAAAAGACTTTTTAAAAAACATACACCAGAAATTCCTGCAGGCTTAAGAGAGGACAGTAGGATGGATTGTATTTTATTAATATTTAAATAATACATCCACTAACTTGTAAAAAACGCTATATTTGCCCCTATTGAGCAGGTACATTTCGCGGACAACTGTTGAGTTTACTTTGACGTTGCCATAGTTAAGAAAGTTTTCAGCTGGATTTTCATAAGCACATTCAACCATGACATCATAACATTCCGCGGATAATGACAAATTGTCTACCACCATTGGCTCACCGCGCCCTTCAGCGTCAAATATCTGAAAATTATTCGTCGACA
Source organism: Mythimna impura (assembly GCA_905147345.3). Taxonomy (NCBI): domain Eukaryota; kingdom Metazoa; phylum Arthropoda; class Insecta; order Lepidoptera; family Noctuidae; genus Mythimna; species Mythimna impura. The sequence goes on along the minus strand of LR990348.1, from coordinate 10,194,450 downwards.
ATATCTCATTAAGCAATAATCTAAATCCACTTAATAAAAACTCTTAATAAACTAATAGACAACGCATAGACGCACTTTTAGATTCATGAAGAGTGCTAAGCCAGTGCTAATGTTTGAAAATCCATCTATTAAAGAGATAAGAAAATGTTTTTTTTTTTATTGCGGATGGGGAATCTAATCAGGCACACGGCTTGCAGAGTAATTATTCTGCTTATTGTTACTTATACCTTAAAATAAACAAAGTTTCTTAAAGAAAGTGAGACATACGTCGATCGTTAGGACTTTGACTGATATAACACCGACTTGGCACGCAATGTAAGTAACGGGAACAACTTGATTGTCATGTCTCAGCACGATGCCTGATGTTTGCGATATTATAAAATCATCTACGAAATCTTGGGGGTTGTGTATCTTCCACATTATTGGTAGAATAGAATCGTTCTTCACAATAAATCTATCGTCCGCCCGACGATAGAGTAAAAGCTTTCCGTATTCTGGATGAAAAAAATGAAAATGTAAAGAACAATGGGTAATTTTGTATGGAACCCGTACCCACTTTGTAGCATTTTAGACTAGGTGTCATTTATAAGAAGAAGAAAGAAGAGAAGCTTAATTGACTAACTCGAAAATGAATGAACAAATAAATGATGATTGAATGAGTGATGATTTCTTTTTGAAATAAGCAGTACCTTTGTACAAACTTTATATTAAGATACCTATCTTCTTCTGTATATTTGTGTGTACATGAATTATAAAATAAATAAATAATGAATTGGAGTCCGAAATTACGATAACTTCTTTATTACATTTTTAATTGCAAAGTGTTATAAAGAATCGCACCTTTTTCTGTTCTGTAGACCAAATAAATAACCTGTCGTTTTTCCGTTTAAAGAGAGACCGACTTAGCTTCCTACTGTTCATTTTTGGTTCGGAAAAAAATTATACTTAGTTAAAAAGCACAGTTTTATTACAAAACACAGCAAATACTTCACTTTTAAACTGTGTGGTAACTCTCAAAGATTAGTTATATTAATTATCATCTCAGGTACTTGCCGGACCTACGAAGTTATCTAGGTACCTGCTAACATCTAAGTACCATATTATGCTAACAGTGTGGGCACATGTACCTAGAATTCTCATACCCGTCATGCAGGAGATATAATAGGCTTCGATGGCTTTTCTACCCTGGACATTCACTTTGTGGACCAATTTGGAACCGTGCACTAGCTTCTGACGTTTTAAAAGTGCCCATGTAGGCCTATGTGAAATAAAAATATTTTGAAACTTTTTTTTTTTAATCAGAGACTTTATTTCAAATAGACCAATAACAGGCACTTTTGAATTGTCAAAATGTCGGTCAGTCAAAAAAAAAACATGAAGCTAAGTTCCAAAGCGGAGATCTCTATGAAGAAGATCGTGCAAGTCTCAACTGACGGCACCCGTTCACGCAGCATGACGCGTGTATCAAGTCCACTCAGCTCAACCAATTTGAAGGGAACTGAATGACCCAACAACACATGTATGCCACCATCAGCGAGACATTTGAGTGGGCATGACAAACTCTCAACTGCCATGCCCAAATAAGTTCATGTCAAAATAAGTTGTAACCTTTGATTATATACTTGTCTAGATGCCACATTGACCGTACAAAACGGCCCAAATAAAGTCTACTAAAATTGGTAGACTTGCTTCTCCCTTACGTCAGTGTCATTTGAAACAACTAAGGATAATCTGCTCACGAAAAATAATTAATTATGCCGGTTTCTGCTGTCAGACTGTGCCGTAATTATGTGGAAAAACAATATAATAACACTAAGATCACTTTTCATCGGTAAGTTTTGTTATTTAACCACTATTATTATAGAAAACACGATTTTTTAATTCGTTTTTTTGTATGTCATTCCGATTAGCCAGTGTTGTCAGTTTATTACTAGGGAGATTTGGCGAAACTATGGGAGACAAAATACTAATATCATTACATCATCATTCGATCAGGAGAACATTATTATTTTAAAAATTACATTATTTATTTGATCAGTAAATGATAACTTATCTATACCTACCAAAAATTGAAACTCATGACGTCATGCACTAAATTTTTTTTTTTTTAGTTTTTTCAAATATTTTGGGTTTCAGATTTTTGCTGAATTGGGCCTGTTTGGTGCAGCCGTGAGAGGCACACATTCCTACTATTTATATCCTTACATCGGACTTTATACTTTTTATTTGTTGGTTTTATGTAATTACATGTAACTGGAGTATTGTGTGTCTTTAAGTCTGTGCTAAATAAATGTATTTTCTTTCTCTCTTTAATCTACAAAATAATTATTTCATTCAACCTATTTTGTTAAACTTTCGTCATAATAAATAATGGAGAAAAGGAAAGTTAATAATTTGGAGCAGGCATCCCTCAACACGCACACCTTGACAGTTTGACGACAATAAGTACACGTGCGGTACTTACACATGTCACGCAATTGGAGACACTTTTAGCGCGTCGTTTGTTTGCATTGCTCTATCTAGACAAGTATATAATCAAAGGTTGTAACCTAATAAAATAAATTGCTCCATGCAACTTCACATTTACAAAAATTGAAAAAAAAAGCTTCTACATTATACAATACTATTGTTTTCAACTATAAAAAAAGTAAAATTATTATGAACTCCATTAAAATAAAAAATATAAATGGTGTTGTAAACAAAATTACAAAAAGGGCAGTAGCATCTCTGGCTTGACTTTAGTTTAGTGTAGCAGGAGTTGGGGACAAAAAGGGTAGGGCTTGGGTCCCCGATTATAACGCTACCACTCTTATTACAAGGTAATGCATATTTTTCGAGAAATTTACAAAATAAATTTCTAACCTCAAATCCGATAAAAGGGAAAACGGAACATTAAAATGGGTGATTGACAACCAAAGCAGTCACAATATATTGCCTGTGGTGTAAAATATCGTGCTACAGCGATAAAACGGAACGTAAAAATAAAGACTCTATTTGTGTCTGTGTCATTCATTTCGGTCATTCATTCCGTTTCTCCTCGAGTTGCGTGAATGTGCTCTATGTGTTTTTTGGAATTCTAGTGGCTTTTTTCGACGACCTTGGCTTCTCCCCTGAACTTAAATTGTTTGCCCTTACGGTTGACCCACGCTTATAAACTGGACACCGATTTCCTGCCTACTCGAACGATTTTTGAGTGTTTTGAGGTTAGGTTACAAAAGATCGTTTTTCTCGGAAATGGAGAGTTACCGAGAGTAACGAGAGGGGTCAACAATATACTGAATGCCAATTACGACACACCGACCGGACCGACGCTAGCGCATAATAGAATAGTAGCGCATAATAGAATAGTAGCGCATAAGTTCGAAGTATCTAACGGATAAAATTGGAAAAACGTTGAATATACGTGGGTCAATTTTACTAAGGATTTTCGGCATTTTCAAAGTCAAATATCTTTTCTTCCCTGCTAGTTACAAAGTTGCCACCATACAACAAATAAATATATTTTCAAAGACCTTTCTAATGGTACCAATTCCAATTTGCTACAAGGTGGGTACGTTTTCTTCCATGTTTTTTATTTTAAATCATACAGCCTGTCTACAATACATTGTAGGTAGGTAAATAGTCTGGGTAGTTACTAATACATCAATAAACAGGACGTACGGAATGAATACGTTTTACAACCCTAATTTTTAATTAGTACAAATACCTACTTAAATGGCTTATTAGGAAAGGTCTTGTTATTATTTAAGTAAAGTCTCAATAAATAATATTCATAAACAGCAAAGTTATTAAGCGTTCGTTTATATCCCAAGATGTCACTTAATTTATGGAAATATTGTACAGGCTATTGATTATGAATGAAAACAATGGAAAAACACTGCGCGTAGTATTTCCTAGTAGCAATGAGGATCAGCTCCCCTAGTCAAGTTACGATCGTTTCGTTCGTTCGAGGCGTTCGACGCAAACGAAACGATCGTAACTTGACTAGGGGGGCTGGTACGATGTATTTAGTAACAATCGGATTTGCTATTATGTGATTGATCTTCATTGTTATGAAAGATTGAATCAATTATGAATTTATCAATTATGATAAATTTTCGTGAACAATTTTGGGGTTTCTTTTTTTTGCTTTTGAATACACAAATATGATCAGTAACGGGTACGGAATGTACGGATAGAGCCCTATTTTTTGTACTAATTAAAAAATAGTGGTGTATATCTGCACATATTGAAAGTGAAAGCATGTAATAGGCCTTAAACTTCATTAAAGTAAGTAAACATGTATTTATTAGCCATACGTTTTCCAAATAAAATAAAATGTACAACGAACAGAAGGAAGTACTACGACAGAAAATACACCAACTTAGATATTTTTGTATGAAATTACTATGTACATTTATCAAGCTGATCCTATCTACATAATAAAATCTTACCAATCGCCTTAGTCAACGGTAATATTTCAACGATTGGCAAAACTCCGCTGCAAGCTATGTTTACCGTTACTATTTCGGGATTATCTTTGACGCAGAATAACAATACACTCGAGTGTACACCGACTACTGCAGGAGCTGCTGATATTGACAGTTTGTCTCGACACCCAGGCTATACAAATAGGAAAAAAAATGCTACTCAGTTATTTAATAAGGACACACTGGTGAGGAAAAATGCTCACAACAAAACATGGACTTATAGTTAATATAAGTCAGGACTTGGCTCGAGCAAGCGAGACGGTCAATACTCGTGCCTTCTCTGTATGAGAACAAGTCTATTTTTGAAAATGGGACAGTTACGGGTTGATATTAATTTATTATTTACTAGCTTTTTTTTGCCCAACAAGCAAGCCAAATAAAAAGTAGTATATGTCCTTTCTTGTCGTTTAAGCTTAGTTCGTATCAAATTTCATCAAAATCGGATCAGTAGTTTAACTGTAAAAGTGTAACAGACAGACAGAGTTACTTTCACATTTATAATATTATACAATATGTATATTATAGTATGGTTACTATACTATAATTGATTTAAGTTCAACTTTAATCCATTATAGTGTGGATTAAAGTGCTGATCCTTAGTTACAGCATAATAGTGTAGTTACAGATATAAAGTGACTTTGATTTGATGTGTAGATAATTATGTAAAAAAATATTCTTACCTCCAATCTTATGAACTTTTTGTCATATTGAAATACTTCAGTATCTTCCAGAAATTCTATTACAACGTCTGCAGTCACAAGGGAGGAATTCTTTAAATCGATCGTATAATTTTCTTCATAAATTCTAAAAATGAAATGTTTATTGACATAAAGTATAATACGGGCTAATCTATGTATGACTTCATTTTATATTTATTATCCATGATACCTGTTGTGTCCTACGAATATTGGCCCGAATTCAAAAACTTTAAGATCGTCTAAATATGTTAGTTTATAGACGTTTTCTTCGTGTGTTCTTCTTACAAAATTTTCAAACATCTTTTTTGGGCGGCTATCCAATCTGAAATAAAAAATATTAAAACATTCATTCAGATACAAACAAATAATATACGAAATCATCCGTTTTAAAAAGATTAAATAAATACATAATTTAATAAACTTTAATGATTACAAAAGAAATTAAAATAAGCATTAAAAAAATTAAAATAAGAGTGAAAAATCTGTAAAGAGTCGCGCAAATATTGGGATTACCTTGGTAAATCACAAATCCCGGTAACGTTAATATCAGCTCTAGACTCAGGCCATCCGCTGACTTCGATAAACCGTTTGACGCTATAGTTTCCTTCGTCTTGAGGACTAAAAGAATACTTGCACCTGATTAATTCACCAGGTTCTAGGACTATACGTGACATAGTCGCTGAAACGAGCATCACAACAGAAACATTAAACGTAAAAATCCAAATCCAAGTACTTAAATCAATTATAGTTCCATTGTAAAAAAAAAACCGGATGCGAGTTTGAATAAAACGCGCGCTGTGAGTTTCGTCAGACAAAAACCGTTTACTTCCTGTAATTAAAATTTTTAGAACGAATACGTCAATCAATTTAAAAGTTTAAATAAATTGCATATCACGAATAACCCAATATTTCTCACAGGAAAAACCAAAATGTAAATTTTTTGTCAGAGTCACAAAAGTCGATAGTTTGTGGCCGTTATTAAAGAAAACATAGCTACTGCAATATTTGGACACTTTATAGAGTTACAAGAAAAGTCAAGGCCGAAATTAGTAGTAGTAAAACTAGATAATATTTACTTTGAATGGGTTTGACGTTGCGTAGCGGCAACGGTGGACGCTCCGTTTCTTCGTCGCTATTGTTTTCAAGGCTCATCTCTATGGACACTGAAGGAATATCACCCGTCGATGTTTGCGACGAAGCCATCTGGAAATATGCACTTTTCACATCTATACCTATAGCTTGCTGCGCAATATGGATTCGGAGGCCTTTCCCTAAGTTCTTCCAGGGTTCCTTCCTTACCGTATTCTTTTCCTAGCCGCACGAGCCCTATTTTAAAATATTAAAGGTTGATAAGTTCTTGTTTGTACCTTTTTGCCACAAATACAATGCCACTTCGAAAGAATGTTCATCACATTATCTTGGCTGGAGTCATCCAACAAATGAAGATCGGTAAGTTGGTTACATTCACATTTTTTTATCTGTAAAAAATAATAACAAGGATGAATTTCTACATTTATAGTATTGAGTTATTTTCTGTAAGTTTTGGTGGCGCATTTGTGGTATTGGTTTTCATAAAAAATAAAGTAGTAAATCAATATTTATCAAGGTCACCAAAATTGAAATTTGTATAATCTAAACTGGAAATTTCTTATTATTTTCATGAAAAAAAATACTAAATATAATAAAAACACAGTGTTTTTAGATACAGTCAGAACCTACTTACCCACAAGGCTACTAAGACCTTTTCTTTGCCTAAAGGGCCTATTATTACACCACGCGATATTCAGCACACGATAATCAGACTGTCTTATGTTTTGTTCCGAGTAAGACCGGTCTAACCCTTATTACACTACGCGACATCGACTAAGACTGTTTGAATATCGAGTAATATAGTAGGCCCTTAAATAATGTCCCATGTCCATTGGGCAAAGGCGTCCCTTCTCTTGCTAAACCTCTCTGCCTTAGGCGATCACTGGTTAACTTTGCCCCGCGAAGATTATCAGGTAACCGATATCAGATACCCTAGAACGGGAGTCGGAGTCGTTGATAAATTTTCCACCTCAAAAAAAAATGCTGCGTTATATTGCCCGTGGACTAATCTTGAGTTTGGACTTAGGTACTGTGGCAACCGTATAGGTTCCACTACTAATTACTAACTTGCAAAACTGGCATGTTAGACTTTTAAGGTTTACGTAATAAAAAGTTTTGTTAGGATTGACGTTCGAAGGAATGAGAAAGGGAGACGTCAAGGAACGTCGACATATATATTTGATATATGTAAAATATAGAATGAAAGAGCTATAATCTAAATAATACCTACTCGAAGAACATAAAGCCTTTCATTTGAGCTTTCCACCCCCAACAGTACCTACTTACGTATACCTATTTACATTTACAAGAGAACATTCGGCCCAGTCTAAAAATCGTGAATATGCTCTTTGTATTAAGTAAATATTTTTGCTATGCACTCTTATTCGTATACTAGCTTCTGCCAGCGGTTTCGCCCGCGTGAAATTAGTTCTCTATACAAACATTGGACCCCCGTTTCATCCCCTTAGGGGGTTAATTTTGGAAAATCCTCTCGTAATGCTCGCCTACGTCATAAAAGGAAGCCTTGAGCAAAATTTCACGTTCCTAGGCTGAGTAGTTTAGTAAGTAAATACGTTTATTTAAGTTACTAAGAAGTTACCGGCTTTTCATCTAAGTACCACCATTGAAGTGGAATCACATGATTTATCGTGGGAAAAGTTTTGGGCAACAAAACAGTGAATTCTTTTCTATTCACAGGACTTTTAAGTATATTAAATTGTTCTTCTTCTTTCAAAGCATCTCTTACTAGGGGCGACTGTGAAAACATGTATTTTAAACCTTCTTTGTAACGCAAACATGGGCACATTATTAGCGTCAATGGGAAGCCTCTGTCTTCAAAACTGACTTCAGATACCTGTAATAAAAAAGTTTACTAATATTGTCTTTATGGAAAACATGGAAGGTAAGTATCTAAGAATACGTTTGTTATGTTACAAACCTGAATTTGCAATTCAGATTTTTTCTTATTCTTTTTTTGAGCTGCGCCTACTATCTGACCGTTAAAGGTATATAGAGGGTTCCCTACGTCACACTCGTCTATGATCCAATTATTTGCGATATTTATGAGATTGTCATATGTACTTTTATTATATTCTAGGTATTTTGTATTCATTGCAGTAAATTCACTGGTTGCTTTTCCTTTAATTAATAAAATAATTAAGTTGAAAATATACAATAACATGTTGAAAATATACAAAATTAAAATGTATGTACGACTCGTACCTCTGGTTTCGTCCTTTTTTTGTTTTTTCTTTGCGTCTTTAGAGTCCGCTGTATCTGCTACTGATAAAGCGCGTATTTCTACGAAACAAAAGAGTATTGCATTTCCTTTTGACACTTTTTAGTAAATATGTATCTACGTATGTACTATAATTACGAAAGTGTTGTTAAGTTATTTAAAATTATTAATATGTATTAATAGCACACTGGATCCTACATTCTCGTGTAATTTTTCTCTTTCCCACAAAGGTTTTCTAAGAGCAAACGCAACTGTGAGCTAGCTATGTTTGTACATCAACTGTATTATCTCTGAGCATGAAATGATGTTTTAGTGTATAATAAATAATTAAGAGAATTTCTTAATAATTTCTTCATTAACAAGAACTATGGGCATAACTTTTGCCTGGCCTTGGCATTTCTGCAATAAAACCTTCTTATATTGCGTTTATCACAAAACATATCTATGTACTAAAAACTTCACTAAAACAATGATAAATGAGGAAGATGCTATACAAAACTACGCTATTTTTATGTTTTTTATTACTGTCTATTTTGTATGGACCATGTTGCTGATATTGCCAATCGTCGATAAGCAAACATTCAAACGTTGATCATAATAACGTGATGTCTAACAATGTACCTAATATTTGGTGAAATACCACGTCATGCACCCCAGCAGCAACCCCATCATCTATTTTGCCGTCATTTCATGATAAGTTCTACTAGATAAATACTACATGACTTGACCAATTCTACGGTCCAGTTACGTCAAATTTATAAGTAATGTGATAATATGTGAAAAAAATCTGAATATAAGTGCCACTTCAGTACCTAGTTACATATTAGTTTAGTATCTACTCATGAATCTTAATATTTTTTACTACGAAACAGAACTCTCACCCTCTCTCTCTCTCTCTCTCAGAACTTTTTTCGTAAGTGTCTAACGCATAGTAACTACAGCTGTAAAGTTGACAACTCTTTCAGCACGGGCAATTTTATTGTACTTATCATGTTCTGTACTTTTTTCTTTATTTTTGTTAATGTTGTGTTGTCTATTTCAAATGAATGTTTTCTATTTCTGAACTATTTATTTAGGAAACAGTATAAACAAGGTTGTTTAACACGAAATTAGTTCAAATTTTCAATCTTACTGCAGTTTCCGTCCATTTTGGCACATCGAGTTTTAAGAAAAAATTGTTCTTTACAACTCCAGAGCGTTTAGAATTTTTTAAACACTACATGCTGGGTTCCGTACCTACCTTTTCCCGACTTTTCCTTTTTAGCGAATTCTGATGACGGTGACCTGAAACAGAGACTACATTATTTTTATGACTTGGAATAGTAAAATTAGGATAAGATGTTACTGTTCCTGCGTATGTACACTAAGTCGCACTTCAGTGATAACAATAGTGTCCTAGCTATAGCTATCCTACGTTAGGCAGCTCGAGGTAAAAGTGTATAAACGAACGTGAGGTCGACTGTACGACTGTACTAGAGAATTAAAAAAACTAACAGCGCGTGGCGTCAAGCTTCAAACACCTTTCCAATTTGTTGAATGTCATACATAGGTACGGATGTGGCATTTATGAAATAATACCTAATGCTTAATAACTTTACAACAAGATCCACTGGACAAAGACGTTGGAAAAAGTCGATATAATTTTCTGATTTTCATTTTCTAACATGTTTTCCCAGAAACAGAACATGTCACTGGTAAAGTGATACCCATTAATCGAGTATTTGAAATCATCTAAATCGACACCTTAACACATATAATTGCAATGATATGTTGAACAATCAAAATTCAACAGTACGTTTTTATTCAGGCATTCAGTTAGTGTTCGATAAAATGGGCTTGAATGTATAATATTATCAAAGATAACTTACACTCCATTCTTTTCTAAATATTTAATTCTTCTGTTTTCCAATCCGTAAGCTACGTATATTGCCTTTAATTCTGGAGAAGCATTCTCAAACTCGTCTGCATCCATATCTTCAAATGTGTTTAAAATGTCCTCTATTTCGTTGTCGTCATACACTTTTGATTGTGTTCTATAGGCATTTACAAATTTTAAAAGACCTCCTAAGACTACGTACGTGCATTCCTAGATTTATAGAAGTCTAGGACTATACCTAATAATTATGGCAACATGAGTATTTGAACGAGGCAATCGATAGACTATGATAGATAGGAGCTATTTATTGTTTATAAGTTATTATTGGACTTTTTGACATAAATGAGCATGGCAGTTGAGAGTTTGTCATGCTCATTCAAATGTCTCACTGATGGTGGCGCGTGTGTTGGATCATTCGGTTCCCTTCATAATGGTTGAGCTGAGTTGTGCTAATATTCGCGTCATGTCCGTGAACGGGTGCTGTCAGTTGAGACTGGTCGTCTCTAAGCTGTCAGTTGCTATTTTAATAACTATATTTAGTTTTTATTTTTACTTTATTTACATTGTTCTCACATCATATTAGCGTCAAGAAACATGTAACCGAGATATTTGTAATATATAACATGATTGAAAAGAGTGTCCATGGAGTTTCTTGCAAATGAAGAAATTGCAAGAAACTCCATGGACACTCTTTTCATCCACAGAGATTTTTCGTCCATAGAGATCTACGCTTTGGAATGTGCAATTAGCATTTTTTTTTTTCTGACTAACTTCCTTACATTTGAAAAGTGCCATGCTAATGTACTGAATAGCTGATATTTTTTTGACGATTTCAGCATTGCTCCAATAATAAAAATTGTTTGTTATCATGAGCACAATCACGTGTTTAAGTATCGTACACTAATTGCCAGTCACCCTTTATATACATACTATTTACATTTTTAAATATTTCTTAAAAAAACATTTATAAATATAAGATCTCTGATCACGTCGTCTAGATCAGGTTGCCTAGTAGATATTGATGTCAGCGATAAGACCGCCATTGTAAAAATTTTGTTACTGTTTTGGTGTTCGATAAAGTTTATTCTATTCTAGATGTAAATTTCTCGAAATCTATAAAATTCTTTGAGCGCAACTTGCAGCCCCTTCCGATCAAGGTGTGACTGAAGCCAGAAGAATAGTTCCTACGTATTCAACGGCCTTTTGCGTAACAATAAAAACCACTTACTCCATAAGTAGCAGATCAGTTTCTCGTAGGGCTTCGTCGTGCGCTTGCGCCCATTTCGTGATATCCGAGTGACACAGCACGAGATGCAGGTTCCGAATACTGCGCTTACATTTGATTATCGTGGCCAGTACTAAAGGAGCATTCCTTACTATGATGCTTGTCAATGAGTCCACCACGAAACCGCGCTGATATTTGGGCTTGTGGAATAACTCTGTAAGCAGTTGCTCAACTAAATCCTGTAGATTAATAAAGATAGGTAGAAATGTATTTTCTGTGGATACGAGTAGGGATATGAATCTACCAGCATGTATGATTTGTACGTTTAAAGACTTGTCATAAAGTAGGCACAGAACATTATAGGAAATTATCCTAACTAGTAAAATAAAAAATAAGATTGTTTGTTACCTTTCTAAACCACTGAAACAATCACCATTAAATTTAGCATTGACGGTCACAATTGTATTAGAATGCTAGATGGCACTAGGTGTCTTTCGAATCGTGATTAAACTATATTATTACAAACTTAAGTAGACTATTTGTGAGTATTTTAAATATGTGACGTGAAAAAGTGAAGACGCGGGCAAAAGTTAGTAAAAACATAATGTTATAACCATCTGGAACAAAGTCGTCGATCCCATAGCTTCAAATGCCGTGTTAGATACTACTGACGAAGAGGGAGACTTCTTTTTCTTCTTCTCACTGGCTCTGGAGCGAGGCGTAGCCACATTCCTCGTCAAAGCTAAAAATTGAATTTTCGTCCAAAGAATCTCAAACTCATCTTTATCTTCGTTGAAATCATCTGACAAAGGTCAATAAAATCATTATTAAGTTCTATAGTGTCCAGTAAAGGTGGTTGAGAACCAACTGAGTTTTCACCTTCATCGTGTTCAGGATTGGTACGAGTATCTGAATCGATTTTTGTATTTTTCCTCAACGATTCATAATTCTCGGAAATGGCCGCAACAATAATGTCTCTTGCCAGGATCTCAGTGTCACATAACGCTTCAACTATACTGTGATCGACGTTTATTATGGGTATTTTTAGATGTTTAGCTACTGAATAAGCAATTTCTTGACAATGCATTTCTAAAACAAATTAGACATTTTATCAATGAACGTAGCGAGGGCGTTTAGGGATATCTACTCATATTTGGTCTACTTAACGACTGGGACTACCTACATTAAGAATAGACCGGGTAGTCCGGATTGCAGACCAAGCTCTTTTAGCTTAGCTTAACTCTACGGCTGAGGTACTTTTTCATATTTAATAATAGTTTAGTTCACTTAGTTTACGGTTTGCACCTAAGTATAAAAATACTAACTGATACGTTATATTAGCGTATCGATTCGTTTAGGAAATCAAAATAAGTACAAACACTAACTAATACGACCTCCATCTTCAATACATAAATCGGAAATACTCTTCCTACCTTCACAAGGAGAGCCATGAAAAAATATAAGGATGCCTTTCGATGGTTTCTCGCCAGCCAATTCCACGCTTTTATCAAAATCATTTAAACATTCCCTTAATGGGTCCACACCATTAGCCTTCATATCTCTCATTTCATCTGAAAGAATTAAATTTAAGGTTTACCATTCTTACTACCTCGCACTGTAATCGGACCATAGACGGACAGAAGTTTTCGTCTGAATTCATAAACTTTTGAATGTCGAACCGCGCACGATATTCACCGCATCTATGTAGATGCAGTTGCAGTACCAGTTTTACGGGATTCACGGGACCGAGCCCGTGATCCGAACGAGCGCTAAGTGAATAGGCGAGCTAAATGTGAGAGATAGGCGGTAACATACCTGTAAATATTTCTGCATCAGTGCGATTTTGGATATGAGCTGGAAATGTAGGACTTTGGGGTTTGGCTTGTCCACTCGATTTGTGACCTGTTTTAGGACTCTTTGTTTTTCTAAAAAAAAATTATAATCATTTTGGTGCAAAAATAACAAAAAGTTAACAATCACTAACAACAGATGTGTGTTGAAATTTGAAATGAGTCCGCGTCCGTATTACAATTTTAACTATTGATAAATATAATCATTACAATCATTTATCACCAAAGTCAAACTAAAAGTAAAATCTATCTAAAATATAATTATACCACCTCCACCTCGCAAATGCTCAGCAACATATGATCCAGCGAGCTTTAAGTGGTACCTATGTTCCCAAACTGAATAGAATGACGACTTCTTGTGTCAATTGTGGAAATGGTATTGATGTAGTTAATTCACTCAACGATAGTTTCGTTTTTTAAACCGTCTTCAAACCAGTTGCGACGACGATCGTTTTCTGCAACCGTTTTCATCGTCGGAAGAACGGTTGCGTTTCGTCCGTTAATAATTCGACAATGACCCACTATTAGTACTTAAGAACTAAAGATCGAGGCGACACGCTATCTATTTCACTCACACTTATGTTTACGTCGGCTCTGCTGTACTACACACTCACCGATTGTGGCTATACCATTATATACTGAACGCAAAAACATCGAATGCGTGAAACGATTTAACTAAGGATTGTCGGCATTTCCAACGTAGAATATCTTTTTTCCCCCGCAAGCTAGAAAGTTGCCCCTATGCAATAAATAAGTATATTTTCAAAGACTTTTCTAATGGTACCAATTTCAATTTGCTACAAGGTGGGTAAGTTTTGTTCCATGTACTTTAGACACCTCTATGAAATTATTAGCAAAAACTAAGGTTAGGCTAGAGAACTGACAGGAGCACTGTCCTAAATATGGTGAACTGTAACAAAGGTTATTTTAAAACCTACTTCAGACAAGTATCTTACAATTTTAAAATTATACACCAAACATAATTTTTTATGAAAACCAATATTGTGTAGAGTGAATGAAATGAATTGAGTATTATATAATTTTTATTCGACAAACGTACTCCTATGAAGTGTCAGTGCTTTATAGAACCTGATCTTAGACCATTTAAGCGGGCTATGCAAGTGATGTGATTTTGATCACATCACGTGAATACGTAGGTATAAGTTATCTCAAACAATCAAATACATACTTTGCTGAAGCTGCAGCAGTTTTAGCGATCGCTTTGTTAAGAGCCAGTTCTTCCTCTTTAGCCCTGAAACATAACTAAGTATTATTAAACTTTAGATGAAATGAGTATCCTATCTTTAGAGTCACGAACTTTAAAAATTCGATAGGTGAAACTATGAGCATTATGAAAAATTACTTAGGCATATTATGGTAAACACACTGGTTATTTTATTTCACCAGTCATGTTGAATTTAGTGTTTATCTTTAGTGGTAGCACGTAGTCTGATGATCACATGATGCTTAAGAAATAAAGTTTGTCAACAATTGCTTTGAATCAGATAACCGCCACCTCTCAAAGCACCCCTAAGTTTGAGCACCCCTGCTCTAAAGAATCTAAACACTTGCGTACTTTCTGATTTGTGCCTGAAAGTTATTGTAAAAGTTGACAACTTCTTGAGGTAGTCCCACTCCCGGCTTGACAGCTGGAACTAACATTTCTTCTGGCCTATTGTTGTATTTATATAGTAACTGAAATATTTCCTCTTCTTCTTTCCATTTCCTATAAAAGGAAAGACATTCGTATTAAGTACACATTTTTAGAACAGCAATTCAAACATATATCGGTAAGTATCATAATATGTATAACATAATCAATGTCGTAAGTGCATAACCTATTAAAAACCGCGATGAAGATTTCATGAACATATTTCTTAAGGAATCTATTTAAAGTTTTACGGAGAGAGAGCGTAACATCCTTAATTCCTAAATTAAATCAATTATTGATACATAGAAATAATGTTGCACAAAAAATAGTACATTATGATATAAGTGTGTAATGTTAGTGATTACCGTCGTGGCGGTATTTAGACCCGAGCCGTGGCGAGGGTCTTAAGAGAGCCAAGAAAGGTAATCATTAATTACTCACGTGTGTCATACGACGTTTTTCAATACACTTGTGAAGAAAACAACAGTAAAACTAGTAAAATTTTCTGTGACATGGCGGTAAAAATCTGTTATATACTATTGAACGCAATAACTTAATGGGGAATTTTATTCGAATTCAAAATTTTTTTTGCGAACAAAGAGGTTGAACAAAAAGGTTTTAACTACATTATAGCACTAGTGCGTAATGGTAATTAAAATGTCACAGTTTGGTAACGAGTGCCATTATATACCTAAGTGCAGTGCAATAAGAGTCACTTTCTGAGCAAGTGTGTTGAAAAAATCATTTAAAGCACTATTTAGGCCAAGTGGGATTCCTTTCCTTCGTGTTGATTTAAATCATCTCAAAAAAAAATATTGTACGGAAATAAACTTACTCATCAGTATGAGCTATTATGAGCTCTATGGGAAAGGGACAAGGATTCGTAAGTCCGAAATAAATGTCAGTTGTCTCTGCCCACGGCAGTGTTGGCGGGAAGTTGACGTTGGGGCCGATAATGTGTACGTGAGGAATTATGCCTTGTCCCGTTACTGGAATCATCATTTTATTGGGGTTCATGTGAAATCTGAATATCAGCACGCCTTCGTACAACATCTGTTAAAAAAAAACGGGTTTGGTGTTTAGTATTGTCACCGGATTGTTGCGTAAAAATTAATTCGTAAACTTTTCAACTATTAAATAATATTTATTTTGCAAACAGGTTGTATAAAACATAAAACACTTTTGCACGTCAATTTTTACGTCTGGTTAAACTAGATGAGGCTATTCATTGGTATTAGGGTCCTACAAAGATCGGTCAAGTAGTAAAACATGTGTCAATCAGCACCTACTAATACCTATGTTACATCACAATATCCCGATAAGACACTGATAGATAAACTATCGAATCTTAATGAATTTCATTGTAGAATAAGAATAAGAAATTTTATTTGCTCAAACATGTGTATGCATACAGAATTAATACATGCATGCAAGATCTTAAATAAAAGTGGCTCCCGACATGTCTGCCATTTCTCACGGCGTGCAAATATCTTAGGTTCTATTATATTATTATTATGAATTAATTAATTATTTTTTCAATTTTACACTAATATATTAAATATCAGTCATAACAGTCATCACTAACAATTTTTTTTAATATTCAATTACATATTTACATTATAATTTTTTTAATTTTTCTTGTTCAATATTACAGATTATAATTATTATAATGAATATTTTAATTATATTTAATAGCATGAAAATATAATAACATACATAATATATATGCATCTTTAAGTCCTCTACTGCTACACAACCTTATTTACTATAAGATGGGAACATGCATAAAAATATTTAATATCTAAACAATTTAGCAATAAATATTTAAAAATATAATATTAACTGTAAAAACAATATCAACTTCTTAAATAAACACATGTATTATCTGTCTCTTGATGGATTTTTAACCGACTTCAAAAAAAAAGGAGGAGTTTCTCAATTTGGTTGTAAGTATTTATTTATGTTTGTTACCTCTTGCAAAAAAAAAATCCGGATATGCTTTCAGATTGGTCCTATTTTTTCAAAATCTAGTTCTGATGATGGGATTCATGAAAAATCGAGGGAACTCCTCAAATATTATAGGCAATGTATAGTGATTTTGGTATTTTCACTGAGAACTCAAGCATTTACAGTCAAAAAGCTGATGAAGTGGAACTGGTGAAGAAGACCAGAAATGGCTAAGGGAACTTCACATTTACTTATTACAGATTTCATAATGAAGATAGTTAAGCAACTATAACAATACAAACAAATAAATAATAATAATAATAAGTCCGGTAGTTATCATGACGAATAACTACCGGAGATTTATTGTGAAGGACGGCACGGTTGACATTTGTCGGGCATGTCACCGACAGGGTGAATCAATCCGCCACATTATCTCTGGTTGTTCTCGTCTAGCTAACGGTGAATACTTGCATAGACACAACCTTGTAGCCAGGATTATCCATCAGTAACTTGCTCTGAAGTACTCTCTTGTGGAATCGGAGGTGCCATACTACAGGTATATGCCCGACCCAGTTCTCGATAATGGCGATATCACGCTGTACTGGGATCGGTCCATCATCACTGACAGGACTATTGTAGCCAATAAGCCTGATATAGTGGTGGTGGACCGAAGAGAGAGGCGTACAATGATTGTTGACATATCCGTTCCGCATGACGAGAACCTCGTGAAAGCCGAGAAAGACAAACAAATCAAGTATATTGATCTGGCTCGCGAGGTTGTCGACATGTGGGATGTAGACTCGGCGATCATTGTACCGATAGTCGTGTCAGCCAATGGCTTAATAGCCAAGAGCCTCGACCAACACCTTAGGAGGCTCGCGTTAGGCGGCTGGATCAAGGGCTTGATCCAGAAAGCGGTACTCCTGGACACGGCTCGTATTGTTAGGAGGTTCCTTTCTCTGGAGCCCTGACCGCCGGTAGCTTGGACCCTGTTCCCGATACCGGTGGGACACTATTTTTTATGTTTTTAAATGTTTTTTTTTAATATGATTTTGTTAAAAAAAAATATTTAAAAATTTAATTAATATGTATATTTAATGAATAAAGAAAATAATAATAACACATAGACACAATCTCGTAGCCAGGATTATCCAAAAGCAACTTGCTCTTAAATACAATCTTGTGGAATCAGAAGTACCGTATTATAGGTATGTGCCCGACCCAGTTCTCGACAATGGCGATATCACATTATATTGGGATCGATCTATCATCACTGACAGGACTATTGTTGCCAATAAACCTGATATAGTGGTGATAGATCGACTAGAGCGTCGCACAATGATTGTTGATATAGCAGTCCCTCATGACGAGAACCTCGTGAAAGCTGGGAAAGATAAGCAAACTAAGTATCTTGACTTAGCCCGCGAGGTTGTCGACATGTGGGAAGTGGATAGAGCAATCATTGTGCCGATAGTCGTAACGGCCAATGGCTTAATAGCCAAGAGCCTCGAACAACATCTAAGGAGGCTCTCGTTAGGCAGCTGGATAAAGGGCCAGATCCAGAAAGCAGTACAGTCCTGGACACGGCGCGCATCGTTAAGAGATTCCTCTCTCAAGAGCCCTGACCACCGGTAGCTTGGACCCTGTTCCCGATGCCGGTGGGCTACTATTTTTTATATTTTTAAATGTTTTTTTTTTAATTTTTAAGAAATATTTAAAAATGTAATCAATATGTACGTAAATTTAATAAATGGAATAATAATAAAAATAAAAAAATAATAATAGCCCTCTCCAAGAAGTTAATACTATTAGGGACCTTGGCGTTTTAGCAGACAGTATTTTAAATTTTAGGAGTCATTACGACCAAATTATTAGTAGGGCATCGAAATTGTCAGGTTACATCGTCAGGGAAATGAAAATTGTTAGAGAATCTGTCCTGACTATTTCCATTTACAATAGCGTTATTCGCAGTATTCTCGAATATTACTATTCTAATCAAAAAAACTGGGTGAGCTGGGTGGGTACTCTGTCGGATGAGTACAGACTGGAATGCGGAGTTAGACAAGGGGGGTTAAGCTCGCCTTTGCTATTTAACTTGTATATCAACCAGCTTATCGAGCGACTGAGCAGTACACATGTCGGCTTCCATATCGATGGAACATGTCTCAATAATATAAGCTATGCGGACGATATGGTGCTGCTCAGTCCATCGTTAGGTGGGTTGGAAAAGTTGTAAACATTATTAAACCATTTTTAAGGCGTTCTGTCAATCGTTTTACACGAGCGGCCTGTAGGTGTCATACACGCGACGAGCCTACAGTGCCCTGCGTGTCCAATTCAATAATGCCTTCAGGATGCTGTTGGGACTGCCATGGCGCTGAAGCACGTCGGGAATGTTAGCAGAGGCTGGTACTGATGGTTTCCACGCCATCATGCGTAAAAAAGCGCTCTTCTTACTACGGCGTCTCCATGGTAGTGACAACAGCATTTTGAAGATGATTGCTGCCAGACCGGACTGTCCCTTGCAGAGACACTGGGTGGCGATAGTCATAAATAAATAGTAAAAACTAACAATACTAACCTAATTATTTAAGCACTATTGTTACTAATACACCAGTACTAACAAAACTATGGATTAGTCTGAAAATAAACTTATTATTATTATTATTGTAGTACGGTATGGAACCCGTTTTACCAGGTACACTCAGATCGGATCGAGCGCGTTCAAAAAAGGTTTCTATGCTATCATCTATGCTACTCAGATAACAAATGTCGTAGTCTGAACTCGTATGACTCTAGATTGAGTCATTATAAAATTAAATCTTTAAGCGCACGTAGGAAATATTTGGATTTCATGTTTTTGTTTAAATTACTCAATAGAATCGCTATATGAATCGCTAAGTGGCTTATTTTACTTGTGCATGTTAGATTCACATCTAGTAGGTGTCAATCAGATATATTATGTTGTAATTTATTTTTTGGATGCGTGATTGTACATCAGTTTTGTGAATTACAATAGATAATAAAAAAAAAACTAAAAATTATTAGACAAATAAATAAACAAATGCATGAATATTCCTTATAAAGTTCATAATTTATCGAGAGTTGATAATTTTATAATGGCGTTTAAATAATTTGGCAACATATAGGTACTTATAATATAATTAACTAGAAAGTCGAAAGTGGACCAGTACCTCTACCATGAGTTTAAGGCAATAGTATTCGTCGCTACTCGATATCGACACCGTAAATATTTTGTATGGTAAATTTTGCAGCGCCTCTAGCGGTCACTTGCAGTACCAAAATCGGTAGTATCAGTCATCAAGTACAAAACCTATCGAATAAAAACTCGCTAGCGACTAAAGTTTTTAGTAGTTTCCTACAGAAATTCGGTACCATGAGTAACAAATTTGACAGATGCTATCGAAGCAAACCGTTACTACAGTAGTAAAGTAACTCACTAGCATATTGAAGGGTGAAAATGTTGTAAAGTGTGTCGTGTAAAATAATATTTTATTTATTTGTGCATAAATATGTCCGGTAAAACTTATTTAATGTAGAATATGTTGGGTACGGCTGCATATGAAGACGAACGACGCGTCAAAGGAAATTTCCAAGCGACTATACGAAAGGCACATAGACATATTAGTGAAAATAATTTCATCAATGAATATAGGCTCAATAAAGGGGCTTTCGAGTATTTGTGTGGTCTGCTAAGGGTTTATACAGATTTGAAATTTACACAAAGAGTAACACTTGAATCGAATGTAAATTAGAAATACGTATGTTATAATAACTTACTTTTATAAATGCACTTCATAATACAAATACCACTTTTTGCGTATTGTTATTTTACGTATTACTGGCAAATCTTTCCATTTTTCCCATTCAAGAATTCACAAACACAACAACACTGAACCATCAAAATATTTGTACAACTACAATAAGTATTATATTTTCAATAGGCCGGGTTATAGAGAATTGGTGTTTCAAATTGGTAGGGTTTTTATCTGCCTTACTCTGTCTTTTACTGTAGCTAGAAAGAGAGCAAACTTAAGTGTGAAGTTAGATACGATGCGGTTTTTGTACCAACGTAAACGCTCGACACCGTTTATACCTATCGAGTTGTCGCTAGCGAGTACGTTTGACTCATGGTACGAGTTTAATTGTAATCTATTCGAAGCACGTTTACTCGATATCGACCACGGTAAGATGGTGTAGTTTTTCGATAGTAACTCATGGTAAGGGTACTGCTGACTTTGACCGATCGATCGATCGATACCTGGGATGGCAAACCTATGGCACGCGGTTAAACCATTCGGGTTCACTAGTGTACAATGTATAGCATCAAGGTGACTCGAAACAACAGTTAACTAATCACAATATTATAATTTTCCTTTTTATGTAAGCTGTTGATCCCCGCATTAACGCCGGCGTTCACGCGCCATTGTCTTACTATTGTGTCTCTAATTACGCACTCAAAAGGTTAAAATTTAAACAAACAATTGTAAACATTACGGTACACAAATTTCAGGTTGCAAATTAAGAGATAATAAGAAAGAAAGAAAGAAAAAGAATTTATTTGGTACAGCACAAGGCACATTACACAATATAGGGTAAACACGAAACAAAAATAGAAACAAGAAGCAACCGCACAGCACAGCACAGCACAGCACAGCAGCACAGCAGTTTTAGTCCTAAGCATACTATGGTAACAAATTATGTAAACAGTATTTTGCATGCCTTAGTTAAGGGAGTTAGTATGGATCATCAAACTTGACAAAGCCCTGTAACCTGTACCTACTTTATGTGCAAATAAAGATCTATTCTATTCTATTCTAAAAATGTAGTTGTGTGCCTCACGGCTGCACCAAAATAGGTCCAGTTCAGCATGAATGTCAGACAACTAGTGCCTGACGCTGGTTTTCAACTGAACCTGTGGTTGTGACGCAACGGACGTAAAACAGTTTTGGAGAAATAATATAAACCATCAAAATAGTGTTGTGTTAATTATAATGAATATGTGTAAGATAGTGTCTTTGTTTAAAGAATAATAATTATTATAATAATTAATAAATAAATAAATAATTTATTTATTTATATAAATAATAATTGAATAATTATTTATTTTCAAAGTTTGTCCATTAAATTACAAAGTCAAGATTCACGGGAGGCACGTCATTGGATACCTTATTTTTTTCATATATTTGGTGGTACGTTCTCCAGTAAGGGTTCGCCATCCCTGTACTAGACAATAAGTAAGCACATTTTGATAGAAGCGAACTAAATAAGTAAGTTTGGTTTTACACTCGAGGGTGGATCGCAGTCCAAGCTGACGGATTATGGAGGCCGACATAATAATATAATTGCAAAAGCTCGCGCGTTTCAAACTACGATTTCAAACATAGATATTTGTTTGGGGACAATAAATAAAATGTCCTGAACACAAGATTTTGTAGTAAATAATATGTGTGAAAAAAGGCACTCTCGGCTCCTCATAATTTTACCTCGCTTTCAATAACAACCTTCATCCATTAATAACAAAATTTCTATGTTCTCAACATCATTGGCTAGTGAAATCAACGATACGAAATTCCGTAAAATAATAAAATTACATACCTCCGTTGTTGGCTTAAAAGCGACGCTGAGCCACCCTCCTTCCCCTGGTTCGTATATCCCCGAGCTGTCCATCACTACCATAGGAAGTGGACCCGACGTCTTGAGCCTCAAAGTCACATACCAAATACATGTCGGTTTACCCCTGAAAAGCAGCTTAAAGTAGTAGGTATATAGGTAGTAAGTAACAATTAACGTGTAAAATATAGGAAACTAGAAGGATAGAAAGAATACCTACTCGTCATATTTATTTAAGCTGTTGATCCCCGCAATAACGCCGGCGTTAACGCGCCATTGTCTTTCTATTGTGTCTCTAATTACGCTACTCAAAAAGTTAAATGGTATTATTGAATATTAAAACACAAACAATTAGATAAATATCACTAGCTGCTGTCAGCGACTGCGCCCGCGTGATAGTAGACAATTATCCTAAGGTAACATACTTCCGGGTTAAAAAGTATTCTATGTGCTATTCCAGGATATTGTCTACCCGTGCACCAAATTTCATCGAAATCCATTCAGTCGTTTTGGCGTGAAAGAGTAACAAACATACATACATACATACAAACTTTCACGTTTATAATATTAGTAGGATAGTTTCTTTAAAATTGAACTTATAATAAAATCAGTTCGTTTTAACATGTTTCTAATAATGTTTCTGAATCCTTTACTGCTCGTTATTTATGATTTCTCGAGCAAAACATCATGCTTCTAGGCTTAGTAGTTTAGGTTGAGTGTTTTCAGCCCAGTGAATTATATAATTATTTCTTATTTCAGGTCTATCCTCCTATTCATTCCTAGGGTTCTTAATTTTAATTTGTTAAGGTGTTCATTTCATATCATTCTCCACGCTCAATACTTTTTTAGGGTTGTTCCGTACCTACCCAAAGGGTAAAAACGAGACCACTCTACTTTCCGTCCGTCTGTCACCAGGCATGAACCGTGATAGCTAGACAGTTAAATTTTTTAGAGATGATGTAATTCTGTTGCCGCTATAAAAACAAGTTGTATTTCACATATAATTAAGAAATGTAATTGGCTTTTGACTGTGTTATGTTAAACTAAAATAAATTTTCTGTTTCTTGTTTACAGGTAATTATCATAATTTTCGAGACGTTTTGTGCTGCTGAATGAGTATCTAGTTTATCTTCTAATACTTATTTTTAAACTCTGGTGTCACAGTGTTTGTTATCGAACTCCACCGAAATTGGTTAACCGATTTTTATGTCTTTTTTTATTTGTTTGTCAAGTATTTAGTAAGTCTGAGAAAATAGCCTACGACATAAGGCTATTTTTTATCCTCCTACATCCAACTCCCATTTTTGTCTTTGATGATTTATATGGCAGAACAACATTTGCCGGGTCAGGTAGTATATCAATAAAACTAAGATAATTGTTCTCTGAGCCATTCATTAAACCCTAATCGAACGCCGGCGTTCGCTCTCTCATTGTCTTTCTATTGTGTCTCTAATTACGATATTCAAAAGGATTTTACATACATATAGGTAGATCATAAATTTACTTACACGTTCTTTAATGGAATTGAACAAATAATTTTATCTCCACACCTCACAGATCCAAAATCAATAGTACTAACGTTTGAGACCAAATAAGGCACCGCGCAGAGGGCTTTCACCTGGATGGGAATCGTCACCCCATAGGGTACCTAAATAATAAAAACCACTTAATAAGATAACACATAATTATTGAGTTGATGTTATTTAAGGCCATTTTCAAAAGGTTGCTATACATCAAATCGATTTATTCCAGAAATCCCCACCGACAAATCCCCACCACGTGTAGTTGTTTCTAAATTATAGAAGAAAAATACGTTAATCAACTAAATTACCAAATTAAAATAATTTATAATGAAAGTTTAATCTATATCATTACATAGTATAAAACAAAGTCACTTCCCGCTGTCTATCCCTATGTATGTTTAGATCTTTAAAACTAAGCAACAGATTTTGATGCGTTCTTTTAATAGATAGAGTGATTCAAGAGGAAGGTTTATAAGTATAATACATGCATATTATAGTGGGAAAACACTGATAATTTTATGTTTCTAATGTGATGTCGTAAATATACATTTTTTTTGCGCTTACATTGCAAACGCTGGCTGAACTCTACGAGATAGATCAAAATAATTAACTACAGTATTGTACGCCTTAAAAAGATCTACAAAAAAGTCCGCGATGGTATATGTATATCTCTTAGGGATAACCCACAATAACCATTTTTTATCCTTTAATTTTTACAAAAAATAATGGCTTATTTACGAAGCGATTTTAAGCAATACAGCATTAGTCCTTATCTAATTAATTAAGTACCTTAAATACATTGTGCATTTAATATAGATCAATATGGCGCTTTAAACTATGTAATTTTAATGAATATTTTTTAAGATATTACAAATTTAAAATGCAGCATTGCATCCGTGCGAAGCCGGGGCGGGTCGCTAGTAATTAGTATAAGAGGAGAAACTGACTGACTGACATATCTGGGACTACGAGGGTGAAATTTTGCACAAGGTTTCTTTTTATGACGTAGGCGAGCAATAAGAGAGGATTTTCCAAAATTTACGCCCTAAGAGGTTTTTTTTATCGGTGGGAGAAACAGGGGGTCCAAAGTTAATATGGAGAAAACTACTTATACGCATGCGAAGCCGCTGGCAGAAATTGAATTGATATAATAAATATTGATTTAATTCATTAACGCTCAGGCGGTAGCCGGCGCCCGCAAGCCATTGTCTTACTATTGTGTCTCTAATTACGCACGTCAAAAGGTTAATAATCTAGAAAGAACTACATGGGTGGCGATTGTTACTTATTTTTCCAAAAATCCCCACTAGGCTGATATTGTTTAACTAGTGGGGAATTCTGGAATAAAAATAACAATCCCTACTGATGGGGATTTGTCGGTGGGGATTTCTGGAATAAACCTTCAAATCGAATGACGTTTGGTCGAATGACATTCGCTTGAATAACGGATGATCGAAAATATTAACTTATCTACCAATTTGGAATCGAACAATTGATGAGCGTGACAGCACACAGCGTACAGCGTACAGTACTGGTAATTCACTGCCTGCATGAATCAAAATCTCGAATACCTACGATCGAATCATCGGAAGCCCGAAAGTATTTTTATCTTAAAACAACATTTCATGAACATTCATCTAATTCATCTTTGTAATTTAAAGCGTTTTTTGTAAATAATCTGTGAACAAATTTTCAAATTAATGGATATTTTCTTTTCTTGTGGCATTTTCATGAAAGAAATCTTCTAAATATCCGGGAAAGACAACAATTTTTTTTTTGAGTGATTTTAGCAAATAACTTCTCCCACTCTGGACGAACAGAGGGAGTGTCAAACTTTTGCTGATTGGAATCCCCTGTTTAAACTTGGGCACGCCAAAACTTTGCCGGTAAGTCCCCTCTCTTTGAGGAGTGGCTGTTAAGACCTCATGGCGTCCTCACCTTCCGCATGACGCATGCTCTCACTGGACATGGTCGGTTCGGGAGGTTTCTGCACCGGATTTGTGCGGAAGAATCGCCCGGGTGTCACCATTGTGTGGACCGCCCGGAGGACACGGTGGAGCATACGGTAGAGGTGCGCTTGGGCAGAGCACTGCCGTGTTCTAGTGGGGGCGATCGGCAGCAACGATCTCTCGCGCCGGGCCTTGGTTAAGGCCATGGTCCAAAACGAGGACAAGTGGCAAGCGTTTGCCTCTTTCTGCAAAGCAGTAATGCTAGCAAAGGAGGCGGCCGCACGCGCACGCGCGTGGTAACGGCCCTCATGCCCCAGCTTCCGGGATTCCGATCCCAATTTCCGGCCACCGTAGGCGCGGGCTTGCGGACGGCGAGCAATGGGAAGCTCGCTGTCCGACCGTTCGGTAACCGTTTAGACGGAGCCCAAGTCGTCGGCGGCGCGTAGTGTTCCACGTGCGCCTCAAGGAGATGTCAGCAAATCGTAGGGGCCGAGCAGGGTCAAAGCCTATTGGGGCCATGGGTTCGCTTCTGAAAGGAAAACCCGACCCTGAAATGCAAGGCAACGAAGGAACTAGGAGTGGGTTTTAGTCAGTAAAAGTCTGACCTCCCGCTCCGCCCAAGGGCGAGAGATGTCATTAGATAATTCACCACCTAAAAAAAAATACCCTGTTTATACTAAACATGTAATAATTTAATTTCTACCTTAGCTGTATATTTTGTTTAGCCTGAATAGGTACATGATGTTTTGACCAAAAACAAAACAGTGGTTTTATAGGATATAAACATATTTATGTAGATTATCTACCTAGCGAATGATATTTTCTATTTGAAAGAAAGAAGAAAGAAAGAAAGAAAGAAAAACTGTTTATTCGCGCGAAATGACGATTATTTATGCTATTATAATTATATAAATTGATACAAGTGGTACTATTAATACTACGGTGTGAAAACATTCGAGATTTTGATGCATCGAAGCATTGAACTTATATAAATAAATTATTATAAACGCTAACGTTTTCAAGCAAATATTTTTTAAGCGGATATCATCTGATCTCGGCGGGAAACCATTTTTAAGTAAATTGATTTAACCTCTAGATGGAAAGATGTTTCCACATTCTGTTCCAGTTCGGTGAAGTCGACAGAAGTAGGCATGAATGTTACTTCGAGCTTCCCGGCCTCTCCAGGATTGAGTTTCCCACATAATTTCATTCCTAGCCACGAGGGAACATTTGTACCTTTAGTAAAATGTACCTTTGTCGCAATCGGGCCATAATTAACTACTTCAGCCGTGCATTGCACCTGTTGACATTAATAAATTTAAATGTACGTGCGAATCTTTTAAAACGCGTGCAGCTGTTTACTATCATGTCTGTCTACAGTCAAAAATCATGATTCCGGTGAGAGAGAGAGATCTTCTGACCGTCTCTCTCTCTCTATATACATATACATATATATAATAACGTTAAATGCGCAAAACCTCAGACACCCCAAACGATTTTTAATTCAATTGACCTAATTCATAGAAAGAAAACATCATTAAAAAAATGGTAAAGGTTTTTTGTGCTGTTTTATTTTGTTTAAAATTCGTATCTGCATTGAAATAAGAACTATTATTATCCCGCTTACGAGAAAATTTTAATTGGACAACTATTTGTGTTTGTTTACCTGCTTGGACGAGTTTGCGCACGTGATGGCTTAACCTAGTAATAAATAGACAGGGCAACATAATTAATGAAGATTATTTTGAAAAATGTCAATTATATTAAAAAGTGGTTCAATTGATTCTGCTCGTTATTCTGATCAAATTATTTTCAGGTTTTGCGCATTTCACGAATACACGTTGTTTATACGACGAATAGCACTATCTCTTTCTCACACCGGAATTGTGAAGACATTGACACTTCGTAGTACAGCCACAAAATAGATAGTTACAGAAGTCAATCTCATGTACGTACTCCACTTTTCATAAATACGCTCGACGGTCGCGCTAGGGTCAGTGCCACTTTGTCCGAGCGCGCCCGGGCGCAGCGATAATGTATATAAATTGTAAAAATATTACATAGCCACAGTCATGTTCGCTTCCTCAGCGCGGGGCTGGGTGCCGAGACGCTAACCTACCTAATCGTTCTGTGCTAAGTTAAAACGAGCCATCGAAATACAAGCAAATACCTACTACCTCTCTGAAAAAACTGGTAGCTTAAAAAACGATAATTCACCTTTTAATGTAGAATTTAAACAACCGTCCACTGAACAATTATAATAACTTGTTTCTTACTCCATTATTGCACAAAAAAATTCACGGACGCGTGTCTCAAGCGCAATGACAGAACACAATTTTAAACGGATGGCACACGCGTTCGCACTGGTCCCAATCGGACCGAGATATCATGTCCGTGAGCGGTGTCTATGTGTGCGTTGCTCGAGCGTGCTTTGTATGTAGATTGACTTCTGTATCACAAGAAGCAGTCCTTACCGTACTTCCCGTAATAACCACTCCGAAGTCTATGACGTAGGGCACCGTTAGAAATCCGGGTATAGCTCCAACTTTTAGCGTTGACGAGTAAGCGGTCAATATTTCTGGGCGGTGTTTTATATGTTCTATGACCATTAGTCTTTCTATAGCCAAATCTATATCCATTACAGAAGGATACCCATCCTGAAATATTTATAAAATATAGACTTATATTTGGTAAACTAAGTGTAGGTGGGTAAATTAAATATTAGTACCTACCCAAGAAGAACAAATATGCCAGTCTTCTTGAAAATCAGGGTCTTCGAAACATTTGTCGGTAAAAGGTGAATTTAAATGTTCTTCTTTGCCTCTACTAAATATTTCACTGACGGCTGCCAAGTATTCTAGCGTCAAAGCTGGAATGGCCCTGTATCCTATTTCCGGATTCAACTGAAAGAACATATTTTTATTTTTCGTTGTAGATATAAACAAAATTAATAACACACTGTAAATTTATAATGAAAATGAACATGAAAATGCAATATTGTAATCACATCCACTAAAGGAGGGGAAGACCTGGTGACCTGAAATACAGGCCAAACGCCTACCTTAGGCACCAGTCTCCCACAGTATGAACCAAATTATTGTCATTGTCTTAGTTTTGAAATTGCTGTGATATTGTGGTGAGAAAAATAAACGAATTATTATTATACTCTTTATTAAGTTTTCTTAAAAAATAAAAAAAAAAACCATTTAAAAATATAAGAAATAGTGTCCCACCGGTATCGGGAACAGGGTCCAAGCTACCGGCGGTCAGGGCTCCAGAGAAAGGAACCTCCTAACAATACGAGCCGTGTCCAGGAGTACCGCTTTCTGGATCAAGCCCTTTATCCAGCCGCCTAACGCGAGCCTCCTAAGGTGTTGGTCGAGGCTCTTGGCTATTAAGCCATTGGCTGACACGACTATCGGTACAATGATCGCCGAGTCTACATCCCACATGTCGACAACCTCGCGTGCTAAATCAATATACTTGATTTGTTTGTCTTTCTCGGCTTTCACGAGGTTCTCGTCATGCGGAACGGATATGTCAACAATCATTGCACGACTCTCTCTTCGGTCCACCACCACTATATCAGGCCGACCCCAGTACAGCGTGATATCGCCATTATCGAGAACTGGGTCGGGCACATACCTGTAGTATGGCACCTCCGCTTCCACAAGAGAGTACTTCAGAGCAAGTTGCTGATGGATAATCCTGGCTACAAGGTTGTGTCTATGCAAGTATTCCCCGTTAGCTAGACGAGAACAACCAGAGATAATGTGGCGGATTGATTCACCCGGTCGGTGACATGCCCGACAAATGTCAACCGTGCCGTCCTTCACAATAAATCTCCGGTAGTTATTCGTCATAATAACTTCGTCCATAATTGCACAGACAAAACCTTCGGTTTCCCCAAAGAGGTCACCGACGCGCAGCCAGGCTACGGACGCTAGTTGATCTACATCGGGCCCATGAAGGGCCCGGAAAAAGCGTCCGTGGAGTTCCTTACTCTGCCATACTTCCCTGCGATCGTTAGTGTCAAGTACTACAGGTTTGCGCCAGTTCTCGTAAGCCAAGGAGAGAGGGGTGAGTCCCTTGTCCACTGCCACTACATCACGATGCATACCCACGTCGGCGGTTAGGAAATATTCCCTGAGACTGCATACCTCGCGATTGTGCAGGGTCTTAGCATTTAAAAAGCCTCGACCCCCACACTTCCGCGGGATATACAGTCTCATCACCGACGATCGTGGGTGATGCATTCGGTATGCAGTCAGCAGTGTACGGACCCGCCTATTCAGGGCATCAAGTTCCGTTTGAGTCCATTTGAGTACGCCGAAAGAGTACATCAATACCGGCATGACCCAACCGTTGAAGGCGCGCACCTTGTTTCCGCCTGAAAGAAGGCTATTGGATACCTTCTTCAGGCGTCCAAAGAAACGCTCCCTCAACGTTTGCTTCATGTCAGTAGCATTGATGCCTAACGCTTCCAACATACCCAAATACTTATAG
Organism: Mythimna impura; assembly: GCA_905147345.3. Lineage (NCBI taxonomy): Eukaryota > Metazoa > Arthropoda > Insecta > Lepidoptera > Noctuidae > Mythimna > Mythimna impura. The sequence continues at coordinate 10,163,794 of LR990348.1, read as the reverse complement.
GTTTCGGTTGGAGAGAGAGATCTCAAGTTTATGGAATCCGAGAGTGGGTACCCACGGATTCCACAATCACCCCTCTCTTTACATGCATGACTGCACATTTATCCACACCAAACTCCATCCTGATGGCACTACCTACTGAAGGTTTCAGTTACCTTCAGTAGCTCCATCAGTTGCAGATTGTTGGGGGCAAAAAGTTTCAAGTCATCCATGTAGAGGAGGTGAGATATAACCTGACCACCTCTCTTCAACCGATAGTCTAGGCCTGAATTCTCCAGCAGTGTGTTTAGAGGATTCAAGGCCAGGCAGAACCAAAGCGGACTCAAACTGTCACCTTGGAATATACCTCGCTCGATCCTTACCGGTTCGCTGTTCCTCTGGATATATCGACATCCTAGATAGCGAAGGACCGTCCTCCATTGCCTCATACATGACATCAAGAAGGTGCGTATCTTATCTTTGTGGTCTGGTTTCTGCACTTAGTCCTTATCGGACCATTGTGCATGACCTTTCGGGAACGCCGAACCTGTTGGCTAATGGCCATATCGATGAGGAATAGCTCCTTAGTACCGCGGGACCCATTCCTACATCCATTTTGAGAGGCAGACATGATAGTGTTATTATCTACATGGTGGTTAATCTTTGCTCTCAAAATGGATGTAAGAACCTTATAGACTGTCGGCAAACACGTAGTCGGTCGATAGTTTTTGGGTTCCGCGGTGCTACCAGATTTGTGGAGCAGGTGGGTATCTCCTGTTGTAAGAAACTCGGGTAGCGAGCCAGACTCCAAGGCGGTCTGATACTGAGATGCCAAACGAGCGTGCGATCTTTGAAGCCACTTTATGCAAAAGTTGTGCAGTCCGTCCGGCCCTGGAGATTTCCAATTAGGCAACGGACGGACTGCACGGGCCACATCTTGGGGGCTGATTGTAATTGCCCCCATTTCTGGTATCGCCTTCAGTATGACTGACAGGCACCGTCCAGATGTTACGCCAGAACGAACTCATGGCGTCATCATCCGGAAGGCGCGTGTCAGCCACACCTTGGTCCGGCTGCTCCCAAGCCCTATATACCCACCTTTCATAACTCCGGAATGTGCGATTCTGGGTGTACCGCTCAACCCACCGCTTATACCTTCGGATACGGTTTGCCCATGCGTACACCTTCTGCTTCAGGAAGTCGATGCGCTCTGTGACACAGGACATATAGTTTCGGGGGCTGATGTCAATCCCCGAAAACGCCCGTCTCACAAAGCGCATCACTCGTGGGCGAGTGTTACCATCCTTGAAGCTGGTTAGTTTGCCGATGAGTGCTCTATCCCCACCAATACGACGCTCGATCCTGCACTGCTAGGCCGGCACAGCTGGTTTTGGTCGTGTAGCTACGTCACTGTTTGGAAATTTGACGTGAGCTACACGACATGCCGCTACAGCCGCGCAGTACATTATCGAGTGTGTATCAGTGAGATCTTCGCAGTCATCAAAATAGTTTGACAACTGCGAATCCAGAGCAGCCACCATAGCGCCTTATTCTTATTACACATGGGCAAACGAGGTAACCGCGGCCTGAGTTCAAGCGGCATGTTGCGATACTCCCGAATAGCACACTCCAAAGCACTCCTCAATTCGTTGCTACATTGGGTACTTACATGTGTAACCATGTCAGTGCTCTCCTCGTCAGCGTGGTTGGAAAGATGGTTGGGCGGTGATACCTGTGAAGGTACCACCGTCTGCGACGAAGAGGCAATGGCATGGCTACCCATTTCCGTTCGGAGGCGATCAAGTACAGTGTCGTCCAACATATGATTACGCTGGATGACCCGCACCTGATCCGATAGTCGTTGGGCCGAAACGTTGACGGCTGGCTCAAACACCTGAAACAAAGAGAGCATCCGAACACGGTACGCGGTCAGGTTGTTTCCTCCCCTCTGTAGCCCCATAGTATGCGCGCATGACGTTTTCGTTAATCGATTGCGTCCATCGCATGCGCGACACACATCCTGGACCATAGATCCATAGCTGGGACCCTTATATTATTATTAATTTTATTAGTAAAATCACCCATGGTATTTTGTTGAATTCTTAGATAGAAATATGGTAGAACAACTCGATACATATGTGATGAAAGTCGATTAGAAACTATATTATGTAAGTGGGGTATCGTCAGGGTATCACCAACTGCAAGGACCGCTATCTTGCAGTTGGTGGCATTAAAACCTGTGATTAAACTAAATGCTACAAACAAAAAATATAAAAAAGGCACTGCATCAACCGCTTGAAAAGTGACTTGGTGTTAGTTTTTTCTTGTGGTCGGGTTTTTGATAATTAATTTTCCTTTTTTTATTATTAACTAGCTTTTGCCCGCGGCTTCGCTCCCGTCAACTGACTACTCTACCCTACACCCTAGGTCCAGGCGTTGTTGAGTTATGCGCTTACCAACACATTTTGCGATTCATTTTTATATTAATAAGCGCGCGTTTGACCGCTGCCTCAACTAATGGTAGTCGATGACATGGTCGCGATGCAGCACGCTTGCCTAAATGTAACGTATTCACTCATTACCTATTCAGAGTGATGGGGAAAAGCAACATTCTCAAAATGAGAATATTCTCATGAGCAGAGAACATACGAGAACTTAAGAGAACTTAAAACTGGTATGTGCTCCTTCCAATTTTAACATGAAACAGATAATTATGATGATTTTAATTATTAGATTTAATTTACATTGTAGTCTATAAATAGGACAATGGTGCCAAACTAGCAGCTATACTAAACTTATTACTTATTGATCCTGAACATAAAAGGATTTTTTAAATAATACTAAGAAAATTAATACCTATCTAAATTACAATAGTGTATTATAAAATATGTAATAACAAAAAATACATTGTATGCGCACGCGGTTGCTGCTCCACCCCGCCCGCTACCCCCCTGAGCACTTTGCTGTGGTTAGTACTGAATGAGCGGTCGAAGTGCATGAAGTCGAATTTAAAAGCCAAATCGGCTTTGTGAGATGTTACAACAGCAATATCAATTCGGAAAATTTGGTCTTTTCAAATATCGAATCACCAAATTCAACACTAAGGGCTTTATCACACTAGCGGTTTGCGAGCGGCTGCGGGGCGGGGCGGGCGCGCAGCGAATGCGTCGTGATCACGCCGCGGCTGTACAGCGAAGACGTCGCGGATGCATGGCAAATTCGCAACGAAAAACAAAAGTTTTCAAGGCGTGTTTGTAGCAAGTTAACGACGTATACACTCAATAACAAAATGGATTCCAACGAGGAGACACTGCTATTGGCTTTGTTACTTCGAAGACGCGCCGGTGACCCGCACCTCTTTGCCGGATATCGTTACCCGTCCGCAAAAATTCGCTGCGCATGCGCGGCGTGTTCGCTGCGCACCCGTAACGTATTCGTTGCGCACCCGCTTCGCTTTGAGGACGCTCGCAATCCGCTAGTATGATAAGGCCCTAAGTTCGAATGATAAACGTCTGGAACCCTTTGATAAGGTAAGTTTGTTTAGCTATTTCATAAAATCAATTGAATTTATTACGTTTGATAGGTTTTTACTTTAGATTTTTTTTTCATTCGATATTATTTGTTATTTTCAGAAAAATGCACAGCACGCTCTTGTTGCACGGGCAATCTACGTACCTGGACTGTCGTTGGCCCTAGTCTAACATCGACTATGGAAACAATTTTTCAAGATTTTAAATCCGACATTTAATCCACCTGATATAAAAGCTTTGTCTACAACATTTCTGGAAGAAGAATATGTAAAAATCAAAGATAAAATTGATGCAGAGATCAAAGAAGCCCAAGTTGTGCACAATGCATTGGATGGTTGGACAAACATTACCTGATTACTTATTTGAAGAAGTATGTAAAATAATAGATGAAATCGGAAATAACAAAATAATGCTGGTTAATACTTCTTAGTCAGAGTCGGAGGATATGGTACTCGTAGATGATTCAGTAGCAGAAGATATGGAAAGTGAAGAGAAACAAGTATATGAGTTATTGAACTTTAGCAATGATGAGAACAATGATCCACTAAACATGAACATATAACAAAAACAGTCTGAAAATGACTATCTAAACTTTAATGAATAATCAATATAAACCAAAGTGACTTAATTAGGTAGATATTTTAAATGTACTTTAGCAAGGATTATAGAATCAATAAATAATGAAGTTTAGTGAAGAATGAAGAAGGTTTTGTTACTCAGCTTTTAAGTTCTCGTAAATTCTCTGCTCGGAGAAAATTCTCGAGAACATATCCGCAAACTTCTAGCTAAGAGAATGTTCTCGGGAATTCCCCATCACCATGAATCTAAAAAAACCCTTGTGTTTTATTAAAGCCCTAGACAGCAAAACTTTGCAAACTACGTATTACGTACATTAGCAACATACGTACTATCATGAGAAAGACTTTTGGCATAGTCATGATATTATCGTCGCCAAATGAAATGATCTCAAGTGTAATAATAGTCTGCAGTACCAACAATGCAACAGCATAAATTTTGATAAATGTGGACAATTTCGGTCGAAGGCGGAATGGAGCCACGAGAGTAATAACTTGACATCGGATTGTTTCATTTGATGTTTTATGGCGTTATTACATATATTATGTTAGTTAATAGTCCTTATTTCAGTAGTTATTGTGTTACGTTTACGCAAATAATATACGTATATGTGAGAAAACGTGGGTCTGGAACGAACAAAAACGGTGAAAACCAATGTCACCAGCCTAAATTTTCCTGATGAGATTTCTGCAGAAATCCGTCTGTTATTAGTTCTATGTGTAGAACTTTCATTTTCAACCTACAAATTAATATTAAATGACAAACGTCACATGATTGCACTAGAAAATGTAAAAAAAAATTGTATATTTTCACAGGAATAAAAACTTCCGTCTTTTTAATACGTATATACGTCAGGTGAGATGGTGGACAAACGAGAGCCTATCATTAATAAAATAAAATAAAACGTATGTTTCTAAACTAAGAATATTACTGCACTGTCCGATACCGATGACACCGATTGTTGATTTCTATTATACATAAATTATGCGATTTAACAAAAATATGACTTACTTGTTCCACAGCTGGTTTAAGTAACGATATATATATTTGAGGTATAACACCCCAGCCGAATACTTCTATAGATACGTGAGGAAGATGACCAATTTCTAACAAAAACACTCTATGGAAGTAGCCCACAACGCCAGGTCGCATTACAATTTTCATTTCGATTTCTTCCTCAGGCTCTAATATTTTTTCAGAAGGCAATAATTCAAGAATAGTTCCATGTAGTTCATTTTCAAATATTGGCTCATTTAGGTATGTTTTGTATTGAAAATTTAAAAGTGCTGTGTTTGATATTTTTAGCTCTTCAATGGCGTTTTCATGAAAAGACCTGATTTTGAAATTAATACTTTCAGCACTTATTTTGTACCTTAAATCACAGCTTTGTCCAGTAACAATGATGGACTCAGGTGGCCCTCCCAGCACTTCACATTCCAAGATGGCGCGGACACTAATATTTTGTTTCGGTCTAAATATGACGTGCACGTACTGAACCTCGCCGGGTTTCAGCTGTCCTCGATGTAACACTAGCTGCAATACATCGTTTATGTCGATTTTGTTTGAAGGCTTAGAAAGCCTGGCAAACTTGTTTGTCCACTCAAACTCTGTGTTATAATCACCATCTATCATAGGTGTTACTTTTCTAATCATTTCAAATCTCATCTTTTCATTATCTTTGGTCATTATTGCAATCAATCTATTTATACTAGAAGCACTGTTTTTCTCAGGAATTGATGCGCACGATGTTTCATTAGTCAAAATATCTCGCATACAGGTTCCTAGAATGAAAAATTTGTGGTTACCTACTTCATGAATTTATCGAAAATCATATACTTAAATTGTCTTCACTTTTACACGTCAATTTAAACTAGATGAGACTGGTGTTTCTTAGCTGTCTCTTTCAAAGTCCATACCGGAAACAGGTAACATGGTCAAATCATATGAGAACCATGCAGATTAGTTAATTAGGGATGGTCTTTTGAGGAAATAACCAAATAGATTTGAGTGGACCTGTCTAGTCAATGCTACATTTGTCAATACTCGTAATGCTCATTTCAGGACTATTAAGTTCTACGACTTGACCAACAATGCCAAAGAAAGGAAATTTTGGTAGGCAATATAAAGTAAACTAACTGCCAGATTTGTGTTAAAAATATTGAAAACAAAAAACGATCCACGTAGTCTCTCACAAATTAAAGAAAATATAAGCTAAAATTTACAAAAATGTAAAGTGAGGAGTCGGTGTGGTGGTGATTGCGGGCGCGACATATCAAAGTGAGAAACCATAGTGGCAGGCGCGAAGTCCCGGCGGCACCAAGCGTCACAGCGTGTAGTAGCTTTGAACTTTCCTATCCACTCGTTGCAGCCACACTGCCGGGTCGTGCAAGCGAGCGTCGCGCTTCGTGGCGGAGATAACAAATCCAAAAAAATATTCATCGCGCACTTTCACGTCATGTAGTAGGTTCAGTCAGAAAAGTATCGGAAATGGATGATTTGTTTATGGTTTCAAATTAATATTATTTGAGCGTTATGCGGCATTTAAGAGAGCAAATTCGACGAAAAAGGCCAGATTTGTAGAAAGAAAATTCTTGGATTTTGCACCACGATAATACGCCTTCGCACAAGGCTATCATTGTGAACGAATTTTTGACCAAACACTCAACAAATACCATCGAGCAACCACCATATTCACCAGATATGGCTCCAGCCGACTTCTTTCTTTTTCCTAAACTAAAATTACCACTTCGTGGCACCCGTTTTCAATCGGTAAAAGACATAATGGAGAATTCGTGGCGAGAACTGAACTCAATTCCGGAAACAGCATTTAAAAAATGTTTTGATGATTGGATTATTCGTTGGCGTAAGTGTATCGTTTCTGAAGGAGCATACTTTGAAGGTGATAAAATAAATTTGGATGAATAACAAACATTTTGTGTATTATTCCCTGTACTTTCCCGGTACTTTCTTGTCAGAGTAGTACCTACATCTATATATATAAACGGTGAAACTGACTGACTGACATATCAGCGCACAGCCGAAACTACTGGGACTAGGGACATGAAATTTTGCACAAGGCTTCCTTTTATGACGTAGGCGAGCACTAATGGAGGATTTTCTAAAAAGGCATTAAAAATCACCACTTCTCTCTATATTTATGTTTAATTCAAGCACACGGTCTCGAGTATCTAACTTCTCTAAGCGCAATATTGAACTGTTTCAAGAAAATATGTATTAATTTTTTGTAACCTTTGAAAAAACAACTACCCGCTACAGCAACTCGCGATGTACAGTGGCCACCTTAGCGCACCCACACCGCGCTTGCAACCACGCTCGTCACGGGGTCTCACCCGCCTTAGTCACCGTGCGTTCGCTCTAAGCAAGTCTGATACATACAGTTTTTTCAGTTTTTAAACAAATACCTACCAGTGAGTTCATCGTCGTCAATAGGGATCTTGCCTTGACTAATTGCATTCGATACAAAACTTACTGGAAACTCAGGCTCTGTCTAAAAAATACAAATAATGGTATATTTTTTTGCAAACGTAATCAATTTATTGCATTTCAGCTAGACATTGGGCGGATTTCTGAATTGAGTATTTTGACTTAAGAACGTCTCAAACCATTCTTAACTGCTAAATTTTGACAGGTTTTCAGGGCAAAGTAGAGTTTGAGTAATTCTCAACTTCGAATGCTTAAATCAGAAACCGAGGATATTTCTCATAAAATACTGAATAGTAGTACTTACTACGGCAAGATTTGTTATTAAACATTTCTTCCATTGAAATCTATAACAAACTATGACTGGAGTTACATTTTGTATTTTTATGGTTTTGCTAAGTATGCTCCCATTCAAAATACATTGAAAATCGAGTCTCGGTGATAAGACAAAAATATTTGGGAAATTAATTTTACCGATTAGCTTTATGGCATCCTAAAAATGAAAATAATTCATCATTATCTTAAGTTTTAAAAGGATATTTGTAACTAATATGATACTAAATATGAAAGTAATTACTTTATTTTTGTGTCCTCTGAATTTTATTCTCATTAAATCACAATAAACTCTAGATTTGAGATTTAAGTGTTTAGTAGTATCAAATAGTATCTGCAGCTTCATAACTTCCTGGTCTTCTAACCGCTCTTCCACCATATGTGTGAGGTTGAAAGCCATCTTTATTTTACGAATGTCTTGAAAAAAATCCAATGATCCTTTTCGTAATGGCTCCACGGGCTTGGATGTTAGATAGTCAATAAACGTTCGTGATTGATGCGGAGCGAGTTTCTTTAGAATATTTTGAAGGTTTAAATCAGACTTCCTGTATTGTATGCAACAACACGTCATACTCTCTTCTTCATGAGCTATTTTATATGTGTGTTGCTTCTGAACGATTGCAAATGGCGGTTTAACACAAATTTCGAAATCCAATGGTAGTTTAGACACATTTTTGATGGTGATAATATCTGCAAAATTATGAAGGGATTTTCGATTCTCGGATCGGGATGAGTGTCTGGGATATCTCAGAAGTAGCCCGGAGTTCAGATCTGTGCCAGGTCGACGGCAATAGACTCTTCTCTTTTTAGGAAAATAGATGGAACTATGACATAACTAGTGAAATATTGATTTTACTGTGGATGTACTTTTGCTTCATCCTTCGAAAAATACAGACTTAATGTTAACTGAGTTGATTAAATCCGTACGCAAAATACACGCTTTAGTGGAGCTGCGGATACCAGCCCGAAATACAACTGAGTTGTTTATTATCTCAACTAGTCAACTCATCATCTATTATAATTTAAGAGCAAGCAAGAGATACAGTTTTCCTATACATGCTCGCTTCCATTCTAATCAAGTATTTGTTTTACTTTAAGTTAGCTTGAGAAAAATTAACCGCAAAATAAAATTTGTTTTGCAACGGCAAAACAAAATTTGTTTTGCCGTTGATTTTTGAAATTAGTAGGTACTTCTAACTTTTATGAGGCGAACCCCATACAAAATTATTCTTTTTTTGTCTTTGAAACGCCCCCGAAGCGAAAGCGAATAAAACAAAATAAAAATTAATAAAAACGGTCTGGCCGTTTTTGATTTTTAGTGAGACTAACGAACACTTGATTTTTATACATAAGATGAAGAAGAAGATTATTGTTTTACTATAAAGTTTCACACACCTGTCAACTTATAGAATTCACTGTACGGCCCGTAGTCATATTGTAGTTCTACAACCGAAGAGGACACTTCTATTTTCGGATCCACGAACTCTGCTATAATCGGACACTCCAATAACAGCTCTTTTTTATTTATCCCTTCTACACTGCCAATTAAATACCATGTTTCCTTGTACGTCGTCACTTTATGAGAGCAACCCGTTATCGTCAATTCAATTTTTTCCCCAGCGCCAACTTTAAATGATCGGGGTTGCAAATCGAAGAATCCTCTGAAAACAGAGTCATGATATAGTATATGGTTTCAATAAGAATCAACATACCCCAGTGTCTCAAGTCGAAAGTCTTATAAATAGTGCGTGTTGCCAGTGATGACATATGGTTACGAAACGTGGTCGCTCACAATGGGCCTCATCAGAAAGCTTAAAGTCACCCAAAGGGCCATGAAAGGGCTATGCTCGGAGTTTCCTTGCGTGATAGCATCTCTTTGCGTGATCGCATCAGAAATGAGAACCAAGGTTACCGACATAACCTGAAGAATAGCCAAACTTAAGTGGCAGTGGGCAGGGCACATTGCTCGCAGAACAGACGGTCGATGGGGCCGAAAGGTTCTGGAGTGGCGACCACGTACCGAAAGACGCAGCGTTGGAAGGCCTCCCACAAGGTGCACCGATGACCTGGTGAGGGTCGCAGGAATCCGTTGGATGCGAGACGCACAGGACTGGTCGTTATGGCGACGCTTGGGGGAGGCCTATCGCCAACAGTGGACGTCTTGCGGCTAAAATGAGGATGATAATTAGAATCGACCTTACTAATTCATACATACGTTGTTGCTTGTTGAGTTTTAGGTGGCTTATAATATTCACTCATCTCTAATGAATGCAACCGTGTCCCACAGTTTTCCACTATAACTTTAGCTTCCAAAGGTATTTTAGTAAAATGTCGTCCGAGAACTATTCGGTCCCTTAGTTCACCGACCAAAATACTCGTCCCGAAACCAGTCGCAGACAAAGGCACGAGCTAGATAATCAAAACACATGTTAAATATTAATCAGTGCAGATACAACTATGGACTACACGAGCTTCAACCATTTTTCTTTGATAAAATTGTTAATGATCTTTTTTTTAAATAAATTACACTAGTGCTGACCACGACCCCACCTGATGGTAAGCAGTGATGCAATCGTTAATGGTGAGGCGCACTAGTTTATGAAGAGCCTGAATAGGTGAGGTAGAGTGGCTTCAAGGCTAGAGTGAATACTCTAGCCTTGAAGCCACTCTATCTGAATGATAACTCTAATAGGATAAGAAATGGCATAGTATAGGAAGGTAGGTACGAGACAGACAAGCGACTTGAACTCACATGGAATTTTTTATTTTATTTTGAACTCTATTGCAGTTTTTATTCAGTATAATATCAATAAATTTTTGTAGTCAATACTAACGGACAGCGCATACACAACTGCAGGCTGCAGCTATGTCTGCGTTGACCGTTAGTATATATAGTAGACATACGATAGTCTCATACTCGTGGTCGTAGGAAGCAGTAAGCAGGTTAGCCAACACGCTACTTCAATACGATGTCAATCAATCTGAGGTGTAGATATTAGTGTTACTAACTTAATAGATCTTTGTTGTCTGCTGATGAAAATAAATTATTACAAAACTTTAATAATAAAAAAACCGATACATTTTTGTTTTAATTTTTAATGTAAAGTATGAATCATGTCCTTTTACCACCCAAAAATTTTCAACAGTTAAATCGACATTCATTTATCACAAAATTTTGTATAATAAAAAGTCAGTGATTAAAACCTTTCATTCAATATCCCACTTGGCCGTATTTGCAAACATTCGGTAAACCGATTTTGATAAAACATGTCTTCTAAGAACCATCGCTAGAACACCTGCTTTTAAATAAAAATAATAAAACCTCATCCAAATCGGTTCACCCGTTTAAGAGCTACGGTGCCACAGACAGACACGCACACATAGCGGTCAAACTTATGATATAATATAGGAATAATAAAGACATTAGTCACATGTGTGCATTTGAATCGCGTGTGTCGTACTAAACTAAAACGAGAGCAGTTTGATAAGTCAGTGATTCTTGACAAAAAAAAATATTTATAAGCCTTTTATCCTTGTAATTCAACGCATTCAATCCACAGTTTATCCAACTGTTTGCGGGAGAGTGTTGAATGAAGTAACAGTTCTTAGCCCTATTATCCCATGATAACTGACTACGCACGTGTGCACCCGTGCATAGTCTTGATGGAATAAATCAATATCAAATAAAATAATAATGTTTTAGCACACCGAAATCTATATTTTCCTGTTTTTTTTTTTTTTTTAATTCACGAGATGCAATAAGGCAACTTGCTCAAATATTGACCGTAGTATATCAATTGTTGATAGTTGACGAGAGCAGTGTTGCCTTCAATTACTGCGTGAGGAATGATAAAATGACTTATCAAACTATCCTCGTATTAACCCATAATCTTATTCCAATACAGTAACTATTTGTCTTCTTGTTATTGTTATATTGTTTTTTTAGTTAAATAAACAGCTTTATTTAACTAAAAAAACAATATAAGAAGAAAGTTCTTACATTCCATCCTAAGGTTGTCTGGTAGATATCGCTGTCAGCGATAAGACCGCCTTTGTACCCATAGATTTAAGTTAGTGTAAAAGTTTTGTTACTAATTTGGTGTACAATAAAGTTTATTCTATTCAATTCTTTATTAATAGGAAGAGATTTTACTTACGATGTCTTTTACTTTCTCTAAATGTAACACCACTTTATTAGTATAGGTAGCGGCGTCGATCAAATACAAAGTCAACGTTAAATCTTTCTCAGATTCCGGCTCTATGCAGCCTTCCGCAGGCGATATTTCCCATCTTCCATCTTTGCTCAGCTAGAAAAAATAACTACGGTGAGTAACAGTGACGATTCTTAAAAAATACGATGAGGAACAGACTCGATTGTCTCTCAAAATCGTTTGGGTTCAGATGGAAAGTGTGTTACACAATAGGGGTATGTTGATGTTCTCCACACAGTAAACTAAATTTTATTTTATTTACATTATACAATTGTTTTAACAGTAATAAACCCAAATTAACAAAGATATAGTCACCCAATGGCTCACTCAAGAGACGCCATTCACAAACTGATCACATACATATTGCCCTCGTATCCGGAGGGCTGAAAATTGACGAGGGTGACTCCAGTACCTAAAGGAGCTCCAAGCTCTGATGTCAGTGGATATAGACCTGTAGCAATACTCTCTGCATTTGCAAAAGTCTTCGAGTCTGCGTTGTGCTTTAGTATCCACTCGCAAGTAGCATCACAGCTCAATGACGCGCAACATGGTTTCCGGCCGGGTCGCAGCACCAATTCAAACTTAATGTGTTTCATGAACCAAGCCACTACGGTGCTGAATTCTGAGCCGGGTGCCCAACTGGACGTCGCCTACTTCGATTTCAGGAAGGCATTTGATAGTGTGGATAGTGACATGCTTTTAAATAAATTTGCAAGGGTTGGTTTTACCCCAGCCCTTCTAAAGTTCTTCTCGAGCTGCTTGAGCGGCCGTAAACAAATTGTTGACTACGCAGGCTACACTTCAGACCCGTATTGCACCCTTAAAACTTATTATAATGATTAATGATCTACCAGAAATCATTAAAAACGCAGGGTGTTTATTATTTGCGGACGATCTGAAGCTGTTCTTGCGGATAACGGATGAATCGCACTGCGAAGAGCTCCAGGGGGACATTGATGGATATTTGATCAGTCTGTGGGTGGCGTCTCTGAGTGCGGCTATTTTGCGACTACATTTGTTATCTTGGGTATGCCTGTTAAAACAATTGTATGTGTTAATAAATAAATAATTAAACAAAATAAGTATTAGTGCAAAGGTTGGTCAATCTCAAGTAACGCCTCAGGGAACCGCCACAAATTATAGAGGACAACGCATTAATTGTCACCCTCTGGAATTCCACCAATGAGCAAGAAAACATATCCAATCGCAAGCATCTCTATTGCCCGACTCACGAGTGGGAACACAAATAGGCATGAACATGGACTTACCAGTGCCGCGCTGAATTTGACATTAACTGGAGAGTCGTTAAATAGCGTTAGAATTTTCTCCGATTTCGTTAGTAACTTGCTTTGACCCCAGTGCAGTGCCATAGGAGTACAGGTTACAATCGGTCGGACCCCGTTGCCCATGATATGGCAAATGTCAATTGGTTTCGACAGTCCAAATAGATTCATCCTGTTACAAAAAAAAAACAGAAGCTTAAAACCCTGTTTATGGTACTGACTGAACAACGGGAATCCTAAACTAGGAATATCTGGCTTAAACTAAAGGCCTAAATAAACATGCCAGTACCTTGCACTAAAGTATGCAAGAAAAGAAAAAGGGAAAAAAATATATTTATTTCTTAATATATGGTATATTGAGATCTTATAATAAAAATAGATTCACATATACTACCATTACTAGCGTTGAAAGCTAAGTAAGCAAAAGCAGAAGTATGCCATGGTGGATGTCACACCAATCAGAACTTGTTATAGCTCTCTGGAATGCAAGATACTTGAAAACTATTGTGCCAGTTACATGCATGTATATATATTACTTTCAGTCGAACTATTGACCATAACTTTTAAATTTTCTAAGTGTTGCCAACACTATTTTCATTATTCTCACTGGAATAATGAAAATGGTTAGCTTATGTATATATATAAAGGTGCGCTATATAAAGAAAATAGGGTTAAATGATAAAAACAATTCTATTACGACTACCAATTAATTGCCCACCTCACAAAATATTCCTGCATGCCAATCACGCTTGTTCTTATACTGACTGGTAAGCATATCGTACTGTTCGGTTCGATTAAACCTTCTTTTATTCCAACATTGACTTCCAAAGTTGATTCTTCCTAAAATTACCGAACAAATAAATAATATGTGCCACTACGCTATACACTTGAAATATACTTAAATGATAAATAAAAAGATATGGTGTTTACATAAAAAATAAGAGTGTCTTGCAGTGGCGTAGCTTGGTAGGGGCCACGGCCCCAGGCGGCATACGAAAAGAAGCGGCAGGAAGCGCCAATTTATAAATTTTGAAAATGTAAAAAAAATACTTAGATATTTGAAATCGCGCGCGCAATGTAACGTACGGATGCAGGAAGTTTATTAGTCGCTATGCAGTCATTTTCATTTTTAAGTTACTTGGGCTTCTGATATCCGGTACTGCGTGAGGTTAATGATACTCAAAAGTATTTGCGAACCAAGGGACTGAATATACACCAGTGTGCTCAGAAAATGAAAATACTTTATAGACCTTATTACAAGAAAATCAAGAGGAATTTGTTAACGGACCTCTCCAATATTCTAAAAATTCATGCGAACAGCTTAGAATTTCTTTCGAATCCCCAAGACGAATCAAGAGAAACGCAGGTCCTCCCTCACCGGACATGGTAAGTTCGGGAGGTTCCTGCACCGAATTCGCGCGGAAGAAACCCCTGGGTGCTGCCATTGTGTGGACCGTCCGGAGGACACGGTGAAGCATACGGTAGAGGTGTGCCCCGCCTGGGCAGAGCAACGCCGTGTCCTCGTGGGGGCGATCGGCGGCAGTGATCTCTCGCGCCGGGCATTGGTACAGGCCATGGTCCGGAGTGAGGAGGAGTGGGCAGGCGGTCGCCTCCTTCTGCGAAGCAGTAATGCTAGCAAAGGAGGCGGCCGATCGCGTGAGGCAACGGTCCTCACGCCCTAACCGCCGCGCCGCTGGGATTCCGATCCCGATTTCCGGCCACCACGGGCTTGCGGACGGCGAGTAATGGGTGGCTCGCCGTCCGACCGTTCGGTAACTGCCCGGACCGAGCCCAAGTCGTCGACGGCGCGTATTGTTCCACGCGCGCCTCAGGGAGATGTCAGCAAATCGTAGGGGCCCAGCAGGGCCGAAGCCTACTGGGGCCACGGGTAGTGTGAAACGGTAGTGTAAAAGTCTGACACTATCTCTCACTCCGCCCAAGACCGGGATTTGTTATTAGATGATTTTCCCACGTAAAAAAAAAAGACAAATCAAGAGAAAGCATATTTTCGGTGACGGAGATGTAGATGCTGGGTTATCGTACGAGAATGAACTGAGGCGAACAATATTTACTTAAGGAGACAGAATGATTACTGAAATTCGTGATCGATTTCAACAGCTGCAAAATCTAGCGTAAAAATATGCCTTTTTAATGCATGCAGTAATGCTGGGCTCGGGAGAACTTAACCTAAATCAAACTCCTAAGGACATAAATACAGAAGAGTTTCGACTTGAGCGCGCACGTCTACGAGCATTCGTAGGAACAGACCCAGATTGCACAAAGGAACTCTGAAGTCTGGAAGTCTGGTTCTCTGGCCTTATTAAAATATATTATTCAGTCTAAACTAGAATAAGGCTTACCCAACATATTCATAATGTTAAGATTTTTTTTAACCTCTGCCATAAGCAATGCTAGATGTGAAAGAAGATTTTCAAAATTTCAATTAATTAAAAATTACTTAAGATCTACTATGTCTACCTTCATCATCATCATTTCAGTCGAAAGACGTCCACTGTTGGACATAGGCCTCCCCTAAGCATCGCGACAGCGACCGATCCTGTGCGTCTCGCATCCACAGCATACCCGCGACTCTCACCAGGTCGTCGGTCCACCTTGTGGTATGCCTTCCAACGCTGCATTTTCCGGTGCGCGGTCGCCACTCTAGAACCTTTTGGCCCCATCGGCCATCCGTTCTACGAGCAATGTGTCCTGCCCACTGTCACTTTAGTTACACTATGTTTACCTTAAGCTGATGATCCCCGCATTAACGCCGGCGTTCACGCGCCATTGTCTTACTATTGTGTCTCTAATTACGCACTCAAAGGTTAGGATTAACATATTTTTCCCATAGAAAACGATATAAATGTTGATACAAATAGTTGTTTAAAGGACTTTGAGTTAAAAAATGCACGTACAGTACATTTAATCAAATTTTTGTCCAAAGAAATACTTTAGCTTAGGGATCCATTGTCGGCCACATCATCGCTTACCATCAGGTAAGCAAGTAAGTAAGTCAAACGCGAGTCTATCAATAATAATAAATAAAAAAAGTTTTATCAAAATAGGTTGACGGATTTATCTACTGATTCCTTTTATGTCGATGTTAAAGTCTACCCTGCAGGCTGCAGTGGGTCTATTTCTTTTTAACCGACTTCAAAAAGGAGGAGGTTCTATGTTCGGCTGAATATATTTTTATTATTATTATTTTTTATTAATCCAAGTTCATCTCAATTGCTGTTATAAAAATCGTTGAATCTCGGCTAAAGGTCATATTTGGCGGTAATCTGAATTCTGAATCAAGCCCTATATTGGCAATAAATACTTTAACAGTTTCTTATTTGTTTTTATTATTGCATGTACCTAGTGTTAATTTTTATATAGATGAACTTCCTGGGAATTTTTGATGTATGTATGGTACAAAATATGATCCATCTGAAGCAGTGGTATAAGTTTATCTTGACTTTCAATAAGTTGTGCGAATTACTACTTACGTCCGTCAAATAAAATGTTTAGTCAGTTAATATTAAAAAAACAAAGGGCGGCCCGACCCCAAGTAGCGAAAACCCACGCTACGCCACTGGTGTCTTGCAATGTACCTGCTATGAGTCGTTTCTTAAAACCTTTTTTAATTAATAAATAATTGATTGCCATGTATAAACAGAACATAATTATGTGATTCTATCCAGCGGGGTCACTCGAATAGCTTGATAAAACTGGTGGCATTGCATTTGTTTGTTCAATGTACCTCACGAATTTACATAAGATATTTAAATTAATTTGTATACTACTTCAATAATTTTACTTGTCAATATTAAAGACATTTCACAACGTATTGAAGGAAATAATAGCATTTGTGAAGTGTTGGATTTCAAATTTGCATGGAATTTGAAGAACCGGTCGGCTACCATGCAAATATGCTGCTTCTCTCTATACTGCTTCAAAGACACTTGAATTTCCTTTGACACACTTAAATGTGCTGCGGAGCGGTCATGCTAGTAAAAATTCACTAACCGAGAAAAAGCAATCTGCGTTTCAACTTACCGCTGATTGTTCCAATGTGAAGTAACCCTGAAAATCGTTGGAGCTGATAATGATTTCAGTATAATAAGAAAAGTCGATGAAGCAGGCACGCTGCTTGATGTCGGGCGCCGGCGTGATGGCGGGCACCATGGCGTTGTACATCACCGGCACCACGATCGGAGGACTGTCCGACTTCTCCAGTTCCAGCTCAAGTGACGTTTGATTAGCTCTCACTAAATTCGCTGTTAATGTGACCTAGAATATTGATAGGATTTACTTTTCAATGTTGACTTAAATCGAAACTCAAGTTTCATTTTTTATTTTCTCGTATCCGTTTCTTTATTTAATCCAATTGAGCGAATAATAGATATACATATGCAAATATATGGTAGAATTTGTGCAACACTGTCACAACTACAGATTATGTGTTTGCGGAAAACAACATTGCAGTGTTGCTGGCAACATACTGATACACTGTGTAAACAAAACACAACATGATAATTCTCACAACATGCAATATTATGAGAAATATTCCACCCTTATTGCATTTATTTCAGAAGTATACGGAGCTATCAGGAACAAAGGGCTAAGTGCGCATCAGAAAGACGATACACATTTTTATGAAAAAATTAAACACATGTATGAAAAGATGATACACATGTATGAAAAGATGATACACATGTATGAAAAGAGGGTGAAGGAATAGAAAAGTATGGAAGAAGAAGACAGGTGCATGTGATTGGGCGACTGGCTGCTACGTTGTGTCACGGGTTCGAATCCTGCATGAAACAAATATTTGTATGACAAGAACTATGTGTAGGCATAGATAGTTGTTCCTGGTCTGAATGTCAAGTGTTTATAAGTTTACATGTTTGTGAATGCCTTCACGATACAGGATTTTTTTTTTTTAATAAAAAATAGTGAAAGAACAAGAATAAGAAGAGAAGAATAGTGTATGATAGTGATATAGTGTAGGGTCATGATAGTGTTCATCACATAATCATATTTCTTGGGTGGGAATCCAACCCACGACCTCCAACATAGCAGTCAGGGCCACTAACGACTAGACCAACAGGCCAGTTAAGTGAATAGTAACGTTGATATGATTACAATCTCCAACAATCGCATCGAGCCTTTTCAGGAAGAACATCGTAAGCGACAGTTTGCGCTTCAAGGAGGAAGGAAAGTATGGGGGTTATTCTTTTGTAATTATAAGTATTTATAATAATATGAAAATTGAAACTATTCTAATAGATCAGTAATTTTATGAGTATTTTCAATCTATTAAATTTATTGCATTCATTCAATAAAATTTGATTACGTTTCATGACTATGAAAATATCTGACTTCAAAAATATTTTATTTTATTGTTATTTTTTAAACTATTCTAACAGATCTTTAATTGCATGAGTATTTTCTCTCTATTTAATTTATTGCATTAATTATTTATTAAAATTCGACCATGTTTCATAACTTGACTATGACAATATCTGACATCAAAAATATTTTATTTTATTGCAATTTTTTTCTTTTTTACGATAGTGAATGTCAATGTGAAATATAATGATTTGTGTCATAATGTTTTAATCAAAACAAATGAAATGAAGAATAATTAAATGTAGATAATCGAATATTTCTTAAGAAAATAAAAGGCTTTATTATTTATTCTTTACAGAAAGATAGAGGGTAGGTTATCAATTTCTGCAAAAAAACAGCAATCTGTCGCTTACGATGTTCGTCGATATGTTGAATTACCATAACTGATATCCTCGACTCGGGTTCGATATCAACTTTACAAGGCTCAATGTTGAACTCTCTCGGCCATTGAGGTATTTGCGGTTTAGGGAAATCGGCCACTGCGTAGTCTGTCAGTCTTATGCTGCTGATCTCAGGACCATCCGACGAGATCTTCAAAGATCCGCTGACGTACACAACTGACTCGTTTATAACATCCAACTCCATTGTCTTCGGAACACCTATCCCAACAAATATTAAAATATTGAATATTTTTACAAAATCCTTCCAAGTTCAAATGCCCGCTATAATGTTTTTTTTTTTTGGCAAATAAACATTATTATCTATATATATAAAAGGAGAAACTGACTGACTGACATATCAACGCACAGCCTAAACTACTAAGACTAGGAGCGTGAATATTTTACACAAAGCTTTGTTTTATGACGTAGGCGAGCACTTAGAGAGGACTTTTCAAAATTCGCACCCTAAGGGAATGAAACGGGGGTCCAAAGTTTGTATGATGAAAGCCTTCTTTCACGCGGGCGAAGCCGCTGGCAGAAGCTAATATAATATAACATAATTGTATGCTCTTCTTAAAGTTTATTTACAAGCGCATTTGTAAAGCTTGCTATGCTACGCCCGTAGCAAACACTTAAATTATTTGTAAAACAATTTTTACCACTTTTGATATCGATTTCCAATAAATTAAAACTTTACTAGGTGTCTCGGCGACGCAACGCAACTTTGCTTGAAGGCGCCAGTTACTTCCTGCTGATTATTATGGAAGTAGACCTTGTTAAGGTAATATTGAAACAATTGATTTCCTGACTTGGTAACTTACTGCCAAACCACATAGCGGTGTTTCGTCCGAATTTTAAATTTACTACGATCGTAGTAGAATAAGATCCCAGAGCAATAAGACATAACTTATTTTTACAGGGATGAAACCTTATGTTCTCAGTAGCGTCTCTTGTGCTTTAAATACCTATGTGCTTGTGGAGCTCCCCCTTGGGGAACTTAGGCAGGTACGAGGTGAGAAAGGGAACTAAAAATAAGAGTTACTTAACTTATTTTTTATGGCTGATTTTTAGATATGTTTTGTAGAATATTATTCTAAAGTAGTATCCATAAGTATCAGACACTTTCTATGGGCCAAAACTTTTGTCAGACGCTTTAAAGCCGCACAAAAAATAATTGGACTTTACTTATTTTTACATGGCTGATTTTTATATAATTATGTTTTGTAGAATATTATTTTAAAGTAGTATCCATAAGTGTCAGACACTTTCCATGGGCCAAAACTTTTGTCAGACGCTTTAAAGCCGCACAAAAAATAATTGGACTTTACTTATTTTTACATGGCTGATTTTTAAATATGTTGTTAAGGTTTAAATATGTTATTTCAAAGTTATATTTCATTAGTTAGACCAATTGTAGTGACCAAAAATTCCCTAAACACAAAAAATATTCAGACGAGAGTATGAGGGCGAGAGCACTATGCATGCGTTTCAAAGCGAGTGAGACATCTATAGTAACTCGTTTCCTCTTACTTTAACTCACAATCTGTTATGCGTCTAGTACACGATCATGCAAGCGTCAATCAATTCCATCAATCATGATTGCTGGTTTTTGTCAGTCAGTACAAAATAACGTCAATCATCGCATTAGGCGGTAGGTTTTTCGTCAATAAAAAAATTTACCGTGGCAAAAATGAATGTATGTGCCCTTTACGTTTACGCGCAAGCGCGAACTGGTCTGTTAGAGCACACGATTTTGTTGTTTACAATACGGCCGATGTTTCGTCGTTTTTTAAGGTGGGAAATCGTCTAATGACTTCTCTCGCTCTTGGGCGGAGGTCAGATTTTTACTGACTAAAACCCACTCGTTTGTTCCTTCTTTGTCTAGCGTTCCAGTCCCGAGGGTTCATTTTCACTTAAGCCATGGGCCCAGTAGGCTTTAACCCTGCTGGGCCCCTTCGATTTGCTGACATCTCCTTGAGGTGCGCGTGGAACATTACGCGTCGTACAATACGGTCGACGTAACTTGACGATTCTGAACATAGACTCTGCGAACTTTAGCGCATGTACACTCGTAAAAAACTGGTATTGGCTTTAATTTTTTTTAAACCAAACGTCGACGTCTCACTCGCTCTGAAACGCATGCGTAGTGCTCTCGCTCTCATACTCTCGGTTGAATAATTTTAGTGTTTAGTGGATGTTTGGTCACTACAATTTGTCTGACTAATGAAAGATAACTTTGTAATAGTTACCAATATTATATTTAAAAATCAGCTATGTAAAAATAAGTAAAGTTTAATTTTTTTTTGGAACTTTAAAGCGTCTGACAAAAGTTTTGGCCCATGGAAAGTGTCTGACACTTATGGATACTACTTTAAAATAATATTCTATAAAACATATATAAAAATCATCCATGTAAAAATAAGTAAAGTCCAATTATTTTTTGTGCGGCTTTAAAGCGTTTGACAAAAGTTTTGGCCGATGGAAAGTGTCTGACACTTATGGATACTACTTTAGAATAATATTCTACAAAACATATATAAAAATCAGCCATAAAAAATTAAGTTAAATAACTCTTATTTTTAGTTCCCTTTCTCACCTCGTACCTGCCTAAGTTCCCCAAGGGGGAGCTCCACAAGCACACAGGTATTTAAAGCACATGAGACGCTACTGAGAACATAAGGTTTCATCCATGTGAAAATAAGTTATGTCTTATCGCTCTGGGATCTTGGACTATAGATTAGTAGCGCTTATAGACCTCGTTACGTAAGTAGCACACTCTTGTAGTAACATTTTATAGAGCTACGTTCGTAGCGCTTGTAGACCTTGCTACGCACGTAGCACAATATTGTAGTCTCATTCTAGCTACGTTCGTAGAGCTTGTAGACCTCGCTACGTTCGTAGCGCTTGTAGATCTTGCTTCGTACGTAGCACACCCGTAACATTCTAGCTACGTTCAAAGATCTTGTAGACCTTGCTACGTACGTAGCACGCTCTAGTAGTACAGTAACATTCTAGCTACGTTCGTAGCGCTTGTAGACCTTGCTACGTACGTAGCACACTTGTAGTATCATTCTAGCTACGTTCGTAGAGCTTGTAGACCTCGCTACGTTCGTAGCGCTTGTAGACCTTGCTACGTACGTAACACACTTTTGTAGTATCATTCTAGCTACGTTCGTAGAGCTTGTAGACCTCGCTACGTTCGTAGCGCTTGTAGACCTCGTTACGTACGTAGCACACTCTTGTAGAAACATTCTATAGCGTCATGAATCTTACCTAAACTTATTTTTCCAAAATCTAAGCACGGAATGCTAAACGTAAGCGATGGATATATTACTTCGCCTCTGGAAATAATAAAGTAAAATTTTAATTAAAATTATCAAAGAACAACAACAAGTTCAGTAAACGTTAGTAAACTTACTTCAAATAGAGCTTTAAAACAACATCTGTGTCTCGAATGGTAAAGTTTATTTCCTCAAAATACGGTCCCTGATTAGAGTTGCAGAACGATATTACGAATATTTCTTTATCTCCAGGTTTTAAGCAGTGCATCTCTGGAGTACATGATATTATGCTGCCAAACAAGGGAGGTACGACTTTGTACACTATAACACCATTTATGTGTCCTGAAAATGTTGATAAATCAAAATTATATTTATTTATTCACACAAACATCCATACGTACATAAATCGTTACGTACTGGCTCGACTCCTAGCGGAAGGAGTAGCCCACACTAGCAGAGGAAAAAGGAGGATCCAAAAAAGGAAAAAGGAGGCCCTTGACCAGCATTGAGACAAATTAGGGTAGATAGACAGACAAATCACAAAAATTTACCTTTATCTACTACAACGCGTATGGCTTTGTCGAAAATGGGCGTGAAGAAACGTAACACCGAGGCGTTTACTCAGAAGTGGAATAGTTTAGGCTGAATAAAAACATGAGCTATAACATACCTTTATTGATAGCAACAATCTCATAATGGTAAGGCTTGTTGATGTAGACACGGTCCATGTCCAGCGTCTCGACGTTGAGGCAGATGGCGGGCGGCAGCGAGGCGCCCAGCAGCTGCAGCGGCACGCGGTCCAAGAGCCCGTCGATGTCCAGGTACGCGGTCGAGCGGAACTCTCCTATCTCTTGCGGACGAAACGTTATCGTCAATTCTGTCACCTTATTAGGCCATAGTGTTCCTTTCTGTAGATGAGTTTATTTATTATGTATTTTTTTATTAAGTACATACTTCTATACTTAATATTATAAAGAGGAAAGATTTGTATTTTTGTTTGTTTATTTGTATGTTACGATCTGGATCTATTTTCAAAACTCTTTCACCAACAGAAAGCTACTTTATCACTGAATAACATAGGCCTATATTTTCTATTTCCACGCGGGCGAAGCCGCTGTCAAAAGCTAGTAATGAATGAACTGAAAAATTACTGGACTGGTTTTATAAATTCTTTCACCAACAGAAAGCTACTTTATCACTGAGTGACCTAAGGAAGCAGACGAAGCTGCTGGCAAAAGTTAGTTATAAATAAAATACTAAGGAGTTAAGTCTTCATTGATATGACCATTAGCCAACAGGTTCGGCGTTCCCAAAAAGATCTGTCGACATGTTGGATATACTATTAGAAGGCCGACTCGACGCCTCAAATATGGCTCATGAAGGTGCTAAAATCGATACAACACTTCCCACCTTCTTGACGTCATGTATATAACAATGGAGGGCGATCCTTCGCTATCCAGAATGTCGACATATCCAGGGAAATATCGAAAGTGGTAACCCTTGCCCAGCACTAGCGTATACAATATACGATAGAAATTTAAAAATAATTTAAAAAGCTTCACTAAAGTATCACTCAGCTAACCGTGCATTGTCATGAATACCAAACGTGTAGGCAACATAGTACATATTTGTTTATTCAGCGGCATTTACTGCCGGTAATCTTGTACGTTGATATCTGGATAATGCAGTGGGCTGCAATATTGTAGCTGTTTATTGTCCCATAAACAAATAAAATAAAACGTTTCTACAGCTCAACCGGTCAGGGATTAAAAATTTAGTTAAGATAGGACTCGTACATACTAATCCTATACTTATAAAATGCTTTGTCCTGAACATAATATATAATACCCTCCATGTTTCGGTTTCTCTTTGTATGACTTAGGCATCCGATAAGTAAGGACTTTCCGAAATTCTACCCCTAATGGGCTGAAAAAGGGGACCAAAGTTTGTATGGGATAACATGATTCCTTGGTCTAATCTACTTCAAATTTTGCATGAACATTCTTTATCAAAATTGACGGAAGACGAGTTACATATTTTATTGAAATTCATGTTCTAACGGGGTTAAAAAGGGGTAGAAAGTTATTTTAGGGGTGATTTGCTTCGAAGTTGATATCAATATTCCTTAGTGCTTTTGATTTAAATTACATTTTATTTTGACACATGTTTGAAAAATCAATCTGAAGATGATGAAGAAGAAGATTACAAAATTAGTAACTTACAAATTCCAATTAAAAATCCTATTGCAACCATTTTCGACTTCTACGCGGACGAAGTCGCGAGCAAAAGCTAGTCTATATAATTATATAAAAGGAGAAACTGACTGACATATCAACGCACGGTCGAAACTACAGGGCAAAATTTTGCACACGGCTTCTGTTGAGTACCGGACGCGGCGGACGGTCAGCTATTACCATTAATTTGATCTTAATGAGTATGTAAGTAAGGTTGAGTGTGAAATAAAACAACCGAGTACTAGATACTGATCTAATTTTATCCATATATTGAACTCTATTGACAGTACTCTTAACTAAACGGCGGAGAATTTTAACACCGACTTCTAATTCGACGTCAACGACATCTAGTTAGGCAATGTGTAACTAATACATATTTTTTTTGAACTTAAATCTTGGTGAGCGTATTTTGAACAAGCATGTTTCTAAACATACCGCCCACCAAGGACGTTACTGAAGGAATGTCCTTCTCGAACCTGGGTCTGACATACACTTGATCTCAGGTTTGATCTAAAGTCTTAAATTAAGTAATTGTACTACATAAATCTTAATATCTAACATTTGAAAACCTTAATTAAACTACTTATTTGGCTAAGCTTCTAAAATAACAATGTGACATAACAGACATACATAAATTCAGTGATCTGCAACTGGTAAAATACAAAGTTTCGATGTTGGCCTCTTAATAGTAGAGGATTTAGTGCGTAATGTGACTACACGGGTGATGTTATCAGCACCGGGATGTTTCTCTACTACGCGACCTAACATCCAACGACTTGGCGGCAAATCGTCTTCCTTAACCAACACAATATCTCCAATATTTGGCTCAAGAATTTTATAAGACCATTTGTACTGGTTCATAAGATTGGACAAATATTCCTGGGACCAGCGTTTCCAAAATGATTGCAGCATCCCTTGAATAAATTGCCACCGTGACAAATGACCAACATTACTACTTTCATATTTATTATCTGGTACATTCACTATTGGTTCTCCAATTAGGAAGTGTCCAGGAGTTAAAGGTATCGGTTCACCAGGATCAGTAACATTAATGACGCTCATTGGACGTGAATTTAAACAAGCTTCTACTTGATTGAGGAGTGTGCTCATTTCCTCATACGTCAAAGTAGCATCACCAATGACCCGTTTGAGGTGAAACTTTGTGGATTTCACACCTGCTTCCCAAAGTCCACCGAAATTAGGGCTATGTGGGGGAATGAAGTGCCACTCAGTACCGTTGGCCTCGAGTTGTTCTGCTATTGCTGTCTGAATGGATGCTAAATGTTGCAATTCTCGGGAGGCACCTACAAATGTAGTGCCATTGTCGCTCCATATGTTGGCGCAATGACCTCGCCTAGACACAAAACGTCTGAAGGCGGCTAAAAAAGCTTGTGTGCTCATGTCACTGACGACTTCTAAATGTATAGCACGGGTGGACATACACACAAACAAGCATATGTAGCCCTTGTACGAACGGTGCCCACGACCTTTCGTTGTCCTAATATTAATAGGGCCAGCATAATCAACACCGCTGTGTAGAAACGGTCGCGCTGGAGAACACCTAACCGTTGGAAGCGAACCCATCATTTGGTTCTTGATGCTAGCGCGATGTTTAGCGCATGTTACACATTTTCGTACATGGTGTTTGACTAGGTTCCTGACTCCTATGACCCAGTAAGCTGTTCTTAAATAATTTGACATTAGCTGCGGACCTCCGTGCAGAGTCTTTAAGTGGGCATCTGCCACTATAAGGTTTGTCAGATGACAAGAGTTTGGCAATACTATCGGATGCTTTGTGTCTTCACTCAAAGGAGCTTTCTCAAGTCTACCTCGAACTCTGATAAGGCCTCTGTCGTCCAGATATGGACAGAGTGAGTTGAGCTTACTAGATTTTAATTGTAAATAACCTTTGTCCTGTAATTGTAAATATTCTACTGTAAATATATCCTTTTGTGTTTGTCTTATACAACATTCTAACGCTGCTTCTAGTTCTAACTTTTGTAAATAACTATGTTTAAAAGTGTTATTCCTTAAAAACCGTCTGCAATATGCGATTACCCTAACTAATTTTTGTAATGACGAATACCGCTTGAACATTGAAAGCTCTGGCACTACAGCAATGTGTGTTTTTGTTGTTTGCTCTAAGTCGATATTCAAATCATTTGGCCTTTTATAAACTATTGTTCTCTCAGTTAGAAATGATGGTCCGGAAAACCATAAACGATTATCTATCAATGCACTAGGTAAGATACCTCGTGAGGCGCAGTCTGCTGGATTGTCCTTGGTTTTCACATGAAACCATTGAGATGCCTTCATCGTGGTCAATATTTCTGAGGTGCAATTCGCCACAAACGTCTTCCATCTGCTTGGATGGCTGTTAAGCCAAGCCAACACGACAGTGGAGTCTGTCCAGGCCTTGATTTTATCCCTAGAAATATTCAGGACATCTGCTATTTCTATTAGAAGATTTGACAGTAGAACTGCTCCACACAACTCTAAACGAGGTATACTAATTTGCTTGACGGGGGCTACTCTAGTTTTTGCAACCAACAACGAAATATGAACATTGCCTACAACATCTACTAGCCGCAAGTAAATCACGGCCGAGTACGCGGTTTTGGAGGCGTCACTGAAGCCATGCAGTTCAAGATCGTCGTGCGACTTAGTTCCAAGCCAACGAGGTATCCGGACTTTGCTAAGTAGTGACAACTCTTCACGGTAAGTACTCCATTCTTTTATTAATTCAAAGTTCAGTTCTTCATCCCAACTAACACCTGCAAGCCATAATTTTTGGATGAATGTTTTTGCTAAAACCACACTAGGAGCTAACCAACCTAGTGGATCGAACAATCGGGCTATGTCCGAAATAATTGTCCTTTTAGTTACAGGTGCAGTCGTCAGAGGCGGAAGGTTCACCGAGTACTGGAAGGTATCTTCGTTGCGGTTCCAGGTAAGTCCCAAGATTTTTATTGTACTATCTAATTTGATTTCTAACCCTTTCTCTTCTTTGTGTTCTATCTTCTCTAATTCATTGTTCTGTATTTCTATTTGTTCTATTGTTTTGTCCTTATTTCTATTTGTTCTTGTTTCATCCGGTTGTTTTTTAACTACATTGTTTTCAATTGTTTCTATTCTCTTAAGCATTTCTTGACTATTACTATTCCATTTTTGTAATATAAATCCGCCTTTTCCTAATAATGCTATCATTTCCTTATATATTTCAATACCTTCTTCTACACTGTTGCATCCTGTCATTAAATCGTCCATATAGAAGCAATTTAAAACCTTATCTGCAGCTAGTGGGTAGTTTTCACCTTCATCAACAGCGATCTGACGTAGAGTTTTGACTGCTTGGTACGGTGCAGAAGCTGTTCCAAAGGTCACAGTCACAAGCTCGTAATCTTGTATCTCTTTGTCCGGACTGTCACGCCACAGTATTCTCTGGAACATTGCATCTTCTTCTGCTACCTTCACTTGGCGATACATTTTAATTATGTCCGCAACAAGTCCTATAGCACGTACTCTCCATTTTAAAACCGTGTGACGTAAATCAGCCTGCAGTGTTGGACCAACCATGAGCGTGTCATTTAGTGATACTCCTTTGTTGTTCCTTTCAGAGGCGTTGAAAACAACACGAACTTTAGTCGTGGTCTTGTCTTCCCTAATGACTGCGTGATGTGGTAGATACACTGCTTCTTCCCTTTTGCTATCATCTTTTTTCACGTGCCTCATATGACCTAACTGTAAATATTCATTTATTACTTCTGTGTATTTTTCTTTTAACTCTTTGTTCTTTGCTAATCTTCTCTCTAATGCTTGAAATCTTGATTTAGCTATGCCACGTGAATTTCCAGACTTACAAGGAGGATCTTCGTCTCGGAAAGGTAACCTGACTATATATCTACCATCGCTATCTCTCTTAGTAGTCTCACTATAAAGCTCTTCGCATTTCTTTTCCTCTGGTGTAAATATCTTTTTAGTACTAATATGCTCTTCAATTTCCCAAAATTTCTTTAAAATATCATCTACGTGCACCATGCAATGCATTACGCTAATTTTATTTCTACTTTTGCTTTCAGGGCCCACTGCACCTGACAGGACCCAACCTAATCTAGTACTCTGTGCTACCAGAGACTACCAGAAGGACTCTTAACTAAACCTTCCTTAATTATACAGCTATAAACATCAGCACCCAACAGAATGTCGATTTTGTTGGGTGTGTTGAATTCTGGATCTGCTAAACACAGATTGTTGAGCTCTAACCAGTCGAAAGCATCTGTGTTTAAGCTTCGCTCTGGTAAGTAAGAGGTGATCTTGCTTAAAACGTAAGCATTAAACGTAAACTTAAAACTAAATTCGACGCGAGACTTTATCGTTATTTGTACCATGTACTTTGTCATGGTTGACCTATTGTCTCCTAACCCTAAAACAAACCCTTCAATTGGAATCTTTTTCAGGTTGAGAAGTTGAACTGCTGCTTCAGTAACGAAACAAGCCTGCGAACCTTGATCGAGTAAGGCTCGTACTGTTTGGTATCTACCCGTCTTTGACTCGGCTTTTATTAGCGCAGTGGCTAATAAAACTTGTCTGGGTTTGGGTACCTTCCCTGTTGACAAGCAAGCAACTATCTGATTAGCACTAATCGAAGGACTAGCACTATCAGCAGCTGGCATTGCTTCAGGGTTTTGGTCTTGGTTAATATGTAACAGTGAATGGTGGCGCTTTTGGCAAACTTTACAACTAGTGTCCTTTTTACAGCTTGCAACTGTGTGGTTGCTACCTAAGCAGTTAAAGCATATTCTGTTTTTACGTACAAATTCACGTCTAGCATCAAGCGACTGGTTTGCAAACTTTTTACAAAAACAAAGTTTATGGCCTTCTGAACAGAATTCGCATTTCATGTGTGATGATGAGTTTGTGGCAAGCATTGTCTTAGGCGTATGGTTTGAACTGTTATTGTTGATCTGATGAACTGAACCCTTTTTTGGTTCTATGCACTCAAATGCGCGGAAACGTTGTTCCAAGAATAATTTGAATTGATCCATGGTAGGAAAATCATTGGAAATGCTACCGCTGACGCTTATTTCCCATTGTTTACGCGTTTCAACATCTAATTTAAACGTCACGATGTGTATAATGATAACATCCCATGTACTCACATTTATGCCTAAATTTGACAACGCATTTAAACAATCACTGGTGGTATCTAAGAGTTCTTTTAATGAAGTTGCTGACTCGGTTTGCATACGTTTTATTCCAAATAACCTTTTTAATATGCAATTGGCGAGATATCTTTTGTTACTATACCTCTTGTCTAATAAATCCCAGCATTGACTATAATTTGCATCCGTTATTGGTGTATTCCGTATTAATTGATCAGCTTCACCCGAAAGATGACCTTTTAAATAGTGTAGCTTTTGTACGTTATCTAACGATTCATTTTTATGGACTAATGACATAAACAGATCACGAAACGTTGTCCATTCTCCATATTTTCCAGAGAATATTGGAATGGTGATCTTTGGTAATTTAACTAATGAACTTGCTGACTTAAATGAACTGTTAGAAGAATGATCACTGGGTTGTACTGGTTCCCTTGGCCTAATTTTATTAAGTGTTGCTTTTAACAAACTTTTATACATTATATAAGTGTCTTCGGCTGTATCATAAATGTCAACAACCTTTTGATCTGTACTATCATCTAATTTAAAGTTTTGATAAATTTTAGTATTGGTTTCTTTAAACTAATCCCAATCCTTTTCTAACAATTCTTGTCTAGTTTCAATGTATTCGATCGTTAATCTTTCTTTAGGACTCTTTTTGAAATTTGCTAATCCTTTAATAATAACATTTTGGAAGCCTTTTAGTACGTTGAATAATCCCTCCATCTTTGAGACAATTCTAACGGGAAAACAATTTAAATAAAACCACTTAAAAGTGTTTAAATTAATTTAAAACTACTAATGTAACCAAACCAATAAGTGTTTCAAAACAATGTTTGTTTTTTACTAGCAAACCTGATTTGAAATAAATACAAGTCTAGTATTGACGAAACTATTCTATGTCCTAAAGAGTTACGCAAAATTTTGCAAGTGTTATAAATATAACTAAAATCTGTCGGAAATCGGGCATAGATTCCCCGTTCCGTCGTTTTTTAAGAAACTATTCTAAGTCTTTAACTAACATGCACATAACACAAATTATGAAAATCTAAGCGGAACTATTCTAAGTCTTAAAATTTACTTAAAATTCTACAAGTCCAAAATTCTTTAAAAAAAATGTCTAAGTTAAATTCTTGGAAGAAATAAAGTTCAAAATTGTTTGTCGTTAACTTTCTTTGTTTACGAAATAAAATGTACTCACAATTTGCACTTCACTCACAACACGATGTTTCTGGCGTGCCCTGGTGGCAACACGTTGAACCTTTGGATGTGACGTTAGTCTTCTAATGTCACGTTGAACTGGGGGTGTGACGTCCTCCTTGTGACGACACGTTGAACTGCGGGGGTGACGTATACGATCACCTCCCGTTTGATCTGGTTGCAAGTGGCGCCCTCTGGTCACCACTTTCCTGCCGCTGTTGCCGAGCTTGTCCACAACACTGGACGGAGCTGTTGCTGCCGATGCGGGGGACCGAGTACTCTTGCCGCAGCGATCCACTGCGAGTACACGGGCAAACGGACCGGGCCGCGCGCGAACTCAAAAAACGGTTATTTATCCGGCTCGTAGGACCAATGTTGAGTACCGGACGCGGCGGACGGTCAGCTATTACCATTAATTTGATCTTAATGAGTATGTAAGTAAGGTTGAGTGTGAAATAAAACAACCGAGTACTAGATACTGATCTAATTTTATCCATATATTGAACTCTATTGACAGTACTCTTAACTAAACGGCGGAGAATTTTAACACCGACTTCTAATTCGACGTCAACGACATCTAGTTAGGCAATGTGTAACTAATACATATTTTTTTTGAACTTAAATCTTGGTGAGCGTATTTTGAACAAGCATGTTTCTAAACAGCTTCCTTTTATGACGTAAGCGAGCACTGGTAGAGGATTTTCAAAGCCAAGTTATGGAGAAATCTACATTTATGCGGGCGAAGCCGCTGCTAGAAGCTAGTTAACTAACAAGGCGAGCTAAATAAAAGCTTGTAAAAAAATATGATTTTAGTATCTGTGATGATATTCACTCACAATCGGTTCTATAGAGAAGTGTGAATCCTTGTAATGTAAGGACTCGTCGGCCACGAGCCCCTGGATCTCGTCGTAGAAGATCCTCGTGTACACGCGCTCGTGCTCTTCGCTGCTCAGCACGTCGTAGTGCGCTAGCTTCATGTACTTCGCTGTCTCACTCTCCTTCATATTGTAGAATATCGTCGCCAACTTTACTTTCTCGTCAAAATCTGCGAGTTATGACAAAACATTTAAAAAACTAATGAAAAAAGATGTTACTTACTTGTATTTTCTTTAAAACTGCTACACTATGCGATATTAAAATCATAATTACATAAATATCTTAAATAATAATGTATGTTTCCATTTCATTTTTAACCGACTTCAAAAAGGAGAAGGTTCTATGTTCGGCTGAATGTTTTTTTTTATTTTTTTATTTATGTTCACCGATTTTGATTTTGATGAATTTCGAAGATGTGGAACAGAACTCCTCATAGGATCACAGCAAAACCGTCGTAACAATTAAAATTGCTTTGTTTATACGTGTAGTCGTTGACTGACTAAAGGAAGAGGTCCATACATATATCGATCTCGTCTGATGATGAAGCCTGAAGTTATGCACCGGAACTCTGCAATAAATTAATGTAATCTAACCGTGTTTGGGATTATTAGAACTGTTATGAGATACACTCTGGCTATAAAGTATTTAAGTTTGGCTGAGGGGTACTTTTTAGTGGTGGTACCATAACTAAAAAGTATAAAATAAAAAAGTCGGTGTTAAATAACGAAGAGACAAAATTAGTATAGAAACCGACTTCCGAAATTAAAGTTATTTTGCACTTTTCAGTGTTTTTTTTTTACATTGAAGTCTGTTATATTTTTTTTTTTTTTTTTTGTAAAAAGTTTTTTACCAATTTTAATATTTTTTGTTATAGCGGCAATAAAAAAAACAAACTCTGTGAAAATATCAACAGTTTGCTTATTCCCGTTCATGAGATCCAACCGTTGATAGACAAACGGGCTGACGGCCGGACGGTCGGACGGACAACGATGGCAAAGTCATAGTATTCCGTTTCGTACGGAACCCTAAAACCATTTGAATAATTGGAATTCATTAGCAACGTTAATAAAACGCCGAGTACTTCAAATGATACATACCATAATACACAAATTCGTTCTTCATACACATGTACGTGAGCACGTGGTCAGACCTGTTCACTACCTTGTACGTCTGCTGCCGCATCATGGTGTTGTAGGTTTCGAGGAACCTCACCACTTGCTTCTCTAGTTCTACGCTCACTGTATGCGTACTTCCTGTCATTACTATCCTAAAGATTTCTCCTGTCAATAATCACAAGTTTCCAGTTGTTTTAAAATAAAATTATAATTAACGCATAAGTTTCTCATAACTGGCAGGACTAGTTACCGGTTTCAAAAGCAGCATATAATATACCAGTAGCATCGCCCAAATGCATCGTTTTAAATGCAACTGTGACAACAACGTTTTCATCTCGGTTTAAATAAGCTGATTTTGGTTGAGCTGAAAATGGACTGTAAAAAACGTTATAATTTATATTTCAGGATTTAGTTGAGAATTATAACCAAATCATCTTAATAAACTAGTGCGATTCTCCATTAACGATTGCATCACTGTTTACCATCAGGTGGGCAATCAAACTGGTTTAAATAATTTAAAAAGAAACTAGAGACTTACCATTTACAATCGAGTGTAAAACCAGCAGGCACCTGGCCAATGTTGTGAATTGTCACAAAAACCTGGTTTTCGACTTTGAGAGGAATCTTTCCAATATCCACTTTATCAGGAAAATCAAAAATTGGTCTCGGGCCCATAGCTTGAAAAGAAAAGCACACAGGTATTATTTTATATTTTAATTCATTAAACCCCAAGCGAACGCCGTCATTCGCTCGCTCATTGTCTTTCAATTGTGTCTCTAATTACGGTACTCAAAAGGTGGAATTGAAAAACCGGGCAAGTGTGAGTCGGACACACGCACTGAGGGTTCCGTACAAACTTACCTATGAAAACAGTTCAATTCCCGAATTAAGTTACGTAACTACAAATTTAGTTTTTATATTTTTTCCTATCGTTGTGCTATGAGACCTTGCTTCATACCAAATTTCACAATTCTAGGTCAACGGGAAGAACCCAATGAATTTTGATTCCCTTGAGATAGATTATCGAAATATACGTTTTTTGCGACATCAACGGCCATATCTTTTTTTTTTTAACTCTGAAGTTTAATTTTTTCACAGCTTCAAGAGACCGCAGATCTGAGTATATGGTTTCAATTTCAACTCGAAACCTTCACGAGTTCTCGAGATAAAGATTCTTGACAGACTGACAGACAAACAGACAACAAAGTGATCCTATAAGGGTTACGTTTTTTCCTTTTGAGGTACGGAATCCTAAAAACAAAAATGAAGTCAAACTAAATTCATACCAATCAGTGGTAAAACATATTGTTCCAGATCAGTATAAAACGTTACTCTGTGGGTATAGTCCTCATACTGAACAGGCGTGAAGGTAATGGCGAAGGTTACGCTGATTCCTGGTGCCAGCCTGGATAGTAACTCTGCACCACAAGGCTTGATGAAGAAGTACGAAGACTCCTTGAATACCATGTTAAGATATGTCGGTGCCTGTTGATAAAACATTTACGAGACAGATCAGAAATTAAACTACGCTCTTAGCATTCTAAAATAAAATAGAGCAAAAATAACAAATTTGTAACCTTGCTTATATTTTTAACTGAGAATTTAGCGACAATTTTATCATTAGGCTTAAAGTTTTGAAACACAAGGAGCTTAGGTGCGAATGACAACACAATCTTATTGGGTTTCTTGCCGGCAATGCTTATAATATTGTCAACTTGTATATTATTCAAATTCTGCAGTCGCTGCTGCGTAGACATTTTCATTTCTCTCACATATTCCGATGGAATAATCTACGAAAACAAGTAGAAAAGTAACAGAAGTTTTAACACTGTTTATGCCAAGTAAATAATTACTCATTTTAGTTTACAAAGTAACTCTGTCTGTACCTCAGTCGAAGCATCCACCAACTTCTTTGTATTAAGTAAATGGTATAATTCTGAAGTAAAATAACCATTTTGTTTAAATTTATGCAATATTTCCATACTGCAATATTCAAACTACACAGTGAAATGACATGATATTGTTTACATAGAAACGGAGTCATTTCACAGTATTTGAAATAAGTTAGAACACTGAAACCACAGAGGTTCCGTGCAAACTATTAAAGTTTGCAAGGAAAGAAGAAATCGGAAAGACTTCCTCGACATAGTGGAGTTTCTAAACCAAAATATTCTGTGATGAAAAAAAAAACACTACCTACGTCCGCATTACAACCGATATGCATGAGTTGCTCATCTAACAATTACAAGATCATCCGACCTAAACCGTTATCACAAAGTTAAAACAAAGTCAGCTTCTGGATTGACCCAGATGAGCCCAGATGTAACTTTTTTTTTGAAGTTGGAATTCACCAAGTTACTTCTCGAGCAAGAGGTCGTGTCTCACTTTTACTGATTGAAAACCACCTATATTACTTTAGTTGCCCTTTGCGTCCCAGGGCCACGGTAACTTATCTAGTCTAGTCTTTTGAGCATACCCGCTGCCCATACAGTTTACTACCTAGATTTGCCGACATATTTTTGAGGAGCGCGCGGAACGACCAGATTCAACCTTGATGCAACATTGCAAATTTCTGGATAAGTATACATATAATTGCTTCATTGCTATCCACATCTCGACTTCGCCAACTACTAAGCATAAGCCTCCCTTTTCTTGTGCCTATCCTCACGTTTCTGTGCCAGTCTCGTCCAGGTTGCAGTCAAGGTGTGCAACAATCACGCCGCCGAATTACCAACGTTACATTTCTGCTTCCCGTCCTTGGATGCCACTCGGTCACGGCCTTACTCCATCCATCATCACCGCGCCTCGCCGGACGTCCTGCCCAGCTCCATTTTCATTGAGTTCTATTATTCCTTTTCCGAAGTCGAAATCTTCATACGTCTTCGGATCTCGACGTTTGGAACTTAGTTTATTAGACATTTATGCCGAGCATGGAACTTTCTATAGCTCTTTGTGCAACCCTCAGCCTATGAACAACCTTCTGCGTGAACGTCCACATCTCAGCCTCGTAAGTCAAGATGGTACAATTTCTAAACAACCTATTAATACAAGTAATTAATGCACTGAATCAACTTGAAAGTTCTTAACATTTAAAACAATGTGTCTTGAATGTCTTACAAGAGGCCATGAAACTCGCCAGAAAAGCATCAATGAGATGCTTTTTTGGGCAAGCTCCAAGGCCCCTTTGAAAAATCGTAACGTAAAATATTAGAAATTATGTAACCCTATAACAAATCTCAGAATTATTTGGGATCTACCACTTTAGGTAGATCCCTAATAATGGCAAAATACAAGACCTTAACAGTTTATTTATGTTAAGCAGTAAAATTGTTTGTTTGTGTATCATATTTTGAACTAGCGTAGTGTACTACGCTAGTTCAAAATATAACTCTATTCAAAACATTTTTTAAGCAACCAAATTATAAGAGTAAAGTAAACATTGACAAACGACAGGTTAGTATGGAGACAGGAGGATAGTAATGACCTGAAAGTCGAAAAGTTAGATGAAAACGACTAAGCAACAACAGGTTATGCAATAGCAGGCGAATCCTGTAGACTTCTTGTTTTATAAACCTTTATATAAAAACTCAAGATTGAGAAACAATTTCGCAAGGTATTTGACTCCGGCTAGAGGGGGCATTGGGATGAGTGCGGAAATAGCAGCGCGTCGTAATTTTAGTAGAATCGGGGCAACGCGGCCACGGACAGAAATAGAGGCGGCGCACACGCGTCTTCCCGCTGTCAATTTCGTCCGCATAGGGAGCAAGATTAGCAGCAACGGCCACTCGAGCCGCGAGGAAAGTGTAGCGCGGAGCCGCATCCGACCAGCCGCGTCTGACGCCGTGAGTGCAGTGATGAGGAACAGTGCGCAGTTGCATAATTGTGAAAAAAATCCCAGTGGAACCTAATTTAGTGAAATATTAGTGTAGCATCAAACTTAGTTTCAATAAATTCAAACGGGACAGTGGGTGAGGTAAGGTACAAAAGTTATTTAAACACGGATGTTATTAGATTGATGAGCTCTTACAGGAAGACTATACGC
Organism: Mythimna impura; assembly: GCA_905147345.3. Classification (NCBI taxonomy): domain Eukaryota; kingdom Metazoa; phylum Arthropoda; class Insecta; order Lepidoptera; family Noctuidae; genus Mythimna; species Mythimna impura. The sequence goes on along the minus strand of LR990348.1, from coordinate 10,126,757 downwards.
AGATACTCTTAGAACGCAGGTTCTCAAATATACACCTACTAATTGTTATTTACATAGAGTGAACACACTTTCGATATTTTGGGATATGAGTGGCGGAATATAGGTCGGCAAGGCGTCGGCGACGCGGCAACGCCCGCTCTATCCCGGTCACAGCTGCCGCTTGCAAATGTTAATAATATCGGTATATATTGTAATCTAAGGCTCAAATGTTACTTTAATAGTACAAGAATTCGTTATATAATTCAAATAGAACAATTACTGGAGAAATACCTATCTATTTGGTGTAGCTAACCAAGAAAATTTACATAAGTGCTGTGGTGGGTATGTTGCACAGTGAACGTTTTGTTCTGTGCAAAACTATTTTAGCCACAAACTTCGCATTAGAACGGTAAGTAGGTACCAAATCGATGTGGAAGGTATTATAACCAACGAAACATGCACTACGCAGCCCTCCATTGATAAACTTAATTAATTAAGAAACGAAGCAGGTAAACTACAAAATATATACAATGTTTCTCTAGTTTCATGTACGCCCAGCGCTACGCACTAAATCTACCGTACAGTAAACGTACACTGTGCATTTCCAGAGATGCTGAAGGGTCGGGGGCGCGAGCAGCGCGGCGTGATGTCGCCACCGCCGGCGCACCTCGCGGGCATCACTCGGTGGCCGGCGACAGGCGCACGACAGCCCGCGCAGCCGCACGGTGCACCGCGCCACGCCACGCCGACGATGCACCGCGCGCCCCTTGCTAGGCCAGAACCTGACTACGAGATCGTAGAGTTTCAGAGCGACCAATATGTGAATGCAAAGATACAGCCGCCACCACCACCACCGCCACGACCACCAACAGGTTTGTAAAATCCAAAGTTTTTTTTACACCACAAAGAAAGGTCAAAATTTTGGGCACGCCACAATCGCGGCAGTAAGTCCCCCCTTTGAGAAGTATCTAGAAAGGCACCACGGCGTCCTCACCTTCCGCATGACGCAGGTCCTCAATGGACACGGCAAATTCGGAAGGTTCCTGTTTCGGATCAGGAGGAAGAAATGCCCGGCTGTCAACATGTGCAGACCGCCCGGAAGATACGCCCCGAACTTTGGAGATGCCCCGGGCGTCGGGAGTTGCAGGGTGATCCCCGGTCGCCGCAGGCGTACGCTTGCGGACGACGAGCAATGGGTAGCTCGCCGTCCAGTCATCCGGTAAGGACCGAGCCCGAGTTGTCGACGATACGTAGTGTTCCAGGCGCGCCTCATAGACATGTCAGCAAACCTTAGGGGCCCAGCAAGGCCAATGCCTGCTAGGGCCACGCAGAATTTCTGTAACTGAAGGACAAAGGTGTGGTTTTAGTCAGAATAAGTCTGACACGCTCTCGCGCTCTATCCTAGAGAGGAATGGGCACGCCAATATTATGAGGAATGGCTGGAAAGACGACACGGCGTCCTCACCTTCCGCATGACGCAGGTCCTCACCGTACATGGTAAGTTCGGGGGTTCCTGCACCGGATTTGTACGGAAGAAATGGCCTGGTGTCACCATTGTGTAGATCGCCCGGAGGATACGGTGTAGCATACGGTGGAGGTGTGCCCAGCTTGGGCGGAGGACAACCGTACCCTTGTTGGGCGATCGACGGCAACGACCACTCACACCGTTCCCACAAGCCATGATCCGGAGTGAGGAGGAATGACAGGCGGCCGCCTCCTTCTGTGAAGCAGTAATGCTAGCGAAGAAGGCGGCCGTAAGCGTGAGTGAACGGACGTCCTCACGCCCCAGCCGATGGGATCCCAACCCCGATTTCCTGCCACCGGCGTGCCGTTTTCCAGGCGTGGGCTTGTGGACGGCGAGCAATGGGTAGTTCGCCCCCCGGCCGTCCGGTAACCTTCCGAACAGAGCCCGAATCGTCGACGGCGCGTAGTGTTCCATGCGCGCCTCAAAGAGATGTCAGCAAAACCGCGGGGACCCAGCCGGCTCGAAGCCTACTGGGGCCATGGGTTGTGCAAAAGAGAACCCCGGGGTCCTGGATCGAAGGCAAAGGAGGAACATAGGAGTGGGTTTTAGTCAGTAAAAGTCTGAAACGCCCTCGCGCACCACCCTAGAGGAGGAGATGGCATTGGATGATTTCCTACCTCAAAAAAAGGTTTCGTAAAGTCGATTTCGATCAAGCACAACCCAGCCAGGCGCATTACTTTGTGTAGGTAATACACAAAGTAATGCGCCTGGCTGGGTTTTGAACCCGGAACCTACAACTCGTAAGTCGGGGCCGTTACCACTTGGCCACAACTGCTCTCAAAACGGTGAAGGAAAATATCGAGAGGAAACCGGCATGTCCTAGAACCAAAAATTCGAAGACATGTGACATCCACCAACCCGCACTGGGCCCGCGTGGTGGATTACACGATCGGGGTATTTTCAGGTCAGGTGGTATTTTTGTGTACTGTAGAGATTTTATCACAGTGCATACTTAGAAGAAATAAACTTGAAGTATGATACTTCAAATTTATTTCTAACAGTTATTGTTGATTTTTTTACCCATCCTGAATCCGCTCCTGGGTACCTAGACATAAAACAATTTCTGTAATAATAATAATATAATATAAAAAGTATACTTTCTCATCAAAATGTTAAATTAAAGTCTTAACGCTAAGACTTTAATTGCCGTATTCCTTAGCTAGCGACATGTCATCTGCCGATATTTTATAGAGGGCTACAGAATCACACCTTAAGAATGTAATATGGTTACCCCAGGTCACCCGGTCGACGCAGGCGCATCATGCGGGCTGTGCGGCGGAGGCGGCGCGCGTGTGCGCTGCACTGAGTGCGGCCGGCGCGCGCTGTGCGCCTCCTGCGACGACATGTACCACCGCCACCCCAAGCGGAGACATCATCAGCGACAGGTCCGAAATAACAATTAGATCGGGTCGTGGGTTCTTTGGACTAGGACCGCGGTACCAACTTCCACCTATAAAGTACAGTTACCAAAAAAAAACATTTGTTTTGTGTGGCCCCAAAATACTACGCTTAAAAATTACTATTTTTGTAGGTGGAAGTTGGGACCGCTGTCCCGGTCCAAAGAGCCTCACGACCTATTAGGTCAGGGGTCTTACTATTATGAGAGAGAGAGATAAATAAATAGTAGCACTATCTATCTTTCAACATAATAATGCTGGCATTGACATGTCAAGGCCCCAGGAGTAAGTTCACTACTTTAGGGCTTTATAAAATAGGGGGTAAAGTCTGCCACTCTATAAAGAATAGGTAGCATTCTCTAAATAGACAGGTTTTATTTGTCAGATGGATTATTGCTCAACGGTTGTAGTCAGGTTTCTGTTTATGAGTGAAACGCACGCGTAAATCTAATATCGCGATCTAGGATACGAAAGTTTCGTTTGAGCAACAGACTTTATCTGCTAAGATTAAAGGGAAAATCGCACTTAGCAACACTACAGCTGTACTGCTCTGTAATGTACTGTGTCGCATGGTTCCACTGCCGATGCTTTCAATGTCCATTGTCATAGGAATTCACTTTAAATAGACAAATTATAGAAATTAATCCGCATCACTTAGCCGTACGGTCTCTGTTATAATATTCCGCCTATCGGCATTGTAGAAACCGATAATGAAAGTAGGATATAATATTGACAAGTTATCATTTTCGTTTTATAGGCATTATCGCCATCTCAGTTACGCGAAGAACGGCCACCACTTCCACCAAAGACAGCGCCACCGGTGCCGCCGCCACGAAAACACAAGGTAGGTTACATAGGTGTCATGTAGGTCTTTTGATGTATATATATTATAATTCAGTATTTTAAAAACTTATATTTGTCATGTTACAGATTAGCGGCGACAGAATGAGCGCTAGTCCCAAACCACCCGCAATGGATCAACGAAGAGCTACTCTCAACTCACCACATCATATATCTATGATGATAGGCACACACAACCAGGCCCCCATTCTACCACCCGGCAATCATATACCACCTCAACAAGCCCAACATGGCATGCACCAACAGATGCCCCTACATCTTCAAACTAAAATGACTACAACACCAACTCCACAGCACCTCGGCAGCATGCCATTTCTACCAACAAACATGCATGTTACCCCAGCTCAACATGCTGCAGCCCAGGGACAGTCCAATACTCTGTCCCACATGAACGCAGCTTGGAATCGCCCTCGGGGATCTCTACAAGGTTTTAGAGTCCATCCAAATATGGTAAATCTGATTTTGTGCATTTTTATCAGTAAAATTTAGCTTTCTACAAATACAAAAATACACTCATTGATTATTAGGCTGTACCTGCCGAGCAATGGGAAAATCCAGACCATATGGCTCCGACGATGCAAAATTGGGGCCGCCCTCTACGTCGGGGTGCTTCGGTACTTGAGCTAGGCGGTGGTGCAGCGACTGGCTGCACCGGCTGTGCGCACTGCGCCCCCATGACGTGGCGGTACGGCAGCTGCGCTAGCCTCGACCACCCCTGGGCCAACACCAATCCAGGGTGGGCACCCACATGTTGTACTCCCGGGCACCCCACTCACATGCAACCGCATCCACATGTGCATCCGCCACAAACACCACAACCTTACAGGAGAGGTAAGTACTGTGGTAAGAAAATAATTATTAAAGGTAATCTTAAAAAAATAGGTAACTACAGATTCATTTTACAAATAGGATGTACCTAAATAATAAGTTAGACACTGAAATTTTACTTTCAGCTGAAAGTCGTACAGTTTCTCGAGCTGCCTCGCGCGCTGGGTCACGGGCAGCGTCTCCGGCGATGAGTGTACGATCCCGTACATCTCGGCGTATGAAGCATCGTACGCCATCACCACCGCCACTTCCATCAAGTGACGCCGATTCAGAGAGCGAAAGCGAGAGTGATCATGAGCCTCCTAGTAAACAACAAGAAAAGAAGGAAGATTCTCTTGGTCCTGCCCCTCCGCCACCGAGCTCGACGTGGCAGTGCGAACACTGCACCTATGTGAACGAGGCCGGAGTTCGAGTGTGCGCTATCTGCTGCCGTACACCCGTTACTGTTCCTAAACCGATTACAAAGGATATTAGTGAGAATGTTGAAAGACTGAAAATCACACATAAACAATCCCCGTCGCCTGCGCGTGCTACGGAGGAGCCTCGTTTTGAACGCGGTTAGTTCGATTAATTGTATTTCTAAATTTATTGCAAAAAATGGTGTAATTTGTTTTTGTTGTGAATTTAAGTAGATACCTAAAATACAGATTACGAGAAAGATTCTTTTAGAATGAATGAAATGGTTAAAATGATTGTATTCATTTGCAGAGGTCGAAAAACCGAAGAAGAATTCTAAAAAGGAACGCACATCAACTGGATGCGGGCCATCACCACCTCGAGAAGGAAACACTCCTAAGAAAACAATAAACCGACTCGTGACGCCGACGAGAGAAGCCAATAATCATAACGATAAAGCACAAGGAAGGCATGATATGGCCGTTGGTCCATCACCACCGCGAGAGGTTCGGAATGGCACTAGAGCAGACATGAGCACAGAGATATCTCCGTCAAGAGATACTAATAAAACAATGCGAGTTTCCCCCTTTCGAGACAGCAGAGGGTCACCGCGACCCGAAGTTCCAAAACGGCACAGTATATCTGTAGGGCCGTCACCGCCTCGAGACAACGCATATGTTAACGCACCGCTGCAAAATCATTCACCAAACGTCCAAAAAAAGTCCACTGGGACATCACCACCTCGAGACGCCGTCGTTGAGCGGCACTCTTCATTGTCAGCAAACAATAAGAGTAACGTGTCCAATACCGGTACATCTCCACCTCCTCAAAGTATCTCTACGCAGGTGAGCCTTCGTTATTAACAATTTAATTTTTATACCGTAAAGCACTTACTTTCACTATAACGATTTCAACGGAAACTTTCCGAATTATTAACGTCTCGAAATGCTACTTTCCACTTTTATTTGTGTTTTACGACAATCTCGATTAGTCGACCTGTGAGTAGGCGATACACTTCTCAGAAATTAAATTCAGAATTATAAGTAGACTAGCTTCTGCCAGCGACTTCGTCCGCGTGAAAGTTGATATCTCCATGCAAACTTTGGACCCCCATTTCATCCCCTTAGAAGGTGAATTTTGAAAAATCCTGCTCGCCTACGCCATAGAAGGAATCCTTGTGCAAAATTTCACGCTCCTAGTCCCAGTAGTTTCGGCTGTGCGTTGATATGTCAGTCAGTCAGTTTCTCCTTTTATATATATAGAAGATACTAAAATATCTTTTTCCATTATTTTTTTTTTGACAATTCTATAGATCAAAATCGATTACTCCAGTCAACCGAGTACCTGTTCAGGACCTCAAATTATCCCTTTAATTAAACGTTCCAGACCTATGAAGTTCCGAACTCGACCGCATGGGAGCGCGCGCCATCAATTTCACGATCACGGCCACGGAGAAGATTTCGCGACGATAGCAGAAGAGAAAGATCTCAAAGCAGACATTCTATATCCAGTGATACGCGCGTAAGTATCTCATACCACCACCCCCCATCCCCTCATACCATCACCGTATATATTCGTTCAACGGTATTCGAAAGTTATTAGTTGAATATTTAAAATGTTAATATCTTCCATTCAGGAAAGCGATCGCAGCGTCCGTACAGCGGGTCCGGGTGGCTCTAACAGATGGGAGTGGCGCGAACGTGACAGCAGCCCTGGGGCTGAATGGGGAGACAATTACAGCCGTCTGTCCCGTCGCGCATCACATCTAGATCTACGTCGTACTCGCCCAAATCGCCGATCTACCTATTATGGGTCTGAGGTACAAATCTTTTAACATAAGTCTAATTCTATTCTTTTACAATCAGCTAACGAACGGCACAAGTATGTTATACATTGTACTATGAACTCGCCCGACTAGTATTTTTCTTCTCAGGCGGCATCTCCGGAACGACAGTCCACTCGTGCGATTTCACTGGAAGCTCTAGCTGGAGCTGGCGCTATGCGAGAAGCAGAGAGAGGAATGGAATTAGCTCAATTGATGGGTGAAGCTGAAAGACTGGGTTTTAGCGCTGCCGAAGTGCAAGCAGCACTAACACAAAGTCCGGCATCACCATTAGCTTGGTTGCGAGAACGCTGGCCGAGCCTGTGCGCCGGAGTGCGCGCGGCGGCCGCGCGGCTCGCACCCACCGCTGCTATCACAGAGTTGGAAGCAAGAGCCGCACTCGCCAGACACAGGGGAGCTATGTGGCCGGCCGTGACAGAATGTGTCGATAGACACAAACGCCAGGTACACTAGAAATTGATTATACTTAAAATATTTTAACAATTTACATAGGTACTCAGTCCTTATCGATCTTAAGACTGTGCTAGTCTGCATTTATTACATACAAACATTGTAGTGTGAGTACTTCAATTTATTTAGTATTTATCCTTTAACCTCGACTTTAGAGTAAACATATAAATATTGAAATAATAAATATCAAGTCGTACATGAATCCACAGTATATATAATTTATATATAGTGTGCAAAGTCCCATACCAGAAAGCCGGGCAGATGAACGTTATCTTTGAACGTTTCCAGACGGAGCTTATGGGCGTTGGAGAAGAAGGAAGGCTACGCGGGCATGTTTGGGGCTCCCCAGTGGGCGCAGACGATGACGCTGCTCCTCCTCGCTCCTCATCCCGCCACTCTCACCGCATGCGCGGTAATCTCAAACGCACAACAAACCAATAAAAATATCGTTGCATTACAAGATCACACCATCATCGTACCACGTCATAACCTTCACTTTACATTTCAGCAGAAGATAGTTCAGATGAGTTTGAAGCACCGACACCGCCTAGATTTCAAGATGACGACTGGATGTATTTACCACTAAACATAAATTTGAATGATTACGAAAGAGAAGCAAACATTTCAGAAAATAAATCCAGCGAACGGAAAATTGTTGAGAAAACAGGTGATGTAGCAAAAAAATTAAAAATGCTTCTCCAAGAAGCCGGAGTTCCTTCAATTGATGAGAACTTGCTTTTACAAGGACTACTATCTGGCAATACTTCATTTGAACCAGAAGTGAATCTCAATATTAATTCAAAGACACAACCGATTGATCTAATTCAATCTGAAAATGATTTTATAGATGCCTACAATGCCTTAACAAGGTCAAGTCCATTACCAAATATTAACAAAAAAATCAACGATATTGACATATCAAAAGAAAATACATTAGCATTACCGGATAACTTAAAAAAAAAGAAACAAATTCCAAAAGTAAATAGACCTAACAATCGTAAGCCTGAATCTCCAAAAGAAAACGAACATCGTCAAAACGCTAAAATTCAACAACTACCACAAGTTCAACAGGTAAATAATATACCTAGTAAAAATGAGCAAACAGATAACAACTTGATAGATTCCATCAATGAACTCGATCAACCAATAGACGCACAAACTGGGAGCACCGTTTTAAATGTAACAAATCAAAATACCTTCAGTGAAAGTATTTTGGAAAGTAATGGTAAACACATTCCTGAAAATTTCAACAAATCTGAAGAAAATATCTCCGACATTAAAAATCACAGACAAATAGATGAAAAATCCAACAATTTAACAGATATTGTGGATAACACGCAAAGACTTATCCAACAGATGAAAGAAGAAATTAACTCTGATATAAATTCTATTGATAGCAGAACTGTATCACAAAGTGAAACCGAGTCTAGCACCGATGAAACAAATGACGAACAAGAATCGAGCTACAGTGACACTGAACAAAGAACGGATAACCTTACATCAGATGAAAAAGAAGTCACAAGTTCTGAAGAAGATGACGATCTATCTGAAAAACCGCAGGTGCAACAGTACATAACGAGTTCTGAAGAAAATGAGAATTTTGAAGAAGCTTTGGACCATGTAGAAAACCAGTTAGAAGATTTCAAACACGCTAACATCGAAATGCTCGATTCAATAGCACGGACATTACAAGAAGAACATACTTTTACAGTAGAAGTAAATGAACCACAAACACAAGATGTTTTCAGACCCTCAAGAAAAGGAGATGTGAATAACAATGTGTTTATTAAGGTTAACAGTTTTGAAGAAATTTATGAAGAACTTAACACTCAAAATAATATTGATCAATTTGTCAACAATGAACCAACAATAAAACATAGTGCAGAAGACAATCTCACCCCTAAAAACCTTGAACTATTTGCAAAAGAGGCAATAATTTTATCTGCAATGAAAATTATAGCTCCGACTAAGTTATTGTATTCTGAAAATATCCACCCCGTTTTGAATGCTATACTAGAAACTGTAGAACAACAACAGAATGACAATTCAATTAATCAACAAGATATTCATCCACAAGAGGTCACACCTGAATCGATTATTAAAGAAACCGATACTCAACCAAGTTTAGAACAAACCGATTTAAGTGAAAACAATTCTTCTGAAAATCATTCTGAACAAATATTACCTGTTGAAGAACCTCAACAACCTCCCCCAATCCTTAGTCAAACTGCTCCACTTGTAACATCAAACATAGAAGAAAGCGACAGAAGTAATTTAAACTATGCGGGAGATAACCCGTCAGATTCAGAACAAGTAAATAGTGCCAATAATGATAAACAAAAGATACCTGATCAATTATTAGTGGAAACGACAAGTGATAACAACAGTAATAAAAACTCTATTACCAATAAGTCTAACATACCTAAACTAATAAGAATCGTACCTAATAATGAGCCAAAGAATGATAAAAAGTCCCCAAAACTAATTGTTTCAAAGGTCCCAGTACGTCGAACATCTACTAAACAATATCCAGCACCCGCTCCTCCTAAATCTCACTTTGGTAACGTTCAAAGTGGTCATGTAAAGCAATTACAAACTAGACTTTTTAACAGCAAGGCAAATCCTTCCCAACCTGTACCTACCACATCTGTGATTCCTGATGAGAAACCTACAACTTCAACGTTGAATAAAAAAAAACCAGCACCGCCCCCGCCTTTAAAAAATATAGATGGAAAACAGCCCTCACCTCCTAAAACAACTACACCACCGAAAGAAAAGAAGCCATTTTTCCGCGAAACCTGTCGTACAGAAGATGAATGGACCGATAGTGATTCGGAAGACTCACAGTTACTAATTATAAAACCTAATGAAGAATCAACACATTCGCCGCCATCACCACCTCCACCGGTTACCGTCCGAAGGGTGTCTGGTCAAATCATAGATTTGGCTAAAGTTCGACTTCCAGAAGGCTCACCAGAGGTAAGTTAATTACATCATACAAGTCTCTACGTATAACAATTATAAACACAAAAAAAAAATGGTTAGAAATATGAACATAAAACTCACCTTTTAGAGGCAAGCTCGAATGCTACTAGCGGAGGGTGCAACAGAAACATGGGAGCAAGCGCAGCTCGCAGTAGAGTTGATAACACAAGGAGCAGATCCACCAGCTGCGCTGCTGGCTGCGCTGGAATGCGTTGACCTATCGTCTGCTCTAGCTTATTTATACCAAGATTGCGAGCTCTGTGCATCTCGGTTACCGGAGCATGAGGTAAGAAAGTTAAATATTATTTTAATCTTGATCAAGATTCACTTACAATGCGCAATTATTATTTTGCAGATGGTGTCAATGTTACGTTGCACTCATCGCTGCTGTCGGGAATGCGCACACCATTATTTCACTGTGCAAATAACAGAGAGAAGTATTGCTGACTGCGTATGCCCTTATTGTAAACTTCCAGAATTGGAAAGTCTACCTGAAGACGCCTGGCTTGAATATTTTGCTCATTTGGACATACTCTTGAAAACTCTGCTTGAAATAGATGTACACGAGTTGTTTCAAAGGAAGGTAAATATTTTACAGTACTTTAACTAGTAGGAAGATATATATTTTTTAACAAAGTTAAACTAACCACGTTTGACGGGATTAGTTTAACTTTCGACGAGAAAGGTTTACATAAAAACTTCCGGCAATAAACAGGCGGGAAAAATAAAAGCTTGAAAGCAAAGAAAGGGAAGCTACTTTAAATGTTGACGCTACCAATTTCTAATCAAATCGATTGTTTTGATAAAAAATTGGTGGTTCTTCATACAAACCTTGTCTTGATAATAACGAACATACAACTTACCAAAATAACCGCGCGACAAGAAAGGTTTAAATAAAAGGATACTTTCGGCAATATACAGGCTGGAAAATTAAAAGCTTTAAAGTAAAGAAAGGGAAGCAAATCTAAATGTTGATGATACCAATTTTTTTTACCGTTCTTTTTTAAACAAAATTTACAGACAATCATTTGTAGAAAGTATCTCGCCCGCCTGTGAGAATTAAGTGAACTCAAATATAAAAATAGAATTCACATAATTTAACAAAATCTCATTTTTATGTGGATACAACTATTAATATTTTAAATAAATCTTTGACAGTTGCGAGACCGAACGTTAGCTCGAGATCCAAACTTCAGGTGGTGTATGGAATGTTCTTCAGGATTTTTTGTTCACCCGAAACAAAAGAAAATACGTTGCCCGGAGTGTCGATCAATAAGTTGCGCGTCGTGTAGAAAGCCGGTGAGCATCACTAGTAATGTAGACGATTACTTATACAACTATTTAAAAAAATGCGATATCCGTACATTTTCGAACTACAACGAGACCAGGGGCCTTACCATGACATGTTAAATGAGTATGAGCTATACCTACACCCTATATAGCTCCATCCCTTTAACAGTTCAGTTTAGATTGTCAAATGGATTGCGTTAAGAGCGCATGGTAGGGGCTCTTGGCCCGAAGATGTGTGGATAACGCCTAATAAGTAGGTAATAAACGTAAACAAAATAAATAAATTATTTTTTTACAGTGGAACGCTAATCATGAAGGACTAACTTGTGAACAATATACAACATGGCTAGAGGACAACGATCCTGAGCGGTCGGCCACTGCTATACAGCAACATTTACGAGATAATGGACTCGAGTGTCCACGGTGTCATTTTAAGTACTCCCTCTCCAGGTAACTGATTTTATTGTTAACTCACTCGAAAAATGGTTCTCAATGCACCTCGTTTAGGTCCACAATGTAGTATTTTACCACGCTCGTTTTTACCTTCGTAATGAAGACAAATGACGAAAGAGAGTAACGAAGCCGAGAGTCAGTTGTTCTTCCTAACATTGTGATCTGCGCATGTTGGGGACATTCTGTCTCCTAATGTATAAGAGGCTTTACCGGAACATACCTTGAAACCTTTATTGTATTTTTTGGGTGGGAAATTATTAAATTACTTCTCCCGCTCAGGGTGGAGCAAGGGAATGTCAGACTTTTACTACCTAACCAAAACTCGGTTATGTTCCTGCAGTTGCCCTTTGCGTTTCAGGGCGGCGGTGATATGTTTCTTTTTGTTTACACATGGCTAGTACCTATCGTTTATGCCAGCAGTAATTTTATTTGTTATGTTGTGTTTGAAATTAAAATTAATTTCAGAGGAGGCTGCATGCATTTCACTTGTACTCAATGCAAATACGAGTTCTGCTATGGCTGTGGTAAGCCGTTCACAATGGGCGCACGATGTGGGCTAAGTGAATACTGCGCAAAATTGGGACTACACGCGCATCATCCTCGAAACTGTCTCTTTTACTTGAGGGACAAAGAACCGCATGAGTTACAAACTCTACTTCAGGTAAATCTTAAATAATCTTAAAGGTAATATTATAAATGCGAAAGTAAGTCGATCTGTTACCTTTTTCCGCCTAAACCACTGTACCTACCGATCTTCGATTTATTTTGCATATGGGTATATTTTCAGGGGGTACAGATAAAGACATTTGGTTACTTACCTTTCATCAAGAAAAAGGAGGTACTTTTCCCGAAAGAACTTTCACAATTATTGTTAGTTTTACTTTTTTTCAAATTTAAAACCAATTAATGGCAATAGTGGTGATGGTGGTGTGGTAATATTGGTTATGGTGGTTAGTGGTAATTATGTAAATATATGTAAGTCAACCGAAGATAGTTCTTTTTTTGAAATATAAGTAATGCATTTGTGTATCGTAATTGCATTACTTGTTACTATTACTCTACTTCTTGTTACTAGTATGACTACTGACACAAAGTAAATAAATGTAGTGTTTAAACTACACATAGATTAGGGCCCATTTTGTCCCCTTATGTAAGTAGATTGAGCAGGTAAATCTACGGGACACGGCAACGTTGCCCAGGCAACTTACCCAAGGCAACGAAGCATTCACGTAACATTCAGTTGGGGGATACAAACATCATAAAACTATTTTTGTAAGGTTTTATGTAATAATACCTCTCTCTTAGATGAACAACGTCACATTTGAAACAAACGCAGCGGAAGGCAGCGCAGGGCGATGTCCTGTTCAATTGCAACGAGAAACACCGACAGGGCTCGTGGACGGCACGTGTGGCAATGAAGTTCCCAACAATTATGCAGGGCTCTGCAAGTGAGTATAACAGGACTGAGATAAGGTAGATGACTGGGCAGGACAATCTATCTTTATTTATTAAATATTAAAAGGAAAAATTTACTGACATATCAACGCACAGCCGAAATTACTGGTCCTGGAAACGTGAAATTTTACACAAAGCTTCCTTTTATATGGTGTAGGTGAGCACAAGGTTTTTGAAAACTCACCTTATAGGCGGTGAAAAGGGAGAAATTCGTTTGTGTTCATTTGGTTACAAATTGGGCCTATCTATAATACCTATATGTATACGTACCTACCTATTTGAAAGTTTGCACAAATGAGTAAATAAAACAAGTTTTCATTATTCGTTATTAAAACGATTTAGAGGACGTTAAAGGTTATACGGGAGAATTTTATTCCTTGGGAAACGTGATACAAATATTTATACTTACTAATATTATAAAGCTGAAGAGTTTGTTTGATTGAACGCGCTAATCTCAGGAACTACCAGTCTGATTTGAAAAATTCTTTCAGTGTAGGATAGCCTATTTATCGAGGAAGGCTACAGGTTATATATCATCACGCTATGACTAATGGGAGCGGAGTCATCATCATCATCATCATCATTTCAGCCGATAGACGTCTAATATTGGACATAGGCCTCCCCCAAGTGTCGCCACAATGAATCCTAAACGCCCTATCCGTAAAAATGGCCCTTTGAGAAAAATTTGCAAGATATCAGTTTAATCATTTAGGATGAATGCATTCAGAGATCTCATGTAGAGACCCTTAAAGACATAGGTATAATGTAGACAGACAGACAGACGTAGCTGTAATAAAATAATGGGTGGAATTACTTTCAAGTTTGCTGGTGATTTAACATTGCCAGTTATAGTTATTAGGTGAACTAGAGCTGACATAGTGCAGCGGATCGCAATCTGGATTTCAAAATATCTAGATATTTTGTGATCAGATCAATCAATCTGTCAATCTAATTCGCACATTATCAATCTGGATCGCGATCATTGATTTTGATCGCGGATCGCGATCGAGATTGACTATGTACGGGCCGCCTATTAGGTGGACGCACCGCTCATTCAACTTTTGAACTGCCTCTGACCATTATTAATTAATATGTATTTTAGATAGATAGCGTGTGCTCGATCCGTAAAAATGGCCCTTTGGGAAAATTTTGGAAAGTATCAGTTTAATCGTATGGGATGAATGCATTCATAAATCTCATGTGACATGAGACCTTCAATGGCTTTAGAAGCTGTAATAAAATCATGGGTGGAATGGAATCACTTTCAAGTTTGCTGGTGATTTTACATTGCCAGTTATAATTAGTAAGTATTACATGGAATCGAACCGGGGAATGAAAAGTATCGTTACAGATTCCACTCTAATTACAATCGCACTAATCACTCTGTCACTATCCTACGAATTTAATCCCTTGCTTGGCTAGCTTCAAAATTGACGTAGCCCGCTAAGGCCGATGTTACGTAAAGAGTTACCTACCGCAGCCCTGGAACACAAAGGGCAGCTGAAGGAACACAGGTAGGTTTCATTCAGTAGAGTTACCTACCACGGCCCTGGAACACAAAGGGCAACTGAACGGACGCAGGTAGGTTTCATTCAGTAAAGAGTTACCTGCCGCAGCCCTGGAACACAAAGGGCAACTGAAGGAACACAGGTAGGTTTCATTCAGTAAAGAGTTACCTGCCGCGGCCCTGGAACACAAAGGGCAACTGAAGGAACACAGGTAGGTTTCATTCAGTAAAGAGTTACCTGCCGCGGCCCTGGAACACAAAGGGCAACTGAAGGAACACAGGTAGGTTTCATTCAGTAAAGAGTTACCTGCCGCGGCCCTGGAACACAAAGGGCAACTGAAGGAACACAGGTAGGTTTCATTCAGTAAAGATGTTACCTGCCGCGGCCCTGGAACACAAAGGGCAACTGAAGGAACACAGGTAGGTTTCATTCAGTAAAGAGTTACCTGCCGCGGCCCTGGAACACAAAGGGCAACTGAACGAACACAGGTAGGTTTCATTCAGTAAAGAGTTACCTGCCGCGGCCATGGAACACAAAGGGCAACTGAACGAACACAGGTAGGTTTCATTCAGTAAAGAGTTACCTGCCGCGGCCCTGGAACACAAAGGGCAACTGAAGGAACACAGGTAGGTTTCATTCAGTAAAGAGTTACCTGCCGCGGCCCTGGAACACAAAGGGCAACTGAACGAACACAGGTAGGTTTCATTCAGTAAAGAGTTACCTGCCGCGGCCATGGAACACAAAGGGCAACTGAACGAACACAGGTAGGTTTCATTCAGTAAAGAGTTACCTGCCGCGGCCATGGAACACAAAGGGCAACTGAAGGAACACAGGTAGGTTTCATTCAGTAAAGAGTTACCTACCGCGGCCCTGGAACACAAAGGGCAACTGAAGGAACACAGGTAGGTTTCATTCAGTAAAGAGTTACCTGCCGCGGCCCTGGAACACAAAGGGCAACTAAACGAACACAGGTAGGTTTCATTTAGTAAAAGTCTGACACTGCCTTTCGTTTATTGAACTCCTAATACATGCTTCATATTTGCAAAATGTATTGCCATTGAGTTCCACAATTGAATGACCGATCCTTTTAGAAAACGATTGACGAGTGAGAAAGCGACCTTATTTTGCCCGGAAAAACAAAAAAGCGACCTCTGTTGAAACTGCGAACTGTATCGATGACTTTAATTAGTAGTCTCCCTCTTGACCGCCTAACATGGTAGTTTCAGAAACCAAAACCTCAAGGTTGACGTTGTACTTATAATAAACCATAGTTACAAATGCCTACGTGGCGAGAGGAAGCCCATGTCAAGCAGTGGACGTCTTACGATGATAAGAGACACCCAGGCTGAGCAAAGGTGTTTTCAATGTGTATGTCGAGGCGAGCGAGGCGATGAGTGAGGCATGTGCTTGCAGGAACCATTACCTGGAATACCTGAGTCGGTTGGTTCGTCGTTGCAGCATCGACCCGCTTCCGATCCTGGGGGTGGACGACCTCGAGACGCTGGTGAAGCGCGCCGCGCTGCGGCCGCCGCCTCGGCCCTACGGCACGCTCGAGGGCCTCTACAAGCGGGGCCTCGTGGAGGTGTGTTGACCTCGGCTGTACTTGCAGGGCGCACTACGTGGAGTACCTGGCGGGGCTGGCGCGCGGGCTCGACCCCATCCCCATCATGGACGTGAGCGAGCTCGTGGCCGAGCTGCGGCGCCGCGCGCTGCCGCTGCCCGAGCGCGGCCCCTGGGACACTGACCCCATCTATGCCGGGATGTGCGCGGAGGTACAGGCACCGACTGCCTTCGTTACCTAACCATGGAATCTCAGCTAATACTTACCAATGAGACGTATCGTCAACGTATCTAATCTTTTAATTCAGCATTGTGGCACAAAAGGACTGTTCACAACATCAAGACAGGAGTTCGTCATACTCTTTAATTATTTTCACCGGTTCCCCAGGTCAATAAAAAAATCGTTGAATCGGCGACCAATTTGCTGTGTTGTGTTGTGTAATTATCTTCTACTCATACGGTCATATCATACATAACCAGAAAATCAACCATTTAAATACAGTCAACCGCGTATCAGTGGTAAACATTTTACATTAACAACGCCTTTATGTCATAGCAGTAAGGGCGATTTCACTAGTGCACCAAGTGACTGATGTCCGTTTGACTGTACAAGTTTGTCTTCAAGTAACATTAGATAGATTATATTCTTTATTGTACACCAAAAATACAAATTATATTAGGAATCTATTTAATAGGTACTGGATAAGAAGATTCAATTTTGAATAAATGAAATTAATGATAAAAAATAATAGTTTAAAAAACTAAAAAAACACGCTTATTATGTTCACGGGTTATTATGAAAGAAAGCGTGGAGCGTTTATGTAATCTTTACTCTTTTTGGACAAAACGCTCCACGCTTTCTTTCATAATAAATCATAGTAAATATTCAATAAAGATGATTACCTACCTAAAACCATTTCGCATAGGTCCTTATTTAACGTTCATCACGAACTGAAATTGTTTATGTTTACCTGCGATCTAATGAAGATTTGGCAAAGGGAAAACTCTTGAGTCATCAAACTAAATGTCCGAATTATTTTGTAATTTTTAGTGCGTGCTAAAAGCGTGTTTTTTAGTTTTTTAAACTATTATTTTTATTTTATACTTTTAGTCTCCTTATTATTCAAATTTAGCTTAGGTGGGATCTCATAGACTCAAAGTCCAATCTTCGTATTCCTCTCGTCGAATCTTATTGATTGATACCCATGACATGATAATTTGGTAAGAAAATGTCATTTCACATTATTTTCAGCAAACCCTTTCATTTTATACCTAAATCATAGGGCTGCATTTCAAATAGCCAATCCGCCACCTTGGGACGGCCGCCATGTTGGATTTAGGTCACGTGATTATTTTTTTCGTATCCCATTCAGCAAACCCTTTCATTTAATACCCATATCATGAGGGTGCATTTCAAATAGCCAATCCGCCATCTCGGATATCCGCCATGTTGGATTTAAGTCACGTGACTATTTTTTTCGTATTCCTGACAGCAAACCCTTTCATTTGATACCCATATCATGGGGGTGCATTTCAAATAGCCTGTCCGCCATCTTGGACGTCCGCCATATTGGATTTAAGTCACGTGACTATTTTTTCGTTTTCCTGACAGCAAACCCTTTCATTTGATACCCATATCATGGGGGTGGATTTCAAACAGCCAGTCCGCCATCTTGGGGAGGCCGCCATATTGGATTTGTAATGACGTTTCTTAGCTAGTCATGTATTGTCATCAGAACTCAGAGCGTGTGCAAAATTTCATCCTAATCGAAGATCGGGAAGTGGGTCAAATTAAGATTCCAAGATTTTCTTACATACATAGTTACAAGTGAAGCTAATAAAAGCGTGTTGAAAAGAAAGTTGAGATATTGAATACAATTTTTGCAGTGAATGCAAAAAAATGTCCAATCACCGTACTTTGACATCTTTTAAAATCATCATAATTTCAGTATAAGAACTGAAATTATGATGATTTTAAAAGTAATAGTAATAGCACTATTACACCTTTCTTACACCGGAGAACAATTATGACGATTTTGAGACTTCGTAGCAGGCTGCAGCATAACTGTAAAATCACTACTGCTTGCTGCCAATTTTGATTTCCTTTTTTGTAAATACTAAATGATCAAAGTTAATGAAATGCCTAATTTATTATTACAGATTGTAAAGGAGAAGATTCCACTGGATTGACAAGAAATAAAATGACGAAGTGTCGGGTGCTTCAAAATATAAATGTTTAACTTTACTGAACCAAAATCAAATTATATTTAAATTAACATTAAAATAATTAAATACAAATAATATGATTTTATTATAAATTAATTTTCCTTAACCTATAAATTGTCATCGTCTCGCGAAATGTTCATTCATATGGCGCTTATCACGTTGTATGTAATGCCTGGTGGAGTGCAGGCGGCTCTCGAGCGAGTCGGGCAGCGCCTGGGGCGCGGCACGCGGCGGGCGGGGCGCGCAATCGGCGGCCACGTCGGCGGCGCGCTGCGACGCCACGCGGCGCCCGCGCTGCACCTCGCGCTCCGCCCCCGCCGCCGCCATCTCTGCCAATTTTGCGGCTCTTTCTTCCTCAGTCATGCCGCTATGTTTCCTATTTTCCCTTTTGTCTTTAATTTGCCTTTCTTCATCTCTACTGTATTGTCGTCCGGAATGATGTCCACCACCATAATGTTTCGTTTCATTGTAACGCGACTTTTTATAATTTGCCTCATAATCACGCCTCGGAACCGCGCGCGGAATATCGCGATTTGGAGTATCTCCTTTAAATTTCTTTGGTGTAACGTCACTCCCCGAATGTTCATTTTCAGAACTTTTTCTTTTCCGGGATTCTTTCTTGTCTCGATGTGCAGACCTTTTACTACTTTTTTTCTCGTCAATCATATCTCCTTTTTTATGTTTTGTTGATATTTCATCATCACTATCACTATCTGATGAATGTTTACGTTCTTTTTTCTTCTTTTTCTGTTTTGACTTTTTTTTCTTCTTTTTACTTTTTTTGTCTTTTGGGGATGAGTCTGCTGAGGAATCGTCAGAGTTCAGAAGAGTTGCCAAATCTATACTCTTCTGTCCCCCTAAAGCATTCAATTTAGCTGCCAGTAGATCATCAAGATTTTTGTCTTTCTTTTTGGGTGATTTCTTGGATTTGCTTTCTTTTCTTAAATCCTGTAATAGAAAATATTCCATTTAATTGCCAAAAATTTAGGTAGACAGTTTTTTTTTTGGTGGGGTATCATCCAATGACATTTCCCGTCCTTGGGCGGGGCGGGAGGTCGTGTTAGACTTTTACTGAGTAAAACCCACTCCTAGTTCCTTCGTTGCCTTTCATTCCAGGCCCGTTTTTTCCTTTCAGAAGCGAACCCATGGCCCCAGAAGGCTTCGACCGTGCTGGGCCCCTACGGTTTGCTGACATCTCCTGGAGGCAGTGGTCCGACCGCCGACGATGAACGAGAAACGAGTAGAATTAGAAACTATAAACGAGTTTGCGATCAGCGGGAAGCGAGGGTGTAGTTTCGATAGTTTTGTCGCCGGGCTATAAGCGAGTGTGCAAGTGCGACGAGCGATTACTCGCGCCATTCGCCCGCGGTCGCTCACAGTGTGGCCAACGTAATGTTTTTTCAGTTGCCACTGCCACTGCCACTACACAAACACTATCGTAAAATACATCATCGTCGTCGTCTGAGCTAGACAACAATGAGAGTTGCAATGATTTGTTGCTATCCATACGTGTACTTTCAATACCGCACTGTAAAGAAATGATCAAGCGAGCGAGCATCGCGGAACGAGTATAGCTAAGCGAGTTTATTTTTGAAAACTCGTCGCTTAGCGACAAAAAGTGCTTGTTCATCATAACTAATGGTGTAACTTCTGATATATGGGCACCTACAAGGATGTTAATGTTAGTAAATTTAAATTTAAAAAAAATAATTGAATGTTTTCTGGATAAAACAAATATCATATTATTCGGTCTTTCAGTTAGGTTATCAGTAAATGTTTTCAGTGTATGTTGTGGTCATGTATTGTTGCTTTATCAAATGAATAAGAATTGACAAAAATAAAGCGCATCAAATTCCAAGAGTGGGGTTTTGTGTCGAGTTCTAGGTTAAAAGCTAAGGCGTGACGACACGACACACGAAATTCAAATGCACTTTATCTATAATAGTTTTTGTCTACGTGACAAAAGAAAAACTACGTTCACGATATTTTATGGTTATGGAACAATTAGAACCTATCTGGCATCTACCCTTTCTATACCTACTGTTAGACTAATGCCGATAAGTGAGCGCATCCCTACGTCACCGCGTCCCATCGCCCCGCACTAGCATCTTTGACAACCGGGACACAGAGAATTGCGCGCCGTTTTCGTAACGTTGTACCTTTTCTTAATAAGAAGTAATAATTAAATGTTTTGCGAGATAAAACTGCATTTATCATTATCAGATTTCAGAAGTGGTATAATTCTCACGTGCGTAAAGTTTTACCTACAAAAAGTGCGTACTTTGGTGAACTGGATATTTCAACTGCGGAAAAGACGCTTTTAAACTTTTAAAGTACACAAATTAAATCATTAGACGATTGAATGTACATAAAACTGGTTCGTGAGCTTATTTAATTGGTGTGTTTGCATTGCATCTGTGTCAAATGCGGTTTTAATCAAACAAAGTGAACCTGACAAGTTTCGACACGTTTGGTTTGGCTGGCGGACGTTTACTTGTACGAGCCCTACGCGCTACTGGACTTGCATGCTTACTGGTGTGGAGAGTGGTGTTACTGGAACCTTGAATGGCTTACCATACAGCTGACTTTTGTTTTATTTGGTTTGCATGAAGATCTGGGTGAGCTTGATCCATTTTATACTAACTATTGACTTTTGGCTGCAAACTAATGAAAGAGGTGTGTGTTGTGGTTTTAAAAAAGAACACTAATTTTCTTGCAATTACACTTGCATGACAAAACATTCATAGTGAAGCTTACAATTGCACTGGTTGTGGTGAAACTTTTGTGTAATTGAATTGTTAGACTAGGTCACTTAAACTTTATTTTAATTTTCTTTGGTTATAAAAGTGAAAAGATATTGTTTAAGTTTTGATGTAACTGTTGGTGCTGTGGTACCATTTAAGTAAACATACTTTAGATTTTTATTTATTAATATGGGCCGTCACAAGAGGAGACATAGGTCAGAAACTAGTAGCAGTTCAAGTTCTGCGAGTGAAAATAATGTAAACTTGAGAAAGAAGTATAAGAAAAAGTTGAAAAGAAATAACGACCGCATTGAAGCATTAGAAGGTTTAGTCCGGGAGCTGCGGATGAAAAATAGCTCTCACTGGGATAACTCAGTAGAAGTTGTAGGGCCTTCTACACCAACTATTTGCTATGTGGGGCGAAATGATTTTATCCCAGAGTTTGATCCTCAAACATCTTCAGTTTCAATAGAACATTGGATCCGCAATTTGGAAGGTATTTCAAAGATGCATGGCTGGGATGAACGCACATTGATTTGTAATTGTACGTCAAAGCTACGTGGCTATGCCAAAGGTTGGTATGAGCGACAAGCAGTATACGAGATAAGCTGGAGCGATTGGAAAGACAAACTTATCAAGGTTTTTCCATTTACAAACAATAAGCTGGCTCAAATAGGAGAACTTGTAAATAAGACAAGACTTTCTACTGAAAACCCTATTGAGTTTTATTACAATAAGTTTGGTATTGGAATGTCATGTCAGCTCAGTGATGATCTAATTACTCAAGCTATTGTAGGCACACTTGGTGATAAACTTCTAGAAGTTGGAGCTTTGTCAAGATACTACATCATTACTAAAATATTTGGCTAGTTTTATGAATTCAGATGATGGTAATGTTGAGATGAAGATACAGACAAGTAAGGCTAGTACAAATAGGGTTGTTAAATGTTTTAATTGTGGTAAGGAGGGGCATAAGGCCCTTGTTTGCCCTCGCTCAAGGAAACATAAGGATGAAAGAAAAAAAGTGTTCATTTTGTGACAAGCTAGGACATGTTGAGGCAACCTGTTATAGAAAGAAAAATTTAGACAAATTTTGTTCTTTTTGTAAAATTAAGGGTCATGTTTTAGAAGAGTGTCGGAAACGTTCGACAGCAGGGTTGCCAGATAAAACTTCAAATAGGTGCAAATAGTTAGCTCTAATTTGTCGGATGGGAAGTATTTTAAGACCGTGCTAATCAATGAGATCCCCACAAATGCTTTTATTGATTTTGGTAGCTCATGTAACATTCTGAAAAAGAGTATTTCTGACAAATTGGGTTTAAAGACTGCAAGCAATGATAATGTGGTGATCAAAGGTTATGGTGATGCTCTGACTGTACCAAAAGGGGTTGCTACAGCATTATTGACAGTGGATGGTGTCGAGAAAGAGACAAAATTTTACATTGTGGATGATAAATTGCAAGATTTTGACATTTTAGTAGGGCAACCATACATGGAAGCATCAGATATTGTTGTGGTCAAGACTTCTACACATTTAAATGTTTTTGACAAAGAAATGGCTCAAGAAATTACTGACATTGTGAAAATTTAGACAAGGTACGTCTGTTTCTTGACACTGCTGTTAGTTTGAATCCTGGTGTCAATAAAGTCATGGTCAGAACTGAGCCTCTTACTAGTGGCACTTTAAGAGTCAGACAAAGTGAACAAAGACAACCAAGGCGTGAGAAGGACATTTTGGGTGAAGAAGTTGAAAGTGATGGGGGCATGGCAATTATAAAACTGTCAATATGGCTAGTGAAGATGTTCAATTAAGCACTGAGGAGTGTATTGCTCGAGCTGATTTACTGGACTTGACTAGGAGTAATAAGGGCTCGGTGGTGTACTTTTCCAACGTCAAAATAGCGGTGAATGGAAAGTAGTGGCATATGCAAGCAGGCAAACATCGGCAACTGAAGTCAAGTATCACAGTTTCGAGCTTGAGGCGCTCGCTGTTGTTTTTAGTATTCAAAAGTTTAAAGTGTACATTTCAGGACTCTAGTTCAGTGTGGTAACCGACTGTTCAGCATTACGGTTGGCTTGGTGTAAAAGAGACTTGTCCCCTCGCATAGCTCGATGGTGGCTTGATCTTCAGGAGTTTGATTTTGACGTGGAGCATAGGCCAGGAACGCATGTTGATGCGTTAAGCAGGAATCCGGTATTTGTATGTCACATTGAAGAGAAGGATTTTATAAATGCTCTTCAAGATGGTGATGACGAGATACAAGGTGTTATTGAGAACCTAGAGTTGGAGGTTAAAGCAAATAAAAATAAGAAAGATGGCTTGACAAAGAGATTTAAGGTGGTAAATGGACTGCTTTGTCGTATTATTGAAGAGGGAACAAGGCCAGTGTTACCTAAAAACGCTAGGTGGCATATTATGAAAATCTATCACGATGATAATGGATACTTTTGACTTGAAAAGTGTCTAGAAGCTATACAAGCTAAATATTGGTTTCCAAAGTTGAGGAAAAGCGTTGGCAAGTATGTGGCCAGTTGTATTGGGTGCCAGTTTACTAAAAAGCCAAATGGGAAGCAACCAGGGTTAATGCATGCTATACCCAGGGTTTCGGTTCCATTCGATACTTTGCATGTGGATCATTTAGGTCCTTTTTGTAAGAGAAATGGCATGGCGTACGTTTTCGCAATTATTGATGGTTGTATAAAATTTGTGTGGCTTGAGGCTGTGGCAAGTGTGAATGCCAAGGGTGTAATTGCTACTCTTAATAAGTTATGCCAAGTGTTTGGTTATCAGATGCGAGTAGTGAGTGACAGAGGCACTGCTTTCACTGGAAAGGAATTTAAAGAGTATTGTGAGAAACAGGGTATAAAGCATGTGTTAAATGCGGTAGCCTCCCCGAGGGCAAATGGGCAAGTTGAACGCCTAAACCGCACTATTTTAAGTTCTCTGACTGCTTATATGGGCGATGATCAGAAAGGGTGGGATAGATTTCTTCCCAAGGTACAGTTGGGGATTAACTCGACCATTAGCCAAGGGTACTGGCAAATCTCCATTAGAACTTTTGTGTGGGTTAAGACCTCGATTAGGTGATGAACTTGAGGGTTCATGTTATAACACTGACTTGATAACGTTGAGGGCGGAGGCCGCAACGAAAGTTAAAGCTAATGCATCTCGGATGAAAGCCCGATATGATAAAGGTCGACGTGTAACCAAACCAATTGCGCTTGGTTCTTTGGTTATGATGGAGAGGAGGATTTTGAGACCTGGTTTGACCAGTGGTAAGTTGGTGCCTCGATTTGCAGGGCCTTACAAGGTTACAGCTGTGTTGCCAAACGACCGCTATGAAGTCACTTCAGCCGAGAGGGGCAAGAGGGCATATAAAGGTATTGTCGCCCGTGACAAGTTGAAATTGTGGGATGCTAGACGTGAGAGTACATCCGATGAGGATATTGATATTATGGCTGAACCTTAGAAATTTCAAAATTTGAATTGTGAATAGTGCGACTATTCTCCATAGCCGTCAGGGGCTCCTGGTTGTACCTGCCGTGAGGGGCTGCTGTTAATAATAATTGCCGTCTGGGGCTTAAGAAATTACCTGCCGTGAGGGGCTGCTGGTAATAATAATTGCCGTCTGGGGCTTAAGAATTTACCTGCCGTGAGGAGCGGCTGGTAATAATAATTGCCGTCTGGGGCTTAAGAATTTACCTGCCGTGAGGGGCTGCTGGTAATAATAATTGCCGTCTGGGGCTTAAGAATTTACCTGCCGTGAGGGGCTGCTGGTAATAATAATTGCCGTCTGGGGCTTAAGAATTTACCTGCCGTGAGGGGCTGCTGGTAATAATGACTGCCGTTAGGGGCTGATAGTTATAAAAGCTGTAACTGCCGTTAGGGGCTGAAGGTTACAAAAGCTTTAAATGCCGTTAGGGGCTGATGGTTATAAAAGCTGTAACTGCCGTTAGGGGCTGAAGGTTACAAAAGCTTTAAATGCCGTTAGGGGCTGATGGTTATAAAAGCTGTAACTGCCGTTAGGGGCTGAAAGTTACAAAAGCTTTAAATGCCGTTAGGGGCTGATGGTTATAAAAGCTGTAACTGCCGTTAGGGGCTGAAGGTTACAAAAGCTTTAAATGCCGTTAGGGGCTGATGGTTGCTAAAGCTGTAACTGCCGTTAGGGGCTGATGGTTACGAAAGCTGTAACTGCCGTCAAGGGCTGCCATGTAATTGCCGCATGAGTTCATTTATACGTTATGCCGTGTGGGGCCTATGGTTGCCTTTCAGGGCTCTCTATCAAATCAACACTGTTGCAAACGAAAACTACAACTGCTACCTGGGAAAGTGAAGCAGTTTGGATGGAACATCGAAGAATCACGTAGGAGCTGTCGGAGATCCTTCGAGGACGAAGGATGGCAGGATGGCCGAACTGTTAGACTAATGTCGATAAGTGAGCGCATCCCTACGTCACCGCGTCCCATCGCCCCGTACTAGCATCTTTGACAACCGGGACACAGAGAATTGCGCGCCGTTTTCGTAACGTTGTACCTTTTCCTAATAAGAAGTAATAATTAAATGTTTTGCGAGATAAAACTGCATTTATCATTACCACTACTTATTTTAAAGATGAGACCTACTAAAATAACACAATTTTTGCATGAAGTTGCAACGCCGCGCCGCCGGGATTTCTAGTTCCGACCCGACTTCCAGACACCAAAGGCGTGGGTTTGCGGACGACGAGCAATAGATAGCTTGTCGTCCGGCCGTCCGGTAACCGTCCGGCCCGAGCCCGAGTCGACGACGGCTCGTAGTGTTCTACGCGCGCCTCAAAGAGATGTCAGCAACACCGTAGGGGCCTAGTACGGCCGAAGCCTACTGGGGCCATGGGTTGACTTCTGAATACCTACATCTAAATCAAAATCACTCTTCATCACTTTCTTGTGTAAAGTATTTTCCACAAATTGATAATAATCAACAATTAGTGTAACTGCGATTACTAAACACATCACCGGTTTTGAATAGATCTTAAATCTTGTTTTATCGTAAGTGACAAACGTTACTTACGATAAGTCGGATACGATAATTCTTATTGTTTGTATAAATGAAACTTTTACTTTTGCGATAAAACTTATTTTTAGTTATTATTTTGATGTTTATGCAAATATGAGTCTGAGCATTTTTGCATTAGGAACTAAATTACTTTTGGATTACATTACAGTGAAAAACCTACATTTTGTCGCTACTATGTTCTTCCATATCAGGCACGATATTTCGCATTAGCTCTTACCAACACTCCTTCCATTAAGGTTACACTGTACTAATGTACTTACATAATTACAATTAAAGTTCTTTTGTTCTTTATTATAGACATGCATTATGAGGGTCCTTTTTCACTCGCCTATCGTCAACATCGAACATGGTTTAAAAGCTTGTTACTTCATCTAACGCAATCAAACGATATGTTTGACGAAAAGGCAACGAGAAAAAAGAGAGATAACGCCTGAAAACTCTGTTAGCATTCGGTAATTACGTGATTCTCTGAGACTCGAATATTTTACAAAACTTAGAGAGATAACGCCTGAAAACTCTGTTAGCATTCGGTAATTACGTGATTCTCTGAGACTCGAATATTTTACAAAACTTGTTCCAGGAAATGTTTTTTTTTTTAACCTTAAGTTTTTGAATAAAATTGTTGTTTTCATCACTCTTGATTAAATTTAAAAAAAAAATTAAAAATTTTTGAGTAAATTATGAAGTGTCAAAGTTCACGCAAAATAGCAGATTTTCAGAGATCTTTACTGGATTAGTTCTACACAAATTTATAAATTGATTTCAATAGAAGCCTAGATAATATTCACAAGATACTGTGTTTCCAACTGTGTAATAACAACATAATCGCGTAAGAGCGGTTGTATGAAAAACAGTGAAAAAATATGTCGAGTTGCATCCCCATCACATAAAATGGCATTTCTGTACCTGTTCTTTCCTGAGTAACTCGGCGAGCCGGCGACGTTGTAGGGGATTGTTCAATAAGGCTGCACGAGCAGCCCGCTCCCGTTCTTTGATCAATAGTAATGGGTCTTCACGAATTTTTCGAGACATATCTACTTGTGTGTCGCCAGCTGATGTCAACATGCTAGAGCCCACTACTCTCCTTGATACAGCTGGGATCACGTCCTGTTCTGCTTTATCTGCTTGTTCAGCATTTTTATCAATTGATTTACCAAGCAAGTATGCTTCATGATCCACTTTCTTATCAGGTTTCTGAAAAATTTTTTTTTAAGTTTTAGTGAAGTGATAATACAGCCAAGCATACCGTTTCAAATTATTAAAACTATCTTAACCTTTTGAGTACTGTAATTAGAGACACAATAGAAAGACAATGAGGGTTTAATGAATTAAGCAAATGTAATGGTATTACTAAATTATTTTCTGCTAGGTATAGAAAGGTATTAATTTGTTAAATTCCGGTCATTGTCTTTCTATTGTGTCTCTAATTACGGTACTCAAAAGGTTAATTCATTAACGCTCAGGCGGTAGCCGGCGTCCGCAAGCCATTGTCTTACTATTGTGTCTCTAATTACGCACGTCAAAAGGTTAATATAAATAATGATAAAAGAAAATAATAATGATAACTGTTAATGATGATAATATTTGATAATGATATAAGTACACAGGAAATCACCATAGCTAAAGTCTGACTTATTAACATCATCATCATTACAGGCAAAAGAACTTGTGGCCTTCATCTTCTGGTATGTGGTTGCCATTCCAATTCCTTTACCCCATCAACCATTTGTTCTAATCATTTTCATTGACATTCTCATGAACTATTTACTTTTATGTAATTATCACATATTTGCAATGATATTGTTTTTCATTCCAAAAAAATTACAAGCTTGGAATAATTTTTTTTGTATATTGGAAAATTTACAAAAATAAATACTATTACTTCCAGAAAGACAAACTGAGAAATGGATTTTCTATAGAAACCTAAAATCTGATATTCTACACAGGACTATTCAAGATTAATGATTAATCACAAAAAATGAAATTAAAAATATAGTATAAAATTAAGTTGCTTACATCATACATCCAAGACAACCGGTTGTCGTTGGCAGGGGAACTGCTATGTTTCATGAGACTATTTAATTCAGCACGATCCCGTTCCTCCGCACGTTCGCGTTGTAACTCCACCATTCGTTTTTTCTCCTCGGCCGCTGCCTGTTCCGCCTTCCACACACGCTCTTGATTTTTCATTGTATTTGGGTGCCATGACTTCTTAGAATTCTTAAAGTAAAACACAGAAATATAGCTTTAAAAGTCACAAAATAAATACCATGCTTCTGCTGACGATAATTCGTCATTCATTTGTAACCAAAAATCTATACGTTAACAAAATAATAACCTAGAATCAATTTTATAAATACTTAAATAAACCTTACCAAATCTCCTCCTCCCATTTTTTAAATTGTATTAAAACACAGTTATTTTAATATACTTAGTTTTCTGTTTAGCTCAAAGAGTATAGTAAATATAAGTTTAGCTGTATATGTTTTCGCTTCCCCAGTTCAAGCAAAATCATAAACAAATAGAATTATGCGTGTCTGACAGATGTCACAGATGTAATTTTTTTTCTGTGTACCCCTTAGGGAAGGCTATAGTCGTTTCACCATATCGCCTAGTCTTTCGTCCGTTTTCTTGCGTAACAAGTTTTAAATAATAAAATGTCTTTCGTATTCGAATATCATAGTTGATTCTTTTTGTTTTACATTAGAATACGGGTGTAATACATTCTAATGTTTTTTGTAGTATTTGGCAGCAAATGTATCGATTCAGCCTTCTCAGCAAACTTCGCTGAGGTAGCCAAAACTACAATAAAATTCTCAGCTTTATTTAACTGAGATCGCGCCTATTTCAATGATTCCACATATTGTCCAGCGGGGCTATTGCGTAACTCTGTTGACAGTTCAAGTGATGATCACTTGTTAACAATATGCATCATTGAACTGTCAAACAGCTAGTTTCGTTTTGCCTACCTTCAGTGACCAACTGCAGTGACGTCATTAGCCACTGGTGCCTTTGATAGCCACCGTTACACGTTTTGACAGATGTTATTGTATCGATACTTTTAAAATTGCGATTGTGTAAGCTTTTGAAGCTATAAACAGTATAATAGTCGATAAAATTTTAGAGTGGTCACAATAGGCACCGTAAATTTTTATAATTCACCACATTTTCACCGTAGTTTGTTAGTCACTTGTGTGTTACGTAATACCAATGTTATGAAATTATTAGTTGACAACTAGGTTTAGTGTGCAACGAATGCTAGTTGTCAACTGTTATTGAAAAAGTTAGCCAATAGCCCCCCAGTTACGCAAACACTTGAGATACAAAACTACACCAATTTTACATAACAATATCCACTAGGAATCAATTTGCGAATAATTAAAACAGCCACTGAACTTCACTCTATTATATGCG
This sequence comes from Mythimna impura, assembly GCA_905147345.3. Classification (NCBI taxonomy): domain Eukaryota; kingdom Metazoa; phylum Arthropoda; class Insecta; order Lepidoptera; family Noctuidae; genus Mythimna; species Mythimna impura. The sequence goes on along the minus strand of LR990348.1, from coordinate 10,096,787 downwards.
TGTACGTAACTCTTTTTTTTACAGAAGTCGGTTCAGTAAAAAGAGTTACACACGCTTATAATAGAGTGAAGTTCAGTGACTGTTTGGAACTTGTGAAAATGTAAAGATTGGAACAGCAGTAATGTTTTAAATGCATCATTTGAAACAATATTGGAACACTAAAACACTCTTTACTCTAAGTGACCTACAGTCTTTTTAAAATTCAAATTAAACAGTGTAAATATAATTAATGACCTGTACTAAAAACATCTCATTAAATTATTCTCAAATCAAAATTCAATTAAATAAAACTGGTAGGCCGCTATCCCACTGGCGTTTTACGAGCGTTGGCGCTTCTCCAACGTCTGCGCAACGTTGTCGCTACGCAGACGCGACGTTAACGTCGCGAGTTTCTAGTAGTCGCGTCTGCGCAGACGTTGGAGAAGCGCCAACGCTCGTAAAACGCCAGTTGGATAGCGGCATTAGTGTATATGACGCAACGCAACAGATCAAAAGATACAAACACAGACACTGACTGTTATGAATCGTCATAACGTCAGTGTCTGTGTTTGTATCTTTTGAGCCGTTGTTCCAAATGTTTTGTTTGTATCTAGTGAGCCGATGTTTCAAATGTTCCGTTTGTATCTTTTGAGCCGATGTTCCAAATGTTCCGTTTGTTTCTTGTAAGCCGATGTTTCAAATGTTCCGTTTGTATCTTTTGAGCCGAAGTTTCAAATGATACATATCACTGTTTCGGAACATTTCAGTGATTCGGCAATGCAAGATCGCTCGCACACTAGTGCCGTCTATACTCATTCTCGCGCGTACCATAAGCAGAAAAAAAATTAAGGGCCTATTACACTACGCGATATTCAGCACACGATATTCATACTGTCTTATTTTTTGTTCCGAGTAAGACCGGTCTAACGCTTATTACACTACGCGATAGTGTTGCCTTACTATCGATATCCTATCGATAGGTTGTCAATACTATCGTGACCTCGAAAAATAGTCACAATATCGATAGCCCTATCGATACTATTGAAATTTTACAATACTATCGATACTATCGATAGTCTCTATGCAAGAAATTGAGCAATACTATTGATAAAGTGCAATACTATCGATAGTATCGATACTATTGGGTATTGATACTATCGATAGTATAGATACTATCACTATTATGGTGTATTTTACTTAAATCACTGTCGATACTATCGATACTATCGATACTATCGGTACTATCGATAGTTTTACAACATCGATATTTACCCAAAGTTCAATAGTATTGCACCGGAATTTTAGTCAACATTATTAGTTCATGATTATTATTAAGTAAATATATCAACAATATAGTCGGCAATTATTACTTTATGCACTTACAACTTAAAACAGCGTTGTAATATGCAAAAAAACGTAAAAAATGCCGCCTTTCATCTTAAGTGTAATAATTGTATTAATTATATGTAAACATACAATGTTGTAAGGATTATTACTTACCCATTTAAAAAAAAAGTCAGTGACAAAGATAATATTATTAATTAGTAAATTCGATGGTTTACTTTACTTTTTCTGCATAAGTCGCTAATAAAGGTTTGAGTCCAACACGATATTATTGAATTTTGGTAAAATATCGATGTAGTAAAACTATCGATAGTACCGATAGTATCGATAGCATCGACAGTGATTGCAGTAAAATACACCATAATAGTGATAGTATCGATACTATCGATAGTATCAATACCCAATAGTATCGATAGTATTGCACTTTATCAATAGTATTGCTCAATTTCTTGGATAGATACTATCGGTAGTATCGATAGTATTGTAAAATTTCAATAGTATCGATAGGGCTATCGATATTGTAACTATTTTTCGAGGTCAACTATCGATATATCAACTATCGATAGTTAGGCAAGCCTACTACGCGACATCGACTAAGACTGTCTGAATATCGAGTAGTGTAATAGGCCCTTAAGGGCCTATTACACTACGCGATATTCAGCACACGATATTCAGACTGTCTTATTTTTTGTTCCGAGTAAGACCGGTCTAACTCTTATTACACTACGAGATATGTCGAATCATAGACTAACCATTCGATATTCAGACAGTTTTAGTCCATGATTCGACATATCGCGTAGTGTAATAAGAGTTAGACCGGTCTTACTCGGAACAAAAAATAAGACAGTCTGAATATCGTGTGCTGAATATCGCGTAGTGTAATAGGCCCTTTAAAAGTCTTGATTTGCTTCCACGCTGTCTTGAAATTCTTTAATGATAATAGATGGCGCCACGTGTCTTTAAAATTTTCAAGTTTCACCCGGGCGAAGCCGTTGGCAGAAGCTAGTTTGAAATTAATGTGACCCAGTCTTGTTTTTATTATTTTTAATTTGAAAAAAAAAAACTTTTACGTGAAATTTTATATGCTGTCTGTCCTATCTTTCAACGCAAGTACATGCCCCCATTTCAGAATCCTTTCTATAATGCACCGATGCAATTCAATTAAATAAAACTGGTAGGCCGCTATCCCACTGGCGTTTTACGAGCGTTGGCGCTTCTCCAACGTCTGCGCAACGTTGTCGCTACGCAGACGTATCAAGTCAATCTTCTCGGCAAACTGATATCCACAGCGGAAGCTGAATATGTAGAGTTGTCTGAAGCTGCTAGGGAGGCAATATTCCTGAAAAGATTGTATTCGGAGGTCACTGGTCAAGTAGAGGTGCCAATGAAGATCTTCAGTGACAGCCAGTCTGCTGTGGCAATTGCGCAGAACCCTGTATGCATCAGCGTACAAAGCACATAGATGTGCGACACTATTTTATAAGGGAGACCGTCGAGCATGGCCATATTTTACTTGAGTACCGATAAAATGCTGCAACATTGCCGAAATCCTAAAAATGTTAAATAATTGTCTTATGGAAACGGTTTTATTGTCGGTACTATTAAAAGCAAGTCAGTAATCTATAAGACAACATTTACGCATCTTTCATTCAAATAATCCAACAATAAATTGTCAGTGTCAATTTTAATGTCAGTGGTCGTGGACGTGTTTATACCGGCTCGGGAGAAAAATTTATTTGGGGAGTATTTATCCTTCATTTACAAGTGTAATAAGTTGTATAGCAAAGAAAATATGCTGTTTTTGGTTTTTTAACTCGTTTTTCTGCTTTAAATCTTATTTTAAAGAGTCTAATCATGGTCGGCAAAGTTGTAGCAGGTTTTAATTCATCTACCTTGGGGAGCAACTCTACAGGCCTATTCACGGTTGTAGGGTTGCCAGGTCTTCAAACCGAAAAGCCGGACAGATCAGCCAATTTAACCGGACATTTGAGTAAAATGGCCGACATTTTTTTTTAAAGTCATTCTTGACTTTTTTATTATTGACCATAATTATATAAAACAATGAAACAACAATAAAATTGGCTGCTATAATTACTAGTCCGCTCCGCTTACGTTAGCGATACAAGATAAAGTAGAAAACATGACACATCTAAAAAAAACAGTTGTCCAATTTAAAAAGCCGGACTCTGCTTAATTTGGCCGGACCCGCAACTAAAAAGCCTGACCCTGTCCGGCTTTATCCGGACGCCTAGCAACGCTACACTATACTGGATTTCTATAAAAACGTGTTCAACTTTGCCTACCATCGTTAATATATATATATATATATATCGTAATTAAAGACTAGATAAAGTCTAACATGGAAAAGAAATTATCTCAAATCTTCCCCTTAGCACCCATAATAGTCAATGATATTTTTGGCTAGGCAATGTTGCAGTTTGCAACTTAACTTACCTACTTTTTTAGATGCAGTTTTTGGTGATTAATAGGAGTTTTTTTGGCTTAAGTATAAGAACTTTATCCCGATAGCTTAAAGTACAATATTGAATTGTAATTGAAAATACATATAACTTTCTCTGAAATGAAGGATTTATCAAATAAAAACGTCAAAATACATGCAATGTTGTAGCATTTTACGGTATGTAGAGACAGCTCAAATGGTTGCCGATGTATTGACGAAACCTTTGTTGAAAGGGAAGTTCAAGTGGTGTGCGCTAAGTATGGGTGTTGATGATTGTGTGATGGATGGAAATAGAGAAATGAACTTAAGGAGGAGTGTTAGAATAAAAGAGTCGGTAGTTTTTTAATACGATCTTTTTTCTAAGTAAGTTTATTTTTAATACTTGTTTTTTATTTTATTTTACCTGTCATTGCGTTCTTGTGTTTCTGTGTTTCATGGAATTAAACCAAGTTATGTTTTACAGTGTTTTACCCTTTTATTATACATATACTTGTCTAGATGCCACATTGACCGTACTAAACGGCCCAAATAAAGTCTACTAAAATTGGTAGACTTGCTTCTCCCTTACGTCAGTGTCATTTGAAACAATAAGAATAATGTGCTCACGAAAAATAATTAATTATGCCGGTTTGTGCTGTCAGACTGTGCCGTAATTATGTGGGAAAACAATATAATAACACTAAGATCACTTTTCACCAGTAAGTTTTGTTATTTAACCACTATTATTATAGAAAACACGAATTTTTAATTCGTTTTTTTGTGTCATTCCGATTTGGCGAAACTATGGGAGACAAAATACAAATATCATTACATCATCTTTCGATCCGGAGAACATTATTATTTTAAAAATTACATTATTTATTTGATCAATAAATGACAACTTATCTATACCTACAAAAAAAAAAATGAAACCCATGACGTCATGCACTAAATATTTTTCTTTTAGTTTTTTCTAATATTTTGGGTTCCAGATTTTTGCTGAATTGGGCCTGTTTGGTGCAGCCGTGAGGCACACATTCCTACTTTACTATATCCTTACATCGGACTTTATACTTTTTATTTGTTGGTTTATGTACTCGTAATTACATGTAACTGGAGTATTTAAGTGTGTGTCTGTGTAATAATAAATAATGGAGAAAAGGAAAGTTAATAATTTGGAGCGGGCATCCCTCAACACGCACACCTCGACAGTTTGACGACAATAAGTACCTACACGTGCGTTACGTTACTCACACATGTCACGCAATTGGAGACAGTTTTAGCGCGTCGTATGTAACTTGCATTGCTATATCTAGACAAGTAGGTATAATCAAACAAAGGTTTTACCAAAAGTTTTATTTTATTCCAATACAACTATAAGCATTTCCTGTGTTTTCCACCGACTACGCTCTGCACGTTTAGTGGGCGTAACCCAACCAGCAAAACAGTCTCAGAACTCGCACTTTTTAAGAGTGGTAGGCTTAAAGCGCTCTTATATTTGTTTTAGAACATACCATCGATCCTATATTACTTTTAGACAAGCCGGTATGGCCTCAAGAACGCTCAGTCTCATAACCAAGTCTCATATATGTATATAAGAGCATTTACTAAGACTAGTTGCACTTGAGAAAAACTTGCTCTTATATGGGTATTTACTAAGCTCGTTTGATTTTATATTAGACTTGCCAAATGCTATTGTAAGATGTCAGACTAATATCAGCATAGCATAAGAGTACTGTGAGTACGTGCATTTCTGGTCTTATTTGAAACTAATATAAGATCAATAGATCTTATATTAGTTTCAAATAAGACACAGTACACTGGATAAGTATGATATTAGAGTGTTTTTGGTTCAACATATTTACAATACAAAAGCCGAATTCGTGTCCGTATAGCATTAAGATTAAGTTCTTTTGTTTTCTCTCTGTCGATTTAAGGTTTTATGTAAAATTGCGACGAACCCTAATTTATTCCAATATGGAGTTATCTTTAGTATACCGAATGCTAAAATTAGAGTAAACAATCTTACATTAGTCTAATAGTGCGCTTGTAAAATGCAGCTATACTAATGGCGACACTATCAATATAAATTAACAAATAAAATAATTAAACGAGAACAGGAAATACCATAATTAACAAGGCGCATGAATTTTGAAGCGTAAAACGAGATCTAATTAACAGTAAATAATAAATTCCAATACGATTACTTACCGTAAAACTACTTTTACTTTTATACTAAAATATATAAATAGTAATTATATAACATTAACTTCACGCAACTTTAATTTGTTTTCATTTAATTTCAAACCAACACTCACACGAACTTTTAAGTTGGATCTGACGTAAAATTCTCAAAATATTCTAACCTTAGACCAATATAAGCCTATGCAGGCTTACAAGATACTTACGTAAAAGCAATATTAGCCTAAGTCGGCTTAAATTAATTTAGGCTAGATTTCAGTAAGTGCAAACAGCATTCAATTAGACTGATATTAGAACGATATTAAACTAAATATGCTTATATTTAGTGCCCAAACCCAGGCTTATATCATTATATAGGAGTGATGTAAGAGCAAAAAAACAGTAGTCTTGAGATTGTTGTAAGCCTAGTTTTTGCTGGTTGGGAAGTTACCCCACTAACAATAGCGCGTAGGTCTGTATCCGAAATATCCAATTTTCCATGTCTTTTACTGTTCTCATTATTAGGAGTTTCGTCTGCTCATTGTCGAAACCTCCTGAAAAGTGTAATTCACCGTATGAGTAATATTGCAATTTATTATTAATAGTCAAAAAGTATCAAGCTTTTCTAATAGAAATTAAAATAGAAATAGAAATGAAATTATTGCATCCAACCATCGCATTTTCTCTGCATGTTTCTAATTTAATTCACTTTTTGCGTCTATAAATTTGTCAATCATATTAAATAGAAGCTTCTGCGTCGAACTAGCGATTATTTTCGGCATTATTTTAAGCAAAACGAGTAAAATAAGATGTACGTATGTAAATATAATTACTATACTCTTTGGTATGTAAACATACAATGAGTTATGTACGAAACGTCAAGAACACATTTTTTTTAAATGCTGCCATACACAAAGTTTGATAAATAATTCGGTGACATCTTTCGATGGCCAAAGTCTACCTCTTTTTATGTTTAATGGCAGCATAGAATTAAGAATGTAAGAGAATTCTGAATCTTTAACATGTATAATGGTGTATGCTTTGCTGGTTGTCCATAAATAAATAAATATTATTATATACTGATGTGTATAAGTATTGGTAGAATGTGCCAGATATTTTAATTTATTTTTGTCATCATTAATAGTAAATTGTTATTATTGAAATTAATTTATGTATGTATATTATTATTATGTCTTTGTAGTATTAGGTAGGTAGTAGATGTAGGTAAATTTTGTCAGGTATTTTTAATTATTTATATCGTCATCATTATTAAATTATGTATTTATTTAAATTAATTATGTATATATTATATTATTATTATTGTCTGTGTGTAAGAATTAGTAAATTATGTCAGGTACTTTTATTTATTTTTTATCGTCATTATTATAAAATTATGTTACTTACCTAATATTTATCTGGAAATTTATTTTTTATTCAATTTTCTATCATCATCATCTTCCTGCCCTTGTCCCGTGTTATTTGGGGTCGGCGCAACATGTTTTTTTCTTCCATTCTGCCCTGTCACTCGTCATACTATCACTAACTTCCTTTTCTTTCATATCACTCTTCACACAATCCATCCATCTTTTCTTTGGTCTCCCTCTCCCTCTCCATCCATCCACATGTAAACTCATAACTCTTTTAGTAACATGCGTTTCATCCCTCCTCTTCACATGACCATACCAAGACAAACGATTCCCTTTCAACTTTTCAGTCACTGGCGCCACTTTCAAACTTCCCCTAATATACTCATTTCTCACTTTATCCATTCTCGTCACACCACACATCCATCTTAACATTCTCATCTCCGCTACGTGCAATCTTTTTTCATCCGTCTTTTTCACAGCCCAACATTCTGATCCATACAGTATGACAGGCCTTATCACGGACTTGTAGATTTTACCCTTCAACTTGAGGGGCATCCGTGGGTCACAAGTTGTTCCCGTGACCTGTCGCCATTTCATCCATCCTGCGTTGATCCGATGTGTTACGTCCCGGTCTACCTCACCATCCCCTTGGACGAGTGACCCGAGATACCGAAAGTCGGAGCAGATCGGTATGGGTGTTCCAGCGAGAGATAAAGGCACTAGATTGGAGAGACCGCCGAAATCGCAGAACAAGTATTCCGTTTTGGTTCTACTCAATTTCAGGCCAACACTCTCCAGTCTGTGCCACCACACCTCCAATCTGTTCTGGACCTCTAGGCCACTCTCGGCAACCAACACAATGTCATCGGCAAACAGCATACACCAGGGAGCCTCTTCCTGAATGTCCGACGTCAGAGCATCCATTATCATCAGGAAGAGGTAAGGGCTGAGAGCCGACCCTTGATGTAAGCCGACAGCCACATTGAAGCTGCCAGTGGTGCCCACTGTAGACCGGACTTGGGTACTGCATCGACTGTACATCGCTCGGATCAACTGCACATACTTCCCAGGCACACCTTTCTCCTTAAGGGCCCACCACAGAACCTCACGAGGTACTCGGTCGTATGCCTTTTCGAGGTCAATGAATACCATGTGCAAGTTTTTATGCGCACCTCTGTATTTCTCGCAAAGCTGGCGTATAGCAAAAATGGCATCCGCTGTACCCCGACCCGGCATAAAACCGAATTGGTTCTGTGAAATTTCACTCTCTTCTCTCAGTCGCCTTTCAATAACTTTCTCCCAGGCTTTCATAGTATGTGACATTAGCTTTATTCCTCTATAATTGTTGCACTCAAGCACATCACCTTTGTTTTTAAAAATCGGCACCAAAGAGCTATTGAACTTACTCATCAGGTATGGCTTCTTCCAGCAACAACTTATTGAAGAACAAAGCTAACCACGTCCATCCATCCACTCGCAATAACTTCCACACTTCAACTGGTATTCCATCTGGACCAATGGCTTTACCATTCTTCATTCCATTTACTGCTATTCTGACTTCATCCATACTAACCATTCTCACTAATCCCACATTCACTGGTTTATTCTCTAACACCCCACTCCAATTATTTTCTTCATTCATCAATCTTTCAAAATATTCCTTCCACCTCTTTCTGATTTTTCATCATCCGATAGAACCATTCCAGTTTCATCTCTTATACATTTTACATGACAAACATCCCTCGCCTTTCTCTCTCTTATTCTAGTAAGCCGGTATAGCTCTTTTTGGCCTGCAGGACTGTCCAGTGCGTCATATAGTTTGTCCTGGGCTTTTGATTTTGCTATTGCCACGGCTTTCTTGGCTTTCTTCTTTAAAACGTCATACTCACTCTTTTTTTCAGCTTTTAAACTAGCGTTTCCAGGCTCTACACGCTGCCATTCCTTAAATTTTCTCTTTTTTTCTTTCAATACACTCTGAACTTCTGTCGACCACCACCATGTATCCCTATCTATTATGCCCTTTCCTCTCGTCTCTCCCAAAATATCTTTCGCTGCATGCCTGATACACTCAGCCATCTCATTCCAGCTTTCATTTATACTTCGATCATTCATATCTCCCATCTCTATCATTCTGTCCACCACTCGCTCCCTGAACTTCTTCGCACAATCATTCCTCTCTAACATATGCCATTTTATTTTAGGGGGAGGACGCTCTTTGTATTTTTTATATGCCATATGCCATTTTATTCAATTTTCTATATTTCATACTTTAATCATATTATAGAATCTTTGGTGAATAAGATAGGTAGAGAATATTTTATTTTGCAATCGATTTATCATTTAAAAATTCCTTTACCAAGTAGCATGACTTGGATTCCAGAAATTGTTTCAATTTATTAATAAATATATTTGTTTTTTTTTTTACTTTTCTAATACCATTTGGCAGTTTGTAACATGACATTACTAAAGGGCTGGTTGAGTGCATTTTGAGTCGGGGTCGAGGTATATTTACTTATTTTGTTTTTATTGTGTCGAAAAGTGTATCTTAATTGTGTTCCCTCGCAATTTGTGTAAAAATCTGGATGTTTTCTGAAAGAAAGAAAGAAGAAAGAAAGAAAGTGTTTTAGAAGTGTGGTTTGCAACTCTCTGTTTGTTCTATACTTATTGGTTATTATTCGAATTAACTTTTTTTGCAAAATAAATATAGTCCGCAAATCAGTACCGTAAATCCTTACAAGATTGCCCAACTGATCTGAGTTTGCCCAGCAATCTACTTTTCACATATATTCCAAAAACAGGCAACATTTTTAGTTGTGTTTATTATTAAATCTAAAGAAGAAATTTAAATATATCCTTGACAACACTGCATAAATGATTTTTCCTAATTTCACTCGTCGGCTTTAATAAAATGTCAAAGTTGGTGGTGTAATTTGCGGGTCAAAAGTCAAGTGAAAAACTTTTTCTATAACTCAATTTTTAACTACAGGAGGTAATTTTTTTTTTTAAGGTGGTAAATCATCCAAATGACTTCTCGCGCTCTGGGTGGAGCGGGAGGGCGTGTCAGACTTTTACTGACTAAAACCACACCTGTAGTATCCGCAAAAAAAAAAAAACTACAGGAGGTAAATAAGTTTTTAACCACTGTTAGTTTGTAATAAATAAACAAGGAAGATCGGATATCCAACGCAAACTCTCTCTCGAATTAGAAAATATGATGGTGGGCAATGTCAAAATCGTCTTTCTCAACCAGTTGTTTCGACTTTGCCTACCAAAATATTACCGTTAGGGTTCTCCCCTCAATGTTAAATTAAATTTGAGATAAGTCGACCTGCGTTACCATATTAATATCAGCAATAAAAAGTGAAAACAACCCTAATTCATCGTTTTATTTGTATGCAAAACCACAAAAAAAACGATTTCGACTTTGCCCATTCAAATTTGACAGGCAATATGAACGTTTACTTATATAGTAATGGAGTCCTATAATAGATTGACATTTTTTCTAGAATGACCCATAAAGCTTATATTATATAAGAATATTTTTTTACTTTAGGAACATACTAAAATAAAAAATACCGAAGGTACGAAAGTTTCTGCAAATTGGGCAAATTTGTAAAAAGTACTATAAATTTGGCCCGCTGTACAAATTGAGAGTTTTAGCACATAAACATACATTTTCTTGATATTTTTATGTATTCCATGTAAAGAACATTACATTTGACAATGATGTAGCACAATCAGTAATTAAAAGTATAGTATTATTGAAAAGTATAGTACTATTGTAAGTGTAGTATTATTTAAAACATACAGTGCGGAATACAAAATCGCAAGAAATCTGGGCAAAGTTGTACGGTTTTACGGTACTGTTACCCCACAGCATGACCCCCATAGCTAATCCATGCCTGGGCATATGCACAGTAAGTAGTAAGTGCGGTTTGCAGGTTGGTAGATTTTTAAATTCGCGAAGGGCGTATGAAAATTTTGCTTGGTTTTGCTCTTATTTTCTGTAAGTAAATGGGATTTGCAGTTTACATGGATGGGTATCTATAGAAATACCGAGGAGAATAAACTCGTTTACTTGTTCTATTATTTTTAGTTAGTATTTTTATATGTACCTACCTACTTATTTATAATTTAGTTTTTGGTGGGGATGAAAAATAATTAATTTTGTTTTGGTGCAATTTATTTCTAGACTATGGTTATTCATCCAGTTTACAGCTGTAGAAAGAAGGGTAGGTATTTAAATTGGCGTTTATATTGTCATTCTGGCATGAAGCGAGTAGAGAGATATCGTCCGCGAATAAGATACCTTTTATAATTTAATTTATAATTTTAGTAAGGTCATTAATATAGATAAGGAATAATAAACAGCCTATAACACTCCCTTGGGGGATTGATGCATTAACTGCTTTACTGTCAGATCTAATTTTTATTAAGTATTTCATACCTATGTGTTTTTATCGAAATATTCAAGTTCTAATAACTGTACCCTATCCTTTAGGTATCATGCAAACCATTCATGAGCTTTTCCTCGTATTCCTATCCCATATAATTATGTAGCTTATCTAATAATATTTTAATTTGCACTTTATCATAGGTTTTGGTCATATCGAGGAGCAAACCTATGGCATATTTTTTGTTATTAATAATAGAGCCTCTTGTACGTTTTTGTAGACTGCTAACGTTGTAGACCTATTTTTACGGAAGCCGTTCTGGCAGTCGTCAATTATTTTATTTTTTTCACAGAAAGAGTATACGCGGTTGCACATCATAGCCTTTTCAAAGTTTTTAGACGCAGTTGGTAACAAAGCGATGGGGCGATAGTTCCTAGGGCAGCGAAGCACAGACTTACTGACTTATTGAGACTGACTATGGGCCACTTGGGCAAATGAAGAACTGATGGCGGGCCACCAGCAAAAATTAAAAACAAAAATAGCCGAAAATTTAATTATATTAATAACATATTAGTTTGAAGCGTAGCACTGCATCTTTTTTATATTTGGCTTCCAAACTTTCATTTGCAAGGCGGTTTCGATTTTTTGTTTTGTTATTATTCAATACCGAAAAAGTTTGTTCCCATAAATATAAGTAGAACCAAATAAGCTGGCATTTGTGCGCAAGTCTTTGTAGGTACATAATTTTATCAATGCAGCGGTAAAGTTCAGCAAGTCCCCTTCATTGAATTTGTCGCGAAAATGTTGATCGTTTTGAATATCGATTAATTTTAACTGCATTGACTCTGGTGCAGTTTTAAAGTAAAGGTTTGCTAAATATGTCCAATAGAGGTTGATCTGAAAAGAGCTAGCTTGCTGGCGGGCCACTGTCTTTGCATCTCTGTTCTAGGGTCAGTTTTAGAATTTTTCTTGTGTAAGTACCTATGGGTTTTATGAGTGCGTTTTTAAGTTGATTTGGAAAAGTTCCCTCATCAAACGATTGGTTAATTAGTTTATAAAATCATAGGGTTTGTTCATCTGCATATTGCTTAAGGGCCTGCGCACACTTGAGACAAGACTGTCGTAGACAGAATTGTCTACGAGCGATGTCGCAAACTTGTCTACGACGTCTGCGACAAGACTGTTTTGTTTGTCTACGTCACGTGAGTCGCACACTATCAAGACAAAAAAGTCTTGTGGCGTACGGCCAGTGTTGTCAACTTTGTGGATTTTCCACTAAAACTGGTGGTTTTAACCCCCCATTTAATTGCGAAATATAGGTTTTAGTGGCTAGTGGGTTTCTAGTGCTTTAGTAAAATACAATTTCTTACTAAAAATGCGATCACTGGGGTGTAATGATTTACACCCGAGTGATCGCATTTTTATGGTGCTGAGACACCATAGAATCCATAATTATCAATCTGATGCCGACGATGATAGTGCAAAAATAAATTATTCGTCTGCAGACGAATTAATACATAGCTGTTATTGAATAATTTGTATGTTGAATTACCTACTAATGTTAATTTACCCACAAATGGTATTTTGATCAACTGATTGTTAATTTTTATCACTTATTATTAAAGGCAACTAATAACCTATATGCCTACTTATTTTATTTCGTACAAAACACATTTTTTTTGTGAGTAATTTTGTGATTGTGTGTGGGAAAAATTTTTGTTAGTGGTTTTGTGGTGGTTCTAAAAGTTGACTGTAGTGGTAAGTTAGTGTAACTGTTGGCAACACTGGACGTCTCAAAACAGTCTTGTCGCAGACAAGTCTGCGGTGTCGTAGACAATTCTGTCTAAGACAGTCTTGTCTCAAATGTGCGCAGGCCCTTAGTAGACATGGGGTAAGTTCGTCTACTACAAAGCTTTTTTAATTTTTTTTATTATTTTATTTAGGTACTTCTTAGGGATCAACAGGGATGAGAAACATGGAGTTTTCTGTGGGGTACATCACAGGGGCTCATTTTGCTGGTAAGATATTTTCCCCGATAAAAGCAAAAAGAAGTCATTAAAAATATTAGCAATTTGCCTAAGTTCTGTATAAGTTATCATTTATATTAAGTATTCTTTTGTTTTTGCAAGATAATTTGATACCCTTTGTTAGCCAGCGATGGCCAGTACCTACTTCTTATATGTTGTTTTTATTTTTAAATTATCTTTTGTAGCGGGATACACAATTTTTTTTAGGGTATTATTAAATGCAATGGAGTTTTTATATATATTTTTATTTCATTGTATTATTTCATTCAAATTTGTTTTTTACATTTTGGGTACCTATTAAGTAGGTATATAATCTTTTTTTCGCGAACCAGTGTAGCTTTTTATTACCGTTGCTAGGTAATTTCGTGTGACAGGTGGTTGCGCAGTGGTCAGAAAACCCAAATTCTTCTACGGTGGTATAATTTAAGTCTATAATAAGAACGTCAAGGTAGTTTGTGAGATATTTACGTGAGGGGACTTAGATAATATATATGTTGTATGAATTTATGAATTCCAACATTAGATCCAAGAAAAAGTTAGCTTTTAAACAGCTATCTAAGATATTTATAAGTATTTAAATTTCCTCCCAATATTACATTATATTTTGATTTTTTTTATTAATATAATGTATCAATGTATATAATGTGTGTATGTTAATGATATTACCTATATTAATTTCTTTTAATTCGCGAGTAAATCTAAATAAGTACTCTTCTCTTCTATTCCAATAAACTCACCAATAAATTGTAACTATAACTACATTCTCATTAGGTCATTCTATCCACTGCACATAATTCTATACAATACTGAACAGATATATTACTACTATCACAAATTTCTATAATGGTAAGGTATAGGTATCGGCACGGATCTTGAGCGCTAGGCGAAAGAGTGGGGATCGCTTTGCGCATCGTATACTTATTTATGCCAAAAAAATGTACACCAATTTTATTTTTTCTTTTACTTACCTGCTTTCTTCTTAATTCTGGTTGAAGGTAAAAGTTAAAAAAAAAAACAAATACCTAGTTTAAATCAAAGTCGCTGTGTTTCTCCGTCTGTTTTTCCGTTTACTTATTAACCATGCAACAGATTTTCATACGGTTTTCATTGTCTTTTAGAGAATTTCTACCGGAAGGTATGCATATTGTAGCAAAGACGAAAATTTCAAAGATTTGTAACACCCCTACGAAGAAATTCCTAACATTTTACCTACTTTTGAAAGGAACTTTCTCTGTGTGCCTGTTATGCGTTCTCGGCTATTAACATTCGGCATTTTTGGTGACAAATTAACCACCGTAAAATGCCCTAACTTTGCATGGATTTCGAGGTTTTTTAAAATTACTTTGACGTGAGTAGGAGATTCATTTATGACTTATTTATTTATTAAAACTTCATGCAACATAAAGGTACAAAGGCGGACTTAATGCCTTAGGCATTCTCTACCAGTCAACCAAGGGTAGTGAAGAGAAAACATGGTAGGTGCATAAAAAAAAAGAAAAGAATAATACGAAAACAAGGGATCAAATGTATAATATATACATAAAATAAACATACACAAATATTTAATATAATATAAACCTACATAAATATATGCAAAAATATATATTATTTATATAAGGAAAAATGAAAGGATTTTTGAGACTACTCCGCTATTTGTGTAGAAAATAAAGCCGCAATTTCCGCTTAAATGCATATTGACTGGTGGCCGTCCTGATGTCAAGAGGAAGCGAATTCCACAGAAGTATGGACTGTAGATATATGAAAGGAAGAATGAACAAAGTCAGAAGTATGAGAAGGACAAAGCAGTAGAAGATTGTTAGAAGAACGCAGATTCTTAGCATGGGAAGAAGATAGATATTGAAAGTGTGATATGAGATAAGAAGGAGGGGTGGGAGAGTTGAGCAGAGAGAAAAGTGTAGTCAGTGCGCGCAAACCTGTAAAGAGAAAATGGAAATCAGAACTTTGTGCTCTTTTTAAAACAACTCATTATAGCCTACACCTCATATTTTTTGAGAAATAAGCTTTGCAAAAGGCAGGCAAAGTAAATGGCATTTCCTCTACTTTGCCTAGGCAAAAATGTCGCAGTTAAATTAAATATTTCCAAATAAACCGATTTCGTACCCATAGAGTATTGGATTAGTAGATTAGTTAAACCATGTCCTAAAATCCAAAACGTTTTTCTTTTTTTTTAGAAGGTAGGCAAAGTTAGGTAGGCTTTTTGAGCATTAAGTACCTATGAGGGGAGTCTTTCAGGGCTGTCACCATAGGAAATGAAACATGATGTTGTTTCATTTTAAAAATTCAAAAATCATCAGTCTTAATTGTTTTTATTACGCACCTAGGTAACTATTTTTAGTTATGTAATACCTAATAAAATACGCTTTCAAAATAATATTAATTAAGAAAATAAATCTTCTATCGCGATGGTACCCACCCATTTGTGGGTACCATCGCGGACACTGGAGGTGAACCACTTTTCAACCTTACCTAATACTAAAGGAAAAAGGTCGAAAACTAGTCTACTTTAAATGTCCGAGATGATACCTGATATATTGTAATTAGATTACAATAGTTAACAATCGTTGGTAGGTATGATTTTAGACTTTTTATAAATCAGCACAAGGCGGACAGGTTATCAATAACCAAATTAACAATATAGGTATATGCTTAAACGCTGCAAACAGTTAAACTGCTATCTCACTCGCTCATTGCAGATATAAAATTACTGTTTATAGGTAATTATGGAAAATTGCAAACAACCAAGTCGTAAAGAATAGCAGCAGCATACATGATAACTTGTTTTAATCAAACTGATATTTGTGCTGAACCCTTGTAAAGGTATTCCTGACCACGTGTTTTTTTGCAATTTTCCATTATTATGTACGGTGATTTTATATCTGCATTGAGCGAGCGAGATAGCGTTTTAGCTGTTGTCAGCACCTTAAAAATAATCAAAAATTATGCTTACAAACTTAACATGATCAGACAAAATAAATGTTATCTTCATCCTGCATTAAAACATATTCGTCAGGATTTACATTTATTTGCAAAAGTTCCACTACTTTTACAATGGAATCTTCAGGGACGATATCTTTATCAACAATGTGCTTAGGTTTTACAAACTTCTTGTCATTGTTTTTGCCTGTTGTTTTGTAAAAGGCTATTGAGTAACGTCCTGTATTAAAATCTTTATTTTCGATCACTCCTATGTAGTATTTTCACGATTTTCTTACATAGTATCTTGTTAGGACTATGTCTCCTACATTAAACTGTTCCTTATAATTATATAATTCTTCATTAGTGTTCTTGTTAGTCTTTTTTTGTGAAATTTCCTCTAAATTATCAATATTTTGTAATGAATCATTTATCTCACCTAAGCCTTCATTTAAGTTTTCCTTTTCGTTACTAGTCTTGTAGCTGCTCTTCTATTGTATTATACGTAGGTTGCGAAATTTGAGGTTCAAAAACGTATTTCGCTAAATCGTCATTTATCACATCGCTGGACACATTAATATGTCTGAATCGTCGTGTTCGCTCATGAATACGTCAGTGTCTGTTGTTGTAGAACTGTTTAAAACTCCCCTGCATTTTTTAATTATTTTGACTTCTTTGACGGATTGCTTCGAACACAAACGAGACCTTTTGCATTTCTTTTTTTTATCAGAAAAGTAAGTTTCCTCTTCTCCCTCGCTACTACTAAAAGTGCCATATACATTTATGTTTGTAATAACTTCTTTTGGGGGCTCATTACAATCTTTTTCAGATTTATGAGATGATGATTTTGCAATTTTTATCTATTTCAAACAAATTAATGGGAACATTTTTTATACCGTAAAATGCATTTTCTTTGGACAATCTGATATCTGACAGAATGGTTTCATATTTTTGACGTTGGTGATACATCTATGTTACTTTCGTAAATACTATTTTCTTTGTTGAATCTTGAATCCGATAAAAGTGTGGCCGGTGAGGGTTTTTCAGAAAGGGTAACTTGTTATGTTTTATTTCTTGTCACTGATTTTTTTGGCTGTAATACTTCTTCTTCAGAAACTGATTTTCCTGCAGTTACTTGCAATTTATAGTTCCTTCCACCTTTCATTGGCTTGCTTTCTCGGGTGGCTTTAAGGTATTCCAGGAGGGTTTGGTCATGATTACTGCTTTATCTGTTCGGTTGCTTCGGAAATTTTTTGAATGACTTTAGAGGCATTTAATGCCTGCAGCTTCAAATCCGCTTTTTAAATTCTGATTGTCACTTATTCCTAATTTTTCCATAAGTTCTTTTAGAAATTGTGGAAAATGGCATTTATTTATGTTTGTAACATTTTGGTTTGACAACTTATACTGTAGCATGATTTTTCGCCAGTGTCTTTTCATCGGACCAAAAAATGCTAAATCTAGCGGCTGAGTTAAATAAGTGGCATTTCGTGGCAGGAACACAAATCTTATATTATTTTCACGGCAAAGCTTTATAATCTGAACGCTTAGATGTGACGATAAGTTATCGCCTATAACTACTTTTGGTCCATCTAAGGCAGCCGCCCAGGGCATAATAACCTTCTCAAACTAGTCTTCAAAGCATGTCATATCAAACCAACCTGATTTTGTTCTATTGTATAGACAGCCTAGTGGACCATCTTTACACCAACGATCCATATGTGCTCAGATTTGTAGACGTAGGCGGCAAACATTTTCCGTCAGCTGTACCGGCAAACATAATTGAGACGGAGCTTTTGCTGGAGTTAAGTTGTACTTCTTCTCTTCAGGATGCTTTGTTCCTTTTTTGAAAATTGCTTTGCTGCAGCCGGGGTCATCGCTCAGATTGGTTTCATCGTAGTTCAGCAAATGTGATGGTGGTACATTGTGAAGTGAGCATTCGAGATTTTTAAAATATTCATTTAACTCAGCAGCGGTTTTCGACGCGCGACTTCATTTTATATTTTTCGTAGTACGTTTTGTCATATTATGACGCGCTATAAAATTACGTGTCCAACGTTCTCCGGGCATCTTCCCATGAAAAATATGCAATTTATCATTAATTTCCAAATAGCGAAACACAACAAGTCGTAAATCTAATAAAGTCAGTGAAGAGCCAAACTCAGCCGCGATATTTATCGTGTCAGCAATTATTTTTTCGTCGTCTTCACTTAGTCTTGTAGGACGCCCAAATGATTTTTCATGACATTTGTCGACTTTATTTAAAATAGTACGCCTGGGAATCCCAAATTGTTCTTCTGCCTCATATGATGACAATTTCTTTGATTTTACTACTCGTAGATCAACGGCAATGTCTAGCATTTCGGTAGAGTAATTCACGTAATGCCGACGATTATTTTTGTTTTGAGAACTGGTGCTTTTCTTGTTTTGAGACATCTTCTGCTTCTGTAGTTTTGTCGATTTTTCATAAAAAGCGACACACGATTGTTCTTCTTGATTTTACCACTAAACTCGCTTTACAAGTGAAAAATATAGATAAAAACACAGAGGACTATTTTTCATTTAATATGATCCGTAAAACCCGTAAAAATACTTTAAAATACTCACACAATAATAAAATTGAATAATTTTGAAGTGCAGCAAAAAAGTCACCGGCCACCATTTAAAAAATTCTGACGTTCACTGACATTTGACATCTTTCTTGTAAGAACCAAAAGTAAGTGTTGCCACGCGTAAATAATCGTGTCATAGACGAGATCCTGTAACTAGAATAGTTTACTAATGAAATTTAAATAATCTGTTTAGGTAATGTAAGGCTAGGTAGGCCAAATTAGAGCATTTTACGGCACTAATAAAATAAAGAATAATAAAAATAAAATCGATGAATTAAAAATCACGAGTCAATTTATTGGCACGGAAGTGTACTCGTTGTCGTTAGGTACGTGCAGCAAGCGCAGGGAACCAATCACGAGTGACGTCTATGATGCCATGCGCGGCGAGCCCATCACTGACACTCCCCGCCTCCGCGTCTCACTTCATACCACTAAAGAGACCTAATATTTTACTTCTGCGCAAGTAAAAGTCAGCGCTCAAGATCCGTGCCGTTACCTGTACTTACTCGAAATAGTTTTGTAACAAGATACAGATCTCGGCATGGATCTTGAGCGCTGACTTCTATTGCGCAGAAGTAAAATATCGGATCTCTTTGGTGGTATGAAGTGTGCATAAGAAGAAGAATTTACTACCATTGCACACCATTCGGTAGAAATTCTCTAAAAGATAATGAAAACCGTATATAATCTGTTGCTTGGTTAAAAAGTAAACGGAAAAACAGACAGACGAACACAGCGATTTTGCTTTAAACTATTTTTTTTTTTTTATCTTTTACCTTCAACCAGAATCAAGAAGATAGCAGGTAAAAATAAAAATAAAATAGGTGTAGGTACATTTTTTTTTCCATATGTGTACGATTCGCAAAGCGATCCCCACTCTTTCGCCGAGCGCTCAACATCCGTGCCGATACCTGTACTTAAATCAATACGTACCTAGGCATTTATTGCTTATTCTTATTAATACTTTATTATACTTACGCCTTATTATACTAACGCAGGACAAATATTTATTAAAATAAGTGTACAATAGGTGGACTGAGGTATAGCACGGGGCAATCTTTTCTTTCCAACCGAGTTCAAAAAGGAGGAGGTTATATTATGTTCGGTTGAATGTATGTTTTTTATAATGTTTATCATTTTTTTCTTCTGAAGTGTGTTGAAAAACGTCGTTTTTACACGTGGGCATTTCTCATTAAGCTGTTGATCCCCGCACGAACGCCGGCGGTCGTGCGCTATTGTCTTACTATTGTGTCTCTAATTACGCTACTCAAGAAGTTAATACATGTGAATACAAGGTTACTAGAAGCCGAACAATGACTAATATTTTATAAAAAAAAAAAAACATAATTAAATCGATCTGGCGCCGCCGTTCTGAAGTGATGACGCTTACCAACAAACAGTAGGTGTATGAAATTGTTATTCTTTCTTAGAGCAAATAAGGTACCTACCTAGGTGTATATTATAAACTTACAGTTTACAAGGAATGTTTTATTTTAACAAATTCTCCAAAAATAGCGCCGCCCGTTCCAGTCTATTGGGGTGTCAGAAATGCTCAAGCCGACAATGAAAACAACATCTATAATGTACCTAGCTAACTATAACGTTTTAGGAATAATTGGAATAAATATTTAAAAAATCAATCGATAAGTAGCTTCCTTCGTGTACGTTCTTCTGTAAAGTTTTGAGCAGCTGAAGTAGGTAGGTACTTACCCAATGTAATTTTATTATTCACCATTTACCATTACCTACCTATTCATAATATTTTAAGTGGATTTTTTACATCAGGAACAAATCGCTTAGTACCTACTTATAACGCAGACATACTAATGCAAAACAAAAATATACCGAATGAATATAATAATATCAACCACCAACGAAAGAATCGGGTTTGCTTGCTTCAAGCGAGGTACAACGGACGGCGCGGCGGCGGCAGGCGACAGCGGAGGTGATTGCGGGGCAAGGGAGGCGCGGCGCGGCCTGTGGCGCGGGTCAGTTGCGGTCGCGTTGAGGAAGGTTGAATCGGGCGCACGAGCTGCGTGGCCTCAGTACCGCGGTTTCAAACGTTCGGTGACCGTGCAGCGCGTGTCGGCTCCTTTCCCCGCGCGCCCGCCTCACTTACCTAATGCTTGCGCTCGCCCGCCTCACTGTTCACTTTGTGAACTACGAACCTTTCCTCTGACACGGTATTATGATATCAATGTACATATTTATATCTAAGTATCTATATAAATATACACCAACATCACCATTATACATTTTATGTAAGTGCCTAACTAAGTAGGTAGGTAACTAATTGAAACTGGTAGGTAATCTTTGCGAATATTCTACACGTTATTAAAAATATATTCGACCGTTTCCACGTGTAAGAATAAATGTAAGTACACATAAATATGTACAGATCTACCCAGTAGTAATTATAAGAAATTCGTCTGTCTTATGACAATGATCTTGATAGATACCTAGTTGTACTTATCTATTACCTATGCAAAATGATTCCAGTTTCAAATATCAACGAAATTGAAATAAAAAGATAAGCAGGTAGGTAGATAGATATGAACCCATAGTATATTACGGTAGTGTATTGAAACGTACTTAACATAATTAATAATGATACATATTAATAGGACCTATACATAACTAGGGACAGATTCGGTCGATTTGTGCAACATTACATGTTGCATTTTATAGAGAACTTTGGCATGACTATACTGTATGTAAATATGAATCCCCCAGGTTTGAAACTATGCGGAAACACTGGCTTCGGCAGAGAATTCTACTGAAAAGCTGTGTTTTTTTTAAAGAAATAATGTAAAGCTGAGTTTAGCCCCCGACAATGACGTCTCAAAATTATCGTCATTCTACTGTAAGAAAGATATAGTGCTGTATAGTTCCGTCTCTCTCACACAGAAATTATTATGATTTTAAGACGTACTTAATAGTAGGGCCACAGATTACTAATAGTTGAGAGAGAGAGTAATTTATTAATAAGTTCAGACTTAAATAAAAGTACCTACTAAAGACATTAGATAAAAAAAAACCCTTTTAGGTTTTTTAATACATCAATGACTACATTATAGGTACCTACTGTACTAGTCATAAGAGTACTCGTAGGTACACATATGACTACGCACCTAGGTAGATTATAGGTACCTAGGCGCCGGAGCCAAAATTAAAACAGATTCATAAATAATGTTTAGCGCAAATAGTGCAATGATCTAGATCCATACAGTAGGTATACGATTATAAAATCAGGTCATAATCACTGCGCCTGCCATTTTTCTGCTGTCTTACTGAGTTACCTGGTGAATTTGTTTGCAGGTGAACTCTGAATATTAGGTACTGGCTAAAGCAATAAGTAATTATAAGTAATTTTGAAGTAGGTATATTATTGTTGATCTGCGCTTTATATTATCAATTTAAGAGCGTTTATGTAGTCACTAATAGGTATTCGTGATGTTATTTATTTATTTACAAACAATGTTCACTAACATTGCAATAAAAGTGGATTCGAAACTATCCGTTCAAATAATCACGAGTATTAATCGCATGAGAGTAAGTGCACCAATATCCTTAGGCAAAGGGTGCTTTTTTCAATCGCTAAGGGTGGGTAATGAATGCAATAATAAAAGTGTAATGTATAACAGATATTGAATTCTACTCACTGATGTAAGTTAAAGGTCGAACAAAGTATTTATTGGGTTTATTAAGCATTCATCGTAAATGTCGGTACATCTAGACTACTATTATGATGAGAAGGACAGACTGATATTAGCAGATTACTCACTTTAAAATCCATCCGTTGTTCCAAAAGATTAAAGATCACTTTTAGCGGTAATAATGGCCTATGAACTGTTTTTTTTATTGTTTTTACGGCAACTTTTATGTTTTATGGTATGGTTAGGGTTGCCAACCGTACTCTAAAATAGAGTATTGTACTCACATCACAGAGTACATTATAATATAGGGGACTCACATCATCGCTTACCATCAGGTGAGGTGGTAGTCAAACGCGAAACTATCATTAATAATAAAAAAATGGTACTCTATATCATGTAGGCGTACTCTATACTACAACATTAATAGAGGAAGCTAAAATACTCTTTTTTACACAGTGTTTACTATACTAGTGCCAGTCACACATGATGCATACCTATAATCGTAACCAAATAAAGTCAACTATTTTCATGAATATGAAGAGGCGGGATTGCGGGAAGAGAGGAACAGGGCTTCATTAGAATTGATTAAAAATGAGCTTCTGATATATGTAAACTTATAGTTAAAATGTTTGAAGTCATAAAATTCTTTTAAAAACGATGAAAAATTGTAATGTGCTGCAAAAAGTACGAAAAATACCTTTTATAAAAAATTAAATAAATGATACTCTCTTCTAATAACTCAGGATATGAGATATACTCTATTTCTTCTAATAAAAGTTGGCAACCCTAGTTATGGTTGCCACAGTTAGTAACAATAAAAAACTTTTTACAAAAAAGACACAACCGACTTCAAAGTATTTTTACTTTGAAGTCAATTGTGTTTTTTTGTAAAAAGTTTAAAAAAAAAAAACACTGAAAAGTGCAAAATAACTTTAATTTCGGAAGTCTGTGTTTATATAATAGTTTTGTCTCTTCGTTATTTAACACCGACTTCTGAAATTAAAGTTATTTTGCACTTTTCAGTGTTTTTTTTTTACTTTGAAGTCGGTTGTGTTTTTTTTGTAAAGTTTTTTATTTTACACTTTTTAGTTATGGTACCACCACTAAAAAGTACCCCTCAGCCAAACTTAAATACCTTATAGCCAGAGTGCATCTCATGATAATTCTAATAATCCCAAACACGGTTAGATTACATTCATTTATTACAGAGTTCCGGTGCCTAACTTCAGGCTTCATCATTAGATCAGTTCGATATATTCCCCCTCTACTTTCAGTCAGTCATCGACTACACGTATAAACAAAGCAATTTTACTTGTTACGACGGTTCTGCTGTGATCCTATGAGGAGTTCTGTTCCATATCTTCGAAGTTCATGATCAGATCATAACAATATTTCTATGGGACCAACTCGGAAGCATAACCTTTCAATCAAAAAAACATTTTTCAAAATCGGTCCACAATTGACCGAGAAATCGGTGAACATACATAAAAAAAAAAAACATACATTCAACCGTACATATAACCTCCTCCTTTTTGAAGTCGGTTAAAAATAAAACAACATATAAATAGGTACACAATAAATGAATGTATATATTTTTCATATACAAAATATATAATAAATTCTCATAAACATAATAGATATTTCACATTTCGCTCCCGCTGCGCGGTTCCAATAGATATTAACGATAACATTTTTAATACTTTTTGATTAAAATAATTAAAATATCCTTACCTCAATATAAAACCTTACTTAATAAATAAAGGTAAGGTAGCATAGGTACCTATTTTAAAATGACTTGCAAATTAAGCCCATTCTTTATAAAAGGTAGGTACCGCATTTCATCCCTCCGTTTCGGTACTTATAAACCTACATATTGTGTTACTAGTTGCTGAAATAAGCAGCTATGACTGTGACACCGACAGACGTCTGTCGGTGTCACAGTCATAGCTGCTTACTATTACTACGTAGTAATAGTAACACCAAATCGTCAAAGTGATTCTTTTTTTACGATTTTGTTAAGTAGGTACCTACCTCTATACAGTACCTATGGAACCCTAAAATCGAATCTTAAAATTGCATACAGTGGGTACATGGCCGTGGACCCGTAGTCGACGGCGCGGCGGCACGTCTATCATTCAGTAAACAATATAGGTAATTAATATGTTATTTATTCGATAGGTACTTAGATACCTATCTTCTACCTAATACAATTCCCTATTTAATAGTAATTCTCTCCACTGCAGCTGTGTTCTGTGGATATAGTAGTAAAGTGGGAAGGAACCTACTTAAAAACTTACTAGTTACTTCAATTATTTTTACCCAAATAAGAACTAGATAGCTTTAATGAAAGAAGTAAGTAGGTACTACCTAAATAGCCAATGCTTTTGAATATTATTTCACGGGTCACCAGACCCACCTAACATATTTCGCGTTATGTTGTTGTCCTAGCTAGACAGACAGATATCGGCGAGAGGGAGAGTGCGGAAGGCAGCGCGGACAGGGGGGTAAGGGAGTTACGCACGCGCAGTGTTGACGAGAGTTCACACGCGCGCTTCGAAACCGCGGTGGGCCTCCACGTGTACGCTAGCGTTTGCCCTCCTTCACCCGCTCACCACCGCCCCGCGCTCCTCGCGCGGTTCGTTCGGACATTCCAACCAACCTTCAACAAACGCGCATAGACTATCGCGTGGTAGGTATATATACGTTATAATAGCGTTATGCTTGTGTAACAATTACCCATGCCATACATATAAAATAAAGAGTTTATGAAAACAATTGCTAATCTAAAATATTGGCACAAAGATTTCAAAAGTGATGAGATGAATGATTCTAAAAAATAATAGGATACCTAACATCTAAAAGCCTTACTATCTAGTTCAACTGTTTTTTATTATTATTAAATTGTAGATATATAAAGGAAGCCTTCCTAACTCATCCAGTAAAGGTTCATAACCTTTAAAAAAACTGCGTTTGTGAAGTGGAGACCTCAGTTAAGGCTGGGTGGGCACTTTTGTCCCAAGAAGTAACCTAGCAGCGGGTAGCTTATGGATTTGGGTACGTACCTACATACTTAGCTACCTAGCTATCAGTACCTACCTTATTAAATTATGGTCGCATAGTAAGAAAAATAGCATAGTCACCCTATCGCCATTTTGATTTTTCTCTGAAATTTGAAATTAGAAAAAATAAAATTCGATTGATAAATTCACAGGTACCTACAGCCGTAGAAGCATGTTAAGTAATTATACCTAATAAAATTATAAAAACTATAAATATATTATGTTCCGGTCCTTTGACCGGATAAATTCGGTTAGTATACATTCAGTCAGAAAAGTATCGGGAATGGATGATTTTTGTTCTTCAAATTTTTGTTTTTTTTTTTTTTGTTTTTGGTAGATTGGCACAACTGTTTTCCATTTCGGCGCGGAGTTTGAGTTGCATCTGTTATTTATATTAAATACAGTGCTGTTTTTAGTTATATCATATCTAGTGTGTTTATAATTTCATAACGGACAAAAACATCGAACAAAGAGTTTGTCTTAAATTTTGCATCGCCAATGGAATTTCGTGTTCGGAGTCACTGAAAATGTTACAGAAGGCTTACGGTGAATCGACTTTATCAAAAACACGTGCATATGAGTGATACAAAGCGGTCGAGATGTGATGGAAGATTTGCCTCTCTCTGGTAGGCCATCAACGTCTTCAACTGAAGTTAACATCGCAAAAGTGAAGGAAATAGTGACTGAAAATCGTCATTCAACTTTGAGAAAGATAGCCGCCGAACTTTCTGTATCTCACGAGTCGATCCGTACCATTTTAACTAATCATTTGGGTATAAATGATATTTATTCTGATAGGTTTATAAAACATTTTTAAACTAGATGAGGCCGGTGAGTTAGTGTATGAAACATGTTACCGCTCGGCTAGTCCCAAAAGACCTGAATTTTCTCCAAAAACTCAGTCGCATGAGAGTCGCTGAGGACATGCTAGAATGAGTCAATTCCGACCCAACATTCATGAAACGCATTGTTACTGGTGACGAGACGTGGGTTTACGAGTTTGACATGCAAACTAGTCAACAAGCGTCGGAGTGGCGCCTTCCAACTGAACCGAAACCGAATAAACCACGCCAAAGTCGATCAAAAGTCAAAGACATGTTGACTGTTTTCTTTGATTGTCGTGGTGTTGTGCACTCGGAATTCTTGCCGGAAGGTCAAACGGTAAATAAAGAATATTATTTGAGCGTTATGTGGCATTTAACCTTTTGAGTGCGTAATTAGAGACACAATAGTAAGACAATGGCGCGTGAACGCCGGCATTAATGCGGGGACCAACAGCTTAAGAGAGCAAATTCGACGAAAAAGGCCAGATTTGTGGAAAGAAAATTCTTGAATTTTGCACCACGATAAGGCGCCTTCGCACAAAGCTATCATTGTGAACGAATTTTTGACAAAACACTCAACAAATACCATCGAGCATGCACTATATTCACCAGATATGGCTCCAGCCGACTTCTTTCTTTTTCCTAAACTCAAATTACCACTTCGTGGCACCCGTTTTCAATCGATATAAGACATAAAGGAGAATTCGCGGCGAGAACTGAACTCAATTCCGGAAACAGCATTTAAAAAATTTTTTGATGATTGGATTATTCGTTGGCGTAAGTGTATCGTTTCTGAAGGAGCATACTTTAAAGGTGATAAAATAAAGTTGGATGAATAACAAACATTTTGTGTATTATTGATCTTTTCTCGGTACTTTCTTGACAGAATAGTTTATAGTTATACCTATGTTTAATGTCTTTGGTTATACACGACGACAAATAAATGACAAGACTTACCATCAGCTCTGCGTTCAAAAATAACCAGAGTAGAGTTGCTACTCCAACCGTTCAAAACTGCTTCGAGATGCAACCTAGGGCCGTTCTTTTATATATTATTCGAATAGCTACCCTAGAGTTAACCCAACTAACTCTAACTCCGAGCAGGGTAGGTTGGTGTAAGCGGGCATAAATGCCACTTGCTTGGCATTGACAGTTGTACTCTATTGACCTCATCAGAGTATTTACCCTGATGAGGTCAATAGAGTTAACTCTAACCTCATTTTTGAACGCAGGGCAGTAGGATTAGTGTCTAGTCTTATTATTATGTACTTACGTAATTGCTAAAACTAAGAAATATCGTTATTCGGTATAGGTAGCTGTGATAAGAGAAGGTTTATTAGTATTTTCAAAAGTTTGTCTTCGCTTTATTCAATTTAATGAAGCGTTCGTTTTAATCTGATCTACCTTTTAAAAACACAATAAACCAAAGTAGGTACCTACCTACCTATATGGTTAAAACCACGGATATCTATGGTTAATAACTACCGATTTTAGTTGTCATTGTGAATTATTTTGGTTAATTTGTTTGTTAATTCCGCAGATACTTCTCACAAATGCCTTATATTATGGATTGGCTTAGTAAGTAGGTTTCTTGTAATCTACTGACATCAGTCGCTCTGGTATACCTGAACCAGAGAAAAGGTACAGAGGAGGATACAAAGAACAGGAAAAAAACATAAGGCGTAAAAAATCTTATATGTATTGTAACGTGCAGCTATCTATGTCATTGTTTATTGTTCCCCGCTCGAGCTCATGTTTTATAACGCCACTTATTCCGATCCGGCCCGCTCCGCAGCGCGGCATTCGGCTGCTGTCGGCCGTGTGAGTGTGTCGTTACAGAGTTGCTCGTTGTCAGACCTTTGTACACAACCTACGCCAACATTAACAACATTGAACCTCGTCAGATAAATCATCATCATTGTATAACATGATAGGTAAGAATTTTTATTTACCTATAACATTATTAGGTCATACAGTATAATTTTACATTTTGTTTACCTATGTACCTAGTGCAAATGATTAGGTATTTTATAAAATTAATTATTATCAATAGTTACGTAGAACTTCAGTGTGTCATCAAAACACACCAAATAGTAGATATGGTCAAACCATAGTCTTTTTTTTTAATAATCTAATTTATCTGTTACAATAAAAATGTCACGGGCGGTAACATTATATAATAACCTTACCTCAATTTAAATAATATTAGACCATTACGCTCACAGAATTTATGTAGTTTCAGATTGTCAGTTCACCTACTCACCACCTCTTAATACAAAAACATTTTCTGATTTTTCATGACTTATCGATAAATAATGAAGGTCTTGTTTATTTATTTTAATGAAATCATCTAAATTTATTAGATGCCTGAGGACCTATTAATGTTTATCTTGATCATAATTTATAATAGTAATCTTTAAACATTTTCAGTTAGATTTTTTCCTGATTTTTTATTGGTACGCAGTATTTTGATAGCATAAAAATATTACGTTCAAGTCTATATAATATCTATATTATTATTAATCTATAACGAAAAAACCAACTTCTGTAAAAATACTAAGAAACAACTAAGTATGTACCTATATAATATTACACTTGTAAGTAGGGCGGGGTGGGGTGAGCGAGAGAGGGATATCAACTTGAGTGAGTGCGAACTGCGGGGTCGGCGGCCCAAACACGTGGAGGCCTGCACCGCGGTTTCGACGCGATAGTGCCGCGGTGCAGGCCTCCACGTGCTGTCAGAGGACATTCACTCGGCTTCTGCTCTGCTCCCCCCTCTTCGCTCGCACCCCTGTGTGGCCGTATTATGTTGGTGCATCCTGATATTCCTGATCGCTGCATGCCATACACAACAGACACTGTACTGTGAACGGTCGTCGCGTCTGATTCGGGGCGCCAAACAAGTTGCGTTCGTTATACAATCATGGAATCTTTATCGTCTATTAAAATAAAACAATATCGTTCGACAGGTGAGGAGGAACGGGTCCATCAATGTGGCGAATGTGGGCTAACGCTGTCCACTCGCAGTGCACTAACAGCTCACGCGCGCTCTCATCGTGCTACTGCCGATGCTCATCGTTGCGACGTTTGCCATAAGACTTTCGCTGTGCCCGCAAGACTTGTGCGTCATTATCGGACCCATACTGGTGAACGGCCTTTTGAATGTGAATATTGCCACAAAATGTTTAGTGTGAAGGAGAACCTGCAAGTGCATCGTCGGATCCATACTAAAGAACGACCGTACCGATGCGGAGTGTGCGACGCGGCATTTGAGCACTCGGGAAAATTACATCGCCATGCTCGCATACATACTGGAGAACGGCCCCATGCCTGCCCCCATTGCCACAAGACTTTTATCCAATCGGGTCAGCTGGTCATCCATCTTCGTACCCACACTGGTGAAAAACCATATCGATGCCCGGCACCCGGCTGCGGAAAGGGGTTCACCTGCTCAAAACAACTGAAGGTGCACTCGCGTACACACACCGGTGAACGTCCGTATACTTGTGACATATGTCTCCGTGACTTCGGCTACAATCATGTGTTAAAATTACACCGTTTTCAACACTACGGCGAGCGATGTTATCGTTGTACTGTTTGCGATGGCACATTTAACACCAAAAAACAAATGGAAGCCCATATTTATAAAGAACATGGTGCAGATACACCACGCACTCAACAGATGCCATCTGCGGGTTCACTAGTAGTTAATGGTAACGTAATGTGTGATTTGGTAGAAGCTGCCTTGCAGCAATTACCTCCAACACCTCCTAGTTCTCCACCGTCTCCTCAGTGTCCCGCGGCCCCTGCTGCCTCTACTGCCGTGGTGGCCACACCGTCGCCGACGGTCTCCCCGTTACCTTCTCCCTCACCGGTACTCACCACCTCAGTTCAATATACCTTTGCGCCATCCTCGTTGCCGCCACGGAAACGAAAACTTATTCCCCAACCTGATAATGAGGTGCCGGCTGTTCGGCATACTTCAGTAATACAATTTGCTCCAGCTGCCGCATCTGATTCATAATAGGCAAATTAGTATATTATGTAAGAAACTTAATGCTTACATTTATCGTATGAAATCGTATTACATCCTGAATGTAGTATTTTCTTACCGTAATTTTCCAAGGCTTTTGCAATGTTACTCATTGGCTGTTTGTTGTCTCTGAACGAGAATGTAGTGGTAGCTTAAGGTAAATTATGTTGTGTATGTAATTGAGTATGAATAGCCTGTAGTCGAGTGTACACCTTCAGTGAAGACAGTTGTTTAAAGAAACACGAATATCTGTAACCATGGCATGAGAATATGTTAATATTTTAAGAGTTGAGGAAAAGACTAAAAGCTACTTAATAAGTAGGTAAGTGCATTTGTGCCGTTACTGTTAGTTAAATAAGTTTTTATATTTAATCTTGTAGTTATTTTTAAGGTAATTATAATAAGTTATAATAAAGTACAATAATGTATTTAAATTAAATATGGTCTAATTATTTTCCCCTTTTTATTAGGTAGGTATTTAATTAACATGACAAAAAGAAAAATGATATTTTCATTGCGTTAGGAATAGGAGCCGAGGCCCTAACATAACATAGTTGGAAACCGCTTGGAGACGATGAAGTGCTGAAATGGGGCCTGAAATTTTCTTGCTTCCGCTGCCACATGAGGTTGGCGATTCTTCAGATTATTATCTACCTTGGTTCTCTGACGGTTCTTTTAACTAATTCTTTAATCTCGTTCTCAAGTAGGTACTGTGGGGTTTGGGAAGCGCAATGAAAGACTTTATGTTCTTCAGACTGTTATTATTTAGATTTAAGCACTTTCATTATATATTTTCAATATAAAATATATGTATATCGACGTTCATCTGATGTCTTCCTTTTTCTTCCATTCGAACATCAATCTAACTAAACTTTTTATAACGTAAACCTTAAAAGTCTAACATGCCAGTTTTGCAAGTTAGTAATTATTAGTGGAACCTGCACGGTTGCCACATGAGTTACGCCCCTACGAATAGAAATGCGGAGGATCGCAAAGCAATTCTATTCCAAAAAAAAACTTTTAAGGTTTATGTATAACCTGCCTATTACCTAACATAGATGTCCCTACCTGTGGAGGAAAGTAATTTTACACGTATAATCAAAGCAATTTTTGAGAGCGATGCTAAGCGGATGCGTTAGTTTGATATTTTCGCGCGACCTCTTACCTGGTCACACCTGGTCATCCATCACCCTCAGCCTCATCAGCGACCTACACACACACTACATCGCAGACTACTCCGTCCACCCTAAGATTGTCGGGTAGACATTTCTGTCAGCGATAAGACCGCCATTGTACCCATAAATTTAAGTTAGTATAACTATTTTGGTGACAATAAAGTATTTCCTATTCTGTTCTATTCTATTCTTGGCTAAGCATACTGTATCTTCGGCGAGTCACATAAAGAGCCGTGAAGGACTTCTCCTGGTCGACGCCAGCAGTGAATTTAAGCCACAATATCACACCGCTCCGAACCACTGGAGCCAGCATCACTACTCCAACCCAATCATCCCGACTCACTTAGACATAATCACCCTGACTGACTGAGGCATTAATTATCCCGAGTCATTGGGGCATCATCACCCCGACTCACTAGGCCATCATTCCGACTCATTGTCAACCCGACGCCGATGTGAATCACTCCTTCCGTTATTTGGAAACCCGGTGGTGCCGCATTCCGAGGGCCAGAAAGCACATGGCCTCGTACTTGTGCAGTGCCACCTCGAGTCCAAACTACCGGATCATCTACACGACTGTCGCAACCCTGCGCGTCGCTAGTTCGACCGCCACCTGGGGCGAGTCACACTGCGCCAGGGCCAGCGTGTCGTCAGCGTAGTTAACCACGCTGACCCCGCTGGGGAGGTCGTCACGCAGCACTTAGTCGTACGGTCGTACCCGATGTGCCATAAGGGTGGCCCTAGAACCGATAACTGCAGAACACCGCACGACCCGTTTCCACTCTTCCTGGTGACCGGGGCAGATGATGAACCTCTTCGTCAGGCAGGCGTCGATTATTTATACGACGGAGGTAGGCTAGCGGCACCCGGTGGTCCCGGAGTAGGTACCTCGCTAATGCTACTCTAGGGCAGGGTGTTAAAGGCGTTGGAGATGTTTAAAGACTGCAACAAGACGACCCTGAACCGGGACACCGCTACCCCGTGAGATACCGCATCCGTCAAATTAGTTTTGATACATAAATCGATCGAATTTGTAATATTTAGATTTAGACTGATTGGTTGTTTATCATGACTTTAGTTTTGTCCATGTTGATTTTAAGACCCACTCTTTCGGAAGCTCTACTGAGGTCATTTGGCATTGTGCTGAGCTCTTCTGTAGTCTCAGCCATGACTACTATGTCGTCGGCAAACCAAAGATGAGTGATGTACTCGCCATTGACATTAATGCGTAATCCACTCCAGTCCAGAACCTTGAAGACATCCTCCATTATTTTTCTTTTCCATAGAGGAAGTGACTGTATCGTTTTTAAGGTTCCGTAGACCGTAGTCAACTAGGAACCCTTATAGTTTCGCCAAGCCTGTTTATCTGTCTGTCCGTCCGTCCGCGGATAATCTCAGTGACCGTTAGCACTAGAAAGCTGAAATTTGGTACCTAAGCTGGAATATGTATATCAATCACGCCGATAAAGTGGTAAAATAAAAGTGGAAAAAAATGTTTTATTAGGGTACCCCCCTACACGTAAAGTGGGGAGTGATTTTTTTTCATTTTAACCCTAACGTGTGATTTATTGTTGGATAGGTATTTAAAAATAAATAGAGGTTTACTAAAATCATTTTTTGATAATGTTAATATTTTCGGAAATAATCGCTCCAAAAGGAAAAAAAGGGTGTGTCCCCCTCTAACTTTTGAACCATAAATTTAGAAAATATG
Organism: Mythimna impura; assembly: GCA_905147345.3. Lineage (NCBI taxonomy): Eukaryota > Metazoa > Arthropoda > Insecta > Lepidoptera > Noctuidae > Mythimna > Mythimna impura. The sequence continues at coordinate 10,063,051 of LR990348.1, read as the reverse complement.
AAAAAAATCTCAAAAGTAGAACTTTATAAAGACTTTCTAGGAAAATTATTTTGAACTTGATGGATTGAACAGTTTTTGAAAAGTTGTACAAAATAATTTCTGAACTAAATTTGTAATTTAAGCGTATATGCAAGCATTTTTTTAACATAGTTTACATATTTTATTATCCTGAACGTATCTTCTTTCAAATAAAAAAGAATTATTGAAATCGGTTCACACAATCCAAAATTACCAACGAAAACCCAACATACATAACCCGTCTAGTTTGTATAAATTAGTAACCCAGTTTCCCGAGAGATGACGCTGTATTTTTTTTTTTCTTGATAAGTTCGCGCTTGACCGCTATCTCACCTGATGGAAAGCGACGATGCGGTCGACGATGGAGCGTTGGAGCTACTTCGCGCTGTTAAGATTTTTTCAACACACTTGCTCAGAAAGTGACTCTTATTGCACTGCACTTAGGTATATAATGGCACTCGTTACCAAACTGTGACATTTTGATTACAATTACGCACTAGTGCTATAATGTAGTTAAAACCTCTTTGTTCGCAAAACAAATTTTAAATTCGAATAAAATTCCCATTATGTTATTGCGTTCAATAGTAAATAAATTAGTGTCTTACTTACTTATTTCATCCAATTTACAAGTTAAAATGTACAAATTTAACTTGTACAAACGATTTATTTAATAAAAAAAACATTTAGTACATAATTCGTACATTCAAATAATATTTGATTTTTTTTGTGGTCTATGGCCGCCATTTTAAGACGCGCGCGGTTTTTTTTATTCGAATGAAGTTCAGTGGCTGTATTAATTAAATAAAATTAAATACTACAAAATCATTACAAAATGTTACATCCGTATTCTATTGTCACTACGAAAGACATTATCGTAAAAACTTTTCACGCAAGGACGCAAGAAACCTAAACGTAAGACTAGGCCGTATGATCAAAATACGTTAGCGTTCCTCTAGGGGAAAATAAAAAAAAATGATGCGCACGCTTTATCAAAACAGATTTTTACCGCCTTAACACAGAAAATTTTACTAGTTTTACAGTAATTGTTTTCTTCACAAGTGTATTAAAAAATATCGTATGACACACGTGAGTAATTAATGATTACCGTTCTTGGCTCTGTTAAGACCCTCGCCACGGCTCGGGTCTAAATACCGCCTCGACGGTAATCACTAACATTACACACTTATATCATAATGTACTATTCTTGAGTTGATGGGGTCGGGACGGGTATGAGCTATTATATTGTCGAATTGATCGGTTGGTCTCTCGTTGGTATTGGTGGTATTTGTTCTTGCTCGTTGTCTGTCGTTCATTAACTCATAAGTGGGGACACTTATTGTGACAGACGGGAAACTACGGAACCCTACACTGAGCGTGGCCCGACATGCTCTTGACCAGTTTTTTACATTTTAGAATTATATCAAAAAGTAGGTACCTAAAATAAACCTACAGATTATGTAGGTATGTAGAGTCAGTGCGAAAAGAGAATAGTCGTGGCGTCAAATTGAACTTACACTGACCTCTATATTTATCACACTGGACTAGTGGATGTCAAAGTGCTTTTGTGCCTGTTTTTTGATATGTTCTGATTTTGCATATCCAATTAAGGTTGGACAATTCATATGCATTAATATCGCGAACAAGAAAATAAATTGTCAATATCACGGAAAAACCGTGTTATTACCTATATTATACCTACTATCGATAATGAAACTATCGATATGATGCAACCACTAGTTGGAAATTTTAAATAAAACTGTTCTTTACTATGACGTATAATTTCACTAATTAATGTTTATAGTAAAACATAATTGAAAGTAAGACATAATAAAAATAAGTAAGTATGACATGATTACATTCTACATAAAATGCCAATTTTGAATAAAAAATTGGATTTAAAGGATATACCTACATGGCCGACACTCGCAATACCTCTAAGTGCAACCGATGCATTCTCTGTGCATTGCAACATTTGCAACAAACGACAATGGGATCGCCAAACCCACTTGCCAAGCGTGGCGATTTTGGCGAAATGTTTTAGCACATCCAAAAAATGGCCCCTAGTGCCCGGGAGCCCTTTGACTCTGGTAGTGGTCAAGTTTACGGCGAGGCAAGGGGTGCTAAGAATTTCCGGAAGCAATACCGCTACCCAATTGAAAAACAACAACTGAACCTGGCAACATACAACACGCAAACACTCCGGACCGACAAGAAGATCACAGAACTAAGAAAGAATTGAGCAGGTTACGATGGAGTATTGTGGGATTATCCGAAGTTTGAAGATAGAGGGAGGACACGATAATTCTCAAATCTGGTACCTGCTCTATTTCCGGTAAAGTTTATCCATTATCGCCACATTAGGGTGGTGTCGGGTTTATCGTCCACAAGTCCCTTGTGAAAAATTTTGGTGAGGATCGAGAGTGTGTCGACCAGGGTGGCGTACCTTATACTCAGAATATCATCAAGATATTCGCTGAAGGTCATACAGGTTTACGCCCGGACCTCGACACACGACAACGACGAAGTAGAGACCATGTATGAGGATATATCCAGAGCCATGCATGGTTCCAACACTCACTTCACCGTGGTTTTGTTGGACTTTAACGCGAACGTCGGAACCACCGGGGACACCTTCGAGCTAGTTTTATGGAAAAGGAGGGCCTCTACATGATGAACTCCTTCTTCAAAAAGCGTAGGAAGTGGCAAAGCCTTGATGGTGCAACCAGAAATGAGATTGACTTCATCATGTAGACGAATAAGCAAATACGCAATGATGTCTCTGTGATCAACGCGGTGAAAACTTAAAGTGATCACCGCACATTGCATATCAATATGAAGCTTGAAAGATCTCAACTGATGATGTTTACGCTCCGTCCAGCACAGATCCAGAGGGGAGGCCTATGTCCAACAGTGGACGTCTTTCGGCTGAAATGATGATCGATGATGATAATAATGATGAACCGCCACCGGCGCGTATTAGTGCCAGTGGATTTCTGGAGGATTTAAAAAGTTCTTCGAACCACGCGATGAAAGTAGCCACGGTATAAAACTTGGCAAGACTTCTCTCTTGCTATGTAGCTTAGGAAAAAAAAATCCTTTTTATTGAGTCAACCTGCAAACAATGACGAGGAAACTAAATGACTTTCTAAATGAATATCCAAATACGGATAAAGGTTGAATCTCGTTTATTACTCATATAATATTTATATCGAGATTCAGAAGAAATCAAAATGTACCTACAATACTGAAATCAACCGTCAACATGCATAGAAATGGTTAGTGCGCCCCGTTTATTAATGGTGAATCGGTCTTTTTACCCTCTTTGGCAACTGAGCCATTTTATATGGACATGCCACGGTTTTTTATTACACAAATTATTATTATATTATTAACTTAAACATAGACATAGGGTAGCTATTCTATACAAGTTCCTTGGGCCATGTTGCTCTCTCGAAACAAATATGACGTTCCGTTTTGGAACCGCTATGTTTTGTCTTTGGCTTTGTTGATTTTTTTTTAGAAATGAATGGCAGTGTTGCCAATTTTGCGACGCTGTGATTTTTGTCGCTAGAAATGGCGACTTTTGCAAAAATCTTAGCGACAAAATAAATATACCTACGCGAGACCTCTACCTAAGACTGTATGGGGTAAACCTGGTGGCTGATAGAATTGATATAATAATATTCTCATGTTCACTGAGCAAGTTTGCAAAAGTTACATTACACTTTTTATGTTACAACGGAAATATATAAAAATAAATATGTAATTGTATTCTGTAAATAATTGGTTGCCCATAGGTACTGTATACTTAAATTTAATTATATGTTATATTAATTTTAATTTTATTATATTGGTTAGTTTATTTTTTGTAAATGTTATGAATTGGATTTAATTGACATGAAATTATTATTGTAATTTATATTTTTGACTACACTATCGCATTGGGTTGATCTGTAATGATAGCTGTTATTTTTATTTTTTGGAAATGTCATTAAATGGATTTACTTAATTGACATGAAATTATTATTGAACTAAATTTATATTTTTGGCTACACTATTGTTAGCGATTTTTATGATTAGTTACATACATTATGATTGTTTTCTGTATTGGCAACATTAAAATGTATTTATTTTGCACTGACAACTAGAACGTTATGCGATTTGACAGCTCAGCGCTATGACAGTTGACAGAGGTTATAAAATAACGCGCTGCGCTGTCCTGACACATTCCGTTCCAGTTTTTGGGGTAAGCAACATCTCAGAGTAAGTGCTACTATATAATTATTATTATTTTAAATGGTATTGATTTATGATATTTGTAATAATTGTGTGCTGTCAAGGCAAAAGTATAGAGGGTGTGTTACCAGTTTCGGTCGTTTTATTTAAAACCTTCCCGCTACACTATATCTAGGTACACTAAATAAGTTTCTTATCCAATCTTTCTCTAAAGTTAACACATTAGCTAACACTATCATATTGGGTTTATCTGTAATGATAGCTATAAGATAGACTCCACAAAATGTTAGATAAAACTTTTGGAGTTCAAATGTAAACAGCTTCAGATACTGGATACATTTTTTGTCAACTTTAAAAAAGTTATTAAACTAAATTTTAAGTAGATAAATGTTTAATTAAGAACACACTATCTTCGATCCTGAATGTGGCCTTGGACTTCCCTTTCGGCTGGGTGGCCTCGGCGTCCGAAAAATTTCAAATACATATTCTCTCCTTGGTGTACGGTATTAAAACATTAACCAGGAATATTATTTTATTTTCCTCAATGGCTGATGTTGAGGTACCGTTTACTATTTTCCGATGGGTTGAACGCTTTGAAAATGGCTTGTCCTAGTACGAATACACTAGTAGCGGATTGTGCCAGCACTGCCACTGCGGCCACTGCGTTCCTCAAACGGCGTAAATACTGTAACCTTATTGTTAATTACAGTTTTGAGCCGTTTGGGATCGAAACACTTGGGTCATGGGGTACGAGTGCGCGTCTCATTTTCAAGAAAATATCGCACCGACAGATCGAAACTTTGTGTGAGGGCTGGCTCGTTCTTCACCCATAGATTACCATTAAATGTGCTGCCAGTTTTCTGGGCACATTTCTAGATGACAGTAATATGGAGGAGTACTGCGTCGTCTGAATATATTTTGTGTTTTTGTCCTTTAAGTACATTGTTAGGTTAAGTATAAATAAGTACTTAGTTTAGTTAATATTTAAGTTTCATATATATATATATATATGGATTTAATAACTGTTGCGAATCTGTAATAAAAATATTAGAATTTCAGAAGTATGTAAATGTTTATGTATAAAGTAGGTACGTTCATTCTTGCCATTTCTCGTAAATTCTTGGATTCTTAACGACAAAAATTAGGTCTACTCTCTCTTTCTTCGAAACAAAACATTTGTAAACCAACTATATTCAAACAAAGTTTATTTTACTATTTTACACTTAAACCTCAACGCCACTACTGACTCTAGAAAAAAAAAACATAACACTAATTATAGAATAACGTGTCAGGTACCTACTAGTACATTGTTTTTTTTTTTATTATTGTTAGGCTCGCGTTGTTGTTGTTTATAATTTATCAATCTTTATTGCAGATAATGCATATTATAGCAATATTTTGATACCTATAATTTAATAACTTACAAATATTATTTGCAGGCCTCTTGTTAAATCTGCTTCTAGTAGAATCGTTTAGCGACTTTTATTTTAATATTGAGTCTAGCTACTTGGAACTTTTGGAGTTGGCAACACTGAAGAATGGATTTAAATAGTCTATGGTTTACTTGTTTGATAGACGTACACTTTGCGCTTCTGTGTTTCGCGATTTGAAAAGGATTGTTTTCAGTTTTTAAATCAGGAATTTATTTAAAAATCAATCATTCAAAATGGTATGTAAACATTGCTTTAACATGTTTGATATTTTTAGACTATTTCATACATGTTATTTTAAGGATTACAAGTTGTTTGTATCGTTTATTTTCCGTAGCTTGTTTATACTTGAAACCGGGAAAGCCGGCAAATACCATTCATGATGACGCCAAATTTTACGGGATTTTTTTAATAGGAAGTTACATATTGCAATAAAACTAACAATGGCAATGTTTTTTTTTTTCAGACGATTGGGAAAAATAATAAAATGCAGCAGCATATAAACTATAGGGTGAGAGTAATACTTCAAGACTCACGAACGTTTATTGGGACTTTTAAGGCGTTTGATAAACACATGAATTTAATTTTGGGAGACTGTGAAGAATTCAGAAAAATTAAATCCAAAAATAGTAAAACCGCAGATAGAGAAGAGAAAAGAACATTAGGATTTGTTTTGCTACGCGGTGAAAATATTGTGTCTTTAACAATTGAAGGTCCACCTCCACCAGAAGAAGGTTTGCCTCGTGTGCCAATTCCTGGTGCTATCGGTGGGCCCGGCGGTGGCCGTGCGGCAGGGCGAGGAGCTGGGCCTGCGGGCGCTCCACCTGGTTTACAAGGACCTGCTAGAGGTGTTGGAGGTCCATCGCAACAACATATGGCCCCTGGCTCTCGAGGCCAATTGTCTGCCCCACCACAGATGCGTGGAGGACCTATGATGGGTGGACCGCCTCCAGGGATGATGGGAGCTCCTCCTGGAATGGGTCGCGGTGGGCCTGGTGGTCGAGGACCTCCTGGAATGCGGCGCTATTAAAATCAGTACAGTGATGTGTGATACCACATTTAGTGAAATAATCACCATGTGAAAACTATGTTGTGCTCTTTGTGATAACATCTTGCAGGATGAAAGTTAAATTACAAGTATGAATTTCAGATCCACTTCACATGTTAAAAATTATGCTGGTTGTAAATGTGCATTTAGTTGTTGGATTAACCACTGTGTCATTTAAACTCTAAGATGATCTTTGGATTGATGAGAATGATTCTGTGTATTTGCACATGTCCAGTCTTCTGGATAGGCCCCTCGATGTATCTATCTGTGCATTTGTACTGGTAAAACATTCATATCAAAAATATATTAGTCTGGTTTTTACAAAATCACATTTGTATTATCATACAACTTGCTAAATTAAATTTTGTTTCAGATTTCATATCTCATGTTTTCTAAACAATTTAAACAATGTTTCTATTTGAATCGTGCAACTTGTTGTTTTGCTATTGAGTTATTTGAGATACATGGAACTATTACAGTTACCATATTTTGACCTAAACTAATAACAGTGTGAATGTGAAACATGATAAACTAGCTGACCCAACTTCATACCTTTCACAGTCAATGAATGGAAACTTTGCCAAAATATATTTAGTAAATAAATGCCTTGTTTTATGAGTGAACATACAAGATTTGTTGTATGTGACAATGTTCAAAATCTTAGTATGAATAATGAGAAATCTTACTATGTGTATATATAATTTTTGATGTGCAAATACATAGTAAGAGGTTATACTGTAGATGTTTAAGACAATAATTTAATATCTTTTAAATGTCTAATAACAACCAGCAACAAATAAAAAAGATGGTTTGAGCTATCTAGAAATCTTAAATACCTATTATAGTTTTTAAGCGATATAAAAGTTTTTCTATTTGAACCTGACTTACCCAGATTCTTAGGTTATCAGGCTTGTAGACATGCCTCAAGTCTCAGATACAATAAATTGTTACTAAGAGAAGAGAAAAGCCTTGTGGCATGAAAAATCCTTAAAAAAGTATTTAAAATCAAAAGCGTGTTGGATTACGGCCCATTCCCTCTTCTAAAGAGAGGAGGCCTGAGTCCCAGCAGTGGGAACATTAAAAGGCTGATTATGCTATTATATGCTAATAAAAGAGAATGCTCACAAAAACTATTTACAAAAAAAAATACAACCAACTTCAAAGTAAAAAAAAACACTGAAAAGTGCAAAATAACTTTAATTTTGGAAGTTGGTGTTTCTGTAATAGTTTTGTCTCTTCGTTTAACACCGACTTCCGAAATTAAAGTTATTTTGCACTTTTCAGTGTTTTTTTTTACTTTGAAGTCGGTCGTATTTTTTTTTTGTAAAAAGTTTTTTATTTTACACTTTTTAGTTATGGTACCACCACTAAAAAGTACCCCTCAGCCAAACTTAAATACCTTATAGCCAGAGTGTATTTCATGACAATTCTAATAATCCCAAACATGGTTAGATTACATTAATTTATTACAGAGTTCCGGTGCCTAACTTCAGGCTTCATCTTCAGATCAGTTCCATATATTCCCCCTCTACTTTCAGTCAGTCATCGACTACACGTATAAACAAAGCAATTTTGCTTGTTACGACGGTTCTGCTGTGATCCTATGAGGAGTTCTGTTCCATATCTTCGAAGTTCATGATCAGATCATAACAATATTTCTATGGGACCAATTCGGAAGCATAACCTTTCAATCAAAAAAAAAAAATTTAAAAATCGGTTCACAATTAACCGAGAAATCGGTGAACATACATAAAAAAAAAAAAACATTCAACCGAACATATAACCTCCTCCTTTTTGAAGTCGGTTAAAAACCCAGGCGAAACATCTCAGACCTTTAGTCTAGGCATGTTATAAAATGCCATGTAGGTGGCATCGTCAAAATAGATTGCTAAATGTAAGAAATTGCTATTGGTTTAGTAGAAGGGTTATTATAATGAAGTACCTAATCATTTTGTTATTTCGTTCATACTAGTTTTTAGTATCTTCGACTTCATAGACATTAGGAAAAACAACAATTCAAATAATTATTTATTGGTTTTGTATATTAGGTATGTAATAAAATATTTTCTAATGAAATCGTAGGGTGTTTGAAATTGTCTTGGTAAGTAGTCCATCCAAGGTAATAATATATCACTAATAACTTGGGAGCAACTGCTTATCATTCTCTTTCCATGAATGCTAGAGCAATAATGGTCCGATATGCTATTCCTGCCTTATCTTATCTTGTTGTGGGGCTGGCCCTAGGCCAGAGCACTTCGACTCTTCTGGATCTTTTGTGCTATTCCCCTCCTGTCTACTCAACGCTCAGCCCTCTGTGCACCTTCTTCATTTGTCCCAGTATGGCCTTAATGGGGCTGAGCTTGTAGTCCTCTGGTCTTGGAAATGTTTGGCCCAGATACTCCGTCTTTTAAAGCCTAGTGCACAGAGTACATTGAATATACTGAGATAGAGTCCTCAGTCACACTTTTCGCTTGCAGCGCCATCTCTCGATAAATATTATCGGGTTATAAAACTCTACAACATACCTACAAATATACGTAAAGTCTACTATATATAAAAAGGTACTCTGTGGTAAAGTCTGTTTTTTAATTAAAGATAATGATTTGACAATTCGAATGTTGCATGTTTTTTCCATTTCATAAATAGTGAGGTACCGCAACCGATATTGAACAAAAAAACCGAAAATATTCGTAAAAATAGTTTCATTTTAAAATGCAACTAATTATGGTAAGTTTTTGTATTTTCTGAAGATAATTTCAAAGATGCAAATGTCTAACTCATAAAATAAAATATAATTTAAGCCTAAGAATTAAAGACTAGCAAAAGCTGCGTCATTTTATTTTTTCGTCTCAATTTGTTATCACCAAACCCAGACAAAAATATAGAATTACTCAGTGATATTTTTGCTGACATTTTATTACAACTTTAATAATAGGTAATGATAGGACTTCGGTTTGAAAACTAATAATAGTTAAAATTAAACAATCATAAGTCCTCTTTTTGTACTATTTTCGCATGGATCTCTTATAAAATTGTAGCGATAAACGAATCAAGTGTCCGTTTCTTGTAATGCAGTCATGTGAATTCACAGCTTGACGACTAATGGGCACGCCATAATCATGACGGACAGTCTCCTCTTTGAAGAGTGGCCGGAGAGGCGTCATGGTGTCCTCATCTTCCGCATGAAGAAAGTCCTCACCGGACATGGTCAGGTTCTAGTACAGGCCAAGGTCCAGAGCGAGGAGGAATGGAAGGGGGTCGCCTCCTTCTGCGAAACAGTAATGCTAGCGAAGGAGGAGGCTGCACGAGTGAGGGAACGAACATCTTTTCGCTCCAGTCGCCGAGACTCCAATCCCGACTACCACAATGTCAATACCAACGTCGAGCAATAGGTAGCTTGCCGTCCAGCAGTCCGGTAATTGCCGGGACTGAGCCCCATTCGTCGACAGCGCTTAGTGATCCACTCGCTCTTCAAAGAGATGTCAGCAAACCGTAGGAGCTCAGTAGAGCCGATCTGGTTTTAGGCAGTAAAAGTCTGACACGCTCTCCTGCCCCGCCCATACCGGGAGAAGACATTGGATGAATTCCCATCTTGAAAAAATATTGACGACCAATGATGATAACTTTTTTAATTCTAAAGCATAAACTGAGACTGTCTCGTTCCGCTCTTGTAAACCGGATATAAAATTGTGTTGTGACTGGAGCTCCCTGGTAAAAGAAAGTAGCTAAGAATTCATGATTTTCAACCGGTTTTCAACCGCGCCCGCCACGGTGGAGCTAGTTTATTTCTAAACTCACGAGACCGGAGTTTTGTGTGGTTATATAGCCGTCGCAGTTGGGGTTATCGCTTGAAAACTTGGCAGATGACAATCGCAAGACGGGCGGTTCATTATCAATTGAGCTCCAGACCACCGTGGACATACACCAGAAACGAGCTGTTGCGTTATACTTACTTCACAGAAAAATTAAAAAAAGAAGGCCTATAAAGTTCTGGGTGCATCAATCCACTACTAGTTGCCCGCCGGTGCAGCGGGGAGCAGGATACATATATCTCTAGCATTCTACAGAAGCTGCGGGCCCGCAACCGCAGCGGATGCGGGTAAAAACGGTTTTGTGAGTTCTCAGTATAAGTAAAAGTCCGAGTGTAAAAAAATATGGTAATATTTTTGAATATTTCTAATTATTTCAATCTTCAATTCATCTTAGACTTTGCTATAAACAAACACTATCGTATTTTGGGCCTACTTTCCTTAGAGGTTGTATTATTAAAAGAACCGGTATAAAAAAATCGAATTTGGAGACATCACTTGTATCAAAAAGCAGGCAACATATTTCTGGAGTTTGACATTTGGACTTGTCAAATCATTATCTGGGATTAAAAAACGCACTTTAGTATGAATAGGTAAGTACTCATACTGTAAGCTAGCTGTCTGTACGTACTTTATGATATTTTGTAATTCTATTTTCATTACAATAATAAGTAAAAGAAAACAATCACATTATATTTTATTTCTTTTTACATAATATTCCCGTGCCAATTCCTGCACCTTCTCGTTTTATCAAAATCTGCTCTAATTCCCTATATTATTTTATTTGTGTGATATTTTTCTTCAAAGTGGCGATGACACACTTTACGATAGTTCTTAATTTTTTTGGTTGTCCAAGTTCAAAATATTTCCTCCAATGGTATATAACCAAGTTCTGAACCGGACTTTCGTTGGTAGTGGTGAAAGCTATACACGTGCTTTTGTCAGTGCTACGAATTTTTTCGATTTTAGAACTTTTAACTGAGTGAAACTTGATCGAGACTGTTCTCTGTGCTTGTGTTTTTGGCTAAGGTTTGATATTATTTGTGATTGTCCTTTTTAATTAGATATAAGTCGTAAAAATGAACTCTAAAAAGCCTCCTGACCCTGATCCCCCTGACGAACTGTTTGATATTTCCCCTGTTCTGACTATAACCCTTCCCCATGGCTCTGAAGTACCCCCGCAAGACTCTAGTATGGATACAGAGACCTTAAACCGTAAAAGGGTTGCTGGTTCTCCCCCTGCTACATCAAATATACCCCCTAAGATACCGAAAAATGTTACCAGTAGACTCACGTAGGGACAGTTGGGGCACAATGGTACGAAAAAAAAAATTTTATTTTTAGAAAAATCTGTGTTTATTCTTTATATAATTTTTGCTTACAAACATCAACAATATACCTTAACTTAATAATTGCACAGCAAAACAGAGATCAATAATCAAACTTAAACCTATTTATCTTTGATTTTGTGAACCCCTTCCTGTGTTCCACTGTGCCCCAGGTCTGGGGTACAATGAGACAGGGTTTGGGGCACATTGGAACACGACCTGTATTCATACCAAAAAATTTACTAATGGTATCAAATCTTTTTAATACCTTGTCAGGAAACGTGTAGATGCTTTTTTGACGTTTAGTTTTTCCAGATAAGGACGGGTTTGGCAAGACTACTTCAATATCCTCAGCTGAAGCCATTGCCATGTCCGGTTCTAACGGAAAATAGAAACTATTGTCAACTTTTGCGCTTCGTCGCAAATAAATTATCTCAAATTCGTTGTTCTCGTCTGCATCAGACAGTATTTGACCAACGAAAAATTTGATTTGCTTCAAACCGGCAAATTTTACCACGATAAAATCGTTAGGTTTTGGTAATTTAAAGCTGGACAGTGGAAGTTTCATACCAACTTCTGCGAGTTCTACAGCTTCTCGCATGTTACCTTCGCTGTGAAGTCCCCTGTCACTTTTTTTGTCGCGGTGTCTCACCATTCTGGACTTGTGTAAAATCTGCCAAAAAATGAAATTAAGTTAGTGGGGTTCAGTGGAACTGTGTTCCACTGTGCCCCGTTCCATAGTGCCCCATAGTGTGTACAAAATTTCAAACAAATCTTCAAAAAAGTTAGGTTATGCTTTGAACTTAACACATAGCGGTCTCAAATAGACAAAATCATTAAGATTTATGAAAAAAATATATCACTTACCTATTGTTTAAACTTTTTTACTAAAAAGGAAAGCACTTTGAAAAGAAATCAGCTTCAGCTCAGCTTTTGAACATAAAAACCAATATTTTTCTATTCACAGCTCCATTGTTGTCGCGCCGCCATATTTCACTACGTCCTCGTATGGCGCAGGACGCGCTGCGATCGGTCGAAGCGGTAGCGCGCGAATTAGTTTGAAATTCAATTTTTTATCGACATTGTTCCATAGTGCCCCGTGTTCCACTGTTCCCCAACTGTCCCTACACAAAAAGCGACAATCCGCCCTATATCGTACATGTTTCCCTAAAAGATCAACAAACCTCAGGCACTGTGTTACAACCAATTAAGTTTGGTATGTTTTTGACGGTCAATAACGTCAGTAATGTACGTCTCGACGGGATCAAACGAATAGACAGAAATCGTGTCTCAGTCGAATTTAAATCTCATCAAGATGCCAACAGTTTCCTCAACAACACAATTCTGGGTAAAAATAACTATGTAGCTGCCATCCCACAATTCAATATTACACGAATGGGCATAGTTAGAGATATACCGGTTGAGTGGTCGTAGGATGATGTTATCCAAAACATCCAGGTTCCAGAAGGTTGTGGGCCTATCATCAAGGCCAGAAGGATGAGTCGTAAAGTGTTCTCTTCTGGAGTTACTGAGTGGAAACCTACACAAACTTTGGTACTAACCTTTGATGGACAAGTCTTACCCAAACGCGTGATCAGTTTTTACTAGACTCTTTCAGTTGAGAGATACACTTACCCAACCATCCTATGTTATCATTGTTGTCGCTTTGGGCATACACGCACCTTATGTCGAATTGTCGATCTAAACCAAGATGTTTTAAGTGTGGTGATGACCATCCAGGGGATGGATGTGAAACTACCCAGGAATTAAGCTTCTGTGTCTCGTGTACTGGCAATCATTTCGCTAACGACAGTGCTTGTCCTGAATTGGGCCGACAGAAGAGTATCAAAGCTTTGATGTCGGAGAAATCGATCTCATATGTGGAGGCCAGTCGGGTATTCCCACCTGTTTCTAGATCATATGCTGATGTTTCTAAATCTTCTCCTCGTAACAAGCTTAGAGTTAATGTACCACAATCCCAGTCCTCGAGTCCTATTCCTGTTACTCAAAAGTCATACCGTAAAACGGTCTTTTTAAAACCCAAAACCCACATCCCTCTCTCGCCTGGCTATAACAGACAAGCTCACCAGGAGCTTACACGAAATTACTCCTTCTCCCCAACTGGAAACGGATGTGCTCTACCAACAGAAGTTGCAGAGCCAATAACTTATAAACAAGAGAATAACTCTTCTAATATCTTAGATTTTATTACCAACATGCTCATGTCTGTACTAGCTAGTCCAACCCGATCAATACCTGACCACGTTGCCTCAAAACTGACCTCAATTTTAAATTATATTCACGATGTTCCATCCCCTGACATTTCTTCAGTGGAACGTGAGGAGTATTACTCCCAGAAAATCTGATCTTACCTTTTTAATTAATCAATTTAAACCATCAATCTGTAGCATCGCTGAGATATGGCTCTTGCCTGATAGCAATTTCAGGTTGCCGTGTTTTAGCGGTGTTCGTAATGATAGAAATGATGGATATGGGGGATGTGCTTTGCTCATCAATAGCAAGGTATCATACTCCCAGATTCCTCTAACCTTCCTTGGCGATAACATAAATGTTGTTGCTGTTAAGGCTGAGGATATAAATATTTTTTCTTTTTATATTGCGCACCCCCAACTCGAATACCTTTCAATAATTAGAAATTTGTTATATAATGTTAGCGGTCCAATACTTGTTATGGGTGACTTTAATTGCCATCATTATCGTTGGGGATCGGATACTTGCGATAACTTTGGCATAGGCTTGCTGGATATATTGGATGATCTAGACCTCTGTCTCATCAACGATGGTAGTGCTACACGCAGGTCTGCACCTGGGCAGAGCAATAGTTGTGTTGACTTGACGTTCTGTTCATCCAATATATCTAGCCTTCTCATTTGGCGACGCTTGGATATGACCCATGGAAGTGACCACTATCTCATCATAATTAAATTCCCTTCCAGAAATACTCCCATTAAGGCTTCCCCCCCCCCTTTTAAAATACCAACTTAACTCGGCAAACTGGGATTTATATTCCAAAATTTTAGACCTTAGAGTATCTTCTCTACCAAAAGTTGATAGTCATAAAGCCCAAGAATGTTTTTCGTCCTTTTCCTCCACCATTTCCTCCACAGCAGATGACTGCTTCCCATCTAAAAAAACTCCTTCTGGTAAACTTCCTTCCCCACCATGGTGGGATAGGGAATGCACTGACATGATTAGGGCCAGGAATGAGGCGGAAAAGACAGTTAACAGCGATATGAACCTGGAAAACCTCCTCACCTTCAAGCGAATACTAGCTAAGTCCAGGAAATTCCTTAAAAAGAAAAAACGTGAAGGTTGGTCAAAGTTCTGTAGTTCGCTGAGTCCGTCCACACCGGTATCGACGGTCTGGCGAAAGGTGAGGCATTTTAGGAGTAGTTTAGCACCTGCCTCCTCAAGTAACATCACAGAAGAACTGGGATACCAGTTTTTTTCAAAAATCGCTCCGGCTTATGTTCCAAGCATAGAGGAAAGCAGTGTTGGCATTGATGTAGACAACACTGCCGACCCAATGAACATGCCATTTACTCTAGAGGAATTAGAAACTGTCCTATCCCATGTCAGAGACTCTGCTCCGGGTGTGGATGGATTCACCTACTCTTTTATTTCCAAAGCTGGTCCAAAAACTCACGAATATTACCTGGATTTGGCTAACTTCTGCTTCACTTCCGGATACATTCCCACAGAATGGAAGGTTCAAGTTGTCATCCCGATATTAAAACCAGGGAAAGATCCTAATGATCACTGCTCATATAGGCCTATCGCTCTATCGTCCATACTTATAAAACTTTTGGAACATTTAGTTAAAAACCGTCTGGAGTGGTTGGTGGAGAATGGGAGGCTGCTCCCGTCGACTCAGTTCGGCTTTAGGAAAGATCTGGGCACAGCTGATAGTGTAGGTACCCTCACGTCAGCGGTCCGGCTGGCCCTCAGCAGGAATGAGTCCGTGGTTGTTGTCTTTCTAGACATATCAGCTGCCTATGATTCTGTCCTCCTCCCTAACCTCAGGCAAAAGCTGCACGAGCTGAGAATCCCGGCTAGGATTTGTCGTATCAGCGGTACCATCTTTACCAACTGCACCATCCAACTAAGAATCCCTGGGGTGGACTCTGAACAAAGAACGGTCTGGAGAGGATTACCTCAAGGATCTGTTCTTAGTCCCCCACTGTATAACATATATACAGCTAATTTACCCTCTTGTCTCAATCACGATTGTAAAATCCTTCAGTATGCTGACGATATTGCACTCCTGGTTTCTGGCAGTTCTATTCAGGATGCCGCTCTATCAATGAATGTCTCTCTGTCATCGCTAAATGAATGGCTTATTGATCACGGTTTGTCTTTAAGTGCGCCAAAGAGTACAGCAGTCATTTTTACCCGCAAGCGTTCTGTACCCTCAATAGATATTAATATCGATGGACAAACCATTCCAATCAAGGATAGGGCTAGGTTTCTGGGAGTAACTTTGGACTCAAGACTATCCGGTGTTGAACACATTAACAACACGGTCAAGAAATGTGAACGATCTGTGTCGGTTCTTAAGGCCTTGGCCGGGGTGTGGTGGGGAGCTCACCCATACACCCTCAAATTAGTTTATAATGCGTTGGCCAGAAGTGCGATGGATTATTGCAGCTTCCTTATAGAGCCCTGCAACAAGTACGCACTGAAAAGATTATCCAGTATCCAGGCCAAATGCCTGAGGATTGTTATTGGGGCAATGAAATCCTCTCCCATAAATGCGCTTCAAGTGGAATGTGCAGAACCGCCTCTACATCTTAGAAGACAGTATTTGGCTGACCGATTCCTGTCTAAAGCTTTTTCCCTTTCATCCCATCCTTTACTTCCAATTTTAGAGCAAATCGACCTCTCCTTTAATAATTCTCCCTATTGGAACCATAAAACAGTTCCTTTATTGATAAATAGGTACAGAGAACTTAAATAACTCTCCGCGCCAGTTTGTCAATATCCAACTCTCCCGGTCTTCTCCACTGCATATGAGACGATTCATTTCGAACCAAAAGCCGTCTTGGGATTGGGTATATCAAGAAATACCCAAAACGCGAAAGACGACTTTGAGTTAGCTCTCAAGCGTTACTGGGTAGGATGGAATTTATTTTACACTGACGCTTCAAAATTGACCGAAACAGGAAGTACTGGTGTAGCAGTTTACTTTCAAAATTCTAAAATTGCTTTACTTTTTCAATGCCCACCAGAAGCATCAGTGTTCACAGGAGAGTGCATTGGTATTTTAGAAGCCATACACTATATCAAATCCCATAAAATAGCAAGATCAGTAATTTTTTCAGATTCACTTAGTAGTATTCAGGCCTTAAAACAAAATCAACTTCATAGTAAAATCCATAGTCAAATAATTGTAGATATTAAGAACTTGCTATTTGATTGTTCCCAAAACGGCTTGGACATCGAGATAGCCTGGATCCCCGGTCACTCGGGAATTGTTGGCAATGAGTGCGCTGATTCGTTAGCAAAGTATGCCACATCGAATCCGGTTGATCGAAAGCACTACGTAGTTCATAACTACGATTTGCGGAATGGTGCCAAACCCAAGTTATTTAACTCGTGGACTGAAACATGGAAGACGACCTCCAAAACCAAAGGCATCTACTATGCAGCTATACAGCCCGAAATTCAACGTAGGCCTTGGTTTTTTAAATGCCCTAAATTGTCGAAGAGAACTGTTTCGTCACTCTGTAGACTGAGACTCGGACATTGTTGTAGCCCAGTGTTCCTGAATAAGATCCATGTCCGAGATAGTTCTTTGTGCGAGTGTGGTCTAGCGGAGGGTACTTTAGACCATATCTTCTTCTCCTGCTCCCTAAACAATAAATCTTTCGACCTCTATCAAAAAATTTCTAAACTTAATATTCCTCTCCCAACCAATTTTCATTCCCTTCTTTCCCACTTCTCTCCCAAATTAATCAACATTTTGGCGACTTTTTTAAATGAAAATAGGTAAATTAAAATTCTAATTGGTGCGTAATTAATGTGTATATTATTATTCTGTATTTAGTAGCTTACGTGTTGTATATATGTATTATCATATCATAGATAAGTTTGTAAATTAGATTATGTGTCCTTACTAACACTTGTGTTTGTCTTTCCAGCTTACTAACATCTACCACGAAGTACAGTTCGACGGTTACTCCCACTGGGCCACCGTCCCCACGCGACACTGGCATAATAGCCGCAACCGGCTCAATTGCCAAAAAAAAAAAAAAAAAAAAGTTCTGAACCGATCTGCATCATTAACAGGATCAGGAAACAGATGAAGAGTGACATCATCTGAACCTATAAAAGGATGTTTGTTAAATTTTCATTCTTATGTAGATAGAATCCATTCTTGTGCATTATTCTTTTTTTAGTAAATTATCTTAATGTAATTTATATAGTAAAGTCATTCGGAAATTATTAGAGAAACTAAATAAAATTTAACTGTAACTATAAAGAAAAACAGATAATAGTCTATTGTTTCATATCACAAGAAGTTGGTACAAGTATAGTCAATAATTGACTACAATAATTATTGTATTATAAGTAGATTTGTTAACAGTAGCGATCAGCCGAGGAATTAGATGTTATAAACTTTTGGAGAAAGATTATGAGACTAAATAATTTCTAGCTTAGTAAATTTAGAGTGAAAAAAACAAAAACACGAGAGCATTTGAATTTTAACAACTGTTTGACAAGCGCAAAGACTGGACAAGCGTTAGCTTTACATACTCTTTGTGTTTGACACTTAAAATTTTCACTGGCGCCATGTGGCGATAAACACGTTTCGTTCCATTAATTGTGACAATAATAAATAATTTTTATTTTTACTTGAATTCAGTTTTTTTACACACCATCGCTAGAAATTTCTGCAAGTCTAATATTTAATTCATTGTTTAATAAGTTACAGAAAATACTCGACAAAGTAACTCTAAAGATATTTCGTAGGATAAATGAAATAAGTATACTGCTTATAATAGAACGTATGTTGCAATTCCCAATTTAGTGTTGCACTTACTAAATATTACATCACTGATACCATTTTTGTAACTAAAGTTACTTATTCTGTGCTAAATTTGAGCAGTGCCATCTATTGTTAATTTATCAAATTAACAGTTTTGGTCACGTGACCTTTACCCACTGTTTTCTTCTGACTGAAACGCCCTGGCCTAGTGCTGCACAGTCGCACAGCAAGTGTAGCATATTCTCTGCATCGCCACAGATCCTGCAAGTCGGGTCGCTTGCTAGTCCCATGTGGAGCTGTTTGTTGGTGGCATAGTGCCCCGTGAAGACTCCTGTAATTGTTCGGAGCTATGATCTGCTGTACCTCCATAGTTTTTGGGTCCAGGCCTTATCTATGTCATTGAGAAATAGCTTTGCATGCTTCTGGCCAGTGTGTGTAGCACATGACAGCTGTGTATCTCAAACGCAGCCCTTTTCAATGCTTGGTTGATGACCCTTGGTGAGAGTCCTATGAAGGGTTCCGGTCCGTATAAGGGTGTCTCGGATCCTTTCCTTGCCAGAGTGTCGGCTCTTTCGTTGCCTTCTACTCCTGTATGACCTGGCACCCAGATCAATCTGACCTTTTTGCGCTTTCCTATCCAGTTTAGTAACGGCCCAGAATCCACTCTATTGGACGTGCTATTCCTGCCACTTTTTCTTTCATAGTATATACATATATACGTCAAGCTTCCTACGTGTCTTGCGATATCTAAGTTGTTTTTCTAAGATGTTTAAAGATATATTATTACTAAGGCTGTACCACATAGTCTGACGGACTGAAAATAATATTTTATTTTAAATTAATAGCATGAAACGGAAAATAAATGGACAATGTAGTGAAATAGTAGTCAGTTTGGTGACGACATAAAAATCGACCTGTTTTAAGGATTATGACTCAATGTTCATTTTCGATTGCTACTGAATAATCCATAAAAAAAAGTTTCACGGTTTTGTGAAAAGTGACGCTAAGACGATCGATGTTTTCATTATATTTCCCTGATAAAGTGGTTAGTTTTTAATAGATTTTTAGTGTTCATTAATGTAATTTGTCAAAACAATATTCAAACAGTTATTTAGTAAAACCACTAAATAAAAATTATTAAAAAATATTTTGTCGACTTGCAAATTGGGATAGTCACCATACGGACACATCGAAAAAACTTAAAGCTGAGGTTACAAGACGCAAAATTAGGCGTGCGTAACTCTTTACTGAACCGACTCACTGTTTCAAAACATTTTAGTGTTCCGAAACATTGGAACACCAGGAATGTTTCAAATGCATCATTTGGAACAATTGGAACACTGAAACTCTTTACTTTAAGTGACCAGCAGTCTTTTTAAAATTCAAATTATAACGTAAATAGCGTACATATAATTAATGACCTGAACTAAAAACATCTGACACCGGACGAATGACACCGGGTCTTGTTCGTTGCATTCAAAACCGGGACATGCTACACCAAAAATCGAAATTGTCCCCAGATAATCTGGTCCTAAAAACTACGTACTCTCGATATCGCAACTTCCTGGATAAGATATTAAAAAAACTAAAACGAGCTCATGACAGAAACGAATTACTAAGGGCTAAAAATAACATCAAAGCTACATGGAAGGCCGTTAAAGCCATAACTAACTGTTCTCTCCAGCATCAGTCACCCGACGAACTTATCCGGGGCGCGTCTGATGCCAAAACCTCGATTAATAAAATTAATAGCTACTTTGCCAGTGTAGGCGAGAAACTAGCTTCTAAAATCGTTCCGCCCTCTAATCCCGCCCCGTTTAGTCACCCATCTCCGTCTAATTCACTTGTAATCATGCCGATTGACGAATCTCAAGTTTATGGAATGTTAAGCAATCTACGTTCAGATTGCGCCACTGGACATGACAACATCCCAGTAAAAATCCTGAAGCAATCTACTGCTACTCTTACTCCACCCATAACACACATCTGCAATCGTGCAATTGAGACCGGTACATTTCCTACAATTTTCAAGAAGGCAGTGGTCCACCCAATCTTTAAGAGTGGAGACAGAAGCAATGTCTCTAATTATCGACCCATCTCGGTTCTGAGCTCCCTGTCTAAAATCCTTGAAAAAATATTGAATAATGCTCTGGTGGGATATCTTTCCAAATTCAACATCATTGCAAAAAATCAATATGGTTTTCGACAGGGAATCTCGACTGAAGACGCTGTCCTAGGTCTTTCTAATAGCGTTGTCTCTAAAATGGATAAAAAACTTAAGTGCTACGGTGTCTTCCTCGATTTATGCAGAGCATTCGATTCTGTTTCTGTTCCTATGCTGCTTTCAAAGCTGGAAAACTTGGGGATCCGCGGGCTTTCGTTGAAAATCTTCACTGATTATTTAACTAATAGAACCCAATGCGTAAAAATTAATTCTTTTGTCAGTGAAGAGGAGTGTATTGGTTTCGGTGTTCCGCAGGGAAGTATATTGGGTCCAACCATGTTCCTGATATACATAAACGACTTGTGCAAAATGTCCATCCCTAACTGTGAAATATTCACCTATGCAGACGACACTGCACTTGTTGTTTATGATACTGACTGGAATAAAGCTAAGGATAGAACAGAACACTCCCTCCGCCTTGTTACTGAATGGCTTTCAGCTAACTTGCTGACTCTTAACATCGACAAAACAAAGCTAATACGCTTCTCGCTGTCCAGTTCAGACCCCAAACCAGCTGAATCCAGTGCAGTACAAGTCCACTCTTGCTCAGTTCACGACGCCTCTTGTCACTGTCTGACACTCTCTTTAGTCTCAAGTATCAAATATCTGGGGGTGTACATCGACTCAAATCTTTCCTGGCGTTCACACATTGAGGCTTTATGCTCGAGGACAAGGAAGCTTATTTATCTGCTCAAGGAATTGAGACATGCTGCTGATCCTGCAACCTTGTCCTTAGTTTACCAAAGCTTATGTGCATCGATCCTCATGTATTGCATTCCTGTATGGGGAGGCACCTATAAAGGCCTTCTGCTTCAAGCAGAGCGTGCACAAAGGGCAATTCTTAAGGTTATGCATTTTAAGCGAAGAGATTACCCAACTACTCAGCTGTACTCAGAATCCCAAGTCCTCACCGTGCGGCAACTGTTTGTTTTGCGTGTAGTCTTACGCCGTCATTCCATGCTTCCACTAGACTCTAGCATTCTTCTTAGACGTCGAGGTTTTCCGGTCAGTGACTCTCTATATAGTCGGACCGCTTTCGCAGGTCGGCAATTCGTTATCTTAAGCGCTCGCATTTATAATAAGATTCACCATCTGATCAATATTTATACATTAAACAAATATTCACTTAAAACTAAGCTATCTAATTGGTTGCAAAAACTGTCTTATGATTATACCGAAACATTACTAACGATCATCGTAAGTATAACTATTCCCCTATACTGTTACACGTCTATACAAAGGCTATCTTAATTGTACCTAACATCAAATTTTTGATCATCTCTAAGGAGGATCTGACTCCTGAGATACAAGTATTTATTTTACTTAGTTTAGGAGTCAAATGTTCATTTTATTTCTACTGATCAATGTTTGTACAACTATTATATCTGTTCATATACTGTTACTGTGTGTGTTAAACGTACAAAATAAAGATTATTATTATTATTTTTATATATTTTATTTATCTCAGGACCCTGAGGTCCTGGACCTTTGGGAGGCGTACGAGGAGCCAAAGCCAACTCGCAGAGGCCCTTTAGACAATTATAATGGAACATGATACCAACCGACGATTATCCCTGTACGCGCTATGCTAGTGCACCCAAGGACAACCCCCGGTTATTGAAAAACTGTTACGACATATGGAGAACAAAGATAATAGGGCTATGGTTTTTGGAGTCTTAAGTGGACTGGTAACATGGAACTATGTGAAGACTATGGCCCCTGCCTGAACAACGTTATTAATATGCATCGAAAAAAGGCAGGGGGTGACTTGCACACTCAATAAATGGGCCCCCAAAAACGGCCGCTAGCACGAAGTGACGTAGCAACAAGAGGGCAACATATCCTGAGGTGCTTAAGGAGTGGAGAGGTATACCACGGCTATCAGGACAATCCCGGAAGTACGGTCAAGATCCCTACCAGCACCTTACTGGATTATACATCCTTCTCCCGAGCACGTTTGCTCTTGCGAATCTCCACTCAAGCCAGCCAATAAAGGCAAGAGAGAGGTGGGAGCTCAGTTCCTCGTCAGTGTTCACTACGGCCGGCCAATAAAGGCAAGCCGGAGATGAAGAACAAGAATTCTCCCGGGAGATCGGGTCCGTGGGGTCGCTAATGCCCAACAGTTCGCCACAAAACTGCACTGCGGATTGTATCTCTCTTAGTCTGGCCCCTCACCCTAGGCATATTACAGCAAAGCAAACTTTACCGATACAGACCTAGGGTATATTGGAGCACGCAAGCCCCACCACGACGTCAACGTAGAGATACGGCGATTATTATTATTATTATTATCTGCTTTAAATTATTCTCAAATCAAAATTTTAGTGTATATGACGCAACGTAACAGATCACGATTCATAACAGTCAGTGTCTGTATCTTTTGAGCCGTTTTTCCAAATGTTCCGTTTGTATCTTGTGAGTCGATGTTTCAAATGTTCCGTTTGTATCTTTTGAGCCGTTGTTCCAAATGTTCCGTTTGTATCTTGTGAGCAGATGTTCCAAATGATCCGTTTGTATCTTTTGAGCCGATGTTCCAAATGTTCCGTTTGTATCTTGTGAGCCGATGTTTCAAATGATCCGTTTGTATCTTTTGAGACGATGTTACAAATGTTCCGTTTGTATCTTGTGAGCCGATGTTTCAAATGTTCCGTTTGTATCTTTTGAGCCGATGTTCCAAATGATGCATATCACTGTTTCGGAACATTTAATTTCTCCGCCGGTTTCCTCACGATGATTTCCTTCGCCGTTTTGAGAGCAGTGGTGATGAGTTATATGTGTGCTCCTGATTATTTAAAACAATATTTTAAAGTACTGGGCAATACTCATAATTTCAATCTTCGAGCATCCAAAAACATGCTTCTTCATATTCCTTCTCTCACCGTACTGGGTTTATGGCTTAGTTTTACGTTGTCTCTACCTACCTGTATATAAAACTCTGAAATGTGCTTCCCCTTGACATCAAAAAAGCCGAAAGTAAATTATCCTTCAAGCGTAAAATTCTGAACTACTACTTGAAGTCTTCTCCTTATTTCGTTCGTTCTTCGTCATAATTGTTATACGAGTATTTTAAGTTCTCGTAATTATAATGATTTGATATTTATCAAAGTATTTATTAGTTTATAACATTAGCTTAAATATGTACCTATTTTATTATTATATGTAACGTAATTTAATGATACTAGGTACACTACTAATACTACTAATTTCACGTACAATGGTCCACACAGCAGGACTAAGTGCGGAAACCGTACATGAATAGATAGATAGATACTAGGTACATTCTACTTGACATATCTGTTATTTATTGTGCACACCTACCACAGTGTTGTCTTTTTAACCCAAATGTTGACTGGTAGAGAATGCCTTGTTGCATTAAGTCCGCCTATGTACTTCATGTACAGTAGTGGTACCACTACTATACATGAAGTTTAAATAAATTACACAAAGTAATGCGCCCAGCTGGGTTTGAACCCGCGACCTACAACTCGTAAGTCGGGGCTATTATTACCACTCGGTCACAACTGCTCTTCGCAAAAAAAAGCCCGCCATTTGATTTTTTTTATAATTTTGATGTACGACATGTCTCCAGCTAATGCCCCGTTTACACGTGAGCCCTGCCTCGGCCAATCATAATCCCTAGCCATTATGTAAACGGGGGAACCCCGTTTACACAATGGCGATTGGCCGAGGTTGATCTAGGCTCGAGAGCGTGAGAAATATACATCATAATTATGATAAACTCGAAGAAAAAGCTCTAGGCGCAGTTTGGTAAAAAAAATATCCATAATTTTGTGAAATAAGTTAAATGGAAATTTGCTTACGACGACTTTTGTAATGAATAAACGCGCGACTGTATTGACGCTACATTGGGTAGGTACTATTAACGCGTGACTTTTACAGGTAATCAAGAGGAATGGAAAAGTTGTTGAGAAAAAAAAAACAAAAAATATGTTATAAATAATGATTAATACATAGCAGTACCTACCTCACACTACTACAACAACACATCTTACAAATCCGACTTATTAGAACAATACAAAAATATAATTACCTAGTGTAGATATTCAGTAGTCGATAGGTACATAAATGTGGATCGGCAGTTTGGAGGATTAGTGGATTAGTATTAGAACTATGAAAAATGTATGTATATATTCTTATAACGTGATAGCAACATTTATCCCCATTTAGGGGTTACTGGCACATTGAAATGATTAAATAAAATGCAAATGCATATAAACAGTAGGTAGCTAATAAAAAATACAATAACAGATAAATTAAAATACATCTCATTTAGAGAGATAATGTATTAGTATAGAATAAAGTTCATTCTACACTGAAATATACATAGACTTATGTAGGTATTAGACCAAGTCTTCATTTCATTTGGGGCATTGGTAAGGTACATTTTAAGCTAAGGAGTAGAATTCCCTGCCGGAGTTTGTTTCCTGATAGCTACAACCTGTGGGTCTTTCAAAAGTGAATAGGTTACTCCTCGGCAAGCGTGTTCCATCGTCGACCACTTCGTCGTTTTCCGCCTATCAATAATAGATATAAGTAGATATACTCGTATATATTTTTAATGGCTTGGATTTGCAATCATGCTCAAAACAAAATATTCTTGACTTAAGTTCGATGAGTTCCCCTAATGACAATAACCACAAGATGGATGGCACCGCTTGCCGTCGACACCGCAGCGACAGCCACCGCTGGTGTCACCTTTGCCGCCCGGCCCCCAACGCCGTCCTCGTGTCACCCAACATATCTCCGTTTTGCACGCTGAACACTTTACCCAATCACAGCCCCATTTTTTAGTAATAATGGCACTGCATTCAGGGCATTCAAGCGCTTCTCCCTTACTTATCAAGGAGTTGAGTAGTGTTCGAGTACCATCGTCAGTTTCATTGGCATTAGTGCTCCTACCCGCCGCCGCGGCTTGTTTCAGTTTAGCGCGATGCTGCTCACAGGTATGTCCATCGTGAATGGCCTTGGAAACAAAAAGAATAAATATTAATGACTATTGTATAAGCAGTTAAGTACCTAAAATGTTTATCACATCATATTTATATAATTTTACCTGGCACGGCACACAATTGATACATCTACACACGGGACACGGAAAACGTTGAACGCCCGGTTCGCAAAGAGCCCAACCTTTACAATCTCGAGTACGACAATGAAAGGCATTTCGAGTTCCGCTCTCTGCCGCAGCGAGTCCACGCGCCAGCCAGCGTTCGTAGTCCTGAGCAGGCACGAGGGCACGAATTTCTCGTTCCTGCAGCATTCCTCGACAACCCATAGCCGGGCAGGGGACATCTGGTTCTTCACAATGACGCACCACATCGGACAAACAATTTTTGCAGAAAATGTGTACGCACTCGCGTAATACTACTCCTTGACCAGGTGGGTACTCCTCCATACAAACTCCACACTCAAAGTTTTCTGCATTAGGAACTAGAGCTTGTTGCTCCAACTGCACAAGTTCTGTATAAACGTCGCCTGTCTTTTGTTGCTGATTGATTGTGTCCTTATTCGCTGTGTCATTGCGTTTTAGTGAGTCGGATACCAATTTAGTTTCTGAAATTACAAACAAGACAAATCACAATCCGTGTTCTATTGTAGGTTCATCATTTTTAAAGATGCTCAAAAATATGGATAGCGATGCGACTAGCATAAATTTTGAACATGTGTAAAAGCACCAATGATAATGTTTTCTTTTCATTGTCAAGACAAAGTGGGAACTCGGCCTAAATGTAATAAATTGTGGTGGGGACGACCTCGTGTACTTTTCCACACTTGTGCGAAAAACAATAAATTGCATGTCTAAAAGCGGTACGGATAAGAGCGGGTTTCCGAGTACCTACACACATGCATGCCGCATGTTTTCAAGAGAATGTCTAACTATGTAATGTCAAACGTTAGCATTGTCCAAGGCAACAACTTCCGTTTCACCATTCGTTTCGACCAAATAATAGGTAAATATTCAGGAGGTTTAGTCGCAAAACGTTTCTTTCGCAAATGTCAGTTAGGTACTAAGGGCGCCTTCAAATTAGCCGAACGGTGGTAGTGGCGCTGCTGCAGCGCTGCCTGCGCTGCAACCGCTAGTTTCGAAGTTTCGAACATGATAATGTTGTTGAACTGATGCAAGACTCCAGCGCGGGTGTAGCGCTGAAATAAAAGTATTTATATATGGAATAACAAAGCAGCGTGGCGTCAGCGCTGCAATCGCGCTGCCGCCGTGCGACCCTTTGCAGGCACGATGGTTTGAGAGTCACTCTGCGAGAGAAAGAGACATTTTACTACCAAAGTGGCTAGTGCGAATTTGTTTTACGTTAACGCGATCGACACGTTTATGACGTTCGGCGCTTCGATTGGCTCGCTCCAGGCTCTGAACCAATCAGAGATTTCGATCGTATTAACGTAAAAAATACTTGCAAGTTCAACGCACAGTAGGTAGACGCTTTACGAAAGAGACGATTTGCGACTAAAGCATTCAATTTTTTTAAGCACGCATTCAAGAATTTGAGATACTTAATTATCAAAGACAACAACCTACTAAACCATAAATTACTAAAATTCCATTGCAACTTTACTAAGGGCCGTTTTTTTGGATTGAGTAGGTACTTTGAGC
The DNA here is from genome assembly GCA_905147345.3 of Mythimna impura. Classification (NCBI taxonomy): domain Eukaryota; kingdom Metazoa; phylum Arthropoda; class Insecta; order Lepidoptera; family Noctuidae; genus Mythimna; species Mythimna impura. Next base: position 10,035,321 of record LR990348.1, on the reverse strand, counting down.
TAAGAAAATCTCACACAATTTTGACAGGTTTTCAGGCTTACTTAGGGTTAACTCACACCAAAAGAGCGTCGAAGCGCAGCGAAGCGGAGCGCAGTTTCAGTGTCATATGAATTTTAACTTTATTTTCATTACTATAATACTTATTATCGCATGAGAAACTCGAACGAGTCGCGCGGATGGAACTCGCCGGAATTCCCGCGCCGCGGGCATCCGTTTATGTCGCAAAAAACGTATATTTCGACGCTCTCAAGAGAATCAAAATTCATAGGATTACTTCCCATTGACCTAGAATCCTTAAAATAAAAACTTTTTGTGATTCGGAAAAATATTCGTAACTCAATTCGGGAATTGAACTGTTTTCATAAGTAAGTTTGTACGGAACCCTCAGTGCACGAGTCCGACTCGCACTTGCCCAGTTTTTTTTATAAGTAAACAAAAATTACGCACCTACCTGATTCTACTACACATAAATAAAATGGTGCGCTAAAGTCTGGGCCAGCGAGCGATATGATGGGTGTGGAGTCGTTAACACACAGAACACGTCCGACAATCCAGCGCTGCAGATTGGTTGCTAGACCAAGCGATGTCTCGGCTTCTCGGCGAAGGTCTCTTATGCATGCTTGGCGGTTTATACGCAGGCGGACAGGGCCCCTTGTCGCTTCTCGGTCCTCGACTAATACTGCTATTCTGAAATATATTTTTTTAGATATAGGTCAATAAATTTTAACTTTAATGCCTAGTTTCATTACTTTATTCATCATCGACCTCATCAAGTTTGGTTAGTCCATCCAAGTGATGTCTCGAAGACATCACCGTCAGCGATGAGACCGCCATTGTCCTCATAGAATTAACAAAGTTATGTTTCAATTTTGATATTCAGTAACGTATATATCTCGAAAACAAACAAGTTAGTAATAGAAATAGTGTTTTACTTACGTAACCATATTATCATCGTGCTTAATTGGGGTTTCTTTTTTGGGATCCTTTTCTTTTCGCTGTATGTCTTCATCTGTTTTCTTTTGAACAGGTGCAAATACAGAGGTGTCTACTTTAGAAACTAACGATGTGGTTACCTTGTTTGGTACGACAGTAGCACTTGGATTAGTTTTACGAACTAAAACTTTTGGCGACGATCTTTCATTCAAGTTTTTTATTGCCCCTTGAGGCACATGGTTATCCTTATTATTAGAATCGTTGTTTAATTTTGCAGTGGTTATCCCCATACTTGGTTCACCGTTGCCTCTCTTCAACTCCTCGTTATTGGTTGATGCAGATGGTTGCGACAATATTTGAGACGAAAATGACAGAACTGAACATGACAAACGTAATTGTGCTAGTTTAGCAGCTGCTTCTGCTGCTGCACGCTCATCTCCTCGTGCTATAGATTTTTCAAGTTGATTAATTAACTCCCGACGTCTAGAATGTTGATCTTGAGTTTCCATTCTGTTTGTCGAATTTAGTGCTTTTGTTAGCGATGGTAACCTAGATATTATTTCTTGAGGTTTATTATTTGACTCTGGAGTTTTTCTAGGTACTGATAATACTGTTGATGGTTTTTCTTTTTGTATTAAATTTTGTTCTCCTTCATTGCTTTTCTCCACATTGATCTTAGGCTTTTCTTCAATTTTTACAATATTTACAATGGATGCATTTGTTTTAGATGTAGAAGGAACAACCAACATATCAGACGACGGAGTTGAAACGCTTGCGTTTTGGGAAATTCGAAGTACTCCGTCTGAACTAACTTTATCAGGATTTAATATTTCATTTTTTAATTCATTTTGTGCACTATTTGTTGACTGCGGTTTGCCCAAGAGAGAACTCTTGGGTACGAACATTGGATTCAAAAGCGATGATATTTTTAATGGTGTATTCAAAATGTTAATATCTTGTGTTTGTTTTTGTGGAACTTTTTCAGGTTCCTTGACCTTAAAACGACTATCCACAACTGTTTGCACGACACTTACATTCTCAGTTGTAAGCTTGGCTACCCGGTTCAAATTATTGTTCACACTTTTGTTATGTGCTGATATGACTTGTGCTACTAAAGCTGTTTGTGCAGAGGTTGGAAATGGTTTTGGTGATCTTATTGCTTCTTGCGAAGATTTTACATCGACATTTGAGGTAGATGGCTCCGAAACAAAATTTGTTTTCTTTTCACCTTGCTGTGTTGATCCGACTCGAAGAGTAGGAGTTTCTGTAGAATAAGATTTCCTGCCTGTGCTTCTTGATTCCACTGAAGTTTGTTTTTCGGTTTTTTCGATTAAATCATGTTTCGGTCGTTTAGGAAGTGAATCTTTCATTTCTTTTAACATTTCTCTGAGTTTTTGTTTGTCTTCTAGATCATATTTTTTGTTCGGTAGCAAGCCTCCTTCCGTTTGTGTAAAAGCTTTTTTGGCAGTTTTATTTAGTGCTTCTTTGTCATCTTTAACTATTTCAGAAGACTGAGCTTTATGTTTCGAGGCGCAATAGACGCAAGTAACTACTGTTGAGTCATATTTTCGTAAACAACTAACACAAAACCAAGTCTCGGCTTGATAAGAACTTTGCGCCCCTAGATTTTGAAATGTAGTATTGTTATTTCGTTCTGTTGCCTTTAATTTACACGTTTCAATAATTTCAGCTGCCTGTTTATCTAATTCACTTATACTTGGAAGTAGTTTTACAGCAGAAGTATCTATATATGAATTTCTTTTCTTACCATCAAAAATTTGTTTCAAAAAACTTTTTTCAGGTTTTGTTTTAGTATCTTTAGTGCTTGCATCTTTTTTACTGTACTTTTCTGATTTACAACCCATCGTTACATCGTTATTTCTTGTTTTGGGTTTATCTTGATATGCGTTAGAACTCATTTGAGCAGCAGTAGTGTTTACTTCGACGTTTTTCAAGATATCTCTGTTCTTTTCCAAAAGCCTTACTGGTGGTTGTGGCGCAGGTCGTTTTCTTGTATAACGGCGCGGTAGCGATGCCGATGGACCCGCAGCAGTTACAGGGGGCAAAGGTGCGCGCCGTTTACCAGGAACATGCGCTGACCGACGTTGATAACACTCGCTCGTAGCCCTCCTGTCGCGATCCCATCTACTGCCAGATTCAGCGTTTATTCTTCGTGCTGGCGGTAAACTAAAAGCGTCGTAACCACAAGTGCCTTCACTCTTGAATAAGCCGTATTTTCGATGAAGCGTGATATCACGGTCGTGGTGACGTCGTAAATTTCTATCATGCACTCTTTTTTTGTAAGAGTCTGTGGGAGGACCCGGCGGTGGCACTACTAGTGGACCTTTTGCAGGCAGATAGCGCGCTGGCGTCAGGAAGGCGAAGCTCGCCACCGTCCTGTCAGAGCCGGCGCTGGAGAGGCTCTCGCTGGAGTCGGAGCGCTCGTCTCGACGCAGCCACGAGAACAACGTCCACAAGCCCGATGAGAGTGGACGAGGGCGACCCTCTACTTCTACGTCGTTGTTCATCACCCCTGGAATGGATTACATTCAAAAATTAACAATGTGTCCTGTTCTAATCGGCTTTGTTATTCCAATATGTTTAGATGTATTGTGACACAAGTTTTCAGAATCACCAGGAAAAATTTTTGTTTAGATTTCTCCTTTCACCTCAAAGGAGTGTCACCTAAGTTAAGGCTCAAAAATACTATGACTCATACTCAAACTTAACACGGTCCATCAAAAGGTACTAACTCAAGGCACCTCGATACCCGATACGATCGATAAGTTTTCAATGAACCCTAATTCCCGCAAGGCGGGAATCAGAAGTTGCCCTCTGAGATGTTAGGAATTTGGACACATATCTACTTACAAAAAAATACTTATATAATTAAGTGCTTTTCACATGCTTTGCTTACTTTTAATAAATTTATTTTTATTATGCAATAGAAGTGTAAATTCTTGTTTGTTTACATAGGTACCCATTTATATTTCACTGGGCGAAGATATTTAAAATGTAACTCGGATATTATTTCTTTTTCGAAATACTCAATTTAAAAAACATATAATTAATAACAAAGGCAACCTTACCAAAGAATGGAAACCGCGTCCTTTCTCCTTTGTATGCATTTATTTTGAAATTTCAGGACTACGTAGCTAGGTCAAAGCAGTTTGGAGACTACTTAGTCTGTCTACGTGACGACATTGCTAGACCGCTAGATAGGTTAACTATGCATCAACACCAATTAGATACAGTGGGTACTTACGTAGCGGTGAATCAAATCGGGTTCACAAGTTTCGTATGTACTGCGAACTAGAGCATATTAACCTCATTTCAGCATTTTATTGATAAAAAACCACTATTATTCAATTATTCACTCGATGATTTAGTTTTTCCGAAAATATCCATTTTGGTAAAAATCAGTAAGAATGTTCTGTGTATCTGGGTACATTGACTATTAGTAAATGAAACCGACCGTTGAGTTGTGGACTACACGGATAAACAGTGATCGCTCTCGGTTCGAGATTGTAGACAAAGCGAGGTCGCGCTCGGGCACTGGCGATTAGCTGCGACTGCGCCGCACTCCGCCCGCCCAGCTATATTTAGAGAAACTTCGCGACTTCGTTTTTGCTATTTTCATTTCATTCTTGCACTAAAGGTGCTCCGACCTCACTTCTTTTATTTAAATGCGAACTTCCTGGCGTTATTTGAGAATATATATAACATATATGTCCTTGAAACTATTTAACTGTAGTAGGTAGGTACCACCTATCTAATAATTTGCTTATTAGGTCAAATCAATAAGTAATTTATGTCATCATTCTGGTCAGGAACCCTAATGAATGAATCATATCACGGTCAATCAGTACAGGTTGTGACCTACCACAAATCGAATTCATCATTATTGGTACCTGAAGAAATGTAGGTTGGTATATTTATATGGCTACAGTAGGCCGTTCTATAGTGGTAAAAAACCAGTTGGTACGTATACGCTGACCTATTATTTTACTGAAACTCTGTTAATACGCTAGGCCGCTTGAAGGTCAAAATATTGTCACGGACACAACCTTAAACAAAAAAAAAAATTTTTACAAAAAAATAAATAACGGACTTCACTAAAAAAAAAAAAGCACTTTAAGGATCAAAATAACTTTAACTTTTTGAGTAGCGTAATTAGAGACACAATAGAAAAACAATGGCGCGTTAACGCCGGCGTTATTGCGGGGATCAACAGCTTAATTTCGGAAGACGGTGTTTCTGAGTGAGTGAAGTCTGTTATTTTTTCTTTTTGTAAAAAGTTTTTTATTTCACACTTTTTAGTTGCGATACACTTATAACCAGAGTGCCTATTTCTCATGACAATTCCAATTAACTAAACACTGATATGTTACATTGTTTTATTATCAAATTCCTGTGTCTACCTTCTAACTTCCGGCTCCATCATCAGATCAGTTCGATAGTACCCTAGAGCCAAAGTGCATCTCATGACAATTCTAATAAGCCCAAACACGGCTAGGATATAGATATAGGATACAGAGTTCCGTTGCCTATCTTCCGGCTCCATCATCATCATCAAGTCACTTCGATGATAACATTTTCAACATAACTATTCAAAACCATTTATTTATTTGTATTGTCATAATCGCTTAACTATCTTCATTGTGATATGTATGTGAGTATGAAGTTCCGTTAGCCATTTCTGGTCTTCTTCATCAGTTCCACTTCATCAAATGTTACTTTTTGCTAAAGTTCTCGATGAAAATACCAAAATCACTACTTATGTAGTTGCCAATAATATTTGAGGAGTTCCTTCGTTTCCTCATGGGTCCCATCATCAGAATTGGATTTTGAAAAAAATGGGACCAATCTGGAAGCATAACCTTTAAGAAAAAAAAATTGCAAATCGGTCCATAACCGAGTGTTCTGAGGTAACACATATAAAAAAAAAACATAAGTACAGCCGAATTGATAACCTCCTCCTTTTTTTTGAAGTCGGTTAAAAATAAAACAAAGTCCCAAAAGTGGTCTCTACGGTATTTATTGAGTTACTTCTTCAGGCGTTGCTTTTGCTTTTGTGGAGTGTTTTTCGATAGAGCTATGGATGACTAACAAAGAGGCGGCCACACGCGCAGTAAGCTCCGCTTGATTTAACTCATGAGCCCACTCGACGCGCCCCCACTGCCTCAACTACAAGAAAAAAAATAATGAGATCATGTATATCAACATCGAATGTAGCTATGGATTGTAGGGATTCATATGATGCGGACTTAGTTGGATTCAACAGCGACGTGACAGCCTGCTGGAGCGGATACTTAATGATAAATTATTAACTAGTAACCTGATAATTTGAAAGGACCAGTGGACCTATGGCGTCCAGTACACGATCATGCAGGCGTCAATCAATTCCATCAATCATGGATGATGTTTGAATGACGGAATTTTATCGCCATTAGGTTTTCGTAATGCAAACGTCAACCATCGCATTAGAAGGTACTTAGCTTTTTCTTCAATCAAAACATTGACTGTGGCAAAACTGACAGCATAACCTATCGTGTAATGGACGCCTAAGAGATTATGCATTCGCAGACCTTTTTTATAAGCGTTGGTCGTCGACAGTTGTTCAGTGAATCAAACCAAACCAACATAGAATGTAGGGATTGTACAATAAAGTTGTAATAATATAATAATAATACATTCTCCTTAAGTTTTGGTAAGCAAAATTTAACAAGTACCAATGAGATCAATTAAAATATGAAAATTAATAATAAGGAAAGTTATTAAAATATTAATAAAATAAATTATTACAATACTACTGTTGGGGGCAGAGGATGTAAATAATTACACAACACAATGGTCACGCTTGAAAGGCCTCAGCCAATTTATTTAACACGTATAAAAATACAGACTTCACATAACACGTGTAAATACTTTCACATAATCGAGTCCTTTACGTACATACGCGTGACGCTAACTCACAAATAGTTCACAGTTACTTTACAATACTTCACTGACTCTAATACGTTAGATAACTTAGGAAATCTGGAAATCTAGGGCCGCTCCAGGAGCGTAGGGTGCCAAGACAAACTGTCGCAGTGACGCTTCGAGTCGAACTGCAGAGAGAGAACGTCGTCTTCAAGGAAAGTGCAGCTTAAGTACTTTTTCAGCCGGTCGCAAGTCGTGGGAGAGAGTCCCTTTCCCTCTAGCCTATTTCCTAATCCTGTTGAGGCCGGCTGACGTTCACCTCCCGACCCCCCGCATACGGCAAGCACACCATTGGTCATCAATAGTGGCGTGATTTTCTCCGTTGTAATCTACCAATAGAAACCCAGATTATTCTTAACGGTTTTTCTGCGCTATTTACTTCTAAGAACCGCATTATGTACTTCTAAGAACTCAGTACATAGCCTTATATACTATCCCAGTAGCTGATTGGACAATAGTCTGGCCTCTGATAGGCTTGCCCTCTATTATGTACAGCGCTTATGTACATACATTACGCGTCTGTGAATGACGTAATGTTGCTTATATTTAGTGATTCTAAATTACATGCTCGTGTCCGTAACAACTACGTAATACTATGTAATACATGTAATAATATGTGTAATTGTGTACTATGGAAATTATTACAATGAATGTATGAATGTATTTAGGAATTATTTTTTTTCGAGTGGGAAAATCATCTAATGACATCCCCCGCTCTTGAGCGGGGCGGGAGATAGTGTCAGACTTTTACTGACTAAAAACCCACTCCCGTTCCCTCTTTGCCATTTTGCCAGGGCCCCGGAGATCTCTTTCGCATCACCCATGGCCCTAGTAGGCCTCGGCCCTGCCGGGCCTCTACAGTTACTGACATCTCCTTGAGGCGCGCGTGGAACACTACGCGCCGTCGACGACTTGGGCTCGGTCCGGACGGTTACCGGACGATCGGACGGCGAGCTACCCATTGTTCGCCGTCTGCAAGCCCGCACCTACGGTGGCCGGAAATCGAGATCGGAATCCTCGACTGGGGCGCGAGGGCCATTGCCTCGCACGTGCACGTGCGGCTTCCTCCTTTGCTAGCATTACTGCTTCGCAGAAGGAGGCGACAGGCGGAGGTGTATTAAGGCCCGGCGCGAGAGATCGCTGCCGCCGAACGCCCCCACGAGGACACGGCGGAGCTTTGCTCAGGCGGGGCACACCTATGCTGTATGCTCCACCGTGACCTCCGGGCGGTCCATACAATGGTGGCACCCGGGTTTTTCTTTCGCACGAATCCGGTGCAGGAACCTCCCGAACTTACCGTGTCCGGTGAGGACCTGCATCATGCGGAAGGTAAGGACGCCGTGAGGTCTTTCCAGCCACTCCTCAAAGTGGGGACTTACCGCAAAACTTATCCCAATAAATACGATTTCATTCCTCGGTTACGTGTTTGGGGAGGGAGTGTCACCTGAAGTCACCTCTCATATTTTTGTGTAATTTCTACCTTCTATAATCTACCTACACCATTGTTTAGCCGTTTATATAGGGTGACTGGTAATTAGTGTACGATACTTAAACACGTGATTGTGCTCTTGATAACCAACAACTTTTACTATGGAAACAAACCTGAAATCGCGAAAAAAAATCAGCTGTTCAGTACATTTATGTTTGCATAATGTACTGAACAGCTGATATTTTTTTCGCGATTTCGGCTTTGCTCCCATAATAAAAATTGTTTGTTAACATGAGCACAATCACGTCTTTAAGTATCGTACACTAATTGCCAGTCACCCTATATGTATAACACAACACCTATTATTTATACATCTTAGTTATAAATATACACTAGTGGAAATACACTTCATGTACCTAACAGACAGACAGGACGAAAATATAAAGTTTTTAAAAATCCGTACCAAGTAAAATACCTAAATAATACTCTGTCAAGTATTGTACGAGTATTAACATAATTATAATTATGATGACTAGGTTTTTTTTTAAGGTGGGCAATCCTCAAATAACTGCTCCTGCTCTAGGTGTAGCGACAGGAAGTGGCAGACGTTTACTGACTAAAACCCATCTGCGTTCCAGGGACGGTGACTCTTTCGTAAAATCCCGCCGTCCGTCAATTAAGCTGACATCTTATTGAAGTGCGCGTGGAATACCGCACCGTCGATCTGGGCCTGGTCCATATCAGACGGCGAGCTACCCATTACTCGCCGTCTGCAAGCCCGCTCTAAGCTCTACGGTGGCCGGATATCGCCCTGTGACGGCCGGGGCTTGAGGTTTGCCTCTTCCTTACGCTTTCCACCACCTCCTTCGTTCGCATTACTTACTGCTTCGCAGAAGAAAGTTTTTTTTTTTTTTTATTCTTGATAGGTTCGCGCTTGACCGCTAACTCACCTGATGGAAAGCGACGATGCGGTCGACGATGGAGCGCGTTTACCTAGAAGTAACCTATTCACTCTTGACTTAAAGATTCCCGGGTTGTAGCCGTCAGGAAAGTGACTGATTACCACAGAACAAAAAAGTACATAGAAGTGCCCCTACACTGGTTAAGCACGGGAACCAGTGTCGTCAAACTCACACATTTGCATATAAAATTGTCCATTACACACATAAAAAACAGTGATTTGATTGGCTACAAATTACAAACGGAACTTTTACAAATCATCTTCATTTTGCTTTCAAAAATTAAGTCTTATTACAACGAGTGAAAGTTGTTATTATTTGACATGACACAAACAATAAAGACGTTTTTCGTCCAAAAACTTTAAATAGACAAATTTACAACGAGTTCAGCTACTCAACGCTAGATGGCGCTGTAAACAATTCATGCTATTCTGAAGGCTAGCGCCTTTGAAATAGATGTCATATTCCCATGGACATGTAATCTCATTTGCTACTCAATTAGAGATGTAGATATATATCGATATTTAAATATTGATGTTACGTAATTTATTCGGGTGAGCAATGTAATAATTATTTGACATCTTACAAATGCTTAATAATAGAAAAGGTTGATCTTTAAAATATCAATGTTAAAGAGGTATTAGTATGTTTTTATGTAAGGCTAGGGGGTAATCTTATTTTCATATAATCAAGTACAATGCGTTCCAAATAAGAATAGATCGATTGCCATTTTGTGACGTCACGTCATACTGTCAAATCGAAGAAATTGGGTAGGGGGAGCAAAACAAGAAATTTTTACAATTTAATTTATTTACGAATCGTGAATGATTAATATTATGTAATTATCTTCATTAACTATTATCTGCTGCCAGCGACTTCACCCGCCTGTAAGTAGAAAGTTATCCCGAGGGAACATACTTTCGTGACGTGGTCTACCCATGTACCAAGTTTTATTGAAATCTGTTCAGCCTTTCGAACGTGAAGAAGTAAAAGAAAGTGATTAGCAGACCGCACTTACTTCGGATGGATGCAGGTTACGTGTTGTTACAACCTCGAGATTTCTGTGCAATCTTAGTTAAATATTTATAAATTTTACACGTGAACCATCCGACACAAATTTTGGATGATGGTGCCAGCCATGAAATGAAGAGTTAGAAATAAATAAAAATTATCGATACCAACCTACTTCACGGATGTGTCCCATCCCTAATTGAGTAGCGTCGAAGTTACTAGAATTTATGTTACGATTTTCCAGATGACGACCAAATGCATTTAAACTTTGTTTCAATGAATATAAGCTTGTTTATAGTTTGCATTGAAGTCATAAAATGTGGAATTGTGATTAAAATCAAATATATTAAAAATTAACAAAGTTTAGTACTTACCGATGATACGATACACCTCTACAAGATACATTTTTTTTTCTGCTTTGGTTTTTGCAGGTCAAAACCGCACAATAAGGCATAATTTGTAATTATTCGGGTTTTTTTGATACAACCAATCGCGACAAGTATCTGACAGCGAATAAGCTAATTCTTGCACAGCTGTGCTTAATGTTGACACGCGTGCGATATCTGAGGGGCACTTCCCTACTTTTCTTTATTCCGTGCTGATTACTATGCTCTCTCGCTCCGTACTATGGCCACCAGCGCCGGGTTATGCTTTGTGCGACTTTGATATCATTTGTGTTCAAGTTAAGCTTTAAGTAACTACCTTTTGCTATCGTTAACTTGCAAGTTTGATTTTTTCACAGTTTCAAGGGAGCGCAAACTTGAGTATAATTAGTTTTAATTTCAACTCGATAACTTTACGCGTTCCCGAGATAAAGGCTCTTGACAGACAGACATACAGACATACGGACAACAAAGCGATCCTATAAGGATTCCGTTTTATCCTTTTGAGGTACGGAACCCTAAAAATGCGCTAAGTACACTACCGCAAAGGTGGCATGAAACGGGTGCATACTATATTATGACGATCTCTCAAAAGAGATATCTCAAAAACAGTGGCTCTTAGAAAAAAAATATTGAGACATTTTTGTAAATAATTATCTGATCTATAATTTTTGTCTGAACTAATTTTATGATAAAACTTACCGTTTTGCTGAAAATTGCGAAAAATTCGTTTTTGTGACCTTTGACCTCGAGTTTTTTTTTTGCATGGGTCGGATCGATGAGGACTTTTTAGATTTCATTTATGATGGTGTTTTGAACAATCCTACCAATTTTCAGCTGGGCGCGACTTAGTGTACTTAACCTTAACACTATTTTTTGGTCTAATTTGACTCTGGACTATAAGCGTTTGGATAATCCTCTGAAAAGCGTATGAGCACTCGGACCCCACGGCCCCAGAGTTTTAACCCCAAACGGCTCAAAAATATAACAACCGACGAGGTTGTTATATTTCCGCCGCTTGAGGTTCTCCGCAGCCGCAGCGGCAGCACCAGCACAGCACGAAGAGCCAGGAAGATGGGATGGCGCAAGAGTGTCGACACAGGTAGCGTCCCACACTAAAGCCCTACCCATCTTCCATAGAAATAAAGACATACCGTCCGGTCTCTTACCATCGTCGAGTGCCAGACCATGAGGTTCCAAAACAGCCGGAACGCCAACGGTGACAAGGGCTCGTCGGATGATGTCGTTTATATTTGCGTGCCGTGCTATCCGTCCCGCGCTTCGACTGCATGACAGGCAGTGGTGACCAAGGCTGTTGACAACTTCGCCACAGTGGCAGCGATGAGGAGAACAGCAAGAAGCGCCTAGGCGTAGGGCAACAGCTAGGCGGATTGTCGAACAAGGTGTCAATATTCGACGATGGCAGTGTGTGAAGCCAAAGACCAGACTCCCAATTTCCCACAGCCAGGAGGCGCGCGATTAGGTTTTCATGGACTACTTTGCAGAGCGACTCATTCCACCGTCTTTGGGACGTTGGGTTGTCAGGCGGATTTGTATTCGGGCAAGCGAGTACCCAGGCATCCATGGTAGAGATGAAATGGATATCCGGTAACTATCCGGTATCCGGCCTCTCCTGCTCAATTTTTAAATCCGGCCGAATACCGTATAGGAAATGAGTATCCGGCTGTATACCGGATTTCAAATAAATACGTACGACATAAAAATTGAAGGCACTTTAATCGTTATTTAACATAGAGAATCATGAATTTTTAATAAAAGAAAAAAAAATTATACTCAAACTGCACTAAGGGCAAATTATGATGAATAAACACCAATTTCTCTGCATTCTCGTCCAAAAGGTAACAGATGGCTTCGCTTGTCTTCGTAAACAAGACCAGCTTCCGAAAAGTCTATCGCTATATACACTACTTTTTTTTAAATTGATATAAACCAGTGCTTGCCTGCGATCCCACCTGATGGTAAGCAATGATGCAATCATTGATGGTGAGGCGCACTAGTTTATTAAGAGCGTATTCATTCTAGCCTTGAAGACACTTAAATTATAGTTGGACGGGAAGACCGCAGCAGGCAAATTGTTCCAGTCCTTCGATGTACGAGGTATTAACGACGAAGCGAAACGCTTAGTCCGGACCTTACTGCAGAGCGCTGAAAAGTAAACTCTATAAAACTTCGTTAAGTTTGGGTACTGTACAGCATTAGCTGAGCACCAAATGTAAGGATCTCGATCACTACAATACTAACAAAATTACCACAAACTCAAACAACAACAACACGTTTTTTCATAACCTATAATGATCGTATTTGCAATCAATTGCAGAAGACAATAAAGCGCTAATTTCACACATGAACGAAAAGGCCCGAGTCCACCCAATCGCTTCACTCGTGTAACGAGGCGATTCGTTACACGAGTGCGAGTGAAGCGATCGGGTTTGTTCGACTCGACTATGTTCGGCCGGATATTCGGCTTTAAGGTTGGCCAAATATTTGGTATCCGGTATCCGGCCAAACCACTATCCGTTTCATCTCTAATCCATAGCCTCGGTGAAGCACGGCACTTCAAAAGGAATCAGTGTGGAAGTTAGAATGTTCCTGATTAATTTATCAGTGCTGTGTAAACTAATACATAATGGTATTTTTTTTTTACCTTTTTAGCTAGGTAATTTTTTTAATTATCATTATATTCATGAGTATTTTCACCACATGAAACATTACCTCTTATTAAAAGTCAGCAAATTTTGACATTTTAGTAACGAACGTAATGATAAATTGATTAATTTCAAGAAACTCGAAAGAAAGTCATGTCATGTGTCAATGATGATTTCAAAGATACCCCACACCCTAATGATTATTTGGCGGTAAGTCCCCTCTTTGATGAATGGCTGGAAACACGTCACGGCGTCCTCACCTTCCGCATGACGCAGGGCCTCACCGGACATGGTAAGTTCGGAAAGGTCCTGCACCGAGCAATTGGTAGCTCGCCGTCCGGCTGTCCGGTAACCGTCCGGACCGAGCTCGAGTCATCGACGGCGAGAAGTGTTCCACTCGCGCCTCAAAGAGATATCAGCAAACGGTAGGGGCCCAGCAGGGTCGAAGCCTACTGGGGCCATGGGTTGCACGAAGAAGAACCCCGGGGCCCTGGAACGAAGGCAAAGAAGGAACAGGAGTGTGTTTTAGTCAGTAAAAGTCTGACACGCCCTCTCGCCCCGTCCAAGATCGTGAGAAGTCATTGGATGATTTCTCACCTTAAAAAAAATCCTGATGATTATTATTTGTACTTTTCTGAACTATTGCATGATTTACCAACCTGGTATTCTTCCTCAAGGCGTGCTAATAAAACAGCCTGCTTTGGTTCCAGACGTCGCTCCACGCAGGCCAGCATGAGTAGTGGTGATTTAAGAGCATCTACGCCGAACGACATTGCTGTTAAGAAAAAAAGTTGTTACCGACCTTCAGTACAATAAAGAACCTTCACTAATAGCGCACTGTGTGAGTCAGCATTGTAAGGTGGTAGCGACGACATTAAGTTTTTATATGATAGTTGTAGTACGGCGGTTTGGGACAAAAAACTTAAACCAATCACTTTCTTGCCGAATCTAAAAAGCCCGCCCGGACGCCCACCGGACACCCTTTAAACTAAGACAAATCCGGGGAAACCCGGACGGATGGCAGCCCTATAAAAGAGACAATAATAATATCTAAATTCATTACAATTGGTCATAGGAGGACATTGCTACGGGTGTGTGGTGTCTATCAGAGGCACAGATCGATGTGACCGTACGAAATTACGAATCGCGAATGTTATTCATGTTCGGTAGTTTATTTCTATCCGTTGAAAAGTTATGTGAGATACATACCACTTAGTGCAGGAAAGTCATGCGATAAAAAGTATCTTGCCAAGACAGCTCTGGTGTTGGCAGTTACCGGCGGTGGTTCAAGTCCTTTGGCGACCTCTTGAATTACATTGAATCTCTTCTGGAACCATTCCAATATAGGGCCCCATTCTTTTTCCTGTAGGCTCCTTAACTCTTCGTTTTCCTATATAAAACAAGATGTTCGAAATTAAAGTTAGCGGCCTATCCCGTAGAAACCGTGCATTATTTCGGGATGATTATTGTAGCTTCATATGAGAAATACGAAAAAAAAAAGAAACAATTGAGGACGTCGGCGTTTATGAGCAACAAAAAATTGTTTAATATTCACACTAGCACATTTACAAGTAATAAAAAGCACTGTACAAAGGCAGACTTACCTCGGAATAGAAAAGGAGAGTGTCTGTAGAAAAATACTCCAGGAAATAAATAGCAATATCATGTGGAGTCAATTTCCCAGGGTTGTCTAAAGCAGTGCTGCATAGTGCAGTCTGAAAAGAAAAGAAGAAATAGGTACTTTCTTTGTTTCAGTACCTTTGTTTTATTTTTAAGTGGGTAAATCATCTAATGACATCCCTCGCTCTTGGGCGGAGCGAGAGAGCGTGTCAGACTTTCACTGACTAAAAACCCAATCCTGTTCCTATTTTGTCATTGTTCCAGGGCTCCGGGGATCTCTTTCGCATCACCCAGTAGGGTTTGACCCTGCTGGGCCCCTACGGTTGCTGACATCTCTTTGAGGCGCGCGTGGAACACTACGCGCCGTCGATGGCTTGGGCTCGGTCCGGACCATAGAAATATAAAAAACAGGAGAAGTGGCAAGGGGGCGTGTGTATGTCCGCGCGACTTGCGCAAAAACGGCTTAATCGGGCAAACGGCCGTCAGTTATAAACTTGTGAGATTCGCGATACGTGATCGTAAACAAAAAAATGCCGTGTTGTTCAGTGGTTTCATGCAATAACCGAAGCGATAAGAGAAGCCTGGGTCATCACGGAATCTCTTACCATAAGTAATTACAAGTTTAATACTATAAAGGGTGACTGGCAATTAGTGTACGATACTTAAACACGTGATTGTGCTCATGATAACAAACAATTTTTATTATGGGAGCAAAGCAGAAATCGCGAAAAAAAAATCAGCTGTTCAGTACATTAGGCAAACATAAATGTACTGAACAGCTGATTTTTTTTCGCGATTTCAGGTTTGTTCCCATAGTAAAAATTGTTTGTTATCATGAGCACAATCACGTGTTTAAGTATCGTACACTAATTGCCAGTCACCCTTTATAGTATTAAACTTGTAATTACTTATGGTAAGAGATTCCGTGATGACCCAGGCTTCTCTTATCTCTTATCGTTGCAAATTTTTTTTTTCCTCTATAGGATATGCTTCCAGTTTGGTCCCATTTTTTTCAAAATCCATGAGGAATCCATGAGGAATCGAGGGAACTCCTCAAAAATTATAGGCAACCCTATGGTAATTTTAGTATTTTCATCAAGAACTTAAGCATTTACAGTCAAAAAGTAACATTTGATGAAGTGGAACTGATGAAGAAGACCAGAAATGGTCAACGGAACTTCATACTCAAATAGATATCACAGTGAAGATGTAGTTAAGCGACTATGACAATACAAATAAATGAATGATTCTGAATAGTTACGTTGAAAATGGTATCATCGAAGTGATCTGATGATGATGATGGAGCCGGAAGGTAGGCACTGGAACTCCGTAATTAATCAATGTAACCTAGCCGTGTTTGGACTTATTAGAATTGTCATGAGATGCACTTTGGCTATAAGGTACTATCGAACTGATCTGATGGTGGAGCCGGAAGGTAGGCACAGGAACTCCGTAATTAATCAATGTATCCTAGCCGTGTTTGGGCTTATTAGAATTGTCGTGAGATGCTCTTTGGCTATAAGGTACTATCGAACTGATCTGATGATGGAGCCGGAAGGAGGAAGGTAGACACAGGAACTTTATAATAAAACAATGTAAACTGGCAGTATTTGGGGTAAGCTGTTGATCCCCGCACGAACGCCGGCGGTCGTGCGCTATTGTCTTACTATTGTGTCTCTAATTACGCTACTCAAGAAGTTAATTGGAATTGTCATAAGAAATAGGCACTCTGGTTATAAGTGTATCGCAACTAAAAAGTGTGAAATAAAAACTTTTTAGAAAAAAAAAATAACCGACTTCATTAAAAAAAAACACTAAAAGGATCAAAATAACTTTAATTTCGGTGTTAAATATGAAACAAACAATACCGAGAAACACCGACTTCCGAAATTAAAGTTATTTTGATCCTTTTAGTGTTTTTTTTTAGTGAAGTCGGCTATTTTTTTTTTCTAAAAAGTTTTTATGTTGTCAGTTTCCCGACAGATGCAAATTTAATAAAGCAATGGATTGATGCCACTGGAAGGCCACTTAATTATTATTGGTTCCCTAAAAAATATAGTACCATATGCTCAATTCACTTTCAACCAGAAATGCTTTAGCCTAAAAAAAACGCAGTCTTTTTGAATGGGTCAATCCTTATATTAAGATTAGACCTTCTTTTTGTAGAAGTGATATAATTTTTTTTTAGTAACACTCAGTTACTTTTTTCATGTAATAATTCATAATATAAGTTATTAAATTTTTCAGGATTTTAGAGAACCAGGACACGCACTTGGCCGATTTTTAGTATTTGATATTGACGTTCTAAAATGCCGTATATAATGGCCTAATGCGGGTAGATGGTTGAGTTATTGGGTTTTATGATAACAAATTTTATTATTCTATTGTTAATATATTATTTTCTGGACATATTGATTTTGTTTTTGGGAACCAAAAGAAATAGTACAACAAAAAATGGAAAAATCGATATCTTTTCTATTTAGTCAATCACTAGCGTAAATGTAAAATAAATTGCTTTTGCATAGCACATCGACATTTAATGTGTGCGTAAGTTGTACGGTGCATGGAAAATTCACGCTGTTTTTAGGAACGTAAGGTTTATAATTGATTGTGTAGTATGGACTGATTTATGAATTGCGGATGTGTGCGCGACTGCGTAACTATTGCTGCATGTGTAGTAGGTGTCGGCGGTGGTAGGGGAAACTGGAGATATCGTGTTCCGGTACATTTTTTGTCTAATGCAGAAGTGAATGGAGTATAGAGGCGAAGACTTAATTTTTTTTTTCAAAAAAGTTTTTTTTTCGTTATTTTTACAATTTCATTGCAGTATCAGGTTGACCTTGACCATAGAAACCATTTAGGTTCTGAGAAGCATAGTCCTACGAAGCACCGTTTGAGTTAGGAGCTTTTTATTTATTTTTTCGGATGATAGTTTTCGGGAAAAAATTTGTTGCTCTAGACGCAAACTCAAATTAAAAAGGTTATATTAACCAAGTCCAGATGATCTAACTCGAGTATTTGATCGACTCGTTATCGAGCTGATTCGGCGGACCGAGGTGACTCGGCGGAACATGTTGGTTCGGCAGACCGGGCGCTGGTGTTTGATTCGGCGACCACAGTACGTCACACGCGGAAGTCGTATGCGGATGTCCACTCTCCGCGCGCGTATGACACGTACTCGTGTTCTATCGGTCTCGATATGTTGCCCAGTGTGGCCCGTGTGTGTTACCGTGGCCGGCTAGGTCCCCAGACCTCAGTCCCTGTGATTTTATTCTCTGGAGCGAAGTGAAACTCCGGGTGTATGAAGAGCCTACATGACTTGAAACAGAAAATGAAGTGATAAGAGTGTCCTAAACAAAGTTAATGCAAAATTTAAACGTGCATGTTTGTCTGAAAAAAAATCAGTTAAATAAGAAACAAACAATACCGAGAAACACCGACTTCCCAAATTAAAGTTATTTTGATCCTTTTAGTGTTTTTTTTTAGTGAAGTCGGTTATTTTTTTTTTTTGTACAAAGTTTTTTATTTCACACTTTTTAGTTGCGATACACTTATAAACCGAGTGTCTATTTCTCATGACAATTCCAATTAAACCAAACACTGCTATGTTACATTTTTTATTATGAAGTTCCTGTGTTTACCTTCCACCTTCCGGTTCCATCATCAGATCAGTTCGATAGGACCTTATAGCCAAAGTGCATCTCATGACAATTCTAATAAGCCCAAACACGGCTAGGATACATTGATTAATTACGAAGTTCCAGTGCCTACCTTCCGGCTCCTTCATCATCATCAGATAACTTCGGTGATACCATTTTCAACGTAACTATTCAGAACCATTCATTTATTTGTTTTGTCATAGTCGCTTAACTATCTTCATTGTGATATCTATGTGAGTATGAAGTTCCGTTGACCATTTCTGGTCTTCTTCATCAGTTCCACTTCATCAAATGTTACTTTTTGACTATAAATGCTCAAGTTCTCGATGAAAATACCAAAATCACTATGTTACTACTAAGCCTATAATATTTGAGGAGTTTTCTCGATTCCTCATGGATCCCATCACCAAAACTGGATTTTGAAAAAAATGGGACCAATCTGGAAGCATATCCTTTTAGGGGCAAAAAAAAATTGCAAATCGTTCCATAAACGACTGATGATAAAAAAAAGAAAAAAATACAACCGAATTGATAACCTCCTCCTTTTTTTTTAAAGCCGGTTAAA
The DNA here is from genome assembly GCA_905147345.3 of Mythimna impura. Lineage (NCBI taxonomy): Eukaryota > Metazoa > Arthropoda > Insecta > Lepidoptera > Noctuidae > Mythimna > Mythimna impura. Next base: position 10,016,114 of record LR990348.1, on the reverse strand, counting down.
AACGAGGTAGTTATTTCGAAAAATACGTGTTCCGGTTCAACAATAGGTTCTTTTTGTTTGGATATTATTGTAAATAGGTAGTTAATGTCTATTTTTTAAATACCCCAAGCCCAAGTGTAAGTACCTAACATACGTAAGTGCTTTAATTTGAATGTATTTTAGATTGTTTATTATGATTTATTTTCTGCAATTTGATGGTCTTAAGCCTATGAAAGTGAGAAAGAAAAATTGGAATCACATTTACAAATAACCTTATGACGTAAAATTAAAAAAGTAGTTTGAAATTATTAAAAATAGCGGTCGGTGACCGAACCCCGCGCGCACCACTTTACATACAAACCGCGGTGCAGCTGATCGGCGCTCGACCCGCGCGGCGGCTTGGCTATAAAATAAGTTTCTAAGTAAATAAGTCTCGTAAGCGATAACATTATTTTTTACTACTAACACATATCAAAATAAAAATATGTGTTTATTAAAATATATTCAAGTTTATCATGTCTTGCACACTGGTTAAAAAATTTTCCTGTATAAAAGGAGAAACTGACTAACTGACATATCAATGCACAGCCAAAACTATTGGAATTAGGAACATGCATTTTTGCATAAAGTTTTCTCTTAAGACGTAGGCGGGCACTAAGAGACAATTTCTCAAAATTCACCCCCAGGAATGAAACTGGGGTCCAAAGTTTGTATGGAGAAACTTAATTTATTATTATTATTTAATTTCAGGCGGGTGAAGTCGCTTGCAGAATAATAATTTCTACTAACAAAAGATACTGAACTGTTATTAGAAATCATTAGATATACTGTTGAAAAGCATAAAACTTCAGCTTTAAATAGGTACCTGGTTATGCTATTTATTTTCACGTTTATTTCATTTTATTGACTCCTATTCATCCTATTTTCATCCCTTTCCTTCACTTGCCTATCGCCCTTGTGAGAGTGAGAGAGACTGAGCTACCTGGGTGCCACTTGCTGTGGCTGCATAATCGAAGAAGGAACGACAACCCACAAGTTTTTATGGCTTGTGCGTGTCGTCGCGCTCAACAAAATTCGAAAATCATGTGAAATTTGGAGTGTGTCTTGAAAACTATGTCACTGTGTGTGTGCTGACTGGAGGACATCCAGGTATGGTAGAAACCTCCATTAACAAGTCGCTCTGACCTATATTTTCCCACAACTTGTCAATCATCCCTTATTATGAAAATTGATTCAGTCCTTTTTTATAATGCTTTGCATGATAATAAGGGAATCGAGGAAAAGATAATAATATCAAATAATCTGATAAAATATTCTTGCCATTTTTTACTTCCTTAGCTAATTAGCCGTAGCTCTTTCTTGGCAATATAAATAAATGCCCTTTTTGAGACCTGGAACTTCTTGTATTTAAAATAATTTTGGTTATGTTGTACATTCATCTTGTGACCGACATGAAACCCTAAGATTTCTAGGGTTTTGTTTTCAGTGAGTATTAAGTTGAATAAGTGTTGAATGTGCAGTTGTTGCAATGTAACAGCCAAGGATATCTTTGCAAATGAAAAAGAGAGAATTTAAACAAACTTTTTCAAAAAATCTGCCAAAAATGTAACAGATAGGGATACAGATATCTGGAACATCACTAGTACTATTCAAAACCATTGTTCATACAGATATATGAATGTGAATGGAGTAAAAGTAAAGAATTGTAGCAGGTGTTTCTGTAATTTCTGCCTACCTCCATGAAAGAAAGAAGTAAATTCATAATTATAAATAGGTGGACGGAGAGTGAGGAGGCCTTAGGCTTGTTGAGAGGCAATAAGTTATTACATAAAAGTTAATACAAACCAGGTGCATAGTTGGCTGTGTTATTATTTGAGTTTGAGCATCCCACTCGGCGGCTATAGCACGAGCTAGGGGCTCACTATTTACTGCTAAGACTTGGCCATTGGGTGTTTTCAGACGACGATGATCCAAAGTCACCTCCCATTTATTGGAACTTTGGACAATACCAGTACCGCGGTAAAATCTCTTACGTGTAGCTGCAAAAACAAATTTGACTTGAGAATTAAAGCACAGCAATATACACACTTTTTGAGTCAAAAAACTTAAATAGTTCAATATCTGAAAGTGTTATTTTGTTATATTTTTATTTACCGCTTACCATAATTTTGATATCTAAAACACCTAGTACAATTGGTTCTTAGTAATCCTGTGACAGTGGGCGATAAAAGTAGCATATTTACGTAATAATATTAGCGGTAAAAGTATTTATTTACTCGTCAATTAAATCTACAAAGCACGCATCATACAATATTTAATGTACTCTGTGATCATATGACATTAACAAGTGTCAATAATTTTTTTTTACCCCAGCCCTGCGTTCAAAAATAACCAGAGTAGCTTCGAGTTGCAACCCAGAGTCGTTCTTTTATAACTCGAGTAGCTACCCTAGAGTTAACCCAATTACCTACCTCTAACTTCGAGCAGGGTAGGTTGGTGTAAACGGTAGAAACAGTTGCTTAGCATTAACAGTTGAACTCTACGTTCGCGTTCAAAAATGCGAGCTTAGAGTAACTACCCGATGACGTCATTAGAGTTAACTCTAATCTCATTTTTGAATGCAAGGCAGCGGCGCTGCGTTAAAAAATGAGGTGAGTTAACTCTAATGACGTCGTCAGCCCTGCGTTCAAAAATAACCAGAGTAGCTTCGAGTTGCAACCCAGAGTCGTTCTTTTATAACTCGAGTAGCTACCCTAGAGTTAACCCACTAAAGGGCCTATTACACTACGCGATATTCAGCACACGATATTCAGACTGTCTTATTTTTTGTTCCGAGTAAGACCGGTCTAACTCTTATTACACTACGCGATATGTTGAATCATAGACTAAAACTGTCTGAATATCGAATGGTGCAATAGGCCCTTAACTGCGAGCAGGGTATTCAATTCAATTTTTAAATGTATGGCTCGTTCACGACCTTGCCGCTCTGAGCGGCAGCGAAGAACGGTGCGGCGAGCGAAAAAATCAAAAGTATGAAAATGTTTGAAGCACGCCACGAGTCCACCGCTCATAGCGAAAAAGCGCGCGGTTTTCTCAGAGCGAATCGCTACAGCGGCGAGTGGTGAGGTGAGCGGCGGGAACAAAAGTACCACCGACTAAGTGCGACGCTACGAAACAGAGTGGCGCGAACAGCGGTGTAGGAGTGACGTACTCAGAGGCTAAGCAAAAAAACAAAAAAAATAGAAATGTCTTAAATATACTTCTATGTGCTGCAGAATATAATCAAAAGTTTTCACACTCATTCTTGTGTACTCATAAAACTTATCTGGAAATTTTCTGTAATCTTCGTATAGGTGACGAAATTCGCCATTTAAACACCGATCTTTATTCAGTTTGTGCACTCCTTCTCTCATATTAAGAATAAATCTTGTTTTAAAAATATATTGCTTTCTAAACAGAGAAGGGATAATTTTGCTATTGCCATTATTTTGAGCACGTTCTGACTACCTAAATACGTCCACCGCGGCCGCCGCCGCTCGGGTTCGTGGCGTGCAATTCGCACCGCTTGCCGCCGCCGCGCCGCCCACCTCGCCGCTCGCCGCTAAGACCGAAGTCGTGAACAGGCCGCGGCCTGTTCTGTTCACGACTTCGGTCTAACTCTAACTCTGAGTAGGGTAGGTTGGTGTAAGCGGTAGGAATGACAGTTGCTTGGCATTGACAGTTGAACTCTACGTTCGCGGTCAAAAATGCGAGCATAGAGTATCTACCCAGCCCTGCGTTCAAAAATGAGATTAGAGTTAACTCTAGAGTCTGTCAAGCGAGTCTAGTCCCATGAAAAAGGCGGCAAATTTAAAAATCTTTCAGGTGTCAACACTGATATAGCACGCTGAAAACTTATTGATACTTGAATTTTTGATAAAAAAAAACATATTTGAAATAAATAAAAAAAAAAACCTTTCAATGTAAGTATTTATTTGTCACAATCAGAACTAAAATCAGAATCAAGAAATTCAATGCCTTCATATGAGAAATCACTGTCAGTATCATCATTACGCACGGAAATGATGAAAGGTTCCAACTCAGTTTCGGATATCCTGTCTCTTACTTTATATTTGTTTTCGACACTAATAGTGTGATCTGTGCATTTTTTCCAATCATTGGCTGTGACACTATTAAAACATTCTTTTGTAAGGTTCTCCATTTCATTACCTGGAATCCCTAAATTTTTGCTGGCTATTTTTCTTTTAGCCAAACTCCATATGAGTTCAATAGCGTTCAGGTCACAATGATATGGTGGAAGTTTCAAAACTTCATGGCCATGTTGTTTCAAACATTCTTCAGCTTCATATATTGGAGTTGTTTTATTTTCATTCACAAGGCACATAAGCTCAGCCTTTGTGAAAAATTCTTCATAATGGATTCCATTTTCAGTTAGCCATTTCTGAATGTCAGCCTTTAAATCATTCATAGATGGTGGCTTATTTATTTGTGTTACATGGTAGCTAGCGTTGTCCATAACAATGACACTGGGCTGACTTAAATTAGGTATTAATTTTTCATGTAACCATTTCATAAAATTATTTCTGTTCATATCATCATGATAATCTGCCATTTTTGATTTAGTACTGAATACTAATAAAGCATTGGGGACAAAACCTTTTTCGGATCCAGCATGAACAACAATATGTCTTTTGCCTGATGATATTTTATCAATTACACCGCTTGTTGATGGCCCTTGCCATGATTTTTTAACTTTATAATTTTGGTGGACATAGGTTTCATCGAGGTAAACTATTAATTTTCCTTGTTTCCGCTTTTCATCAATAGCTCTGAGATACCTATGTCGCCATGCAGCTAGTTCATACTTTTCAAGAAGAAGAGATCTCTCATTTTTATTTTTTTTGAATTCAAATCCATTTTTGAGTAATAATTGTCTCAATGTTTCATGACATCCAGTAAATGCAATAGACTCTCTTAAATCTGCAAGCAAACTTCGTAGAGTTGGTACTTGCCTTTTCACACAGTAAAATTCATTAATTTTATTGCGTATGGCTGATAAATCAAAACTATCCAGGTTGGCTACAGTTGGCTGTCGTGGACGCTTTTTCCCTGGTGTGTTCCACTCACCTTGGTTAATAGCACCTTCTTTTTTAATTCTCCGCAGTGTTTTCACACTTAAATCTGAAAATTCAATATATCAGTTCAGTATCAAACGCACAAATTTTATGATAACATAATAATATGTAGAAAATGCAGGGTAAACCAATAAATGTGTACTAACCTGTCATAGCAGCAATTTTTGTCAGATAGTCTGTTTCAGATTTCATTTTTTTATTGTCTTCTATGGCTATGACTTGCTTAACTAAATTATGAATTGTGCTTTTTATTAATTCATCATCAAAGGTGGCTGAAAAAAAATGACAACAATCTTTATAGTAGTTTTCACTTAAAGATGCCTCAGTAAGTTTCAAGGTCATGAACACGACGTCTGGATCTAAACCAAAACGGAAATCGTGATTACATCACAGTAAAATAAAAAAAGTTAGACAATTGTGCTAAAACTATCAACACGTCGTTGCCAACCTACCTGATGTTGAAACAATTTCATCCAAAAGTCGTCGTTTTTGCGATAACACGTCGTCAGATTCACTCTGTACATGATTATATTTATTAATCATTGTAAACAACAAGCTCCTGACACTACTTTTAATAGGTTTCGGCATTATAACATTAAAAAACTCAACAAAAACCGGATTATTACGAGGTTAGAAACAGAATTTGTGACAATCTGTTTGACAGATCGTAGTATTGCCATTATAAGAAATCAGTAAAAGGGTTGTGGACTCGACTCGCTTGACAGACTCTAATGACGTCATCGGGTAGATACTTTTTATGGCCGAGTAGTGACTCTACTCTACTCTGGTTATTTTTTACAGAATATCAGAGTAGAGTAGGATTTCTTCGAGTGAAGTTTAGTGGCTATTTTAATTATCCGCAAATTGATTCGGATATCGTAATATAAAATATTAGTCATATTTTACATGAAAAATAAAAACACTTAACTAATTAAAATTACATAATTTAAACACAATAACTCCTATCTAAAATATGGCGTCAAAAAATTCCTCCGCATCGCTGTCGACTGGAAGTGTGCCTAAAAGACTGGCGGCATTGCCACGTTGTATGGCAATGCTTAATCTCTGACCGAGGTAAAAGCCAGCCCTTTGGTCACGCGAAGTGTCAACTAGCCGTTTGGATAATTCTTTAAAAAGGGCAAGAGCACTCGGACCCCACGGCCCAAGAGTCTCAACCCCAAACGGCTCAAAAATATAACTACCAACGAGGTTGTTATATTTTCGCCGCTTGAGGTTCTACGCAGCCGCAGCGGCAGCACCAGCACAGCGCGACGAGCTAGGAAGATGGGATGGCGCAAGAGTGTCGACACAGGTAGCGTCCCATACTAAAGGCCTACCCATCTTCCATGGAAATAAAGACATACCGTTCGGTCTCTTACCATCGTCGCGTGCAAGGCCATGAGGTTCCAAAACAGCCGGAACGCCGACGGTGACAAGGGCTCGTCGAATGATGTCATTAATATTCGCGTGTCGCGCTATACGTCCCGCGCTTCGACTGCATGACAGACCGTGGTGACCGAGGCTGTTGACAACTTCACCACAGTGGCAGCGATGAGGCGAACAGCAAGGAGCGCCTAGGCGTAGGGAAACAGCTAGGCGGAAAGTTGTATCGTCGAACAAGGTGCCTATGTTCGACGATGGTAGTGCATGGAGCCAAAGGCCCGACTCCCACTCTCCCACAGCCAGTAGGCGCGCACGCTCTGCAGTAGTAGCTGATGTCAAGATTAGGTTTTCCTGAACTACTTTGCAGAGCGGCTCATCCCACCGCCTCTGGGAAGAGGGGTTGTCGGGAGGATTTGTATTCGGGCAAGCGAGTCTCCAGGCATCCATAGCCTCGGTGAAGCACGGCACATCAAAATATAAAATTGGTGTGGTTTTTTATCTCAAGTGTCTGTGCAACTGGACAATATGTGGAATCATTGAAACAGGCGCGATTTCGGTAAAATGCAGTTGAGAATTTTATTGTAGTTTTGGCTACCTCGATAAGCTAAGGCTGACTCGATACATTTGCTGCCAAATACTACAAAAACATTAGAATGTGTTGTTGCACCCGCATTCTAATAGTAAACTAATTAACTACATACGATTACATTGCTTACAAGACTTAGTATCCAAGCCAAAAACTTTAACAAAAAAAAAACTGCGAGTGACCGACCGTGATCCGCCATTGAAGATTATTGAAGTATTGTTGTGTATTTTATAATATCTTAGTTTTGAGATAAATAATCTTGCAGAACATTCTGTACTATAGAAATTTTGACTTCTGGTTTATTGTTTTTCGTGACCATGTCTTCTATGGATATTGATCTGTAATCATACATTGCGTCAGTGTAAATTAAACATTTTTGTGGGACTACAAGTGAAGTGACGCGATCTCCTTGTATTAGGGCAAAACAAGCTATAAATAATTTGTTACCGTTCAGCAATTTGGTAAATCTATTTTTTCTTCTTATTTGTGATGTTCCCGCATTCCATCAGCGCGGAAGAAGAACAGAAGACGAAACTGATTCCGAGTGTAAACTTACTACACTCAAAGAGAAAAGGAATATTCATACACCCCTCTGCTATGTACAGAAATAGTGTTCCGTGCTGCACTATAATACAATCGCCACTTACCACAAGTAGTTTTAGTGGGTAAGCAGAGAAGTATAACATTAGAGAAAATGAAACTTCTAGAGAGTGGTCGCTTAGAGGCATTAAGCAGGGCCCTCTCGATCTTGAATGGAGATAGTGCCGTACAGGGTCGTGTAGAAAGCTATAGCTGCAAAATGGCTGGGGCCGAGAAGTCTTTCTATAAGAGATTTACAGCTATTGGAGAAACAACACTCGAAGCATTGTCACCACCGGAGAGTGTTATGTACAGGTAAATCTGCATATTTTTTTTATTAGGAGCTCTTAATATGTACATATTTTAATAATTTCTTATATTTAAAATTTTCAGCCGCAGTTTGTCTGGTGATGAAGATGGTGTGCTATGTGATACCATATCTCGTAAAACTTTGTTTTACTTGATTGCTACACTGAATGCTGCTTTTCCAGATTATGATTTTTCAATGGCTAAGGTATGCATGGGCATTCTGCTAGAACTTTATTTTATTAACTTTAGTAATCACATAAATTAAGAAAACAGTTATAATGGATTACAGTACGTCTGACATATCTTGGCGAGCCCAAACATTTTTTAGGAAACAAATGGTGGCATAAGGCGATATGCGCTGGGCGGAGGTCTATGCTAGAGTTTGACTACGTAAACACAATCAATCCTTTATTCAATCAAATATCGCAATCATTTTTTTTTCTATTTGGAATTTATTCATTTTAGTTTATGTGAAATATTGAACGAAATAGATTTACAAACATAGTCAATGTTCTCGTAAACGAGATTTCGACTTTAATAAAAAAAAAAACCAATAATAATTTATTTTCTTAGTTTCAACTAAGAAAATAAAATATATATATTTTTTTTTTTTGACACAATTTAGTTAAAAATCAGTTATTTATAAGTGACTACTAGAATAATGACTTATTGAGAATATTTTAACCTTTTGAGTAGGGATTGCAATCCGGATTCTTCGAAATTCGAAAATAATTGAAAAATCCGGTTTTTCTTGACATTTTGAAATCCGGTTTTTTGGACCCAAATTAGGTTTTTTCGGATTTTAGTCAAAACTGAGTTTAACGAATAATATCCACAAATTTCCGTTAAAAGTAGTCCAAAAGATATTTGAATTGGTAGGATTACATGTAGTGTGGAGTATTCTAACGGCCGATATCGCTTTTCAAGTATTGATAAAATCATTAGACAGCCAAGACACAATATCTGCAAAGCAACTGGCAAATCCATTGAAAAGGAGAATTAAAGAGAGACGGCTCTATACTGTTGTCGGTGCCTTACAATATTTACACAACCCTAATGATTTTTTTAAATTTGTTTATGTTGTTATCTTAGTTATCTAAAGTTTATGTTAATGTTATATTTAAAATGATTATGTGAATTTATAACGGGAACAATGACCAATGCCTAAAAGTTTTGTGGATTATTTTAGTTGATTTTATTCTGTCGTGCTGTGAATTGAGCGAATAAATACATATTTTAAATTATTTATGCTATTTATTTCAGTTATATCAAATCAACTTAAAACACTCAAAAGTTCGAAAAATCCGGATAATCCGGATTTTTATCGGACGAGAGTACAGAAATTCAGATTTCTAAAAAGTCCGGATTTTGTAATCCCTACTTTTGAGTACTGTAATTAGAGACACAATAGAAAGACAGCGAGCGTTATACCTCCATAGAAAATTGAATATAAATACACTTCTCATCAAAAATATCGAAACACCTTGCAAGTTTATGTTTTGTAAGGATTATCAAAAAAATGTGTATATTTAGGATTATATGTCCAATGTCGTTTAATAGTGAATAATATGAGGTTTTCAAATTCTAATGTTAATGTCCTAAATTCAAATTAAATTTTCATAGGTTTCGTATTTCGTTTAACAAGTTATTTTTACCCTGTATGGAGTATGAAGGAAATTGATAAAACCACACACGTAAATGAAAAAAAAAACGAACACCCCGAGCTGCTTCCATACGGTTCTTCATCGATCGTATAAGAGTCACGATCAAATGAGGTATCCCATTCCATTCCTCTTGGATTACATTTTGCAGCTGGCTTAGTGTTTCTGGGGCATGATCTTTTGCACGAATTAGTCCTATAGATGTTCAATCGGATTCATGTTCGGGCTTCTTGCTGGCCATTCCATAATGGAGATACCGACATCGGTAACATAATCTCGTACGACGCTCGCGGTGTGAGCCCTAGTGACAAAAGTTTATTCATAGTTATATTTTTCCTCCATATCCATAAGCCTACCATCGCTAGATTAAAAGTTCTATCTCTTCCACTTGGCTATTTTCGGTTAATTTGTTTGTGATCCTACCGTGGCGCTCGAGTTCACTATCCTTTTCTCATTTTTTTTTGTTTTATTTGGTGGATCATCAACATTACCTTAACATATTTTTATATATTACAGTTGACAGAAATAAGGTAATATGACTAGTTTTAGAGAAAATATCCAGATCACAGCTCAGACCAACAAAAAATCAGAGCAACATAATAAAAGAGCAAGTTAATACATTCATCACCACATAGGTCACTAGTGACTTGGTCCTGCCTTGTATACAGGGTTACTGGTAATTCGACGTATATCCGCCAGGGGCTGATAAGGGGGGCAAAATGCAACAAATTGAACCCCCATATGTATGGCCGAAATTCAATAGTTTTCGAGATATTTGAATTTTAAGGGTTTTTCGATATTTACCCAAAATTTGACATTTAATTCCAAATAAATAAAAAACTACATATTTTAATGGGTACCATTAAAAATGATGTTGTAGCTGGCACTTCAATTAAGCTATTGACATAATTAAAACTACTTAATTTAACAAAATAATTAAAATAATGAGCGATTTAAGAATAACATCTTACCAATATTTTCATTTTACGCTTCAAAAATGTTCTCTCGTCACAATAATTTCTATGACATTAATTGTACAAATAACTAAAAAAACTTGCCTATTCTGTAAGCTTTCCAAAAAGGTATAAAAGTCAATTTTAAAATACATACCTATTGAGTAGCGTAATTAGAGACACAATAGAAAGACAATGACCGAGCGAACGCCGGCGTTCGCTCGAGGTTTAATGAATTAATAATTCGTGGCATGGCATGTGTTTGAATCGGCGCGGGGAGAGAAAGGGTCATTTGTATTTGTATGAAATAAAATGCATTAAAAAAAGTACGTCAAATTTTATTAAAAATTTTACACATCTTGTTCAAAATGAGCCCCTCGATTACGAATGCAGGTTCGAATTCTCTTCCTAACTTCGGTTTTTGTCACTCTTGATGTGAACGTTGTTCTCATCTGTTGCGCTGCGTTTATTATTCGCTGTCGAAGTTCTTCAACTGAATTTATTGGGGTCACATAAACTAATTCCTTCATATGACCCCAAACGTAAAAATCAAGTGGTGTGATATCAGGGCTTCGTGCAGGCCACGGAATTGGCCCTCCCCTCCCAATCCATCGGTTTGGATATCTCTCGTCTAGCCACTGTCGGACAGTAATCCGGTAATGTGCTGGGCAACCATCATGTTAAGAAACATGAGGTTGTTTTTTATTTCTTCGGGAACATCCGCCAACAAATCGTCTAGGTTGTTTCTCAAAAACTCCTCGTAATTTTCGCCGTTCAAATTTTGGGGCAAGAAATGAGGGCCCAGCAAATAATTATCAACGACACCCATCCATACATTCAGGGGGGATGAACTGCTTGCGTCCGTAGGATTTACTTAGTTATGAACACCCTACACGTGTCCCCTGGGTAGTGCTAAACGAGCAGTAAAGACGGTGGTAGGCCATAGCATCGGCTGCCGGCTTAAAGGTTACCACCCATCAGACAAAGCCATGCCGCCAAGCGATCCGTCGTGTTCCGGCGTGATGTCTGGTGAAGCCGTATGGTGGAAGATGGGTCTGAGCAGTTGTGTTGTGACGTATACCGGGTATCAGGGGCGGCTGTACCTTAAGTGCACTCGTGCGCCGAACTACCAGATCTTAATAGGTTCTGAATACACCTAAAATGCTTAATGTACGTACCTGATTAACTTTCTATTCATTATTCTATTAGCAAAATTATGACGAAACAATTTCAACTCTTTATTAAAGTCTTTTAGACTTATTTTTGCAGTAAAGAATATTTCTCGTGCGCTAGCCAAAACGCACGGCGAATGCTCATACAACTCTATGAAATACGGATTAAAACGCCTGGCGCGTGAGACAGAGATAGTTTAATAGAAAATGTACTGCAAATTATGACCGTTCTCGTGCGCCGCTCGAGCGAGCCGAAGGTTACCGAGAGCGCACGACGAGGCTTGACGAAGTTCGCCGAGCCGACCGTCACATCGCGGTAGGGTTGCCAACTGATTTTGGAAAAATAACGTATCATATTTTTTAGTAGGAAAAAAGTATTTGTATTTTTTTTAATTTTATTTATTTGTTTGTTTTTTCTCTTGGAGACAATTTTTATGTGCTTCTAGAATACACTAACAGTTTTCCATGAGGTATCCTTACATTTTTGGAAACGTATTCGTGTTTCAAGGTAGAAGCATCGATAAATAGTTCAGTAATTATTCATGTCAGTGTTTCATTTCATGCATTACAGTAAAGATTTAAAATAAAGTATTTTCATATGCTTTATTTTTATGCAAAAGTATAAATTCTAATTACCAAAAATTTAAATTATCATAAAGTATGGTTGGCAACCCTTCAACGCGGACGCGCGTTTTTGTGTTTGTTTACATTTTGCAAGGATTTACATATTGTGTTGTGAGAGTGTGTAAATACTAAAAAGCTGTGAAAATGAGCATTAACTTTAATTTGAAACAAGAGTCTAGATCGAAAAACAAGTCATTTACCTACGCGGAGTATTAAAAGTGAAATGCATGTACAAGGGCGTCGCCAGCCTATGGCGCAGGGGGGGGCAGTTGACTTTACCTACTACAATTCATACTTTTCTCATTCTCTATGAATGAGAAAAGTAGGTATGAGTTGTAGGTAAAGTCGAGAGCACATGAAGCTTTTCACTTGTACTACGAGCCTTACATCTACAGCGATTGTAATAACAACAGTATCTTAGTACTATATACATATATATTCTGTGACAGTACAGAGTCCAATGTGTGAAGCTACACGAGCACGAGCTCTTGACTATGCAATAAAAAACTTGAGTTATAATAACATTTATTAGAAAAATAAAATAAAAAGGAGTTTGAATTTGAATAAGTGTACAGCGTACAGCGTATTTTTTTTTAAATTACCAGATTTTAATATTATAGTGGTCGTTGTTTGTTTATATTAGGTTAATTAAAACATAATTTTCGGGGATTCATTGTAAACTTCTCGACTACTTTATTATTAAAATCTTGTAAGTTTCCATGTATAAGTTTTCGGTGCACACTCATCATGGCCAAACCATTGAGGCGATTTTCACTCATAGTGCTCCTTAGCCAGGTTTTTAGTCTCCTGAGGCTGCTAAACGATCGCTCTACCGTACACGTCGTGCATGGAAGAGCGATCAAAATTTTCAACGCTTTTTCCGTGTCGGGAAAGAAGGTTTTTGCTTCTTTTAGGATATCAACAACGGTTTGATCTGTTGAGTTTGGTTTATTATGCCAGAATTGCTGCCAAAGCTCGACTTCAATTTTTATGTTTGGTAAATTATAAAACTGAGCGATAGTTTCACAAGTTTCTGTGAGATTTTCGACTGACATCGTTTGCATTTGTGCGGGGTGTAATTTAGATAAAGCAAATGATGGAGTATTTTCTTCAGCAAAGCGTGTTTCAAGCGATGTAATAACGGAGTCCAAGTATGGTATTATCAATGATCTTTTCCAGAATTCTGAAGGGCTTTCTGCTGGGTGATTGCTTCGATGACGTTGTTTCCCAACAATGCGTGGCATTGAAGTGATATCCTCCTCCAGGCCGACTTTCTCCGCAACAACAGTAGCATCCTTTATGATTTCATCTGTGACTCTTTCGGGATTATCACGGTGGCTCTTAAGCAATTGCAAAATGCGTTTGACGTGTTGCGAGGCCTTCACCACATCCAAAGCTATGGATTGGAGTGCGTTGACAACAGGTTCCAACAAAGCAGAGTATTTAGCTATCAAAGTAATACAAAGTATAAACGAAATTTTGAAAGCAGCCGCATGGAGTTGAAAGGCGTTTTTTCGAGTCGCACTGTTTCCTTCGCGCGATAAGTTTTCTAAGGCTTCCAATATAACAGGAAAATTGTCCTTAAATACTCTGATAGTTTTATGTTTCTCACTCCATCTTGTTTCGCAGAGCCTGGCAATATTAGGAACCAATTTTCTTCTCAAAACAGATTCCCGAAAAAAATTAATAATATCTTTAGTGGTTCCCATGGTGTTTCGAATTTCAGGAAGAATATTGAGATCATTTATTACCAGATTCAGTTTATGGGACGAGCAATGAAAGAACAATGCTTTGGTATATTTTTTGCGCAGTATCGCTTGTACTCCACCGTCTTTTCCGGACATCGTCGAACAACCGTCAAATCCAAAACCAACGCATTTATCAGCAGGATTAAGGTCTTCTTTTGTCAGAAACTCATCGATGCAATATGCAATAGATTTCGCATCCAGACCTTTCAGCTCAACAAATCCGACGAACATTTCTTGGACCTCATTGGCTTTCTCGTCAAAATATCGCAGCCCAATTGATAATTGTTCAGTACCGGAAATATCAGCTGTTTCGTCTGCTAACACACTATAAGCTTCTGCTTCTTTTACTTTTTTCACAATGTCTGCCTTAATAACATCTCCACAAATTGCGATAATTTCATTTTGAATATCGATGGATCGATAGCTTGCATTCTTTTTCCCATGCTCAATGTGTTTCTTCAAAACTAAATCTCCCGCGTCAATTCGTAGCTTGTATAAGTCCTCGAGAATACCTTCGCCATAATGTTTTCCTCTCAGAGCTAAGTCGTGCGACCCGCAAAACGTAATGCAAGAAATAATAGATGTTATAATTTTTCGGTTTTCTTCAATAATGCCCTGGGAGTATTTGTTGAGTTGTAAATCTACAGGCACACTTCCAAGAAATGATTTAGCGGCTTCCAGTGCCATCTTATGGAAGTGGGTTTCCATGTGCTTTTTGCAATGCTCGTGAATGTCTTTGAACTTACAAAACGGCCTTATGATAAATGACCCTAATACGCCTCTAAAAGAATTTGGATTTGGCGGGAACAACGTACAATATTTACAAAAGGCTCCTTTTTGGTGCCTGGAATAGGCCAACCATGGAGAGTACGTTTCCAACCATGAATACTTGAATTTCCTCTTTAAATGTTTAGCGTCTTCCGCAAAGTCATACGTCGCAGACGGAGACCAAGTGTTGTCAAGCAATTCTTTCTTCATTTCAGTCGATAACATTGATGCTTGTCCAATAAATTTACCGATGTCATTTTCGTTGCAGTCATTTATCGAAGAGTCGGGAACTAAGTCCGGTTCTTTGGATGTGCTAGGTCTCTTCAGGTCACCCACGGAATCATCGCTGTCACTGCTTGCTCCTTCAGGTTTCTTTCTTTTTAAAACTGCAAAACAAAATATTTGAAATAGCTACAACTTCTTCTGGTCCGCAATTCACATTGAAAGCATAAATGCGCTTCAAGACGGCGGCAGGCTCGAGCCCGCGCAAGAACGAGCGTCAACGATATTTTTGATATCAACAGTCCTAGCTATTTCGGGCGGTTTAACCGCCGCGGCTATGCTTGCGCGGTCTCGGGCATCCTCGCTCGACCACTCTAGAGCGGGCGCGACGACACGCACACGCCGGAGTCTCAAGCATACGCGAGCCGACTGTGCCGAATCGACACTGCCGATATTCATTCATACAATTTTCTACTTTAAGCTATGGTAATACGGTCCTATTTTCGATTGAGCCATTAAATTGAGCAATTTTCCTTTTGGTTTAAACTGACGACCCTTAAGAATCGGATATCGTGCCTAGAAAGGGATTTTTTGCGATTTTAAAAACCGATGCAAAATCAGCATTTATAATCAAATCAATTGACGTTATTTTACGAACGGAAAATACGAAAGCTAAACGCAAGTGATACTCACCAAAAAACTTTCTGATGTCCATATTGATTATGTGGTCACAGCAACTATTTAGATGTGATAATAGCGCACAAAACAAACGTAAAAGCGGGCAGTGGCAACGCTAACGCACGAATAAATGACAGACAGACGCTAAAACAAAGGCGGCTGTGCGGAGGGCGCGAGCGCCGCGCGGTTACTGGTTACATGTTGCTTCCCCACTCCCCCTCTCCCGCTTCAACGATGGATAGAGCAGAGTGTAGTTGAGCGTACGGAATATTAGGAGTGGAATTGGTGAATTCATTCGAGTTTCGACGTACGGGAATGATTGTTCAAGGCTTGAACTTCAAGCAAATTAACTCAAAGACTTAGGACTTTGGTTGCATTATATTTGGCAACTTTTTTAGAATCTCTAGGGGGGGGCAGCTGCCCCTACCTGCCCCCCCTTGGCGACGCCCTTGTGCATGTACAATAAAAACAAATGGTTCTGTGGATGTGAGCGGCTCAATACATTCTTTTGCTTTCCTTGCATTGTTTTTGGCGGTGAATCGATTTGGACGGAAACAGGAATTAGCGCTGAGTATAATAATATATACGGTATTAGCGATTTGACGCATTTGAGTGAAAAAAAAAAAACACGATTTATCCCAAGTACCTACTCTACAAGTAAGATTTTTTTTTTGTAAACCAACCAAATATAATGTGTTTGTCTGTTTTAGACATGGTGGCATGGTGTTTCTCAGAAACACCATGTCCCAGGACCGGTTAAGTAATGCACTTTCTGTGCTTACGATTGAAAAAAATAAAATGTAGGAAAATAATCGAACATTTCGCTTCGGAAAAAAGTCGTTGATCGATTTAATTTATAAAAATAAAAATATTGACAACCTTTTCCACGTCTTTTGTTTTTGCAACTGTGAATTCGAATACTTAGTATGATTGTAAAGTGCACCACCACTTCTATGACCCACCAGCCGCCACTGCCGGGTATGATGCGCCAGCTGTTGTTGTGTCGGACGTTTGATCGTGGAGGGTAGCGGGATCCGAAGCACGGTGCTCCGCTGGCCGACCGTAGGTAGTTGGGGGCCCAAGTAGTGTGCCAGCCACACACGAAAGGCTGCCCCGCCAACTGCGAAAAATCCCAGGGTGGCCCCATCGTGCCGGTTGGCGACCGGGCGAGAGGACCCGATGGCGATCCCTGGGGGGGTTCGGGCGTCCCCGCAGTCTCCAGATCAACCCTCCATTGGCACAGCAACTCTGGTTGTGTTGTTGGGTTCAACATCGCATCACCTCGCTCAACCGCCATCTTCCATCTCTCATATTCACTCCACACACAAAACAATGAAAGGTAAAAAGAAAGGCAAGTGTCAACAGCGGATGCACGTCCTCTCATTTCAAGTGCAGTTCTCAAATATTAGAGGGCTGCACTCCAATCTCGTTGCGGTCCACCACCATCTTGAGACTGACAAGCCACACTTGCTTTTCTTGACGGAGACCCAAATTAGATGTCCGTCAGATACGGCGTACCTCAACTACCCGGGATACTCACTGGAGCATCATTTCCTGCAGCGTGCCGGGGTCTGTGTGTACGTCCGTAATGACATCTGCTGCCAGCGTCTCCGTCACCTTGAAGACCCTAATTTATCTACGCTGTGGCTGTTGGTCGACACTGGTACGGACAAAATTGTTTATGCCTGTGTCTACCGTTCGCACAGCGGTGATCAGGAGACGACTCGGTTGTTCGACCACCTCAGTGAGGCTGCCGATAAGGCTCTGCAACGGCACCCTGATGCGCAGCTCGTCGCTCTGGGGGACTTTAACGCGTGCCACCAAGACTGGCTGTTCCCATACCAGAGGACCGACCACGCTGGGAGAGAAGCGCGAAACTTTGCAATATCGATGGGCCTTTCCCAGCTGGTCAAGCAAGCGACTAGGGTGCCTGATGTAGTTGGTCATACTGCCAATTGTCTGGACCTTCTGCTGACCACCGATCCGGACAGATGTATCGTAACAGTTTCCTCACCACTTGGAACTTCAGATCACTGCCTGGTGAAGTCTGTTTCGTCCTTCTCCCCACCTGACTGCGACTCACGCGGTGAACGGCGAATGTGGCGTTACAGGTCAGCAGATTGGGATGAGATGCGGCATTTCTTTGCATCTTATCCTTGGCAGCAGGTCTGCTTCTCTTCTGAGAGTCCGTCGAGCTGTGCGGATGCTATATCCGATGTGATACGTCAAGCTATGGAGTTTTTCATCCCTTATAGAGACGTACCCGTTGGAGGCTCAGCTCACCCATGGTTCAACGCCGATTGCGTTCAAGCTGAAGAGCGTAAGCATTCGGCGTTTCTCGCCTGGGTTGACGCTCGTGACCGCAAAGCTCCGGATCTGAGCTCAAAGAAGAGAGCTTTCAACCATGCTGCCAAGTCCTACAAAAAGGCACTAAAGAAGGCTCGGTTCGACCGCATTACTCATATTGGCACAAAGCTCTCTGCACAGCCGTCCGGTAGCAGAGCGTTCTGGTCCCTTGCCAAATCGGTCGAAGCGAACTTCTGTAAGCCCACATTGCCTCCGCTGGTTAAGCCTGATGGAACACTGGCTCACTCGGCGAGAGAGAAAGCAGGTCTCTTTGCATCTCTCTTCGCCCATAATTCTCGTCTTGATACTAGCAGTGCTACTCCACCGGCTCTACCTCACTGCAACACCTCGATGCCTGAGGTTCGCATAAGAAATAAAGAAGTTTTGAGAGCACTGTGTCGCCTAGACGTGAATAAAGCTAGTGGACCAGATGGTGTACCAGCAATAGTTCTCAAGGCATGTGCGCCCGAGTTGTCTCCTGTGTTGACGCGCTTGTACCGCCTCTCATTTAGGACTGGTATAGTGCCCAAGTCCTGGAAACTTGCCAACGTGCAACCCGTGCCCAAAAAGGGCAGTCGTGCCGATCCTGCCAAATATCGGCCGATTTCAATAACCTCCATACTCTGCAAGATTATGGAGCGTGTATTGAACTCGCGCCTCATGGCATACCTGGAAGGTAACGATCTCCTCAGTGACCGACAGTACGGATTTCGCCACAATCGGTCTACTGGGGACCTACTAGTGTATGCCACTCACATGTGGGGCGAGGCCCTCGAGAAGAATGGAGAAGCGATTGCTGTCTCCTTAGACGTCTCGAAGGCCTTCGACAGGGTATGGCACGCCAGCCTTCTGAGTAAGCTTCCAGCGTACGGCATTTCCCCTGGTCTGATTAACTGGGTAAAAGACTTCCTGAGTGAACGGTCTCTCCGAGTTGTTGTCGATGGATGCTCATCAGAGCCCATGTCCACTAATGCCGGAGTTCCTCAGGGGTCAGTTCTCTCTGCAACTCTTTTCCTGCTGCATATTAACGATCTGCTGATGCCCGGTATCTATGGGTATGCAGATGATAGCACAGTTGTAGAGAGATACCTTCCAGGTGCTCGGGCTAGTAAGGAACTAATCCGGTCCGAACGAGAGGCTATGGTGGAGCGTACGAATGTCTCACTTCAGGCAGTCTCCAAGTGGGGCGAAACCAATCTAGTTGAATTCAACGCCGCCAAAACACAAGCGTGTCTGTTCACCGCCAAAAGGAGCCTGTTCACCTTGGCTCCTGCTTTTCGGAATGTATCCCTGGAGTGCACCGACCGCCTTCAGCTCTTGGGAGTTGAAATCTCCTCAGACCTCAATTTTGGGCGGTTCATTGAGTCCAAAGCCAAGGTAGCTGCTAGAAAACTAGGCGTTCTTGCAAAGGTCCGACGGTACTTCACACCGGGACAGCTTCTAATGTTATACAAAGCACAGGTTCGATCGTGTGTGGAGTACTGCAGTCACATATGGGCTGGTGCTGCAAAATGCCATCTAGCAGCTTTGGACTCAGTGGAAAGGCGTGCGAAGAGGCTAATTGGGGATCCTGATTTGGTTAAGTCCAATCTACAAAGCCTCGAGCACAGGCGCAGGGTAGCCAGCCTATCGGTATTTTACAGGTTGCATTTTGGAGAGTGTGCGCAGGAATTGCATGACTTGATTCCGCCATCTCCTTTCTATCATCGGACAACCCGACGTACGGCGAGTATCCACCCTTACGTTGTTGAAACTTCAACGGTCCGGACTAAGACTATACCGCGTACATCGAAGGACTGGAACAATTTGCCTGCTGCGATCTTCCCGTCCAACTATAATTTAGGTGTCTTCAAGGCTAGAGTGAATAGGCTCTTGATAAACTAGTGCGCCTCACCATCAATGATTGCATCACTGCTTACCATCAGGTGGGATCGCAGTCAAGCGCTGGTTTATATCAATTAAAAAAAAAAAAAAAAAAAAAATTGGATTCCTGCCTGCTTTAGGTGCCCAAAAATGTAAGTTATGGTAATTCGTTATACTATCCCGGTCAAACTTTGACTCGTCAGTCCACAAAATATTTCTTAGGAAATGTTCTTGGTCAGCGTCAGCGTTTAACATAAACCGAGAAAATTCAAGTCGCCTGGCAGGATCTCCCTCGTGCAATGTTTGGACAGGTTGATAATGGTACGGGTGTCTACTTGATAGATGTACTACCGACCACACTTTCCATTGGGACATACCGAGCTGTCTTGCAACAATGTTCGTTGAGATGTTTGGGTCATCAATAAAACACTGAAGAATGGTGTCCTCTTCGTCAGCCGTGTACCGTCGAGGTCTGCCAGCGTTGAATTGTGCTCTCTGAACACTACCAGTTTCAGACAATCGTCGATAGGTGCTCCCGAAAACAGTAACGTGGGGATTTCGACGATCGGGAAAGCGGCGTTGGTATTCTCGCCGAGCTGCAGCCGCGTTTCCATCGGCAAAACCATAACAAAACATTATGTCTGCGTATTCGTTATTAGAATACGAAGCTATGTTATCCGAAATAACAAAAGAAATAACAATGATAACAAATAAACGCGATGAGATATTGGTTAATAGCAAGATAACAACACACGTGCTTGCGCGGCGTAGAGCCGAAACTTACTAAGGAAGGCGACGCGAGCGCAGCAGACGCCATGTACTCGCCCGCCCGCACACCCCGCCCCACCACGAAAAATTTCGCCAGTTAAATCGTTTGTTTGACCGAGCGAACGCCGCCGTTCGCTCGGTCATTGTCTTTCTATTGTGTCTCTAATTACGCTACTCAATAGGTATGTATTTTAAAATTGACTTTTATACCTTTTTGGAAAGCTTACAGAATAGGCAAGTTTTTTTAGTTATTCGTACAATTAATGTCATAGAAATTTTTGTGACGAGAGAACATTTTTGAAGCGTAAAATGAAAATATTGGTAAGATGTTATTCTTAAATCGCTCATTATTTTAATTATTTTGTTAAATTAAGTAGTTTTAATTATGTCAATAGCTTAATTGAAGTGCCAGCTACAACATAATTTTTAATGGTACCCATTAAAATATGTAGTTTTTTATTTATTTGGAATTAAATGTCAAATTTTGGGTAAATATCGAAAAACCCTTAAAATTCAAATATCTCGAAAACTATTGAATTTCGGCCATACATATGGGGGGTTCAATTTGTTGCATTTTGCCCCCCTTATCAGCCCCTGACGGATATACGTCGAATTACCAGTAACCCTGTGTAGGTGCCTTGATGATGAGTCAGATTAGGGTGACCTCAGGGCATGCTTGTTTCAAATGTGTTTTGTAAGCCATAGGACACTTATTCTGTAGATTTCGTGACATGTTACCGCTATGGTGCTTGTTAACCTCTACACTTGTATGCATCACATAGACAAATCTAGTTCATAGATTTTATATTATATTTCTCTAAGTAGCTTATACTACCACTTTTATAGGCTAATTTAAGTTTTTTTTTTTAAATGCAACAGTTGTTTCCGAAAACAACTGTAAACACAAAACAATAATTAAAATGCTTAGTATACTTAATAATAAAAAAACATGTATTCAACTATGGGTGCACGGCCGAAAGAATGACCTATTTGGCAAAAATAAAATGGAAATGCAATTTTCTTCATCATAATGCCATCTATGGTGATTTCATGAGGTTTTTGGCCTAACCTAAACATAAATCTATGTCTTATTAAACTGTATTAAGGAAAAACAGCAACAAATAGTGATCATTCTGATCATTGTAGTATGGTGGTTAACATATTAACTAACCTCATAAGTTTCCACCCTTCTTGCATAGCTTAAATTTTCGTTTGAACGTTAAATTAATTCATCATCTCATCATCTTCCTGCCCTTGTCCCGTGTTATTTGGGGTCGGCGCAACACGTTTTTTTCTTCCATTCTGCCCTGTCACTCGTCATACTATTACTAACTTCCTTTTCTTTCATATCACTCATAACGTACACACTCGTAACGTATTTCATAACGTTAAATTAGTTGTTTAAATATTTATAAAATAGGGTACAATAAAGAGTCTTAAATATGAAAAAGAACGCAGTTGCTTATTTGACTGAACTAACCTTTACTTTGTACGAGAAATAATTGCTTATTTACGAAGCGATTTTAAGCAATACAGCATTAATCCTTATCCAATTAAGTACCTTAAATACATTGTGCCTTTAATATAGATCAATATGGCCCTTTACAGCATATACCTAATTTAAATGAATATTTTTGAAGATATTACAGATTTAAAATGCAGGGACAAAGCGGTTGCGGTGGTATCAGCATTGCACCCGTGTGAAGCTGGGGCGGGTCGCTAGTTGTTAATATGAATCCGAAACGGGATGGGAACCAGAATGCTTCCCTGAGAAACACTGTTAATGATACGATAAAAATTGTAAAACCTGCGCTGGGTCTGAGCGGATGAAAGGGCGAGTCCCGAACTGCCATTCTAATTTGCGATGACGCAGTGCCAAATCCAATGCGACGGACAGCGCGCGCTTCCTTACCTCAAAATATTGTTGTCCAACCTACAGTTTGGAAATATAAATCCTTTCGCCCAACGCTGCGTTTTACCATCATTCCACACCCTTAAGTGGTTTACGAGCCTGATCGCGAATGTTCAATATGCCGCCTTCGAATAGAAGCATGGTAAACACCCGCAGTACCACCAGTAGACCAAGGGAGAAGAAGGAGCTGTTGGCGAAGTTACAAACGGTAACCGGAGTGTAAGAAATGCCACCGCCTACACCAGTCAAAAAAAAAAGAATGATGAACCTAAAGGGAAAAGTTCTTGTGCTGCGAGTGTGGTGAAGTCGGAACGAACTGGAAGACAAAATCCGCTCTCACACACATTACGTCAGTCGGTCGTCAATTCCAAGGAGCCATCATCATCATAACAATCGATACAAGCTCAGAAAAAGAAACTGTAGCTAGAAGCAGCCCAGGCGAAGGCGCGCATTGAAATGGAACTGATCGACCAATAGTTGGCGGTGGATTTAGCAAAACTTGATGAAGAAACCAGTCCACCATCAGAAACATCGGAGCAAAATAACGGCGCGGGTGACATTGAAAAGTGGCGTAGTCCACACGAACTTCAGCAGCTTGACAGTGATGACTCCAAGTTGCACACGAACCTGACCGACACAGAAGGGATAGTTCAACAGCTTGCGAGCGCAATCAAAGAACTCGTAAAGTCCTTTACCATCCAGCAAGTCGTCTCAGCACACCAAAAGAATTTTCTAGTTTCAGCGGTGACCCAAAAGAGTGGCTCCAGTTCGAGCAAGCTTTTATGGAATCCACAGAAATCTGTAATTTCATATAAATAAAGAAAACCTTTGGCGATTACTTAAATGTTTACGCGGCGCTGCTCAAGTATCCATATCTGGCCTGCTTTATTATCAGTGGTGCTTCATCTGCTAATGTAATTTCCACGTTGAAACTGCAATTCGGAAACGTTGACGTCATTCATTCCCGCATCGTGTCAGACATTAAAAGGATGAACCTGTCTTCAGATTACCATCGAGAAATAGTACCCTTTTCTATCAAAATAAAGAATTACGTTGCAGCTGTACGAGCTCTCGACACGAATATTTACAAGGCATGGAAGTAGCTAACATCACCTTATTGGAGCTACTTACCTGCTCGCGAAGTGGACAGATTATAGTTACCCGTTTATCACTGCCGATTCACCAAAACCTAGACTGGATGTTCTGTCAGATTTCCTTACCGAAGTAGCTGTGAAAATTTCAACCTGTAGTTCTACTTTATTACAACCTAAAACGGACAATTCCAAACGTAAACATAGTGATAAAGTGAACAATATTCAAATTTTTCTAGTGAAAGATGGACAAAGTAAACAAGTGTCGTTATTGTAGTACTGCAAGTCACAAATTAACTCAGTGTAAAAAGTGAAAAGGACAGATGGCTGCACGTAAAGCTTAATGGTATTTGTTATAAGTGTTTACTCGCGTATCATCGTAGGGACTCGTGCACTGCTCCCAGCTGTGACGTAAACAATTGTGGACAACCTCATCACCGCTTATTACATTATGTGCCCCGTCAAGACAACAGTGAACCCGTGCCAGCGGTACAATCCGAAGTTCCACCCAATACTGAAGTCTCAATCGAAACGATAACAAAAATCGATGTTAGCTGTTCCGTAATGTTAAAAATTTTACCTATAAACACGGACAATTTACGGACGCAACGGAACTTTGAGCACGACCGCACTGCTTGACAACGGCTCGACTGTGTCGTTAGTTAGTGCTTCGCTGGCGGAGAAAGTGGGGCTGCGCGGCCGCCGGTAATGTCTTCTTATGTGTGGCGCATGGAACGACACCGAACTAGTGTGCAGTGCACAACGTGCAAAGATGACCTTGTGCGATGTTGATAGCAAGATGTTTACAATTGATGCGCGAATCGTAAAGAAATTAAATCTACTACAAAGTTTGTCAACAGTAAATGCCTAAAACTACACGCAGCCATAATTTATGCACTAAAACACCACTACAACTACAAGTTACAAGGTACAAGAGGCGAGCCAGGAGGATCATTGGCAATGATGCACTCGTTGAGTCGAGACTTCAAAGTCTTGAGCATCGACGCCGAGTTGCTAGCATGTCGGTTTTCTACCGTTTGCATTTCGGGGAGTGTGCGTCGGAATTGCATAACCTAAATCCGCCTAGCTCGTTCCATCATTGGACCACCAGGCGTACGGCAATGCGCCACCGGTACATGGTGGACATCCCACCTATACGCACAAAAAGTTTTGGGAACACATTCATTGTGCGTACAGCTAAGGAGTGGAGTTCCTTGCCGGAATCTGTGTTTCCTGATGGCTACAACCCGGGAATCTTTAAGTCAAGAGTGAATAGGTTACTTCTAGGTAAGCGCGCTCCATCGTCGACCGCATCGTCGCTTTCCATCAGGTGAGATAGCGGTCAAGCGCGAACCTATCAATAATAATAAAATTAAAATTAAAGTTTTAATCGGACAAGATAATTGCCACCTTCTCTTACCTTTGGAAATAAAGAGTGGGAAAACCCGATAAACCCTGTGCCACCCAGACTCCTCTGGGTTGGTGCCTGCGTGGAAGGGTGCCTAATGTTTACCTACCTGACTTCCTATAGGTACTTCACTTCTCATTTTTTGTCACTAGTGACGTCATAGAACCAGATACAGGAGCAGGTACGAAAATCGTTTTCAATTGAGTCCATGGGCGTGTCTGGTAAGCCCAGGTAGAACTTGGAAGACTTACGAGCTGAAGAACATTTAGAACGAACTTCTGTACTCATCAATGGCCAATGGCATGTCGGCTTACCTTGGCGAGACGAGACAGGTACGATGCCGGACTCGTACCCATCGGCTCTGTGCAGACTGAAAGGAGTAGAATTGAAATAAAAAAGGAACAAGGAATATGCGAAAAGATACGAAGAACGCATACGACATCTACTTGAAAATGACTACGCAGAAAGATGTAACAACGCAAATGTTACACCGCCAAGAATTTGGTAGGTACTTACACAAAATAGATAGGAAGAAATAATACAGAAGTTAATCTCATGTACCTATGTACTTCACTTTTCATACCAACGCTCGGCCATCGCGCTAGGGTCAGCGCGTGGCGCCCACCTGTCCGAGTGCGACCGGGCGCGGTGATAAATGCCTACCTAATCTGAATTAAATATTACATGGCCACAAAATCATCTTCTCTTTCTTGGCGCAGTGCCTGTTTTGTGTTACGTTAAAACAATCCATCAAAATACAACCAAATATCTACTTACCTCTCTGAAACAACTGGTAGCCTAAAAAACAACAATGAATTTAATCAACCGTCCACTGAACAGAGAATAAGTTTTTTTTTTGTTGGTCCATTTTTCCACAAAAAAGTTCACAGACACGTGACTCAAACGGACAGCACTCGAGCTCGCATTGAGCTGAATTGAGCCGAGATATCGTGTCCGTGAGCGGTGTCTATGTGTGCGTTGCTCGAGCGCGCTTTGTATATAGATTGACTTCTGTACCTATCTGTTTTGTGGTACTTACTTCACTTCGGGGTCAAAACCAGAAACTGCGTTTAGTGTTTGACGCAGTTTGTTTTGGCTGCTAGTAGTAGCCAAAACAAATGGGATATCATTTAACGATTACATAGTGTTTGAAAAATGGTCAAAATGGATTTTCTTATTGAAATCATTACAAGATGTTAGCTTGCCTAGGCACTATCACGGCAGCATCAGGCACGGCTGCTACCAAGGGAGTGAGCAAGACCATAAAATCTCCCCGCCATCCAATTCAAGAGGCTACGAGTGCTACGAATATTGCTGCGAACGTATGGTGATGATGGCTGCAGACGCGACATCGGCTACGACCGCAACGACGCTGACGCAGCTGCTGCAATATCAATGATGGAAAGGTCGTCGTAACTCAAGATAATTATAAATTATAGACACTTACAAATGCATATATTGTGAAACGTCTAGTAAAGCAATTTGCGCCGTCGCGTACTGGCTTTGGATTGAAGACAAATATAATACACGCGTAACATTCATCGCTAGTAAATGTCGGATTGTTTACACTAAACTTACCTGTACTTGATGCTACGCGATTAAGATCCTGGATTCGCTTACGTCAATCGGCTTCTTTGGTACTCAAGATAAATAAATACAAGAAACTTACTTTTGAGTTCGACGACACTATGAAAAATGCTGAAATATTACGGGGTCATGCGCGTCGGGGGCCGCATCGGAGCTGCACCTGGCATCCTACCTTATTAGATGGACGAAATTACGTTACGAGATTGATCGTGTAATCTTCACTATTACGCTCACGGAAATCAAGAAACAGTAATAAATGAGATCAAACAAAGATACTGTATCACTAGACTTAGACCTACTATTAAACAACATCTAAATGCTCAGCTTGCAGAATAAGAAAATCCAAACCAGAAGTACCAAGAATTTGAAATGAAATTGACTTACCCGTCGCTCGAATGGCCCATCATGAACGGCCATTTACTTACTGCGGTGTGGATTAATTTGGTCCTATGGAAGTGATGGTGGGAAGGCGCCGCGATAAAAGATACGGCGTCTTATTCACGTGCTTGACAGTACGAGCAATTCATCTGGAAGTAGTCACAAAACTCACAACCGACTAAGGAGTCGGTTGTGAGTTCTGTGACTACTCGCCGCCATCCTTCGTAATGCCATAATAAAGGTATTATGGCATTACGAAGGATGGCGACGAGAAGGGAATGGCCACTGCATTTGTATTCTGACAACGGTACAAATTTACGAGGAGCGGATACGGAGCTGAAAAGGACTATAAAAGAATTAGATGAAGAAGTGTTAAAAGATGAGGCCTTGAATCGCGGAACCTAATGGACTTTTATACAGCCCGCGAGTCCCCACGGGTGAGGTGTGGGAAAGGCTCATCAGAAGCGTGAAGACCAGCCTGAAAATAATTTTAAAAGAACGTGCACCCAGAGATGAAACTCTAAATACGCTTTTGACAGAAGTAGAGAATATGGTGAACAGCCGGCCGTTAACTCACGTATCTGTAAATCCAAATGATCCTGAAACGTTAACGTCTAAACATTTCTTGCTGGGCTCATCGTCAGGCTTATCTCACATTGGAAAATTTGATGACTCAGATGGTTACCTGCAAATACAATGGCGAATTTCCCAAAGACTAGTCGATATGTACTGGCGCAGATGGGTCAGGGAGGTGCTGCCAGACTTGCTGCCACGCAGGAAGTGCTAAGAGGAACACCAAAATCTACAGGTGGGTGACTTCGTAGTAATAGTGGATCCTGATAGCCCCCGCAACTCTTGGCCCAAGGGAATAATTCAGGAAGTGATCCCCGGAAAAGACGACGGAGTCAGAATGAAATTAGGATCGTTGACCAGACCGGTCACGCGTGTCGCTCGAATACCAGTTGATGGTGAGTGCTGCTGAGGCAGCACTGGCGTGGGGCGTGTTAATGATACGATAAAAATTGTAAAAGGAAGTGCGCAGGGTCTGAGTGTGTGAAAGGGCGAGTCCCGAACCGCCATTCTAATTTGCGATGAGGCAGTGCCAAAACCAATGCGACGGACAGCGCGCGCTTCCTTACCTCAAAATATTGTCCAACCTACATTTTGGAAATATAAATCCTTTCGCTGCGTTTTACCATCATTCCATACCCTTAACAAACACCATATCCCAGTATTTCTTCTGTTCATCTCTGGTTATATTATTTTATTCTAACACCGCGTTCCCTTTATTTCTATGGCCTCTAATTTGTTTACAAACAGAAATAGATAGATATCGTGTCAAAAGACTTCGCTAGATCAAGTATCACTCCCAGGGTCTGCTTTCCTTTGCAAAGTTTTTTCTTCATTTAACCTATATTGATGAAATTGACTGTCAAGAAGAGCGAGTAAAGTGAGCTCGAAAATGTCACCAACCTACTTACTATTACTTTGTTATAATAAATTGATGCAGAAATAGAATAATAAGAATGCTTTTAGCAACAGACATAGCTTTATTTGTAAGGTTGAAAACGGGAAGCATACTAATAAGTCTAAAAAAAATAATGTTTCTGGTTTAGGTCAGAGCTTAGCATTATTTTTCTTTCACTATCGTAAAACGACTATACATAATAAATAACAGCATCAAACTAGAATAAATAAAGTGGCTTGATATATTTTCGATAAAAAATATGTCAAACTGCCATTTTTATTCTTTAGATAAAAGCGCTATGGTGTGTGTTATAGTGCGAACACCGAAAAAAACAATGAATTAAAAAAATATATATTGGTAAAGTGCAAGTCGGACTTGCACAAAAGTTTCACAATGACACAATTATTTCGCAAAATCTGTTTATAATAATAATAAACAGATTTTCGAGTCGCACTTGACAGTTTTTTTGTGGTACATAACCTGTTGATGGTGCATTCCATAGTAACGTGCCCGACATTCGTATTCAGTTTTCTGCTTATAAACGTCATTTGTACATCATCAATTATTACTGAAGGAATATTTTTAATGCATATGCATAGGTTCGTATATTTAAATTAGATTGAAGATTTAGGGGTGCCAGTTCAATATAGAATTGTTATAGAATTATTTGATACTATATATTTGCAAATACTATGTATAGTAATAGAAATATCATGGTGGTTTCGCTGGGAAGGATACTCTGCAGCGCAACCACTTTAAATAAAAGTTTACGTCGAAACTAGAGATATAGACTTTTTTTTAATAAGACTAGAATTTTATAGACATTCCATAGAATTTTTCA
This sequence comes from Mythimna impura, assembly GCA_905147345.3. NCBI lineage: Eukaryota > Metazoa > Arthropoda > Insecta > Lepidoptera > Noctuidae > Mythimna > Mythimna impura. The sequence continues at coordinate 9,986,655 of LR990348.1, read as the reverse complement.
TGTAACTTATACTTGTTACAGCAAAGGTGGTTCCGCCAGGGAGCATGACGTCAATTTTTTCTAAATCATACAATATCTTTCTATTCCCTTTGTTAACATTGAGCTAAAATTACCGTTTTGTATGGAAGGCACCTGATGCTAAATATTCTCTTACTCGAGAAACTATCTGTAAACTTGAACAAAACTTTCTTAAATTACACAGAGCAGTGAATTCAGTGCAGAGCCATCACTTAGCTGGGTACAAAGCGGAGTGGATGCGGCCTTGTCGGCAGTAGGCGGCGTGCGCTGGCGCCAGCTGCGGCCAACGCTGTGGACTGCCGTCGATGAAGAGGTGGTGTTGCCGGAGTGTCGCATATATAGCTACAACCCGGATCTTGCCAGTGACCCTTTTGGAGAACCAGGCTGTCTGTGGGCATTCAACTATTTCTTTTACAACAGAAAGTTGAAACGGATTGTCTTTTTCACATGTAGAGCAATGAGGTAGGTAGCTTGTATTAAAGCAAACATTATCATTCGTTTATGACATTCAATCAGCACCCAATTTGATCCTAATCTGTTTTTCAGTCCGGTGTGTGCTGTCGACTCAGGCGTCGACTTCGCTATGGACGAAGATGATGAATACAATTAAATGAAGAGAAACATACTAACATCATAACATAATTGTAAGACACTAGAACATATTTAGGTTTTAAAATAGTTTAGCACAGAAAAAACCGATTTAAATGTCTATTAATACTATTTTTAAATCAACTTTATGCGTCACTTATAGAATATAATAAATCTGGGAAAACAAATCTTAATCCGGTTGTTTATAGAATTTTATATGCAAAGCGCTTTGTTGCTATGATTGCGAAAACACCTAGGTTATTTATTCCATTGTCAATAGGGTATTTGACTAGTTTAAAAAATATATATGAATGAAAACTATCTCTTTTAGGTTTGATGAGATTTGACATGTAACATTTTATATTCTAGCACGAAGTTTGATCTAAGGCACCATGTCCTAGTTAGAGATTTCATTTTTATTGACTCAATTGACAAATTCCATACAATTCTGACGCTGCGCTGATACGCTTGTGGTACGTGCAACACTTCGGATTTTAAAATCGAACACAAATATTACTTGAAATACTTACTGTTGAGCAGTTTTCCTTTTTAATTTTATGTAGGTGTTTATTATGGAATATTAACAGTGTTAATAGTCTTCCTAAACGTTATGTATAGTATCGTTACTTATATGATAACGTCGTTTTCACAAAAATACTACTTCCTTTTTATTTTCTAAGTAAATTCTGCGCTGGACAAAGTAACTAACTTTTACCTACTAAGGGCTAAATTCACAAACCGCACTTTGACTTTCCTAAGCATAATTTATTACAAGCATTGTATAATTACGAATATAAAATAACCTCCTCCTTTTTGAAGTCGGTTAATGAAAGTACGGTCTGTGAATCATTATTCACCGGGAGCATTCGCGTAATGTAACAATTCAAAATTTAATATTGCGCTAATCGTTACGATTAGAACTGCACCAACTCAACAAGATAGCATAGTTACCTACTCTTTTATAACTTCATAATATATTTTTTTTATTAGACTAGAGACTAGAGTTTTGACTTTATTAGATGAAACGGTTGGTTCGCTTGGTTCTCCGAACTCACTGCTGCAATATTATAAACCGTATTATTACAGCTGGTGTAATGCTCGACCTGTTACATTACACGCGAATGCTTCTGGTGAATTACTTAATATATTTATTGGTAAGTCTCAATAGACCTACCTGTCACTGAGTGTTACTTCTGCAGACGGCAGATAGGTATCTTGTAATACTAACTTTTATTGATTTTGTGTATGTGCCAACCACTGCTTAGGCAGACGAGGATACAATCACAAGGTTGTCCTTTGTTTATTTTGCAAATGTTTGAATCCGCGTGTATTCAAACATTTGTAAAATATACAGGTGATATAAACGTAATTAGGGTTTCGGAATCGCTGTTTTGGGTAGTTTTGTAATCAGAACTAGAGATGGCTTGTCAATTTCTAATAAATTGTCAATCTTACAGACATTGCGTTCCAAAACTGTTATTGTTGATGTCAAGGCAAACCTTAATAGAAGTCAATACTTACAGTTCAATGCAAAATTTTATGTCGACTTTGAACACAAGACCCGCCTCGGTCGCTGCGCAGAACCAAATCTATGTGTCAGCGGGGGTTAAGTTTCGCCATATTTGACTCTCATTGTACAATCATTGATTGTCGACAATCAAAGTCAATTAAAGCCTGTCAAATCTAAGAACTAACGTTGGACAGTTCTGACAGATTGAAGAAAAGGGATGGAAATCGATTACTATAATTTCCGATTCATAAGAGATATTGATTTCATTTCTTTGTACAGTTTTACAGATTTATATGTTACTGTAAAAGACCATTATTGGTATGTCTTTGATTTTATTAGTAAATCTTAGGATATAGCAACGTGTGTTGGTAAATTTATGTCAGAATTTTGAGATATAATTTTTCGGGTTTTTCAGTTCGACCGACATTGTAATTTATTGATCTCGAGTTTCGTAGTTTAAACAGAGGTGAGACACAAGTGACTTTATCTGATACGACTACGTACTGCGCGGCGACCTCCCTGATGGGGTCAGCGCAGATGACACGCTGGTCCTGGCACAGGGAGAGTCGTACCAGGCGGCGGTTGGGCACGCCATAATTATGGCGGTAAGTCCCCTCTTTGAGGAGTGGCTGGAAAGGCAACACGGCGTCCTTACCTTCCGCATGACGCAGGTCCTCACCGGACATGGTAAGTTCGGGAGGTTCCTGCACCGGATTCGTGCGGAAGAAACGCACGGGTGTCACCATTGTGTGGACACCCGGAGGACACGGTGGAGGTGTGTCCCGCTTGGGCAGAGCAACGCCGTGTCCTCGTGAGGGCGATCGGCGGCGGCGATCTCTCGCGCCGGGCCTTGGTACAGGCCATGGTCCGGAGCGAGGAGGAGTGGCAGGCGGTCGCCTCCTTCTGCGAAGCAGTAATGCTAGCAAAAGAGGCGGCCGATCGCGTGAGGCAACGGTCCTCACGCCCCAATCGCCGCCGGGATTCCGATCCCGATTTCCGGCCATCGTAGGCGCAGACTTGCGGACGGCGAGCAATGGGTGGCTCGCCGTCCGACCGTCCGGTAACCGTCCGGACCGAGCCCAAGTCGTCAACGGCGCGTGCTGTTCCACGCGCGCCTCAAGGAGATGTCAGCAACTGTAGGGGCCTAGCAGGGTCGAAGCCTACTGGGGCCAAGGGTCTGATTCTGAAAGGAAGACTCGGCCCTGGTACGAAAGGCAACGAAGGAACAGGAGTGGGTTTTTAGTCAGTAAAAGTCTGACACTATCTCCCGCCCCGCCCAAGGGCGGGGGATGTCATAAGATGATTTTCCAACCGAAAAAAAAAAAAAAACCAGGCGGCGGTCGAACTAGCGACACGCGGGGTTGCGACAGTCGTGAAGAGGATCCAGTATTTGGGACTCGAGGTGCTGCCTTGCTGACCTGGCACCATGGGATCTGGAGGCAACAGTCCTTGCACGCATGCACGATTTGCGCGTAGAGATGCCGCGCCGGGGCGAAACTCCGCTGTCGAGACAAGTCGCGGCATGGCGGACAGAGTTCCGGCGGGATCTCATGATGGAATGGCGACAGCGACTGTCGTAACCCGGTGCTGGGCACGCCACAATTATGGCGGTAACTCCCCTCTTTGAGGAGTGGCTGGAAAGAAAAAAGGCGTCCTCACCTTTCGCATGACGCAGGTTCTAACCGGACATGGTAAGTTCGGAAAGTTCCTGCACCGAATTCGTGCGGAAGAAACGCCTGGGTGTCGCCATTGTGTGGACCGCCCGGAGGACACGGTGGAGCATACGGTAGAGTGTGCCCCGCTTGGGCAGAACACCATCGCGTCCTTGTAGGAGCGATCCGCGGCAGCGACTTCTCGCGCCGGGCCTTGGTCCAAGCCATGGTCCGTGAAACAGTAACTCAAGATGTCAGCAAATCGTAGGGGCCCAGCAGGGTCGGAGCCTACTGGGGTCATGGGTTAAGTGAAAATGAACCCCGGGGCCCTGGAACGCAAGGCAAAGAAGGAACAAACGAGTGGGTTTTAGTCAATAAAAGTCTGACACGCCCTCCCGCTCCGCCCAAGGGCGCGAGATGTCATTAGATGATTTCCCACCTTAAAAAAAAGCTACTTTACAAATAATTATATAAAATAACTATATCACATGTTTAATTTTAATTATGCGTTTTCTTTGACAGTTGGATTTCAGTAGAAAATTAAGTGATATTAAATACTAAAACACGCTTGGAATGAAAACGCCTCGTTATAACTAAGTTCGATTATTTGGACATTTTTACCATTACATTTTTTAACGATTATTCGTATAGAAGTGAATTTGAAAAGTCGCAACACTACGGTAAAGGACCTTACTACGTGTATGAAACGAAGTCTAGAAAAACAGCTACATATTGTATATGTAGTATTTTATCAGAATATCAACGGGGCTAGGACATATATAACCCCCCGACCTCTAGGGCTTATTGCCTCTCCTCTTTAATATTTTAAAACCGTTATTTAAACGACTTCCGGTCTAGCACTCAAATCTATTTAAATGTTTCCATATAAAATAAACTTGAAAATTAAATACTAGGCTTTTATTGAAACCTAACATATATATCGGTTAATTTACTTTGTTTGAACGATTTAAATCTGTTGATTAAAAATTGTATATCTTATGATAAAATAAAAATACCTTTATAATTTCATGGTTTTACTGAAAATGTAATTGAAATTGTGAGTTACCTGCCTATAGCTTATAGTTATTAGCCTATACAAAGTTATTTCGGCTTTAAAAGTGGAAAACATCAAACGGTACTTCTTAGATTTGATGGCCTTTAGTCAGTAATCATAATACTTAAGCTTCACTTCTAGTTTCCCCAAATAAGTCACCAATACGCAACCAGGTTACGGACGGAAAAACGTCTGTGAAATACCTATCTTATTCTGCATTATCTCTCTGCGAAGTGTCAAGCACTAAGGTTTGCACCAGTTCTCAATAGCCAAGGAGAGCAGGGTGATCCCCCGCCGCCACTACATCCCAATACATACTCACGTCGGCAGCTAGGAAATATTCCATGAAACTGCATATTTCACGATTGTGGAGACACTTAAGTACTTAAAAAACTTCTGTCTCTACACTTCAATCAAAATTTACAGTTTCATCCCTGACGAACGTGATGCATTCGATATGCAATCAGCTGTGTACGGACCCGCCTATCTAGGGCGTCACTCAAAAGTTCCGTTCCGTTTGAAACCATTTGAGTACTTCTAAAAAGTACAATAATACTCGCATGACCCGATCGTTGAAGGCGTGCACCTAGTTTCCGCTTGATAGAAAGCTATTAAGTCCCTACATTCTACAGGCGCCCAAAGAACCGCTCCTTCAACATTGCTTCAGGTCAGTAACATTGACACCTAACGTTTCTGATTTGACATACCCAAATACTCATAAACTTTGATAGGTTTCGGCTGGAGAAATATCTCAGTGATTCCACAATTTCCCTTGGCTTTACAATCATGACCGTACATTTGTCCACATCAAACTCCGTCCGGTGGCACTACTGAAGGTTTCGAGTTACTTTTAATGGCTATATCAGTTGCAAATTGTTGGAAGCAAAGAGTTTCAAAGTCATCCTTGTAAAGAGGTAAGATATAAACTGACCACCTCTTTTCAACCGATAGCTTGGGTCTGAATTCTCCAGCAGTGTGCTTAGAAGATTCAAGGTTATCTAAGCAAAACCAAAGCGGACTCAAACTATTACCCTGAAATATGTATACCTACTTCGCTCAAGCGAGATATCCAGAAGAAAATCGAACTGGATCCAGCCTTATCGTTTCGATATCTTTGATAGCGAAGGACCGTCCTCGTTTGCCTCATACACGTAAACAGGAAGATGCGTAATGTTGCATCAATTTTATAGTTCTAGCATTTACGTGAGGCACCGAATGTGAAAGGCTTTCTTATAGTTACCCGCGTCTTCGTTCGCGTGGGTTTTATGAACATTGCTCTCCTTTTTGGATTTCAGATGTCGCCCCGGAATTAAGTCCCGTTCCCGCGGCTAAATAAAAATAGCCTAAACTACTCGCTTGTAACACTAGTTATCTGTCAGTGAAAGTTGCGTCAAAATCAGTCCAGCCGTTTCAGAGATTAGCCGCACAGACAGAAAATTTTTAAAAATTGTAATTTTGTCATAGATATCGAATATACCTACTTTCAAATACATTTAGTAAAAAAATATTAAGATAAACAAACAAACACTTCAATTTTATTTATACATAATAGTATGTAGGTATATCATCTTTTACGCGATTATTGGGTTTGGTACGCAGTGTCTCGTAGATATATTTGTTGTTGTAGTAATTGCAAAGTGTGTTATTTCATTCATTATGCTCAAACGAAAGTAAGTATAAAAAAAAGTTATTTCATACCTACTAATCGATAACCTTCATCAAATTAACAACAACCAAAAATTGGTGTCAGCTCTGAGATTTCTTTATTTGGCAAGTTTTCAAAAATACTAGTTATGTAACTAGGTGCTATTTTTAATTAAATTACGGAAACAAATATATTATGTGTATATTGCCTTTTCCAATCTCTTACCAATCTGCATTTCACTGTGAATCTATTCTAATAATGTAAAATAGAAAGTTGGAGTGCTATGATCACTTCAATCATGAGTTTGATTATTATTTTATGCACTTCGGGCATCCGCCTACCACTACCATAAGCACATAAAATATTAAGTAATCCATAGAATAAATGTTTGTATGACTAAAACAAGTTGTTTTTTTTTTTTACTTAAATACATATTAATACCTACTTAACTAGTTGTCCCCCGCGTCTTTGGTTACTACTCCGCTCTCGTTGGTTGTAGCGTTATGTTATATAGCTTATAGTATTTTATTTCTGATGATATTGTAATCGAATATAAAAAATATTGTAGTGTTTCCATCATGGAAACACTACAATATTTTTTATATTCGATCCAGTGGTTTCTGATATTAAAGCGATCAAACTCGAGATTCTTGTATTTACTTACCATGATGAGAGAATTGCTTATTTCACAAGTTAAAAGATTTAAAACATTTAAGGTATACGAGACTTGTAAATAGTGAAATAAGCAATTTTTGGCCCGTGAATATTTCATCAATTCCACATATTTACAATTCTACAGAGATTGTCCAGCCATTCTGATATCAGAATGGACGGGCAACCTTAAATGTTATGAAATAAGCAATTCTCTCATCATGGCATGGTAAACAAATAGAAACAATTGATAAGTAATTTTTAGGCACAATTTCAAAGCTAAATACGACTGTTGAACAGCCATTCTGACGTTCACAAGCTGGTGACTTGGCAAACTACAGACCCATCTTTTTAACGTTCATCCTCTGTAAGAGTATTATGGAACGAGTCCTTGATAAAAACGCTTGGCTAAATACCGGTCCTGCTCCGCAGCCACAGCCACTTTTACCTTCAAATTAGTTTTTTTTTATAATTTTGGAAGAGATACTGTTCCCCTTTTTGTATTGTTGTTTTGGAAATGTTTTTTTATTTTATTTTATTTGTTTATTTCAATAGAGCTTATGATAATTCATTACCTTTTGTATTTGGAAACAATAGTACCTATTGTATAATGTAGAAGCACTTTGTTTTTCAAGTTTTGTGAATGTGAAGTACCATGGAGCATTTTTATTAGGTTACAACTTGTTTGTCATTGCGAGCATGGCAGTTGAGAGTTTGTCATGCTCACTCAAATGTCTCGCTGATGGTGGCACGTGTTATTGGGTCATTCGGTTCCCTTCAAAATGGTTGAGCTGAGTGGGGCTGATGCACGCGTCATGCTCGTGAACGGGTGCCGTCAGTTGAGACTGGTCATCTCTTAGCTGCCAGTGACTTAATTCAATTTCTATTTTTTTTTTAATTAGTTTTTATTTTATTCTTTTAATTATTATTACTTATCTACATTGTGCTCACATATCAGAAGCGACAAGAAATATGTAACCAAGATTTATGTAACTCATAATATGATTTAAAAGAGTGTCCATGGAGTTTCTTGCACGTTCTTCTCCATAGAGATCTACGCTTTGGAACGTGCAATTTAGCTTCACTTGTATTTTTTTTTTGACTGACCGACATTTTGACAATTCAAAAGTGCCTGTAATTGGTCTATTTGAAATAAACGTTTCTGATTTCTGAGTGCTTAACAGTAAGCATCTGGCATACGTACCTAGATGCTAAAAACATCCTTAGTTACTAGCAAAATGGCTTCCGCCAAAATCGAACTAGGGATCTTCTAGCGTATGTCATTCACATCGGTCATTACCTTCAGTCTCATCAGCGATCTTGGCTAAGCACACTGCACCTTCAGCCATTCACATGAAAAGCCACGAAGAACCTCTCCTTGTCGATGCCAGCAGTCAAGCCACTACGCAGTGACGGATTAAGACTACTTGATGCCCTAAGCAATCTAAGCCTGTGGGCCCCCTAGTGGAGTAGGTGCGACAACAATAAAAACCAAAGCATAATTTATTTATTAGGGGTTAAAGTATGAAATTGCCGATTTGTACAGAAAAATTGAAATTCATTTTTTTTTTCATTTCACTTATTTATTTAATCAAAATAATTACCATTATTATATCTATACATTGCTGCCATCTAATAGGAAAGTTATTTATGCCTTTGCGATAGAACTCTAGTGATCTTGATTCGACAAACTGTGTGAAAGCATTTTGTACTGCCTCCTGAGAAGAAAACTTTTTATCAAGTAGAAAATTGTCCAAATCACGAAAAAAATGGTAGTCCGTTGGATCAAGATCTGGCGAATACGGAGGGTGACGAATGGTTTCTAATTGCAGTTCCTGTAGATTTAAAATGGTTTCTCGTGCTGTATGAGGTCTCGCGTTATCATGGAGCAATAATGGTGAAGATTGATTCTTGAGTCGGGGCTGTTTCACTGCTAGTTTTGCTATCATTGTTCGGAGTTTGGCACAGTAGACATCTGCCGTTATTGCTTGACCAGATCGGAGAAAGCTATAGTGAATAACACCATGCTGAGACCACCAAACAGTTACCATTATCTTTTTATTGGTAAACTTTGCTTTAGGACACTGTTACGGCGTTTGACCTGGGGGGCTATTGGCTAACTTTTTCAATAACAGTTGACAACTAGCATTCGTTGCACACTAAACTTAGTTGTCAACTGAAAATTTCATAAAATTGGTATTACGTATCACAGAAGTGACTAACAAACTACGGTGGAAATGTGGTGAATTATAAAAAAATACGGTGCCTATTGTGACCACTTAAAATTTTATCGACTATTATACAGCTTCAAAAGCTTACACAATCGCAATTTTAAAAGTATCGATACAATAACATCTGTCAAAACGTGTTACGGTGGCTATCAAAGGCACCAGTGGCTAATGACGTCACTGCAGTTATTCACTGAAGATAGGCAATACGAAACTAGCTGTTTGACAGTTCAATGATGCACATTGTTAACAAGTGATCATCACTTGAACTGTCAACAGAGTTACGCAATAGCCCCGCAGGGGTCAGCCATTGTATTTTTCGCTTACGGTTATCGTAAAGAATCCACTTTTTATCACATGTCACAATTCGATCCAATATTTCTTCATTTCTGTATCGATTCAACGTGCAACACAAGTTTCAACACGCGTTTCTTTCTGCAGATCAGTCAAATCATGAGGCACCCATTTTTCATATTTTTTTATTGTTGGTAAGGTTAAACCATGCCGCTAATTCCTGGGTAGTTTGGCTCGGATCGGCTTCCATCATCTCTTTCAATTCATTGTTATTCACCTGTGTGGGCGGTCTTCCACGTGGTTCGTTCTTCAAATCAAAGTTTCAATCACGAAAGCGTTTAAACCAAAATCGCACGGTGCGTTCATTAGCAGTCCCCTCTCCAAACGCAACTGATGACTATTGCGAGCTGTTTCTGCCGCGTTAGTTCCGCATCGGAACTCGTATTAAAAAATCAATCGAATTTTCGAAGTATCCATCTTTCTTGTCTAAGCTGAATAAAAAACAACTGAAAGTCGATAATCGAATGTTGCACATTTTTTAACCGACTACCAAAAAAAGAGGAGGTTATCAATTCGGTTGTATTTTTTTTAATGTTTGTTACCTCAGAACTCCGTCGTTTATGGATTGATTGGCAATTTTTTTTTCCCCTTAGAGGATATGCTTCCAAATTGGTCTCATTTTTTTTCAAAATCCAGTTTTCATGATGAATCCATGAGGAATCGAGGGAGCTCCTCAAATATTATAGGCAACCATATACTTATTTTACTATTTTCATCGAGGACTTAAGCATTTACAGTCAAAAAGTAACATTTGACGAAGTGGATCTGATGATGGAGACGGAAAGTAGAAGGTAGACACAGGAACTTCATAATAAAACAATATAACCTAGCAGTGTTTGGGTTAATTGGAAATATCATGAGAATTGTCATATTTTGGGGGCTGAGTCACCCGCGTCCGTAGGAGAATACCCATAGATAGGCCCTTCACGTGGTCCCCGGGTGGTGCTAATCAGGTGACATTAACTGGTGGTAGGTTTCGACCGATGGCTTGTGACCACCCACTAGGCAAAGACGTACCGCCAAGCGGCCTAGCCGTGTTCCGGTACGATGCCCAGTGTAGCCAATTTAGAGGAGTTGGGTCGAAGTGGCGGTTCTAATGTATGCAGACCAGCCGGACCCGCGCTGGTATTGTCGGCTTACATGTCGGGAGACTAGTCGCGGAGGGTAGCGGGATCCGAGGCACGGTGCACCGCTGGCCGACCGCAGTTAGTTGGGGGCCCAAGTAATGTGCTAGCCACACATGAAAGGCTGCCCCGCCAACTGACGAATAATCCCGGAATGCACCATCGTGCTGGTTGGCGACCAGATGAGAGGGCCCGATGGTCATTTCCGGGGGGAGCTCGGGCGTCCCCGCAGTCTCCAGACTAGTGCCCCAATGATGCTGTCCTACCAGTGCGTGACGAAGGTTAGCAGCATGGAACTCCATTTCACTTCTTTCTTCTCTCCTACCTCACTCTCAATATGCCAAGGTTGAAAAAGAGAAAAGTTAAACAGCGGCTGCACTCCCTCTCACTTAAAGTGCACCTCAGCAATATTAGAGGTCTGCACTCCAATCTCGCAGCAGTCCATCATCACCTGGAGACTGAAAAACCTTCCCTCTTTTTCCTTTCGGAGACGCAGATAAGAAGTCCGTCAGACGTGTCGTACCTCCCTTACCCAGGGTTTACCCTGGAGCACAATTTTAAACCACACGCTGGTGTGTGTTTGTACGTCAGGGACGACATCTGCTATCGGCGTCTCCGCAACCTTGAAGATTCCAGTTTCTCAACGCTTTGGGCTCTGGTGGACACAGGCATGGATAAAATTATCTATGCTTGTGTCTACCGTTCGCACAGTGGTGATCAGGAGACGACCAGGCTCACACAGTATCTTAGTGAGGCGGCGGATGCGGCTCAGCAGAGGTACCCTTCCGCACAACTGGTGTTACTGGGGGATTTTAATGCCTACCATCAGGAGTGGCTTTTCCCATACCGGTGCACAGACCATGCTGGTCGAGAGACGCGAAAGCTTGCGCTAGCGTTAAATTTCACCCAGCTGGTCCAGGGAGCTACGAGGGTGCCGGATGTTGATTCGCACACGGCCAACTGCTTGGACCTTCTGCTGACAACAGATTCAGACCGCTATTCAGTGTCGATATCATCACCGTTAGGTAGTTCCGACCACTGTCTGGTGAAATCTGTATCAGTCTACTCTCCGCCCGATCCCTGCCCTAGAGGCACCAGGCGGGTTTGGCGATATAGGTCAGCAGATTGGAATGGCATGCGATCTTTTTTCGCATGTTATCCTTGGCAGCCTACTTGCTTTTCTTCGGATGATCCATCGTCGTGCGCAGATGCTGTGACAGATGTGTTGCGGCGGGGGATGGAGTATTACATTCCATTCTCTGACGTAACAATGTCTGGCCAGGATCGCCCTTGGTTTGGTGCGGAGTGTGATCGCGCTAACGCGCTTAAGCACACGGCATACCAGGCATGGGCCGACGCTCGGACGCATAAGGCGAGTGACGTGAGTCAGAAGAAGAGAGCCTTCAACAGAGCTGCCAAGTCTTGCAAGAAGGTGATGCGGAGGTCTCGGTTCAACCACATTAGCCGCATCGGGAACAAACTCGCATCATACCCTGCTGGTAGTAAGGCGTTTTGGTCCCTGGCTAAGTCGGTTGAATCGAACTTCTGCCGTCCCTCACTACCGCCACTGCTGAAACCCGACGGGTCGCTGGCCCATACCGCTGAGGAGAAAGCAAATTTGTTTGCCTCTCTCTTCGCGGAATCTTCGCGTCTAGATTCTGGTGACGCGCGGCCCCCTGTTAATCCTGATGGTTGCAAGACAAGTATGTCGGATATTCGCATCCATCAGAAGGACGTCCGTAGGGTGCTGCGTAACCTTGACGTGAACAAGGCTAGCGGTCCAGACGGGATACCGGCAATTGTTGTGAGAACGTGTGCGCCTGAACTGTCTCCGATCCTGACACGCCTATTTAGACTTTCATTTGAGGCTGGAAAAGTGCCGATTGCATGGAAGCAAGCTAACGTACAGCCCGTGCCCAAAAACGGTAGTCGGGCTGACCCAGCTAACTACAGGCCAATCTCAGTAACGTCCATTCTCTGTAAAACTATGGAACGTGTACTCAACACTAAGCTCCTGGCATACCTAGAAGCTAATGACATCCTAAGTGACCGACGATACGACTTTCGCCGAAATCGGTCAACTGGTGATCTTCTAGCGTATGCCATCCACATCTGGAGTGAGGCCATCGAGAAACACGGGGAAGCGCTTGCCGTCTCCCTCGATATCTCGAAGGCTTTCGATAGGGTCTGGCACGAAAGCCTTATTAGTAAGCTTCCTTCTTTCGGATTACCTGCTGGTTTGTGTGCTTGGATTGCAGACTTCCTGAGTGATCGGTCCATCCGAGTAGTCATCGATGGTTGCTCGTTCGGTCAAATGGCCATTAATGCCGGGGTCCCTCAGGGGTCAGTGCTCTCGGCAACATTGTTCTTGCGGCACATAAATGATCTGCTTAAGCCCGGTACCTTTGGGTATGCAGACGACAGCACTGTTGCTGAGAGTTACATATCCAGCGCGCAGGCTAGTGGGTCACAGATCCAGTCTCTCCGAGAGGCTATGGTCGAGCGCTTGAACTTGTCCTTGGAGGCAGTCTCTGAATGGGGCGATGCCAATTTGGTCAAGTTCAATGCTGCTAAAACCCAGGCGTGTCTATTTTCCGCTAAAAGAAGCCAATTCAGCCCTGCTCCAACTTTCCGGGGCGTAACCGTGCCAATAACCGACCATCTTGATCTCCTTGGTGTTACGCTGACGTCAACACTCAACGGCACAAAGGCTCAACTGGCAGCAAGCCGCATCGAAGCAAAGCTGGGAATCCTCGCGAAGGTCAGACGGTACTTCACGCCGGAACAGCTGCTCAAACTTTATCAAGCGCAAGTTCGATCGTGTATGGAGTACTGCTCTCATCTTCGGGACGGATCTGCCCGATACCAGCTTGATGCACTTGAGGCAATAGAGAGGCGAGCCAGGAAGATCATTGGCAATGATGCACTCGTTGAGTCGAGGCTTCAAAGTCTTGAGCATCGACGCCGAGTTGCTAGCCTGTCGGTTTTCTACCGGTTGCATTTTGGGGAGTGTGCGTCGGAATTGCATAACCTAATTCCGCCTAGCCCGTTCCATCATCGGACCACCAGGCGTACGGCAATGCGCCATCGGTACATGGTGGACATCCCACCTATACGCACGAAACGTTTTGAGAACACATTCATAGTGCGTACAGCTAAGGAGTGGAATTCCTTGCCGGAATCTGTTTTTCCTGATGGCTACAACCCGGGAATCTTTAAGTCAAGAGTGAATAGGTTACTTCTAGGTAAGCGCGCTCCATCGTTGACCGCATCGTCGCTTTCCATCAGGTGAGATAGCGGTCAAGCGCGAACCTATCAAGAATAAAAAAAAGGCACTCTGGTTATAAGTGTGTCGCAACTAAAAAGTGTGAAATAAAAAACTTAAAAAAAAAATCGGAAGTCGGTGTTAAATAAGAAACAAAAAATACCGAGAAACACCGACTTCCGAAATTACAGTTATTTTGATTCTTTTAGTGTTTTTTTTAGTGTAGTCGGTTATTATTATTTTTTTTAAAAGAACTTCATAGGTACCTACTATGTGAAAAAAGTTTCACTCAAAAATCTAAAACCATGAAAGTATTATGTCAATTCGAAGTACCTATTACAATAAAACGGCAATTTCATACTTTAACCCCTATTACTACGTATGCACAGAAGCCGGCCGGCACAATTACTCAAAAAACAAAACATTTGATTGACACAGATTTGCGGCAGGGCCGCGGGGTAGGGGTGGTTTGTGATTGGCTAATCGCAATTCTGGTGCATTTGAATTGCCGAATGCACTAGCGGGCAGCGAGTGAGCAAGTGGGAGCGGGGTTATGACTCTAGGTCGGACTCTGTGTCAACTTAAAACCCGCGAATTTTCAAATTAGTCCTAGAAACTTTTTTTGGTGTGGTCTTTGGTGACATGAGAGTGAAACGTGATGCCCTAAGGACGGATTTTTTTTGTGCTTCTTCAGGTGCCCCCCAGACGTGATGCCCTAGGCAATTGCTTAATTTAATTAAGGGTTAATCCGTCACTGCCACTACGTCGCACATCACCTTAACTCACTGAGGCATCATGCCGACTCACAGGGACAGCACCCCCCGACTCACTGGGGCATCACCGCAGACAGTTCAGACTCACCGAGAACTACCTATGCGACTTTCGATTCCGCCCCACTGGAACCAACCTACCACTGGCCTGGCAAGCATCAGGAAGCATCAAAAACCATCGATCTTCGATGTGTGTTCCGTGTCATTGGATCGCATCGCAGACTTTCGAGGGATCGACGGATCCGAGTGGTAAATGATGGTTATTATTAATATCCAGTCAATTGGATATTAATAATAACGATTCTATATTTCCAGGTTACTAAGGACCATGGATACTATACCTACACAGAAATAACACATAGAAAAAAATAATAAACCAAGTACACATTAATACAATTTTATTAGGGTTCCGTACCTCAAAAGGAAAAAACGGAACCCTTATAGGATCACTTTGTTGTCCGTCCGTCTGTCTGTTTGTCAAGACCTTTTATATCGGGAACACGTGAAGGTATCGAGTTGAAATTAAAACCATATACTCAGGTCTGTGGACTCCTGAAGCTGTAAAAAAAATCAAACTTGAAAAAAGATACTTCGGTTTATGCGGCAAAAAACGTACATTTCGGCACTCTCGAGGACATCAAAATTCATAGGGTACTTCCCGTTGACCCAGAATCCTGAAATTTGGCATAAAGCAAGGTCTTATAGCACAAGTGTAGGAATAAATCTGTAAACTGTAAATTTGTTGTTACGTAACAATTTTTTTTTTTCTATTCGGAAAAATCTTTCGAGACTCCATTCCGTAATTGAACTATTTAATTTACATAGGTAAGTTTTTAAACGAAGGGCTGTTAGGTATTCTTCAATTGTTTTGGTTGCCACTCATGTTATGCTGGGTAGCAACAACGACAGCCGAGTAAGCACGTGACGCGGGTGACGGACGGGGAACTTAGGGAGAGCGGGACGCATTTGTGTACATAGTCTCTGTTTTTTTTTTCGGGTGGGAAAATCATCTAATGACATCCCGCGCTCTTGGGCGGAGCGAGAGATAGTGTCAGACTTTTACTGACTAAAAACCCACTCCTGTTCCTTCTTTGCCATTTTTCCAGAACCCCGGGTATCTCTTCCGCATCACCCATGGCCCCAGTAGGCTTCGACCCTGCTGCGCCCCTACGGTTGCTGACATCTCCTTGAGGCGCGCGTGGAACACTACGCGCCGCCGACGACTTGGGCTCGTTACCGGACGATCGGAAGGCGAGCCACCCATTACTCGCCGTCCGCAAGTCCGCGCCTACGGTGGCCGGAAATCGGGATCGGTATCCCGGCGGCGGTTAGGGCGTGAGGACCGTTGCCTCACGCGATCGGCCGCCTCCTTTGCTAGCATTACTGCTTCGCAGAAGGAGGCAACCGCCTGCCACTCCTCCACGCTCCGGACCATGGCCTGTACCAAGGCCCGGCGCGAGAGATTTCTGCCGCCGATCGCCCCCACAAGGACACGGCGGTGCTCTGCCCAAGCGGGGCACACCTCTACCGTATGCTCCACCGTGTCCTCCGGGCGGTCCACACAATGGTGGCACCCGGCCTGTGTACATGGTCTACGGTGATTTTTTGAATCCGGCTTGTTTGTAAGCGTGGAAGTCGTCGAACGTACGCACGAGACAGTTCGTGATGACTCTGGAAAACAGCGAGTAGACATGGCTCAAAAGTGAGATGGGCCTGTAATTCCTAAACAGGGCATTGTCGCCCATCTTAAAGAGTACCACCACACCTCTTTCATTAACTAGAGAGTTGAGCTTTTGTTCTTATTTGTACGGTGAGTTTTGAAAAACTTAGACTCGACCGTATGGAGTTTCCACGAACCCATCGCTGTATTTGTCCACGGAGCTTCCTAGGCACTCGAAACGATTGTACGAGTTCAAGCTGAAAACTCCCAGAGTTTTGTATTTGAATCTGTGCTGGACGGAGCGTAGACTTCATCTGTCGTGACCTTTGAATTACGAGACTCGGGGAACTGAACGATTTACATAGATATGTTTGTACGGAACCCTCAGTGCGCGAGTCCGACTCGCACTTGACCAGTTTTTTATTTATTTAAAAAGTATAATCAATATGTTTGGTTACAAAACTCTTCAGCCCACAAATAACTGTCTTATTATCTGAGGATGGAACGGGTTTGGTGAAATTTATCAATTATCTGTAGGTAGGTAGATACCTACAGTATGTTTCAACCGCGCGGCCATGACATAAAAAGAAAAACTATGCCAAGACTGTAAAAATTTTAAAAGTCGATTCCCAAAACCATAAATTTCTCAAAGTTATTGACCCTAATTAGAGACAATAGAAAGACTATGAGAGCGAACGCCTGGGGTTTAATGAATTTAGGTATTTATATTCACTGACTATCATGAATTTTACTGCACTCGATTTAAGTCTGGCTGTAGGTAATTAAGTTATAAAAATCGAAAAATAGTAATTAAACATTAATTTTATTATACGGATATTCGGAGGTCCGACGGTACTTCACACCTGGACAGCTTCTAATGTTATACAAAGCACAGGTCCGATCGTGTGTGGAGTACTGCAATCACATATGGGTTGGTGCTGCAAAATGCCATCTAGCAGCTTTGGACTCAGTGGAAAGGCATGCGAAGAGGCTAATTGGGGATCCAGATTTGGTTAAGTCCAATCTACAAAGCCTCGAGCACAGGCGCAGGGTAGTCTATCGGTATTTTACAGGTTGCATTTTGGAGTGTGCGCGGAAATTGCATGACTTGCAAAATCAGCTGTTCAGTACATTAGGCAAACATAAATGTACTGAACAGCTGATTTTTTTTCGCGATTTCCGGTTGGTTCGCATAGTAAAAGTTGTTGGTTATCATGAACACAATCACGTGTTTAAGTATCGTACACTAATTACCAGTCACCCTATATAGTGATATTAAATAATTAATTGTAGTGTAAACAAATAAGTTATTAAAAAAATTATTATACCATGTCATAGATCGTAAATGCGTTCAATTAATAAGTCTAAAAAAAAAACAAAAATGCCTCATATATTATCCTAAACTAACACGTTTAATATCTCCAAAAACGGCTAAAAATGACAGTTTTGAGATTACTTTTCTTGAATGAAAACTTACAGCAATCGTGTTTTTTTTTGGGCCATGCACTAGTCAATGTTATCATTTTTTTTTTAAGTAAAATGTAAGTTTACCATACACGGTTTAACTACTATCTGATATCTCGCATCTGCGTAGACCGTCGACCGCTAGTTTTAAAAACGGCTTGGATAAGAACTGTTCTAATGGGAAAACTATACGATCATTTGAAAATGTATTTGGATCATAAACTAGATTATGAAATTCCCAATAGTATGACGTCAATATCTTATCTAGAAATTAAACACATTATTGTTATATTGTCCGTCGGAAATCATTGATTTTGGCTTCTGCGTAGTTTTAACGGATGAATGCTCTTAACATTATCACCATCACCACTGATGAACTATAGTAAATACCATAGAAATATAAAAAACAGGAGAAGTGGCAAGGGGGCGTGTGCATGTCCACGCGACTTGCGCAAAAACGGCATACACGGGCAAATGGCCGTCAGTTATAAACTTGGGAGATTCGCGATACGTGATCGTAAACAAATTTAAAATGCCGTGTTGTGCAGTGGTTTCTTGCAAGAACCGAAGCGATAAGAGAAGCCTGGGTCATCACAGAATCTCTTACCATATGTAATTACAAGTTTAATACTATATTTATCTTTAAAATCAGTAATTCAGTAAAAACAACAAATCTTCTAATATCCCTTGCTGCTACTACGTTAGTTTTGTTTTCAAATATTAAGGCGACTGTATTACTCATACAGTAAATACATCGCTCTTTTACCACTACCTAATTTCAACGCTCAGTAACTGAACAAGCAATGTAAAAATAACATAACGGTACTTTATCAATGCAGTAGCGGTGAGTTAATGATGTGCCTGTATGATCTAATAATGTAGACTATCGACAATAATATCGATTGGTTGGATGTCCGAAGTGAAATAATGTAAATATTTTTATTTATTTTACAGAGTAGTAGAGAAATACGTAAGCAACTGTCGTAAAGTAAGTTGGTTAAATTGTAAGTTAATAGACGGAGGACAATTATTTGGTTTGGGTTATCATAAGATATCGTTTTATTTCCTTGCTTTTTCTGATTTTGATATTTTCACTTCCTTCTTAGTCTTCAAAAGCTTCGAAAGCTCTATAATAATGGGCATGATTCTGGCAGAATATATTAGATGATCAAACGAACTTACCTGTGATGTTCGATCATTATTATACGTAGCTTCGTTCGAAGATATATTATAATTAACCATGCAGCTTCCGCTTGCGCTAGGCGAACCAATCGCAGCTTTTCAGAGCCTAAAAGCAAAAACAAAACGCACCGTATCCGAGCGAGTATCTGTCAGTAACGTCAAATGTCATTCTTTCAGAGTTAGAGATAAATCTTAAGTTTTGCTGGGTAGGGTAGGGAGGGTTCCCTATATCTTCGAACGAAGCTACGTATAATAATGATCGAACATCACAGGTAAGTTCGTTTGATCATCTATTATACTGCATTCGTTCGAAGATATATTCATTTAAACATGCAGATGTTAAGAGTCAACTTAAAGCAAAATTAAGATTTTTAATATCAAACAAATATATTTCAGGAACCAAAATCTCTTAGGCACTTATTAGGCTCTTAATATAATGGTAATATGAGACAATCAGTCTTTTTTGACATACTTACCTATACATTTTATATTATATAAGTATATGTATATGTCTATTTTTTTTTTATAATTATTTTAAACATATTAACCTTTTGAGTGCGTAATTAGAGACACAATAGCAAAACAATGGCGCGCGAACGCCGGCGCCAATGCGGGGATCAACAGCTTAAGGCATTTATAAGCAAATATTTTGTTCAGCATTAAGCACAGCATGAGCAAATTCAGATGAATTGTTGGAAATAGGTATATTATAAAATTTTGCAAAAGTTGAAGAACTGTTTGTTCAGCCGTTTGCTTAATTACATCTAATGATACTCCCCTAGCTTTAGCAGTCGACGTGGATGCATGTCTTGTACTATGCCCTGAAAAAACGCTAATATCTATGCCACACATAGAGAAAGTATATATTATATATATATTATTATTATCCATCTACTAATGGTAGACGAAGAAATTGGCTTGTGTGGGTTATTCAAAGAGAGTATTAAATGAGTATTATCTTCCCTAATACTCTTGAGTGTATCTAATGTAATAAAATAAAGTAGTGTCAGGGAAGATTTCAGGTTTTGCCGTGCATTTTCGTTACAGAAAATGGCTCTATTTTTGTATGTTGACTAAAACAATAAAAATAATTTTAAAAAATACTAAAATAAAGGTAAATAAGAGGTTCGGTCCGCTGCAACCAGAACCAGATGTTTTTATAGTGTCTAGGATAGAAATGTTTACACCGGTTTCATTAACTATAATATTGGGTATTTTTATAAATGATAAATCTGTGCTACTTGGGCTCTGCTAAGTGCAAACCAATTCACTAACTTTGTAGACAATTTCATTTTTATAGAAACCTTAACATAATCTCTGGATGTGATCATTACGACCAATTTATGAGTCTATTAATTTATTAATTGGTATAGACTGTGTGAATAAGTGAGATCCTATAAATAACATTGAATTGAGGCATTATTTGGAAGGTAACCTAATGTAACCTCTATGGCTGATGGAATAACATCATGTCAATATTCTGGAAATTAGTGTAAGGAGGTGTGTAAGATGACACTCTTTAAAAGAGGAATGGAATAGTTTTTTATTGAGTACCTATAAAGACTAACAGCTTGAAAAAACTAACATTGTTTTCAATGGTGGACAAGCTTGTGAAGGTCAATATGACATTACCTTTTCATTTTTGCCTTCCCAATATTGGGCTAAATGGAGGAAAGAACACATAAAAGAAATAAATTATCATGTTCAGAGGCAGTAAAAAACATCTAATTAAATGTATTTTGAATCTGGTATCCAGGAAACACAGGCATCACATTTATGTATTACTTGTAGAAGGGAAAAGATCAATCAGTTTGACCAAACTGAGACACAATATACCTACTAAAATGTAGAGATATTCTGTTCCCACTCTATGTTAGATGTATGAGATTGTTAATTGGTCTCTTTGTTGTCTTTTGAATCCATATATGAAGCAAATAGACAAATCTAATTATTTTCACACCATATTTGCTCCATATTTCTGGCTATATTATTTAATTGTTGATACCGTATTCCTCCCATTCGGTTTATATAAGATACAGCAAACTATTATCAATCTCACACAAAATGTGTAAGTGCTCATGTTTAACAAAATAGAATTTTTAAAGGTAAAAAATGTGAAGCAGTTCTAAATAATTTATGTGATAATTATAATTTTTTATCCTTTTTCCAGAATCCATGGACTTCTGTTATCACTACAATTGCGCCCCCCCCCCCCAGTTCTTGTTGCATCATTGTAGGTCTAGTTTGATGATTGGATGAATTTTTATTTTGAATCTTAGTTGCCTTTACTTATAACTAAGTATTTATGTTCTAATTTTAGTATAGAACCAACCAACAACAAATGTTGTTGCAACAAAATAATGCAACAGTTGATGTACCTATTAAGTGAGTAATCTCTCATAAGCTAAGAAACTTGTTTCTGTAAATATTTTTAAGGGATTTACAGAAACAACATTTTTTGTATGTGACATCAGTCATTGTATAAGTGTCATATATAAAATCTAAATAATTAACATGATTGGGATGGCGTATTTTGTAAAAAAGGAGTAATTGTTCCTTGAATATTTTTCAACCTTTTATTATATAATAGTAGGCTAGTATGAATAGTGTAGTGTGTATAGTAGTAGACTATATAGTCTGAACCAATACACAAAAGGATGATGTACATACTGATTTGTGAACTTTTGATCATAGATATACATGTAACTACCACTATCAAAAATGCATAATGTGTAAAACAAATCCCATTTGGGACAGCAATAGACTCTTTTTAAATGATCATAATGAAATAATAGGTATCTCCTGTGATCTGGATTCAATTTTTGCCATAAGATCTCCTGGGTACACTAGAGCTACCGCAGTGATCTTACATCTTATAAATTTGGATGTGTGAACCAATTTGTTCAGGGGTATAAAGGTTTCAATAAACCTCCCTTCTCCATCCCTGTTGGGAAACCAAAAAATATCTTGGATATAAGTTGATTCCCACACGGTTTCCATGGGGAATTTGTGCTCAATGGCAGTAAATTATGAATGGTTTTATACATAAATATGCATTCATCTTGGCCCCTGATCTTGAAGATCCTGATTGATCACTTGTAAAACCATTTTTGTTTTGAACCGTTGAATTTTGGTTGATAAGTTATGGAAGAAAAAATGCACTTACCGAACATCCACAGATGTGTTTCAAAATTGGGGCATTACCACAAATCCTCTATCAACGAGGTAGGGAATGGGCTAATCTGTAAGCATGACTAACCTCTAATTTCAACCATGAGCCTGTGGTGAAACTTTTTGTGTTCTAGCATACACTGGATGTGTTGCGAGAATTGCTTGGTTATAGTTTAATATGAGGACTGCAGTTACTTTCGTCCAGGCCTAGGTATTATTCTTTGCTGGTTGTACCAAGATGGACCATTCCCGTTTCCCTGACGGGTTACAGTTGAAGATTAGGCTGGCTTCATAATAAGCTTGCTGCTTCTGTGGCATGTCTTTAGGACTTTAAATGTTCTCTGTTGAAGTATTCCCATGCAGGTAGTCGTCTCTATCAACATGTTTAACAATATCTTTGTTTATGTGAAGTGCAAATCTATTAAAACTCTTCCAGTATCAATCAACTTTGAAAATTAGTTTCAGCCTATTTATGCCATCATTGCTGTGAAGCTTAGATAGGGTCTGATTCCCAATCCCAACTGATTCTGTTCTGATTTAATCTTTTTGTATCAGTATATTCTTGTATTATCAGTGAATTACTGACTGAGGCAATAATCTCTATATTATTTTAAACAGTTATTACACACATTTTTATCTAGTTTTTGTTCATATTCCTTGAGTATTTCCAAAAATGGTATTCTAGATGTGGGTTAAGTCATTCATTAAGTCAGGCCATTAAATCATTTGGTTTTGTAGATATAAATACTGTAATACTTCAAGAAATATAGTAACCGGTTCAACGACTAGCTCAGATGCTAGTTCAGGAAATGTTATACTCAAGTCTGTAACAGTTGGGGTTGTGCCTGTTGAAGCCGATGATGATACAACAGATATCTAGTTTAATGTCCACTTCTTGAGGATCATCCTAAATACAAGGTCTAAAAACCTAAAACTATTGACCCTGTTATGGTACCAAAGTGTACCTAGGCAAAGCCTTTCGGATTTTATCAAAAGGTAATGACCATTGTGCATTCATCTCGTAAACACCACGAGTAAGCGGATCACGTCAATGCATCTCGTACATCACCCGTGTCCATGTACCAAAAGTAAAGATCATCGTGTGTTCATCTCGTAAACACCACGAGTAAGCGGATCACGTCAATGCATCTCGTACATCACCCGTGTCCATGTACCAAAAGGTAAAGATCATCGTGTGTTCATCTCGTAAACACCGCGAGTCAGCGGATCGCGCCAATGTATCTCGTACATCACTCGCGTCCATAGGTACAATATTCAAAATCCATTTCACTTGCACTGTAGATAACTTTCCTGACGAAGCTTTTCAGGTTACCCCCAAAGGTGTGGAGCAAAAAACAATCTCGTATGTTTATCTCGTAAACATCCCGAGTCAGCTGAACGCGTCAATGCATCACGTGCACAACCCGCGTCAGTAGGTATATTCATATTTCGAAACCCATTTGATTTACAGTCTTACACTGATAATGTACCATGGCAAAGCCTTTAAAGTTATGGAACAAGGAAACCAGCTCGTGTGTTCATCTCGTAAACACCCCGAGGAGTTTGATCGTGTCAATGCATACAATTATTTGGGTTAAGTACGTGAAACTCTTACTTCACTGAATAATCTAATAGATAAATCTATTACTTCACCTGGAATCAAAGAATTAAATAGAGATAGGACAGGTGACGTACTATGTTATCGTCGTTTCGTCCTTTTTTCAAACTTTTCATCATATGAAGATAGTATTTGATATCTTTTCGTTTTGGCATAGTTCATTACAAATTATACAAGCACTATGCTCTTATTTAATTACTTAAATTGGTAAAAAAGCAAATAAAACACAACGTAAAACGTATTGGTTGCCGCGCAAACGTATGGAATGACATTTGACGTTACTGACAGATACTCGCTCGGATACGGTGCGTTTTGTTTTTGCTTTTAGGCTCTGAAAAGCTGCGATTGGTTCGCCTAGCGCAAGCGGAAGCTGCATGGTTAATTATAATATATCTTCGAACGAATGCAGTATAATAACGACTTTATTTGTTATGCATGGGTGTGTGTTGTATTTCATATATTTAACAAGCTCTGTACTATTTTTTTTGTAACAAAAGCCTTTTACATGGTCAGTACTACTTCAACCGTATATGGCTTGGTGCTGCAAACTGCCATCTAGTAGCTTTGGACTCAGTGGGAAGGCGTGCGAAGAGGCTAATTGGTGATGAGATTTGGTTAAGTCAAAGCTGCAAAGCCTGGTAGAGTAGCCAGCCTGTCGGTATTTTACAGGATGCATTTTGAAGAGTATGCGCGGGAATCGCATGACTTAACTCCGCCATCATCTTTCTACCATCGGACAATCCGATGTTCGGCGAGTTTCGACAACGTAAGGGTGGCCCTTACGTTGTTGAAACTTCTACAGTCCAGACTAAGCGTTTCGCCTCGTCGTTTATACCGCGTACATCGAACGACTGGAACAATTTGCTTATTGCGTTCTGATTATATTTTGGGTGTCTTCAAGGCTAGATTGAATAGGCTCTTAATAAACTAATGCGTATCACCATCAACGATTGCATCACTGCTTACCATTAGGTGGGATCGCAGTCAAGCACTAGTTTAGGTATATTATTTTAAAAAAAACACGATAAACGAGCTATGAGCTTGAAATTTGGTGATAATGTTTGTTATTACTTAAGTTTTACTAAAATATTAGTAAACCAAATCATTTTTTTTTAAATTTGGTACGGAACTTAAAATGTGCGAAAAATAGGCCTCGCGTGTGAAATTTTTAGTGTTGGACATGAGGTTCTAAAATTCTGTATAATGGCCTAATTAATATAATTAATTATAAAATAAAATTAATTTAAAAAAGCCTAATTAGTTACAAAGTAAAATAAAGGTTTTTGAGTTTTATGAAAACAATTTTCATTGTTCTATTATTAATATATTATTTTCTGGACATATTGATTTTTATTTCATTTATATTTGTGACCAAAAAAAATAGCATAACAAAAAATGGAATTTCGATAACTTTTCTATTTAGTCAATCACTAGCGTAAATGTAAAATAAATTGCTTTTGCACAGCACATCGACTTTTATTTGTGTGTAATTTGTATGGTGCATGGAAAATACACGCTGTGGTCAAAGACAGAAGGTTTATAATTGACTGTGTAGTATGGACTGATTTATGAATTGCGGATGTGTGCGCGACTGCGTAACTATTGCTGCATGTGTAGTAGTGTCGGCGGTGGTAGGGAAACTGGAGACATCGTGTTCCGGTCAGTTCCGGTACATTTTTTACTAGTTAACATATCTCCTCCTTTTCCTTTCTTATATCTATGGTAAATACGAAGTACCTATGTTTGTTTAGGTTTCATTAGCGAGAGAGTTAAATCAACCAAAAAAATATTTAGACAGGTTAAACTTGATTCTACTATTATCGATATCCGTGACTATAATCTATGTATTAGTTTGTTTTAATGAATTTTTTTTTATGTTTACTAGGTACCTACTCATATGATGAATTCGAGAGGCCCAAAATGCTGCCTTGGCTCACGGTGTAATGTGGGTCGGATTCAAACCCATTATAATCTTGTATATGTACTGCTGTGTACCCTGCATATAGCTCGCGAAGAATTGCAATAGATGTGGTGTGCAGCCAACTTCATTAATAAAATATCGTTATCGACAGTATCGAAAGCTTTTTTAAAATCAAAATAAGCAGCATCGACCTGCCCACCAGCATCTACAGCCGGCACCACTTGCGTCATAAAGTTCATTAGATTGGTGGCAGTTCTGCGCGCCGGCCGAAATCCGTGCTGCGCGTCAGCAGTGTCCACTCACCTGCTCGCACCGCTGTATGGCGGACTCGAATACCTTAGCCGGCGTCGATAGCACGGCCACTGGTCTATAACCAGTTATGTCCGATCCTGCCCTACCTTTGGGTACTGGAATGACTTGCGTGAGCTTCCATTGAGTGGAGAACGTGAATGAAGACACAATATTAAAAAAATATAAAGTAGCTGATTTCGACACTCAAAGGAATCAAAATTCAAAGAGTACTTCCCATTGACCTAGAATGCTGAAATTTGGCGATAATAACGAATAAAGAGCTGCCCACAACACAAAAGCTTCGAAAAAAGTTAAAAGTTGATATTAATTTGAATGGCTCTGAGTGCAATCTGCGCAACAAATGACCTAGGCTTCTGGTGGAAAACATACAGCCGAACATACAACCTCCTTCTTTTTGAAGTTGGTTGAAATAACTGTTATTATTGAAATCCTTAAAATAACGTTTAATTTAGTGTTCCCGCCTATGAAACCTAACAATAACCAAAATACTTTTGATGTATAGTAAACTTCAGAAGCTTTACATCATATCATTTATAACGCCTAATATACTTCACGAATTCCTTTTGCTGTTTTTGATTATTTTTAAAACAGACATTTGTTTAAAAATAAATTATGTCACTTACCATAGATTACTAATAAAATAATCATAAAAGTAGTCGACCATTTTTTTTTCACGAAGTGTAGCATGCGAGAACTTTCCCCCACCACGCCAAATCCTTGCCATTTCACTTGAACCTCATCACGTCTTGATGGCTGAACGAATTTCGATGACACGTGGCACACAGGTAGACTTCGTTCTGGGAATATATTCCCTTGAGATAATTTTCAAGCGGACGACGCCGCTGCAGCTGCCTTCAGCTAGTAATTAATATTTCCATTTACGCACAATTCTTTACTTATATTTAAAATTTTCCGTTAAAATATTGGTAGTTCATATTGGTATGAACAGTTGAACGTTGAACACAACACATATCACAAATCCCATTCAAAAGAAGGGAAAAATATAAGGATGTCTCTTTATCGAAGCAGTTAAGCTGAAATAAAAGCCTCTTTAAAAAAAAATCTTTCATTTTTTCAGAAAATATAATAAACAATCAAAACATAATAAACTTTTATCGAACTATACAACAGAGAAAGGAGATTTAAAAATAAAAAGATACCGTTCGTATCGTCCAATTATAATAATATATCTAGCTATGTATATGGTATGTACAGTTAGAAGATCAGCATGAGCGCTTGTCGGGCGCGGGAGGCGGCGCGGGCTCGGGCTCGGGCGCGGGCGCGGCCGCCGGCGGCTCGCGCAGCTTGGCGCGCGGCCGCCACGCGTCCAGCAGCGCCTCCACGCGCTCCTCCGTGGGGCCCCAGCGCGCGTGCCCGGCCGCGTTCTGCAGCCACACCACCACCGTGCCGCCGCCCCATCTGAAGTACACCTCGTTCCTGTGACATGTCACGTGTTATGTGGGCTATGTGCGAATTTCCAGCCTCTGCTTAGTGACCACTCTTACCCCGTGTCCTAATATAAGAGTACCTATGTCGCGCAAATATGCGATTAACGAGTACGAAAAAATTATCGCAACGAGCGCGTATTTGCGCGACGATCATTTGTGTGTTGGGTAAAGACACGATTACCTACACAACTTTAGTGTAACAGTATAGAGGGGTGACCAGAAGGTTGCAAACTAACGTTCCAACCAAGGTGACCTTGGTTTATGTGTTTGGTTTGTGTTGCGGCTACACGGATGTAAACCACGCGCCAACACGTTCGGTGGTTGGGAAATCGCGCCTCCCAACTAAGGGCGTTGAAGGTCATGGATTACAGCTGCTGTCTACACGGATTGAAACTAGCAAGGTCACCTTGGTTGAGACGTTGGTTTGCAACCGTCTGGTCACCCCCTAAGCGACAAAGTTTGACGTAGGTACTTACACCTACAATTTAATGTGAGTGACTTCACCCATTTGAATTAAGCAGGTAAATAATAACAAATTATTGCAAGTGTAGGCACGCTAAACATCTTTTTACACCATCTGCTTGATAATGCCCTTTTATACGTCATACAACCATCACTTAAAGCAAGTCATTATGTCCCTAGGGAGATAATGCAGTATGTGCGATCCCTAGGGAATAATGAGATTTGAATTTGGAACGTGAAAAACTCGTAAATAATACTTATATTTCTCTATTAAATTATTTGTTTTACTAAATTGTCTTTTAATTATCTCACAGATGGTGTAAAAAGTAGAGTATCCAAACACGGGGATAAAGCTGTCTTTGTCTAAGGGGGCTTGAATTCCTCACTTCACTCAGGTTTCTTTATTAACTCCCTCGCAGTGATCGGGAGTTAATTATATAAATCCCTCACTGATGTTCGGGATTAAAATTAGCAACCTTCGTTTCGTTCGGAATTCAACATGCCGCCCGCGACTTAAAGACACTGCTTTATCCCCTAGTCACATAATCTACTATTTTTTTATTATACAACTTTAAAATAATTACCAAAAAGTATTACATTATAAGTTTTTGACAGAATTTATTACCTGATTAGGTATTTCGGAAGCAAAGCTAATTTACGAAAGATTAAAGCCATATCTACTTATAATAAAGGGGAATATCACGGCAATAAAATTTTTACTCCTTCCAGTCGTCCAACAGTGACCTTTTGCGCTGGCCAAACTTTATAACAAAACTAGCGGCCGCCCGCGACTTCGTACGCGTGGAGTTAGTTAATTTTTGATTATATTCGAAAAATCTAAATACCTAATGAAAGGAAAAAATAAAAGAAAGATAAAAACAATCAATATCTAGATGAGTTTTTAGAATCAATGAATAATTACTTTAATAACATTGGACTTTCATACAAACTGTCATCACCTGTTTAAACCCCAAAAGGGATTTCTAAAGATACATTATTAGTACACCTCCACACCACTTATAGAGCATACGTTTTAATTATCTTACTTCAAAAACATAGGACTTTCGTACAAACTTCCAACCACCGTTCCACCCCCCCCCCCCCCCCCTTAGGGGTCCCAGGACCCGACGGCTTGCCTGGGAAGGCCTGGGTCCTGGCCATGGAGGCTCTCGGGCCTCGACTAAGAGGGCTCTTCAGCGCATGCATCGAGAGGGGCCAGTTCCCACTTCTCTGGAAGACGGGGAAACTGGTCCTCATCGCGAAGCCGGGACGCCCTGCGGACTCTCCGTCCGCGTACCGGCCCATTGTGCTGCTCGACGAGGTGGGCAAGCTCTTTGAAAGAGTAATTGCAGACCGCCTCGTCGCGCACCTAACACGGGTGAGGCCGGATCTGGCGGACGGCCAGTTTGGTTTTCGCAGGAGGCGCTCCACGGTGGACGCCATCATGTGCGTGCGAGCTCTCACGACGGGGGATGCGGTGGCCCAGGGCAGGTGTGTCGTGGCGGTGTCTCTGGACATCGCCAACGCCTTCAACTACCTGCCTTGGAGTAGCATTAGGAAGGCACTCCGGTATCACCGGACGCCCGACTACCTCTGTCGTGTGGTCGAGGCGTACCTGTCGGACAGGTACATCATCTACCCTGGTCACCAGGGAGAGTGGGAACGTCGAGAGATGTCGTGCGGTGTTCCGCAGGGATCGGTACTAGGGCCGCCCTTGTGGAACATCGGATACGACTACGTGCTGCGCGGCGACCTGACGGGGTTAGCGTAGTCTGCTACGCAGACGACACGCTGGTCCTGGCGCGGGGAGAGTCGTACCAGGCGGCGGTCGAACTAGCGACACGCGGGGTTGCGACAGTCGTGGGCAGGATCCAGGAGTTGGGACTCGAGGTGGCATTGCACAAGTCCGAGGCCATGTGCTTTCACGGCCCTCGGAACGCGCCACCACGGGGTTCCCAACTCACGGTAGGAGGAGTCCACATCGGCGTCGGGTCGACGATGAAGTACCTGGGACTCGTTCTCGACAGCTGATGGGATTTCGAGGAGCATTTCCGACGTCTGGCTCCCAAACTAAATCGGACTGGGGCTGCCCTCGGGCGGCTCCTGCCCAACCGGGGGGGGTCCAGACGCCTCCTGCCGGAGGCTTTACACGAAAATCGTTCGGTCCCTGGCCCTTTATGGCGCACCGGTATGGGCGCCGACGCTGCGGAAGCAGCCGGCGGCCCGGCTGAACGCATGCCAGAGGGTCATGGCCATACGGATGGTGCGAGGATACCGGACGATTTCCCGCGAAGCACTGAGCCTCCTTGCTGGCCAGCCACCATGGGATCTGGAGGCAACAGTCCTTGCACACATGCACGATCTGCGCATGGAGATGCAACGCCGGGGCGAAACTCCGCTGCCGCGACATGTCACGGCATGGCGGACAGAGCTCCGGCGGGTTCTCATGGCGAAATGGCGACAGCGACTGTCGCAACCCAGTGCTGGGCACGCCACAATTATGGCGGTAAGTCCCCTCTTTGAGGCGTGGTTGGAAAGACCTCACGGCGTCCTCACCTTTCGCATGACGCAGGTTCTCACCGAACACGGTAAGTTCGGGAAGTTCCTGCACCGGATTCGTGCGGAAGCGACGCCCGGGTGTCGCCACTGTGTGGACCGCCCGGAGGACACGGTGGAGCACACGGTGGAGGTGTGCCCCGCTTGGGCAGAGCAACGCCGTGTCCTCGTGGGGGCGATCGGCGGCGGCGATCTCTCGCGCCGGGCTTTGGTACAGGCCATGGTCCGGAGCGAGGAGGAGTGGCAGGCGGTCGCCTCCTTCTGCGAAGCAGTAATGCTAGCAAAGGAGGCGGCCGATCGCGTGAGGCAACGGTCCTCAGGCCCCAACCGCCGCCGGGATTCCGATCCCGATTTCCGGCCACCGTAGGCGCGGGCTTGCGGACGGCGAGCAATGGGTAGCCCGCCGTCCGACCGTCCGGTAACCGTCCGGACCGAGCCCAAGTCGTCGACGGCGCGTATTGTTCCACGCGCGCCTCAGGGAGATGTCAGCAAATCGTAGGGGCCCAGCAGGGTCGAAGCCTACTGGGGCCATGGGTAGTGTGAAAACGAAACCCGGGGCCCTGGGACGAAGGCAACGAAGGAACAGGAGTGGGTTTTTAGTCAGTAAAAGTCTGACACTATCTCCTGCTCCACCCAAGAGCGGGATTTGTCATTAGATGATTTTCCCATCTAAAAAAAAAAAAAAAACCCCTTGGGGGTGAAGTTTCATAAAATCCATTCTTAGCGGATGTCTACACCCTCTAAGGAACCTACCTGCCAAATTTTAAGTTTGTACTTAGGTGTTATACTTTCTGAGATTTCGTGATTAATCAGTGAGTGGTATTTCGCTTTTATATATATATGTATAGAAGATTAGAATGCTAGAGGTTCGTTTCACTTTTGAAGATATTCTTCATGGGATTTTAATAAATTTTTGGGCGTGCTGATGCCCATAGTTAGCGTTAATAAAAGAGGAAGCCATTTAAAAAAAACACAGTTATTGTTTTATTTAATTATTGACGATGAACCACTGAAAGGAGTAACTATAGTACTTTTTCGCTTTACTTGCATTTTAATATGTTATCAAGGAATTAACAAAATTAACATGGAAATGATAGCATTGGTCAAGAAAGCAAAGCTCTAATGGTAATGATAAGCGAGGCCATACTTGAACAATAAAAATAAAAATGGGCAGGAGTACATTTACAATAATAATAATACGTAATAATCGAACGCATTAATTACATGTTATATTGTCTTCGCTTCACAGCGAGTATCCGGATCAATAGGTTTTTTTTTCATTATCTCATATTATTCCACGTAGGTACACAACAAAACTAAGTATAGACCTGTAATTATAAGTATTTTACTAGTTTAAACAAAAAGAAACAGTTCGTGCAAAACAAATATTATGTCTACTGGAAAAAGTGGCAAATTGACCAACTCTTCAACTAGGCATATTATATAACATATTATAAGCATAATTGTCGCCAAGATCTTAATACAGCATTTGTTTTTTGTATTAAGAACTTCTATGAAGGTCTTCGACGGTCTATGCTTGAACTGAAGTTAGGGCTTATTAATTTAATAATAAGCCCTAACTTCACAGTATTTATTAAGTGTTAATGACTCACTTGGTAAGGACATGTTGAAATCCGTGGCGGTACTCGTGCTCAAAAGCTGGAATAACCACCTAAAACCAAAAGAATACTATATTAACACAATTTTGCTTACTGTATGTTTGTATCAGTAGACCTCAGACCAACAAAAAAAAAAAGACGGAGCACCACGAACTTCAAGAGTGAAGCCACATTTTTATCTATGTGTGATTAGAAGGGTTGCCATTTGTTAAATTTTTTCCCTAAAATTTGGGTAACAATATTGTGTAGGAAGAATAATATTTACAAGAGTTAAGACATTGTTGAGTATGGTATTGTATACATTATGGTATGGAAAAAGTAAACTATAAATAAAAGAGTGTTATACAGATAAACAAAATATTTTTATTTCACATAGGCCTACATGGAAACTTATAAAACTTCAGAAGCTAGTGCACGGATTCAATAGGTTGTTTCCTATGGAAAAGAACCAGTAAGAAACTCCATGGTTACTCTTTAAAAAAAAAAAAAGATTTTATAATATTTCCACATTATAAAATCCCTTTTTTTATACTAATTAAAAAATAAAGGTGTATGAGAAATGCGCCTCCTTCTGTCGCAAAGAATGGTCGAGAAAAAGCATAATTTAATTTAAAAAAAAAAAAAACAAAAAGAATGTTGGCCAAATCGTGCCATGCCATATACATGAAAAAATCCACTATTTTTTACTGTTAAGTTAGTTTTAAAAACCAAGAAATATCTCGTTAAGGAGCCACAAAAAGAAAACCTTTTTTTTTCTGATTTCTTAATGATTTCAACTACTGTTGGAAAATTTTTAGTTCTGATGTTCCAAACGCACAGATATTTATATTTTTTGTATTAATTCAACCTTGGTTAAAAATCGCGAGTAGATCAAAAATCCTCTAAACAATGAAAATGTCTACTGATAGCATGTTGATTGGTCTTATCTGAAAACTAAGATGAGATTGAAAACTTTTACTTATGAACTTGGCTTGTGTTCATAGTAAGAAATAATAAAAACATTGTAGGTGTAGTGATAATATTGTTCTTATGTTGTCCAGTATTCCTTAATCTACATTTATAAATATTACGTTCAATCTGCCAAAGAATATAGATATAATAATAATAATCGTAGCCAGGATTATCCACCAGCAACTTGCTTCTAACCTAACCTGCACCATGAAGGCCTAGAAATAAGTATTAATCGAATACCTATTTATGTTCAGTAGTAAGTACATTAAATTAATGGTGTTACCTACTTATATGAAATTAAATACAATCTTGTAGAATCAGAAGTATTGTATTATAGGTATGTGCCCGACCCAGTTCTCGACAATGGTAATATCACATAATATAGGGATCGATCTATCATCATCACTGATACAGTACGGCCGTTGTAACTTGACGGCCCTGAACATAGGCTCTGCGAACTTTCGCGCATGTACACTCGTAAAAAAAACTGTTATTGACATTATTATTTTTAAACCAAATTACGAATAAAAATTTACTAATACAGGGACCAAGTACAAATAAAATAAATATTAAAACACTTTGAGACAGAAAGCTAAAAAAATAACTTATAAATTAAAGAAACAAACCTAACACTACACAAAAAACTTAATAATATAATAATAACAACCAACGAAAACTTTTGTCACCGCCTGTGCTCAAGACAGAGACAGCGACACGAAAATAACACCAATGCTAACGTGTGAGTGAGACATATTACTGCGTACCGAACATTGCCGAATAAGTACGAAGCTTTACGAAGTTATCGAAGAGAGATGTCCAATACGCGTGTCTGATGGTGTTGTTTAATCGATTTTTTTTCAAATCGATTTAAATTAAGTTATAAAAATATATTTATATTCAATTTTTTATGGAGGTTTAAAATATTCTCAAACAATCGTTATTCTAGTAGTTGTTTATAAATAACTGATATTTAACTAAATCATGTCTTTCACCCAAGAAAGTAAAATTTTATTAGTTTTTTTTTCATTAAAGTCGAAATCTCGTTTACTAACGACAACATTCACTATGTTTGTAAATCTATTCCATTCAATATCTCATAGAAACAAAAATTAATAAATTCCAAATCGATAAAAATCGATTGCGATATTTGATTGAACAAAGGGTCGATTGTGTTTACATAGAGTCAATCTCTAGCCTAGACCTCCGCCCCGCGCACGTCGCCTCATGCCTCCATTTTGTTCCTAAAAAACGTTCGTGCGCAGCCTTCTGCGCAAAGTTCGGGCTCGCCAAAATATAACGGCCGTACTATAGGACTCTACATGCACATTTTCCACACATCACATTCACAACCATCCACATGTACATTTTTCACATATCACATTCACAACCATCCACACGCACATTTTCCACACATCACATCACAACCTTCCACATGCACATGCACATTTCTCAACCATCATCACACCACATTCACCTCGCTCCATCACACATCCTTTGACTGCTTTGTTTATGGTTTATTTTTTTTTCTCTTTTGTTACATTTTTTTTTTAATTTCTTTATTAACGTTTAATTTTATTTTATTATTTTTATTTTTTGTTCAGTGGAATTCAAGTTACCTGACAATAAACTTGTATGAGGCCGTAAAGTGGGTCCTGGTGACCTGTAAGCTGTAGCACAGGTTTCTCCGAAACCTATAACAGGCACCAGCTCTCACAATGCTAATTCATATAATTATGTAGTTCTAAACTGTTAATTAAGTACAACATAACCATTGTGAGAGAAAATAAATTATATTATATTATAATATACTGATAGGACTATTGTTGCCAATAAACCTGATATAGCGGTGATAGATCAACTAGAGCGTCGCACAGTGAATGTTGATATAGCGGTCCCTCATGACAAAAACCTCGTGAAAGCTGAGAAAGATAAGCAAACTAAGTGTCTTGACTTAGCTCGCGAGGTTGTCGACATGTGGGAAGTGGATACAGCATTCATTTTGGCGATAGCCGTGACGGCCAATGGCTTAATAGCCAAGATCCTCGAACAACATCTGAGGAGGCTCTCGTTAGGTAGTTGGATCAAGGGCCTGATCCAGCAAAGTAGTACTCTTGGACACGGCGCGCATTATTAGGAGATTCCTCTCTCAGAAACCCTGACTACCGGTAGCTTGGACCCTGTTCCCGATGCCGGTGGGCTACTATTTTTTATATTTTTAAATGTTGATTTTGTTTAAAAAAAATATATTTAAAAATGTAATTTATGTTTAAAAAGAATAAAGAAAATAATAATAATCATTTTATTTCAGGTAAACAGTACCCATATCATAAATACCTTTCATATATATGATGTGCATGTGCAGATGGGTAGCCAAAGGCATGTTAGAACGCAGATAAAGTCAGTATTAGTGCATTACCTGTTTTCTTTTGAAGTGGCTGGCTTGAAGCTTGTGTAAGGCGTGTGTCTGTCTGTCGGGCCATTCGGGTAGGATGACGACGAAGCTCAGCGGCTCGGCGGAGTCTTGTAGTAGCCGCTCCATGTGCCGCAGCGCCGCTTCCAGTAGCTCCTCGCAGTACGGCGGATGGGCCACCATCGATCCGGACACCGGACGCAGTTCTAGAAACGGTCTAAACAAATATTTTCGGATCAATATGATGTGCACTGTTTCACGATCATAAATATAGTTATAAGTTTTTTTAACACAAAAACAATAATTTAAACATCTTCTTTACGTGTCGATGAACTCACAATATTTTTTTCTGATCTGTACAGCTCTCTTATTGGCCTCGTATAAATCCTGAAATATGAAGGTGATTGTGCAGGATGTGTTAGAGATTGTTCGAGGAAGCCCCATTTGGCCACTTTTTTTTTGCAGCCGCCAACCTGGGTAAGTAGTCGGTTAAGAGATTTCCAGATTGGCCACTGCAGTTTGCGTCCAGGGGGGAGATGTTCTGATGGGGTGAAGAGTTAGGTGCTTCTGCTTTCACAACGCGCACCTCTCGTCTTTTGCTCTGTCTTTCGAAAAGGTCGTAAATCGCATAAAACTTTTACGACTCTAGACGTGCAGGTATTAGTTGGTGTTTAAGCAGGGGGTGACGGCCGTCCCTTTCCTGTTCGCACTTTTCGATGCGGCTATATCGCGGCGTACTTCTGGAGGAGCTATACCTACTGGAGGGTACAACATCGCAATAGGGGTAGGGTTTAAGCATCCAGTTACGATCCGACAGGTATCATTCAATGTTATGTCCATTTCTGTAGTGTGGGCGGAACGATGCCACACTGGGCATGCAAACTCTCCGGCCGAAAAAGAAAGACATAGGCCTGAAGTGCGAAGAACTTGTGGTGATACTCCCCAGATACTGGATGTAAGGCGGCGAAGTATATTATTTCTATTCTCGACTTTTCGTCAAGTATTTAGGCAATGAGACTTAAATGTCAGGGACCTATCTATCTGTAATTTGTATTTTTGGTGTACAATAAAGAATATATCTATCTATCTATCCAGAGTAATGTCCAATTATCGCGGTTGAGAGCAGTGCTCTATGTCAACGCCTTGCCACGATATACTTACAAGCCCTATTAGACTGACGGTTGCGAAAGCGTAAAACACAGGAATGGGTCTTGGAAGGGTTTGGTCGTAATCATAGAAATATAAAAAACAGGAGAAGTGGCAAGGGGGCGTGTGCATGTCCGCGCGACTTGCGCAAAAACGGCATACACGGGGCAAATGGCCGTCAGTTATAAACTTGGGAGATTCGCGATACGTGATCGTAAACAAATTTAAAATGCCGTGTTGTGCAGTGGTTTCTTGCAAGAACCGAAGCGATAAGAGAAGCCTGGGTTATCACGGAATCTCTTACCGTATGTAAGTACAAGTTTAATACTATATTTATCTTTAAAATCAGTAAAAACAACAAATCTTCTAATATCCCTTGCTGCTACTACGTTATTTTTGTTTTCAAATATCAAGGCGACTGTATTACTCATACAGTAAATACATCGCTCTTTTACCACTACCTAATTTCAACACTCAGTAACTGAACAAGCAATGTAAAAATAACATAACGATACTTTATCAGTGCGGTGTATTTCATAATACGGCCGCTGTTAGTAGCGGTGAGTTAATGATGTGCCTGTATGATCTACTAATGTAGACTATCGACAATAATATCGATTGGTTGGATATCCGAAGTGAAATATTTTTATTTATTTTGATTATTTTACAGAGTAGTAGAGAAATACGTAAGGAACTGTCGTAAAGTAAGTTGGTTAAATTGTAAGTTAATAGACGGAGGACAATTATTTGGTTTGGGTTATCATAAGATATCGTTTTATTTCCTTGCTTTTTCTGATTTTGATATTTTCACTTCCTTCTTACGTCTTCAAAAGCTTCGAATGCTCTATAATAATGGGCATGATTCTGGCAGAATATATTAACGACTTTATTTGTTATGCATGGGTGTGTTTTGTATTTCATATATTTAACAAGCTCTCTACTATTTTTTTTTGTAACAAAAGCCTTTTACATGGTCAGGTTTAGCAGTAACCTAGGTAAAAATGATAACTAAATGTTATTTTATGTTTTCAATTTCCCGAAAGACGCAATTTTCGCACGCGACGGAACAGCTTCTAAGGTTATACAAAGCAAAGGTCCTGTCTGGAGTACTACTTCAACCGTATATGGGTTGGTGCTGCAAACTGCCATCTAGTAGCTTTGGACTCAGTGGGAAGGCGTGCGAAGAGACTAATTGATGATGAGATTTGGTTAAGTCAAAGCTGCAAAGCCTGGTAGAGTAGCCAGCCTGTCGGTATAAAAAATGGAATTTCGATAACTTTTCTATTTAGTCAATCACTAGCGTAAATGTAAAATAAATTGCTTTTGCACAGCACATCGACTTTTATTTGTGTGTAATTTGTATGGTGCATGGAAAATACACGCTGTGGTCAAAGGGAGAAGGTTTATAATTGACTGTGTAGTATGGACTGATTTATGAATTGCGGATGTGTGCGCGACTGCGTAACTATTGCTGCATGTGTAGTAGTGTCGGCGGTGGTAGGTAAACTGGAGACATCGTGTTCCGGTACATTTTTTACTACTTAACATATCTCCTCCTTTCTTATATCTATGGTCGTAATACATTTTCTTCGTAGAATTTGCCAAGTGCTTCCAGAGCTTCTGTCAGTTTTTCTTCGACCTCTTCGAAAGTAGATGTCTGAGCGGCTAAAGCATATAAAAAGCGTTGCGTTTGCGGTGAACTAGGTTGGTCGTTTGTGTAAATGTTAAAGAGCGCCGGAGCTAACGCGCTACCTTGGGGGAGGCCGTTTTTCAGACTGCGCCATCTGCTTTTGGTGTGGCCAAAATAAACTTGAAAGCGACGGTTATTTAAAATAGCGCTACGAATATGTACACAACCGGTATCCCTTATCAGCTCGCCGTCCTTCAGAAAGAGATGTTTGCTTTTTGTATCATAGGCTGCCGAAAGGTCAACAAATACAACACCTAGTGCGCCTCGAAACCATCTATTTACATCTATGTATAAGATAAATTGTAATTAGGAGCTTTTTATTACCTGTATCACACAGGAACATAATATGTTCACAATCTACAATAAGTGAAGAGCTGGTGTCTGAGTTAAGTCGCGATTCCAACTGCAAGCAACTCGTTTGCTTTAATTAGTTTAATTGCATTTCTGATCGGGCGATTATCACATTATACCTAGGTAACCCGCCATGTAATGCAACTTGCATGCGAGTTGGTTGCAGATGTAAACATGGCTTTAGACACAAAAATCCCCGTATCAACAAACACCATGTTCCCCACTCCACAGAATAGCAGTGCGTTGCGAGTCGGCGTGGTATGATTACACGTTATAAGAAGATGGCTTATGAAAGGACGTGGTAAATGTGATTATTCGCGTTCACATTAACAGTGAATCCTCCAATTCACAAGGCAAGGATTCCAATAGACTATGATAATAAACATACCCTCGAGATCCAAAGTAGGAGTCGGTATCAGCGAAAGCTGAACAATATTGTCTGAAGTAGCAGTCGAGCGGACTGGCGAAGCACTCGAAGGTGACGCCAAAGCACCGATGCAGACACTCCAGCACCGGCACGGGCAGCGACATCTGCGTGAGCTGCGCCTCGCCGCCCGCGCCCACCCACGCCGCGTAACGCCGCAACAAACACCACACGCGCGACAAAAACTGCTCGAATTTCTTGTCGTCGAAGCAGCTGTAGCGGTACAGACACTCCTGCGAAATAAACAGACCTCATGATTACTGTTTATTTAATACTAGCTTTTTTAGCGTTTTTGCTGCACCACAGGCACATGCGGCACCGGTAGAATGGCGATTTTTTTTTTTGATAATTATTTAGAAATTTCTTGCTGACTGTATTTTTTTTCCAAAATCTGTGAATGCAGTTTAGAAAATCTTAAAAGTAATGGATAGACTCCTAAGAATGTTTTCCTGTAACTATAAAGGCCTGCGCAGACGACGAATTTTTGTCCGCGGACTTTTTTGTCCGCTAAAATAGATCGCTTACAACTGTATCAAGTAACGCAAACAAGGAATCAAAAGTACCGCGTACAAAAAGTCCCCCAAATAACCGAGGACATGCAGAGAGCGGACCGGACAAAATTACGGGGGAGTCCCCTAAAAAAACAGAACTCATGTGACTAGGCGAAGCAACGCACATGGCGGACTTTAGTCCGCGTTGTGCGCTCGAGAGCGACGTACGTATGCACGACGATACACATGCACACCGTGTGCGTTGAGTTCGCGATAAATCCACGGCGGACTTTTTATTAAGGCCTTAATAGTTAAGGTATCTGCTGTTATGGCCTGCCTAGACGACGGACTTTTCTCCGCGGCGGAGAAAAAAGTACGCTCCGCGAATAAAAAGTCCTCCGCGGATTTACCGCGAACTCAACGCACACGGTGTGCGTGTTTATCGTCGTGCATATGTACGTCACTCTCGCGTGCACAACGCGGACTAAAGTCCGCCATGTGCGTTCCTTCGCCTAGTCACACGAGTTCTATTTTTTTTCGGGGACTCCCCCGTACTTTTGTCCGGTCCGCTCTCTGCATGTCCTCAGTTATTCGGGGGACTTTTTGTACGCGGTACTTTTAATCAATCGTTTGCGTTAATCGATACAGTTGTAAGCGATCTATTTTAGCGGACAAAAATCCGTCGTCTGCGCAGACCTTTCCTGATCCGTTTTAAAAAAATCCATCCTGTTTATGTGGCTTGCTCACGAATCGGGTAACCGTCTCACTTATTCGTGTACGCAGCAGACGAAAAAGTCAAATATATTGTGTATAAAGAAATTAAATTCAATAGAATATACCAAACCCTATTTTACTTTATGTTACATTCCGACACAAACTACTACCCTACACCTACGCTACTTTTTACCCTACACTACAAATGCTATAAGACGGTGCGGGTGACAGCTGTCGGATTCACACAATGTTAAAAAAAGTTACCTATCCTTTTCTCTCATCTTAAATATGCATATTTTCGTCCTGCTGTCATCCTACCTAAAAAAGACCTTAGTACAGTTAGTATCAAACAATATATTTTAAAGGCTTACCAACTTCTGTAAATACACGGCATTGAGAACCTGTGTTTCACCGAGATAACGCAACAGCGTCTGATCGCGGTCGAGGAAGTGTTCGACGAGCGGCGGTCGAGGCGCCGGCACCGCGAACTGTACTGGGTAACACCACACCTTGCGTAGGGCTGCCTGCTGCAGCGGTGCTTGAAGCTCCTGCAGTCATTAAAAATCAATTTTAGTTATAAACTAGTTTCTGCCAGCGGGTTTGCTCGCGTGAAAGTAGAAAATATTATTATATGCCATGTCACTCAGTGATAAAGTAGCATTCTTCTGGTGAATTTTTTATATCGATCCAGTAGTTTTTGAGTTTATACTTTACC
Organism: Mythimna impura; assembly: GCA_905147345.3. Taxonomy (NCBI): domain Eukaryota; kingdom Metazoa; phylum Arthropoda; class Insecta; order Lepidoptera; family Noctuidae; genus Mythimna; species Mythimna impura. Next base: position 9,945,491 of record LR990348.1, on the reverse strand, counting down.
AACAAAAAAAAAAACAAATATTTCTTCTTTACAATATTAGAATAGATCGGGCTATGAATGACGTAATGGCCGACGAAACAAAAAAGAGAGCAAAAGCCTGCTATAGAAAACCTCCATGGAAAGTTAGAGGGGGACAAGTTTATTGGGTCGACATCCTTATTTATTATCGTCTGTAAAATTTTCTATTGATATTACAGGAAACACAAACTTTTCACATCTATTTGAGGTGCGCGTGGAACACAACGCGCCGTCGACTTGGGTTTGGTCCTTACCGGACGGCCGGACAGCGAGCTACCCATTGCTTGCCGTCTGTAAGCCCGCGGCTAGGGCACACATATACTACTCAAAAGAAAATCCAAATAAAAAAAATCAAAAGACTACTGTGATCAAAGATTAAGGTTTCCCACTGATGGGCAAAGGCCTCCCCCTGATGCATTCAAGTATTCTTTATTCGAGCCTTCTCGATCCAACTCTAGTGTCTCGCCACTTTTTCACAAATCGGTCTCGCCAGCGGCGTCGTCTATCTGCAGGCACCCACTTTGTGGAGAGTTGGAGACGCTTCTGCCCAGCTAGGATACTGTGCTCCATTGTGCGAATTTTACTACTACAACCAAAGTAATAAGCTTACATAAATTATTCCCTTTCAAAGTACTCTCCATGATTTCTTGTATCCTGTAAAACTTCTTAAGGTAGGACTTTCAGCTGTAATGTATTAGTTAGTTCATCACCATCACCATATATTAGTTAGTTGACTTATTTGTATAATTTATTTACCTGTATTCCATTTTCTTTGAGTAAACCACTATGTCTTTCCCTTATTTTCCGAGCATATTCAGCTGACAAGTGGTAGATTTTGAGGCATATTCCTTCAACAGATGCTTTCACAGTCTCTGCAAGGTGTGGTTGACACTGTCTCTGAAATTAATTGACAAAAGATTTTCAACTACTAAACCCTCCAACCAACTTCGAATCTACAGGACCAATTCAGTTGAAAGAACAATCGTCACAACCCTCACTAGCTCTCAGCAGCCTTAATTACTCCTTGTAATGTCTGCTATTCGTGAGAGTAGGTCCCGTCAAAATCGATTCAGCTTTTTCGGCTAATCTACGAAAACGAGCAAAATTAAAAAAAAATGCATTTTTATTAAAATAGAGATTGAAACATTTTTTTTCTAAATACATTTAAAAGTGTTTGTTGTTGATCTTGTGCAAATCACAAAATGTTTTTTTTTCTTTAATAGAAAGATTTACTAAAAAAAATTCTTTAATTGATTTTTTGATAACAAATAGATACTTCAAAGTAATTTATATTATATGTATAGATTAATGTGTAGTTTAGCTACTGATATCTTTTTAATATTTTATATTTGTTATTGAAACATTGACATACAAACATACATACACCATGAATTTAGTACACGATTCTAGACCCCCGAATTTTTCGTCGGCGTATGTCTAATTAAAAAAAAAAACTTTTTTGTTTTATACTGTATAAAATTGTTATCCTAAACACGTAAATAATTTAAAATATAATAATACTAAACAATAGGGGATCCAGTCAGAAGAACTCGTGTTTGACACTTGCAGTTGGTTGGTTTTTAAAATGAAATATCATTGCCTGAACCAGTTATTCTCATCTCCTTTGAAACTAACCTAGTGACAGATAGATCCCGACACAGACAGGTTGGTTTAGAAGGAGAGAGTCTAAAGTAATCCCTGCAGAAAGAAATACAAGTACTGCTTTAGTAACAAAAAATTATTTATCGTACCGAGGTAGACAGGGTCCTTTGTGCAATTTCTAATTCGTTCTTCGCTAATTACTCTATATCTACACATACACTCACACCAGTTTACTCCGCACATAACATTTCATACATCACACACACACACACACACACACACACACACATACACATACATACACCAACATTCATTGCCCATTACACTCTGACTCACTTTTCATCATGCATAGATTCCAACTCTTAATTTAGCTTATCCTAACTTTTTTTTTTTTATTATTATTGTTCTTTTTTTATTTATTTTTTTGTTTTTATTGTTGAATCCAAATAATGCTGTACTCGTTAGCTTAATTTTTGTATGCAAATAATTTTCCGAGAGGTTTGGCGCTGTATACCGAGATACAGGTTTTTACCTAGTTTGGTTACAGATGCACCTATTATACTGTGTTGTATTTATAATATCTTACCTATACTAAATTTTAAGTTTCTTTTGTACAATCTTTTTGGGTAAAATAAACATTATTAAACATTAAACATTATTATTAAACAACCTTTGTCAGTAATGTGCCGCTGGTTAAATGCAAATCAAAATTAATTATACAAGTTGCCACAGCCTCTGTTTAATATGTAAAAAGTCTAAGCTGTTAACTGAATGACAACTTAAGCTATTTAGTTAGCTTACAATTCATGGGTTTGATGGCATTTTTTATTTATTTCTACTTATATTAAACTATTGTTTACTAGCTGACCCGGCGAACTTGCGAACTTCGTACCACTTAACAGTCAATGAATGTAGTATATCTTTTGATATAGTCAACAGATTGTGATGAAACAAAGCTTAAGTAATATATCAAGTTACACACAATTTTAATGTATAAAGGTTATCTACATCAATTTCGTACATTTTATGTGATGTGCGCATGACTAAAAACTTTATTACTACTACCTATTTAGATTTATTACAATGGGTGGTCTTATCGCACAGGGCAATTTCTTACAGACAACCTTTGGATGGACTGAAAGAAAGGAGATAGATTAAGGGCTGTCAGTTTAGAACATGAGAAAAATACTAATAAGACATAATAACACAAATACATACATACAATAAGAAAAAATATACTAATAAATATTAAATATATAATTGAGCTAGGAGAAGAAAAAATCAAATACAACAATTCAATCAATTAACAATATGACAATCAATAAATTATGTTATTTTATTAATATATTATTTAATCAATTATATACAGAGATTTTTTAAATATATTTAAAAAAATAATAATAATTAATCTTTCAAATACCATAATTAGAGACACAATAAAAAGATAATGAGATAGCAAATTTTGCCTTTGCTTGGGGTTTAATGATTTAAATAAAATAAAAAAATGTTTTTTGATCCACATTAGAACCAGGATCAAATAGCATCAAAGTTAGTAGTTTTAAGCATTACGCTACAGTATCCTTACATAGGGTTCTATCATGACTATCATATACAAAACACTTAGCATATGGGGAACAGTTTATCACTGTTCGTATAAATAAACAATGTCTTTAAATAAGACAATCACTTACTCTCAAGTGTGCCAGTCTGTCTTGGAAATCATCATATGTTGCTCCAACAGTTCGTCTCAACCATTGAAATGTATCTTCAGCATTCCACTTTACTACCTTGCGACTTTCTGGTGATGCATTTCTTGATTCAATCATCTTCTTTGCTGCTTCTGCATATCTTGATAACTGTTTTCTTGCATCGCCCGTGAACTTTGGATGAGTCAGCTTAATTGGAATGTCATTCATGATTTCCTCATACATAGAATGTGATATTTCTGGAAAACAATGACTAGGTAGCAGTGGGTCTGAACCACCCTGATCATTTACTTTCCTCTCCATCAACCATCTGTTAAAAGAATCTTTAGGAGCATCAATTCCTTCCCTTGTGTGGCAAAGCTCTTGGTAGCACTGTCTTAATTTATTAGCCAAAGTAAATCTAAATCCTTCAATTTCTGGATGGGGATGTGGACAGATTGTAGGAGGCCTCTCATATATTACAACATTGGTTGGCACTTCAATGTCCCATGGTCCAGCTAGAACAAATTTTTTTGGTGGAGGTCCATTATCCTCAGATGGACGACGTTTGTTTGCTCCAGGAGTCATATTACCTGCATTTGATGGCCCAGTATGACAAATGCCTAATGGGTCAGTTATAGGATCAAAATCTCTCTTAACTGCTGGTAATTCCCACATTGATTCACCCGAAAGCTTATTCCAAAAGTATGGTCTGTTCTCTCTTTTGGACCAGTACTTCCTCCAACCTTGTTGTAATAGGTCTGGATGCAAGTCAGCAGCTAAGTGTGGGGCCAGTGGCACTGGGGCTCCTGGTGTTTGGGGAGTCTCACCACTTCCACTTGGCGACGACTGGAGCTCTGGTGAAGAGTCACTTTGAGCTGTATTACTCTCCCACGTCGAGGTTCCAGCGACTACTTTGTCTCGAACATCGTTCATGTTGGCTGTTTATTGTACAACTATATATTTCGTGAAAACTGTAGAAAGTATGGTTCTTCTTAAACCCAATTGTAAAATTTCTCAGTTTAAACTGAGAAGTAGAAAATATATAAGCCAATAGGGTTCTAATAAGCGCTTTTTATTTGGAAACACAGTATTGATACCACCAAGTAATGAACACATAAAAATGTTGTTGACTCAAACGGCGCACATGATAACACATATTTAAAAATCACAATACAAAATCATTCAAAATAAACAAAACTCTTATTATCGAAACTAAGAAAACACCGCGGCGTAAGATTAAGAACCGTAGCGTAACTCCCCAAGCGCCGCCATCACAAAATGACAACTGAACTGAATTTGCTTTGGTACTAAGGTTGTACACCACTTGTTAGTTTTACGGTTGGTGTATTGAACATTTACTCAAAAGTAATCGATTCACCTAAGGATACTAGAAAAGTCAAGGAAATGCAAAATTAAAGCTTAAAGTTAAAATCTAGCTCTAAAGCCAGCAGGCAGCAATACATGTTGAATGAGCGCGTCGATTAAGGGCATGCATATTTTAAACCTTTGTAACCAACAATCGCCAACCATGAATTGTTAGTAATTCATACACATCAATGAAATCAGAATGAATTTCAATGTCTGAACCTAAGGTCTGATAATGGTATTACATTTTCTTGAATTCTCTTGCAGAGGGCATTTGGCTAGCGTGTACTATAGCCTTAAAAATGCACACCGTCAAAAATGCGAGTAGTCGCTTCGTACGAATTTAGCATTATAGCGGATAGCTACATGGAGACAGGAAACTTATGGCCAACTCTACTGATTACTCAAAATTATTTTACCTCCTATTATAGCAACCATTTACGTACAAAATTAAAGTCGAAATGATGTTAATTTGGAGTGATCGGACTTTTTAAATAAAAAAATCCGTTCGAATCACGTGATCGGCGATGACTTCATAACTTCCATACCATACACACTAATCATGTTTGTTCATTCGTACCTATATCCATAGATTATACACTTAAACTGGTACCTATATCCGTGTTATAGAATGATGTGTGAAAATGACAGACGTTTGTCAAAATGAAATTCTGATGACACCTGTCACAAATGTCACATTTATAGGTGTGTTAAATGGTGATAATAATATGCTAGGTCAAACAATTGATAATAATTAATCAATATTCAGTGACCCGAAGAACCTTTGAATTTAAGTCAGTTTTTTTTTAATTCTGCCCATTTCATTTGACTGACTAATTCTACTTTTAGACTGATTTGTACTTTGTAGTCGACTGCTACAAGATAATACTGTTAAATATTTTTGGCCGAAGTTAAAATCAAAAACCCAATACTCTGCAAAAACCCATCAAAAACCTAACAATGGGTATTTTGTTAAAACAAGCTTTTTCATTTGGAGCTAGACCTCGAGATGTTAAAATACACAAAAATAACATCGTTTTTTCCAATATAAACAAGAAACTGAGAAAACTGTAGCATTCATCATTAAAATATTACCTACAAGCTCATTAAACTCGACAATAATGACGCAGAGTAAAATTGAAATACAGTGTCCACTAGATACGGAAATCCCAGAATATGATTACAATAACTGGAGTATTGATGATGCAAATTTTCAGCAGTGTAATTTTGATTTCATAGACTTTTTTAACAATTTTATGTTAAAAAATTTGCCTTGTCTGATTAAAAATGTAACAGACAACTGGAAATGTGCCAGGCAGTGGGTAAAAGGTGACCAAATCAATTATGATAGTTTAATTGAAGAATATGGTGATCTAAGTGCTCCTGTTGCCGATTGCAAAAACATACAGTTCAATTCTCAATGCAAATCTGATATGAAAGTATATCAGTATATAGAGTATTTGCAGAATGCAACAGATAACAGATTATTATATTTAAAAGATTGGCACCTGAGAAGAAGTAAACCAGGTGACAAATTTTATGAAGTACCAAAGTATTTTTTAATGGACTGGCTTAATGAATATGCAATGGATAAGAAAGAGGATGATTTTATGTTTGTGTACATTGGTCCTAAAGGATCTTGGTAAGAAATTATAACATTCTTTATATTGCCTTTAATCACATAAAAATGACTTCATTTTGCTTTTATTCCTAGCATAAAATATTAATAAATTCATGTATGTCTGTGTCATATTTAAAAACTCCAGCCCCTAATTAAGCATGAATAATGTTAAATACTTGGTCAGTTCTCTCATACTTATTACAGCTCTTTAAAGCCAAATACCAAATCCACCATAGGGTGGACTTATCGCAATAATTATGGTGGTAAGTCACCTTTTGAAAAGTGGTCGCTGAGGTGTCATGGCATCCTCACCTTCCGCATGACGCAGTTCATATTATATTATATTATTATAATTGATAATTGTGTTGATCACCCAGAGGGCACAATGGAGCATAGGTACGATGGAGGTGTGCCCCACTTGGCGGAGCACCACCGAGGTCTCGATGTAGCGATCGGCAGCGACCTCTCGCGCCGGGCTCTGGTTCAGGCCATGGTTCGTAGCAAAAGCTGCAGAAGCAGTAATGCTAGCGAAGGAGACGGAAGCACGCGAGAAGGACCGGACATTCTCACGCTCCAGCCGTTGCGATCCTGACTTCGACTACCAGCCGCCATAGGCGCAGTTTTGCGGACGACGAGCAATGGGTAGCGTAGCTCGCCATCCGGACCGAGCCCAAGTCGTCGACGGCGCATAGTTTTCCACGCGCGCCTCAAACAGATCTCCACCCTAGAGCGAGAGAAGTCAAGGACAAACCTATCTAGTGGAATGTCTTCAACTATGTTTTATTATTTGAACATTTACATTTTGGTCCACGTCAAATATTTTCTTCGAAAGCAAGTATTTCCACTGTATTGTATTGTAGGTACACATGCTTTTTTTACGTGGGAAATCATCAAATGACTTCTCCCGCTCTGGGTGGAGCAAAAGAGAGTCTCAGGCCCGTATTACAGAACTACAATCAAGACTCAAGCATTACTTAAAACTAGCCTCAGTTGGAGTTTTAATTTTAGAACTTGACTTGAGCAGAGAAACTACAATCAATAATCACCTGAGCAATGTCACTTTAAAATGACATTTTTTACGTACTATAGAACAGTGCTTGAGGCTTGACTGAGCTCCAGTCAATGTGTCCTTATTTTAAAATCACAATCAGCTCAGAATCTCTGCTTGAGGCGAGATTTGATCTTTGTTTTCGCAAGTGTAGTCGAGACCACGCTTGAGCATAGATTCTCATGAAAATTGTTGTGAATTTGGAGTAAATCGAGTAGGTACCACCTACCTAATCAAAATGGAAATATTTGCAGAAGTAGATTATTATAATAATTTATTTAATAATTAAACAAATCTATAAATGAATAATTAAAATTTTGACTTGGTAACTGAGACCTTTGAAGTCTTTATTTTCATTTATATCTTTTTTGAGTTTCATTAGAATACGGGTGCAACACATTCTGATTTTTTTTTTGCAGTATAGTATCCTATTCAGCAGTCACGATTGTTAATAAGTACAAGGGTGTTTTTAATATCGTGCGGAATACATCACGCATGCAGGATTGCTCTGCACACGTAGCCCCGCAAATGTGCTTTTCAGACAAGTATTTATTGTAATGAGTGGAATACGCACGCGGGATGCGGGGCGTGATATCGGGCAGCAGCCCCGCATGCGTAACCCAACAGGACTATGTACCCTTGGGATAATTTTCTACTATCACGCGAGTGAAGTCGCTGGCAGCTGCTAGTCTTTTTATAGAAGTGGGAACTTCTTTATGCGCGCTGAGCACTTTATTTTATGGGTATTGAATGTGAATGAGCCATCCGAGTGAGGAAAAAAATATACCGGGTGTTTGGTGCATCGTGTGCCCAATTGAAATGGTCAACGCAAGGGGTCGTCGTCTTTTCAGACCCCTAAACACTTCTCATGCCCTGTGTATTTTGTTTCAGCGACCTTTTATTGTTTTATGAAAATAAGATCCAAATTATTCATTCAATTACAAATTTAATAAAATATATAAGGCGTAGACTCTGAATTTTAATTTTATTTAGATGTGTATTTGTAGTATAGTACTTTTAAATTTAAAATTAGTGACATTAGCTATCTAGTTTTTTTTTAAATTTACTTGCAAAGTTTTGAACTTAAATGCAGGCCCGCCGCTAGCTGTTTAGTAGCCCGCGTGCAATACCGATTATGCCGCCCTACGACTACTTGCGCTGAGTTTTGTCAAAAAAAGGCTATTTAATGTTTTCTCATTATGGTGAGAAAAAAGAAAAGAATCGTAACGAAGATAAAACATTTATTTTGATTAGGTACTTACATAGTTATTTTCGTATCTACAAAAATTTACTTAGGTATTCTTGCCTTTATATTTGCGAAATCTTGAATCAACTTTCTTGTATCCAAGCTGTGTGTAAGATTTCATATTCAATTGAAACTTTTAATAACTTAGTCTGCTGGAGCATTGTTGATCTTAAATACTTTTTAATAATTTTCAATTTTGAAAAGGATCTTATACCAGATGCAACTGAAACCGGCAGTGTAAGTAATATTCTAAGCGCTACTGCTGTGTTCGGAAATGTTGAAATTAAGTCATTAGTAAAAAGATATTGTAATAGGGTTTGTGGATCATTAGACTGGTTTTCTGCAAAATTCAACTTTAATGCAATGATTTCATTAAACAAATCAATGCCGTCAATATCTGATTCACTACTTGAATCATCTTAAGCTTCAGATTTAAATCTTTACAATGTTTAATTAACTCATCATTGGAGTACTTAATTAAATAAGTTATTGCTAAAAAAGCCAAATACATCAGTAAATATTTTTAACTCCTCGAATCTATCCTTGTCTGTTCTTGGGCTCTTAAATAAATTCTACTCTATATTTGATTTTGGGGTCTACTAAAACTTCATCACTGTGTTCAATATTGAAATTGTGTTGGTTTTCTTCTTGGACGAATTGTATTTATTGATGGGAAATCTGTTTCTACATTGAGCTCGTGAGCCACTTTGGAAGCTTCTGCTAACACCATTTCAAAGTGTTCATCCGTGCGATATTCTGTGAACTTACCAATTAACTTATTTAACAAAATGCAGATTTGAACCAATTAACTTATTTAACCCTAGAAGCCTAATCTACGCCTGCGAGGCGTACACGCAATCGAATATCATTTGTCTCTTTCTAACGGTTGAAGCTAGCGCGTCGTGCTCTTCTACCATCTTAGTGGCCAACGGGAGCTAGCGGACGGTGCCCGTAACGTTAAGGTAAGTCCCGCCATTTTTGATTTATCGAAGTATAGCACGCCTGCGAGACTATGTTTAGGCTTTGTGTAACTTTTAACTAAGTTTGTGTGATTTTAGTTTTGTTTGTTTTTCGTATATTTTACATCTTTTTTCGGCTTTGTTTTAGGTATAAATATGTCACGTTCTAATATATTAGACGAAGACGATATTTTAGGAATCTTAAATGAGGAAGATAATCCTTCCTTGGAAGATTCAGATTCCGAAGTTGAAGATGACCAGATCATCGACGACGTTCAAAGCGAAGATGAAAATAATTATGTGACTGAATACGTTTCGTCTTAACAAGAATCTGGTCCCTCTGAAGAAACCGACCCAGCCCTTGTTGCAAAACAAGGGACGAAAGGCGAAGTAGACTCATTTGATCAAATGTGCTCCTCGATGTCATGCAGCCGCAAGACTAACAGATGGCCGATGGCTTTTTTTTAAAATTCTGCTATAATATATGGCCACAACATGATCAATAATAATAAAAAACCAATGAACAGAAGAAAATTCATGAAGCAACTCAGCACAGATTTGGTCACGCCTTGGATGGAAAAGAGACTTGAAGCGCCGACATTGAAAAGATCTTTACGAGAATGTATAAGCCAAATTCTCGTAAAACCTACTGATTCAAATAATGAAAATCGAGAAGAAGAACCTGAGCCAAAAAAAACGTAAATACTGCGCTTTTTGCTCCTATAAAAAAAGCGAATGTCAAAATTAGTGTGTTATAAATGTAAAAAATCTGTGTGTGGCGAGCATAAGGTAGACATGTGTGTAGACTGCTCCTAAAGTTTAGGTAGTCTTATAAAGTCTGATTAGTTTTAATGTTTGCTCTAAGAATAACTAATTAGCTTTAAAAAAATTAGATTTTCTAAAAAAAAAAATATATGTTTCAGTTGATTTTGAAGAAGTTAATTTTTTTGTTTCATTATGCATATTGTTTTTTCGTTGTAATAAATAACTGTGATTATAGTTAGATATAATTTATTACAGTGTTGTTTTATTTTTAGTTTATATTCCAAATTTAAATTTCTGCTACATAATAAAAATAATAATTAAATACTATTTCTAAAATAGGGCTTTTATATGTGTACGCCTCTGAGACGTATATTAAGGCTTTGTGTACGCCCGAAATAGATTAGGCTTCTAGGGTTAACAAAATGCAGATTTGATTATTCATTGTGGAGCTCTGCATCATTTTGCTCAGAGCATTAATTTCGTTTAAAATATCGAACCAAATTAGCTTTGTGAGATGTAGTACAATCCCATTCCAACGAGCGAACGAATCACCAGATATTTCCAGCAGAGCATCATATATTTTTTCGAGGTGTTACCGTAATGGTCTAACTGCATCAATTCTGCTAGACTATCGCGTGGCGCTTAAAGCTTTTAATATTAAATCTGGTAAATGTTTGCAAATTATCGACCACTTTATGTAGATGATGAAAAGAAAACGTAAATATCTTGAATTCCACGGGTAGCGTGAAAGCGAAACCCGGGGCTCCGGGATGAAGGCAAAGAAGGAACAGGAGTGGGTTTTTAGTCAGTAAAAGTCTGACACTATCTCTCGCTCCGCCCAAGAGCGCGATTTGTCATTAGATGATATGCCACCTAAAAAAAAAATATCTTGAATTATATTAAAGAAATTCACAGTTTCGTGCGTAATATTTGCTGCATCATTCACTACCAAATTATATATTATATACCGATAGACGACCCCAAAATCAAATATAGATTAGAATTTATTTAAGAGCCCAAGAACAGACAAGGATAGATTCGAGGAGTTAAAAATATTTACTGATGTATTTGGCTTTTTTAGCAATAACTTATTTAATTACTCCAATGATGAGTTAATTAAACATTGTAGTAAAGATTTAAATCTGAAGCTTAAGATGATTCAAGTAGTGAATCAGATATTGACGGCATTGATTTGTTTAATGAAATCATTGCATTAAAGTTGAATTTTGCAGAAAACCAGTCTAATGATCCACAAACCCTATTACAATATCTTTTTACTAATGACTTAATTTCAACATTTCCGAACACAGCAGTAGCGCTTAGAATATTACTTACACTGCCGGTTTCAGTTGCATCTGGTAAAAGATCCTTTTTAAAATTGAAAATTATTAAAAACTATTTAAGATCAACAATGCTCCAGCAGACTAAGTTATTTAGCAAAAGTTTCAATTGAATATGAAATCTTATAATAGATGGCGGTGTTAAAGCTAAGATTGCGCGCCACCAGTCGGTTTTTTTTCCATGCGATGACATTAGGTACTTATTCTGTAGGTGGGGTGGGTATTATGACAATGATTTCGAATATTACGTGATGAGTCGCTCGATTTGCCGCCCCCCTGGACGTGCCGCCCGCGTGCGCTGCACGCCTTGCACGCCCGCTTACGGCGGGCTGCTTAAATGAAAGCTGTCCATGATACAGCTATTTACATGGCTATAAAAAAAAAACCAAAAGCGATCGGAATATTCCAACTTCCTCATATTATGAGGAAGTTGGAATATTCCGATCGCTTAAACTAAAGAACTTATTAAGTTCTTTAGTTTATCCTCTTGCTAGCGATGTGTTACATGCCATAAAAATCTTTTAATAACTTTGTGAATTCGCTAGAATTGTGAATCGAGTCACATAAGACTAATATTCAAAATTATGATTTAAAAAATATTTTTGCGAAAAACCTATTAAGTAAAAATGTTATCTCATTCTTAAAGGTAAAATCTGTTTCGTATCTTTATTTTAGTGGGTTCTACTAGATAAAAAAATTCAATTGCATCTTTAACATTTATTTCATATTTTTTTACATCCTGCTTAAATTGTTGGCCTCTGTTGTGAATGCAGGGCCGATGCCCGGCATCTGTTTCGTATTTCGACAGTTGTTGTACGAAGTCGTATTTCTTCCTTAATTGTATTGAAAGTCGTTTCAATTCGTTGTTTGCAAATTAGTCTTATGTGACTCATTCACAATTCTAGCGAATTTACAGGTTTCTAGCAGTTGTGAGGTAATGATAGTTGGAATCTAGGGAGGTACTAGTTCAACGTTTTGAAACGGCTTTCAATACAATTAAGGAGCAAATATGACTTCGTACAACAACTGTCAAAATACGGCCCGCATTCACAACAGAGGCCAACAATTTGAGCAGGATTTGTTAAAATTATGAAATAAATGTTAAAAATGCAATTTAATTATTTTTTTTTCTAGTAAAACCCACGGAAATTGAGATACGAGACAGATTTTACCTTATAAGAGTGAGATAACATTTTTAATAGGTTTTTCAGGTAGGTACCATTGAAGCAAAAATATTTTTTAAATCATAATTTTGAATATTAGTCTTATGTGACTCGATTCTCAATTCTAGCGAATTCACAAACTTATTAAAAGATTTTTATGGCTCGTAACACATCACTAGCAAGAGGATAAACTAGAGATTTTTTGAGGAAGTTGGAAGAATTCGGTCGCATTTGTTTTTTTTTTTATAGCCATGTAAATAGCTGTAACATGGACAGCTTTCATTTAAGTTCAAAACTTTGCAAGTAAATTTAAAAAAAAAACTAGATAGCTAATGTCACTAATTTTAAATTCAAAAGTACTCTAATACATTACACATCTAAATAAAATTAAAATTCAGAGACTACGCCTTATATATTTTTTTAAATTTGTATTTGAATGAAAAATTTGGGCCTTATTTTCATAAAACAATAAAAAGTCGATGAAAAAAAATCCACAGGCATGAGAAGTGATTAGGGGTCTGAAAGGATAGCAGATGACCCCTCCCGTCGACCATTTCAATTTGGCACACGATGCACCAAACACCCTGTATATTTGACGTGGACCGCGTCTTTGGTTACTATTCCGCTGCTTTTGGTCGTAGCGCAATGTTATATAGCTTATAACCTTCCTTGAGAAATAGGCTATCCAACTCGAAGAATTTTATAATTCGAAGTAGGAGTTCCTGAGATACTACTCATAGTAGAACTATTGTAATCATCTTTTCTTTTCAAAATCTAAATCTTATTTTTTAATAGGTAAACTTTTTATACATATTTTTACCTAAACACATCATATAATTTGCTTTATAAATCTCATCTACAGTAACTGATCCGAGGTTAAAATCCCCAAGCTCTCCACTAAATAAAAAGGAGTGGGGTGAAGAGATCCGAATTGCTGTTTCATTACTCAAAGTAGGTAGCTCTAAAGCCAAATGCAATTTTTGAGACTAACCGCCTGGTATTAGTCGAATGTTTGTGTACCGGGTTATTGATTGGTACTTTGGTACAATGATTCCTCGTCTGTTTATGACAGAAAAAGATCTGCCTACGAATACTACGTGGACGGCCCACGTAGTATTTGTGCGAAAAAGGCGATCAAAGCACTGAGTGAAAGAATTCGAATAATACCTACCCGAAAGCAAAAGGTTTTATCTCGGGAAATGAACATACGAGTAGCACCTAGAACCACGTCGCGTATTTTCAAAAGATGACTTAGTACTTGTAGCTACTCGTATAAGAGATACACACTATGCACACACGGTCATTATATAATTGAAAATTTAAAAAAAATTGTAGAGTGAAAAAATCGAAATAACTTCTCAAGCGATACGCAAAGGGAGCTTACAGAAAAACAATTATTTACTAAGTACTAACAAGATTTTTTTTACTATTGAGTAATTTTTTATCAAAGCAAATCTGTATAGAATCTTCCCAATTAGTTAGCAAACTGCAACGGCATTACCCGACTTCATTGGTGGTTTGGTGGGGTGTTAGCTATTAAGGAGTGATTGAGCCATATTTTTATGAAAAATGTGTCAAACCATCGGCACAAGTGTATCAAGAATTCAAGATACGATTCTTGAGAAGGTGGTAAAGCCTCATAACAAAACTATGTTCCATAACCAAAAATGGTCTATTTAGCAAGTCAGCACCGGGTTGTTTACGGATGTAATATGTAGGTATTTACTTTTGAAAGATTTTACTAGGTATTTGGTTAAAATACACAGCACAAACGTAAACACCTGCAACTAAAATATGTATAAAAACTAATTTTAATAATACTTTAAGATTATGAACTGCAATTTAATTGTTTCAGGACCCCTTTGCACGAAGACGTGTACTGTTCTTATAGTTGGTCAGTAAATGTTGTTGGAAGAAAAAAATGGATTTTGTTTCCTCCTGGAGAAGAAGATAAACTAAAAGATCGATTTGGTAACTTGCCTTTAGTATTTGAACCAGAAAATTTTCAAAATATCAAGTACTTCGAGATCACACAAGAAGCAGGAGACGCTCTGTTTGTTCCATCTGGTTGGCATCACCAAGTAATGAATGAAGCACAAACAATTTCTGTTAATCATAATTGGATAAATGCTTGTAACATAGAGATAGTATGGAAAGCATTAGAAAAATGTTTGCTAATTGTAGAACATCAAATAGAAGAGTGCAAAGACACACCTGAATTTCCTGCCGAGTGCCAGCTGATACTGAAATCCCACTTTGGCATGGACTTTGAATCATTTGTGACATTTTTGTGTTATATAGCCAAAAAAAGATTATCTCAATTGCAAGGAAATGAACAAGTAGATTTTAACCAATACTCTCTGGGAATAAATATAATCAAGTTTGATTTAAAAAATATATTAAAAGTTATGAACTCTATTTATGTACATCCAATATTCTTAAATACAGACATATTGTCTTCAAAAGAGGACGATTTTATACAAGTAAGAAAAGAACTGAGAGCTGTATTCTCTTTGTAAATAAAAAGATGCTAAATGTTTGACTTTGTAACTGCATAGACATGCCCATTTTTAATAAGTTCTTCAATATCAACCTTGCTGTATCGCAATTCACGTAATATTTCTATTGTGTGTTGACCTGGCATTGGTAAAGGTTTATGACTACTGGATATTCCTGGAGTGCGGGACATTTTCGGAGCTGGCTCAGGCACAACTATATCATTTGCATCTCTACGAAAAGCCGAATCAGAAACGCGAAATTTATGTTTATCAACTTCTTCGATGTTTAACACTGGAGTGACGCATGCATCAAGGTTGTCAAATATCTGACACCATTCTTCCTGGGTTTTCTTCAAAAAAACTTCTTGAAATATTTTCTTACAGTGTTCATTACTACCTACTTGAGCATACTCATCTTCCGGAAGCTGTAGCCCTTTCAAAAAAATTGAATAAAATTGTGGTTCAAGTGCTCCAACCGCCATAAACTTGCCATCTTTAGTTTTATAAGTTTGATAACATGCAAAGCCCCCATCTAAAGCATTTGTTCCGGGTTCGCCAGACCAGATCGGCAATTCTCTTGATTTAAATAACCATTTACCGATGTAAGCAGCTCCTTCTGTCATACTTGTATCTATAATTTGTCCTTTTCCTGATTTGGTTCTCTCAAATAAGGCTAACAATATACCTAAAGCACATAGTACGCCACCTCCTGCAAAATCACTCAAAAGATTAAGGGGTGGTGTTGGAGGTTGTTTATTTTTGCCAAGTAATGAAAGTATACCAGACATGGCAACATAGTTAATATCATGTCCTGCTTTGTTTTTGTAAAATCCATTTTGGCCGTATCCAGTTAACCTGGCATAGATGAGGCGAGAGTTTTCTGTCATCAAATGTTCAGGTCCTAGGCCCAATTTTTCCATAACGCCTGGTCGAAAAGTATCCAAAAGAACATCCGAATTAGCACAAAGTTTTTTTATGACATTGACTCCTTCCTCGGTTTTTAAATTCACTGATATCATTCTTTTTCCGTTAGACATTACGTCGAATGGACTTGGATTCATCTGTAAAAGGACAAGGTCTTGAGTTCCTGACTTAGGTACATACAAGTCTTTATTTTTTAAATTGAAATTCTTGAAAAAAAATTCCTATAAATAAGTAAAATGATAAACAAATGTATTGTGGTTTATTTTTAAATACGTTCATAAATATTTATATATTTTTATCAATTTCGGTATGAAACGAATGTGACCATGGGCCTACTAACGTGGTAATTTGTGAGTGGTGACTAAATACTAACCTTTTGAACGACAGTGACACTCGCCCCAAAGTCCGCTAATAAGGTTCCGCATAACGGTCCTGGAGCCAAGCCCATCATTTCAACGACTCTTACGCCTTTAAGTGCCATTTTATAAATATCTGCAAACATAATTACATACTTAAATAAATAACCGACTTCACTAAAAAAATACTTAATTTCGGACGTCGGTGTTTCTCGGTATTGTTTGTTTCATTTAACACCGACTTCCGAAATTAAAGTTATTTTGAACCTTATAGTGTATTTTTTTAGTGGTCGGTTATTTTTTTTTTTTCGTAAAAAGTTTTTTATTTCACACTTTTTAGTTGCGATACACTTATAAACAGAGTGCCTATTTCTGATGACAATTCCAATTAACCCAAACACTGCTAGGTTAAATTTTTTTATTATGAAGTTCCTGTTCCTTTCACCTTCTGGCTCCATCATTAGATCAGTTCGATAGTACCTTATAGCCAAAGTGCATCTCATGACAATTCTAAGAAGCCCAAACACGGCTAGGATACATTGATTAATTATATATATAATAATAATAATAATATTCCACAACTATCACACAACGCCATCTAGTCCCAAGCTAAGCAGAGCTTGTGTTATGGGTACTAGACAACTGATAAACATACTTATATATTTCTAAATACATACATATATAGATAAATTACACCCAGACACAGAACAAATGATCGTGCTCATCACACAAACATTTGTCCTGGGTGGGAATCGAACCCACGACCTCCGGCATAGCAGTCAGGGCCACTAACCACTAGACCAACAGGCCAATTACGGAGTTCTTGTGCCTACCTTCCGGCTCCATCATCAGATTAGTTCGATAGTACCATAAAGCCAAAGTGCATCTCATGACAATTCTAATAAGTCCAAACACGGCTAGGTTACATTGATTAATTACGGAGTTCCAGTGTTTACCTTCCGGCTCCATCATCATCATCAGATCACTTCAATGATACCATTTTGAACGTAACTATTCAGAACCATTCATTTATTTGTATTGTCATAGTCGCTTCACTATCTTCATTGTGATATCTATGTGAGTATGAAGTTCCGTTGACCATTTCTGGTCTTCCTCATCAGTTCCACTTCATCAAATGTTACTTTTTAACTGTAAATGCTTAAGTTCTCGATGAAAATACCAAAATCATTTATTTGTATTGTCATAGTCGCTTCACTATCTTCATTGTGATATCTATGTGAGTATGAAGTTCCGTTGACCATTTCTGGTCTTCCTCATCAGTTCCACTTCATCAAATGTTACTTTTTAACTGTAAATGCTTAAGTTATATGAAAATACCAAAATCACTATATGGTTGCCTATAATATTTGAGGAGTTCTCTCGATTCCTCATGGACCCATCATCAGAACTGGACTTTGAAAAAAAATGGGACCAATCTGGAAGCAATCGGAGTTCTGAGGTAACAAACATAAAAAAACGATTAAAAAAATACAACCGAATTGATAACCTCCTTTCGCATGACGCAGGTTCTCACCGAACACGGTAAGTTCGGGAAGTTCCTGCACCGGATTCGTGCGGAAGCGACGCCCGGGTGTCGCCACTGTGTGGACCGCCTGGAGGACACGGTGGAGGTGTGCCCCGCTTGGGCAGAGCCACGCCGTGTCCTCGTGGGGGCAATCGGTGGCGGCGATCTCTCGCGCCGGGCTTTGGTACAGGCCATGGTCCGGAGCGAGGAGGAGTGGCAGGCGGTCGCCTCCTTCTGCGAAGCAGTAATGCTAGCAAAGGAGGCGGCCGATCGCGTGAGGCAACGGTCCTCACGCCCCAACCGCCGGGATTCCGATCCCGATTTCCGGCCACCGTAGGCGCGGGCTTGCGGACGGCGAGCAATGGGTAGCCCGCCGTCCGACCGTCCGGTAACCGTCCGGACCGAGCCCAAGTCGTCGACGGCGCGTATTGTTCCACCCGCGCCTCAGGGAGATGTCAGCAAATCGTAGGGGCCCAGCAGGGTCGAAGCCTACTGGGGCCATGGGTAGTGTGAAAACGAAACCCGGGGCCCTGGGACGAAGGCAACGAAGGAACAGGAGTGGGTGTTTAGTCAGTAAAAGTCTGACACTATCTCCTGCTCCACCCAAGAGCGAGATTTGTCATTAGATGATTTTCCCACCTAAAAAAAAAACCTTTTTTGAAGTCTGTTAAAAACGAAGAAAGGTAGAACACTTTAAACACTTCCTATGTTCCTATTTGATCGCGACGGAACGTCACACATAGTTTTTTATAGCTCGGGAATACATTATGTAAATAGAACTTACATATAAATTACAAGCTATACTTACTACTATTTACATTTAAATTAATATTGTTCGCTCCTCGAAACAGAAGATATTCGAGGTGGCAATTTATTTTTCCTTGTTATTAGAATTTGTTTCTATATCCCAAACATTTTACAGTCGCATTGTGTACATAATGTACACAAACATCCATCCATCATCATCATACTTTTTAAAACACAAAACTGTGTGACTTAAAAAGTATGATAGGTACCATCAAAAAACAGTAATGGTCTAAGGTGTGCCAAATTTGTAAGCCACGCCCACACTTGACAAATACTAGGAGAAAGTAGGGTAGACGGAAAAGTCACCTTAGGTAATACTTTTCCTAAAGAAATATATAACAGGTTTATCTATTAGGTTTTTTTTTTCAATTTTCATACATGTGTATCTCTATTATATTACACCCAAACGGGATGAATAGAAACAAAACTTTAATTAGGACTTTCACTAATTTCTCATAAAATTGGTTTTTATGAAAGCTATCATTATTTTTGTATTACAATGCAAGAAAAAATTGCAGTGCTTAAGTGCTGGAAACAAATTTTTAATAATGTGGAAAATCCACTTTAACATTCTTTATTACTGGTAAAAAGTTCTACAGACATGGAAATAATTAATGCTTGGGACAAACCAACATGTGAGAGTTACGTACCTAGACTTATAGAAGATTTTGTTCACCACGAAACAAGTTCCTGCTTTGATGCTTACGATATCAACAGTGCACTATCTCAGTTCCAAAATAATGCTTCAGGTTAAAGTCTACAAAATCCGGAACCGACAGATATTTAATCAGTCGTTCACAAATCAATAAGAGGTTTAATAAAGCGACATCTATTGCAATCGGTGAAAATAAAACAAATGCTATAAGTCACGCTAGGTGGAGACTAACGGTGTTTGTGTGCAACAACTTATTCGTGAATAGAACTCAAAGAATGTATTAGATATTAGTTCGTAAGTCAATGACAATAAAATTATGCATCGTAAATGTACAAACACCACGGACGAACGGACTTGGCGAAATATTACATTGGTTCTTTGTTGTGATTAACCTAACCTTAACCTAATATTATAATATCCACTAGATAGTCACTAATCTACATTTTCCCTCCCCTGAGGGTCGTAACGTAAGTGTCGACTCTTGCGCAAAACTGTATTTTTAACCATTACCAACCGGTTTATGCTCACTCATTTTACGTTACTAAAAATTTGTAATAACAAAATAATTATAGTCTCCGCCCAAACTCTCTGTTTCGGTTTCAATTTGACATTTACCATTCGGCCGAAACTACTTTCAGAAGGTCTCGCGCTGCTTCGGTCATATTCGGTGCACCAACTGAGCTGTGCGTGGTGCGTGCCTGACGTGCCTTTGAGAGTGAGCCAGAATACTATAGTAGTCTTTGGAGTGAGCCATGAGCGGCACAGAGTACATTATAATATAGAAGTCAGAGAGCGAATCAGCGAAGTGTCATTATTATCCTTGTGCACAGATGTCAAAAACAAGGAACTTTTAAAACCTACGGACTAACTGGAATGATTACGAAGTAATATTACAAATTCTCAAGTTTACTTTATTTTCATTGAAATTAAGTTCATAGGTATTTGAAAGAAAAAAGAAAGGTGGCGTATGTCCCTTTTTTACCTATATATATATAGAGTAACCATAACCATTTAGCGAATTAATTGTTATTATTTTTTAACCGACTTCAAAAAGAAGGAGGTTCTAAGTTCGGCTGTATGTATTTTTTTAAAATGTGTGTTCACTGATTTCTCAGACAATTTTGGACAGATTTTGATAATTATTTTTTGATTGAATGGTTCTTCCGAGTTGGTCCCATATTCCCATACATATTGTTTTGTGTCTATTTATAATAATAAATAAATTCCCACCTATACATATTGTTATGATCTGAAGATGAACTTCGAAGATATAGAACAGAACTCCTCATAGGATCCCAGCAGAACTGTCGTAACAAGTAAAATTTATTTGTTTATACGTATACGCGATGATTAAAGTTTGACTGAAGGGTACTTTTTAGGTGCGACACAGCTAAAAAGAAAATAAAAAAAAATACAACCAACTTCAATGTAAAAAAAAAAACAAATGTGCTAAATAACTTTAATTTCGGAAGTCGGTGTTAAATAACGAAGAGACAAAACTATTATATGTATGTAGAAACACCGACTTTCGAAATTAAAGTTATTTTGCATATTTTAGTGTTACTTTTTACATTGAAGTCGGTTGTATTTTTTTTTGTAAAAGTTTTTTATAAGCGATTTAGTTTATGAGCTGTATAATGTCGGTGATTTAATTTAATATTAATAATGTGAATGGTGTTGTGATTATAATATGGGTGTAACTTACCTGAATAAAGATACTATTATTATCCGTTTATCCATTAATATTTACATATATAAGTTATATTTTAAAATATTTAAACAGAAAATAAAAAAAAGCTTGGGCTGAAGTCCCTCAAAAGTTGGTAATCCCTCAAAGAAGAGACTTACCGCCGCGATTGTGGCGTTGGTGTTGCACATCTTCTTTTTTCATTGTCATTTTCGCGTTCATCCGTATATTACGTTGGTACAAGATATCCTACGAAGAAGGAACTTTGTAGACTATGGCGAGAAATAGACTGTATTGGAAATCGATATTTATTATTTATATTTTTAAATGTTATTTTTTCTGTTGAAATTTTTAATAAATAATAAAATTTATATTATGTAAATATGTATTAATAAACGGATAATAATAGTATCTTCATTCAGGTAAGTAATACGCAAATTATAACCACATCACAATTCACGACTTAAGTTATAATTTTTTTTAGATATTTCATTTATTTGTTTAAATAGTTAAAGGTAAAGATAGAAAGGGACAAACACCACCTTTCTTATTGTCTTACTCGGAACATTTTTTTTTCTTTTTGTGGGTCAATAAATATGAACTTAAAAATGATAAGAATAAAGTACACTTTTGAATATAAAATTACTTACTGTCACTTTCTTTTACTTTACATTTTTTTTTTTTTAAATTTAATATTCCAGTTAGAGTGCGGTCGCGTTAACATGGCGCGTGGCCAAAATCGGAACTAATTGTTTGCCGCCATCTTGACGTTTATGTCATGTGTCACGAGAATGTGTTTTTTTCTGTGTTTTTAATCGTTTCCAAAGTAAATAATCGTCATCATTATACCGAAAGTGATTAAAAGTGCTGGCAGAGATATTATCTTGGAAATCAAACGTGCTTGTTAAGAGGAATGAGAAAATACCTATACTACCTGGGGCCTACGGTACCATTTTCCAAAGTTAGACCCATTTGTCAAATAATTTTTCGGGTGACCATAACAATAAAATTCCCCTACATATTCGTACGCCCAGTGATACCTGGCAGGAAAACAGGATTTGTAAAAAACAGACTGCTACTATGTGCTTAAATCTTAATCAAGTGATTATCATGACGATATGAATTCTGCAAACTTCATCCATGAAAGAAAAAGTAGTGCCAAATCTACAACCGTATTGTATTGTAGTAATGGATAATATATCATACCACTGCGCACAAATAAATAAGGCCCCTACAATGGGCACTACAAAAGCAGAGCTCCAAGAGTGGTTTACGAAAAATAATATTGCAGTCGATAATTGTTGGACAAAAGCGTAATTATACGAATTTATAAAAAGGCATAAAGGGGACCCACAGTGTGAAATAAAACAACTGTTAAATAAACAAGGGCACGAGGTTTTGCGTTTACCGCCGTATCATTGTGATTTAAATCCCATAGAAAAGATTTGGGCAATTGTAAAGAGGCGTATTGCCGAAAACAATCTTGATCAAGCTCTTAGCGAAATAGCCTCAATTACTGAAGCGGCATTCAAAACTGTATCCAACCTGTGTATATTTTGAATCCGATAGATTATTACATCTCGAAATGGACAAATTTATAATCAATCTATCTGGTGACACGTCATCCGACTCTTCTGATACAGTCTCGAGCATGGATTCTGATGAAGATGTTCAAATGAAAGGGATTGACCCACTGCAGGACCATTGAGCCAAATATAAAAGTACAACGAGATATTAATTAAATGATTTACAAAGTTCTCAAGTTTATTTTTTTCAATAATTACGCAAATGAAAATAACCTATAGTCGATTTGTTTATGGTTTAGGTTTAAATATATGAAAATAGCTGAAAATCTTAACAAGTTTCTGTACTTATAGATAAATTACTAAAAAATAATTATAACTACATTGTTTACTAATCTATAATTTTAGAAAATCTGAACATATTATGTTTTGAAACGTAGTTCCCATTTTTAAATACATATTTCTTATACAAAACATAATTATCAAAATTGTTTACTTTCTTTTTAGTAGGTACTATAAATGTAGTAGAGCTAATAAATACTTTAAATTACACTGTTACGAAAGAGCGTTTTCAATTAAATTAAGGAAAATAGATTTGTTAGGCTGGCAACATTAACACGCCCCCAGCGACGAGCCAAGTTAACGCGACCGCACTTCTAGTTTGTTGGGTATACAAGTTCCTTGGTACGTTGGTACCATAGACCTTGCTCTGCACGTACCATAGATAAATAATGAAAAGTGTTACCAATTTAGCGACTTTGTCGCTAAAAACCCAAAGGATCCACAACGACATAATTTTGTTTTATTAGCTTTCAGGGTGTGAGAAAATGAGTTTACTTCACATGAGGTCTTCTCTCTTTCATTAATACGGAAATTCATAAACGAATGATATATAAACAAAGTTTCGTTAATGAAATCAATTCAGCGCGTAAACTTAAAAATTCAATGCCATCACTGACTCTAGTTAGAGTCTAAAGTAACAATACACTGATTTTTTATAGAATAACGCATTACCTATTAATGAATTGTTGTAGATAAAATTTGTCAATCTTTAATGCTATTTTTTATTACCTTAGATGGCTTGAAAAAGATGTGAGGTGAGCAGGGATCCGTACCCTGCTCTGATTGGATCTGCCTCTGGTAGAAT
This sequence comes from Mythimna impura, assembly GCA_905147345.3. NCBI lineage: Eukaryota > Metazoa > Arthropoda > Insecta > Lepidoptera > Noctuidae > Mythimna > Mythimna impura. The sequence continues at coordinate 9,921,554 of LR990348.1, read as the reverse complement.
TAGTGAGCGACTTAATTCTAGTGACTTTAGCGTATTGGAACCTTTGAAGTTGGCAATACTGACAGTGAACAAATGCAAACCGACATACTATCATACTCAAAGACTACCAATAGTAGTCTTTGAAGACTACTATAGTATACTGATCATACTATCCCTCTTTAGTCTAAACCGACTAAAAGACTTTGTATCCATGGTCAATAAAAAATAAATTGAAAAAAAAAAACAAATGCAATTGCAAACTGATAGTGTGTTTACCGCAGTTTTGTATCTAATAAATAATACCCGTTGTTTTGTGTACTGTGCTGATTGTTAAAGTGTTTCCTTCGTAATTACCGAAATTTTCTACGGTCTGATATATTGTAGTTTCGAACATTATATTTTACATCAAAGAATTATTATTTGTGTGGGGAACTAGAGCAACATGTCTGTAGCATTTGCAGCACGCGGCAATCGGCCTCCTTTGAGCCCGGCACAAATCCAAAAGATGTTAGATGAAAACGCTCATCTCATTCAAACTATACAAGAATACCAAGCGAAAGGTCAACTTTTGGAGTGTCATCAGTATCAACAAGTTTTACACAGGAATTTGGTCTATTTGGCTTCAGTCGCAGATGTCAACCAAAACATTCAAAGCATACTTCCGGTAAATATTATGCATTAGCAACTTATGTGTAATCATGGTGTTGACTTGGGACTTGCTGCATGAATAATAAATAATCAAAGTTTACAGTATGTTACTTAAAAATCCCATAATACATTTTAGTATGTAGATGCAAAGTTTTTGGTCACTCAAAATTTACACTATTGATCATTTTATAGTTTGCTGCTAAATCTGCAGTATTACTCTGTAAATATGTCACTGTGAAATTATAATGAAGTCATCTGTCAATCCCTAGCATCCAATTGGAATGTCACTTTACCTAACATTTCACAGACATTTTTACAGAATCAACAGCTTTTTGTCAGGAATATCACAGTCTATTTGAAGCTAGTAAAGTTAACTTTTCCCACATTTTCATGAGGTCAGGAACAGGCAGTGGTTATCTATAAAAACAAGTCATTCAGTAGTAGAAAGCATCTTACTTGGCTCACATGACTTAATTGTTTGAAATAGGAGTAAGTATTTTACTTGGCTCACATGACTTTTATGTGTGTAATCATAAAATAACTTCTCCCAATCTGGGTGGAGCAGGATGGAGTGTCAGTCTTTTACTGACTAAAACCCAGTGTAAATAAAAAAGGGTATTTTTATGAGGGTTGCAGTACAATCCGCAGCCCTGGCAGTCATAGCCCTAACTGGCCCTATAAATTCTGCTGACATCTCTTTGAGGCACACATGGCTTTTGAATTTGAGATCAGCTGGTAGATATTGAAATGATAAAAAGGTGTGATTTACTGATGCTATTCTTTACTTGTTTATTAAACAACCTTAACTTTTACCAGTGTTTATGTTATGTGTGTGTGCCTGTATTCATAATTGACTAGAATCAAATCTTAGTTTATTTTCTTAATTCCCCAGCTTGCCCATATTAATTGGTTAATATTTCTTACAGCCTCCTCATCAGCTAGCAGCTGGTAACTCGCAAACACCTCCAATCAATTCACCATCTCCAAGTGGCGGAGATGTTTCGGGGGGAGCTCAACCATCATACAGGCCACCTGGGGTCTCAACAACACCAACAAGACCAACACAATCTTATGGTCAACGACCATACCCACAAAATCAGTATCAGGGGCAGTATCAAGGTGCACCAGGTGTTTATCCACCACAACCAGGTTATGGACCACCTAGTCAAGGATATGGACCTCCTAATCCTGCTCAACAACCACAAGGGTATCCTCCAAACTCAAACTATGGTCCCCCTATAACAACTTCACCAAGTAACTATCCACCATCAACACACCCAGGCCCTGGTTATCCTCCATCATCGGCACAACAGCCCTATGCACCACCTCCTGGCAGCCCCGCTGCTGCTGGATCACCTTATCCTGTACGAGGAGCAGCACAACCATATACTGGGAATTCAGCTTATCCACCATCACAAACAGGCTCAAATTACTCAAATGTGGGGGTTAGTACTTATAACAATTCAACTGGATCTCAACCTCAACCGTACCAATCACAACCTTTCCCCAATACAACGCCCACATCTGCTTACAGTACAACTCCCACATCACAGCCAAATCGTTCTCCTCAACCTCCACCTACCGGTTATTCATCTCAAAATCCACCTACTTCAGGATATGGATCTCCATCTGCACAATCCCCAACTTACAATTCTAGTTCTCATGGCAATAATGCACCTCCTACTTCCGTGGCTTCTGGTGCACCTTCCTCAAGTGGCCCACCTGGTCAACAGTATCCCCCTCCTGGACAAGCGTCACCATACCCGCCCTCTACTCAGCCTCCTTACTCTAACCCATCTTCTCAACCTGGAAGCCCTGCACCGTCTGTTTCGACAGCGCCACCACCACAGGCGTCATACCCGCAAAATCCGCAAAACTATCCTCCGTCAGGAGGTGGTTATCCCCCACATGCTTATCAGCAAGGTTATCCCCCGGCTCAATATCCTCCGTCTCCTTACCCATATGCTCGTGCACCAACACCTGGAGCCCCTCCTCCCGGTGCTCCGCAACCTTACCCAGGATATGGTTTCCAACCGCCTACTCAACAGTAAAAGACAAGGATACTTTAATATAGTAAATAATGTGACACGTATGTAACACGATTATTTCTTACTTACTTACTAAAAATATTTTGCTTAAAAATATATACTTGGGATACAGGCATATATTTAATTAAATACAATACTTAGTTTTTTTTTTTCGATTTTCTATGGATCTACATATTTGAAATCTTTTCGTAGCGAAACTTTCCCGGGGCCCCAGTTTTTTTCTTGGTCCGCGTGTACCGTTCCGTTTCCTTAAATGGGATAGAGGCTGACATACTGAAACTAATTATTGAGTTCATCTACTAGGCCTTTGTCTGGTAATCTAAAATATAGTCTTATCGATAATCAAAATGCTATCAAGCGCTCTCAAGTTTTTGGCATTGAATTTTGAAAATGATTCTATTGTAGTTATAGTATACAAGTAAAAATGAGTAGAAAATGTAGGTCGAACACAGAGTAAGTAGCAGTGCCGATTGTTGCACAGTGCACGGACCGTGCAACAATAGTAGATTATGCAACAAGGGGATAAAGCAGTGTTTTATGTCATAGGCGCCACATTGTATTCCGAACTTAACAAGGATTTCAAGATAAGACTGGAATAGTCAATACAGTGGACTCTAACTGTGTAAAACACTAAATTCATTTGAATTGACCAAGTATGTATTTTCAGGAATGGCACATTTGGCACATCCATAAATAAATCAATTTTACTTATTGCTTTGTGATTGGCAAAATGAATTTATATAATAACAATACCACGGAGTAACTTAACTGGTCCCAATGTAGAGGGTCGGCGGTCGAACTGACGTCACGCGGAGTTACGACTTTCGTGGAGGCTTTGCACAAGATCGATGAGGCCATGTGTTTTTCTGGCCGTCGGAACGCGCCAAAAGCTGGTTGCCAAATAATGCTATGAGGCGTCCACATCGCCGTCAGGTCGACCTAAGACTTGTCTTCGACAGCCGGTGGAGTTTTGAGGTGCACTTCCAACGTCTTGTTCCCTAACTCGAACGGGCCGGGGCTACCTTCAAGCGGCTCCCGTCCTACTAAGGAATCCAGACGCCTCCTGTCGGAGGCTCTATGCAGAGATCGTGCGGTCTATGGCCTTTTACGATGCACCGGTGTGTGTACCGTCGCTGCAAAAGCGACCCGACCACAAACTTGACGTTCCCCAGAGGGTCATGACCATTGGGATGGTGCGGAGAGAGATAACGCACGGTCTCCCGCGAAGAGGAGCTTCCGTGCCAGTCTGCCGTCGTGGGATTTGGAAGCAAGAGGCATTGTACACATGCGTGATCTGCGCATCGAGACACAAAGCCGGGACGAAATTCCGCTGCCGTTATAGATCGCGGCATGCCGGACAGAGTTCCGGCGGGATCTTCTGTCGGTATGGAGATAACGTTTGTCGCAACCCAGCACTGGGCACATCACTATCGCAGCGGTAGTTCACCTCATTGAGATGTGGCTGGAGAGGTGCTATGGCGTCCTCACCTTTTGCAAAACGTAGTTCATCATCGGAAATGACAAGTTCGGGAGATTCTTGATTAGGATTCAAGCGTTCTTCCGCTTGCGGGTCTCACTATTGTGCGAAGCGCTAAAGCTCCGTGTGCTATGCCCAAGCGGGCTATAGCTAGCCCACTTGTGCAGAGCAGAGGAAACGGCAGGTTTCCTCATGAAGGCGATCGGCGGGTAGCGACCTCTTGCGGTGGACCCTGGTTCAAGTTATGGTCCGGAGCAAGAAGGAATGGGATGCGGTTGCCGCAGAGAGATGGTCGAAACCGTGAGGGAAAGGGCATCCTCACGCCCCAGTCGCCACAGGAGACGCTCCGGGCGTCGTTGGGAGTTTCAAGGGATTGCCTAGTCGCGGGCTTGCAGACGGCGAGCAATGGTTAGTTCGACGTAAGGATCGAGCCTGGGACCACGGCGAGTTGTTCCACGCGTGCATCAAAGAGATGCAAAACCGTAGGGACCCAGCAGGGCCGATGCACGCTATGACCACGGGGAATTTCTGAAAGGAATACCGTGGTTCGGGATTGCAAAAAGCAACTGAAGGAGACAGGTGGCTTTTAGGTAGGAAAAGTCTGGTACGCCCTTCTTCCGCTTCACGGCTCCATCCTAGAGCGAGAGAAGTCATTGGAGGATTTCCCACCTCAAAACAAATAATAAGTAGATGTGGTGTTAAGTTGGCGCGAGTGGCGCCCTGTGAGACCCGGTCCACCTGGTGGCTGCCTGGGTCGCCCCACCCACTTGAGCCGTTACTGTATTTATATTATGTTACCGACCAAACCCGATTGTATGATGAACTAGTTTCACCCAAGCCAAACCCGCGATAAACGCCCAAGAGCGAGCTCGGTATTTTAGGGCAACCCGAAAACTGCCGAAAACGCTATACATGCTAACACTACGTGCATAAAGCACAGAAATTCAATATATTACCTACTTAAGTATAAAGCCTTACTTGGCTATTGCCAAAAGTAACATGTTTAATAAAGAATAGCTCGGAACTGACTAAGATTTGTAACTTGGCGCTATAGCAACTTTTATTCAGCTTATAAAATACCTATCCAATGATATAACACACATAGCTAATGGAAGATTATGGACCCAAATTTCATAGAAACCCTGGCATCATCCTTTAAATGGGACCACCTGGCAAATATACACTTCAGAAAAAAAGATTAATTAAAATCGATTAACATTTGGCGAAGCACCTGCTCCTGTTTTGGAAGTCAGTTAAAAATGAAAGCTGAGTATTGCAATCATTTTGCGAGTTGGTGTGATACGCCCGCGCCATTACCCGGTCGAGCGCAACGGGTTTTAGATACCTATGTGGCGATGAATGACAAACTAGTTACACGGACACTAAAACAATAAAGACGGCTATTTTTATCACCCGCTCCAACGCAGTATTCTCAGAAGGAAGTTCACCGCGTGATGTGAGTTATTACAAGAAGTATTTCCCAAAGTTTGCGGTATGTTACGTTACCGACATGTGATGCCCTCTTCGGTCAAAATGACTATACCTACTCTTTGCTTGACCACAATCCCGATAGCCAAAGTCAAAAAATTATGCCCTTTTAGAGATGCTGTAATTATTGTAGTATACATAAGCTTATCCCCTTACAATAGAAATCTATATTTTCATGCAAATATAATATGTCTTGTCAGATCTTAGAATTGATTGATCACTTCATGATATGGCCAAATAAAACTGGCTAGATATAATTATGTCAATCCTCGTTTGGCCATACCATTGATGTAGGATTTCTATGATAATAAAAGGTCTAAAAAAAGAAGGCCAAACGAGGATTGAAATATCATCAAACTTTAACGTTTAAAACGATCTGGCCAGTTTTAGTTGGCCATATCATAAAGTAATCAATTTCTAAGACATTTATACCTACATCTACTCGGCTAGAGTTGCGGACTGTGTAGGATTTCTATGATAATAAAAGGTCTAAAAAAAGAAGGCCAAACGAGGATTGAAATATCATCAAACTTTAACGTTTAAAACGATCTGGCCAGTTTTAGTTGGCCATATCATGAAGTAATCAATTTCTAAGACATTTATACCTACATCTACTCGGCTAGAGTTGCGGACTGTGTACGAATATTTTAGTGTCGATGTTAGTTGTATACGAGCGTACGCCGTCATGTGAACTTCTAATTAACAATTTTAACTTTAAAAGGACGATGGTTTAATGAAACGTAGTACCTATTTAATTAGTTATATAAAAATATTTTTATTAATATTGAAATAAGTAATATTTGAATAAGTAGGTAATATTTTGATGTTTGAATTTAATTTTAACAAAATCGATACAAATCACGGAAAACTGTTTTAATGTACGCTAATGATATCTAAGTATAGATAGTTTAAGTATAATTTAACATTTATCACGAGATAAGACTTACATTCTTTTACTTATTTGCAATGTGCCATGCAAATAATGTGCAGTTAGAAATATAAATATTGTAATATTTTATCGATTCCGAACTTTTATTTATTGACTGTGTCCTGTCCCTAAATATAGTACCTAGTAAGTAGGTATATTTGTTTAAAAATGCGAAAGATGGATTTTTTTTAAATCGTGCGTTTTTGTTCTGAAACAGACTGTAACCAAAAGAAACTGGGCAAGTGCGAGTCGGACTCACGCCCTGAGAGTTACGTACAAACTTAACTATGTAAACAGTTCGATTCCCGGATGGAGTCTATATAATATAGTATTATAAGCCTTTTAATGTCCCCACTAAAATTTTTTTACTAGTTCCAAAAATCTTCGAGACTCCATTCCCTCTCCTAGAGAGAACTCCAGGAGAGCGAATGGAGTCTCAGATTTTTCCGAATAGTAATTTTTTTTTGTTGTGACGTAACAAACAACTTTACAGCCAGAGTACCTATTTCACATAACAATTCCATTTAACGCAAACACTGTTAGGATACATTGTTTTATTATGAAGTTCCTGTGTCTACCTTCCACGTTCCGGCTCCATCATCAGATCAGTTTGATAATACCTTATAGCCAAAGTGCATCTCATGACAATTCTAATAAGCCCAAATACGGCTAGGATACATTGATTAATTACGGAGTTCCGGTGCGTACCTTCCGCCTCCATCATCATCATCAGATAACTTCGATGATACCATTTTCAACATTACTATTCAGAACCATTTATATAATATTGTCATAGTTGCTGTACTATCTTCATTGTGATATCTATTTGAGTGTGAAGTTCCGTTGGCCATTCCTGGTCTTCTTCACCAGTTCCACTTCATCAAATTTTACTTTTTGACTTTAAATTCACAACATCTCAGCTTGAGTTCTCGATGAAAATACCAAAATAACTATATGGATGCCTATAATATTTGAATAGTTCCCTCGATACCTCATGGTTTCCATCATCAGAAACTGGATTTTGGAAAAATAGGACCAATCTGGATGCATACCCTTTTAGGGGTTGAAAAAAATTTGCAAATCGACCCATTAACGACGGAGTTTTGAGGTAACAAACAAAAAAATATACAACCGAATTGAGAACTTCCTCCTTTTTTGAAGTCGGTTAAAAATATACTCTGCGCGTATCGTCGCGTGCACCGCGACCGTGTAATATTTTTACAGTCACCTAATACATCTCATCAACTGCTAAATAGTGTTAATATGTTTCTACGAATAACAATAATAATGCATTAGTTATTTTAATAATTTCATGTGATTAATTTAAATAATTGTATGATATCAATAAAAAAAACCTTAAAAAGTATTTCATTATTATTTATATTATCAACATAGGTCATTATGATCACATGATTTTGTCACCACACATAGGAAATGTTCATATTGAAATCTTACACGCAATTAATCAACAACTCTCGGATCGTGTTAACTCTTCACCCATTCAGAACAACTTTAATCGTCGAACGTAGCACACGCTCCGAACCCTAAAGGCCTGCGCAGACGACGGACTTTTCTCCGCGGTGGAAAAAAAAGTACGCTCCGCGAATAAAAAGTCCGCCGCGGATTTACCGCGAACTCAATGCACACGGTGTGCGTGTTTATCATCGTGCATACGTACGTCTCTCTCGAGCGCACAACGCGGACTAAAGTCCGCCATGTGCCGTTGCTTCGCCTAGTCACACGAGTTCTATTTTTTGGGGGACTCCCCGTACTTTTGTCCGGTCCGCTCTCTGAATGTCCTCGGTTTTTCGGGGGACTTTTTGTATGCGGTACTTTTAATCCCTCGTTTGCGTCACTCGATACAGTTGTAAGCGATCTATTTTAGCGGACAAAAATCCGTCGTCTGCGCAGGCCTTAAGTTGTACAATAACAACAACTTAAAGCTTATACTTCCAGTTCAGCTTCTATTTCTAGTAAGTAGGTATTATTTCTTTTCCTACGACTCAATTCCTATATCTAATTTTCTTCGAAAGTAATGGACTGTTCCTCGAACGGTTGGACAGAATCATCGTAATATTCCAACGGTAAATCTTCAACAAAAGGCTGGGTAGGAAAAGCAGGTGCTGAATTGTGTTTCTTCAATGGAAGGACTGTGTCAAATAAATAGCACATTGCACCCGTTTCACCGGGTATTGCTACACCTAATGTCCAGATCACATTATGCTTTGTGTTTATACGTAGAATTTTTACGCCACGTAGTATCCGCCATCTGAAAGTAAATATATTTTAAAGATCGATGAAGCACGAAACGTTACATAACGCGTCGCATCGTGATGTTTTAAAAATATAAGGCAACTATAAAAAAAATTCGAGGCCTCAGTGGCCAAGTCAACAAATCCACAAACAAAAAAACCGGCAGTGCGAGTCGGACTCGCGCACGAAAGGTTCTATACAATTATATACTTATACAAAATTAGACACTATATTATTATAACTTTTCTTTTTTAGTTTTACCAGTTAACTAGTAATATCGAGCAATAAACGGCTCTTAGTTTTCCTCGTACCTAACAATATTTGAAAACCTATTGTAGCTTCAATTAATAATACTTAATATATTTGTGTTATTTGTTGTTCAATATAAAATATTCCACAAAACTAAAAACGGTGTTGGACAGTGACGGAAAGGTCTAGTTATACTTTTCGAAACAAAAAATATTTTTCAATAAACTTACTCGAAAACCCGCTCCTATCCACCAGCGTTTAAGCACGCAATTTACTGTTTTCCGCACTAGTGCGGAAAAATGCGCGCAATCTCGCTCCCGCCACAATTTATTGTATTTATCATATCAGGCTGGACACCGGTCAGCTTCCACAAAGGCGCGCAAAATAAAAGCCTCACGACATGTCATTTCTCACATTCATTGATGTACGGTGATTTATTTATTTATATCCTCACATCGGAACGCCTTGCAGCAATTACACCAATGGAGCACAATTAGTCCAAAATCTACTACTTTCCAACATCGTGTGCGCAGTGGAATGGTAGTCATCAAAGGAGCGGCGCGGCGGAGGGTCACGTCGCTCGCTTACGCAGCATCAGGTCATCGCTCCTCCAGGATAAAGTTTTACTTTTTATATTCGAGCAAGTGTGTTGAAAAAAGGCCTTTTAAATATGTGAGACTGAGCCGTACTATTTATAGTCATTTATTTATTTTTTATATATATTTTATATATTTTTAAATATTTCTTAAAACACAAATATAAAATATTATTACATTCATTTATCTCAGGACCCTAAGGTCTTGGACCTTTGGAAGGCGTACGAGGAGCCGAAACCAACTCGCTGAGGCCTGACACTATCTCCCGCCTCGCCCAAGAGCGGGGGATGTCATAAGATGATTTTCACACCGAAAAAAAAAAAAAAAAAAAACTCGCTGAGGCCCTTTTAGACGCTTTTAATGGAAAATGGTACTACGATTATTATTATTATTATCTCTTTTAAATTTCCATACAATGTTTTTTTGGCCATTTTGACATACCTATTATAAATTTTCTTAAATTCCAATAGCAGGTATAACTTAGCATAGTTTTATTGTGTGTAGACTAAAACACCGACCAAGTGCGAGTCCGACTCGCGCATGAATGGTCCCGTAACGTCCGTAGCAAAAAAACGGCAAATCACGTTTGTTATATAGGAGCCACACTTAAATATTTATTTTATTCTGTTTTTGTCTGTCTAGCTATCTAGCTAGCTATCACGGTGACAGATGGACTGCAGTCTTAATAATAGGGTCCCGTTTTACCCTTTGGATACAGAACCCTAAAAACGAAGACTTAATATTTCTTATTTTCCTACAATATTAAAGTTACCTGTTTCCCATGTGCCCAGGCATCTTAGTACCAGGCCACACTCGTGCTTTTTCACCTCCAGCGCCAATATTTCCTGGCCTTCTATGAGTTTTAGTGACACCATGGGATGCTGGCATTCCTTTAAATCCCCAACGCTTCATTACTCCTTGAAAACCTCGATCCATTCTGAAATAATTATTTACCTTCAAAGTAAAAAAAAAATTGTTGACAGACAAAATTTAAAACAATTCTTGCATGTTCTACATTGAAATGTAATTGCGCCTCTCCTTTCACTATTTAAACCAGCCAAATATATAGCACATGGTTAAGGGTAAACACTTGTCCTGACTGTGCAGTTAGAATAAGTGTTAGCATATGCACAATATTGAATTAATTTTACGACAGAACCCTGCTCTCTCTTGAAGGGCAGCTTAACCTTTGATTTATCGCACAATGTTTAAACTATTATATATGTGCTAATCATAAGAATTAAAGTGATCAAAATGTCACCTGAAACTCATATCTATCTACTGGAGTCTGGTTTCGAAACTTGTGGTTGTGTGTGGAACTTCCTAGTTTTAAACGACTCAGTTGCCATCGCCCATTGGTATTTTGGTGGTAGGCGGAACAAAATGTTAAGTCCCGCAAACCTACGTTGAAAAGGGAGGATCCTCCGACCAGACGGGTGTTATGTCTGGTGGGCAACTGACTGATAGATGATTTTGGGCTGTTCTATATTATGTTCAAATTGTGCGGGATTGGTTCTTATGTCACACCAATAATGTCGCTACAGTATTTTAGTGTTGATGTTAAGTGGTTAGTTATTATTTATTCACTTACGTTTTAGCTCGTACATCAATGTAGTCACCAACTCTAAAGTGTGTTGCTTGCAATGGTGTTCCCGGTGGAATATAAGATTCTGGTGATACCATAAATCTACGTAAGTGTCTCTTAGGCAGCATGCCTGTATTATTAAATAAACCACAGTATTCTTTGGTGACAGTGCTAGGATCTATAGTCTCAGACCCAACTAACAGACATCCCAATTTATTTTTTTCTTTCCACACAATTTTTTTGGTTATCATTGGGCTAAATTCTTCTGGAGGGATATATTTTATAACATGGTTGTCCACAACCTTAAAATAAATACAAAGAAACTTAGTTTTTTTTTCTTAGCTCTTAGTAATTAAATACCTTAAACCCATTAACAGATAAGGTATGTTGTATTGTACCTGTAATAATGTAGTTAACATTTTCTTTCCATCCTTAGACCAAAGAGGATAATTGCCTATTTTGCGAGCGATGAGCCCAACTCTACGAGTTTGTGGGTTCCACTCGGCTGCTTTGTTTGAGTCAATATTTATCAGAGGCGAGTGCAATGAGGCTTGATGTTGCATCTTATCTTGCAAAACTTCTTCAATAAATTGTTTATTTTCCTGAGTGATGAATTCCTCTGATGGCTAAAATAAGATAAAAAAACAAAAACATGTACTTAGCATAGGCTTAGGTAAACAGTCTAAAATAAATTGTGCGGCTCACGGATGTTGCCCAGACCCAGTTCGGCAACATAAACAAAAATAAAATTAAATGATTATACCAGATCTAAACAAATTTAATTTTCACACATACCACCCTTTCCTTAGGTATATACCAATAGGGAGGTCGATATCTAGGCTTTTGATGAAAAGATCGACTGAAGATATGATCTATCCTGTAATAAAACAAATAACAAATGTTCGTTACAGGTGCCTAATAAATAACCTTAGTTTGATGCAATTAGATAGTGCGATTTTATAACCTCAATTTGTTGAAATTATTGCGTAAAAGGTTCAAGCTTCCAGTAGCCATAATTAATACTGATTCATGTGAAAATAATACAACTAACTAACGAAGCAACTTTTCGTATTTCTGTAATATTTTAATCAATTCGATTCCACAACAACCCAGGCCACAATGCACAGGCCCACAGATACACTGAACATATCTCAATGACACTGAACACAGACTACGAGAAACACTCTTTAGAGTGCGGTCGCGTTAACATGGCGCGTGGCCAAAATCGGAACTAATTGTTTGCCGCCATCTTGACGTTTATGTCATGTGTCACGAGAATGTGTTGTGTTCTGAGTTTTTAAGCGTTTCCAAAGTAAATAATCGTCATCATTATACCGAAAATGATTAAAAGCGCTGGCAGAGATATTATCTTGGAAATCAAACGTGCTTGTTAAGAGGAATGAGAAAATATAGGGCCTACGGTACCATTTTCCAAAGTTAGACCTATTTGTCAAATAATTTTTCGGGTGACCATAACAATAAAATTCCCCTACATATTCGTACCCCCAGCGATGCCTGGCAGGAAAACAGGATTTGTAAAAAATAGACTGCTACTATGTGCTTAATTCTTAATCAAGTGATTATCATGACGATATGAATTCTGCAAACTTCATCCATGAAAGAAAAAGAAGTGCCAAATCTACAACCGTATTGTATTGTAGTAATGGATAATACATCATACCACTGCCACAGAATAAGAAATAGTACAAGTACAGAAATTGCACTGCGTGATAGCAAATATACGTATTTAAACCTAATAACAACAGCGCTAATGTTCATAATACATTGCACGGCACGGACACGACCTTGATTTTATTAGCTTACCAGATCCAGTGGCGCTCGTAACTAATCAAAATGCACCGTAAGTCCGCGCGACGAGAGTTTATTTTATTATGCCCGTTATGAACCTTTGAACAAGCTGCTTCTGTTGTAGGGTTGTGAGTTGTTGTGAGACACAAAGCCATTAGTCCATTGGGACCAACAGGGGCTAAGCCCCTGGTCTTAGAACGCAAAGGACAACTAGAAGAACATAAGTGTGGTTTTAGTTAGTAAAAGTTTGACACGCCTCTCGCTTCGCCATAAAGCGAGAGAAGAAATGATTTTCCACCAAAAAAGGTCGTGAGTCCATTTGTTTAGGTAGGTACTTTACTAAATGTAAACATTCTTGATAAGAAATGCCTTTTAAAGTAGGTATGTACCTATATTATCTACAAAATATATTTTCGTAAAATGCGAAATTAGTAGTAGGTACACTACGTTCTAAAGCATAAAATAAATTAAGAGTTTTTTTTAAATTACATGGTAGATAAAATTGATTTACATGTACCTAAGTAGTAATTTCCATACTTTAAAATGTATTTATAGAGAGACATGTTATGATTGTTTACATTTAGTTAGTTAGGTATCTAATTGTCTAAACAAATGGAACAAAAGTAAAGTCAAGTGGTAGCTAGGTAGGTACTTGGATATTGTAATATAACTTTGTTGATTTCGGCCACAAAATTACCTAAGTTCTCTATTTTATGTTTCAGCTATGCGTTCGCAGGTAATTTTTAAAAGATGGTAGGTAGTTCACGATTATTAATATTGTGAACACGATTATTTAAAAAACATTACCGCCGGCCGCCGCGCCAGCAAAAAATTACGAATCTACCTAATAGTGAAAAATGATGATACGAAAAGGAACAGGAATCGTCCTCGAGTCTATAAACTGCAACAATAACCTACCTGTTATACCCACATAATAATTATCATAAAATAAGAGCCACTTTAGGAGTGTTGAAAATGTTATAATTACTTGCCTTTCGGGATCCTTTGGAAGAGTAAAGAATGAAAAGTCCACATTTTTGTTGTTATTCATGCACCCATAATTGCTATGCAGTATCTTTTGGCTTTTTGCGTGCCCATATTAATATTAAAACCTCTGTTGAAATACGAAAATATTTTTTGTTAGCGCGTGTGACACTCAACTGAACTAGCCTCATAAAAGTGGCCCCGAGACGTAGGTATAAAAAAAAATTGCCGAAAACAATATTGATCAAGCTCTTAGCGAAATAGCCTCAATTACTGAAGCGGCATTCAAAACTGTATCCAAACTGTGTATATTTTGAATCCGATAGATTCATCTCGAGACTTCTCGAAATGGACAAATTTATAATCAATCTATCTGGTGCACGTCATCCGACTCTTCTGATACAGTCTCGAGCATGGATTCTGATGAAGATGTTCAAATGGAAAGGATTGACCCACTGCAGGACCATTGTTACTCCAAATATAAAAGTACAACGAGATATTCATTAAATGATTTACAAAGTTCTCAAGTTTATTTTTTTCAATAATTACGCAAATGAAAATAACCTATAGTCGATTTGTTTATGGTTTAGGTACTAGCTGAAAATCTTAACAAGTTTCTGTACTTAAAAATACTTTTTTTGTTATATTATTATAGCTACATTGTTTACTAATATATAATTTTAGAAAATCTGAACATATTATGTTTTGAAACGTAGTTCCCATTTTTAAATACATATTTCTTATACAAGACATATCAAAATTGTTTACTTTCTTTTTAGTAGGTACTATAAATGTAGTAGAGCTAATAAATTCTTTAAATTACACTGTTATGAAAGAGCGTTTTCAATTAAATTAAGGAAAATAGATTTGTTAGGCTGGCAACATTAACACGCCCCCAGCGACGAGCCAAGTAAAGGGCCTATTACACTACGCGATATTCAGCACACGATATTCAGACTGTCTTATTTTTTGTGTCTTATTCAGCACACGATATTCAGACTGTCTTATTTTTTGTTCCGAGTTAGACCGGTCTTACTCGGAACAAAAAATAAGACAGTCTGAATATCGTGTGCTGAATATCGCGTAGTGTAATAGGCCCTTTAACGCGACGCGACCGCACTTCTAGTCCGTTGGGTATACAAGTTCCTTGGTACCATAGACCTTGCTCTGTACGTACCATAGATAAATAATGAAAAGTGTTACCAATTTAGCGACTTTGCCGCTAAAAACTCAAAGGATCCACAACGACATAATTTTGTTTTATTAGCTTCCAATTGAGAGCTCAAGGGTGTGAGAAAATGAGTTTACTACACATGAGGTCTTCTCTCTTTCATTAATACGGAAATTCATAAACGAACGATATATACTGTACTTAAAAATACTTTTTTAGATAAATTACTCAAAAATAATTATAGCTACATTGTTTACTAATCTATAATTTTAGAAAATCTGAACTTATTATGTTATTAAACGTATTTCCCATTTTTAAATACGTATTTCTTATACAAGACATATCAAAATTGTTTACTTTCTTTTTAGTAGGTACTATAAATGTAGTAGAGCTAATAAATTCTTTAAATTACACTGTTATAAAAGAGCGTTTTCAATTAAATTTAGGAAAATAGATTTGTTAGGCTGGTAACATTAAGTACGCCCCCAGCGATGAGCCATGTTAACGCGACCGCACTTTAAATAATACTCTTTAAAAAAAGCAAAATAAAAAGTTACTTACTCTGTGGCTGTCATTCTGTCAGAAGGTCGCATCGCATGATCGCATTGCTGTGGCCCTAGTAAAAAGGGATATAAGTCCAAAAATGCAACTTTACAGTCCACGCGCTTCAAATTCGTGTTTGTCCTCGTGTGATATTTAAACCGCTACCTAATGCTCTTTATTATTATTGAATTATTTTTTATGTAAGTAAAGTTAACAGTTTTTAAGATAATGAGTTATACCAACCACAAAATTAATTTGTTGAGGGTATAAAATAAGTTATACCTACACCTTCTCCAGTTCTCCCATAAGTTAAATGATAATTCATATAAGTGAAAAGGGATACGCGTTTGGAATGATTTTTATAATTAACAAGTACTTAACCCATTTGGATCCGCTGTCCTTATACAGGGACAGTATGCCACTACCCACCAATTTTCATATATTTTAAATATCTTTCGTATTATTGTGAATTTTATATGCCAAGTAGTGTATCTTATGAATGCTATTTTAAATATTAACATTTTTTTATAAAAAAGTGGTCAAATTAATTATTTCATCCACAGAAGTTAAAACAAAAATTATCTTCTCAAGATTAGGTGTTTTATTGTATGTTGCTATGCAAATTTTTATGACTTTTTTGTGATTATTATTATGTTTTACTATCAATAAGAATATAAGCTGATAATATGTGTTTATTTTTAAGTTTTACAAACGGGAGGTCATAGTTTGTTCAAGTGTCCCTACACAGGGACATTAGGCACATCACTTATATTTTTATACTAAAATTGTATTTATATTTTATTTTATTTTTGGAACCGGTTTCTTATCAATACCGGCTAAAAGGTAATTTGAAGTGATAAATGACAACCGAGGACTTGAAGAAGCAGTAAATAACATTTTGAACGAAAAAGATGATCTGTAAACAGAGTATAAATTGGTCGCTATTCGTCCAGATCCAAGTATTCTAACAGATGAAGAAGAGTTTGAATAAAAAAACATCAAACATATATACATAATACACTACTGCGAGAAAGCCCTGCAGGGCTATTGTGTAACTCTGTTGACTCTGTTGAGTTCAAGTGATGATCACTTGTTAACAATGTGCATCATTGAACTGTCAAACAGCTAGTTTCGTATTGCCTATCTTCAGTGACCAACTGCAGTGACGTCATTAGCCACTGGTGCCTTTGATAGCCACCGTAACACGTTTTGACAGATGTTATTGTATCGATACTTTTAAAATTGCGATTGTGTAAGCTTTTGAAGCTGTATAATAGTCGATAAAATTTTAGAGTGGTCACAATAGGCACCGTAAATTTTTATAATTCACCACATTTCCACCGTAGTTTGTTAGTCACTTGTGTGATACGTAATACCAATTTTATGAAATTGTTAGTTGAAAACTAAGTTTAGTGTGCAACGAATGCTAGTTGTTAACTGTTATTGAAAAAGTTAGCCAATAGCCCGCCCCCGCCGAGTAGAAATTTTTGTTTCTCGAAGTGATAACGACAGGGATAGTAGCGATGATGAGCCCTTTCGGAAACTGAACCGAAGTAAATGCGACGAAAATATTGCTTCGACTAATGAAAATCTAAAAAGGCGCAGAGAAAAATTAGTGACTGAACTAAAAGATTTAGGCTCATTAGGGATATTTGAAAAGTTTTTTGATAAAGAAGTTATGCACATGTTTTTATTCAATACATTCTATAAGTCGCACAAAACAATAAAGATGACTTTGGTGTAAGATAGTCACTTTACAGAGCAAAAAGTAGATAGAATTTTGCTCTTCTGTAAAAAGTTCCATCTCTTTATTTTATAGACGTCCCATACGTTATCCAAAACCGGATAGAAATGGGTGTTGTCGACCAAGAAGATTAGTTTGTTGCAGTACACAGATCAACAATTCGAGGCAAAAAACGGTGGTGGGTGCTGTTTACATATGGTACATTTAGTTATTGCTGACGCTTAGCGTCTGCATAATCTGACCCATGAAGACAAAATTGATCAACTTCAAATTCGTCGTAACGACACGTGATGTTACTTGAAATCTGATAAAAATCAAGATCAAAGACGAAAATCATCATCCGCTGTTCCAGAACTGGTAACAGATGGATTTGGACACTTTGCTCGGAGACTGCCTAACCAACTATACAATGTAGTTTGCCATAAAAAAGTACGATGGCATTGTAAAAACGTATAAAAATCCTGCGCATTGAAAATAATAATTACTTTGAAAAGTACCACATCTGAGCCCATTGTCCCTGTACAAGGACAGTGGTTTTTTTAATACTTACTAATTATTTTCTTAAGTTTTTTTGTTCGATTCTCCTCATAAGCCTCCCGTCCTATATTTAATCAACAGTTTTTCATTAATTTTTGTTTCATTTGTATTGGGGTCCAAATGGGTTAATGAAAATAAATATTTTTTTCCTTTATTTTGGTGAAAACTGATAGTAATATCATTACCAACTAAACCATTTCGAAGTGATGTTGTATTGATAAACACCAACTAGATTAAAAAGTGGGTGATTTATGTTAATTTAGATTAAAAAACACAAAACATTTTTTTTTATTTTTCCGTTTAAAAGGATACAAATGCACTTGAACCAACTTTTGTAGTTTTTTTTGGTGTCAGTTGAAACTTTTCACACAAAGTAACTTCCTTATTTTTAGAAATAGCTTAGATTCGTTTTCACCAAACGATAAAGCATTTTCTTCTGATCATTTCTGTAAGCTTAACTCATTTTTGACAAAATCGGACTTATAATATACCCCTTTTCACTAGGGCCACAGACATTTACTATACCTTGACTCTTGTGGATTTGATAGTCTGTGGCATAGACTATACACCACTATACACTATAAACAGAGAGTCTGTGGTCCGGCCTAGTGGCCATCTGTGCAGTATATATATTATAAAAAGTACTCTGTGGTACTCTGTGTGTATTCGTGTATTCTATATACTCTTTGGTGAAGTTACTTTTTTTTTTTGTATTTAGGTCAATTTAGGTTATGTTTACTTTTAGAGTTTGTCTTACGAATAATAAATTAAAACTTGTGATTAAGTAAGTCAGTGTTTTGGTTAAATACCAAAATGTTTGTGGAAAAAATGTTATATTTATTATTTTTATGTGTTCTTACACAATCACAAAAAGATGATGTAGATATATCCGGCCCAGGACTCCAACCAGTTGAAATTATAATGCCGGCTAGATACTTTTTTATTAACTTTACACATATTGGTGCCCAATCGTGAGTAAAAAAATAGTTACTATTATAATAATAGCTGTATCTTAAAATAGATACTACAAAGAATCGATATAATTTTTGCTTTATTAAAAGTGGATATAAATTAAAACAAAACCTTGCTGCTTCGCCTGAAAATTCTATTGGCATTTGGTAATTCCGTGTTTTACTCGAATATTTCACAAAAGTTGTTCCAGGAAATACGTTTTTTTTTAAAACCAACATTATGTCAACTTGAATGACAACAATTTTCTCAATAACTCAAGTTTTTGAGAAAATTGTTGTCATTCAGAATCTCGATTAATTGGGCTGTACCTTTTTATATTTTTAACATGAGTAAATTATGGAGGGCCAGTTCATGTAATTAGCTGATTTTCAGAGGTCTATACTGGATTAGTTTGACACAAATTTATGTTTTGATTTGATTATAGAAGTTTTGGATAATATCCACAAGATATCTGTGTATCCAAAATATCTGGAGAAAGATTTGTATTAACATCATAATCACTTATGAGCGGTTGTATGAAAATGCATTTTGAGTTGGCCGCTCTTAACTAACATGATTAGCATTTAATAAAATAGGTATGTAAGAAATACACATTCAGCCTAGAAGAAGAATGAAGATTTTAATGAAAATCTTAAGTGAACTTAAGCTTTGACAAATAAATGTTTAAACCTGACCCTAAAACATGCTACATAAAACAGAGAGAAAAATATAGTACTGGCCTATATTTTTAAATATTTTATTGCTTTACAGGTACACTCCAGAATTAAATAAAAAATTGATTGTTGAAATAGATGGTAAATCAAGTGCAAACAAACATTGTCGTGTCTGGGTTAACAAATTAGACAGAAAAGATGGTACTTTCATTGTCCGCTATAAGATATATGAAACATGCTTTGATTTGTCTATTCATGTGCACTATGATAGAAAAGATTTGGGAAAGTCACCATTTAAGTTTAAAGGTTTGTATGTTTTCAGCAAGTTGTCCGATTGTATCATATTGTTTGTTGTTAAATTCTTAAATCATTATAATACTGGATGTGGTGTAAATAGTGGTCCAACATTAAGAGGTCAACTCACCGTATATTCAGCTATCATATACCACAATTTGAAGCATTTTTTTACCATAGGTCTCAGAATAAAACTGTTCTATATTTTATTTTTTTTGAAAAATAACTTCTTGCTATACTAATTTGGCTCTAACTTCAACAAAAAACATTTTTTTTTTTCTATTTTGTTTTTTTTTGTAATCTTAAAGATATTAAAGAAAAAAAACATTTTGTAACAATAAAATCAACAACACCCGAGCGCTGCATCTACACGTCATACTGGGCGTGGCGTCCCCGCAAGCGGCCGCCGAGCTCTGCTGGCCTGTATAGAACACGACCACCGGCGTGTGCGCAGCCACAGTGTTCACTGCGCTCTCGGTCAGCTTCGACTTTCCTGTTCGGACAGCTCTGAGAACCAGTCTTACGCTAGCACACGCACGGGGTCCCGCTCCCTGTACTGTACTAGTCTATAGTTTTGTTTACTTTGTGTTTTCAATAAACAACGTTCCGTTTTAACTTGTGTTTGTTCGTACAAACCTGCTACAATTTTTTTTTTCTATTTTGTTTTTTTTTGTAATCTTAAAGATATTAAAGAAAAAATGTGTTTATTTCAAATTATAACTGTATTCTTCAGAGAATCATGAGACTTTGGTCGCGAATGTTGTAAAAGAATTATACTTGACGACCTTACAGCTACTGGACGACTCATGCTTAAACTAATGCACCAAAACAATTCTGTCAACTAGTTGAGGTATGGGGGAGAGGCATACTGCATTCTGATTGGTCCGACCAAGGTCAGTACGGCCACACTAGGCACACTAGGGACACTAGGCACACTAGGGATGAGATAGGTTGAGTTTAAATAAGTCACGAAAGTATCAATAATGCTTTTTAACAACATTTCATACAATTATTTGGGTTTTTTTTTTACCTTCCTAGTTCTTGTTATTATTTTAACACATTATTATAATGTACTTAAATACATAATGTAATTAATAAATTTTAAGTGGTAAAGTAAAATTTCAAAAAAAAAAAAAACTAATAAATCCTCTCTATTTATAAAAACACTAGCTGCCCGCCTCCGGCTTCGCTCAGGTACAATTTTTTTTACAACCTAACCTTTTTCTAACAAATACGAACAACAAATAAATAATTACAGACGTTCTAAATTGATGCGTAAATGTACACATGCATTCGGCAATTAATTTTTATTTATAATATAGAACATAATAAGCGAATATTTTGTTTCAAAGCTGGGCCACCATCCAATGACTTTTTGTTTTTTAGGGTGGAGTGAGAGGGCGTGTCAGACTTTTAATTATTAAAACCACAGCTATGATCCTTCTTTGCCTTTGCATTCCATGACCACGAGTTTCCCTTTTGGAAATCAACCCATGAACCCAGTAAGCTTTGGCCTAGCTGGGCTCTATGGTTTTGCTGACATCTCTTTAAGCCGCGATTAGAACACGACGTGCCGTCGATGACTCGGGCTCGGTCCAAACGGTTACGGGATGGCCGGGCTGCGACCTACCTATTCCTCGTCGTCCGCAAGCCCACGCCTATGGTGGCTGGAAGTCGAGGTCGGGGTCCAGCGGCTGGGGCGTGAGGACGTCCGTTCTCTCACGCGTGCGGCCATCTCCTTCGCTAGCATTACAGCTTCACAGTAAGAGACGATCGCCGCCCATTCCCCCTCATTCCGGACCATGGCCTGTACGAGGGCCTGACGCGAGAGGTTGCCGCCACTGATAGCCCCCACGAAGACGCGGTGGTGCGCCTCCAAAGCGAGGTACACCTCCAGTCTATGCTCCATCGTGTCCTCCGGACGGTTCGCATAATGGCGACACCTGGGCGTTTCTTCGGCCCGAATCAGGTGCAGAAACTTCATGCGGAAGTTGAGGATGCTGTAATGTCTCTTCAGTCTTACCGCCATGATTATGGCGTGCCCAAGCGAAATTTACTTGCGAAATTTACTATTTTCACTTGGTCGTCCAGTCACTACTATCTTCAGTGAACATCCACGTGTCGGTTACTCTCGTCGGTTTCAATGGTCATGAACGATTATGTTCATGACTAGGGAATCCAATCGCGCATCCAAACGATAACGACGACGCGACGAGTATGATAGTTGAATCAATGGATTCTCGACCTTATCTCCTTAGGGTTAAGATGACAATTCGCATACAGTTATTCGAAGACTGGTTTGTGTAATGAAGACTGTTTGGTCGCAGGACGGAAACGGTTGTTCCGTTGCAGAACATAAAACGAAACTGTTCGTTGTCACTTTTGCTCGGGAGCTCGGTTGCGACGGACGTGTTTTAGGCATCATAGTTTTGAATTATATCGGTGTAACGGTTTTTGATTGTTTGTCATTTTAAATTAATAAAATACTTCTAGGTTGTTCTGAGTTTTCTTTTTAAAAAGTCAAATACGCTTCTAAACCATAAGAGTACACACTCAATTAACCAAACCATTATTTTTTGCAGGACCAATTTATCCGGATCAGTGCGACTGTCCAGAAAACGAGTTTGAAAAGTGGTTCAATAATTATGGTTGCACACAAAACCATGAACAAATTATAAAAGATCTGAAGCCATTCCATAATTTAAATATGAAAGAAGAAGTACAAAAGATTATACAAAAGTATCATCAACCAGAAAGTACCAGTTTTTGCCACTATGCCATAAAAGAAAACAAATTGTATCGTAATTGTTATGGGAAACATGTTGGTTTTAATATGTTTTCTGATAATATCCTATTATCTTTGATGAGAAAAGTAAAACTACCTGATATGGATCTGATAATTAATCTGGGTGATTGGCCCTTGGTACACAAGCGCGACAAACCATTACCTGTTTTTTCATGGTGTGGCAGTGATGAAACTTATGATATTGTAATGCCAACTTATGATTTGACGGAGTCTACTTTAGAAAATATGGGAAGGTAAATAATTCCATTTAACCTTTTGAGTGCGTAATTAGAGACACAATAGAAAGACAATGGCGCGTTAACGCCGGCGATGCGGGGATCAACAGCTTAAGTAATTAAGTTTCGGGTTTGGGCCCCATTCGCCGGCCTAAGTACAACGCAATGCTCATTCGCGGTGCATGCATGGCGTAGCACGAATCTGACGTGTCATTTGGTGTGTACTAGTGAAGCATTGAAGTGTCATAAATAAACATAAGGCCGGTCTATTGTTTCGTTAAACGTGTAGGTAATCTCAAGCATAATAAAATTGTTTCCTTTTTTCATAGTAGGTAGGTAAACAGTTTAAGAAAACTGACAGGATGCAATTCTAATTTCTTTTCAAACATATAAAGCACTTACCAACGCTTTTTCTTTGAATGTTTATACATTGTAACATAGTTAGACCATATTTTGACTCACTTGAACAAGGTCGGCGTAGGCTGTGTTACGTCAATGCATCGGAATCATACATGTTGAAATTTTTGAATTTAAAATTCTAATTAAAAACATATTCAAAATAAAACTCGAAAGAAAATTTCTGAATTTCACCTCTTTCACCTTGGTATTTCGAAAATCCTGAAACAGTTTTATTATATTAACTGGAATCCCAATCACTACTAATATTTTAACAAATGAATGATTAACATACTTCTGAGGGCAACAACCAACAGCTATCCAGGCCCGCACTCACTGTTACCTCAATAAACATTGAAGATTTCTCGGAAAACAAATCTGACTTTCTATCCAAACTATGCCAGATCACGAATTGTGACATGAACATTCAAGCTCTATTTTGTCCCTTCGGCTTTGAAAAAACAGAATAGAAAAAAACAGCCAATGTCATGCAATATATGTAGTATCAATTCAAATGTTCTCGGTATAATAATAAAGCGGTTTATATCCGAATTATTAAATCCAAGTATCAAGAAATATGTAGACACCATAAGATTTCCTGCAATTCCGCGTTACCTTCAGTAAGGTCAAGGTAATGTAGATATCGTGCCCGACCACCTACCTATCTTGTTTTTAGTCGACCCTCTTTTCTACTGTTTGTGAGCCGTATTTCAGATGATCTATATGGTCTAATATATACATAACATTTCCTTTTTCTGAATTTAACAATTTGTTTGTTTGAATTTGACCCTCTGCTCCTCCGCTTTTTTTATTATTATTGAAAGGCTCGCTTTTAACCACCATCTCACCTGATGGTAAGCGATGATGTGGTCGACGATGGAGCACGCTTGCCTAGAAGTAACCTAATCACTCTTGACTTAAAAACCCCTAAGTTGTAGAAATCAGGAAACAGACTCCGGCAGGGAATTCCACTCCTTGGCTGTACGCACAATAAATGTGGCAAGGCCGTTGCACTCAATATTTTGTTAGGTTCTCTGCATGATCTATCAGTAAGCAGTAGTAGTCATAGTTGTTTCCTTTAACTTTTATGTTTGCCTCTGTTGATTTAGTCATCAGCTGTGTCTTGTTCGCATTCATTCCTAACCCTAAAACTGCTCCTACCCGCCAGCGTTTTTATCATGAGTTCGAATTTTTTGGGTCATTTTAACACGATTACCCAGACGATTTAGTCGGTTCCATTTGATGTGACTGTACTCTTTCCAATCTAACCACCTAAAATAGCTTGTGTCTTCACCTCACACACACACAACTCTGTGTAGTTACTACGAGTATATAAATTAGGGATGAACTATATGTATATATATATTCTGTGTAGGCAACGACAATGAAGTTATGGAGTGAGTAGTAGGAAATGCGTCACATACCTGTTCAGTTGAGCTGTTGAGTTTTCGTAGGTATATTTCTTTCCCTCATATAATTGTCTGCTTCGCATATATCGGACTTCTACCACCTGTAAAAGTTATTGCTCCCTGAACATGAATATATCGACGCAATTAACCCTATACCTTACAGTGTAAATAACATATTAATAATTTCACATGTAGAACATCATTTCAACATTAAATAATAATAATAATCATAGCCTCGCCAGGATGAATATGACATAATAACATCTTCATCCTGTACCATTAAACTTGAGGTTGGATAAGGTCAGTAGGTACTACCAGGACCCTCAAATAGGCGTCCAGCACCCCATGCTCGCTCAACTACGCGAGACTCTAATGTGCCCGGCTTAAATGCCGGAGCGAAAGCTAGGTGTCTAAATCACCGTAGCTACAGTTAACTGTGCCATCACTCGGGTAACAACGTACCCGAGCAAGACCTCAAGTAACACTCTTGAGTCTTAAACCGGAATCCAAGAGGAACATACATCTCAAGGTCTCAGCGAACCCCTATCACTAGAGGCCGCCTACTCCGTAATATAACAAGTTGGAATCCCAGAGACACACCTCTCCAGGCCTCGGCACAAACCCCTATTATACTAGAGGCCGCCTACTCCTAATATAAACAGTTGGAATCCCAGAGACACACCTCTCCAGGCCTCGGCGCAAACCCCTATTATACTAGAGGCCGCCTACTCCTAACTGCAGAGGGTTGGAATCCGGGGGATGGCTACCCGGCCTCAGCAGCCCACCTAGAAAGCCTGGGCCTGCCTACTCCGTGCCCTCTACCTGTCCATGTTCACGACAAGGACTAGGCCTAACTTTATCAGGCCTCATACAGTTTAGCTTTCACCTTTAACATTAACATCTATAGGAATCAATTGCGCCGAGACAACAAATAACCACATGGAGCTTGACTAAGAATTTACTTAAGTAATACTTAGCTTTCATGCCGTCGAATTCTGGATACATCTCTTTCCTCCAGACACGGCACGAAAAGTCTTTAACTGGCATAAATTCACGCTCTGTACACAAACTATCACACAACACGTTGCGACTATTAGAAATGGCGGGTACTAGTTACTAGCTCGGTTGGCGCCAAATAATCTCACGCTATTGCAAAGTCTATAATATCTATGCTTACCATAGTTATTCAAGATGGCGCCTCTAGATGTTGCTAGAGTTGAATTTATGTGTTTGGTCTATGGCTTCGCGTTCTTCGCGACACTCCCGACAAAAGGCGAAAGTAGCGTGATCAGGACGCTTGTCCATTCTTTAATCTTTTCAAGGGCTCGTGTGGCAGCTACTCGTTTTGGTTTAGACTCGTGACTTTCTTCTATTGATACACAATCAGTTTGGTCACTTGACTTAGGCTCGGATAATATGTACGACTTAGGTTCAACAGACTTAGCAATGTCTATTTCACTTTCTTGACACACAACAGGCGAATATTCTACAGTACATTCATCTTCATTAAGTACTCTACTATTTTCATTTTCAACAGGAAGTTCGGTGGCTGTTTGACTTGGTAATTTTTCGGTAACCACGTTTCCAGGTGGTTGTAATTGAAATTCTGAAATTTGGAGGTCTTGTTCTTCAGTATCCTTTGACTCTGTTTCTTTGACACAGTTCTCTTCTCCATCTTCGATTTCAAGAGGATAAAGATGTGCGATTGACCTTGTGAACTCGGTATCACCTACTTTAACTTTAGCTACTCTACACATGCCATCTACTCCTTTTATCAAAGAGACTATTCTTCCGACTTTCCAACTTATTCGATTTTTATTGTCCCCTTTGATTTGCACGATTTGACCAATCCTGGGAGTCAATTTTGACGTTACTCTTGGCTCCCTCGGTCCGTGACTATATCTCTCTCGTAAGCTGAGAAGATAACGATTGGAGAATATGTCTTTAAATTCTTTCAAGATGACAAGTGCTCTTTTCCAACTTTGGATCAGGTTATCCTTTGTCACTGTACCTTGAATTTCCGTAGGATCCTTTCCAGATACTTCCATTGTAATACATTTCCCCATAGTGAGAAAATCTGAAGGTTTTAGTACATGATCTGGTTCTGAGTCCACTCTGGTTAAAGGTCTAGTATTAAGAACTGCTTCGATTTCTTTTACTACTGTAACGAGTTGACTGTCTTTTAACAAATGTTTCTGCAAGGTTCTCTTCATACAGTTCTTCACAAGACCCACTAACCGTTCGTAGAATCCTCCATGCCACGGTGCTAATTGTGGTATAAATTTCCAACGTATTTTCTTTTCCACACAGAATTGATCTTCCAATATTTCAGATATTAGCTTAAAGTGTGTCGCATTGTCTGACGTGATTAAGTCTGGTACACCCCTCGTAGATACCATTCTTCTTAATGCAAGTAATCCTTCTTCAGCTGTGAGGTCATTGACTACTTCGAGGTGTACAGCCCTAACTGCTAAACATGTATATAAACATATCCATCTTTTGCAGTTGCCGTTACCATTGTTAACTATCAGAGGTCCCATGTAATCCATTCCGACATATGTGAACGGAGAGCTGTAGTTGACCCGTTCTTTTGGTAAAGCTGGTGTTAATGGTAACTTATATGGTCCTCCTGTAAATTTAATACATTCTGGACACTTCTTTATAATTCGTTGAATTTGACATCTTCCCTGAGGAATCCAATATAATTGTCTAACCCTGTCTAGAGTATGACTCACTCCTACATGTTTATTATCACGATGTGTTTTCATAATGATTTCTTCTGTGAAATCTACATTCTTGGGTATAAGTATAGGATATCGTTTATCAAACGACCAATCTGCATTTTTCATACGACCTTTACACCTTAGTAATCCGTCTATATCTGTAAATAGTCCTAAATTGAGACTTAAGCTTGTCACTTTTCCTCTTACTTCCAAAGGGAAATGTTCTGATTGAATTTTCTTTAAATTTATAATTATGCCATCTTGTATATTATTATGTTCTGGATTTTCTTTTTCGTTATTTTGTATGTTTATATCCTTACTCATTGTGTCATTAATGTTTCTTTCTGGATCATCTATTTCCATCGGATCATCCTTACTTTCCTTAGTCGGACCCTCCCCAGCAGAAAATGAATGGGTTTCCACAGTAACAGACTCATTCGGCCACTTGTCTGGACTGTTCACTAGAAATTGTGGGCCTATAAGCCACTTCTTCTTATCTTCTCTCGAACTGGTAGGTCTCGTTCCGACGTCAGCTGTGTTAAGCTCCGATGGAATATATCTAATCTCTAACTGTTGATTATTTTTAATTTCTTCAACTCTTCTAGCCACAAATGGTGGCAGTAACTTGTTAGATTTGCACCATTCTATGACAATTTGACTGTCTGTCCATAAGACTTGTCTTGTTATGCTTTGTTGGATAAATTTAAGAACAAACTGTATTAATCTACATCCAATTAATACACCGAGTAACTCAAGTCTTGGAATTTTGAGGTTGTCCTGATCTTTTATTGGTACAAGACGTGATTTTCCTATGATAAAACTTTTCTCAGACTTGCTGACTAGAAAAATAGAAGCAGCGTACGCCTGCAAAGAAGAGTCGGTAAGACAGTGTAACTCATAGTCCTTTCCTTTAGTGTTCTTCATGTAGCATCTGTTTATCGACACCTCCCTGATGGCATCTAATCCTTCATGGATGGTGATCCATTCATCGGTCAGTTCTTTCGGTAATGGTGAATCCCAATTCACCTTGGCCTTCCAGAGCTGCTGTAAAAAGAGTTTGGCTGGTAAAATGTATGGTACTGCGTATCCACATGGATCGTATACTGACGCAATAACTTTAAGAATTTCTCTTTTTGTGTATATTTCCATGTATGGATTCTTGAATTTCAGCTGCAGCGTATCCTTCTTGGTATCCCATTCCAAGCCTAATACATTAACTTTTTCATCGGTACATGCATCCGAAATTGAACGAATAAATTCTTTAGAATTAGAACTCCAATCTCTAAGATTCATTGATATTTCTTGAAAGGTTTCTTTAAGATGTTTGTAGAGGGTTAATGCTTCTGCTGTCGAATCTGATCCAGATATGAAATTATCCACGTAGATATCATTTGCCAGTTCTCTCACTTGTTTCTTGCTCGAATTTGACAAGTGATGCTTGATCGTCGCATTAAGCAAATATGGACTGGCTATAACACCAAACGGTACTCTACAAAATCTTAAATAAATAAGATTGTCCTTTGATACAGGTTTCGACGTGTCCTTAATCCAAAGAAATCTAGTGACATCACGATCTTTCTCATGCAATGCCATTTGAAGAAAAGCCTTTTCAATGTCTGATGATAATCCTACACGGTGGCTTCTAAATTTTAGAAGTAATCCTGTAAGATCTTCGAGCATCAGTGGTCCACGATATAAGCATTCATTTAAACTTTTATTATCTTTACTTTTGGAACTTGCGTCGTAAACTATTCTGATAGGTTTTCCTGAGTGCTGTATTGCGTGATGCGGTAAATAATGAATAATTTTGTTTGATGTTGACTTTGTAGAATTTGGTATTATTTCAATCATGCCTCTGGCCATCTGATCTTTTAAGATTTTGTCGTATTCTACTAAAGTCTTGCAATCCATTCGTTTTAATAGACTTGCTAATCTTCCAAATGCCATTCCAAAATTATCAGGTAAGTCTGGGGGATATTTTATCCATGGCCAGCTTATCGTATATCGATTGTCAATATTTTGAGTTGTTTCATTGAAGTATTTAACAGCTTCTTCATCTCTATTTTCTTTAGGCGAGTCGGTTATACCTATAGATTCTAATTCCCACAGCTTCTTGATATCACCATTACATAATGGTGGATCAGGCTGATTTAATCCCATTGAACTACTCGCTTGAGTGTAAGTTATTACCGATAATTCATTAACATATGCAGTGTCTACTTGACCGCTGACAAGCCAACCAAATATAGAATCTACCAGAAATAGATTATCACTCAACTGTATCTTCTCTTCACGGATGATATTGAAGTAATAATCATTTCCAATCAGTATGTGAACCTGATTCTTTAGTGATCCATCATCAGCCAACAAGTAAGATTTATTTATATCTGATAAATTTATGTGAGGGATACCTCCTCTTGAAATGAATTCAACGCAATTTGCATATAAGACAACTATTTCCTCCTTTCGTGAGTGCAACTGAAGAGCAACCACGGGGCTGCGTATTTCTTGAGGTTTATCTGTCCCGAAGGTAAAAATAGTCAAATTACTTTCTTCTTCTATAGAAAGTTTTAAATCTTTAGCTAGTTTAAATGTTATATAAGATCTCTGTGAACCTGAATCCATCAAGACACGACATTTGATTTGTTTAGATGTATTTCCAACGATGCTAGCTTTGACAGCACATGCAAAGTTTCTACTGTACTACTTTCTTTATCATTCGGCCTTTTCCTTCCAGATATTCTTTCTGCATCTTCCCTGGCAGGTATAGTCTTCTCCAAATGATTTCTCAATTCTTGAATAGAGTCACTATTCGTTCTAAGTTTTAATTCATAAATTAAGTCAGTCGGGAACTTTTCCATTATCATGAAACGAAGATGATTGTGGTTTATATCTTCACCTAATGATTCCAATATTTTCACATTCCTTTCAATTTCATTGAAAGTTTTTCTACAATCTTCTGATGTATTTTTAGCAGCTTTGATTCTATAAAGTGTCGCATAATGCGCATCAATGAGGCAAGAAGTTTTTCCGAATCTATCCTTCAAAATCGATAAAGCTATTTGGTAATTTTTGTTAGTGGTGTCTAATCCTTCAATAGCCTTCTTGGCATTACCAGTCACAGAAGCTTTTAAATAAGAAAGTTTATCAACATCAGTTAGATTTCGAGAATCAATATTCGAACTGAATTGATCCCAAAATTCATGCCATGTTAGGATATCTCCATCAAACGTTGGCAATTGTAGTTTAGGAAGACGACAGGATGAGTTATTTTCTTAATTATTTTGCTTACTTTTGTTTTCAGAAAGGATACAATTTATCTTCGTATTCAATTCGGCCAAAGTTTCTTCTGCTTCAAGTTGTACTTCACTCATTTGAGAAATGTCATCAGAAGCTGGGTTTGATACCAACCGACAACATTCTAAGAGATTCGAATTTAACCGTTTCACTAAAGCTTCTAATTTGCTATAAGCTATTTGCCCTTGTGTCAATGTTTCAATGGTAATAGAATCTGGTATGTTAACTAAGTCAGTTTTGATCTTTCCGATTATGAGCCTAAGTTTATTCAATAATATTTCCTCCATGTTGCAGTCTACTCCTGGAATACATACACATGCTTACATAGTCTAATAACTATACCATTGAGCAAAAAATCCTCTATTGCTTGTGGAAAATTAATGATTATTAAAATTATTATTTATTTAAGATTTCCATTAATACTAGGCAAACTCATAAATATTTTTTAAATATCCACATTAAATTCAATTTCGACTTCGGTTAACAGTTCAAAACTTCTCCTACTAATAAATTAACAATTTGGAAACTTGAACATACTCAGTGTTCAAAGAGACCTCTTCCCACAATAACTCAAAACTCATGGAATTGCTTCTATTTACTATGTAATTATTGAAAAATAAATCAATAAAGTTAATTATTTGCATTTTATCAAATGATCTGAAACCATACTTCAATTTTATTAATACTCCATTATTCCCAGTATATTACCCTGCTATTTATTTAATCAAGTTTTATCACTAACATATTTTATAGTTATTATTAACTTTATTACACTATTACACAATATTAATATCATACCTGTTCATTGAAAAACACAAAAGAAAAACAATAAACACTGACATACAAACACATGACTGTCAAAAGTAAAATCAGAATGTTAATCATAAATGTCATTCAACAATAAAATTAAATATTCATTATCACTCAATAAATTGTTTGATGTATCACCTTTCATATGTTGTCAATTATCATATTTACCATGTAGTGTCAAAACTGCTAATATGATAAATTATGTTTTTATTTCAAATTAAAATAATGAATAAATATATAACCTTTATCAACTTTCACTTAGAATTATTTCAATTCTATTATATGAGTTTTCCTTATTCAGAGATAGATATGTAGGTAGGTAAATTTCTCAATAAAACATACCACCCTATCTAACTCACTTATGACACCAATAATGAAAATATTATCTTAATGTAATTTATGAACTGAAAATATTAATTTTATACTAATTTTATGTTATAAATACCTATCCTGCATTTAATAGTTACTAATTTTTTTTTACGGTATGCATAATAACTTTCCTGTTCAGTGTAAGTATTAGTAAGTTGAACTTAAAATTTCACGAATGACCCAAAAAAAATGGCTGACCGGTAGGTACCAACAAAAATGAATTAGACCTTTAGTATTACGAAAGTTACTGAACAAATTCGCGTTAAAAGTAGCGCTAGCCTGCCAATTTTCAATGTATGTATTTCTTATGAATCTCAATTGCCTATGCAATCAACACTTTAAATCAACAAGATTGAACAAAGTTTAGGTACAATGTAAAACTCACCAGTTTTATGAAATTACTCGTTTAAATATTCCAGTTCCTTTTATATTGTCTTAATCCAAGTAATACGCCCTCGGCGAAGTGTAAAATCCAGTGTGGTTGACGGCTAGGTCTTAAAATTCAAAATAACTCGCGCTTACGTGTGTGCCTTACGCCGCCAACAAATTGAGGAGTTGCAAACCTAAGATATCGCGACTCCCTGATATCAACTATCATATGGGGAAATATTTTGAGTGTTTTAAAATTCCTTATTTGTTTATGATGAATTATTATTATCTAATTCTAGCTTACATCTTAACACATACTCACGTTGGTGTATAAAACATATACACTCATGATAAACCGCAACCTATGTCATGTTAGTCCAGTACTAAATGACATCTCTTTGTAACTTATTCCATAATAGTTAATACACAATAATATGATATCGCTTTATGCTCCTTGCACTTACAATCGGTTCTTAATACTAATATTGATAGTGGTAACTTTATGTTGAAGTTTCACGTAATAATTTCATATCTTCCAAAGTAATCTCCAACAATAATATTTCTCACTTAACATTTTTTCAAGGTTGTGTTTGTAAAGAGAGTTTCTAAATTTTTAGTTAATGCTTAATAGCTTTTAATTTTCTTCCTTTTCTTCTTACCATTTATTTTGTATTTTATTTTTACGCTTCCTCGCATACTGTAAAAGTCCACTTATGTGGGGAATTTTTCCAAGATCTGGCAACACCTTATATCTTTTACCCAATAAGACTCCCATAATTGTCACACCAACTCAATCACATTTAAATGTTAAATTAGTTATTTCGCACTGAAAAATGCCATTATTAATTTTACAAATTTCTTTAAGCCTTTTAAATAACAAGACCTTTCACCATAATGCACATCGAATTATATTTGTGCCGTCAATTGCATTCACTTTCTATATCCAATGAAATGAAATGCAATTCCGTTTTGAACTTCCGTTCGCCATTTATAATAATGCGTACAAAATAATACTTTATAAAGTCTACATTATCCATTGAGAGCCTTACTTACTGTTAAATTAGTAAGTTAATTAGACCAAGAAAACTAAAGATTTACGCTGATATTAATGTAAATATATAACTGAAGCGAAGTTTTCTAGAGAACTCCCCCTAATTCTTAATTCCGTCGCTGAGCCATAGATGTCGCTACGTGTCGGAAAGTTCACAGTGTATTGAAATTTTAAAGAGCGTTTTACCTCCCCTTTTATTTAATTACATTGATCTGATTATTAACAATTAAAGCTCCACTCAACCGGCATGTTCTGCATTCCTTCGTTCACTCAAGTATGAGCCCTTTAGGTACTCTATTGTAATGTGATGCATATCCCAGCATCTCCACCATTTTGTCTTCACCTCACACACACACAACTCTGTGTAGTTACTACGAGTATATAAATTAGGGATGAACTATATGTATATATATATTCTGTGTAGGCAACGACAATGAAGTTATGGAGTGAGTAGTAGGAAATGCGTCACATACCTGTTGAGTTGAGCTGTTGAGTTTTCGTAGGTATATTTCTTTCCCTCATATAATTGTCTGCTTCGCATATATCGGACTTCTACCACCTGTAAAAGTTATATGAAACTGAAGCTAGCAGCCAAACAAGTCAGGGTGGATCTAGTGTGGGTCCCTAGGCCCAGAACCAAATTTTCAATGTAAAGTTAAATAGAGCTGTATGGTACTGTTTCAACAGCTAAAACAATAAATTTACGCAGATGGTAAGATTCCTGTAATAAGTCCAAACATTTTAATTGCAAATTAAATAATATTTTTAAAACTAATCCCCCGTAACTTTAGTTCTAAACACTCGAATCGGTTTAAATTTGATCCAACGTCTACTTAGAGTGTCATTGAGGTCTGATATTATTTTCAAGAGGGATACTCTATCCCTTCTATTTTTTTTAATTTATCAATTTATGAATTTGGATTTTTATGATAACTCTTCTGTTACTTTTATCCTGAACACTCGAATCGATCCAAACTCGGTCCAACGTCTACTTACAGGGTCATTAAGGTCTGATATAATTTTCAAGAGGGATACTCTATCCCTTCTATTTTTTTATAATTTATTATGTTACGAATTTTGGCTTTTATCATAAGTCTTCTGTAACTTTAGTCCTGAACACTCAAATCGGTTCAAACTTAATTCAACGTCTACTAAGAAAGTCATTGAGGTCTGATATTATTTTCAAGAGGGATACTCAATCCCTTCTATTTTTTTTTAATTTATCAATTTATGAATTTGGATTTTTATGATAACTCTTCTGTTACTTTTATCCTGAACACTCGTATCGATCCAAACTCGGTCCAACGTCTACTTACAGGGTCATTAAGGTCTGATATAATTTTCAAGAGGGATACTCTATCCCTTCTATTTTTTTATAATTTATTATGTTACGAATTTTGGCTTTTATGATAAGTCTTCTGTAACTTTAGTCCTGAACACTCGAATCGGGTCAAACTTAATTCAACGTCTACTAAGAATGTCATTGAGGTCTGATATTATTTTCAAGAGGGATACTCAATTCCTTCTATTTTTTTTTAATTTATTAATTTATGTATTTGGAATTTTATGATAACTCTTCTGTTACTTTTATCCTGAACACTCGAATCGATCCAAACTCGGTCCAACGTCTACTTGGAGTGTCTTCTAGGTCTGATATTATTTTCAAGAGGGATACTCAACCCCTTCTATTTTTTTATACTTTATTATGTTAAGAATTTTGACTTTTATCATAACTCTTCTGTAACTTTAGTTCTGAACACTCGAATCGGTTCAAACTTAGTTCAACGTCTACTTGGAGTGTCATTGAGCTCTGATATTATTTTCAAGAGGGATACTCAATCCCTTCTATTTTTTTATAATTTATTAATTTATGTATTTGGATTTTTATGATAACTCTTCTGTAACTTTAGTTCTGAACACTCGAATCTGTTCAAACTTAGTTCAACGTCTACTTGGAGTGTCCTTGAGGTCTGATATTATTTGCAAGAGGGATACTCAATTCCTTCTATTTTTTTTTTAATTTATTAATTCATGAATTTGGATTTTTATGATAACTCTTCTTTAACTTTAGTTCTGAACACTCGAATCTGTTCAAACTTAGTTCAACGTCTACTTGGAGTGTCCTTGAGGTCTGATATTATTTGCAAGAGGGATACTCAATCCCTTCTATTTTTTTAAATTTATTAATTTATGTATTTGGAATTTTATGATAACTCTTCTGTTACTTTTATCCTGAACACTCGAATCGATCCAAACTCGGTCCAACGTCTACTTGGAGTGTCCTTGAGGTCTGATATTATTTTCAAGAGGGATACTCTATCCCTTCTATTTTTTTTTTAAATTTATGTATTTAGATTTTTATGATAACTCTTCTGTAGCTTTAGTTCTGAACACTCGAATCTGTTCAAACTTAGTTCAACGTCTACTTGGAGTGTCCTTGAGGTCTGATATTATTTGCAAGAGGGATACTCAATTCCATCTATTTTTTTAAATTTATTAATTCATGGATTTGGATTTTTATGATAACTCTTCTGTAACTTTAGTTACGAACACTCGAATCTGTTCAAACTTAGTTCAACGTCTACTTAGAATGTCATTGAGATCTGATATTATTTTCAAGAGGGATACTCAATCCCTTCTATTTTTTTTAAATTTATTAATTTATGTATTTAGATTTTTATGATAACTCTTCTGTAGCTTTAGTTCTGAACACTCGAATCTGTTCAAACTTAGTTCAACGTCTACATGGAGTGTCCTTGAGGTCTGATATTATTTGCAAGAGGGATACTCAATTCCATCTATTTTTTTAAATTTATTAATTCATGGATTTGGATTTTTATGATAACTCTTCTGTAACTTTAGTTACGAACACTCGAATCTGTTCAAACTTAGTTCAACGTCTACTTAGAATGTCATTGAGATCTGATATTATTTTCAAGAGGGATACTCAATCCCTTCTATTTTTTTTTTAAATTTATTAATTCATGAATTTTGACTTTTATCATAACTCTTCTGTTACTTTTATCCTGAACACTCGAATCGATCCAAACTCGGTCCAACGTCTACTTGGAGTGTCCTTGAGGTCTGATATTATTTTCAAGAGGGATACTCAATTCCTTCTATATTTTCATAATTTATTATATTGCGAATTTTGACTTTTATCATAACTCTTCTGTAACTTTAGTTCTGAACACTCGAATCTGTTCAAACTTAGTTCAACGTCTACTTGGAGTGTCCTTGAGGTCTGATATTATTTTCAAGAGGGATACTCAATTCCTTCTATTTTTTTTTAAATTTATTAATTCATGAATTTGGAATTTTATGATAACTCTTCTGTAACTTTAATTCTGAACACTCGAATCTGTTCAAACTTAGTTCAACGTCTACTTGGAGTGTCCTTGAGGTCTGATATTATTTTCAAGAGGGATACTCAATCCCTTCTATATTTTCATAATTTATTATATTGCGAATTTTGACTTTTATCATAACTCTTCTGTAACTTTAGTTCTGAACATTTGAATCTGTTCAAACTTAGTTCAACGTCTACTTAGAATGTCATTGAGATCTGATATTATTTTCAAGAGGGATACTCAATCCCTTCTATTTTTTTATAATTTATTATATTACGAATGTTGACTTTTATCATAACTCTTCTGTAACTGTAATTTTAAAAAAATAGAAGGGATTGAGTATCCCTCTTGAAAATAATATCAGATCTCAATGACATTCTAAGTAGACGTTGAACTAAGTTTTAATAGATTCGAGTGTTCAGAACTAAAGTTACAGACGAGTTATGATAAAAGTCAAAATTCGTAAAATAATAAATTATAAAAAATAGAAGGGGTTGAGTATCCCTCTTGAAAATAATATCAGACTTTAAGGACACTCCAAGTAGACGTTAAACTAAGTTTGAACCGATTCGAGTGTTCAGAACTAAAGTTACAGAAGAGTTATGATAAAAGTCAAAATTCGTAGATTAATAATTTTAAAAAAAATAGAAGGAATTGAGTATCCCTCTTGAAAATAATATCAGACCTTAAAAACACTCCAAGTAGACGTTCAACTAAGTTTGAACCGATTCGAGTGTTCAGAACTAAAGTTACAGAAGAGTTATGATAAAAGTCAAAATTCTTAACATAATAAAGTATAAAAAAATAGAAGGGGTTGAGTATCCCTCTTGAAAATAATACCAGACTTTAAGGACACTCCAAGTAGATGATGAACTTAGTTTGAACCGATTCGAGTGTTCAGAACTAAAGTTACAGAAGAGTTATGATAAAAGTCAAAATTCGTAAAATAATAAATTATAAAAAAATAGAAGGGGTTGAGTATCCCTCTTGGAAACAATATCAGAGCTCAATAACACTCTAAGTAGACGTTGGACTGAGTTTGGATCGATTCGAGTATTCAAGACTAAAGTTACAGAAGAGTTATCAAAAAAATACAAAAATAAATTTATAAATTTAAAAAAAAACAGAAGGAATTGAGTATCCCTCTTGCAAATAATATTAGACCTTAAGGACACTCCAAGTAGACGTTGAACTAAGTTTGAACAGATTCGAGTGTTCAGAACTAAAGTTACAGAAGAGTTATTATAAAAATCCAGATTCATAAGTTAATTAATTAAAAAAAAAAATTAAGGGATTGAGTATCACTCTTGAAAATAATATCAGAGCTCAATGACGCTCTATGTGGACGTTGGACCGAGTTTGGACAGATTCCAGTATTTAGAATCGAAGTTAAAATATTCGATTTAAAATTCCAGTTCAAAATTTTTAAGGTAGAATTTTATTAAAGTGTAATCTGTGTAATCTTTCTTCTCATCTTCGTAAATTTATCAATTTTAGATGACTTTTACTTTATAAATATTTTGTTGCCTAGGGCCCTTTTCACAAGATCCGTCCCTGGCGGCCGCTAGCTGCTAGCTGCTAGTTTCAGTTTCGTAAAGTTATTGCTCCCTGAACATGAATATATCGACGCAATTAACCCTATACCTTACAGTGTAAATAACATATTAATAATTTCACATGTAGAACATCATTTCAACATTAAATAATAATAATAATCATAGCCTCGCCAGGATGAATATGACATAATAACATCTTCATCCTGTACCATTAAACTTGAGGTTGGATAAGGTCAGTAGGTACTACCAGGACCCTCAAATAGGCGTCCAGCACCCCATGCTCGCTCAACTACGCGAGACTCTAATGTGCCCGGCTTAAATGCCGGAGCGAAAGCTAGGTGTCTAAATCACCGTAGCTACAGTTAACTGTGCCATCACTCGGGTAACAACGTACCCGAGCAAGACCTCAAGTAACACTCTTGAGTCTTAAACCGGAATCCAAGAGGAACATACATCTCAAGGTCTCAGCGAACCCCTATCACTAGAGGCCGCCTACTCCGTAATATAACAAGTTGGAATCCCAGAGACACACCTCTCCAGGCCTCGGCACAAACCCCTATTATACTAGAGGCCGCCTACTCCTAATATAAACAGTTGGAATCCCAGAGACACACCTCTCCAGGCCTCGGCGCAAACCCCTATTATACTAGAGGCCGCCTACTCCTAACTGCAGAGGGTTGGAATCCGGGGGATGGCTACCCGGCCTCAGCAGCCCACCTAGAAAGCTTGGGCCTGCCTACTCCGTGCCCTCTACCTGTCCATGTTCACGACAAGGACTAGGCCTAACTTTATCAGGCCTCATACAGTTTAGCTTTCACCTTTAACATTAACATCTATAGGAATCAATTGCGCCGAGACAACAAATAACCACATGGAGCTTGACTAAGAATTTACATAAGTAATACTTAGCTTTCATGCCGTCGAATTCTGGATACATCTCTTTCCTCCAGACACGGCACGAAAAGTCTTTAACTGGCATAAATTCACGCTCTGTACACAAACTATCACACAACACGTTGCGACTATTAGAAATGGCGGGTACTAGTTACTAGCTCGGTTGGCGCCAAATAATCTCACGCTATTGCAAAGTCTATAATATCTATGCTTACCATAGTTATTCAAGATGGCGCCTCTAGATGTTGCTAGAGTTGAATTTATGTGTTTGGTCTATGGCTTCGCGTTCTTCGCGACAGCTTGGGTGATACCGGGTTTCCCTGTCTAGCTCCGCTGTTAACAGGAGGAGCGTAGGAGACCCTTATCCCTTCGTTTTCAGTTTAATTTTGGCCTTGTTCTAACTGTAGATGGTTTCAATCAGTTCGATGTAGATATTTTTACTCCTTGATTTCTTAGTAGGTATAGTCAAAACCTACCATGAAGATGACAAAAGTAATGAAAATATAAAAAAAAAACATTATGTACCTAATATTACCAGAAAGCGTATTTTTAAGGTACCCGGAAATCCTCCTAATATTGTATTTTCATGATTACAGGGTAACTTTAGATACATTATCAGTTCAAAGTGGTGCAGAACTTTTATGGGAAAAGCGCGAGGCGCGAGCAGTTTGGCGCGGTCGAGATTCGCGTGCTGAACGTTTGAAACTTGTTGATATCGCACGCGCCAATCCAGACTTGTTTAATGTTTCTCTTACGAATTTCTTTTTCTTTAGAGATAAAGAGGCTCAATATGGACCAAAACAACCACACATTTCAT
The DNA here is from genome assembly GCA_905147345.3 of Mythimna impura. Lineage (NCBI taxonomy): Eukaryota > Metazoa > Arthropoda > Insecta > Lepidoptera > Noctuidae > Mythimna > Mythimna impura. The sequence continues at coordinate 9,881,534 of LR990348.1, read as the reverse complement.
TCTTTAAATTTTTCGATGTAAGTTTTTTTTTTACTGCATAACATCAGCATTCGAGCTGATGATGTACTTGAGATCGACAATCTTGATAACTCAAAATTTCGATTAACTGGTCGAGACATTGGCAGCGCGAATGATTTTAAATCGTCGAAATACAATTTCTTCAACGACTAATATAAAATTGACAGGACTACCGACTAAGAATATATTTTGTTTTTCAGTTTAAATATCAGATCAATGTTGATGGTACGGTTGCTGCGTATCGCATGCCATACCTGTTAACTGGCGGAGGTTTGGTTCTTAAACAGAATTCCCCTTACTACGAACATTTTTACAAGCAACTCACCGCTTGGAAACATTTTGTGCCCGTAGCACGGGATTTATCTGATCTTGTCGACCGTGTGAAGTGGGCGCGGGAAAACGACAAGAAGGCACAAGAAATTGCGATGAATGCAAAGAATTTTGGAAATGAACATTTATTGCCACAGCATATTATTTGTTATCACGCGGCTTTATTCTGGGTATGTTAACATTATTATAAATATATATATATATATATACGTGGGACACTCGGAAAGTTTTGAGAAACTAAAAAACTAACTTCCATGGATATTTTTTTTTTTTAATCTTTTCAAAGAACTACACCAGCCTCTATACAAAGTTACATGCGTCTGAACCAATTTTCGAAACATTTTTCCAGTCCGCCTCAGACACCTCTTCCACGGCCTTCTCGAACGCTTCCCTTTCAGCTGATTTTTTATTTTAGGGAATTAAAAGAAGTCACATGGTGCCAGATTAGGACTGTAAGGAGCAACTTCTGGCATGTATTTTGTGGTATACCATTCGGCGTTGATGCTGCTTTGGTCTCGAAATGGAATTGAAATCAGATACCCCGTCAAAGTGAAGAAACTAGCGATCAAAATTTTCCCTGCGCTTGTCCATCGCTTCACATTCGTAGGCGTTGGTTCGTTTTGAAACAGCCAAACTGTCGATTGACGCTTTGTTTCTGGATCGTATTGATAAATACAAGATTCATCACCTGACACAATGTTGTAAACGCACCGAGACGAGCCTGCTTCAAAGTTTTGAATCATATCACGGCATCCCCACGAGCCTGCTTCTGAGCTTCGGTGAGATTGTGCGGTACCCAGCGACGCGAAGGTGCGCGTGTAGAATCTTGTGAACGCTTCCCGAACCAATATGCAGTGTATGCTGAATCTCTTTGTATGTAATTCGCCTGTTTTCTTGAATTATTTTTTTACTGCCAGCACACTTCTTTGTTCATCCCCCAAAGAAAGGCGACCGCGCTTGAACCCGCTATACCAGCGGTATGCGGTAAATGGTTGCTTTTGAAGGTCCTTCATCCATAAAAGCAATTTCAAGTCGGTCAAACGGCCACATTTAAAATCGTAGAAAATCATAGCACGAATATGTTCTCGATGCAGATCCATTTTTAAATGAGACACGATAATTTGATTTGGCTCTCGAAAAAATGTGGAGGGAAATTCAAAATTCGAACAATAGTATTTTTACTTTTAAATAGGTAACCAAAGTTTTCAAAATAATTACAAGTGGTCAGTGCCTTACACATAAAAACTTTTTTTTAGCAAAACTTTCTGAGTGGCCTGGCATATATAAACTTACACTAGTGGTAAATTTTATAGATATCTGTATAGCTTTAGTGAACAGGTACTACTTTCTGTCCAAAAACAAACTAATCATCAGTTATGGCTTCTTCCCCCAACAACTTACTGAAGAACAAAGCTGACCACGTCCATTCATCTATTCACCATAACTTCCTTACTTCAACTGGTATTTCTTTTGGACTTTGGCCTTATTATTTTCATCCAATTTACAGCTATTCTGACTCCATCGATACTAATCATTTTCACTAACTCCACATTCACTGATTTATTCTGTAAAATCCCATTCCAATTGTTTTCTTTATTCATTACTTAGTCTTTCAAAATAGTCCTTCCACCTCTTTGATTTATTCATGATCTAATAGAACCATTAAAGCTCCATCCCTTGTACTACATATATCTTATCTGACAAGCTGAGTTGATTTGGAAGCCTCCTTGAAATTGAATAAACCTTATTGAATTATATATAATGCAAATGGTAACCAGGGGCGCAGCTACTGCCGTATCAGCCATATTTTGGCCCCGAAGTTCGCCAAAATTCGTAACATGATATCTACAACTTTTAATTTTCTTATTGATAAGAGGCGTGTTTTAAATAAACAGTGACTAATATATAGGAGGTTCCAATTTTATTCTTGCATTTTCTTCATAAGATTACAATAAAAACGAAATCTATCCCAGTCCAGTTGCTCCAAAAAACAAGCTCATTTTCAATCAGTCTTGTCCTGTCTCAGTCAAATTAATCCCATTTTCGAGACTTATATGATAACAAAACAACACCTTTCATCTTTCGCGAGCCCGTACGTTTTATAGTCAGTATGAAAGTGACCTATGTAGTTAGTCTAACTATCACCTATGTAGCCTATCGCGGCTCCATCCAGCTGGCTCAGTTAGTCATTTATGCTAGACTAGCATAATTAAATAGCATTGCTAGTAGGCCCTATTCACTAAAAAAAAAAACTACAAGTAATCAAAATCAAATGTTAGATACAGGGCCCCTGTAGGTCTAGCTAGGCCAATGATGATAACTGATTTTGGTTATTCTTTTTTTATTTAAAGAGTAGTTCAGTTTGGTGGTAACCAGTGCTTGACTGCGATCCCATCTGATGGTAAACAGTGATGCAATCATTGAATGACCATTGGTGTTGATTCAATGATGTGATCATTTATTTTGTAGAAAATCCTATCAGGGTTACGAAAAACATATAATCTGACGGTTTTCATGGGGCGATGTAGCTAAAACCATCGATAAAGGATGAAGCATACAGATGCTGAGAATTCTTTATTCCCCACTCCGCGCTTAGAGTGTCAGTGTTTCTTTATCTTTCACTCTCTCGCACTGTCGCACCATGGAAAATATGGGTCGTTTAAGATTCAGCCGACCAAAATAATTAAGTTGAATTTTGATAGTAAACTGTTGAATTTTTTCACAAACATCAATTTATATTAATCTTTAATGACCATACTACAATGTTCCATTTTTACATTTTCGAAATTCCGCTTGGTTATTTTATTATTATTTTTTCTTTTTTTTTTCAAACTGTCAGATTAATAATATCCCTCCATATAATTGTCAGATTATCATTTAGGACGACAAAGACATCCAGTTGATCCCTCTGTATAAAAATCTGACGCGCTTGAGTATCTCAAGGTCACATTTTTTTTTTTACATTTTCAAACATCAGTCGTGACTTAGACATGACTTGGTCACGTCCAAAATGTCAGTCATTTAAATGGGGCACTTTTTTGAGTTCACTTAACATTAACTCTGAATATCTGACACGCTTGAATAACTTTTTTTTTTGTATTTTTTTACCCCTTTTTACGGCCACCCCCACTAGTTAATAGAAATCGGTTATCAGAAAGACAAAGCGCGTATACACTATGAATGTCTGACGCGCTCGAGTATTTCCATGTGACTGTTTTTTCTTTTTACATTTTTGAAAATTCTTACACGCTCTCTCCCCCACTAAAATGGAAACTAGTCATAGACTTTTTTTCGTTTTAGAACCTAATCTTCACAGTCCAATAGGTCCCCATGACGATTTAGTAACTGCAAATTTAACATCCCGGCCTCCCCTACTAATACGCTGTCTCTTACAGGCATAGTTTTTCAGTAATCAGATAACAGAGTTTCGTGGTCTCCAGAAAATAAATTTTATTTAGAAAATTAAAATATTAAAAAAAAAAACATTTCAGGAATGGAGTAAACTTGTACGGAGCGATGTGAATATAGAAGAAAGTATGACCCAAGTACAACAGCCTAAAAATACTTGCGATTGCAAATTCTCAAAGTCAAATAACCATGAAGATCTGTGATATTTATCATAATAATAAATAAAAACCTATTGAATAGGGTATTTTACTGTTTTGTGAAAGTGCTTGTTTCTATGAAACTTTTTTAAGAAGTCTGTTTAAACAGGACAATGTTGACAATCGGCTCAGTTAGTAAATCATAAAATTATTGTGAAACTGCCAGGTAATAATTTTGTTACTATTCAAAAATTTACTAGATACTATTTATACAAAAAATATGTTTAAACAAAACTGCTGTGAAAAAGACTGAACTGTAGCTTTTTTTGTGTAATTAATTTAAAAAAAAATGTTATACCTTGCCTGGAAAGAAATTAGATGGCTTTAAAACATACCTATAATCTTATTGTTTATTGATAAAAGTGCCATACAAACTTCTGTACGACTAGGGTGTAGATTACAAGACTGATAGTACTCTAAAAACAGTCAAATACCCTATCGACAAAAGATCAAAGTACTAATCTCAGTCTGTAGCAATAATGTAGATAGTAAAAAAATATTTACTTATTAATTTTATTAATATAAAATAAGTACAATTATTATACAACATTATAAAAATTATTTTTATTGGTCTAAATAAGTTTTTTTCTTTATTCCTCTTGTTTAATATTAACTGTAAGATTTGATACTAATCACTATTTTTCATTCAAATCACTTGGTTCAAGCACAAGTGAAGTGCTAGATTGTGCTGCAAGTGATATCATCGTATTGTGAAAGATAATCCATCATTCTTACACAAAATCGTATTGTCAAAATTGTATTTTAAATTCATCGAATAGAAATCTATTAAGTTTCAGTGTACTTACATTTCCTTAGTCTCTTGTGAGTAATAGGGGTAATGTTAACAAAGCAGAATTACACCAATATTATATACTCTTAGGTTGTTTTCTTGTGCAACCTGAAATCTTTTTTGCTTGACTTTTATTTGTTGATGTTCACATTTCAACTGTAACATGGAAATCATAACGATAATAGTTATTTAGATATAGCGGTTTCTTATGACGAGAACCTCATGAGAGCTGCGACTGTTATACAAACTAAGTATCTTGTCTTACGTGGTTGCCGACATGAGGGAAGTGCGTACAGCAGTAATTGTGTCGATATAGTGACGACCAATGGCATCATAGCTAAGAGCCTCTACGAACATCTGAGGAAGCTCTCGCAGTTGGATCAAGCGCTTGATCCAGGAAGCAGTACTCCTGGACACAGTGCGTATTGTTAGGAAATTCCGCTCCTAAAAATACGCGTTAACTACCGGTAGCTTGGACTCGTGTTTCCAATACCAGGGGGGCTACTATTTTGTGCATTTGTAAATGATTTTATATGGCAATATTTAAAAAATTAAGTAATATGTACATATCGCAGCTAATTATATAAAACAGGTAATTGATGAAATAATAATAGGTATCTCACGACCACAGCATTTTATGAGATCTGAGCATCAGCGTCAAGAAGTGCGGAAATAAGTTACAGCATGTTAGTTTTGGTTTTAATCAATTAAAGAAAGTTCACATAGTCGTTATTTATTAAACTAAAAAGGAACGAATTACTTGTTTTTGATGTATTTTCTTCGAGTTTTTGCGATTATAACCTTGCATTCCATCGTATAGACATCAGCTTGACGGACAAAAAGCTGTCATTTACTCCCATATTACCATCCACGCACCGACACGACTACTCATCATATCTCATAATAAAAATACTGAAATATCCAAATCTAAGCTGATAAATGCACAACAAAGTAATTATTATTTCCTAATTAACAATATACACCTACCCCCAAAGCTTTCTACATAATCTTTATATTTTAAAAGCTAGATTAAATTAAGCTACCCTAACTTCGGAGTCGGTTTTTTTTAATACAATATACATATTTAGGAATAACAAGTTTAAAATAGCTATGATTAATGCTATTCTATGACACACCTGCCGAAAATACGGTAATCAGCAATTCATGAGGCGGAAATGAATTTATTAATTGACGTAATTTTAGCGTAGATGTAAAAATCTGTCGATTAGAATTTCGGTCTTTAAATTTAGTGAGTAAAAGCTAAAGAATAAGTTCAGCTAATTCTGCGCTGATTTTCATCAGGGTTGTCATATCTCTTAAGAAATAGTGTCCGTTTGACTGCTCGGTCACAGTGTCGTAGCAGAATAACGACTATGCCAGCATTACAAAGGAATTTGTAAAACACTAACAATGATAGTCGCAAATTCGTAGATTCAATATTCAGAAAGTTATAAAGGTTTAAAAAAATGTAGATAGTATAAATAGGTTAAGCCCTAATATTTCAACTTCAAATTCTGTAAGTCGTGAAGTTGAATCATTAGGGCTTTATTCATACTACCTACATTTTCTTCGAAATCGTATCAGTAATTAGCAAAAAGAATGGGACCTCTACTATGCTCCATTTAAGAGAACTGTGTGGCCGCGCGGTTCTCCTTGTTTCGACCGCGCGGTCATGGTTAAACCTTTATAACTTTCTGAATATTAAATCTTTGAATTTGCGACTATCATTGTTAGTGTTTTACAAATTCCTTTGTAATAAAGGAATTTGTAAAACACTAACAATGATAGTCGCAAATTCGTAGATTCAATATTCAGAAAGTTATAAAGGTTTAAAAAAATGTAGATAGTATAAATAGGTTAAGCCCTAATATTTCAACTTCAAATTCTGTAAGTCGTGAAGTTGAATCATTAGGGCTTTATTCATACTACCTACATTTTCTTCGAAATCGTATCAGTAATTAGCAAAAAGAATGGGACCTCTACTATGCTCCATTTAAGAGAACTGTGTGGCCGCGCGGTTCTCCTTGTTTCGACCGCGCGGTCATGGTTAAACCTTTATAACTTTCTGAATATTAAATCTTTGAATTTGCAACTATCATTGTAAGTGTTTTACAAATTCCTTCGTAATGTTGGCGTAGTCGTTATTCTGTTACGACACTGTGGCCGAGCAGTCGAAACGGACACAAGAAATAAACAATATTTACAAATAGCTTATATTGGTTCGCTATCGGTACATGGCGACGTCGGGGCTGCGGTAGAAGCACATGTAGGCGTCGGACAGCAGGCGCTTGGCGTGCGCGGGCAGGCGCTCGGGCGCGCCCAGCCCGCGCGCGCCGTCCTCGCTCAGCCACGCGCCCAGCTCCGAGATGCACACGATCTCCGGGATGTTGTAGCCGTTACGTTCGCCTAAAGTAATATCCACCACTTATCATTTAAATATGCATATTCGCTAAATATATTCAGCGGCTATAAATTTAACTCAAACCCTAAACCCGCATTTGTGAATAAACTAAATGTCTTCTTTACATTTCTACAAGCTATGTTTGTTTACGGTAAATCTTGCAAATGGATTATAAAACAGTTATTTCATACCGATTGAGCTGAAAGTTTCGCCTCTGGAAAGGACTTGATCAGTACCGTATACCGTGAGATAAAAGCTAGTAAGGGTGTTTTTAATATCGTGCGGTTTTGATCACGCATGCGGGATTGCCCCGCACGCGTAACCCCCGCAAATGTCCTTTTCATACAAGTATTTATTACAATAAATACTCAATTACGCATGCGTGACGCGGGGCGTGATCTCGGACAGCAGGCATGCGCGGTGTGGTTGTGTCCATTGTACACAACCACAACAAGGGGCAATCCCGCATGCGTGATGAAATCCGCACGATATTAACCTTTTGACGTGCGTAATTAGAGACACAATAGTAAGACAATGGCTTGCGGGCGCCGGCTACCGCCTGAGCGTTAATGAATTAAAAACACCCTTATGCAAAAATGATTTTCATTGAAACTTATTTCTGGGGTGCTCTGTGACCTACTATCTATATATATATATATAAATGAATAGCTGATTGTTAGTCTCACTAAAACTCAAAAACGGCTGGACCGATTTGGCTAATTTTGGTCTTGATATATTCGAGATAGTCCAGGGAAGGTTTAAATGGCAAGAAAAAATGACGAAAAGAAAACCGAATACAACGCCATCTCTAATTAAAATGTCATTATAAAATGAATTATGCTGTTCAGGTAATGCCAGTAGATAGCATTATCCTTACTATTAGGCGGTACGAAGTTCGCCGGGTCAGCTAGTTAAGGGTTGACCAGACGGTTGCAAACTAGCGTTCCAACCAAGGTGACCTTGGTTTATGTGTTTGGTTTGTGATGCAGTTAAATGAATGTAAACCACGCGCCAACACGTTCGGTGGTTTAGAAAACGCGCCTCCCAAGCAAGGGCGTTGAAGTTCATGGTTTACAACTGCTGTCTACACGGATTGAAACTAGCATGGTCACCTTGGTTGGGACGTTGGTTTGAAGCCATCTGGTCACCCCTTTAGATATAATTATAATGACTTTCAATTTGATTATTGGTCCTTACAGTTTTAATTTAATTTGAAGGTACCTAATAAATAGTCCGTTACGAATTACAATCTTACCTTTTCTGTCAGCCATCGAATCAAAGAAGCACCAAGGCGCGTCGTGGCCGACTCCTGCCTTGACAAAGGCCACGTAATGACTAGTTTCAATGCATAGAACTGCAAACAGTTCCATGTACACTCGTGGAACAGGACAGGACTCCAGAATGTTCGCAAACTCCTCACATACAGTGAGTGGTGTGGCCTGAAAAATATTAAATACCTATTACGTCAAGAGTCGAGCTTAAGGGTCTGAAGGAGGAAGCTTGCGATTTAAATTCATGATGAGTGCCCGCGCCATTCTGCCCTAGGACCTAGGTCTGAGAACCTTGTTTTTCGAGGGGCTATTAGAGTCTAGACAACATCTCTCACTCTCGCTACGTACGAGCCCCTAAACTCTGCTGTCACGTTTGTCATTTTGCTATACGAATGTTTAAACCGCTTGTGAAACGATCTACTGAGAACTATAAATAGATATAATTAAGTGCAACTGTGATTGTTGTGCGAATTGTGAATGACTTCGAGTAATGGACTATGACTACTAGTTTCAAATTTACCTACATAGGTTCCTTCAGTGTTTCGATATTGTACCATTTCTATAGGTTGACTGGTAATTAGTGTACGATACTTAAACACGTGATTGTGCTCATGATAACCAACAACTTTCACTATGGGAACAACCTGAAATCGCGAAAAAAAATCACCTGTTCAGTACATTTATGTTTGCCTAATGTACTGAACAGCTGATATTTTTTTCGCGATTTCGGCTTTGCTCCCATAATAAAAATTGTTTGTTATCATGGGCACAATCACGTGTTTAAGTATCGTACACTAATTGCCAGTCACCCTATATATTAGTGATGCAACGGAAGCGGAAATGGAAACAGATGTCAAAAGTAAATCTTTGCGGAAGTAAATGTTCAACGTAGGTAAGCACTGAAAACAACAATATCCAACGTATTACGCATTGCGCAGCGGTTCAAGCATTCTGTGCTCGAGCAACCTCATCATATAGAATAGTGTTGCAACAGAACTCTGCTTCCGCTTCTGCAGAAGTTCCGCAAGCTTTTTCACTTCCGTTTCCGCTTCCGCAAAATATATAACAGAATTCTAAATGGAAGAATACAGCGAGGAGCGCGGGGGTGGGGGGCGCGTGGACGACTGGACACATCGGAAGAGGTGTGGGGGCGGGGGCGGTACACAAACGTGTCCCAACGAGTTTCTTTATTATTATTATTTTTTTGTTTATTCTGCGCATCACCGCGCCTCGTGACGTGATTACGACGTAAACATTCTTTTGTTTTAAAAAAATAAAAATTGTGCCTTTTCTTCATAGTATTAACAATTCCGCTTCCGCTAAGATTGATTTTGGACATCTGTTTTTGTTTCTGCTTCCGTTAAGACACGTCCGTTGCATCACTAACCGTTACCAAGCATAACGTTACCTCTACTACCCAATTTTTAACGTTATTCAAAGCCCTGTTAAAAAGGCTGAAAGAGTAATTTGTTAACTTATTTTTGAATTTTTATGTAGGTAGTTTTGTTTTCCCTAGGAGTTTTTTTTTTAAAGACTATAACAAATAAAACTATTGCAAAACTTATCTAGTGACCTATATATATGTAGGAAGTAATCTCTGGATCTACTTCAGCCATTTTGAAAATTCTTTCACCAGTTGAAAGCTACATTATTCCTGAGTGACAAAGGCTATATTTTAATTAATAATATCTTACACGTCAAAAATGTTTGACGCCCAGCGAAATGGGTTGACCGTAGCTACGTACACTAATATCGTCACACTAATATTATAAAGACGAAAGTTTGTGAGTGTGAGTGTGATGGTGTGTGTGTGAATGTATGTTATTTTTTCACGCCCGAATGGCTGAACGGATTTCGATGAAACTTGGTACAAGGGTAGACTACCTGGAATAGTCATATTAGTAGTACGAGTATAAGGAGTTTAGCAGAGAAGTGCGAGCAATACAAGTAAATAAGCCCGGCTTTTATGTGAAAATACATGACGCCTAACATCTAAATCATAGAAAATAACAAATTAATTAAATAAAATAAAAACAAAACTTGAAACTTCGTGCGCCTGAAATTAATCTTCAATTACGTCTAATTCGACTGAACGGTTCGACGTAAAAATTATACGCGATCTCTGATCTCGCCCGCTCTAAAATTTAACAAAAAAAAAAGAGATGAACACTAGCACAGTATAAATAATGGAACAGTATAGAAACTAAGCCTAGTTGATAAGATCTATTGAAGCAATAGGGTTGTCACTTTTAATGTTTTTGATATTTTGTTTTTACGAAAAAATAAAAATGTATTCTGTAGTGATCAATCGAATTGAAATAACTAGTTTAAAAATAAAATTTAAATAGGGAATCTCATGGCGTTGCGTTGATTAACCTCAGCAAAAGACTATAGTTTAAAATTCAGGAAACAGTTTAATATTGACACACAACAACTTGTAGATCTTTAACTTGTCATTACGGCGTAACGTTTTACAAGTTTTGGTGGGAACGTAGGCGAGCCGCGGTTGGACGAAGATGTTTCGTGCGCTCTACGGAGTGGGCGCGCGGTACTCGAAGCAGGTGGCGCGCGGGCAGACCTAGGCTCATGAGCAGTGGCTTTAGGGCTTTCGGGGGTTTGCCACGCTTTTTTGGTTTGAACCGTACCGGTTTTCAACACGAAAATGTGTTTGATAGGTTTAACATTACATAAAAAATACCTTTATTCCTCATAAATAAATTATATACTGAAAAATACTTTCGTCTGCTACGACAAGTTCGGAATTCTTTATTATATCATTTTATACTTTAAAAAATTCACATTCAGAAAAGCTGTTTTAAGTAAACTATTGGGAAACAAGGACAGTACACTATGAAATGGTTTTTGTGTAATTCTTTGTAAACTAATTCAGCTACTTTGCAGTTTGTGTTCTCTCTAATACGAAAAATTTCATCAGTTTATTAAGAATTGCATTTTTATAACGATCACGGAAGTAAACTTAAACGTGACCACTCGACTCTCTCGACGTGGCACTGAGACAGTGATGTAGTACCTTGTGGTGCGGGCGCGTGGCATGTGCGATGCGTCGACAGTTGTCGCACAGCGCGCCCGCCTCCAGCGCCGCGCCCGCGCACGCGCTGCACTCCCAGCGCGCCAGCGACCCGCACACTGTGCACTGCCGAGGCACTGAGACAGTGATGTAGTACCTTGTGGTGCGGGCGCGTGGCATGTGCGATGCGTCGACAGTTGTCGCACAGCGCGCCCGCCTCCAGCGCCGCGCCCGCGCACGCGCTGCACTCCCAGCGCGCCAGCGACCCGCACACTGTGCACTGCCGAGGCACTGAGACAGTGATGTAGTACCTTGTGGTGCGGGCGCGTGGCATGTGCGATGCGTCGACAGTTGTCGCACAGCGCGCCCGCCTCCAGCGCCGCGCCCGCGCACGCGCTGCACTCCCAGCGCGCCAGCGACCCGCACACTGTGCACTGCCGAGGCACTGAGACAGTGATGTAGTACCTTGTGGTGCGGGCGCGTGGCATGTGCGATGCGTCGACAGTTGTCGCACAGCGCGCCCGCCTCCAGCGCCGCGCCCGCGCACGCGCTGCACTCCCAGCGCGCCAGCGACCCGCACACTGTGCACTGCCGAGGCACTGAGACAGTGATGTAGTACCTTGTGGTGCGGGCGCGTGGCATGTGCGATGCGTCGACAGTTGTCGCACAGCGCGCCCGCCTCCAGCGCCGCGCCCGCGCACGCGCTGCACTCCCAGCGCGCCAGCGACCCGCACACTGTGCACTGCCGAGGCACTGAGACAGTGATGTAGTACCTTGTGGTGCGGGCGCGTGGCATGTGCGATGCGTCGACAGTTGTCGCACAGCGCGCCCGCCTCCAGCGCCGCGCCCGCGCACGCGCTGCACTCCCAGCGCGCCAGCGACCCGCACACTGTGCACTGCCGAGGCACTGAGACAGTGATGTAGTACCTTGTGGTGCGGGCGCGTGGCATGTGCGATGCGTCGACAGTTGTCGCACAGCGCGCCCGCCTCCAGCGCCGCGCCCGCGCACGCGCTGCACTCCCAGCGCGCCAGCGACCCGCACACTGTGCACTGCCGAGGCACTGAGACAGTGATGTAGTACCTTGTGGTGCGGGCGCGTGGCATGTGCGATGCGTCGACAGTTGTCGCACAGCGCGCCCGCCTCCAGCGCCGCGCCCGCGCACGCGCTGCACTCCCAGCGCGCCAGCGACCCGCACACTGTGCACTGCCGAGGCACTGAGACAGTGATGTAGTACCTTGTGGTGCGGGCGCGTGGCATGTGCGATGCGTCGACAGTTGTCGCACAGCGCGCCCGCCTCCAGCGCCGCGCCCGCGCACGCGCTGCACTCCCAGCGCGCCAGCGACCCGCACACTGTGCACTGCCGAGGCACTGAGACAGTGATGTAGTACCTTGTGGTGCGGGCGCGTGGCATGTGCGATGCGTCGACAGTTGTCGCACAGCGCGCCCGCCTCCAGCGCCGCGCCCGCGCACGCGCTGCACTCCCAGCGCGCCAGCGACCCGCACACTGTGCACTGCCGAGGCACTGAGACAGTGATGTAGTACCTTGTGGTGCGGGCGCGTGGCATGTGCGATGCGTCGACAGTTGTCGCACAGCGCGCCCGCCTCCAGCGCCGCGCCCGCGCACGCGCTGCACTCCCAGCGCGCCAGCGACCCGCACACTGTGCACTGCCGAGGCACTGAGACAAAGTAATCATACAGATTTGTATAAAACTGAAACCCCTCTGATGTGATGGTTATCGATATTTAGTGACAATAAAAAAAAAATGAATCATATGGCTGACACTGGCTTGCCCACCATCACAGGTCTTAATTTTGATAACACGAAAATTTTGTCGCTAATTTGACCTGTCCTGATTTCAAGTAAGATTAAGTCAAGAAGAAGGTTGTAGCACATATATATTAACTCGGAAACGGATCATCACCGCCTTAACTCGAGGTGGTCAGTATTCTTTGTATAAAATGCTCTACTAATATGTACTCTATTGCAGTATGGAATTTTATAAAAGTATACTGCCCGGCTCGAGTAATGAGCACCGTAACAGCATCGCGTCGCCTCGGGACAAGTTCGCGAAATTCAAGCGGTGCGTGGTCATCTGGAGTACCCCAAGCTTACGGCTCGCCGGTGCAACACTTGGCTCTCCTATATCGCAGTTACGTATCATTACCCAAATGGAGATTAGCTAAGACCAGCAAGTCATTTTTAGTAAACAGCATACGCTTTTATAACAAGCTGCCAAAGGAGGTGACTGAACTTAGCGAGGGAAAGTTCAAAACCCATATTAAGCGTGTCCTAACTAAAAAAGCGTATTACAAGGTTAAAGACTATGTCGAAGACACGCTTGTTTGGCAATGACTGCTTCTGCACACGTGGCCCCCTGGTAACTCATAATATTGTGTAAATGTACCTATCTATTAACTGCTTCACATTTGTTGTAATATATACTTGTTTTTTTCTTCTAACACATTGCTTTTGCAATATTTTTTATATTATTAGACGCCAACCACCATAGAATCGTTAGTAATTTATTTTGTTGACATGTCATTTATTGATAATTGTAATTATTTATTTTTCTTGCTTTTTCTAAATAGCCTCTTTTTTATAATGTGAATGTGAGAACACTGTAGACTCCGCGAATTCTTAGGTTACTTCCTATTACGACTCACTTTTTTTTTATGATTATTTTTATTGTGCTTTTGGGTACAATATTGACTGGTCTACACTGTTCTTACATACAGTACGGCCGTTATATTTTGGCGAGCCCGAACTTTGCGCAGAAGGCTGCCCACGAACGTTTTTTAGGAACAAAATGGTGGCATGAGGCGACGTGCGCGGGGCGGAGGTCTAGGCTAGAGATTGACTCTATGTAAACACAATCGACCCTTTATTCAATCAAATATCGCAATCGATTGTTATCGATTTGGAATTTATTAATTTTTGTTTCTATGAGATATTGAACGGAATAGATTTACAAACAGTGAATGTTGTCGTTAGTAAACGAGATTTCGACTTTAATGAAAAAAAAAACTAATAAAATTTTATTTTCTTGGTTGAAAGACATGATTTAGTTAAATATCAGTTATTTAACAAGTTTGTATTTTACAACTACTAGAATAACGATTGTTTGAAAATATTTTAAACCTCCATAGAAAATTGAATATAAATATATTTTTATAACTTAATTTAAATCGATTTGAAAAAAAAAAACCGATTAAACAACACCATCAGACACGCGCATTGGACATCTCTCTTCGGTAACTTCGTAAAGCTTCGTACTTATTCGGCAACGTTCAGTACGCAGTAATATGTCTTTCTCACACGTTAGCATTGGTGTTATTTTCGTGTCGCTGTCTCTGTCTTGAGCACAGGCGGTGACAAAAGTTTTCGTTGGTTGTTATTATTATATTGTTAAGTTTATTGTGTAGTGTTAGGTTTGTTTCTTTAATCCATAAGTTATTTTTGTAGCTTTCTGTCTCAAAGTGTTTTAATATTTATTTTATTTGTACTTGGTCCCTTTATTAGTAAATTTTTATTCGTAATTTGGTTTAAAAAAATTAATGTCAATAACAGTTTTTTTTACGAGTGTACATGCGCGAAAGTTCGCAGAGCCTATGTTCAGGGCCGTCAAGTTACAACGGCCGTACTGTAATGTCTATTAATACTGTATTATGAAAATATTGTAAACAACCACTTTTTTAAAAGAGTAACCATGGAGTTTCTTGCCGGTTTTTCTCCATAGGAAACGACCAATTTGGAAACGTGCACTAGCTTCTGACGTTTTATAAGTGCCCATGTAGGCCTATGTGAAATAAAAACTTTTGACTTTGACTTGACTTTGAGAGATAGGTAACTACAGTGCGACGCCTAGATGTAAAGGCGGGGTTGCCTAGCCGTAGCCTAGTAGATGTGGCGAAGGTTCTGATCCGCTCCAGTAACGTGCTTGCCTACGGCTGACGATTGGTTGAAGGCGAGATGATAGGCGAGGCAGTGACGATACGATTCCGAGTTGATAGACGTGCGACAACCTTAAGGGTCTTTTTTTTTAAATCATCGATCATGACTTCTGCCGCTCTAGGGTGGAGCGTGGAGACAAGAGGGCGTGTCAGACTTTACTGACTAAAAACCTTACGGGCCTACGGCCGCTGTGCAGTATACATATCAATACCATCACATGGCTGATGGTGTGCCTACTTTTAGCACCGTTAAGCATTCACTTAATTAACTGTTCAATTTAATACTCACAGCCTTCTATTAAATCGGTGACGTCCAATAGAGGAGATGGCAATACTCTTTGGTATAACTTGTATTGCTTTCCGAACCGCGGCATTTGAATAATGAAAGCTGCTGGAACCTGTAAAGATAGTACCTAAATTTTACTATCTATTTTTAAGTCATTTTAAAGACTTCCCCCTGCATGAATACTGTAGTGCATCTGGCATGTTCTCTATAGCGCGTGTGGCTGATTTTCACGCTATAATGAGGAAGAAGGCTGCCTCGTTGCTAAGCAGATCTAGGACCAACTCCAATTGCATTCTTCGAACCTTAGCCGATTAGCATGATGCGCCGGTGCTCAATCACTAGGTTTTCAAGTATTACTAACCCTTTGGTTGATAAATTGTTACTAACCATTGGACCGCTTTTGTCATTTTAATAAATGGTATTATTGTTTTGGATTAGTATATCTCCTGTCAATGAAGCCAGGCAATGAAGGCTGAATTGAGTTTATTATTATTATTGTAAGTATTTACATGGAGAGCTGAGTTTTTAGATCTACCTCACTTAATTTCACGCCAGATGTGGTAAACGACTGCTCCAAAAGCTGCTGCACGGTGGGTAGCGAAACATGTTCGTCTTTCTCTACAAACAGCTGATAACAGTACGCCTCTTGTCCCGAAGATAACTTCAGGAACGGCTCAGCTCGCAATAACTGAGCTACTAAACCATTTAAAAATTCCTCTGGATCCTGAAATAGTAATCACACAAATATTACAAAAGTGAAATTTTGTGCATTTTTGTTACTTCTTCGTATTCTTGCAAACGCCTGGACGAATTTGGATGAAATTTAAAACAAGAGTAGACTGTCCTGGAATAGTAAATAGATAATTTTTATCCCGGGAGTATTCCCTAGGGATATTTCTTTCTAATTTTACGCGGGCGATGCTGCGTGCGTGATAATGGGGAATTTGTCAGTGTGGGATTAGAGTCCAAAAGAGAATATAGCGAAACTGCCACTTTTTAATCAAATTATTTTAAAAAACTTATGACGCCCGACATAGCTTCTCTTGCATTACCATTGGACGTACGGACGGACGTACGTAACGAGTAAAACAGTGGTTTTGTCGCTGTGTGTCCATACCTTTTCTTCGGATGTTAGACCAGGCACGTCTGAGAGTCTTTCAAGCAAAGTACGTAACTTCATGACTCGGTCCGCGCGCACATAACCGTGTCTTCTTAGTGGATTCACAATTTCTTCTCGAAGAACTCGCTGGACTTCCGAATAATGCGGAGAGTCCTGTAAAAAAAAGCTCCATTTAATTACAGCGCATGGGCTAGTTTCCTTAAGAACCGACTAGTACACAACATATACACAAAAGCTTACATACAGTATTTTTAGGGTTCCGTACCCAAAGGGTAAAACGGGACCCTATTATAAAGACTCAACTGTCCGTACGTCTGTCCGTCTGTCACCAGGCTGTCTCTCATGAACCATGATAGTTAGACAGTTGAAATTTTCACAATGATGTATTTCTATTGCCGCTATAACAACAAATACTAAAAAAACAGAATAAAATAAATATTAAGCAAATTAAAATAATAAAATAAATATTAAACGGCAAAAAAAATCACGTTTGTTGTATGGGAGCCCCTCCCATACAACAAACGTGATTTTTTTTGCCGTTTTTTATAGATAATGGTACGAAATACTTCGTGCGCGATTCCGACTCGCACTTGGCCAGTTTTTTTTTAATTCATAAATATGCAGACAGGAAGATATGTATGTAATTAAAAAATTACATTACATACTATTTACTTATATACATATACTATACTATTTAAAGTGCAAGGAATTTTGTGCAAATATTTAGAATATTTTACCTCAGGCTCAGGCGGACGATACAAAAGGGCATCGAAGACGCTAGTGAAGGTAAACATAGCAAAAAGTGTAGCATCAAGATAACAAGAGTTGTGATGTCCTTGAATGCCGCGGTTCTTGCCTGCCAGCTCTCCGAGCGAACTTAGCGGCGCCACCACACCAGGGACCACGGGACAATCCGGCTGAAACATTTTGTATGCCATTATTTATTTATGCTGCCGGCGCCTATTTCATTTTATTTTCATTGATAAATCCTATAAGATTTATCTATGACGACGAAAATAAAATACGGTCATTATAGAGAGGTTTTTTTTTCGAATTTTATGCAGAATTTAGGTTAAGTATCTATAACTATTATAGATTTTATTCTTTTTATTTAATTTTTTCTTTTTTATAAGCTGTAAGTTCTCTAAGCTGTAATAAATAAATAATGAATTAAAAAATAGAAGTGCTGTATTGCGCGATAAACTCATTGGAAAGCAGGTCGGCACAGTGGGTATCATATCGCACCTGGTCAAAGTGGTCAGCGTCATGCAGGTCGGGGCGGTCGGGCGGCGGCGTGTCGCGGAAGCGCGCGTCGCGGCGGCACAGCGGCAGCGGCACGAACAGCGCGCGCCCGGCCGAGCACGAGAACAGGCGCGCGCCGCCGCGCGACCCGTCCCCCAGTCCGCACACGCTCTGCTCTAGCTCCACGCCGGCTGTCGCTGTGTCTACGTTATATTACACTTATTCAATCATTTATTTTCAATACACTTACTCAAAAACCCGCTCCCAGCCCTACCGCTTTTAGACACGCAATTTACAGTTTTTCGCACTAGTGCCGAAAAATGCGTTAGCACGCCCCTGTCACAGTTTATTATATTGATCGTTTTATCACGT
The DNA here is from genome assembly GCA_905147345.3 of Mythimna impura. Lineage (NCBI taxonomy): Eukaryota > Metazoa > Arthropoda > Insecta > Lepidoptera > Noctuidae > Mythimna > Mythimna impura. The sequence continues at coordinate 9,863,119 of LR990348.1, read as the reverse complement.
GGAAATTTGTCACTGCAGCACTCGGCGCGATAACAAAATTTTCTCCACTTGTATCAAAATGTACTAGTATCACAGTGTATTTGTATCTATAGGCAACTTCGTAACTGTCAAATTAGAATCAAGTCATCAAGATTATCCAAAACTTGACGAGGTTGATCTGTAGATATGTTAGCCATTACACACAAAAACCCTTTCGTGTCTCGGAAAGCACGTTAGACGGTTGTCATTTTTAGATTTTTGACAGTCAACCAGTAGTTACAGTTACAAGCAGTCAGGCTGGTCAAGGAGATCGTGTAGCCCAGTTTCTGGGTTGTGGAAGGTTTGTAATATAGACTCCATGTAAAATTACTAATATTCAGCTGCTTTATGGTTGGAATGGAAACCGAACCCAATCTATAATTGTCAACAAGATTGTGCTATGTTTTCCCGTGCCTGAATGCTGACCCGTTTCATCATTAAACGCACCACGTCCTTTGGTGGAATGACTGTGGCTTTAGACGTTTGTTCTGAAATTGCCAAGATAGCCCGGATATGCTGTAAGGATACGCAGAAAGGAAATAATTGTTGAACAGAAAGAGAATAATAGTGGATTGAGGATACAAGATGTCTCCTACAAATATATGTTTGACTTTTCGATTTAAAATTTTTTAGTGGCAAACTGGCAACCCGAAGATTGGAAGTTGGTGGTGTGGTGGGTTGTGGGTACCTTTGTGCCTAGAAATGTACGTAAAGGCTGCTGCAACGTGTTGTGCTAAGATTGGCCTCCATGGCTGAAGTTTAAGTATTACTAAGCTCAAATATAGCCTGAACAATTTTCAAATATAATAGGTACAAATTTAATTTTATCCATAGTTCCAGTCAGTACAGACCGGGGAATATCTTCGAAATCTCATCACTTACCATCAATGACTCCTATCCATCTGACTACGCCATAGTAATGTTGGTCGACGTCTGTAGCGACTTCCACCAGTGATCCAACTCCGATATCTTCTGCTACGTGTACGGGAGAGGGTCTAGAGGCCGAAGGAGCTGCCCGAGGCGACCCTAGCGCCGGCGAATCATATAACTCTTCAGGAACAGCCTCTGCATTACATATGTCTAAAATCATACAATAAAAATGTATAATGCTGTATTATAAGTAAAACGGTAAAAATAATTTTAATAGGTATTTGAAATATTTCTATTTCACGAATCACCAAACTGAATAAAAAATTGGTCCAGTTTGAATCTGGGACACTACTTCACCAACGGGGAACTAAATTGTACTTTGTATTCCACATTAATTCCTTTGTACTACTATAAGAAAATAGTTCAAAACATTATTAGGGTTTGAACAGAACTTTGAAATAGTTTAGGCCATACACTGTTCACATTCCAGCACACAGAGTGGTATTTCATCAATAGATAAGTCACGTAAATAATACGACATGTTTGTGGACGATGCACTGCGCGAGTGTGCCAGCCGGCCGGTCGCCCCCCTGCCTCACTTTAATGCCTAAAATTAGATCCGCTATTATTGGCTGATAGATAGACGCGAGTTCTATGCTCAGTGCTCAAGCAAAATATTGTGGTGTTTGTCAATACAATAAAGAAGTAATCTGTGATACAATTAATATAATCCACAGCCATGAATAAACCGGTAAAGTATTAATAGTGTTGATAAGTCATAATAAAAAATAGTGCTAAACAATAAGAACATTGAATAGAGATTTATTAAAAAAATATTTTTATGAACCTGATAACATTGACGTCTTGCAAAGTCACCTTAGTAGATATTTTTTGTTTTGATGTGAAATTTCATTAATTGAATAAAAAACGTATCTTTTTATTATTTGTTTGGTTTTAAGAGATAAAATGATCGAATTTTAAATTACATTTGGAACGAGATGGCTGTGTGTAAATATTAGGCGTGCAGCGAAGGATATTCTGGGAGAGACGAGAGGAAAAGGCATTATAGATAGGAATACATAATGGTGATGATCGATAGAAATACAGAATGTGTTGAAGGAAAAGAAAAGGAAATTCGGCAAAGTGAAAGCTAAAGAAGCCGTGTTAATAGCGGGAGCAAAAACCCAAACTGTAGACTTGACAGCCCAGCAGGCCAAAAAGAGCTGTAGGTACTGGCTTGCATATGAGAGAGAGAGGCGAGGGATGTTTGTAAGGTAAGATGAATAAGGGATGAAGCTGGAATGGTTCTATAGAATGATGAAAAAATCAAGGAGAGGTGGAAGGGCTCTTTGAAAGACTGATGAATAATAAAAATAATTGAAGTGTGGTTTTAGAGAACAAACCAGTAAATGTAGGGCTAGAGTGAAATGAGAATGAAGTGAGAATAGCAGTAAATGGAATGAAGAATGTTAAGACAGTTGGTCCAGACAGAATACCAGTTGAAGTGAAAAAATTATTGCAGATCTATCTGCAATAATTTTTACACTTCAACTGCTAATAAAGCTCGATGGACGTAGTGAGCTTTATTCTTCAATAATTATGTTGTTCTGGGAAGAAGCCATACCAGATTATTAGTGCAACAGTTTGTTGTTGCCCATCTTTACAAACAAAGATGATATGCTCGAGTGCAACCACTATAGAGTAATAAACTTAATATCATATACTATGAAAGCCTAGGAGAAAGTTGAAAGACGGCTCAGAGAAGAGAGTGAAATTTCAGAGAACCAATTCGGTTTTATACCTAGTCGGGGTACAACCGATGCCATTTTCCCTATATGACAGCTATGCGAGAAATACAGATGCGCAAAAAAGCTGCACATGTATTCAATGACCTCGAAAAGTTATACAACCTGGTGCCTTGTGAGGTTTTGTGGCAGGCCCTTAAGAACAAAGATGGCCTAAAAAGAATATGCAGTTAATCCAATCAATGTAGAGTCGATGCTGATTCCCGGATTTCGATACCTACGCCAAATCCGGGTGCAGAACGCATCAGTAGCAGCTTAAATGTGGCTGTCGGCTTACATTAAGGGTCGATCCTTAGCCCTTACCTCTTCCAGATGATAATGGACGCTCTGATATCGGACATCCAGGAAGAGGCTCCCTGGTGTATGTTGTTTGAAAATGACATTGTGCTAGTTGCCGAGAGTAGCCTAGAGGTCCTGAGCAGATCGGAGGTGTGGTAGCAAAGACTGGAGTGTTAGCTTAAAAATAAGTAGAACTAAAACCAAATACTTTTAATTTCTACGATTTCAACGGCGGTCTCTCCCGTCCTGTACCCTTAGTTCTCGCCGGAACGCTCACACCAATCTCTTCCGACTTTTAGTACCTCGGATAGGATGTCCAAAGATATGGCGAGGTATACCAAGACGTATAGGATGGATAAAATGGCTACAGTCCGTGATGAGACCTGAATGCTGTATGGATCAGAATGTTGGGCTGTGAATAAGATGGATGAAAAAATATTGCATGTCGCAGAGATAAGAATAGGTAAAATGAGAAATAAGTATATAAGAGGAAGTTTGAAAGTGGCACTAGTGACTGAAAAGTTGAAAGGCAATTGTTTATCTTGGTACCTATGGTCATATAAAGAAGAGGGATGAAGTGCAGGTTACTAAAAGAGTTATGTGGATGGATGGAAAGGGAGCAGGAGGCCAAAGATAAGATGGATGTACTGTGTGAGGACTGATATGTAAGAAAAAGGAGTCAGTGATAGCGTGACGGTTGACAGAACAGAATGGAAGAAGAAAACGTGTTGCGCCGACTCCAAGTAACATGGGACAAGGGCAGGAAGATGACATAAGAGATAAAATTTAGTGATTGGTTGCAACATAACATTTAGATAATAGACAGACAATGATTTTGGTGTTTTGGTGTTAATAGATACATTATTAAGCTGTTTACAAAAACAATTATTTAATCACTGATTATGTATACAGAATAGTTATGGTTCTAATTTCAAAAAGTTCTTACTTTTTTTCTTTTTTTTTTATTATTGGTAGGCTCGCGTTTGACCACCATCTCACCTGATGGTAAGCGATGATGTGGCCGACGATGGAGCACGCTTGCCTAGAAGTAACCTATTCACTCTTGACTTAAAGACCCCTAGGTTGTAGCTATCAGGGAACACAGACTCCGGCAGGGAATTCCACTCTTTAGCTGTACGCATTATGAATGTGTTCCCAAAACGCTTTGTACGTATGGGTGGGATGTCCACCATGTACCGATGGCGCAACGCCGTACGTCTAGTGGTCCGATGATGGAACGGACTTGGTGGAATTAAATTGTGCAATTCCAACGCACACTCCCCGAAGTGTAATCGATAGAAAACCGACAGGCCAGCAACTCGGCGTCGATGCTCAAGGCTTTGGAGTTTTGATTCGACAAGTGCATCATCACCGATGATCCTCTTGGCTCGCTTCTTAATCGACTCCAGAGCATCAAGCTGGTATTTGGCAGACCCATCCCAAAGATGAGAGCAGTATTCCATACACGATCGAACTTGCGCTTGATAAAGTTTGAGCAGCTGTTCCGGCGTGAAGTACTGTCTCACCTTGGCCAAGATCCCCAATTTTTTGGCAGCCTGTTGAGCTTTAGCCTCGATGAAAGAGCCGAAATTGAGGGGAGAAGCTCAAGGTTATTGGCACGGTTACACCCCGGAACTTACTTGACTGAGTGTTTGTGCATGCAAGAAGACTATGATATAATTATGTAAACATAGCCTACAAACAGTTAAGAGCCAGAGAAAGTTTTGGCAAAACTACATAACCATGATTATAAACATGTATAGCGTTTACTAAACTACTATTCATTTGTTGTTGTTATTGTAGTTGTTAATTTTTTTTTCTATGTGATAATGCAATACCTAGATGTTTTTGTAAATTTAAACTTTGAGTCTTTTTTTAAGGAAGTAAATTTTGGAAGTAATAACACTACTCAACAACATTCATACTTTTGAAATTATCTGAGTTCTTTGTAAGTTTTTATTATTTCTTACTGTGAACATAAACAGAGTTCATATATAAAAGTTTTCCATCAAATCTCGGTTTAAAAATAGTGCTTGGCAAAATCACATTTTTTCTACAAATTTAAGAAATTAGTATATGCTACTGGCCACTCTAAAAAATGCATAACTGTGGTGGGATAAGGCATCAAAGCCAGTTTTCTAACCATCTGTAACTTTACTAATGGTTAAAAAATTATTCCTTAGTATAAAAATTAATAAAACACCCACCAACTAAAATTCCAGTCTCAATTTTCTTAGGTTCATGAACCATTTTTGGTTGTGAGTCTTCACTAAGTATTGAAGGTGGTGGATAAGTGCTGGTTTTGTTACGTCTTCGTTCTGGTGCTAAATGAGCCAACAGATTTACAGACTTGACTCGCTCATTGTGTGGAGTTCGCTGCATAGTGTGTTTGTAGTTTTGCTGCAATGTTCCATACTCAGTGTGCACTGGCTCACGTGGTGCTGGGGGCCAGCTACCTCCAATCAAATTAAATAAGTCTACCTGAAATCATACAAGAAATTATAATCTTGATTGTATAAATTTAAAAGTAGATCCTTATTCCCATTTATGATACAATTTCAAAACATGCAATTTTTATGGTATTCACCACATGCAAGTTACTTTATTAATTGGATTATTAGTCACAAAAAAGACCCAGGGATTTTTAATATTGCATACTCTTTTCACAGTGATTTTTATTCTTGTACCTAGCTAAAAGATTGTTGTTACAGGCAAAATAACTGTGAAAGGACTGTTACTAATTTTTCATGCAATACCTATTAAGACATAAATTCACTTAAATACATATTTGTATGAAAGAATGCAATTATAAATAAAAATAGTTACAATGTCAGATTAATTGTAAACATAATTTAAAACAATAAAATAATTAAAGTACCTACAAAATATAATAACAATACACATGTACAGATTAGACCTCAACAGTACCTAAGTTGTTAGGTTTTATTTATGTTAGAGTTCATAGGTGCAAAATATTTAATTGCTTTGTGACATTAGTGAAATAATTTAAATGTTCATTAAAACCTGTTGGGTGTCTCTGCTGTGATTGTTATCACTTTCTGAAGAAATTTCACTCTTGTCATTATTCATACTCGTGGACGAAGTGTATTCACAAGCTCTAGTTCTACTCACAAGCACTATTCTACTGTACATAAAAATAAATATTAATTTATGTCGTTCATTATTTATTTAAGTATATGGAAGTTGGATACAATCAGAAAATAACCAACCTGTATAGCATATACTATAATATTGTAATGTACCGTTTACCAGACATTCAAAATGGACATAAAATTGTTTTATAAAATAATTTATGCAATTGCACATCAATAAAACATTGTTCGCAGGGTCAAGTTTTGTTTTGCAAAATAAATTGCAATTCAAAATAAAAATAATCTTTTTATTCTTTGAATCTGTCAAATGACAGATCAGATGGATGTCATTGCCATGTCATTGTCAAACATTTCGCGTTCCGAATTGCGATAAAAGTGAATTTATCGTGAATCCGCCCATAGTAGTCACAATATATTGAGTAATACAGTACGGCCGACGTAACTTGGCGAGCCTGAACATCGGCTCTGCGAACTTTAGCGCATGTACACTCGTAAAAAAAACTTATTGAAATTATTTTTTTTAAACCAAAATATGAATAAAAATGTACTAATACAGGGATCAAGTACAAATAAAATAAATATTAAAACACTGATACAGAAAGCTACAAAAATAACTTATAAATTACAGAAATAAACCTAACACTACACAAAAAACTTAACAATATAATAATAACAACCAACGAAAACTTTTGTCACCGCCTGTGTTCAAGACAGAGACAGCGACACGAAAATAAAACCAATGCTAAGTGTGAGTGAGACATATTACTGCGTACCGAACATTTCCGAACATTGCCGAATAAGTACAAAGCTTTACGATGTTACCGAAGAGAGATGTCCAATACGCGTGTCTGATAGTGTTGTTTAATCGATTTTTTTTTTCAAATCGATTTAAATTAAGTTATAAAAATATATTTATATTACATTTTATAAGGAGCTTTAGAATATTCTCAAACGGTCGTTATTCTAAAAGTCGTTTATAAATAACTGATATTTAACTAAATCATGTCATTCAACCAAGAAAATAAAATTGTATTAGTCTTTATTCTCATTAAATTCGAAATCTCGTTCACTAACGAAAATATTCACTATGTTTGTGAGTCTATTTCGTTCAATATCTATATAAACAAAAATTAATAAATTCCAAATCAATAAATATCGATTGCGATATTTGATTGAATAAAGTGTCGATTGTGTTTACATAGAGTCAATCTCTAGCCTAGACCTCCGCCCCGCGCACGTTGCCTTATGCCACCATTTGGTTCCTAAAGAACGTTCGTGCGCAGCGCAGCCTTCTGCGCCGACGTATCTGTGACGTTCGATTCGTGATATTGTTGCTTTTGTCGCTGCTCGGAACGCAGGGAATGTCAGAATATTATTCTAGAAAATCAGCTCTAGATTTCGAATTTTGGTAATAATAACATTCCTGAAGTACCAGATTACCGCTGAAATGAGATTGCGTGTTCATTCATAACATTTTTAGGGTTCCGTACCCAAAAGGTAAAACGGGATCCTATTACTAAGACTCCGCTGTCCGTCTGTCTGTCTGTCTGTACGTCTGTCACCAGGCTGTATCTCAAAATAACTAACAACTGATCGGATCGGATCCCCCCCCCCACCATTTTCACCCGCCGGAAATACTTGGTTTGTTGAGTGGTTGGATGACGGGGCTTTGTTCGCTCACTTCAGCCCTGTCATCCCCTTCGAACCTAACCTGTCCGTGTCGGGGTGCCCTAAACTTCCGAGCTCGCTTCGCTATACCACTTTTTAAATCCGGTGACCATAATGACACTAATAATTACAGACCTGTATCAGTATTGCCGGTTTTCAATAAGGTGTTTGAAAAAGTTATGCTTAATCAAATGCTTTACCATTTTAACAGCAATAAAATCTTTCATGATCAGCAGTATGGTTTCACCAAAGGACGTTGTACGACTGACGCTGGTGTCACTTTATTGAAACATATATTTGCAGCGTGGGAAGTAGCCCAAGATGCGATAGGAATTTTTTGTGACCTCTCAAAGGCTTTTGATTGTGTTAATCACGAAACCTTGCTTTTAAAGCTAGAACATTATGGACTAGGTAAACTTGCACTCAGCTTGGTGAAATCTTATTTAATGACAGGCAAAAGCAAGTTCAGATAAACGGTGTCAATTCTCCGGGTTTGAAAGTCAAAATGGGTGTACCACAAGGCTCAATATTAGGTCCTTTCCTCTTTTTAGTATATATAAATGATCTACCGCGTCTATTAAAAAAACAACCACATATTGTACTGTTTGCTGACGATACGTCGTTAATTTTTAAGATCAATAGACGTTCCACAAATCTTGATGACGTAAACAATGCTTTACAGCAAGTCCAAAACTGGTTTACTGTTAATAATTTAGTATTAAATGGAAAAAAAAAACTAAGTGCATAAGATTTGCGTTACCGAATGTTAAAAGTAATTACTCCGACATAGTATTGAACAAGGAGAAACTTAAATTCGTCGAGAATACGGTTTTCTTAGGGATCACGCTTGACTCGAGGCTACAATGGGGTCCTCATTTAACATCTCTGGCAGGTCGGCTTAGTTCAGCAGCTTATGGTGTCAGAAAAATCCGTCAATTTACTGATGTGGATACTGCGCGACTAGTTTATTTTAGTTACTTTCATAGTATCATGTCTTACGGTATTTTGCTATGGGGACGGGCTGCAGATATAGAGTCTATTTTTATTCTGCAGAAAAGAGCTATCAGAGCCATATATAATCTTCGCAGACGCGATTCTCTTAGGGAACTATTTAAGGAAATAAACATCCTGACGGTCCCTTGTCAATACATTTATGATAACATTATGTATGTTCGGAAAAATATTCATCTTTTTACTAAGATAAGTGACAGGCACAATTTTAATACTAGGAACAGGAACAAATTAGATCAACCTCGGTTCAGATTGGCTAAAGTACATAGTTCTTTCATGGGGTACTGTGTAAAATTTTATAATAAGATACCAGTTGAGATTCTACAACTAAATGAGTCCAAATTTAAAGCATGCATTAAACGCACACTATGTAGACAAACGTATTATAAACTGGAAGATTATATCCTTGATAAAAACGCTTGGCTAAATGCCGGTCCTGCTCCGCAGCCACAGCCACTTTTACCTTCAAATTATTTTTTTTTTTAAATATATATATATAAATATTGGAAGAGATACTATTCCCCTTTTTGTATTGTTGTTTTCGAAATGTTTTTTATTTTATTTTATTTGTTTATTTCAATAGAGCTTATGATAATTTATTACCTTTTGTTTTTCAAGTTTTGTGAATGTGAAGTACCATGGAGCATTTTTATTAGGTTACAACTTGTTTGACATTACGAGCATGGCGGTTGAGAGTTTGTCATGCTCACTCAAATATCTCGCTGATGGTGGCACGTGTTATTGGGTCATTTAGTTCCCTTCAAAATGGTTGAGCTGAGTGGGGCTGATGCACGCGTCATGCTCGTGAACGGGTGCCGTCAGTTGCGACTGGTCATCTCTTAGCTGCCAGTGACTGAATTCAATTTCTATTTTTTTAAATTAGTTTTTTTTTATTTTTTTTTTAATTATTATTACTTATCTACATTGTGCTCACATGTTAGAAGCGACAAAAAATATGTAACCAAGATTTATGTAACTCATAATATGATTTAAAAGAGTGTCCATGGAGTTTCTTGCACGTTCTTCTCCATATAGATCTACGCTTTGGAACGTGCAATTTAGCTTCACTTGTATTTTTTTTTACTGACCGACATTTTGACAATTCAAAAGTGCCTGTAATTGGTCTATTTGAAATAAATGTTTCTGATTTCTGATTTAGGTGTAAGAATATTTTTTAGGAGTTTTTCTACAATCTAGTCCCGTGTCAAGTCCAAGTCGATGGAGGCCCCCTTTTTTCTGCCATGCGGGGGCATCCTTTTTTCTGTCTGTCCATCATTTTAAACATTTGACCTTGAGATTATGGTAATGACCTTGAGGTCAAGGTCATTCACCTTGGGTGTCCCAGACGTTGGCATTAGCTGTGATTATCATCCATCCAAGATGGCGGGTTGTGTTTCGTTTCACGTATTTCACTAAAACCTAAAAATTACACTTGAAAAACTGTACGAAAGCAGATTACGTTCCGTTTTGCATAATTGCAATAGTTTTTGGAAATTGTTTAAAAATATTTAGACGCAATTCCGCCAGCCAAAATTATTTTGGGGGGATTAAGACTAACTCCCTTAAGCCCCCTACACCACCAATACTCTCAAATTCAGGCGACTCGTTGTAAAATCCAACCCCAATTTTCCTCTCATCTCATCTTTTTATGGGTCACTCTACAAGTCACACAAGTTATAAATAATTATAGTACGTTATACTACAACCATACTGCCATCGCATGAATCGTAGTCGTGACCAGTGGCGGACTAAGCCCGTCAGAGGCCCGGGGCGGCGAAGCTGAAGGAGGCCCCCCAGCTTTAAAAAAATGTAGTTTTACAAGCTTTTTATTCAGTTTACATTTGTATGTATAACTATACTTATGATAAATCTGTAGAAGTGAAAATTCTATACATTGAAAATATCAAAAAAATAAATGGCAGGGGGTGTTACTAGACCGACACCGAACCCAAAAATGTGATTAAAAAAATTTTTGTCTGTCTGTTTGTTCAGGCATCACGCAAAAACTACCGGTTCGATTATGATGATAACTTTGTATAATTATTCTTTAATATCCTGGGCACCACACTGGGTAATTTTTATCCCGGAAAAGTATATACAATAAAAAACAAACTCAATTTTGTGGTTCGATCCCTAGACCCGATTACTTAACCGCCGCCGCAAATAATACGTTTGTCGTAGGTTACGTCACCCGCAGTGGAGTTCACTAAGGGGCGCTGCACACGCCTAAGATACTATAATATTTTATCTTAAGATACAATATCGCTCGCCATACAATTCAATGGACTATCACACACGGCGAAGATAATAAATAATATTTCATATTTTCGTATCTTAAGATGAATTTGTATGGCGAGCGATATTGTATCTTAAGATAAAAATAAAAGGAGAAACTGACTGACTGACATATCAACACACAGCCGAAACTATTGGCACTAGGAACGTGAAATTTTGTACTAGGTTTCCGTTTGTGACGTAGGCGAGCACTAAGAGAGGATTTTCCAAAATTTATCCCCCAAGGAAAATAAAATACGAATCAATCGCCAAAAAAAAAATTAGATAAAATAAATCAAAGATAGATTTTTTATTTTTTGTAGCGTGTTATATGTGTTTTCGTGCCTTCAATTTACTGAACTCCTCAATAACTTCTGTGAAATCGATTTCTTTTGAAATTTTTCTTTCTATTGAAAGCACGGCTAGATTAACCAGGCGCTCTTGACCCATTGTAGATCGAAGATAATTTTTAATTAGTTTAAGTTTCGAAAAACTCCTCTCGCATGATGCAACCGTGATGCAAATGGTCGAGAAGTATTGAAGTATAAGCGATATACAGGGTAACGTTTCACTGAAGCCCCATTTTATTATAAATTGATGAATTTATTGGGCTCCCCATTTGGCAGCAACGCCAATACTCGTAACGGTGGCTTTTACATGCCTGCGGTACCTTTTTATTTCTTGGGAAACTTGCTCCTTGTCAAATTCACCATAAATTTGTATCAGATTGTCAACTGCTACAGCGAGAGCGATATATTATATTATTATACTACGATACTATACGATATTATATTATATATTATATTATTATTATTATTTGTTTCATGGTCCCGTATCGTGTCGACAATTCTTGTATAAATCGGGCTATACATCGACGGTGAAGTGGCATTGGGCAAATGCACCAAAATTAAATTGAGGAAACACTTCCTAACTAAACCAACATGTCAATTTTTAGTATTACCTACCTCCTAACGTTTTTAAGACAAACATTTTTTTTTTTTTTTTTTTTTTTTGTGGCAATTGAGCCGATTGCGACTATTCTGCCAGTGTCACGTTGAGACGGCGACTCGGTGAGGATTACCGTCGAGCTTTTAACTTCGTGGTAGATGTTAGTATGTGCTGGAAGGACAAACACAAGTTGTTAGTAAAAAACACTTAATCTTAACTACTAACTTATATACGATATATATACACAACATAAGCTACTAAATAATTATATTGACATTACGCACCAACTAAAATTTTAGGTCATTTTCTTTTAGAAAGGTAGCCAAAAGATTTATTAATTTAGGAGAGAAGTGAGATAGAAGGGAGTGGAAATTGGTTGGAAGAGGAATGTTAAATTTGGAAAGTTTTTGGTAGAGGTCAAAGGATTTATTATTTAAGGGGCAAGAGAAAAAAATATGGTCCAAAGTACCATCCGCAAGACCACACTCGCACAGGGAACTATCCCGGACATGAATTTTATTCAGAAACACTGGGCTACAACAATGTCCGAGTCTTAGTCTACAGAGAGACGAAACAGTTCTCTTTGACAACTTAGGGCATTTAAAAAACCAGGGCTTTCGTTGGGTTTCAGGCTGTATAGCTGCATAGTACATACCCTTGGTTTTAGAAGTCGTCTTCCATGTTTCAGCCCACGAGTTAAATAACTTGGGTTTGGCACCATTCCGCAAATCGTAGTTGTGAACCACGTAGTGCTTTCGATCAGCTGGATTCGATGTGGCATACTTAGCTAACGAATCAGCGCACTCATTGCCAACAATTCCCGTGTGACCGGGGATCCAGACTATCTCGATGTCCAAGCCGTTTTGGAGACAATCAAATAGCAAGTTCTTGATATCTACAATTAATTGACTATGGATTTTACTATGAAGTTGATTTTGTTTTAAGGCCTGAATACTACTAAGTGAATCTGAAAAAATTACTGATCTTGCTATTTGATGGGATTTAATATAGTGTATGGCTTCTAGAATACCAATGCACTCTCCTGTAAACACTGATGCTTCTGGTGGGCATTGGAAAAGTAGAGCAATTCTAGAATTTTGGAAGTAAACTGCCACACCAGTACCTCCTGTTTCGGACAATTTTGAAGCGTCAGTGTAGAAGAAGTTCCATCCTGCCCAATACCGCCTGAGAGCTAACTCAAAGTCGTCCCTCGCGTTCTGGGCATTCCTTGATATACCTAGTCCCAAGACGGCTTTTGGTTCGAAATGAATCGCTTCGTATGCGGAAGAGAAGACCGGGAGCGTTGGATATTGACAAATAGGCGCGGAGAGCCGTTTAAGCTCTCTGTACCTACCTATCAATAAAGGAACTGTTTTATTGTTCCAATAAGGGGAATTACTATAAGAGAGGTCGATTTGCTCTAAAATTGGGAGTAAGGGATGGGATGAAAGGGCAAAAGCTTTAGACAAGAAACGATCTGCCAAATACTGTCTTCTATGGTGTAGAGGCGGTTCTGCACACTCGACTTGAAGAGCATTTATGGGAGAGGATTTCATGGCTCCAATGACAATTCTCAAGCACTTGGCCTGGATACTGTTTAGTTTTTTCAGTGCTTCTTTGTTGCAGGGCTCAATAAGAAAGCTGCAATAGTCCATTGCGCTTCTTGTCAATGCATTATAGACGAGTTTTAGGGTATAGGGGTGAGCTCCCCACCATACCCCGGCCAAGGCCTTAAGGACCGACACAGAGCGTTCACACTTTTTGACCGTGTTGTTAATATGGTCAACCCCAGACAATCTTGAGTCCAAAGTTACTCCCAGGAACCTAGCCTTATTCATTACTGGAATGATTTGACCGTCAACATTGATATCTATTGGTGGCACAGAACGCTTGCGGGTAAAAATGACCGCTGAACTCTTTGGTGCACTTAAGGACAAACCGTGATCAAGAAGCCAATGATTTAGAGAGGACAGTGAGATATTTATTGAATGAGCGGCATCCTGAATGGAACTGCCAGAGACCGTTAATGCAATATCGTCAGCATACTGGAGGATTTTGCAGTTGAAATTGAGGGACAAGGGTATATCCGATGTATAGGGCTAAGAACGGATCCTTGAGGTAATCCTTTCCAAACCGTTCTTTGTTCTGAGCCAGCCCCAGGGATTCTTAATTGGATGGTGCGATTGGTGAATATGCTACCAATGATGCGACAAATCCTAGCCGGGATTCTCAGCTCATGCAGCTTTTGCCTGAGATTAGGGAGGAGGACCGAATCATAGGCAGCCGATATGTCCAGAAAAACTCCAACCACAGACTCGTTCCGGCTGAGGGCCAGTCGGACCTCTGACGTGAGTATACTTACACTATCAGCTGTGCCCAGACCTTTCCTAAAACCGAATTGAGTCGTTGGAAGCAGTTTCCTGTTCTCTACCAACCACTCTAATCGATTTTTTATTAGATGTTCTAACAGTTTGATGAGTATTGACGATAAAGCAATAGGCCTATAAGAGCAGTGATCGTTAGGATCTTTGCCGGGTTTCAATATTGGGATAACCACTTGAACCTTCCATTCTGTGGGAATATAGCCGGAAGTAAAGCAGAAATTAGCCAAGTCCAGATAATACTGGTGAGTTTTTGGGCCAGCTTTGGAGATAAAAGAGTAGGTAAATCCATCCACTCCCGGAGCCGAGTCTCTAACATGGGACAACACAGTTTTCAATTCCTCCAGGCTAAAGGGCCCGTTCATTGGGTCGTCAGTGTTGTATACATCATCGATGCCAACACTGCTTTCCTCTATGCTTGGAACGTAAGCCGGAGCGATTTTTGTGAAAAACTGGTATCCCAGTTCTTCTGTGATGTTGTTAGAGGAGGCAGGTGCAAGGCTGCTCCTAAAACGCTTCACCTTTCGCCAGACCGTCGAAACCGGTGTGGATGGGCTCAACGAACTGCAATACTTTGACCAGCCTTCACGTTTCTTTTTTTTAAGAAATTTTCTGGACTTAGCCAATATCTGCTTGAAAACGATGAGGTTATCCAGGTTCATATTTTGGTTAACTGTCCTTTCAGCCTCATTTCTGGCCTTAATCATGTCAGTGCATTCCCTATCCCACCATGGAGGGGAAGGAAGTCTACCAGAGGGGGTTTTTTTGGTTGGGAAGCAATCATCCGCTGTAGAGGAAATGGTGGAAGAGAAGGATGAGAAACATTCGTGGGCATTATCGCTGTCTACTTTTGGAAGGGAAGATATTCTTAGGTCCAGAATTTTTGAATATAGATCCCAATTTGCTGAACTAAGTTGGTATTTTAAAAGGGGGGGAGAAACTTTAGTGGGAATGTTTTTGGATGGGAATTCAATCATGATGGGGTAGTGGTCACTTCCATAGGTCATATCTAAGCGACGCCAAATGAGAAGACTAGATATATTAGATGAACAGAATGCCAAATCAACACAGCTATTATTCTGTCCAGGAGCAGACCTGCGTGTTACGCTGCCATCGTTGATGAGACAAAGTTCAAGTTCATCCAATATATCCAGCAAGCCTATGCCAAAGTTATCGCAAGTATCTGAACCCCAACGATAATGGTGGCAATTAAAATCACCCATGACAAGAATCGGACCGCTAACACTACTTAATAAGTTCCTAATAACTGAAAGGTATTCCAGTTGTGGGTGCGCAATATAAAAAGAAAAAACATTTATATCCTCAGCCTTAACAGCAACAACATTTATATTGTCGCCAACAAAGGTTAGAGGAATTTGGGAGTATGATACTTTGCTATTAATGAGCAAAGCACATCCCCCATATCCATCAGTTCTATCATTACGGACACTGTCAAAACACGGCAGCCTGAAGTTACTATCAGGCAAGAGCCATGTCTCAGCAATGCCGCAGATTGATGGTTTAAATTTGTTAATCAGGAAAGTAAGGTCAGGCTTTCTGGGAGTAATACTCCTCACGTTCCATTGAAGGAATGTCAGGGGATGGAACATCGTGGATATAGTTTAATATCGAGGTCAATTTTGAGGCAACGTGGTCAGGTATTTTTCGGGTCGGACTAGCTAATACAGACATTAGCATATTGGTTATGAAATCCAAAATATTTGTGGAGTTATTCTCCTGTCTATAATTGATTGGCTCTGCAACTTCCGTTGATAGAGCACAACCATTACCGGTTGGGGAAAAATTGTAGTTTTCAGTAAGTTCTCGGTGAGCTTGTCTATCATAGCCAGGCGAAAGAGGGACGTGGGGTTTGGGTTTTAAGAAGACCGTTTTACGGTATGATTTTTGGGTAAAAGGAATAGGACTCGAAAACTGGGATTGAGGAACATTTATCCTAGGCTTGTTACGAGGAGAGGATTTGAAGACGTCAGCATATGACCGAGAAACGGGTGGGAATACCCGACTTGCCTCCGCATACGAAATCGATTTCTCCGACATCAGAGCTTTGATGCTCTTCTGTCGGCCCAATTCAGGACAAGCACTGTCATTCGCGAAATGGTTACCTGTACATGAAACACAGAAGCTTAGTTCCTGGGTGACATCACATCCATCGCCTGGATGATTTTCACCACATTTAAAACACCTTGGTTTTGATCTGCATAAGGTGCGGGTATGACCAAAGCGGCAGCAATGATAGCAGAGTATAGTTGGGTAGGTATAGCGCTCAACTGGAAGAGATGAGTAAAAACTAATCACACGTTTGGGTAGGACCTGTCCATCAAATGTTAGTACCACAGTTTGAGTGGGCTTCCACTCAGTAATTCCAGAAGAAGTCACCTTACGGCTCATCCTTCTGGCCTTGATGACAGGGCCACAGCCCTCCGGAACCTGAATATTCTGGATAACTTCATCCTCCGACCACTCAACCGGTATATCCCTAACAATGCCCATTCGAGTGATATTGAACTGTGGGATGGTTGCTATGTAATTATTTTTTGCCAAGACCGTGTTGTTGAGAAAACTATTCGCATCCTGATGTGACTTGAACTCAACTGACACACGATTTCTGCCAATACGTTTGATCCCGTCAAGACGTATATTACTGACGTTATTAGTCGTCAAGAACATACCAAACTTAATTGGTTGTAGCACAGTGCCTGAGGTCTGTTCACTTTTTAAGGACACGTGGACGATAAATGGAGGGTTATCCCTCATTGTGTACGTTAGTCTACCGGGTAAACTTTTAGCCATCTTTGGCGGTACGTTGGAAATCGCAGGAGGCGAACCAGCAACCCTTTTGCGAGTTGAGTTCTCAGTATCCATAGCGGGATCTTGCGGAGGTGTTTCAATAGCATGGGGGAGGGTTATGGTCAAAACAGGGGAAGAAATATCAAAAAGTTCATCAGGGGGGTCAGGGTCAGGAGGCTTTTTGGAATTCATTATGGCAGATTATAATTAAAAAAAACAAGGACTATCACAACTAAAACAAACCTTATACCAAGAACACACACACACTAAGAACAGTCTCGATCAAGTTTCACACAAAAAAAGTTTCACTAAAATCGAAAAAATTCGTAGCACTGACAAAAGCACGTGTCGAGCCTTCACCACTACCAACGAAAGTCTCAAAAGACAAACATTTTTTCACTTCGACAGTTAGGAGTTCTTGTCACTTCGCCGTCGACATTCATACATTGGCCGTCATATTTCTTCTTGAATTGATAATATCTAGCATCATGAGCTGATTCACCCGGCATCGTTCTTTTTACCTTCCTTCTTCCTCGTTTCTCGATGTTGATGTCCATGTCATTGCATTTTTATGCCAAAAGTTACAGCATTGTCTACAATCGTGGTTCGTTCGGCCACTAAACTAAATATCAACGTAAACTATTAAATATCAACATAATGAAATTTAATATATTTTAAATGAGGCCAATGTTTCTTTTTCGACGTAAATAGAATGTAGTGAGTGAATGTACATGTAGGCGTACAAGAGTAAATTATTTGCACTTCATTCATTCAGGGATTCCTGGGGAAGTACCCGCTACAAAGACGGGAATTCCCCCAGCGTATTGGACGCGTTCAGCAAAGTTAAAAGAATATTAGTACCGCGTAAGAAGTCTAGATGGCTGTAGTGTTTTGATCTTGATGAAATTATGTAGTTACTAAGCACATTTTTAAAGTCTTGTTTAGGATTTGATCAGGGGAACGCGGAGGCATTTGGGGGCCCCCCAAGACCGGAGGCCCGGGGCGGGCCGCCCCTTCCGCCCCCCTGTTAGTCCGCCACTGGTCGTGACATGACCTAAATGTCCACATGCAGTGATTTTAGTTGTTGCCGACTCACTGGCGATTTTATGCATTTTTGGTTTTCGAGGTAGGGATCAATCCACGAACCATTAGAAGAGTGAGATTTATATCCTGGGATCATTTTGTCTCTTAACTCATTGAATGCCCGGTGCGCGGATCCACGCGAGACACAATCGCTTTTTAATTGTGTCTCCAATTATGGCATACGAAAGGTTAATGCCTCTAGAAATTTCGACTTAATTGAGTCAAGTTAATGTATCGGCTCTATACCTACTAATTTTATTTGTACGATTAATACGACGAGTAATGACAACCTATATAAATATTGCTAACGAGTCGCCATCAGCGTCAACTAAATTCGCTGTATCAGCAACACTAAATAGTCCAGCGTTCCGAATTACTATAAAAGTGATTATATCGCGAATCCGACTACAAAAGACCAAATTAAAACCAGTCACAAAATAAAAGGGCCACTTTTATCGCAATTCGGAACACGGGGATAGTACAAAAAAAAAATAAAGTCTGTGTTTCCATGCTTTTCAATCATCCCAATGTCAAATAGTGGTCAAAAAAGTAAATAACAAAAGTAGCGACATTGGAATTTAATTATACATTTTTATGCTAAGATCTAAAGTAATACTTAACTTCTTGAGTAGCGTAATTAGAGACACAATAGTAAGACAATAGCGCACGACCGCCGGCGTTCGTGCGGGGATCAACAGCTTAAATATTATTTGTCATGATGTGTGTCCGTGGTTCGAACCAGTCTGAACGTTATTTCTGCTAAATTATAAATAAAATACAATTTTATGACTTTCTGAGTTTGAAAGGATCGCAGGTGTTTTTTTTGCCAATTTTTATTCAATTTACATAAACTTTTTAATATTTTTGGTTTACCTAAACTTCCCACTTATTATCATTACTGGAAGAAATGCTAACAAATGTTTCGTTACTAACATTGTAGTATTTCATATTTTGAACCATTTTCGTATGATTTTACAGCCTATCCCAGACATAATGATCCGTCAAGGAAGTATTGATGACATAAATTCTCATCAATTTTTAAAGATATCAAATTATGAAGACACAGTCCGCCAACTGGATATATATTATGCCATAGGTATGTTGATGTTACCTCTGACAAACATTATTTACTTATTACATCAGCAATTAAAAAAGAGAATTTAATACATCTTAAAATAATCAGCTCAACAATTTTTTAAATTCAGTTTTTAATAAAACTTCACAATATGCGATGCTGTTAACAATTTTTTTTCCACATTACTTGAAATGAAATGGGACTTTCAGCAGACTATTTATAAAGAGTCTTGATAGTATTTTGATGGCAAATTTAATCTTAAATATGAAGTAGTTTAGTCTGTTTGATTTACTACAAGCTATATGTATATGTACAGTCAGGGGTCAAAAGTGCAGTTGCAGTCTAACAATGCTAAAGTGTCTAAAATTTATTTAAATATAGTAGATGTTCAATGGTCTACAATTAGTTTAATTTAATACTTTAGATCCTATGCTAGGAATTGAATCAGTCCTGAAGCTATATGACTGTACACAGCTTGATTTTAATGTTATTCTAATGAGCCCCTTTTTTGCAGTTAAAAGACAATTATTAAGGTTTCAAAGCCCTATCACTGGGCTGTTTCCAGTTTTGTCATCAGACCTCCACATAGGCAGTGTGAGAGATAGTATTTATTGTGCTTCAGCAGTATGGGGCTTATATCAAGCATATCGGTAATCAATATTTTATCATTAGTATTTAATTATTGACTACTTTGTTTTATGGCTATTAAAGCCTAATTATAATGCATGTCCCTAATCTGCTCCTTTGACTTAAAATAATTATAAAATGTTTCAGACGAATTGATGATGACCGAGGGAAATCATACGAGCTGGGTCAGAGCACTGTTAAGTGTATGCGTGGCATCCTGGAGTGCTGGGTGAAGCAGTCGGCGCGGGTGGAGGCCTTCAAAACGCGCCAGAGTTCTGCACACGCTCTACACGTCAAGTTCCACCTCACCACTGGGGAACCTGTCCTGACTGACGAACAGTACCATCATCTACAGATAGATGTAGTCTCACTATATTTGCTGTTTCTAGTACAAATGATCACATCTGGACTTCAGATTATTTATACCCAGGTGAATGTCTTATTAGTCATTTTTCAGTTACATATGAAAAATTGAATTAAATGTTATCCATAATACTAACAAAATCCTTTTTGACAGGATGAGGTGGCATTTGTTCAAAATTTAGTATATTATGTGGAGCGCGCATATAGAACACCAGATTATGGTATGTGGGAAAGGGGATCCAAATATAATGATGGAAAGCCTGAAATCCATGCATCTTCTATTGGTATGTTATAACATGAAAATTACAATATAACTTATAGATACTAGTGTTGGGTTTTGTTTGCTAGTCAATTGATATGACAACACAATCATGACTATAACACATCATTATTGAAATATTCAATCACAAGTAAAATTAATTGATCATTATTCTTATTGATTGTTAATTAAGCACAAGTAGATAGCAAATTTTGGAGGACCAACCTATCCACTATTTAAACAAACAATTGAGGATACAATACTCCACTTCTATCTTAAAAGAACCAACTGAATGCTTAAAACTTATCAATTGTTAGCTTTAAATCAAACAAAATTTTGCCCAACACTGATATTTATCTGTTTAGCAGGTATTTTGGATAAATCAAAATACTCATTTATGGTATTTCAGGCATGGCTAAAGCAGCTCTCGAAGCCATTAATGGATGCAATCTTTTCGGAGACAAAGGAGCATCATGGAGTGTAGTGTATGTAGATATTGATGCTCATAATCGCAACAGAAGTATTTTTGAGACTATGCTGCCGCGCGAATCAAGTTCGAAGGTAAATAAAACTCAACTTCTAAAAGGATGTACTGCATAATGGCATGTACCAGCTCAATTGCCATAAAAATAAAATTAATTTATTATTTACTAGCACCTTGCCAGTGACTTTGTTCACGAGCATTGTTTTCATAAAAAACTTTAACACCCTTTAAACCATATTTTGAGGGTAGTTTTGAAAAACGAATAATGTCAATGATTCAAAGCATTTTATTTAAAAAAAAAAACCATTTACAGGCACTTTTGAAATGAAGAAGTCTGTCAGTCAGTAAGGAAAATGATGCTAGTAATAATTACATATTCCAAAGTGTAGATCTTCATGGAGAAGAATATGCTAGAAACTCTATGGACACTCTTTTCAATCATCTCAGTTACATGTTTCCTGTCTCTACTATTATGTGAGAACAATGTAAATAAAGTAAAAATAAAAACTAAATATAGATATTAAAATAGCCATTGGCAGCTGAGAGATGACCAGTCTCAACTGACAGTACCCATTCACGGACAAGACGCGAATATTAGCACCACTCAGCTCAACCATTTTGAAGGCAACCAAATGATCCATCACATGCGCCACCATCAGTGAAACATTTGAGTAAGCATGACAAACTCTCAGCTGCCAACTGCCTTTATTATTCTTGTAGATTAGAATTTGTGCCAAGTTTCAAGTTTATTCACCCAAGGAACAACATTCTCGCAAACAACCTTTAACACCCCCTTAATTAGGGGGTGTTAAAGGTTAATAATCATATATCGAATAATTAAATCTTTTTTTATTTACATATGTTACTATTTATGCTTAGTTTTAATTATATTGGCCCAAAGAATAAAATTTTGCATACTAACGAATTTCCCCCTTTTTTAACCCCCTTAAAAGTTGAATTTACAAAAACCCCTTTTTAATGCTCACCTACATCATAAAAACAGCTTTGAGCCAAAGTTCATGTTCCTAGACCCAGTAGTTTCGGCTGGGCGTTGATATGTCAGTCAGTCGGTTTCTCCTTTTATAGGTATAGGTAAACCAGGCATACGTGCCCCAGTCGGTAACGTGCCCAACTTGCAAAACTAAGACACGCATTTAAAATTTGGTGTTTATTTGGGCCGATCTGGTTAGTTTATAAGTATGACGGCGATGTAAACTATAACCTGGTGAGGGTCAGAAATCAGGAACTTTTATTTCAAATAGACCATTTACAGACACTTTTGAAGCTAAAATCTGATGAATGCGAGACGCATGGGACCTTTCGTTGTGGAGACACTTTTTTTTTTTTTTTTTTTTGGTGGGAAAATCATCTAATGACAAATCCCGCTCATGGGTGGAGCAGGAGATAGTGTCAGACTTTTACTGACTAAAAACCCACTCCTGTTCCTTCGTTGCCTTCGTCCCAGGGCCCCGGGTTTCGTTTTCACACTACCCATGGCCCCAGTAGGCTTCGACCCTGCTGGGCCCCTACGATTTGCTGACATCTCCCTGAGGCGCGCGTGGAACAATACGCGCCGTCGACGACTTGAGCTCGGTCCGGACGGTTACCGGATGGTCGGACGGCGGGCTACCCATTGCTCGCCGTCCGCAAGCCCGCGCCTACGGTGGCCGGAAATCGGGATCGGAATCCCGGCGGCGGTTGGGGTGTGAGGACCGTTGCCTCACGCGATCGGCCGCCTCCTTTGCTAGCATTACTGCTTCGCAGAAGGAGGCGACCGCCTGCCACTCCTCCTCGCTCCGGACCATGGCCTGTACCAAAGCCCGGCGCGAGAGATCGCCGCCGCCGATCGCCCCCACGAGGACACGGCGTTGCTCTGCCCAAGCGGGGCACACCTCCACCGTGTGCTCCACCGTGTCCTCCGGGCGGTCCACACAGTGGCGACACCCGGGCGTCGCTTCCGCACGAATCCGGTGCAGGAACTTCCCGAACTTACCGTGTTCGGTGAGAACCTGCGTCATGCGAAAGGTGAGGACGCCGTGAGGTCTTTCCAACCACGCCTCAAAGAAGGGACTTACCGCCATAATTGTGGCGTGCCCAGTGGAGACACTTGGGAGAGGCCTATGTCCAACATTGAACGTCTTTCGGTTGAAATGATGATGATGATTCTGTCATTGCCTCACTTATACCTGTAAAGCGTTATACAAATCTGCCTGCCTATGCGCTATGACCGCTATGAGTTATACAAATCTGCCTGTCTAGGCGCTATAAGTTATAGAAATCTGCGCCTGCATAGGTACTATATGTAGCACTTTAATATTTGTGTTTTAGGGCGTCGACGCTGCATTATTACCAACAGTCTCATTCCCGGCTTTTGCCACGCATGAAGAACATCTAGTTCATTTAA